>CM024685.1:7974937-9367437 GCA_014182735.1 Corymbia maculata
GTACTGAATTGTGTCCAACACCGGAAATGTCATCTTGTGATTTTAGGGGATAAGCGATGGAAAATATAATGTCATCTGAAGTGTCTTTTGCTTGATAGACTTTAGACGACACCGATGGGAGCGTGCTACAGTTATTTTGGGATAATTCCCTAAAAGTCCTTATCCTATACGATCGGCAATAATTTTAAAACCTTCAAATTGTGTCAATTTAATCAATATGTTAATGATTTGCAATTTAGGTAAACTATTCAATTGTGCCAATTTGCAGACATTTTAATAATTTGTCAATTAAGTTATTTTAGCCAATTTTGGTTGGAAATCAGCGACTTTGCCGATCTAGTTAGTGTTGACCGTTCTATAAGGTGTGGCTAGCATTAATATAGACAATTTCAGTAATTTTAGTTTTTTATTTTTTAATTGCCGAGTCGCTACATGTGAGGGTTGCACCAGGCCTTGCCTTCCTCGGGCAATAGGCATTGCCAGTGCAAGAGCCATAACTCCTTCAGTTTTTTTATTTTTTTTTGGTTGAAAGCCTAGACTTGATTTAGCAGTTGAACTCGAATTACAATTATCCTCATGCATGATCAATTTTTGAAGGTTTTTTCAATTAATGGAAAGTCTGATCCAAATTGATTTGCATGCCGATTGGGAGAAGCTTTAACAACCGCTTTATTTGGATCGGGATAGAATTACAACTTGGTCATATCCATGGTCAATTTTCATCTCGAAGCATAGTGATCTTCTTTCTTTGTGTCACACCTCGACTCTCGAGCATGTAATGATCCCCTTTTCACTTGTGGTTATTTGAGTGCGACGTCTTAAAACGTGTTGCCGACCATTCTTTTTATCTTTAAGTTGAACGTATGCGGAAGCAATAACTAATCCCTTACAAGATAAAAAATCAAGATAATCAATAAAGTTAATCTGAAATCACAATCAACAATACCATGTTATTTATCTTTTGATTAACCTTAGGAAGTTTATACAAACATGTCATTACAACGGGCAATTTCCTATAAAGCCAACAAAACCAATAGGGTCAAAGTTAATTTACTCCTTTCAAAACATAGCAACGAACTATATCACCTACGATTCTCCGGATCATGGACCTAAAAATGGTTAAATAATAATCATGAGATATAATCTCAATGAGTTCTCGTTCTAAGCCTCAATTAGGATATCAACTCGCCTCAAGGTACCTATTATGCAATAACTTCCTCAAGTAGGTCAACGGTAAATAACACTAATTACCAAACAATCCATAACATTATCCACTCAACAGTCCCATGAATAATATTGATATGCGATCGACTTGTAAGTGACTTTACCTGGTCATGTTACACCCCGGGCAGGATAAGCACACATGCATATCACAATTAATGCACACCACACTCTCGCAATACATTAATCAACCACACTCAAGTCGTATCGCAAGCAATTTTATCTGGTCATTGCCATTTCTTGCACGATATCAATTCAGGCATACTATAATCAATACCACTAACACAAGCATAATCAAAACCCATGCCGACATATTACTCATGCGTTCCCCGTATTCATGCACGTTTCGATTATTAAGACCCTCGATCCTTGTCCACAATCGTGCTAACAATCTTTTAGTATAACCAAGCATTTATCACGGCCTCTCAAAGCATGCCCATCTCGGACGAGGTATCATCACGGCCACTTAGGACACGAATGATAATATTTCTGTTCCGAGAAATCATTTCTAGAACAAAAATAGATTTTTTTTATTTCTATTTCTGGATGAGTTTTTAGGCCAAAAAATGCGTTTGATAACGACAAAAAATTTATATTCTTGAAATAGAAATTCGTTTGATAATCAAAAAAATTATTTCTCAAAGTGGTGGTAATAATGGGAGGAGTGAGGACCGGGCAGCGGGCGAACGACGAGCGGCGGACGGCGAACAGCGGATGGCGACGCGACCGACGGGCAGACATCCGACGGGCGGCGGCAGAATCCGCCGTCGTCGGTCGCGGTCGCCGGTCATCATGTCGTCGGCGGCCGTCCGCCGGTCCACCGGTCGCCGGTTGCTGGTCTCCACCATCGACGCCGCCGGTGGCGATCGGCGGTGGCAGTGGTGGTGGCTAGTGGGGGCGGCCGGTGGCTGGTGGCGGCGACGGGCGACGGTCGGGGCGGCGGTGGGCGGGGGTGGTGGTGGTGGTGTGTGAGTAACGGACGGAAAAAAAAACTTTTCGGATGAGAAGTAAGAAAGAGAGAAACAATTTCTGATTTTTATTCCAGTTATAGAAAAGTAAAAAAATTTTGTTTCTGATTTCTGTTCTAAACCTATTTCTAGAATAAAAATTTGTTACGAAATAGAAATGAAATTATTTTACCAAATGGATTGCTATTCTAGAAACAAGTCTGGAACATAAATCTATTCCAAAAATAGAAATAGAATAGTTACCATGTATAGCCTTAGAGCACGCCCGTAATCATATATGGTTTTGATCACGGCCACACATGGCACACTCGTAAGCATACGACGGTTCTCATCATGGCCATGGATGGCATGCCATCCAAACGAGGGTACTATCACGGCCACTTCTCATCAAGTGATCACGCAAGCACCTCAACCACTCAAGTAAATTTCATTTTTCCTCATTTAGTTGATATTGACGTGGTTGTGCTCACATATCAAAACACAGCAATTTTCACACGTAAAATGCAGTAAAATAATCACACGTGATCACCCCATGCTTATTAAACCCACCAAACATTGCATGCTTTCACTTTAAAACATACTCACCCCATTTAACTTGTATAACACGACATATAAATCCGACACATTGGGTATTTAAATTAATATGCCCACGACAATCCATTAAAAAAAAATAATACCCCAAGTTCCACATACGTCAATTATTTATCAGGGCAAACAATTATTCAATCAACATCATATTTGCGGAAATCCACTCAAGATTCGCGACAATCAATCCACATATAATAAAATCAATCTCACATATTATCTACAATTCGACATATCGCAATAGTTCGACAATTAACTATTCCGTAAATCAAGTGTCACCACAATTAATTATTATAAAATAATTAATTTACGCTTGAAAAATTATAACACTTTAGTTTTAAACCTTTTTGATGATTGGCCACCGTAGCCTTAAACTCAATTGCTAATTTATTATTAAATATTTGACGATTTACCTATTTAGTTTTAAACCTTAAAACCTAAACCAAACTGAATATTAAAGATACATGGTCATTGTGACTAGAACCGAAAACACTGTTTGGTTTGGATTTTCGATTTTTGGTGTCTTTTTTTTTTTCTAATAATTGGTCCCTCCTCCTTCAATCGTTCACCTCATTCAAGACTACCACAAAAGTCGCAAAACCTGAGGCTAGCTCCGACGATGGCATGCCAAGGCTAGAACATGATCTTCCGAAGTCATCGAAGGAATTAATCTCGTGTGGAGCAAAATCTGAGGCTCAATACTTCGTCCCCGAGCTAGTAGTGGAGGAGCAGATCTGAGGAGATGGCGCCAGTGGGGTTTTGTTGCGACCTCCGGAAGCCCTAAGGGCATTAAGACTAATGGCTTATTACACTTACGTTTAATCCGGGCTCTTCCAAGCTCATTAATTCACAATTTATGATTTACAATTTGCAACTTATATATCATTTTCATTTATGAGTCGCCACTAATTAATTTAGAGTTTAGGATAAGTCAAATTAGAAATCAAATAAAGTATTAATAAAAATACCTTACTCCTATACAACTAGTGTCGCGACCTCCCTCTTGCGTCCCAGGAGGCTAATGGCTCGGCTGAAGGCCTTTCATCATGGGCTTTAGCCAGGGCTCTCCCAAGCCCACCAATTCACGACTTAAGGTCGAGTTTTTAACCTGCAATTCAATTTCATTTAAAAAAGGAGTTGCCACTAATCAATTTGGGATGGGTCGATTAGAAATCCAAGTAAAATATTGGAAACTCCTGCGCAACCAGAGAAACTAGGATCGGGGACTTGATTACACTAATTAATCACTAATGCCCTTCGATACGTAATCTTGTTTAAACCCTCGGGTTTAATGTTCTTTTTGAAATTTTCAAGGATTTTTCCATGCATTTGCAAAATAAAACATTTTTTGTCTTTTTCCCTTTTTTTGGAAAATATAAAATATTTTTGATTTTATGATTTTCTGAAAATATAAAATATTTCGGGTTTTTCTGATTTTTTGGAAAATAAAACATATTTTTCGAATTTTCTGATTTTTATAAAATATTTATGGAATTTTCTGATTTTTGGAAGATATAAAATATTTCTGGATTTTCTGGTTTTTTATAGAAAATGTGAAATATAAAATATTTTTGATATTTTGATATTTTTGGAAATTATAAACTATTTTTCTGGATTTCCTAAAAAATATTTTTTAAAAAATACTTTTATAATTAAAAATAATAATATATTATTATAAAAAACCGGCCGACCGGGTCGGGTCATCTAGCCGGACTGGTCGGGCTCGGCCCGACACGAGCGAGGCCCGTGCTCCAAGGTCTTAGGGTCCTCGACTGGGCCGAATTCGGCTAATGGGCCAAATTCGCTTGGCCCGCAGGAGTACTTGAAACTAATAGAAATAAATGGTCCAGCCCAAAATCAAGTCCGGCCCAAAAAAAACAAAGATGGGCCAACAGCTTAACACATCCCGGCCCATAGCCCACAAAAACAAACCTTAGCGGGTCGACCGGGTCCATATGCCCGACCCGATCATGACCCGACTCCGGGTGCCCCCTCTCTGTTGCAGTTCCTCCGTGGTGCTAAAGGGGGGTAGCCGAGCGCCTCCCAGCCACGGCGACACGGGACGACGAAGTGGCGGAGGGCACTGGGGACGACGGCAGTCGGTAGCAAGGACAGTGGTCAGCAGCATGGACGGCATGAGGTTTAGCCGAGATCCGTGAGTGTGAGCGGAGGGGTTGTTGGCTTCAAACACGAACGGCAGTGGGAGTGACTCGTCGGCAGAAGGGACCGCGATGGCAATGCTGGCGGCGTCATCGGTGGTTGAGCGGCAGTGGTGTCGGGGGTGGCGGAGCAGTGATGGCGTCGGCTTGTGGCTCTCTCCCTCACGGCTCCGTCTCTCGCAACTCTCTCTCTCAGATCTGGAATTTTTCCAAAACTTCAACCCTCACTCTCCTCTTCTTCTTCTTTTTCGCTTGCTGCCTCTCGGATCTCTCTCTGTTCTCAATTTTTTTTTCTTCCCTCTCTCTCAGAGCTCTCTCTCTTGTCTATAGATCTGTTTCCCCCTCAGATCTCACTTCTCCCTCTCTCTTTTTTGCTGCCGTTTCTCCTTCGCTCGACCTCTCTATTTATAGGTGAGGAGCCCGGTCAACGGGGTGCTCCAATCGGTAGTCCTCGACGCTCAGCCGGGCTCTCCCTCGACCGAACCGGGGCATGACCTCAGCTACCCCCGTGCCGCGCCACTTGCTTTGCATTGATGGCGTCTGGATCCTTCGCCGGATCTTGCGTTGCTCCACTTGGCTACATTAATGGCGCCCGCAAAGCATCCCATCCGTCGCTGGCCACCATCTTCCGCTCTGCTCTCCTGCTTCTTGTGTGTAGGGGAAGAAGAAGGGAAGAAGAAGAAGATGATGGAGAGGGCCGGGCCACGGGGGTGAGGGGGCCGAATGGGCCGCAGAAGGAAGAGTGGGGGGAAAAACGGGCCAAGGAAAAAAATCAAAAGGGAAATGGGCCCAAGGCCCATGCCAAGGAGAAAGGAGAAGGGAAAAGGGCTCGGTTTCGCCTCAGCCCTCGTGGGCTTTTCTTTTTTCCTTTTTCTTTCCCTTTTTTTTTACTCGAAAATAAGAAAAATAAATAGAAAAATAAAACTTTAGTAGATGTAAATAATATTAGTACTTAGGTGGTGCAAAAATCATTTTTGTTAGGGCCAAATTAGTCCCTAATTTTCTAGGCAATTCAAATTTAAACACTTGATCAAAATTTAGGTGTCAACAATTGTCCTTCTTTGAAAGTGAGCTTGCAGAGGTTGCATTCAAAGACGAACCGATACCTAAATTTTGTCCATACATATGCAATAGATGATAGTTCACTTGGGACCAAGTGTCCAAAGCAAAAATGGCAATAATGCATAATACATACTAAAATGGATAAGAAAAATACCCGTAGTTACTTACCAAGAAAGAGTGTTATAGGGTGTGGACCCCGAGTTTTTAGCAAGTATCAGGATATTTCCTTATCTGATGCTGATATAGAAAACATACCTGTGATTGATGATATGGGAAATTGCTTTTCCAGGACCCGAAGCTATCTTCGGTCGCCTTTCCGAGCAATAAGTTGTTGGCAAGGACCCGAAGCTATCTTTGGTCGCCTCGACGATGAGGATTGCTTTTCCAGGACCCAAAGCTATCTCCAGTCTCCTCGACGGTGAGGGTTGCTTTTCCAGGACCTGAAGCTATCTTCAGTCGCCTTTCCGAGCAATGTGTTGTTGCCATGGACCCAAAGCTATCTCCGGTCGCCTCGACGGTGAGGATTGCTTTTCCAGGACCCGAAGCTATCTCCGGTCGCCTTTTCGAGCAATGAGTTGTTGCCAAGGACCCGAAGCTATCTCCGGTCGCCTTTCCGAGCAATGAGTTGTTGCCAAGAACCCGAAGCTATCTCTTCGGTCGCCTCGACGACGAGGATTGCTTTTCCAGACCCGGAGCTATCTCCGGTCGCCTTTCCGAGCAATGAGTTGTTGCCAAGGACCCAAAGCTATCTCCGGTCGCCTCGACGGTGAGGATTGCTTTTCTAGGACCTGAAGCTATCTCCGGTCGCCTGTAGAAGCAATAAGTTATTTGTCTAGGACCCGGACCATTCTCCAGTTGCCTTGACGAGGGATTGCCTTTTCAGGACTCGGACCATTCTTCGATTGCCTGTAGAAGCAATGAGTTGTTTGTTTAGGACCCGGACCATTCTTTGGTCGCCTTGATGGGGGATTGCCCTTCCAGGACTCGGACCATTCTCTGGTTGCCTGTAGAAGCAGTAAGTATTTAGGTACTTGACCTTTTTCAGGGATGCCAGTTTGCTTACCTGAACTCTCTCAGGGATGTACCGACTTTTCTCAGGACACAATCTTGTTAAGTGCTTGATTTTTCTCAAGGACACCAGTTTTTTCATTAACTGACTTCGGGCAACAGAGGCACGCCATGTCGGTAAAGAGGGACTCCGGGCTATGGAAGCACACGGTGCCGATGAAGAGGGACTTACCTTATATGCTTGTGAAGGTCTCCTTCCTCTTGATTAGTTGGAATATCGAGGACGCACCTTGGATATCCCTAAAGGTCTCCCACCTCCTGGTAAGTTGGAATGTCGAGGACGCACCTCGGGTATCCTTGAAGGTCTCCCACCTCCTGGTAAGTTGGAATGTCGAGGACGCACCTCGAGTATCCCTGAAGGTCTCCCACCTTCTGGTAAGTTGGGAATATCGAGAACGCACCTGAGATATCCCTGAAGGTCTCCCACCTCCTGGTAAGTTGGAATATTGAGGATGCACCTCGGGTCTCCCCACCTCCCACCTCCCGTAAGTTGGGAATATCGAGGACGGACCTCAGATACTCCTGAAGGTCTCCCACCTCTTGGTAAGTTGGGATGTCGAGGACACACCTCGAGTATCCTTGAAGGTCTCCCACCTCCTGGTACGTTGGAATGTCGAGGACGCACCTCGAGTATCCTTGAAGGTTTCCCACCTCCTGGTAAGTTGGGAATATCGAGGACGCACCTCGGGTATCCCTGAAGGTCTCCCACCTCCTGGTAAGTTGGGATGTTGAGGACGCACCTCAGGTATCCCTAAAGGTCTCCCAACTCCTGGTAAGTTGGAATGTCGAGTACACACCTCGAGTATCCCTGAAGGTTTCACACCTCCTGGTAAGTTGGGAATATCGAGGACGCACCTCGAGTATCCCTGAAGGTCTCCCACCTCCTGGTAAGTTGGAATATCGAGGACGCACCTGAGATATCCCTGAAGGTCTCCCACCTCTTGGTAAGTTGGGAATATCAAGGACAAACCTCGAATACTCCTGAAGGTCTCCCACCTCTTGGTAAATTGGGAATATCGAGGACGCACCTGAGATATCCCTGAAGGTCTCCCACCTCCTGGTAAGTTGGGAATATCGAGGACGGACCTCGGATACTCCTGAAGGTCTCCCACCTCCCGGTAAGTTTGAAATATCGAGGACGGACCTCGGATACTCGTGAAGGTCTCCCACCTCCTGGTAAATTGGGAATATCGAGGACAAACCTCGAATACTCCTAAAGGTCTCCCACCTCCTGGTAAGTTGCAGGCCTAATGATATCTCTGCTATGAAAGTATGTCTCCTGTCAAACAAATATGCAATATGTGCAACTAATTTGTGCATACTGTAAATTTTTTTTAAAGTCAAATGGGGTTCATGCATGGCAATTTTTTGTTAGCTTTCATCACTAAAGTCCCACTAGGGGAAAATTTTTCAGAAAGACAATTCATACTTAGAATGAGGATGTCTTGAACATGTCAAATGAGGGGCCTTCAGTCTGAAAGGGCTTTCCACTCACTCTCATTGTAAAGGCTATTTTGTCCCAACCATTAATGCGGGATCATAGGAATCTCACCCTTTCACTATCATCATGGCGACAGGGATCCGAATATTCTCGCAAATGGTATAACTTTACCAATCTGAGAGGTATTTGTTAGGACCGTAATGTAGGCTTGGTCAAAGGCTTAGCAAAGAGGACCACGAAGGTCAAGGCTTATAGAAAGAAATGCTGCACAACCGTCTTTGGGTTTACAAGTCAAGAACCCTGCAAAAAGAGATAGAAATGATCTTGCTCGTACTTCTTTGAGCGATGCTTATAAACATATGAATTCCTATGTTAATTCAAGTGCCCCAGTCAAAAGAGACTTTTACAAAGGGACACAACGTAAATTTGGCTCATGGGTTGAGAAACAAATGGATTTATAGGCTCAAAAATGTGTACAAGAGGTGGTGATCATCTTGATGTTGTCACCGGTCATCTTCCTCATTAATGGAGCTCGTCTTTGTAGAGACTTTTGCTTGAGCATCATTTTTTCTTGAGGGCATTAGCCTTGATTTTACCAGGCACACTGCTTTTTCATGCCCCTAGTTTTCATTCATTTTTTTTTGTTTTGTTTCAGGACTGTTCTAGATTCTTAGGTCTTCATTTGTAGTCGGCCGCTTCGGCTTATACTACTTGAATGATGGTGACATTCTCTTTGCCCCAATGTAGGAAGTTGAAATGAAATTACAAACTCAATGGGGTTGTACAATGGATACAAATGTATAGACCAAATATGCTCTTCGTCATTCTATGGCACTTAAATTATCATGAGTGTTCATATTGAATAAAAACACCCAAAGATTGATGCAAGTTCAAGCAAGAAAATTTCTATCCATTTTCTCACCTTGTGATGTCGTCCCTTTCTCCAATCTGCCCCATTGTGGGGTGGTTCTTGACAGGGGTAATATGAAAGAAACTTCACCATGGCATGGGGCTCAAAGGGGTTAAGTGATAGATAACTTGTAGTGTTTAGGGTAGAGAAATGAAATGCCCCTCATCACTTTGATCATCGTACCATTCGCGAGAAAATTCTTTACCCTGCAGACATAGAATTTCCTTCGCTCACCTCACAAGTGTTTAATCAGGGGATTGTATATAGGATATAGTTTGCCTTTCATCATCCTGATGTACCTTATTTAGCATGCTCAATTGATCCCACATCATTTGCATAATTTGATAATCCTCAATGGAATTGGTGACTTAGACAGAAAAAAATCATCATGCAAAAATCATTTTGAAAAGGCATGGATTATTGTAAGCACGAAGGAGTTTGCAGCCTTAGAATGATTTGAATTTATTCAAAAGAAGAAAACTTTCTAAGAGCATGAGATGCAAAATTGTCTCTGCAAACGTGTTTGAACATAGGGGGATTATTGAAAATGAGTGTTCATGGATTGTCCCTACTCAAAGGAGAATGACTCATGAATGATTAGTCATGATTGAAAATCCCATCTTTGGTTGGATGGGCACATTTGTTTTTGTCCTTGCATAGAAATCAATTGCTGAGTAGGGCCAAAAGCATATGTAAATTAAGGCCCGAAAGATTCTTGTCATCCATTTGGGCGATACTTAAGACGTCATTTCACTTAGGAGAGTTGATTTAATATTGTCATCAGACATATCTCTTCCTGCTTTGTCGTCCACACCTTTAGCGGACAAATAACCCTACAAAAAATGAAAGGGAATGTGTTAGCGTATGAATTTTTCAGAATTGAAAAATCGGAAACGATACAGCATTACCCTTCGCCAGTTTGCATTTGTCGTCCACATTTTGGGTGGACATATGACCCTACAAAGAATGAGAGGGAATGTGTTAGTGTATGAATTTTCCAAAGTTGAAAAACTGGAAACGATACAACATTACCCTTTGCCAATTTGCAAATGATTGGATAGACCTAGGGTCCTGAGGCTTAAAGCGAGCAAGAGATCCTGAAATTTCGATCTCGATATGCTAGAAAAAAGCAAAGAGAGAGCAAAGGAGAAGAAAAGAAAAAAAAAACCTTTTTTTTTACTTTTTGTTTTCTTTTAAAAAAACTTTTTTTTTCCTTTTTTTTTTCTTTTTTCACATGCGGCTATTGCCACTTCGGGGATTCGAACCCCCATTCGGACCCTGGCACTCTATTCCGGATACCACTCGGCTAAAGCGCCGGCGGTGTCCATAGGCGCACCCTTTTTTTATTTAAGGGATCCGGCCGCTAAAATGGCATGTCCTTTTACACCAAGTCAGGTGAATTTAACATGGGTCATCTCCAGGTGCTTGGCTGATCAGTATCGGTTGGCTCGAATTAACCTTTCAAGTTAGTTTTCTTTTCTTCTTTTTTTTTTTTAAAACGCTGATGCTTCCTATCAAAAATAGGGAAAATATGTTAGGAATAAAGTTGGATGAGGGGGATTGGAAACGATACCAAGTTACCCCTTTTGCAAAGTTTGTATTCGATGACTCCTCGGCATCTTGAATGTTGGTGATTGCTATGGCCTTGCCAAGGTTTGGCACATCATTTTGGGCGGCCTTCTTTGCCTATGGCCCTAGACAAATGGCCAACGATGGTCGATCTATCTTCAACGCCTTTCTTCTGTGGAAATTTTTCTTCTCTCATTGTTAGACATCAGCAGCGTTGGGCAAGGTCATGTACCTCAAGCTTCTATGGAATTGTATGGATTTTCTCCAATTTGTTGTCGGTAGCCAATTTGAAGGGGAAGTGAAGGAGTTCATTTTCCGTGCTGTTCGGCCGATGCTTCCCTGTCAAAATAGGGAAAATATATTAAGAATGAAGTTGGATGGGGGTATTGGAAACAGTACCAAGTTACCCTTCTGCAAAGTTGGTATTTGATGACTTCTTGGCATACCCTAAATGTTGATGATTGCCATGGTCCTGCCACAATTTGGCACTTCATTTTGGTTGGCCCTCTTTGCCCATGGCCCTAGACAAATAGCCGATGATGGTCGATCCATCTTCAGCGCCTTTCTTCTGTGGAAAATTTTCATTTCTCGCTGTTAGACATCAGCAGCATTGGGCAAGGTCATGTACCTCAAGCTTCTATGGAATCTAAGATGGACAATCAAAACCTCCAATTTCCTATTGGTAATCACTTCTTCGCAGAGCAGTCTGGAACGAAAGTCATTATTTGGAACAGGTGGTTAGAATTTGCCTCAACTGTATGGATTTTCTCCCTGTTGACAGTAGCCAATTTGAAGGGGAAGTGAATGAGTTCATTTTCCGTGCTTTTCGATTAGCCAAAGTTGAACGTCCTACCTCTGAAATTGCAATGCCCGATCTCCAGGAGTATGTTGCGAGAAGGAACCATTACTTGGGCTTGCACTGATGGGAGATAGCTTGTGAAGAGTTTTAGGGACGGCTTGCCGAGATAACTTGAGAGATGGGGGAAGGCCAAAAGTATCATGGAGGAAACGTCTCAGGAAGCTTTCCTTGAGCTACTACGATGTACATGTTTCAAGTTTGATCGTGTGCACATACTTATTACGTCCTGCCTTTTATTCCCTGCAAATGAAAAGGAAGAAAGCGTCATTCCTAAAATCTTGTTAGGAATTTAGACATACATTTTTATAAATGGAGTAATCTTTTTCGTTTGCCCCGGTTTTCTTGGAAGAATACTCCTGAATTTGCTGAGTCCATATCCTTGGGACTTGATGTATTGGTTTCAAATGCCCCTTTTTTTAAGGGGATGATGTTCTGAGACACGAGATAAGTAAATCGGAAAAACAAACAGGGTTGAATTTGAAAATTTCTTTTTGTTTTTTGCAATGAAATGCTTTTGTTTTCACAAGCATGTTTTGGAGGAAGCATGAGAAAGCCCAGCCCTCAGGATTTTCCTTGGATGTTATTTTTTTTCATGGTTGGATAGCATCACTAGGCTAGTTTGGGGTACCCCCTCATGCCCTCAAAATGAAATGTTGAAACTGTACATTCACTAGTGAAAACAAATTACATTACTAGAATGGAAAATGTGACAGTAACACACTAGATAGGATGGAAACACGAAATCGTAAAAACAACTGAAACCCATGAAAACTCATGTGAAAGGGAGAATCTTGATAGCTGCTAGCGTCGACCCTTGAATCAAGCGCCCTTGAGTTCTTTGCCCGCGATAGACTCGAAGTATTCGCACGAGAGGACCACTTTATTGAAGCTACGGAAGTGGATTCCATGCAATCAGGAACGAAGCTTACAAGATAAAGCTTTTATGAATAGCTTCATCATTTCCTCCTCAGCCAACTGAGGAATAGTTTGTATCACGAAAGCCTCCCACCTTTCTGCATATGCTCGAAAATTCTCCATTGGTCCTCTTCTGACATGAACCAAATTCTTGTAGGGGAACACAAATCCTATCTTGTCTTGGTATTGATGTAGAAATGCAAAGGACAACTCATCCCAATCATGCATGAGGTAGGTCTTCGACAAGAAGAACCATTACAACGCGGACCCAGTAAGACTTTCTTGGAAGGCTTGAATCATGAACGGTACCTGGTTGGCATATTGACTAATTTTGGCCTGGAAATATTGCAAGTGGGTCATAGGACAAGTCGTGCCATTATATTTACGGAAATTAGCTATTTCCATTCCTTTGGGAACAATAATCCTGTTAAGGTGAGATGGACCTACCGCGTCTTAGTTAAGGAACCATCCCTCTTGCTGTGTTGCCAATCCTTTCATGGCAACATCAAATTCTGCTCCTTCAGGGAAGCTGGATTCTTCTGAGATCATTTCATCACTTTCTTCTGGGTTGAAATTTTCTACTGAGGAAAAGGCGTCTATGTTACCCTGATGGTTGGGTGACAAATTCAACAGCCCATTGGAAACCAAATCATGAAGGGCAAGCGTTCCTCCACCTAGCAAGCTCTAGGGTCCGTATGCGAGCAGGAGCTGGTTACCCTATGAATGGTCGTCTTCATCAGTATAGTGTTGGCAACTCTCCATAGGACTGTACCACGGGCGGTGTTCAAAGCCTCAACGTGGCAGTTCATTGGCTGTTGGACTTTGCAATTGTTTGGTGGCAGGTGTTGGCTTGGATCGTTCTGGCTTTCCCTTCTTGACACCTTATCCAGACCTCTTGAGTAAAGCCCTTCGTTCTGCTAGCTTGAGCTTGTCAAGGGCACCGGGAGATGGTAGAGTTTCATTCCCTAGGTTGATGGGCGCTAGTGCCCTTTGGACCTTAGCTCTTGTAGTAAGTTTGGGAAGTAGCGTCATGATGCCTCGATTTTGGACAGGTTTTACAACTTCAACTATGTTTTCGGGTTCTTTACCTCTCCTAGTAGGAAGCTTCCCATTAATGGAGCATTGTTTGGTGGCCCTTTTGTCATATAGAATCGCTTCGAAGTTTCCTCCTATTGGTCTCTTTTGCTCTGGACCATCTTGGGCTGTCAAATCTCTTTCTACTGCAGTACATGCCATGACGGACTTTTTTCTCATCATTTCCTTGCTTTCAAGCTTTTTGTGAGGTGGGGCGATGTTGACGTCAAGGTCATATTCTTTAAGGAAAATGTCAATCAACTCCTCCCAAGTCTTGAGGAGAGTGATTTTCCTCACGATGTACCATCTTAAAGCGGGGCCAGTCAGATTCGATTGGTATGATCGAATCATCCTTTGGACCAGGTAGGCTTGTAGGTAGCTTTCTGGGTGAAAAGCATTGGCGAACGCCTTGCATTCAGGCACCTTGAGCTCCTTTGGGATTTTGACAACAGCGTAGCTGGACAAATCAAGGGGGTACTGATCCCGTAGTTCACTTAGTTTACTCATGATCCTCGCAATTCTGTTGGTCACCTTTTGGCATGTCTACAAGTGTCTCGAGTGTTTTCTCTCGTGATAGGGCGGTCACGAGATTGGGCCTGGTTTGAGCAGACTCCATTTGCCTCGAGAGTTGTTGAAGGACAAGGGGGATTTGTCCTATGTCATCGTCAATATTAGTAAGGCAATTTTGCACATCACCCCGATCAGCCACAATTGCGTGTGGCCATGCACGGACGGCTGGTGGTTGGCGATTCATGATCACCTGCTATTGCAAAAAGGGCATGCGTGAGCACGAGACAAATGAGGATTGACCCATGGCAACAGTTCAGTCGTTTTTATTTATCAACAAGGATTCCAAGGACAAGACATTCATAATCATCAAAAATTGGAATTGAAATGATAGAATTGAAATACTAGATATTGAACGAAAGTCCCTAAACATTGGGACTAGAAATGAAATTTCCTAAATACAAAAATTGGGGGATATGACTGCCATTTTATATGCGATGAGGAGCCTCGATCATGCAAAGCTTTTTGCTTTTTGGGACTAGCCCAGAGACACACATCCAACTCATTCCCAAACTTTGCTTAAAAGACTCGATCTACTCTTGTTAGGCTGGCTTGTCGATCACGTTTGGGACTACCAATTGCAGATTGCCAAGGACCTGGTGATTGAGAATGCAAAGTATGGAGGCATGATGAGTCTTCTCTTGTCCTCTTAGACTCCTAGGCACGATGATCTTCTCAACGTGGCATTTTCTCCATGCATCCCGATGATGTGGCTTTCCTCTGAGTGATCTTGGGTCATGTGATTAAGAGGACTGGGAATAAAACGGGCTTGAGTAGTGGAGGGATCTCCTAGAAAGCCTGTACTGACAAGCCATCCTGTAGGGATAATACGAAATGATCCTGGAGAGACCAAGTGGTTGGATCGGGTTGTGATATTTTAGTGCAAAGTGAGCTTCTCCCTCTCTAAACAATTTAGCACACCATAAGAATGCCTTGGGAGCAAGGTTCCTTAGGAAATTAAACCAACAAGAGTATATCCTACTAAGGGCATACTTTTCTAAGATTTAAAACCCTTGCAGTGGGTGTTTGAAATTTTTAATGCCCGAATCCTTTGATATAAGAAAAGATCGCATTTGTAAAATTTACAGGCGCAGCCCTCAAGATTTTTCTGTGTTTTCTTTGAAACGATTGAGGGACATAAATGTTTCTGTTAAAACCAAGTTTACAAAATTCAACCCGACACGAATTTGATTGAAAACCCATGCAATTGAAGGATTTAGCATCTTTTGTATGTGGGACGACGATGAATCCAAAGAAGGCCAAGAGAGAAAAAAAAATTCTTTTTTTTTTGGGGCCATGGGTTGTTTTTAAAAAAAAAATCAACTGAAAACGATAGCGGGCAAGCATCTCAAGCCTTAAATACCCTCATTACCAAAGGAGTAATGATTTTTTTTTTATAAAATCGAGCTAGCCAAATTACCGGGTTGACCCAAGCTCATTTCATAGAGGCATTCCTATGGTAATGATGTATTTGTTCAGAGTTGGGGAAAGCTCGAATTTGCCAAGTATGAAAGTGGAGGTCTCGGGACACTAGAAATGGGGGATCACTTGCATGACTCTAGAGTGGATACTAATTTGAAGAAACGGGAGAAGATGGTTGATTCTATCTTCAACATGTTTTTTTTGACCGGGTTAATCTAACTGTCCTAATCAACAGAGGGCTCTTTCTTGGGAGCGAGGAATGAACTGGACATCGTGTCTACCCATCGCATATAAAACAAACGACTTAAAAGATTGACCTCAGTTGCCATGGGTCCATAAATGTAAATAAATAACCGAATAAAAAGGGTTAAGAAATTACTTTGCTCTCAGATCAAAGTAAACACATAGACATGCGAATGATACATGTGGTTCAATTTCTAACTAAAAAGGTATAATGAGGTTAAAAAGTAATCTGACTGACACAGTCTCGCGTTTGTGCCAAATCCTCTCAACCTCGGCTCTACCTAAAATTTCGGGGAAAAGAAAGGCAACCTCTACATTGCTGTCTCGCATTCAAGGTAGTATCTTTCTTAACACCATCCTAAAATATCCTATGGCAGCCCAAGTTCGACGACAGGGTTGTGTGTGTCACAATGTAGTGCTAAAACATTTAAAGCATGCACAATAATTTATACAGGAAAAATTATTTCAACAAAATTAATATACCTGAACACAAAAAAACCCAAATTAGGAAAACATTTAAACAAGACAAAATGGCTTAAGTCCACAAAAAAAATTGTCCCCAGCGGAATCGCCAAGCTGTCGCGACCTCCCTTTTTTGGTCTCGGGAGGCTAATGGCTCGGCTAAAGGCCTTTCATCATGGGCTTTAGCTAGGGCTCTACCAAGCCCACCAATTCACGACTTAAAGTTCAAGTTTTTAACCCAATTCAATTTCATTTAAAAATGAGTCGTCACCAATTAGTTTGGGGTGGGTCAATTAAAACTCAAGTAAAATATTGAGAGAAATATTTTACTCCTGCACAACCAAAGAAACTAGGATCGAGGACTTGATTATACTAGTTAATCACTAATGCCCTTCCGGTACCTAATCTTGTTTAAACCCTCGGGTTTAATGTTCTTTTTGAATTTTTCAAGGATTTTTCCATGCATTTGCAAAAAAAACATTTTTGTCTTTTTTCCTTTTTTGATAAAATAAAATATTTTTTATTTTATGATTTTCTGAAATTTTTTCGGTTTTTCTTGGTTTTTTGGAAAATAAAAATATTTTTGGATTTTCTGATTTTTTTTTGGAATATTTCTGGAATTTTCTTATTTTTTGGAAAATAAAAATATTTTTCTGATTTTCTGGTTTTTTTCTAGAAAATGAAAATATAAAATATTTTCTGATTTTTTGATATTTTTGGAAATTATAAAATTTTTTTGGATTTTCTGAAAAAAAAATATTTTTTATTTTTTAAAATACTTTTATAATTAAAAAAAATATATTATTATAATAAACCGGCCGGACTCGGGTCGGTGCCCGACCCGGTCTTGACCCGACTTGCGCCTCCCTCTCCCGCGGCTGCTCTCCTTCTCTCCGCGGCACGTCGAGAATGGCTAGGACGGGCGGCGTGGCCGCGGCGAGTAGTGTCGATGGTGATGGGGGTGGCCGACCGCGTCTTGTTACGCTACGGCGGCGGCGGCGACCGCCGTGAGATCGACGAAAGGGACGACAACCCTGTCATAGGTCAGCACGGCTTCGGACGCGGGCGGCGACGGGAGCGGCTTGCTGGCAAAAGGGATGGCGACGGCTGTGCGGGCGGATGGCGACGGAAGCGATGCGATCGGCGGCCGTTCGCGGTTGTGCGGCGGGCGGAGTGGTGGTGGCGTCGGCCCGGCGACTCATGGTGCGCGGGCGGCGCTTGGCCCGCGGCTCCGTCTCTCTCGAGATCTCTCTCGGTTTCTCTCTCTTCTCTTCTCGGATCTGGAATTTTTCCGAACTTCGACCCTCACTCTCCCTTTTTCGGATCTCTCTCTTGCAGCTCTCTCCCGGATCGGCGGTTGCTCGGATTTCGGCCTCTGGATGTCTTCCAAGGGAAGCCTTTCTGAGCTCCCGCCTCTCCTCCTCTCTCGATCTCACTTCTCTCGAGATCTCTCTCTTTCTTCCTGTTTTTTGCTTCCGTGTGTTCTGTGCTTTCTTCTTCGCTCGACCCCCCTATTTATAGGCGAGGAGCCCGGTCGACGGAGGTGCTCCGACCGGCGGTCCTCGGTGCCCAACCGGGCTCTTGCTCAACCGAACCGGCGTCCCATCCCCTCTTCTCCGCTCGGCATTGAAAGCTTCTGCCAAGACGTCTCTTCCGTTCGGGTTTTGCGTCGTATCTCGCGCGGCGACATTGATGGCGCATGCGAGATGTCCCCTGTCGTCGCCGGCCTCCGTCTTCCGCCCTCTCTCCCGCTACTCGCATGCAGGGAAGAAGAGGAAGGGAGGAAGAAGATGGAGGGGGCCGGGCCGGAAATGAAAGGGGTTGGGCCCTGGGCTGGCCCTTGGGCTGGCGCAAATAAGAAGAAAAGAAAGGGGGCTGGGCCAGCCCTACCGTGGGCCTGTGTCTTTTTTTTTAAATAATAATAATAATAATAATAAACCTGAAAATAGGGTTAAAATATGGTAAAATAAAGATAGATAATAAACTTAATATACCCAAATGATATTAGTACCAAGGTGATGTGAAAATCATTTTTGTTAGGGTCAAATTGAACCCTAATTTTCTATGCAATTTAATTTTAATACCTAGTTAAAATTTAGGTATCAACATTGTAACACAAAAAATCTCAAAATTTACTAACTATGACACATTTACCCTAAATTTAAAGAGCATTTTCATATTTTTTCTTTCCTTTTGCTTTTTTTTTTTCTCCTTCTTCAACGATGAAGGGAAGTTGCCAAAGTTGGCACTTTGGTGAGGGCAACTCTCGTTGTCACCCTGGCTTAGGCAAGTGGGGCCACCTGAGCAAGGGTGGCCCTTGACCTAAGATAACGAGGGTAGCCCGAATCGGATCTGGCGAGGGCAGCCCTTGCCGTCACCCTCACCTAGGTCAGGCTAGGGCTGTCCTTGCTAGCATCGGGCGAAGCCGACCCTCCTTTCCCAAATCTACAAGAGCTTACCTTGCAATTGCTCTTGCTTGGGTCAAGAGGCCCTCATCATTGCTCTTACTTGGGCAAGCAAGGGCAGCCCTTGCCGTCATCCTGGCCTAGGCAAAAGAGGGCAACTCTAGCCCATATCCGATGGGGGTCACCCACTCTAGTGTCTGTCGAGAGTGGCCTTTGACTAATGCCGACAAGGCCGGCCCTTGCTTGGTCATGTGAGGGCAACCCTTGCTTGAGTCGAGCAAGGACCGACATCGGTGGCTTCCTTTCGCCACCGAATGAAAAGGAAAAAAAAAAAAAAAAAAAAAAAAGGAAAAAAGGAAAAATGAAATAAAAAGTAAATAATAAAAGACAATAATACCATTCAAAATAAAAGTTTAAAGATAAATATATCAAATAAAATTTGAAATTTTTGTTGTCATAAAAAAATTAAAATAAATATATTACATATAACAAAGTTTAAAGTTTAGACTATATATAAAATATATATTTTTGCTCTCTTTTCTTCTCTCACTCTCCTCTACACACACAAGAATAGCATAAGAGACTGAAATCCATTTTTGTTCCCTTCCCTCTTCTTTTATTTTTCCTTTTTGAATAAATTCATTAAAAACGCTAAAATTTATTAATAAAATATAATTTTATCCTAAAACATTTTAAAAGTAAAATTAAATATAAAAATTATTATAAAATATAATCGATTTTTAATTTTTTAAAAATACAATCAAATCTAAAAAATTATCAAATTAATTCAATTACATCATTTAATATTTATTAATCATTTTTTGAAAATTTAAAAATTCAATAAATTTTTTTAATAATTTTTAGAATTTAATTACATTTTTTTAAGATATTTTAATTTTTAGGATTTTGATAAAAACAATATTAAGATCTAATTATATTTTCGTGATGAATTTTAAAATTTAATTATATTTTTGAAAGTTTTAGACATTAGTTACATTTTCTTCACCTCACTTTAATTTTTTTTTTTTTTTTTTACATTTCTCTGCGGTATTTCGCCAGAACAAACCTTCCTCCAACGACGCCTACGGTCAACACCAACAGCAAGCGCCACCACCAAACCCCTTACCTTCATCGCCGACCCTGACCGGAGAACACACAAATGAAGGTGGCTGGGCTGAGGCATTTTATCGAACATTCAGCGGGCGTCGATTGAGGGGGCCCCAACAAGCAATCTTGGATCAAAATCAACAAATAAAGGACAAGCATAACTCGGCTTCAGCATGGGACGACTCATTTACGCTCAATATAAAGATGGATATTAGCAAGTTTAACTCGAACATTTCATCGAGCAACTAACATGCGCAAACTGAGAAAGGAGAGATGGGGCATGAAAACGGGGGAGGTTCGGCCGAGGGTCCCTACCCGGCTCACGGCGTTGGACGGCGGACGAGCTCGAAGATCGGGCTGTGCCCGTCCGCCTCGCGCACCTCCGAGCCGAGATCCTCCGGAAACCGACCCTGAGTCGGCACAACCAACCAGAAGAACTCAAACGCACCATACCGCGGGGTTTGTTCGGGAAGTGGGGGAACGTCGGTGGATCGTCGGCCGGGTTTCTAGTGTTTTTGCCACCGGAGAACACTCGTTCACCCTCGGCCTCGCTCTCGGTTCTCTCCTCTCAGATCTCGAGTCTTTCTCTCCTCACTCCCCTCTTCGGCCTCAGATCCGGCCTACTCAAACCGAAGCCCCTCATTTTCTTAAGAATTTTCTCTCGTGAAGGCTCCCCTTTCGGATCTCTCCCCCACTCGCTCCCCCTCGAGCTTCCCTTCCCTGTATCTCCCAGCCTCCACCTCTATTTATGGTCCGAGAAGGCCGGTCGGCGAAGGGGTTTCGGCCGCCGGTCCTTGAGGCGCCGACCGGCCCCCGCCTTTGGCCTAAGCGGCGTCACGTCGCCCGTCGCCTCCATCGCCCCTGCTCTGCTCTGCGCCGCGCCTGCTCCCCTGTCACGCTCGTCCTCGATGGCGTGAGGGAGAAGAGAAGGGAAAGGGGGCTGGGCCAAGGGAAAATGTGTTAAGCATGATAGGCCCTGGGCCCGCACTAGAGGGAAAGAAAAGGGAATTCCGTGGGCCTCTTTTCTTTTTTGAAAAAATGAATAAAAATAAGAAAAATACCACTAAAAACTCCAAACTTATGCTTATTTGGACAATTTTACCCTAAAATTTTTGTGCCACGAAAAACCCCAAACAATACCACTTGGGGCAATTTTACTCTAAATTTGTTTTTGTGCCACAAAAAACTCTAAATTATGTTACTTTTGACAATTTTACCCTAGATTTTATCTTGTACCACAAAAAATCCTAAACTATGCTACTTGTGACATATTTATACCAAAATTTTTAATTAAATGGCATTTTCGTCTTTTCACTTTTTTTCTTTATTTTTTTTTTTTGACCCTTTCTTCTCCTTTGCCATCGGCAGAGGGAAGCCGATGAGGGTCACCCTCGCCGACGGCATTATTCGACCAAGGTGGCCCTCGGCCGGGTGAGGGTTGCCCCTACCGGATCCGGTGGGGGTGGCCCTCACTTGAGTGTCGAGGAGAGTTGCCCCCCGGCCCTTGAGTCGGGCGAGGGTCACCATTGCAACCCTCGCCCGAGCGTTGGGGAGGGCCACCCCTGTCGGCCGGAATCGGCGGGGGCATCCCTCGCCTAATGAGGGTGGCCCTCGCCGGCTTCCCTCTACCGCCGGCGAAAGGGAAGAAAGGGAAAAAAAAAAGAAAAAAAGTGAAAACAACAAAATGCCATTTAATTAAAAATTTTATTTTGTCCTGTGTGGCATAGTTTGGGGTTTTTCAAAAAAAAAAATTTCAAGTAAAATTGTCCCAAGTGGCATAGTTTGGGGTTTTTCATGACAAAAAAAAAATTTCAAGGTAAAATTGTCCCAAGTGACATAGTTTAGGGTTTTTGGTGGCTCAAAAAAAGTTTGGGGTAAAATTGTTCCAAGTGGCATAGTTTGTGATTTTTCATAGCACAAAAAAATTCAAGATAAAATTATCTCAATGGACATAGTTCGGGGTTTTTGTGGCATTTTCCTAAAAATAATTAATTTTTATTTATTTTTAAATTTATTTATCCGAAATGCGGTAAAAATAAGGGAAATTAAAATAAAACTAAAAATTAATGGTGCAAATAATATCAATACTTAGGTGATGTGAAAATCCTTTTTTTTGTTAAGGTTGAATTAATTCCTAAATTTATATGCAATTTAATTCTAAATATTTAGTCAAAATTTAGATGTCAATAAGTTTGTAGTGATAGGGGTAGAGGGTGAGCAAGGGTTAGAGACATTTATGGTATGAAGTTGGTGAAGGAGGTGGTCAAGGATGAGCTAGGGCGCGTGGGGGCTTTTAGGGACTCGATGGTGGTGGGGATGGTCGAGGAAGAGGATGATGGTGGCTGCCATGGCCATTAGGAGGACTGAATGTGGTTATCGTCTGGGAGAGGACAAAGCGATGCATTTGACTTCTCTATGTTAAGGATAAAAACACATGACTAATACATATTCAAAATATATTGAATTAGTTTGTTGCAATAATAACTACAACAATAACTACATAAGATAAGAATAAACTAATTCAAAATAATTTGAATTTGAATGAGTCATGTGTTCTTTTCCTTAACACTATGAAACAAGGGTGAAGGAAGAGTGAAAACTAAAGGGTTTTTGCTGTGTTTCGGTTTGCATTTATTTATAATCCAAACCAATCTTTTATAATATCTACTCTTTGGAAATATTAATCGAATTGAATAAAAAAAATCGAAATTTTCAGTTCGGTCCAATGATTTTTGTTATCCTTAATGGTAAGCATTCCTGGTCTATCTCTTGGTTGAAGTACTCCGGATGTAATCTCTGCAAGCGACAATTGTTTTAGGCACTCTAAACCTTACCCACCTTATTTCAGTAAGTGTCTGCATGGTAACGCTCTCAGAAATAGCTATTTCTGTTCTTTTGTTCCCGAAAGTAGATTTTTTGTTCTCGAGAACATAAACGCATTTGGTAAATTTTTTGTTCCCGGGAACAAATTTGTTCCTTGGAATAGATTTAGAGTAGAAATCAGAAACAAGAAAAGTTGTTTCTTGTTCCCGAACAATTTCAAGAAACACTTTTTTTCCTTTCTTTTTTTCCTTTTTTCTTTCTCTTTCCTTTTCTTCTTCTTCTTCCTCTTCCTCTTCCTTCTCTCACCCCTCAGCCACCCCATCGTCGGCCCATCGCCGCCGCCAGCGCCTCGCCAGGCGAGCCTCACCCAAGCGGCGCCAGGTCGGGCGAGCCTCGCCAGACCGGCATAAGGCTCGGCCTCACCAAGCCAGGGTGAGGCCTAGCCTCACAGATCTGGGTGAGGCCGAGCCTCGCCCGGCCGCCATCGGTGAGGCTCAAGCCTGGCTGGCCGGCGCCAGGCTCGGGCTCGCGCCACCTGGGCGAGGCTCTGGCAAGCTCACCGGAGCCTCACCGACGGAGGCCAATAGGGAGGAAAAAAAGAAAAAGGAAAAAGAAAAAAAGAAAATTAAAAGAATTAAAAGATTGAAAATTTTTACCAAACGCATTTCTGTTCTCGAAACAAAAACATTTTTCAATTGCCAAACGTTTTCAAATGCTCATAAACTGTTCTCGGGAATAGAAACAAAGAAAAACATTTCTGAGCAAAAACTGCTCTCGGGAACATAAACGTTGCCATGCAAATGTAATCTCCGCAAGCGACAATCGTTTTAGGCACTCTAAACCTTACCCACCTTCTTTCAATAAGCATCCACCTTGTATCGAGACAGACGTCAAGAGATGATGAAAATTTCTTTCTTTTTTTTTTCTTGGAGGGGGGCGGCTGAGAGAGTTTAAAAGTGACCTTGAGAGTTCAAATGAGCTGAGGGCCCTTTTCCAATTTTCAGGTTGGATTGCAAAAGAAAAATTTCATAATCTTGCATATGTCTATGTTCCTAATTTCAAAATACGGAGAATGCAATGAAGAGCAGCAATGCAAGACCAATATGGATCGTTTTGTTTGAAGGTCAAAATTCGATATTAATAGCCAAACCAATGTGAAATTTTCAAGGAATACGGAATGGGCCTTTGGAATGAAAAACTTTAGTATTAACAACGGACCAAATAATTTATGGCTATTCTTTACCAAAAAAATAAAATAATTTATGGCTATTAGTCAAACATATTGCTAATATTATTTTCTTGGAGGTAACAAATCTAATTTTCGATTATGAAGACTATCTCATGGTCCAAGGTGACACATATTGCTGTGAATGATTGGGGCATACTTCAGGAAAATCCAATGAATGTCTATGGAGAGAACCTTTTCCTACTTAATTCGCTTGATTACTAGGCTTGGATTCCTAAGTTTCGAATGTGGAAGATCACGTCATTTCTCGGCGGAGCGGGACAATTCTAAAAGCACATCTAATTTAATTTCATTAAAAAATATTGCACCTTTCTGGCGCAGACGCAAAGAAGTATTTTAACTTTTAGAAATGATGGAAAACTTCAGATTACTCTGAACAATCTTTAATGTCAAACGAGATTGTCCTTAGTCTAACTATTCCTTAGTAAACAAATATTTCAGTTTTCAAAAGATGATTCTATATAACATGAGAAAAACAATGAATTGAATACTATAATTTGTCCTTTCAGATGAAGAAAAACACTATAAATTTCCCTTAGTTGCTTGCATAATATTTGGCTCACAAGACTCATTAATTAAATCTATTAAGGTTCCGTTCATCGTGTGAAAAATAATTTTCAAAAAGATGTTTTTTTGGATTTTTCAAAGATTGGTTCATAGAAAATAAATGAGTCAAATAGAACATTTTTCTCCAATGAAAAAATACCTTAAAAAATGGGGAAGATTATTTCCTCTTTTGAAAAGAGGAAATACCTTTTTATCTCTTTTTTCACCTAGACCAAGCATGTTCTTATTCGTGTACTCATTTTAATTACCTTTTTTTTTTTCTTTTTAAATCAAATTTTTAGTTATTTTTTCTTTTCTTTCTGCTGCTTCCTCGACTAGTCATTGGCCATAGCAACAACTGGTGACTAGCCACAAGAGATGGACAAGTTCACCCTAGGCTAGCGAGGCTTAACCTCGCTAAATTGGGCAAGCTAGGCGAGTTCGCGACTTGTCCTCCACCTTTTCTATAACGTAAGTTGGACTCTTGTGAGGCCTCAAGCTTGCTGGTGTCGGGTGAGCTCGTTCCTCACCTAGGGCTAGTTGTTGGTCATTGCTTAGCCTAGGTGAAGGAAAAAGAGAAAAAAGGGCAAAAAGAAATAAAAATAATGAAAATTTTGCCCTTTGATTTTCCATTCCAAGCAACCAAAAGTATTATTTTGTTCATTTTCAGATTCCAACTAAACATTGAAAATACTGTCATTTTCCTTAAAAATAACTTTTTAAAAATATTTTTCGAAAATGGTATAATATTTGCAAAACAGGCAAAGCTTAATAGTGAATTTTCACGCATGTTCATGAGTCACGTCCAACAATAATTTCAGTAAAATTCATTAATATTTATAACGGATATGGCCTACCTATGATAACGCTGTATGGTGGAGACACCATTCAATCCACTGTCTCCTTTTAATTTCAGCGAAAGTGGAATACTCATTAGTTTCGGAATTTTATCTGTTCTCGTGCGAACCAATGTATTTCTTTTTGACCAAGTACAGTTGGAGTTGAAGGCCATCAAACATCATAATTACTAATGGCTAAACGATAACATAGTTCAGTATTGAAAGTAACCGACAAAGAAAAAAAGTACTAAAAGTTAAAACGTTTATTATTCAATGAGATTAAATGTTATTTTATGATTATAACTAATATCAACATAAAAATTCAATTAAATCGGAAAACTTACTTAACATGGTAAGTAAGAAGGTGTTACTTAACTTTTTAAGTAGAAAAAAGTAATTTTTGGCAATTAAAATATTGTTGGTCATATTACTAAAATCAACCTATAATAATCACAATTACTTGTATGGTAAGAAAATCAATAATGTTCAGAGATCAAATTTTCAATTACCTAATAAATATTTTTTTATTTCTACTTCCAAAACTTAAAATTATTGGCATCTAAAATTCAGTGCTTAAATTCTCAATACTCAGTTTTCAACTTTATGCAATGAGTCTTCAGTAAATAGATTATATAAGGAATTTTACTCTAATGGTGGGGTATGATCAGCCCCACCCCCACCTTCTTCCACAAAAAAGTAAAATATGCAGCCAAAAAGGCAACATCTAGAAGGGAATAAACCTGAATTTCTAGAAGCAATGAAAGCTTTGACCGTGGGAATGTTGGCTAGGCACGCCAAGGAGTCATATACCTTATTTTAAGAGGGTTTAAGTTTGAATTCGTCAACATTATCCAATTGAATCGAAGGTCCATTTAAAAGTTTAAACCAAAACATCAATCGAAGTATTTTAATTGCTCCATATTACACCATATCAATAATGCAGAAATTTTTAACCTGCAAGGGAACCGAAGGACCACTCTTAAGAGGTTCCAATGTTTTCGACTCCCCTCGGACGCCACACCAAACTCCTCTGATCTAATCACTTATCCGACCTTTGATCCTCATTAAATTTGTTGAGGTGCTTTGGGTGAGACCAAAGTTTACCCATTTAAGTTGGGTTCCTTCTTTATCAAAAGCAAATGCTATGAGGATAAAGAGGACTAACAATTTGTGTAGTCACTGAATTTTTTTTTCAATAATAATGAGACTTTCTCTTTTTTTCAATTTTGTCCATGAGCTTTCAAGGATCCACTCAATATAGTTTCGTATAATATCCACTTTTTTTTTTTTTTAATTTTATATATTTATATATTTTTTTGTCTTTTTCTCATGGTTAAGACCCGAAAGGAGGCTGCCGACCACCAGCCAAGGCTTGGCAACCCTAGTCAATCACTAGGTGAGGGCTAACCCTTGCCCAATAGCTGGCAAGGCTCACGGGGCCTCAACTAGTGGCTGGCGGCCCCCTACAAGCTAAGTTAAATAGTTAAGACTAGATAATTGATTTACATAAGTTTTCAATAAGCTTCAGCTTGACTCTCAAAACTAGAATAAAACTCAAACTCAAGCTTGAATCATTAAAATATACTATAATTGAAAACTAGTACTATATTTATTTAGTTCACATATATATGTAATTAAAATACATAAAGATTTAATCACTCGACTAGGCTCGAGAGCCATTATCTTTGAGCTTGAGCTGGACTCCATTAATTAGTGTATGAGCAAGTCGAACTTGGATAGCTCATGAGCTTGACTGAGTTACATCATTATTGCCAAACATGGGACTAGAAGTTTTTCCCCAACTTAGAAGACACGGTGACATGGGTAAGTTGATCAAATTGGGAACTGAGCCAATGGCCGTCTAAAGTTTGATATTGGCCGCAGAATATAATTTCAGTGTTGAAGTATAGCTTTCTTGTTGTGTACCACCAGCCAATCTCAGTTATTTATGACTATTTACATGGCATCAATTCATTGGCAAAGAATTACACCCTCAAGATCAATAATTTTTAGAGGTAAGTTCATTAAAAATCCTAAAATTTGTCGAAAAATGTAATTGAGTCGTATAACTTTCAAAAAGTGCAATTAAGTTTTAAAACTCATTACGAAAATACAATCGTGTCCTAAAACTTTTAAAAAGTACAATCAAGTCCTAAAACTTGTCATTAAAATATAATTGGATCCTAAAACTTTCAAAAGTGCTATAAATAAAGGACTTGATTTGATCAATTTGACAAACTTTAAGATTTGATTATATTTTTTGAAAATTTTAAAACTCGATTGTATTTTTGTAATAAGTTTAAGGATTAAATTGCACATTTTAAAAGTTTTAGCACTAAATTGCAATTTGTTGATAAGTTTTAGAACTTCCAATACCTAAGTCATATTCGATGTTCCTTCTTTTAAATATTCTCTGGCTGCCCATCTACACATGTTGGACTTGATCAATCTAATCAACTATTGACTTTGATACCCACTTGTTGATAATTCAGAACAAGAATTCAAATACCTTGTCAAGGGAGAACCCAAGCTTGAGCCCAACCATTCACTAAAAAATTTAAGATAATTTCATCACGAACCAACTACAATAAGTTGATTGCTATAAGTCAGAACATAGATCCAAGGTGAAACAAGATCCAATGTGAATTTGTTTCACCTAACATCCTCACATGTGCACCTCAATTTGGAGGCTTGTGATGCACTTACATTAAAGGGCAAATACCACAAGAAACTCATACTATACCCTTGTGATACAAATACCACAAATTTTTTTATGCGTTGCCAAAAACTGTAAACTTGTCCCTTGTAATATGCCCCCAATTCTTTTTGTGTCATGAAGAAACCTTAACCTATGCACATATGACATATATATCCCTATTTCAATTTCATTCAAGTTATATTTGTCATACTGTTATAAGTTAGAGTTTTTAATGATACAAGAAAAAAAGTTTAAGATATTTATATCACAATGATCAAGTTTAGAGTTTTTACTGACACAAAAAAGTTTGGGTATTTGTATTATACTGGTATAGTTTGGGGTTTTTTGTGATATTAATCCTAAATTATAAGTAGTTTTTGCATGTTTTTTTTTCCCAAGAATGATAGTAAAATAACGTTAATGGATGATTTTGGCCCCCAAATGATATCACGGATGATTATGTTGTCTTGACTAGCAACATAAGTAATTCTCTGTCATTCATGATAGCATAACATTAAGAAAAAGTAGAGCATACATTGGTGTTGTTGCAAATTAGATCATGCAATCCACTGTAATAGCGAGATTAATAGAGAAACAAAATAGCAAGATTATTTGACCAAAAAAAAAAAAAACAGAAATAGTAAGATTAAGTTGGTTCGATCTGAATTACTAAGACCTAGGTCCACGGAGAGAGCGAGAGTGATAAATCTACTTTGAATAAAGAGATTACAAGCTTGAAATAAAGCCTCGGTTAATGCCATGCACTGACCTTTCATCCATTACAAAACGTGCCGATGTGGTTAGGTCCCCGTGACTTTCATATTTCAGCTGGAAATGTGGTATTTCCTTATATTCATGATTTCCGGTGGTAAGCGGAAGAATGATCTTTTTCTGTTTGACACAATCTCTTACAGTGTTTTCGGGTAAACTCACAAACAGAAGCGAAGAAACACTCTTGAGAGGTTCTAACGCGTAATCATGGAAAAATTGATTGAGACCAGACTTTAGAAAACGTTCTGGATGAAAATGCGTCACGATCTAGGCACTTGCTCAAGAGCCCTGGGGCTCCCAATTCCTCCATTGGATGGCATTCTGGGCATTTCCCTTCGGACGCCACGCCAAATTCTTCCTATGTACTCGACATTACATCTCCGACCTTCAATCCTCATGTAATTTATCGAGGAGCACTGACGAGACCAACGTTTACGCATTTAGGTCGGGGTTCCTCGTCATCAGAAATAAAAGCCACAAGGATGAAAAGGAATAACAACATGGGTAGAAACCGAGCTTCTTCTTTTTTTCGATATTTAATGGGGTCGCTATAATTTTATTTTTTTTCAATTGTATCCATGACCTTTAATAAATCCATGCAATGTAGCTCTTCCATAAAGCATATCAACATATCACATGTACCCTTTTGACATGGACTACATCGTTAGCATTTATTGGCCCAGAATAACAATTTAGACTACCTTCTTGTTTTCCCCGGTGAGCAAAGTATTGAGGTACTTTGACAAGACTAAAGTTTAGGTAGCAATAGACGGAAATCTGCCTAAGTGTGGGAGACTTCGCTTGCCTCCTGTATTCCCTAGAAGTGGGGAAAAAAATACTTACTTCCAATAAATGGTATGAGACATGCGAGTATCAATATGTTAAAATAACAAATGTAGCCTGGCATGGCACTCTTACTAGAGAAATTACTGTAGGCGGCTCTCATAGGTGGCAATACCTTTGAAGGAAGGTAGGTTAGTGAAGAAGAACATCAACACCCTAGGCTAACCCCTTGTTTTCCCTGGTGAGAAAATCTTTTTGCTTATTTCTTTTGGGCCAAATTATATATATATCCTCATGTAATTTATCGAGATACTTGGACTAGACTAAAGTTTACCCATTTAAGTAGGGTTTTCCTGTCATTGAATAAAAATACAATAGGGATAAAAAGGAGTAACGACATGGGTAGTAACTAAACTTTTTTCAAAATTTAGTGGGATAGCTATACTTTTTTTATTCAATTTTGTCCATGACCTTTCAAAAAACCACTCAAAGTAGTCATTCCATGAAGTATATCCACATGTCACATGTACTCTTTTGATGTGGACCGCAGTTAGCATTTGTTGGCCGTGAATAACGATCTAGACTACCACTTTGTTTTTCCCGACGAGCAAATCTTTTTGTTCATTTCTTTTGGCCAGATTAATGATGTATATATACACACATGGAAGCCATATGTAAGCCATGTACATGCTATGCTAGCAATTCTAATATTAAGTTAACAAAACTATGTCCATTTCATCTAGGTGTTAGGATTTTTAATGGATGAATTACATTGATTGGAATTTTAAAAGTTCAACAACTAGATTTGTAACATCCTAAATCTGTCATTATATACATATTGTTTGCTTTAGGCCCCATTGGGCTCTCACAGTTTTGTTCTTCTAAGCTTCGCCCCCATGGGATCGGAAGTTGGCTTTGATACCACCTGTAACATCGTAGGTCTTTCACTATATATATATTGTCTGCTTTGGGCATCATTGGGCTTTGCCAAGAAAACACGCAAGTACAAATAGAGAATTTAGATGCTTATAAGTTAGTCTAAGACTCCCTCCCAAGAGATGTGGGACAGGAGACGCGGTCCCTCCTTTTGCACGTCGAGGGACCAAGGCATGGACACATGCCATCCCCCTACCCGCGCACCATTGCCTATGCTGTCACAAGATTAAACAAAAAAAAAATCATAGATCGCATTTAAAATTGAAAAAAAAAGTCCAGTATCATTATTCCTAATTTTGATGCAAAAACAGAATCTGGGGACTTCAAGTTTCGAATTAAATTTCCAAACTAGACGAGTCCATGTGCAAAGGACTTGATACTTGATTTACATAAGTTTCCAATAACTCAATTAGATAATACTTCTCTCTCAAAATTCAAATAAAACCCCAACTCAAGCTTGAATCATCAAAATTACACTATAATTGAATACTAGTGATACATTTATTCAGTTCATATATATATAATCAAAATACATAAAGATTGAATCATGCGACTAGGCTTGTGAGCTATTAAGGTCAAGTTATTTTTTAGCTCGAGCAAGACTTGATTAATTAGTATTTGAGCTACTTCAACTAAAAAGTATCAAGCCGAGCTTGAGTAATATAAGTCAAACTTGAATAGCTCATGAGCCTGACTGAGTTACATTCTCATTTCCAAACACAGGAATCTAGAAGTACTTCCCAAACTTTAAAAACACGTCGATATAGTTAAGTCAAGCAAAATGGGTACTCAGCCAATGGTCGTCTAAAGTTTATAGTGGTCATAGAATATGATTTCAGTGTTGAAGTTCAGTTTTCTTGTTGCGCACAACCAGCCAATCTCAGCTCTTTATGACTATTTACGTGGCACCAATTCATTGGCAAAGAATCACACCCTCAAGATCAATAATTTTTCATTAGCAGATGCTGACCTAAGCTAGTTTTTTCACTGAAGAAAACCAATTCTTTCCAATAGGAGCATGAAATCCAATAACTTACACGTGATTAGAAGGAAACATAGATGTAAACACATGTATGTATAATGACACGCTAATATAATTTATGAAACGTCGAAAGATACATACATATACATGGAGGTAAAAACATACGTATAGGGTCAAGTACCTAACCATTGATGAAAGGGAATCAATTGTCGATTTGCGTTTGGGGAGGAGTGGAGAACACAAAACCAACAAGCCTCTTAAAACCGTAAATTTCTGCACTACATGACAATGTTGAATGGTAGCATCTTTGATTAATTGCCCATAAGTCAATGATAACCAGAGTCACTTCAATTGCAACCGTGCAATTCACGATGAGTGTGCTATAGCAATCAAGGCACAAAGGAGGAGCAAAAATTCCACTGAAGCATTATCGATAGAGACTCAGAGGGACAACAGTTGAGCAACATTTCGTCTATAAAAACCCATCGCACCCATTTGGATTTCCTCGCGCTCGAATTGAAAAACAAGACTCACCAAGTCACTCCAATTGTGTCCTAGACAGTACAAAAGCACGACTATGGCCAAACAAAACCAATTCTCATTCCTCACATCAGCCACTCTTTTGGTCATTATAGTTTGTGCTTCGAAACGCTTTGTCGTCCTCTTGAAGAGGAACACTTGTTAAAGCAACATGAGGAGTGGATGGCAATCCACGGGCGTGTCTACAAGGACGCGGCTGAAAAGGCCAAACGGTATGAGATATTTAAAGAGAACGTTAAGCGCATCAATGCCTTTAATAATGGTAAGGATGTGGGTTATAAACTGGCTGTGAACAAGTTCGGGGACCTAACAAATGAGGAGTTCCGCGCTTCCCACACCGGCTACAAGAGGAGGCCCACAGGGGTCCTGTCCTCTGGGGATGCAAAGCCGTTCAAGTATGCGAACTTCACAGCAATTCCAGCTGCCTTAGATTGGCGAACCAATGAGGCAGTGACACCTGTCAAGGATCAAGGCCGCTGTGGTGAGTGGAAACTCAAAATTTGTCTTGCGAAAATATCAAAATTCTCATGTCGTACTTAAGCTGTTAAAAAAGGCAACAATGGTACATATAACAGAACAATGTTATCTGTAATGCACTGCTACATTTATTTTACACTTATCATACCGTTATATTTCTTTTACTTTGTAATTCAATTTACCATCTCCTTTTGCAGGAAGTTGTTGGGCATTCTCGGCAGTGGCAGCTATGGAAGGGATTACTATGATCAAAAAGGGAAAGTTGGTGCCTCTCTCGGAGCAAGAACTCGTGGATTGTGATGATAACGATGACGGTTGCTCGGGTGGGCTCATGGACAGGGCCTTTGAGTTCATCATAAGCAATGGCGGCCTCGCGACAGAGGCGGACTACCCTTACCAGGCAAATGACGGGACCTGCAATACAGCCAAGATGGCAAACCCCGCGGCCTCAATAACCGGATACCAGGATGTGCCAGCCAACAACGAGAAGGCCCTCTTGCAAGCCGTGGCGAACCATCCAGTGTCAGTGGCAATCGAGGGGGGCGGGTTTGATTTCCAATTCTACTCAAGCGGCGTGTTCTCTGGCTCGTGTGGAACCCGTATCAACCATGCGGTCACAGCGGTTGGGTATGGAAAGACCTCTGGCGGGACCAAGTATTGGCTGTTGAAGAATTCGTGGGGCACTGGGTGGGGTGAGAGTGGGTACCTGAGGATCCAGAAAGATGTGAGCTCTAAGGCTGGTCTCTGTGGTCTTGCCACGGAAGCTTCTTATCCAACTGCATGAAGAAAAAGAAGATGAAAAAAAATAAATAATGAGCCCATATATGTGATACTTTAGCTCTCTATATGTGTGTGAAATGAGGTCTAGCGTCTCTGTAAAAGAATCATGTATAAGTGACAATATGTCACTAGGGGTGGTGTGTCCTACAACAGAAACTGCATGTTGTTAGAAAATTAGGGGCATGCCAACTAAACTCGGTTCCGAGTGTTCGAATAAAAGTGTGGAACAAGATGAAGAACATGGTCGACGTGAATGAATGGGATGGTTTCGTCGGCGTGATTTTAAGTACTGAATTGAGTCCAACACAGAAATGTCATCCAGTGATTTTAGGGGATAACTGATGGAAAATATAATGTCATCCCGAAGCCTCTTTTGCTTGATAGACTTTAAACGAGCACCGGTGGGAACGTGCTACCGTTAATTGGGGATAATTGTATAAAAGTCCGAATCCTATTACATGATAACCAATTTAGTCCTAAAAACCTTTCAATTGCGTTAATATAATCCTAAACATGTTAATGATTTGCCAATTTATTTTTAAACCATTCAATTGTGCTGATTTATTTTTAAACATTTTAACAATTTGTTAATTTAGTTATTTCGACCAATTTTGACTAAAAACTGTTGACGTGGCAGTCTAGTTAGCGTTGGACATCCTACAAGGTGCGGCTGGCACTAATATAGACAATTCTTGCAATTTTATATTTCCTTTTCTACTATTTTTTTATTGGCGAGAGTAGCTACTGTGAGGGTTGACAAGGCCTTGCCTATATTAGGCAATGGGTATGGCCAGCGAGAGCCAAAACTCTCTCCCAAATTTGATTTTTTTTCAGTCGAAAGCCTAGACTTGATTTGACTAAAATCAAGTCACAATTATCCTCATGCATGATCAATTTTTGAAGGTTTTCCAATTAATGGAAAGTCTGATCCAAATTGATTTGCATACTGATTGGATGAAGCTTAACAACCGCTTTATCTGGATCGGGATAGACTTACAACTTGCTCATATCCATGGTCAATTTTCATATCGAAGCATGGTGACCTTCTTTCTTCGGACCAGACGTGTGCAACCCTTGAGATTCATCACCCTACCACGTTGTTTCCTGTCCTATTATTAACATCATCATCCATCATTATCATCATGCAATAATATCTAATACTCCTTCGTTATCTTTTCACGCTCTATCTGCATTATGTTTCAACCCTTGATGCCCTTTCCCCAAGAGAATCAGCTCCTGAACTTATTATGACTCAGTTCTCCTTTCTAAACTTGTTAAAAAAATTCCATAAACTCTTGTAAAACCCACTGATAGCTTGATTGTGTAATATGATATTCCTATAACACCACAATCTTGTACATCAAAGGTCAACACTTTGATATCGAAGTCCATACTTTGTGCAATCCACCCCAAGTCAAGGAAGTGGTTTATCTTCTCCTCTTGCGTTATGATGTTCCAAGCAGACGAGATGATACCCTATGAGCTTTGTTTCCATAAAATCCGGCCAAAGGGCATGCTATGAACAGATGGATTGAAGTTTCTTTTGAATTTCCAGTTGGAAGCATATGGAATGTGAAATAATCTAAGATTTCTATAGTACAAGACATTAGCCATTGTCCTCCAAAACAACATCTTGTACCTCTCATGAACTCTAGCCTTTCAAATTTTGTTCCAAATCCCAGAGTAGGGGTCATTCTTTAACGCAACTTGATAACCTTATTAATTGATTTAATAGTAAATATTTCCTTAATATCTAGTTGTCGATTGGTTCATCCACCCAAATGAAGGTTGAAATTTGAATCTAAAAATGGCTAGGACTGAGATTGGGTAAACTACCTAAGTTGGACCATTTACATATCAAGTTTTTTCCTTGAGATGAAGAAGCTCGCTATATTTTTGCTTTAAAACAATATCAGGATCTATAAAAGAAGATAAATGATTTGGGATTTGTGGAATCCAAGGGTGATTTCTGATCTTAATTGACTTAGCATCCCCTACTTGATAAAGAGTTTCAATTTGAGTATTTCTCTAGTGTCCATGATTGCATTCCACAATTGAGATGCTGATGCCTTAAACTTGTGGTTTTAGAAACTATATCTCCTGAAATATTTTACCTCAATTGCCTCAATCTTGTATTAGCCCCTAACCGAGTTTGAGAATGGAAGCATTGTTAAAATTGTTTTTTTTTTTTTGGTAAGGTAAGATTATAAATTATCGACCAATGAAATGTACAACAGAGGTGAGGCACGGTATTAACAGGCACTCAATTAGACAAAATGTCGTTGGAGTGACAGAGTACCACGATCACAAGTTGAGAACAAAACATGTACAAAACACAAGGAATAGAAGAGGACCAAAGGGTCCCAAATAACCCTAAGATTACGCCAAAGACAGCTCCACATAAAAAATACGAGGGTCTATCCCCCAACAACACTGCATCCTCCTATTCCTAGGGTTGTCTTCAACCCTTTTGAAAGCCAGGGCCTTATCCTTTACTGCCTTGAATAGCTGCAGCTTCATGGATGGAATGTGAAGGTTTTGGCCACGAAATATAATATCATTCCTAGTTTTTTAAATGATATAGCAAAGAGCGCCAAAAGAAAATCGAGCTATCTCACGGTAAAACCCCTTGCCAGAAAGGGCATTACTAACCCAAAGGAGGTTATCCGGCCAAGCAGAATTGATTCAGGGAAGATTACGTTTAGCGGCCCAAAAATTAGCAAGTGAGTTGGGGACGTAGCATTCAAAAAACAGGTGGTTGACTGAGTCAGGCCTAGAATTGCAGAAAACACAAACCAAGGTGGGTATTCTACCATTGGACATGAGAAGTATCTGGGTTGGAAGACAGTTCTTGGAAATAAGCCACATAAGGAATTGGTGTCTAGGGGCTAAAGTCTTGTCCTAGACAAAAGAAAACCAGGGAACCAGGTTGGCTTTACAGCGAATAGTAGCCCAAGCTGAAGCCATCGAGAATTTTCCAGAGGAATCCTCCACCCAACTAAAAATGTCCTGATCATGCGAAAGTGGGGGAGCTGAGATTTGCCACGATGACAAGTCTTGCAAGATTTGGAGCCCATCCGGTGAGTATAAGTCCTTCACCTTCGCTTGCCTGAGAAGGTCTGATTGGTAAATATAATTGTCCAAGAAGATAAAGTTGAGGAGACCAACCTCAAGCCAAGGATCAAACCACAACGATGTATGAACGCCATCTCCTATCTTCCATCTAAAGTGGGGTTGGAATTCGTTTCTTAGCGCAAGAATCTTCCGCCAGGCCCAAGAGTAGTGGGTTGGAGTAGAAGAAATCCAAAAATTTTGTCTTTTGAGGTATGTGGCATGAATCCATTTACACCATAATGATTCATTATCGGTGAATAGCAGCTAGATGTGTTTAGCCATGGCCGCTTTATTGTTGTCCCTAATTATTCTCAGGCTAAGTCCTCCTTCCGGAGTTGGGGGGCAAACATCAACCCAAGACACTTTTGCACCTCCTGGTCCTATGGTTGGTCCCTTCCAAAGGAACTGTCTACAGATTTGCTCTATCTTGTCCACAACCGAAGTTGGAAGCCAGAATATGGATGCTCAATAAGCTTGGATGGCATGTAATACCGACTTAATAAGTTGTAGTCGCTTCGCAAACGAGAGGAATTAGTGTGTCCAAGATTGGACTCTAGTAGTAAGATGGCATACCAGTGTATTGCAATCCACTTTGTTCAACCGAGAGGTGATGATAGGCACACCCAGATAACGAATTGGAAATGAGCTCAGTGTGAAGCCAAGAGCTTGTATGATCTGGTCGCTAATTGTGTTAGAGCCGCCAGAAATAAATACTTCGCTCTTGCTGGAATTTGGAATTAAGCCACTCTATGAGGAAAACAAAGTGAGCCCATTCTTGATACGAGATATAGAAGCAAGGCTCGCTTGACTGAAAATAAAAACTTCATCCGCAAAAAATATATGGGATAGTCGCGTGGCCTTACAACACCAATAATACCGGAAATCCGGGTGCCGAGTATGAGAATCAATGATTCCTGTAAGGACCTTCATAGCCAAGGTGAAGAGATATGGAGACATATGATCTCCTTGTCGAATACTTCTTCCATTGGAGAAAAAGCCATGAAGTTCACCATTGATAGAAATGGAAAACTTAGGGGTGTGTACACATACCATGATCAATCTTGTAAGATTATTAGGAAACCCAAAGGCTAGGAGAGTGTTCTCTAAGAAATGCCAATCCAAAGTATCATAGGCTTTCCTGAAATCTACCTTAATAGCACATTTTGGAATGTTGGGCTTGTTATGAAACCCATTGAAAAGTTCTCGGGCAAGGAGAATGTTATCACTAATTCACCTTCCTTTCACAAATGTAGTTTGGACTAGGCTAATAAGTTCAGGAAGAACTGCTGCAATTCTAGAAGAGAGAATCTTAGCAATGCATTTGTAGATTGTGTTATAGCATGCAATTGGTTGGTAAACTGAGACCGATGATGCATTGGGGACTTTAGGCACTAAGGCAATGATAGTATTGTTGACTTCTTTAAGCAAACAGCCTGATTCAAGGAAATCCATAATAGCTTCAGTGACTGAAGAACCCACCTTATCCCAATTCTTCTTGAAAAAGTCTACGTTGTAGCCATCTAGTCCAGGTGCTTTATTCCCAGCAATGGAGAACATAGCATCACATACTTCAGAAGGAAGGAATGGTTGAGAGAGAAGATTGATTTGGTCAAGCTTGAGAGGGGAGTGAATGACCTCAATGAGCTCCCGAGTAGATGGCCCCATAGACATAGCAGCCGAGGCAAGTAGGTCCTAGAAATATGAGACAAAAACTCGCTGCACGTCCACTTGATCAGAGACCATTTGACCAGTGCTGTCCATGACTGACATGATCCAATTGCGGAGGTGTCGGTGATTGACCGAATGGTGAAAAAACTTAGTATTGTGGTCTCCTTCCTTAAGCCAGCGGATTCTAGACTTTTGTCTAAATAAGGACTCCTCAAAGGAATGGAGTTCATAATACTCTTTGATTTGGGAGTGTTCATCTTTCGCCAAGAGGCTATTTTGCGGATCTTGATGGAGTGCTTCTTGGGTAGTCAAAAGAACCCTTTTTGCTGCAGTGACTCTCATAGATATGTCTAAGTAAGCATCTCTGTTCAGGCATTTAAGGTGGCCCTTCAGAAGCTTCAGACGGGCGTAGAGTTTAAACATAGGAGAGCCTGAAACTTGAGTATCCCAAGCTTGCATCACAAGCATGGAGAAATCCGGGTGACTCATCCACAGGTTAAAGAATTTGAAAGGAACCCGGTGAGAAGCAAGTGGGAGAACTTTTACAACCATTGGTGTATGATCCAAAAGACACGGGGCCGAAAAAGAAGCTTTTGAAAATGAATAAGCCATACACCAGTAGTTATTAACCAGTACACGATCAATTTTCCTTTGCTTTCTGAGAGCACCCGAGGATGTTGACCATGTAAAACAAAATCCCACATAGCGTAGGTTAATCAGTTCAGCTTGGTCCAAGCAATCCTTGAATTCATTAAAGGCGGGGATCCATATGTCAGGGCTCCCTATTCGATCCGAGGAGTCCCGAATGGCATTGAAGTCACCAGCAACTATCCAAGGGCTTTCCTTGAGGACAGAGCTCAACTAATAAGATCAAGCCAGAGGGGTCTTCGAGAAACAAAAGTATGCTCCCCATTAACTGCCGAGAAAGTAATAATAGATCCTGAATTCAAAATTTTAATATCTCCATGGATAATCTGGTTGGAACTAAAAAGTAGATTGAATTCCACTAGAAGTGGGTTCCAACCAATCTAAATATGCCCCTGAGAGGAGTGTTCGTAGTTAGCCAACCACAGCCATCCAGGAAATAATCCAGAAGAAATAATACCAAAAGTGTTAGCTGGGACTTTAGTTTCCAATAAACCGATGCAGCAAATATTATTGAGATGCACAAACTATCTAACTTCAGCTTGCTTAATGAGGTTCATAAGACCCCTTATGTTCCAACATCCAAAAAACATGAGGTAGGGTCAAAGGAAGGCCGAGGACTACCTCCTTTTGGGACGCCGTCTCGCTGGTAGATGGCTTTGTTTTTACCGAGGAGAAACCAAATGTGGCTCCCGTATGTTGGCTAGCTTCGGCCTCTGTTCATTAGGTGAAGAACCAGGTGGAGTAGCCTCCTACAGGGGAATACTAGCACACTCCAGCAGCTTCGGTCTCTACTCAACAAGGATAGAATTAGGCGGAGTAGCCTCTTGTAGAGGGACACTAGTACACCTCAGTAGCTCCTGATCAGTCCCTGTTGTTTGCACCAGCAACGCCTGGCTAGAATTTGCGGACAAATCAACCTCGAGCAGCAACCGTTTGGGACTTGCGGCACGCTTCTTGGCCTGAACAGGGCAGTGAGTAGATCTGGGCTCCTCATCAAGGTCATCGGCTGAGGCGAAGGAGGTGGGAGAGGCTAGTTACTGGGGGGATCACAGCCTTCAAAGCTCGTTCTGCAAGATTTTTGCCACACATGATGCTGATGGTCGATTGGGGTTGGTCGCGTTAGAGCAAGCCGCGAGCTCTCCTTACCAGCTCCGCTTCTAACCCGCTGCCACTCCTCTATAGGGGCTGGTTCGGGCACCACATTAGGCCGAGAGGAGACCGTATGGTTGATATGGTCATCTATCACACAGGTAGGAGGTTGAGATACCTGCGCATCGGGTTGGGTTGCTTGTACAAACCGAGCAGGACATGGGTTGATGGTAGAGCACTTATGACCAAACACTCCACAAGTTTGGCATGAAATAGGTTTCCATTCATAGTCCACTTCCACAACACGAACAATCCCATTTAGGAGAACATTAATGGTATCACAGCAAGCTTTGGAGGCATCTAATTCAACACAAACTCCAGCAAAAGAGATCATTTTTAGTTGCTTTGTGCGCTGGTCAACATATAGCGGTTTACCCACAGTGCTAGCAACTTTACTAAGTCCCTGAGCAGACCACAACCCATAGGGAAGATTCTTCAGCCTTATCCAAACTGGAACCAAGGTGTGTTCTCCTTTTTTCAGCTCTAACATAGGGTGCCATTGCTGAAGAATGAGAGGCACATGTGCCACCGTCAATGGTCCTCCTTCAATGATCTTTCTTCTAAATTCCGTGTCCGGGATATAAAAAAATAGAACCCTTGGTCATTTGCTTTCACCTCTAGCAGTCGATGTCCCCATAAGTGTTTAAGTGCTGTCTCAACAAGCTTAAATGAGAGTTTTTTCCCAACAAAATAACCAACTAGGCATTCTTTCCATAGAGGATCAGTAGCATCTAAGTCCTCCTCAGGGCAATTAACAACATTATCTGCATTTGAATTAGGAGGATAAAATGTAAGGGAGTACCCTTGAGCAGCGGCTCTAGCTACATTTGCCCAAGAGTGGGTTGCTGTGGGCGGCTTCTCTGGTTGTTGTTGAAGCAGAGGAGGTCGAAATTTTGTTGTAGCAGGTTGACCTCGGCTAGGCCCAACGACACCAGCAACACCCGAGGAAGGACCTGCATTTTCAACATTCTGCCCCCCACCTAATGAGCCAAGAACAGAACCTTTGCCATTTCTGGTTCATTCACGGGAGAGGTTGTGGCCTGCGGTGCCCTGCTCCGGCTACGGTTGCGACCTCCTCCCAGACCGGCATCGAGAGTTAAGAGCCAAAGAATCCCTTTCCATGGTTGGAACAGGGGAAACAGAGCTATCGGCTCAGCTTGGACAGAGCGAACCCTAGCATCGCGCAACTAAATCTCAGGAGAGGAGACCTTACCGGGGCAGGGACCAATGGGGATTTTGGAGGTCTGCTATGGCTCGGCTCCTCTTCCAAGATGCAGCTTCCACCGGCGCCGGAGGCGGCCGCCCGAAGCAAAAATCAGAACCGAAGCTACAGTAGCTCAAGTCCTCAGCCGAGAGAGAGTAAAAGATGAACAGTGGTCGACCTTTTTTTGCATTGTTAAAATTGTTGGTCTATACAAAACTCAATTTGTTGATTTTAGTTATCGCTACACAACAAACCCCAACATTTCGAGTTGTGCAATTGCCTCCAGCGCATGTGGTTGACACCGACTCGTCACATTACCAACAGGTTGTTTCCTCTCCAAGTGAGATTTAGAGCTGATCGTGAGCAGGAATTTTCCTCTCTGATGTTTATGTTCTGGATTTATGAGTTAACTTGAACCGAGGCATAAGCAAGCTGAGTTATTGCGCCTGCTGTTCGAAGCCGAGTGGTCGCCATCACTGAACTGTAGAACGTTGGCTTTCTCATGGTTGCCATCGCTGATCGAAAGCCACCGCCCTAAACCGTGTCACCGAGTCGTTGATGTAATCACGATCATCGGTCAGGTATAAATTGTAACTCATTTCCTAGCAAGTTTTTGGTAGCAATGGATCGTGAGGCTTCCATACTGGATCCTAGTGGCGTTATTAGATGACATATATGCATCAACACTTGATCGAACCTGAACTTGGAACAATGGAATTAAATATTACTTTTTTTTTTTTTTCTGTCCATGTTAGGATTTTTATGAATATGCATTTTCCTAGTATACTTTAGATCTGTTGTCTCATTTAATTTCATATTTGCATTATACATAATTGCTTTTCATTAAGAATCATTCATGCAATGTTCATGTTATAGATATTCATGATATTTGTGATTTGCACGTTAGTGTTTAATAAAGTTGGAAAGTCCAACTCAAAAATTAGATCATATGTATAGAAATAGCATATAAACCCATGCTGGAGTGGGTGGATGCACATATGAAATGAGTAGAACTTGGTTTTGATACTATGTTAGAAAGTCCAATTCAAAAGTATAAGTTGGTAAGTGAAGAAGGACCACATGTGTATAAAAAGCATATGAACCACACAGTCAAGCAAGGTACTGGTAGAATATTTAAACGACCATTGATTTGGCATTTTGCACGTAGGAAATTGCATCAGGAATGTTTACATATCTAGAAAAAAATCATATTTGGATATAAATGGGTGTCCCAATTTGGACACATTTCGTACATCTTTGCATATTATGATAGGATTTTTGCATTATGTTCACATAATTACTCTTTGACATGTTAGAGTAATATTAGAATTTTCCATAAATAATTGTTTTAGTACCCATCTAGGATGTTTCATTTGCATTATGATTTAATTGTCATATTTACTGATATACTTTCATAAATCATATGTCATAAAAAAAAATGAATATAATCAGATCTCGCATCTTGATAACTCTAGATCCATCTTCATTGAAGAAATCACAAAAAAAATTTGGGGAGCTTTTAGGGAAATTTTGATTGTTTTGCACATTTTCTTGATACATGAAGATTTGCTCTCTTAGGATTGCATTTCATTATAGATTACATTACGTCAAATTTTTCCACACTTATTAATAGATTATTATAGGAACATTATTGATCGAGCACATATTCATATAGAGCACATCACATTTGCATATCCGCTTTCCTTTTATGTATTAGTCTATTTTAGGAAATTCGTACCAGGATTTTTTATTTTTATTTTTACTTTCCATTTATCGCTTATGGGAGTCCTGACTTTATAACAGCGCTTTGTTTTTTTTGTTGCCCGAGGCAAGTTGGGTTATTATCTTCAGCCTTTTTTTTACTATCCAATTTATTCACTGTTTTACATAAATTGGTTGCATTTGCCAACTTTTTATATATTTTTTTGTATGACTTTTAAAATATACGATTTATTACCGTTAGTGCATGGACATATAAATGCTTGTTAGGAAATAAAAAGGTACTTTAAAAAATCAAGTTGTGATCGATAAATCTTGAAAAGATCCTTGTAAAGCGTAGGTGACATCTCGTTGGAGGGTTATTGCACTCGAGTGATCTATTAACTCCATCGGACACATCTCGGGAGGTTTGCGACATCCTTCCGAAAGAAAGAAGGAGATGCTCCCCACCTGTGTCTTGTTGTTCGAGGTTCCCAGAAAAATGAGAAGACCAACTTGGAGTCTCTGTCTCTCCAATCCTGATCCAAAACCTCTTATTCGTTCTTTCCGTTTTTCAATTGCGCCAAACTATTCATTTCCATTGTCGATTTCGGTAACTCCGTCTTCCACCAATGCCTTGACTTTCCGTTTTTCAATTGCGCCAAATCTTTTCACCTTAAAACCAATTACCCCTAATAGACAAGATTAAGAATTTTGCTTGTGAGTCCTTCTGACATGCAACTTTGCCCAAAATTTAGAAAAGGGCATTGAGTTCATTTTGACTTTCAAGATCAAGCCCACAAGCCCGTTTGGTATGCGATTCCATGAATTGAAGTTGGAGAGAGAGAGAGGCCGAAGTTGGAGAGAGAGAGAGGCCAAGCTTCCAAACGGGCTTGTGGGCTTGATCTTGAAAGTCAAAATGAACTCAATGCCCTTTTCTAAATTTTGGGCGAAGTTGCATGTCAGAAGGACTCACAAGCAAAATTCTTAATCTTGTCTATTAGGGGTAATTGGTTTTAAGGTGAATAGATTTCAGATTGGAATTTGAACTTCAACCTTACACTATGAGAACCAGTTTTAAATTTTAGAACTTGGAACCTATCATGTTTTTCCGGTCTAGTTCTAGGGTCTACTTTCAGAATTAGTTTTTTTTTTTCCTTTTACTTCATTTTTCTTAAAGATGCAAGTATAGTTTGGGAATTATTTTGGAGAGTTTTGGGAAGATATAATTGCATTTTCATTTCCAAGGCAAATCCAGAGATGCTTTGTATAGTTCTGGCATGTAAATACATTCTTTCCTTCCAACTTTGCTCTTGCTAAACTTTCATCATTCGAATATATCTCCCCCTCACACAACGTCATGGGCAATGCTAGATCTAGTTGCCGGCAAGCCAACTTGGCAATGACCAGCCTCAATTGAGGTTGCAAAACCCAAGCGACACTTGACTCACGCGACCCTAGGTGAGGCTAGCAGGTAGTTAGATGTGGCTACTTATGGTTAGCCAATGGCTGATTTAGCTCGTTGGCGGCTAAGTTTTGCTGCAAAAGTTTGAGATTTAAAAGAAAAAAGTCATTTACAAAGTGTAATTTCCAAGTGGCATTTAAGCCAAAGTTGCTTCCCAATGTCTTTTTAAATAACATTTTATCAAATGTTATCTGCATTTTGGAAAAAAAACCTTTGACGTAGAGTCCTTTACATTTTCCCAAAGGCTTTCCTCAAATGTGTTTCCAAACGCACCCAAATAGCATTTATAGCAAAATAGTATGAGCAACAAAAACATCTTTAAGTAAAATATTGATACAAAACAGATAGAAGTATAAAACAACAAGTTAAGTTTGTTTAAGAAAGATAAATCATTTTCTTCCAACTTTATAAAACAATTTCTAAACAGTTTCTAGAGGCTAGGTTAGCCAAAAGATAGTTATTGGTCCAAGGATGCAAGCTGTCCCTACGTTTTTAGGATGTGTAGGTACCCAGAAACCATAACATACTTGCATAGTACTGTTTCCAAATTTTTGGAATCAGAAACCAAACCCATTTCCATAGCCGCTCCAATTCGATTCCCAAGTAAAACCAAACCAGTTGCACAACCCTAATATCTATGTTTGATAAGGACATGCTATTCTTAAACAACAATATCTTTAATTTCTAAATACGGAGGAGTGCAATAAAAAATGAGAATGCCATGCTATTTAAGTGTCAAATGATCAATTTCGTCAGTGAACTTCATCCCAAATTTTTGTAAAATGCAAAAGGGACCTCTGGGCAAAAAAAATTCAGTATCAACAGCCTCTCCTCTTTAAAGGGGAGCTCGAGAAGATTTCTTTCGTAGGCATATGATACCTAAGTTCATTACGAAGATTGTACAATGGATACAGATGTGACATTGATGGTCGGCACTCTGCTTCTCCTTGTCACCATGATAAATTCATCTTTGCCTCCACTTGCCCTCGGAGTGGAGTGGTGCTTCGTAAGGCTACTTTGAAAAGAATACCTTCAACAGATTCAGGCTCAAAGGGGTTAACAAGATTAACCTGTCATATTTGGATAGAGAAAGACCATTTCAGTCAGTGTACCTTCGCAAAACGATCATCACTTTTGGATGAGCATCAAATGCATTATGTGACTACTCTCTCATATGTTTAGTTTGACATCCTTTTTTAGGATTGGCTTGCCTTCTCTCATTCTATTATCTCCCATTCACAACAACAAACACATCAGTATGATCATAAAAATATTATCTTTTGAAAAACTTCCCAGAACAAGCGAGGACATCACCAAATGATTAGTCCCAGACAGAATATTCTAATGGTGTCATTCAAAGTTCGAACTTGGTGAGATCTTTTGGCAAATTTTGGCATTAGCAATTGTAAAGCTAAATCAAATTTTCTAAAGAACTTGCACTTCTTGGAAATAGCGCAAATGAGAAAGAAATTTTTTTTCCCTTATCTTAGGGGAAAAAAATCCTTACCTATTATTTAGTGACGAGCAAATCGATACCCTTGCACGGAAAAGAGGCTTGTTAGAGATGACGATGCCGGATGATTAAACTTGGCCGAATGTGGTCGTCATCCTGGCGTATCTTCAGCATGTCATCCAACGTGGGTGCAAAAGGGAATGGAAGAAAAAATAAATGTGCATGTTTTGTCGAAATTCATTTTGAAAATAATTTGGGAGGGAATACGTTGAAGCATAACCTTTGGACAGGGATCATCACAGGGTTAGTTTGGTGTACCTTCTCATGCCTTTAATATGAAATACATTGTGAAAATGCAAATTGTTATTCAACCAAATGGGACCGTATCACTTGATCATAAATCCTTGCCGAACCGACCGCCAAGCCCATGGGGAATAAACAATAGCCTACGGAAATTACTAACGAAAATATAAATATTTGAGAACAGAAACAAAATAAAATGACTGAAACTTCACGACACTCTCTTTCACCACAATAGCTTGTGTTCGCATGATCCGGTAATTGGATTCAGCTACACATTTAGTTGGGTTGCTCCCCCTACTGTCTTGAGCAATAACGCTTTGGCATCAATCCAGTTCGAACCTGTAAAGTCTGCAAGAGCTTGTTTGGGATTTGGGCATGGTAACTCCTTGGCTACCGGATATTGTTTTTGTAAAGCCCGCAAGAACTTGGACAAATGTGCTGGTAGTGATGGGAACTAACGGGGCTGGTTTTGCTTCTATAGTAGTGGGATGGATCTGTAGTCTGCTTGTCTCGGTCCTTCACAAAAACATTTTTGCTATCTTCAATCGGCTCAGACAATTTCCGTTGCAGATCCCGTCTTCAACTCGTTCACCAAAAGAAACCAGCTTGGAGAAGGTGTGACTGCTGGACCCAACCATGCGTGAGTATAAATTTCAGGGCAAGGTCTTTAGAAATTGGTCCGTATCTACTTATTTGTCAATGTAGGGTGAACCTGAGCTGCCAACCCGCATCATCTTTGCAAGTACACCTCGAAAGGCTCGTCTTTCTTTTTTCCCGTGCATGAGAGGTCGTCCCACATAGGGGTGACATCCACATTGAACTTATACTGCCGCATGAAAGCCTCCAACAGTTCATCCCATGTCTCCGTCTCGTTGGCCCCAGCCATTATGTACCATTGTAGGGCCGACACAGTCAAGCTCTTGGAAAATTGAATCAGGAGTGACGTAGTTTGGGTAACTTGCCATGTTCAGCATATAGTACTAGAGGTGGACCTTTGGGCATCTAAAGCTGACATATTTCGTAAAGTTTCTGTTAACACCTAAATTTAGATTATATATATATATATATATTAAGCATTTCATTTTGATCTTTGAAAAGGATTTTTAAATTTTGGAGCCATTTTTCAGTTGAGTGGTTTCGGAAAATCGTAATTTGTTGAGTGAATATATGCCACAATCGAGGGGAATATTTGCTGAATAACAAATCTTCTTTTTCCTCTATAAATAGAGGCTAGAGGTGAGACGATGAAAGGGGGGACGGAGAGGCTGAAGAAATCGTAAAGCAGGGGAGAAAGGGGCAAAGAAAAGGCAAGGTTGAGAGAGGAAATGCTGGAAAAAAAAAAAGGGGGACGGAGAGGCTGAAAGAATCGTGAAAGGGGGATTCAGGGAAAAGTGAAAAAGAAGGAAAAGGGGCGAGAGTTCATCCCATTAGAGGGACTGAGTTGCCGCTTGCAGAAAAGCAAAGGGAGAAAAAATGTTGACCAAGCAAAAGGAGAGTCGGATCACTAAATGTTGTCCTCTAGTTTTTTAGTCAACTCTTACATTTCTCAACACCCCACCTCCTTCATCAGTAAGACCAGCCAATTGTGGAGCTTCGCCTCACCAGATGAGTCCGTCATCATCCTCGGCGTTCCTTTTCCGCCACGATTTCCAGCGATCCCCACAGCTTTACTGACACCACGGACGGCGTCGTTCAGCCATCGCTCGTTCTCGATCGGGCATCGCCTTCCTTCATCCGAAGCGACCATTTTTGTTAACCGTTTTGCAGGATTTGAAGTGGTTAGCAACATCCCAAGTGGATAACAATCCCCAAGTGTCCATACTTGTTGTCGCCAACTGAGTCGGCGCAACGAATGGAAGCATTGCACACCAATAATCTCCTAACGATTGTCCGTCCGTGAGTTCATCATTATCCTCGCATCCTTTTTGCCGATCCCATTGTTCAAAAATAGATTTTCTGATCTAGGTAATTTCTTTAACAGAATTTAATTTGGTTATTTTGTTACGTAGTTGACAATTCTTCAATGTTGATCATGACTGTTGATTTTGTTAGGCATCATCCGATTAAGAAAATTGTCATGTTAATGGTCATAGTAATAAAAAATACTGAGCCGAGAGACATCGGATTAGATTTTTTATTATCGTAATCTTCCGTCTTTAGTCGTGACGAGTTATATGTTTATATAATTGTGTTCATTGTTTGCATTGGATTTATATTAGTCAATTTTCCCATTAATGAAAATACAAAAAAATTTCACATTGCATCGCATGGTAGTGTGGTAGCTATGTTACATCTTAGATTTACATAACATTTTTAGATGAAATTTTCTAGTTAGACTTAGCTTAGTTTCGGATTTTGATTTTAAAAAAAAATGAAAAAAAAGATCATGCATATGCATATGGCAAAGTACATCATCCATCCCATATCATATAGCACATACATATTTAGTGTCATATAATATAGATTGCACACATGTTACAATAGTTTTCAATTAACACGTCATTAGAGCTAGGACATTTGAATTGCATATCATATGTCGTTAGAGTAAAAATCATGCATGTTAAATCTAGATTAAAGTCGTACATAATTAATTTTACAAAAAAAATTTCAAAAAATTAGATGTCATCCCATTTAGAAATTATGTTTAGGACATGCATTTTTAGTTATAGCTTGTTTTACTTTAAGGTTGATCATGACTTCTATATTTATTCTCCTGGACCTGTTGAATGTCATTGATTGTGATCCGCATGACCACTCCTTTCCATGTTAGTGGCCTAGGTTAAAATTAACCAAGACTGCTTGCAAAAAAAAATCTTTTTGAAACTTAAAGAGAAATGGTACTGAAAGGTTGCTAGTTTAACTTAGCGTAACCATGTCCCCAAACCTATTGAATCTTTGGTTCGCAGAAGTAAAGTATTCTCCCATACTTTACTTGAGTTTCTAATCAACCCTAATTGATTAGTGGCAGCTCCTAATTGAATAAAATTGCATGTTTAACAAGGTTAAATTTTGAGTACCAAGTTGCAGTTGGTAGGGCTTGGGAGAGCCCGCACTAAGTTTTCGGACTTAATAATCCATTAATCTTCCTTTAGTGATTCACCTTCGGGAAGGTCGCGACAGTTTCTCACCTCGAATTTTTCAAGTAATTTGAGTTTAGCATAGTGTTAGAGATCCTGTCTGTTTGTGACATCTCCAACCTTTGTCATGTGCTGAATTGTTCTTCCAGCTTGAGCGATGCCATTGTTTCCTCTTGCCTAATATGAGCAGCCACCTCCGCCAGGATGGGATCTAAATTCACTGTGGCAGGAAACTAGAGGGGTCAGAGGCTGCAATGGTTTTACCTTTTCGGTTGGTACCAAGGGATTCTTCTCATGCGACCGTTCCAGCATAGCATGCCGCACAGCTCATTTTCTTGGTCCAGCATGGTCTCTTGGTCATTCTCACCATTAGTTGCCATTTGTGGGGATTGCGAGCAAGACCTGCGGTTGTAGTGACAAACCTGGGTAGAAAGCGGAGCAATAATATGTTGGCCCAGAATCCTCAACAGCTCTTTTTGTGACAATTTAGTCTTTTGACAATATTTCGTCAAAGAGGGAGTAGGAAAACTGTCTACCTACCCAATTCCGAACTCTTGTGCAAAGGTGTCACTGAAGGATAAGCCACAACAATCAATCGAATGGCCACCGCCACTCAAAAACATTTCATTTCAAGTTCATACATTTGGTTTTCAAAAAGAGATTACAATGTGGACATGCTAATACAACTAAGAGGTCTGCCTACTGGTGTGCATGATAAAATTTTTGTTTTAGAAAATCAATTTCTAGCCAGAAATTGATTTTTCCATTTTTAATTCTCTGAATAAGTTTCTGAAACAAAAAAAAAGGCATTTGATATTGATATAAAATTTATGTTCCTGAAATAGAAAATCATTTAAAAGACATAAAATTTATCATTTTTGAGTGGTGATAAGGGGTTGGTGGGTGGCAGCAAGTGGTGGTCGGGGTTGAGGGCAGCGGTTGGCGATCAACGATTTGTAGCCATGGCTGGCAAGGGGCGGGCGGTGACGAGAGCGAGCGATAAAAAAAAAAAAAAATTTCTCATTTTTATTCCAAAAATAGATAAATAAAAAAATTTAACTAATTATTTTTGTTCCAAATCTATTTCTAGAGTAGAAATTTGTTCCAGAAATAGAAAAATAAAATTGCGATATCAAACAGACTTTTGTTCCTAAGTTGTTTCGGAGAATAGAAAATAGAGATGTTTTCATGCGGACCCTAAGCAGCTTGTTCTGTAGGGCCAAATTAGCAGCACATCCGCTCCGGCTTTAGTTACTCACTCTAACTTTGGACGTCCTCATGTGTAGGCTGGACAGAAGTTTTTGGGAGAGAGGGTAAGCATTTCGGGTCTATCTCTTGGCTGAAGTATTCGAGCATGTTGATGTATCAAGACCGCACCATCTGTTTTTTTTTTCTTAGTTTTGTTAAGTCAGTTTGTTGATGTCATGTTTTCTAGGAGTTAGTTTATTATTGTTTTACTTGGTCAATCCTATTTTGTAGGAGCAGTTAGCTGCACATTTTTTTAATTGTTATGTTGGTTTGTTGCTAGTTTTGTGGACCAAGCAAGCTGTTAGTGGGCAACGTGGGTTTATGGTTAAGTTTTAGTATATATTTAAGCATTTTTTAGTTTTCTGAGTAAAAAATCCAATTTTTGTTGTCAACTTTTGCTGTCAACTCCTTCTTTGTTCTTTCGAAAACAACATTGGTATCAGAGCCTTCTTGATCTTAAGGGGTTGTGAGTGACTTGTGAGATCGATTGAGAGGTGTGTTTGCATCCATAGAAGCTAAAAGCAAGATGGAGGTAGGATCGAGTGGTTTTTCAGCAATGGCTCCACTAGCGTTTGATGGAAAAAATTATCAAGCCTGGGTAGTGAGAATGCGAGCCTATCTAGAGGGTTGTGATTTTTGGGAAGCTATGGATCAAGATTATGAAGTTCCTCCCCTTCCCGACAATCCAACCATCAATCAGATCAAGTTTCACAAGGGGAGGACAACGAGGAAAGCAAAGGCAAAGTCTTGTTTATATGCTGCTGTCTCACTTGCCATTTTCAGCAGAATTATGGCTTGTGAATCAGCCAAAGCTATTTGGGACTTCCTCAAAGCTAAGTATCAAGGAGATGAGAGGATCAGAAGCATGAAGGGGCTAAATTTGATCACAGAATTCGAGAGACTACAGATGAAGGAGTCTGAGACAATTAAAGAGTATTCTGATAAGTTGGTAAGCCTTGCAAATTAGGCAAGAGTTCTAGGCACTGACCTCTCTGATAATAGGTTAGTGCAGAAGATTCTTGTCTCCTTGCCCGAAAGGTTTGAGGCAACCGTTGCTTCTTTGGAGAATACCAAGGATTTGTCTCAGATCAAGTTGGCAGAATTGCTAAGTGCTTTGCAAGCACAAGAGCAGAGAAGGTTAATGAGGCTGGAAGGAAGTACTGAAGGAGCTTTGCAGGCCAAAGAACAGTAGAATGTAGGAGGAAGAGTCAACAAGTGGAAAGGGAAGAAAGACAATGGTAGTGGTGGTTCAGAAGCTGCTGTAAGAGAGAACAATGCGGGCAACTCTAAGAACAATTGGGAAAGATATTCCTCATGTTAGCACTGTGGAAAAAATAATCATCCACACTTTAGGTGTTGGAAGAGGCCGGATGTAAGTTGCAGAAAGTGTCATAAGCTTGGACACATTGAAAAGTTCTGCAAAGAGAAAAGAAATCAACAGCAAGGTGAGGTACATGCTGCAATCCAGCAAGAGGTAGATCAACTGTTTGTTGCCTCTTGTTTCTCCTCTAGTACTCCATGTGACAGTTAGCTTGTTGATAGTGGTTGCACAAACCACATGACAAGTGATGAAAAGCTATTTATAGACCTTGACAAGTCATTAAAATCAAGAGTGAGGGTTGGGAATGGGGAGTACTTAGAAGTGAAAGGTAAAAGGATTGTAGCAATGGAGAGCTGTGCCGAAACAAAGCTAGTTTGATGTGATGTAGGTGCCTGAGATTGATCATAATTTGCTAAGCGTGGGGCAGTTGGTAGAAAAATGATTTAACATAATATTTGAAGAGGAGAAGTGTTTGATCTTTGACTCTAGTGGTCAGGAGCTGTTCAAGATAAAGATGCAACAGAAGAGTTTTTCTTTGAATCCTCTTGAGAATGAGTAGATGGCATTCAAGCGTCATGCCAATAATTTAGAAATATGGCACAAGAGGTTGGGGCACTTTCATCACAAAGGCGTGCTATTCATGCAGATGAATGAAATGGCAACTAGGTTACCAAGCCTGGAGGAGCATATCACAAGGTGCAAAGCTTGTTTGCTGGGCAAGCAGACAAGACTTTCCTTCAAGGAATCCACTTGGAGAGCTATAGAGAAGTTGCAGCTGATTCATATAAATCTTTGTGGTCCACAAGTGACTCTTTCTCTAAATGGCAGCAGGTATTTCATCATTTTCATTGATGATTATACTAGAATGTGTTGGATTTATTTCATGAAGCAAAAGTCAGAAGTTGCTGAGGTATTTCTGAAGTTTAAGAGATGGGTTGAAAACCAAAGTGGCTACAAGATTCAGGTCATCAGATATGATAACAGAACATAATACATTTCACAGAGGTTTAACTCTTTCTGTGAAGAGGCTGGAATTGAGCATCAACTTACTACTCCTTACTCTCCACAACAAAATAGAGTTAGTGGGAGGAAGAATAGAACCATTATGGAGATGACTAGGTGTCTGTTGCATGAGAAAAATCTACCAAAAGAGTTTTGGGCAGAAGCAGCAAACACAGTAGTTTTTCTGCTGAATAGACTACCTACAAGGGTATCGGAGAAGAAGACACCCTTTGAAGCTTGGTTTGGTGTCAAACCAATTCTAAGAAATTTGAAGGTGTTTGGTTGTTTGTGTTTTTCTCATATTCCACTGGTCAAGAGAGACAAGCTGGGAGAGAAAGCTGAACTTGGGATTTTTGTTGGCTATAGTTTAGTGTCAAAAGCTTACAGGATCTATCAACCACAGATAGGGAAGATGATCACTAGGAGGGATGTTCAGTTCCTGGAAGATGAGAAATGGGACTGGACAATGAGCCATAAGGCAAGCACAAGGAGGTCTCATTGGAACTTGACAAGCTGGTGGATGATGTTCCAATTAGAGGTACCCGATCTCTAACTAATATATATCATAAATGCATCGTGGCTGTTTTGGAACTTGCAGGCTATGAGGAAGCTAAAAGTGATCAAAGGTCGATGAATGCAATGAAGGAAGAGTTGGCTATGATAGAAAAGAACCAGGCATGGGAGCTAGTGGAGAGGCCTGAAGACAGGAAGATGATTGGAGTAAAATGGGTTTTCAGGACCAAATTTAATCCTAATGGCTCAGTGAATAAGCATAAGGCCAGGTTGGTGGTGAAGGGATATGCACAGGTTTGGGGAGTTGATTTCTCAGAAATCTTTGCTCCTATGGCAAGACTAGATACAATTAGAATGATTCTTACTTTGGCAGCTCAACAAGGATGGAAGGTATATTAGTTAGATGTGAAATCTGCATTTTTGAATGGAGTGTTGCAAGAGGAGATTTATGTTGAGCAACCAGAAGGCTTTGTTACACTAGGCCAGGAGGAAAAAGTTTATTTGCTGAGAAAGGCTCTCTATGGCTTGAGGCAAGCTCCCAGAGCATGGTACAGTAAGATGGATGAACACTTCCTAGGCTTGGGTTTCAAGAAAAGCCTCAGTTAGTCCACTCTATATGTCAAGAAGTTAGTATCTGACTTAGTGGTGGTGTCTCTTTATGTGGATGATATGCTGGTGATAGGGAGTAATGGTGCTCAGATTACTGCATTTAAGCAAGAGATGATAAAGATGTTTGAAATGACCGATCTTGGTGAGATGTTGTATTTTGTAGGAATGGAGGTTAGGCAAAATCAGAATGAAGTTTTTATCTGTCAGAAGAAGTATTTGAAGGATATCCTAAGGAGATTCAACATGGAAGAGTGCAAGAGTATGAGTACTCTAATGGGTCAAAAGGAAAAGCTTCAAAAGAAGGATGGATCAAAACCTGCAAATGAAAGAGTTTATAGAAGTTTGATTGGCTATTTTATGTATCTCATTGCAACTAGGCCAGACATCATGTTTCTTGTAAGTGTCTTGTCTAGATTTCTCAATTGTGCAAGTGAGTTGCATATGGTAGTTGCAAAGAGGGTGTTGAGGTACTTGAAAGGTGCTCTTTCATATGGGATTAAGTTTTGTAGAGTTCAGGAGTTTAAGTTGCAAGGGTATTTTGACAGTGACTGGGCAGGATCGGTAGATGATATGAGGAGCACTTTAGGTTATTGCTTTACATTTGGGTCGGCATGTTTTTCCTGGTGTTCAAAGAAGCAGGAAATAGTGGCTCAATCAACTACAGAAGCTAAGTTCATTACAGCCATTGTAGCTGTGAATCAAGCATTATGATTGAAGAAGCTAATGGATGATCTGAATATGCAGCAAGAAGAAAACATAGAAGTATTTGTGGATAATCAAGCTACTCTAGCCATTTTAGAGAATCCAGTATTTTATGGAAGAACAAAGCATTTTAAGGTCAGGTATTACTTCTTGAGAGAAGTGCAGAAGGCTGGAGATGTGAAACTAATATACTGCAGTTCAAAAAACCAGATTGCAGATATATTCACGAAATCATTTCATGTCGGTCGATTTGAACTTCTGAGGGCAAAGCTAGGAGTGTGCAGTACTTGATCCAAGAGGAGAGTGTTGATGTATCAAGACCGCACCATTTGTTTTTTTTTCTTTGTTTTGTTAAGTCAGTTTGTTGGTATCCTGTATTCTAGGAGTTAGTTTATTGTTGTTTTACTTGGTCAATCCTATTTTGTAGGAGCAGTTAGTTGCTTGTTTTTTTAGCTGTTCTGTTAGTTTGTTGCTGGTTTTGTGGACCAAGCAAGCTGTTAATGGGCAACGTGAGTTTATGGTTAAGTTTTAGTATGTATTTAAGAATTTTTCAGTTTTCTGAGTAAAAATGCAATTTTTACTGTCAACTTTTGCTGTTAACTCCTTCTCTCGTTCTTTAGAAAACAACGGAGCGAGATGTGTTGTTCCTTGATCTCTCCCTCCAAATCTTTTAGCCTGTTTAATTTTTGCCGGCGACAATTGTATTAGGCACTCTCAACCTCATCCACTTCCTTTTGGTAAACGACCACATTGTATTGAGACATTTCAAGTTTCATCTGGGAGAAATCCAGTTGAAATAAGCTAACCTTGGAGGTGATGGAAAATTCCTAAAGGGGGCCAAACTGTCAAATAATCTAGAGGGTTTAATTGGATTTATACAAAGTGAGTCATGCAAGAGGAATCTAGTTATCCAACATGGAATTAGGACTTGTTTAATTTAGAGAAATGCTTATGACTATCATTAATCCACTGTGAGAATAATAACCTATTTTAAGCTATAAAAATAACAAATAATTATAAATTATTGTCAAGTCCATTCCTTTAAGAATTTGTGGTTCATAAAATGTTACCGCTCTCATAGATATAGTAACCCAAAAAATTATATGCTGATAAAATCCTTTAATTTACTTTGCCAATAACAGTTGAAGAAAGAAAGAAGGGGGGGGGGGAGAGAGAGATCTTGGGTTTTATCTTGAGGGTCAACATGAGCTTAGGACCCTTTTCTAATTTTCAGGTTGGACAAGAAAAATTCATAATCTTGCATGTGTCTATGTTCTAATTTCTAGATAAGGAGAATGCAAGACTTGCATTATGGATCGTTTTGTTTAAAGGTCAATATTTAATATCAGTAGCAAACTCAAATGTGAAAAGGAAATAATGGCTACTCGTCAAATATATTGCGAGTATCACTTTCATCAAGATAATAGGTCTAATCTTTTTATTGCGAAAACTATTCAAGGTGAAACCTATTAACATGAAAGAATGCAGCATACTTTAGCGAAATCCAATGAATATTTGTGAAGTGAACCTTTTCATACTTACTTCGCTTGATTACTAGGCTTGGATTCCAATGTATCTACTATGGAAGATCACGTCATTTGTTGGCAGAGTGAGAGACAATTTTAAAAGGTACTTCGAATTTAATTCATTAAAAAATCCTGTGCCTTTTTGATGAAGACGCAAAACGGTATTTTTAACTTATAGTGATGATGGAAAACTTCAGATAATTTTGAACAATCTGGAATTCAGATCCTCCCACTAACTGTTTTTGGGCTTGAAGAAAAAATCTTGCACTTAGAGGGGAATCCCTTCCCTTTTTCAAATGGAAGATAGGTGATGGTTTGTCCACTTCACTTTGGTTTGACCCTTGGCTTGATATATGTTCGCTTATTGCATTATTCTCGGACTCCTTTATATACCAATCGGATCTCACTAGGCAAGCTAAAGTGGTGGACCTATACACTCCCTTTGGTCAAACACTTCTCCAAGAACTTTTATCTTGGCAAATCATGGTCCCCCCCTATCTCATGGCATGGACTCTCTCACCTGGAATTCGGTTGCATCGGCATGGGTAGCAATTCGCAGGAAATCACACGTGGTTCCTTGGTCATCCTTTGTGTGGAGTAAGGCCATTGTCCCTCAACACCAATTTCTTCTTTGGTTGACTGTTAAGAACCGTCTTCCAACCCCGGTATTCCTTATGTCTTTTGGCAGGATCTCTAATGCAGTATGTGCCTTTTGTAATTCTCGTCCCGACTTGGTCAACCATCTATTTATTGCCTGCTGTTCTTCCAACTCTCTAGCCATGTTTTGGGCTTCCAAATGTAACCTTCCTTGGAGTAACTCTTCATGGACGGATAATCTTCTTTGGGCCACCATCAATTCACTGTTAGGTAGTGGGTTTTCAAAGGAGATTGCTCGATTCTCTTTCGGCGCCCTTTGTTATATAATTTGGAAGACAAGGAACAATATTATCTTCCGAGCATAAAATTTACATGTTCCAGCCATGAAACAGTACCTTTCAAAGGTGGCTAAGGATAAAGCGCTTGCATTTAAACAGGTGGAGGATAACCCCAGTAATAGGCGGATGCAGTAGAGTTAGGGAATAGACTACTGTATCTTTAGTTTAGGTGCGGAGTGAGGCCCATGTAGGGCTGCTTAGGCTCTTTTGTCTACTTTATTACTTTTCCCTGTATTTCCTCGTTGCGATCACGGTACCCCCTCACTCCAGTGACTTGTTTGTCCCGTTGAGGGATTGCTGGTGCCGTGATTCACTTTCCTTTTATAGGATCTTTTGGTTGAAAGCTTATAATACTTACCTTACCAAAAAAAAAAAACAAAGTTGCCCTTAGTCTAAGTGATCCTTATTAAACAAGGTTTATTCTCGAGTGTCTTTGGCGCACTAAACATGCTAAGTAAAATAATTTCAGTTTTCAAAATGATTCTATATAACATGAGAAAAACATTAAATTGAATAACTTAATTTTTCCTTCCTAACAAAAAGAACCACCGTAGATTTTCTTTAGTTGCTTGCATAACATATGGATCACAAGACACATTAATTAAATGTATTAAGTAATAGTAAATACTCAAATTATAGAAATAATAAATAAAGTTCATTTCAAACAGATTTTCATGAGTCATGTCAAGCGATAATTTCAGTATAATGAATTAATACTTATGACGGATGTGTCTAGACTATGATAATGCTGCAAAGTGGAGACAACACTTATCTACCTTTTCCTTTTAAATTCAACGAAAGTGGAATACTCAACAGGCTTGGAATTTCATCTGTTCTCATATGAACTAATGTTGTCGACCAAGTACTGAATATGTCCATCAAGCTTTATAATCACTAATGGCCTATCAGTAACATAATTAAGTATTGAATATGTTTAGCACTCGATTAAATTAAATGTATTTGATGATTATGACTAAATATCAACATAAAAATTCCATTACATCAGAAAACTTCCTTAACGCAGTAAGTTAGGAAGGGCTTGCATAATTTATCGAGTAGAAGAAAGTAATTTGTGGCAATTAGAATATTGCATCAACGTATAATAATCACAATTCATCTATGATAAGAAAATTGATAATATTCAGTGATCAATTTATCAAAAAAGAAATTTCTTCTTTCAACACTTAAAATTATTGATAGTTAAAATTCAGTGCTTAAATCTCAATATTTAATATTCAACCTTATCTAATGATCCTTCAGTAAATAGATTGTTTAACAAATTTTACTCTAATGGTGGGGGTATAATCAGCCCCACCCACTACCTTCTTGCACAAAGAAGTAAAATATGGAGCCAAAAAGGCATTATCTAGAAGGGATAAAATATGAATTTCTAGAACCAATGAAACGTTTTGACAGGGAGTGTTGGCTAGGCGCACCACCGAGACATGCATCACATTTAGGGGGATATTTGAAAGAGAGCCCAAGTTTGAATTTATCGGCATCAACCATGTATGATCATTTTAAAAGTTAAGCCAAATGGTCAACTATAATATTTTAATTGCTCCATCCTACACCTTATCAGTGGTTTGGATATTTTTTCGCCAAACACAGTGCGCAACTGCACAAAAGTAATTCTCAGTCATTCATAATCGCATAACATTAAGAAAAAGCAGAGCATACTTTGACGTTGTTGCAGAAGTTGATTTCCAATCGACCATAGTAGCGAGATTAACAGAGAAATGAATGACAAATAGAGAGATGAAATAGCAGTATTAAGGTGGTTTAATCTGAATTACTGTGATTCACGTCCACGGACCGAGCGAGAGCGATAAATCCACTTTGGATAAGGAGATTTCAAGCATGAAAAAAAGCCTCGCTTGCCTCTCATCCATTACAAGAGGCGCTGATGTCGTTGGTCCCCATGCTTTTCCTTTCTTAGCTGGAAGCATGGCATTTCCTTATATTCGTGACTTCCGGTGATAAGCGGAAGAGTGATCTGCTCATGTTTAACACAATCTCTTACGGTGTTTCCATGTAAACTAACAAAAAGAACCGAAGGAACATTCTTAAGAGGTTTATATGTGTGATCATATAAAAATTGATTGAAATCAGACTTTAGAAAACGCTCTAGATTGAAAATGCTTCGCCTCTAGGCACTTGCTCAAGTGGCCTGGGGCTCCCAAATTCTAAACTAGGTGGCTTCTGTGCATTTCCATTTGAACACCACACCAAACTCCTCCTATGTACTCTACATTACATCTCCAACCTTCGATCCTCATGTAATTTATCGAGGTACTTTGAACAGACCAAAGCTTAGTCACTTAAGTTGGGTTTCCTCGTCATAAGAAACAAATGCCACAAGGATAAGGAGCTACGAGATGGGTAGTAACTGAACTTTTTTTCAATATTTAAAGGGGCCATTATAAATTTTATTTGTTCTATTTTATTCATGACCTTTCAAAAATCCACTCATTGAAGTCCTTTCGTAAAGTATGTGGATGTCACACGTACCCTTTTAACATGGACTGCACTGCTAGCATATGTTGACCTAGAATAATGACCTAAACTACCCCGTTTTTTTCCCCAGCGAGCAAATTTTTTTGTTCCTTTCTTTGGCAGAGAGAGAGAGAGAGAGAGAGAGATGGAAGCCACATGTAAGCCATGTACGTGCCAACCTGGCAAATCGAACATCAAGTTAACAAAACTATGTCCATGTCATCTAAGTCTTAGGATTTACATTGGAAGAATTACATTGATTGGAATTTTAAAAATTCAATGATAAGATGAAATCAAAGAAAAAAAAAGTTTATAGACCGCATTAAAAATTGAAAAAAAGTTATGTACTGTTATTGCTAACATTTATGCACAGACAGAATTTGGGGATTTACAAGTTTCGGACTATGTTTCCAAACTAGGGGAGTATGCGTGTAATCGAGTTGAGTTGACAAATAGCTCAACACCTGAGTGTGACCCAAGTCAAATAGTTAAGATTACATAAGTTTTCAATAAGCTTGAGCTTGATTCAATTAGATAATAGTTCTCTCTCAAAACTCAATAAAGCTCAAACTTGAGCTCGTATCGTCAAAATATACTACAATTGGAAACTAGTAATAAATTTATTCAGTTCATATTTATTAACATATATAATTAAAATAAATAAAGATTGAATCACTTGACTAGGCTTATGAGCTATTATTTTTTGAGCTTGAGCTAGGCTCAATTAATTAGTATTTGAGCTACTTGAACTAAAAAGAATCAAGCCAAGCTTTTGTAATCTGCAAGTTGAACTTGAATAGCTCACGAGCTTGACTGAGCTACATCCTTATTGCCAAACATGGGAATCTAGAAGTTCATCCCAAACTTAGACAACACGTTGACATGGTTAAGTCAGGCAAAATGGGAACTCAGCCATTGGTCGTCTAAAGTTGATATTGGTCATAGAATATGATTTCAGTGTTGAAGTTTAGTTTTCAAGTTGCGCACCACCAGCCAATCTCAATTATTTATGACTGTCTACGTGGCACCAATTCATTGGCAAAGAATCACAACCTTAAGATCAATAGTATTTTATTAGCAGATGCTGACCTAAGCTAGTTGTTTCACTGAAGAAAACCAGTTGTTTCCAATAGGAACATGAATCCCAATAACTTACACATGATTTGAAGGCAAACATAGATGCAAATACATATCTACATGTAACAACAAGCTAATATAGATTATGAAAGGTTGAAAACGTCGATACATACAAGAGGCAAAAACTTACATATAGGCCCAAGTACCCAACCAAGAAAGAAAATTAACCGTCGATTTGCTTTTAGCTAGGGGTTGAGACCACCGCAAAACCAACAACCTCTTAGAGCCATAAATTTTTGCACTAAGTGACAATGTTGAATGGTAGCATCTTGATTAATCACCCATCAGTCAATGATAACAAGAGTCACTTCAATTGCATCCGTGCTGTTCATGATGAGGGTGCAATAGCTATCAAGGCACAAAGGAGGAGCAAAAGGTCCACTGAAGCATTATCGAGAGAGAGTGAGAGTGACAACAGTTGAGCAACGTTTATCAATAAAAACCCATCACACCCATTTGGAGTTCCTCGCACACAAATTGAAAGACACGACTCACCAAATCACTCCAATTGTGTCCTAGACAGTACCCAAAGCACGACTATGGCCAAACAAAACCATTTCTCATTCCTTACATCAGCCACTCTTTTGGTCATTATAGTTTGTGTTTCGGAAACACATTGTCGTCCTCTTGAAGAGGAACACTTGTTAAAGCAACATGAGGAGTGGATGGCAATCCACGGGCGCGTCTACAAGGACGCGGCCGATAGGGCTAAACGGTATGAGATATTTAAAGAGAACATTAAGCGTATCAATGCCTTTAATAATGGTAAGGATGTGGGGTATAAACTGGCTGTGAACAAGTTCACAGACCTAACCAATGAGGAGTTCCGCTTCCCACACCGGCTACAAGAGGAGGCCCACAGGGGTCCTGTCCTCTGGCGATGCAAAACCGTTCAAGTATGCGAACTTCACCGCCATTCCATCTGCCTTAGACTGGCGAACCAAGAAGGCTGTGACACCTGTCAAGGATCAAGGCGGCTGTGGTGAGTGGAAAATCAAAATTTGTCTTGCGAAAATATCAAAATTCTCATGTCGTACTCAAGCTGTTAAAAATAGGCAACAAATATACATAACAGAACAATATTATCTGTAATTCACCTTTAGATTCATTTTACACCTTTCATACTACACGTATACACGTCTTCTATTTTCTAATTCACTATACTATCTGCTTGTGCAGGAAGTTGTTGGGCATTCTCGGCAGTGTCAGCTATGGAAGGGATTACCATGATCAAGAAGGGGAAGTTGGTGTCGCTCTCGGTGCAAGAACTCGTGGATTGTGATACTAACGATTACGGTTGCGGGGGCGGGCTCATGGACCAAGTAAACATGTTATCTACTCTTTTTTATTTTGATTAGTTCATATGAGACTTATTTTTATGCGCATCTCACGCATGAATTCTCACACTCTTGTCACTCCCCTATACGAAGGTGGGTTTCCTTTGTTTAATCATATTGAAAACGGCAAATCATTGCAAAAACTAGCAAAGAAGCATGTGGAGAGTGCCCTCTCTTTATGTGAACCCTATTCATATTCATCATTTGATAAGATCAAATACACATGATCAAATGATGTATGTGAGTTGAATTCATATGCACCTAAGTCATTTTACTACCGAGAGTTACTATTGAGATGTATGTGTAAGTTATGGTAAAAGGTTCCACATCGAAGAATTGGTATAGCATGAAGTAGTTAATATATTCTAGTTACCTGAAACTCATTGACTTAAATTTCCAAATGAATGTAAGTGCAACCGAATAAGTTGACATGCACGGATTTGGCGATCAACCTCAAGTGAAGGTACCTGAATTCTACTCTGCACTCCTAACAGTTACTTTGGTATAGGTATTATCCAATGACTGTATGGGCCTAGGCATGTTTGCTGGAAAGCTCCCTTCGATCATTTGGAGGGTCAATAAGAAGCACCGAAGTTAAGAGTCTAAAATTATGAAAAGCACGACACTGAGAACTATTTTCTAGTGGAACATCAACATGAAGTTCGCCTTGTATCTTGGTGAAGCCCTTGAGCAGATCAGCGGCTAGAGTCAGAGGCCTTCGCCGCTTCGTCTTGGGCCGGTCTCCTCGCATCTTCTCAACGACTACTCAGATGATGGAGGGAATCTCGCTTTTTTTGATTGGGGGTTATAACAAACCTAGACAAAGCAGCTAAGACCAAACTATAGGTAAAAGTACAGTTCAAGTGTTAAAACTTGACACGAGACGATACTTAAGTGCCACAAGTTACGAAATGTATACTTTGAGTATTTTTTTTTTTTAAATTGAATCATCTAAGTGCCAACTCCAGCAAAGGCCACCGAAAACTTGACGTAGCTTATTTTAATAATATAACTTGCTTACGCGACTCACCGGAAGTTAAGTCAACAAAAATTCAGTCAAAATGACGTCGTTTTTGTGTTGACGTGATATTTAAAAAATATATTAATTAAATAATATCAAATAAATTTAAAAATATAATTTTAAAATTGATTAATTTTAAAAGAAGGGGAAGGGGGAGGGTTTGGGCGAGGGTTTCGCCGCCATCGCCATCTTGCCATTATCGGGAAGGGTCAGCGACAGTGGGCGAGGATGGGTTGGCCGGTGTCGCCGTGCCCTGGCCAACCCTCGCCCACCATCTCCAACCCTTCCTGGTGATAGTAGGGCGCTAGCGAGGGTTGGACAGCCCTTGCCCAAACCCTCCCCTTCCCCAGCCCCCTTTTTTATAAAATCGATTTTAAATTTTTTTTTCTGGTATGACTTGGACAATTTTTTTTTTAAATTGTCACATGGATATTTTATTTTGAAAAAAATTGTTCCGTCAACAAATAAAATTGTTGAAAACGATACCTGGTAGTTTGGCTGGATTTTTTTGCCGTTGACATTTAACTGATTCTTTTTGCTTCGATTTTGGCACTTAAGTGTGCATTTTCGAATTTTTGGCACTTAAGTGCCCCCGTGCTAAGTATTGGCACTTTAGGGGTCCGCACGTCCCAAACTATATATCAAATTTAGCTAGCTAATACCTACTTTTTCAATAAAAAAATTTCACCTTCTTAGTTAATGAGTTTTATAGTACATAGATGAATTGAAAGATGTCAAATTAACATAGGATCCACAAATATGATTTTGATATCAACAAAAATGCTATAAAATACCCCTTATTAATGTCCTATTAACAATAAACAATGCATGCACTTTGGATAAACATTAGATTAAGGGCCATGTTATGTGGATCTAGATATACTCATTTTATGTTGATATCAAGTTGCATTCTTAGATGGTGCACCGTAATATACCATATTCTATTAAGGATAATTACATAAATGATCTTTGAACTTTGATCCAATGTGTAATGTTGTCCCTCAACTTTTAATTTGTTCAATATAGTTCGTAAATTTGTTGTAAATATTCAATCTAACTCCTAAATATATGAAAACATCCAATTTTATCCTTGAACTTAATTAATAAAAGGACAACATTGAACATATTTATATGATCCAGTGATTGAATTGAATATATAGGGACCACATTAAACAAATTTTACGGACGACATTGTACAGTGGGTTAAAGTTCATGGACTATATTGAATAAATTAAAAGTTTAAGAACAATATTAATTATTGGGCCAAAGGTTGGGTCAAAGTTCTAGGACTATTTATGTCATTTTCCAATCAATTTCTACCAAGTACATAAAAAATAGATTTATTAGAAAAGTACAAAAATATAAGGGAAATTACATAAAAAAAAGTTGAATAAAATCGAAAGGAGTAGAAAGTGGGAATAGTTGGACGTGGTCAACGTATTAGTCAACTTACCCACTTTCATGCACTTAGTATTTGGACGTGCCAATTAAAAATTTAAGTGGGATAACATAGGGTATAATGTGTACTCTATAATGGGGAACAATGTCCTGCTCTTCTTGCCCACTTTCTTTTTCCTTTTTTTTTTTCTTTTTAAATTGTAACATATATCAAGATCGATATGTCAAATTTGACAATTTCTATTTCTGATTTAGTTTTTCCTCTTTACTCTCTTTTTGTACTATTTTAGTAAATTTTCATCTAAGCAAGATATTAGGTAGTTGAGCTTATTTAATTTCTATTCATCAAAAGATAAAATCATGAAGTTATTGTTTGAGAGTGAAGTAAGACATCTATTTCTATGTTTCTTGAGCAAAAAATTGATTGAACAATTCATTCATGCATAATATATCCTAGCCAAATCAACAACTGATATTTTAGGTATGGTTATGTAAAATTCAGAATGGAATTTCCTTTACAATTCTACCCCATTATTAATTGAATTGTGCGGCAAATTGGTATCCTAGGTGAAAGCGGTCCTTGAAAAAGACAAAGGAAATAATTTAAGCCTGAGGAATTTATTAGTACTTGCATCTCTACACTGGACAAGAAATCGATCAACACGCTTAATGGTTGATTGTTCATCTTCGCTGGAAAAAATAGTAAAGTCAGGTGTCCCAAATCTTTGAGGACAATGTAGTGTTTCAATCCAATTTGAACACAATTTCTTGATAATCCCTCTTTCTACTACTAACTCCCGTTGAACTTCGTCAGCCAATCTTACCGAATTGAAATGTTGATTCGGTAGAACATCCTCCCCCTAAGTGGTGATGTTGATCTTGTTAGGTTGTCCAAATCTATGTTAATCAGCAAATTAGGCCTAATAGGGAAATTCACATTGGGTAGTACCAATAGACCCTATGGCCTTGCATTTTTAACATTTGGCATTTGACCAAGTTGTTGACTAGTTCGGGGGAAAGTATAAAAAAAGTCGTAAACCTATTATAGTTTTAAATCTTTTTTATTGGTATTAATTGAGTCTATCTAGCCAATTTAAGCTAGAAATTGTTGATATGGACACCGATTATCTTAGATGGCATGATCGATGCTGATGTAAATATTTTTATATAATTTTTAATAATTTTTCGATTTTTTTTAATTTTGTATTAATTTTGTCCCTGTTATTTTTCCTCTCTTTTTTTTCCATCTCTTATCCTTCTTTTCTTTTTTTCCTTTCTCTTTTGTTCTTTCTTCTTGATTTTCCTCCACCATCCTCCATCCAGTGGTGGTTGTCGGTTGTTGGCAAAGACAAGGGCCTAGACACTCTTGCCAGCCACAAGCAATATTTTCCCTCACTAGCCTTTTGGAGGGTTGGCGAGGGCTAGGCGAGGCTGCCTTTTGCCAGATCCAACGAGGGGATCCTCACTCAGCCTTCACTAGAGGTTGGGGAAGGCACCCGTTGCCAATGCCAGAGGCCAACGAGGGGAGCAAGGGCCAACCTTGCCTAGACAAGGCCCCTTGCCATTCAAGCGAGGCTACCCTTGTTGTAGGGTCCCCTCGCCAAATTTGGCAAAAGGTGGCCTTGTTGGTTTTTGCCTTTCGGTTGGACAAGGCCCCTCATCGACACTAGAGGCCAACCCTTGCCCTTGTTGACAATTGTCGACCTTCACCGATCAGCAGCAGGTGGAAGAAAATAAGGAAGAAAGAAAAAGAAAGAAAAAAAGAAAAGAAAAGGAAAAAATTCAAAAAAGTAATTAAAAATTATATAAAAATGTCCATGTAAATGTCGATTGTGCCACATAGGATGAATGACATCCATGTTAGCAATTTCCAACATAAATTGATCAAATGAACTCAATTGATTTCAATGTGAAAATATGTAAGACTAAATTGATATTAATGCAATAAATTTATGACTTTTTTTGTACTTTTTCCGACTACTTTGGGTTGCCAACTTATTATTTTGAATTAGGTTATTTCGAACATTATTTATTAGGTGATCTCCATTATTTCTCCTTGATGAGAAAACTCATGACTCTGCACAATCATTAATTTTATTGGTTTGATCACATTTTACATGTGACTCATGATACAATTAGCCATGACATTTTGCTGTTCTTCAAGCAAGCTACTCATGGCTGACACCTAGAACGACATCCCTTGATTGCTCTTCACTTAAATACCTTGAAAGATTTGACTTTTTCGCATTGAAATCCCTATGCCGCTCTCCTAGCGGCTAAAAATTTAGAAAGTGCACCAACCCCGTCGTCAGTTTGTGGCATTGATTGTTGTTTCCAGTAGCATTGGTGGACTCTTGTTGATTTGGTTCTTGCCATAGTAGTCTCCTCAATTCAACAAAAATGCATTTCATCGAGCACATCAAAAACATGTTTCACAAAAAATGATGAAATGATAGATTGATGGATTGACATGAATTGCCAAAGGTTGCAAAAGGTCCTTTGTTCATTTTGGATAAGAAAGTAAATGACAAGAAATTTAAAAATTCAAATTAGGAACAATCATTGGTAGTGATTTAAAATGCCTGAAAGTAAAGATAAAGGATAAATTTGTAGAATAACATTGAGTTCTTTGGTTGATTGAGAGATGATCCTTTATAAAGAGTATGATGTGGATATCTATAGCCTGCAATCAAATACCAACGGCTACTGAATTTGAAAAGATGACTTACTAATTATATCTTCGAAACAAATAACTTCATAATCCTATTGGCCATTACAAGTAAATACAAATCCATATTTTCTATTATCTAGAAAAAAAATTCAACAATAAGTTATAAAAAAAATCCTAGAATATTAGTATTAGACGAAACTACCCAATAATTTGGTTTTTCTGCCGATTGCATGCTATTACTTTGTCAGTCAACTTCTAAAGTTTTGATTAAGGCTCTCATCGATTTTCACTTTGTGTGTTGTCAATGATTTTATCGGCAAGTTGTTGATTCCCTTCAAGCTAGCAATAATTGTATTCATTGATGACTTCTATTTTCACTGAACTCTACTCTCATGGACAAAGTCTGTCACTTATCGATATTAATCAAAAGTTGGTCATTTTTTGGTGTCAACATCATTAATCAAAATTTTCAGTACTCATTCATGATCTATAGTAATCTTACTTACCGAGAGATAGTTTCAATTTAAATGTTAGGTATTGGGAATTTACTTATGTATTGTAAATTGTTATAGTTTACTCAAGATTATAGACATATTCTTGCAAAATGGTTGTAATAATTAATAACAAAATGTACTTGTTCATGCTGTTCAACATATTTTCCAAGTAGCAAATGATCTATCAAGGTACAAAATTGAGTCATTACATGCTATGATATTATATATGATGATTGTACTTACCAACAAGATTGGTTAATGTGTGTTATGTTTATGGATAAAAGTACCATCAACATATAAAATTCGCTTATAATGAATGTTTACAGTTTTGTATTGTCACGAAACACGTCCCCAAAAAGCTATAAGCAGATAATAGAATGATCATTGACTTTCCGTTGATCTAGCTAGTTAATGTGACTTGTGTATATGTTTCCATCATTGATGATTTGATTGTACTAAATTAGCAATCCCTCAATCCTCGCTTGCAGTGAATTAATGTGGCGATAGATTTCCTTTTTAGTTGCAAAAAATCATTTTCGTAGTGAAATATGGGATAAAGTGTCCTTAAAAAATTGCCACGAGCATTATTTGATGGCCACAAATGCTTTATATGAGAGATAATGACACAAACAGTCTCTAAATTTAGGAAAATTTTAAAAAATGATCCAAAGTAAGCCTATTTTTTCAAATAAGGACCCAAAGTGGCCGTTGTCTCAAATGAGGACTCCAAGTGGCTAAACCAATCTCAAATAAGGACCTCAAATCGCCAGCCAGCCAAATGTTCACCGGGCGGCGAGTGTGTGGCCTTTCCGGTGGTCGGCATAAGGGCAATTTTGTCAAAAAAATATTAATAAAAATTAACAAACCCTAAAAAAAACCCCAAACTCTTCACGTTCTTCTAGTGTCTAAATGACGAAGAGGTGGCTTTATTCGAGATTTGTCTTTTTCGTTGGAAAGAAATGAAGAAAACGTGGAAAAACGAAGGTAAGGGTTTCTTGTTGTGCTTTAATTCATGCTCCATTAATAGAAAATTTGGGTGCTCCAAGTGAGAGAGGACAGAGAACGAAGAAGATGAAGAGTATAAGAAGAAAATGTGAGAACGTGAAGAGTTTGGAGGTTTTGTTTTTAGGGTTTTTGATTTTGATCAATATTTTTTTGACAAAATTGGCCACCAAAAATGCCAAACGCTCGCTGACCGGAAAACATTTGGTTAGCTAGCGATTTGAGGTCTTTATTTGAGACTGATTTAGCCACTTCAAGTCCTAATTTCAGACAATGGCCACTTTGGGTTCTTATTTGAGAAAATAGGCTCATTTCGGGTCTTTTTTGAACCCTCTAAATTTTGATCTAATATATAATATTGTTTATGAACTTTAATTTATTTAATATGAGCTTTTGGCCCAATATACAATGTCCTTTTTAAACTTTTAATTTGTTTAACGTTTACTCTAAACTTTTGACGCTTAAAACTCAATGCTTAATTTCTCAGTACTTAATTTTTTATCAAACGAGTCTTCATTTGATAGAATATTTGAGGAATTTCACTCTAATAGTGGGTTATAAACAAGCCCCACCCACAACCTATTTTCACAAAGAAGGGTAAGATGAAGCCAAATGGGCAATGTCTCCAAGTGATAAACTTGAATTTCTAGAAGCGATGAAACATTTTGACAATGGCAATGTTGATTTGTCGCACCAATGAGCCATGTACCTTGTTAGAGAGATCTTCCATAGAGAGCTCATGTTTAATCCCGTCAATGTTATCCACTTTGATATGAGATTTACTCAAAACTTTAAATCAATAAATTATCGGACAACTAAAATATATTAATTATTCCACCTTACACCATATTTATCATGGTTGAGGTTCCATTTGTTTTATATTTTCCTTAATTGCTTGTTTAACTCATGAATTAAATCTAGGGAAAATTCCAAATAAGAGCCCGAAATATCCTTATTTTTCAAATAAGAACCCAAAATAGACCTTGTGTTAAATGAGAGTCTAAATTGATAATGGTTGTTTCAAATAAGAGTTTGATCTTGCCAATTGCTAGCTTGCTAAATATTCTAACCAATTAAAGAGTGTATTCATCCAAATACAATTTTAATTTTAAATTATTTTTTATTCATTTCTTTCTTTCTTTTTCTTTCTAGGGTCACTGGTCATTGGCAAGGGCAAACAAGGGCTTGACGAATCTCGCCGGCCGTGGGCAAGGCCACCCTTGCTAGATCTAGTGAGAGTCGGCATCACTTGGGGCCGACAAGAGCTTGGTGACCCTCGCTAGCCATTGACAAGGCCTCGCCCATATTTGGCAAGGGTTGACCTCATCAATGGCCACAAGGGCGAGGGTTGCCTTGTCTTAGTGAGGCCATTCCTCATCAAATTGGGTGAGGGTGACTCTTGCCCAACCTCCTCTAGGCATCGCTGATGGTCGGCTATTCACTAGAGAAGAAAGAAGAAAAACTAGAAAGAGAGAAAAGGAAGGAAAAAAGAAAGAATTCAAAAAAAAGGAAAATGACAAAAATATCATTTATCGCTGGAAAGTTAAGTCTTTATTTGAAACAAAAATAACCACTTCAGACCCTTATTTGAAATGAAATACACATCAAGCCCTTATTTAAAACAATCATGACATCTTAGATCTTTATTTGAAATAAAGTCTATTTTATGTCTTTATTTGAGAATATGAAGGTACCCAGGCCCCTATTTGTAATTTTCCCATAAACTATTAATCAATATCTCAAATTTAAAAAAGAGAATTTTAGATAAGAAAAAGCAGAGTCCATCTCAAACACGTTTTCATGGGCCTCGTCAAGTAATAATTTCAGCTAGTCAAACAAATAACCAACATGGATGTGCTCCTGATTATGATAATGCTGTAAAGTGGAGACCACCCCTCATCCACTTTCTCCTTTTGATTTCAACGGAAGTAAAATATTCACCACGTTGAGAATTTTAGATTATTCTCATACGAACTGTCTTTGACCGAGTAAAGTTGAATTTGAAGCCAACCAAGCTTCACAATTACCAATGAATCTGATTGGTAACACAATTGAGTGTCGAAAATTAAAAAATTCAGTAGAATTATAACTAATATCGACTAAAAAAATTCAATTAAATACAAAAAACTCATTTAATATGGTGAGTTTTATTAAGTAGAAAAATGTAATCATTGACAATTAGAATAGCGCCAATTATACTTCTAAATTCTATCAACAATTATCACAGTTTCCTTTAAGTAAGAAAGTTAAGAAAGTCGACAATATTCAACGGTAAATTTCAATCGCTTATTAAATAACTTTTTATTTTTCCTTTCAGCACTTGTGATTCAATATTCAAATTCTCCGCATTTAGTCTAAATAGTGGACTATAAATAACCCCATTGACTACCTTCTTCCACAAAGATGGAAAGATGAAGCCAAAAAGGCAATGTCTAGAGGAGAGTAATCGTGGATTTCTAGAAGAAATAAAACGTATTGATAGCGGCAGTGTTGGCTAGGCGCACCAAGGAGCCCTGTAACTCGTCTCGAAGAGAGCTCAAGTTTATCCAAGGAGTCTTCAGTTAATAGATTATTTGAGAAGAAGTACTCTAATAGTGGGTTATAAACGATATCCACCCACTACTTTCTTTCACAAAGAAGAGAGATGGAGCCAAAATGGCAATGTCTAGGGACGAAACCTGAATTTCTAGAAGAAATGAAACCTTTTGACAGTGGCAATGTTGACTAGTCGCACCAATGAGTCATATGCCCCGTCCAGAGATATCTTTGAGAGAGAGCTAATGTTTGACCCATCAACATTATTCAGTTGGGCTTAACATTAACTCAAAACTTTAAATCAATAAGCTATAGGTCAAATAAAATGTATTAATGACCTCATCTTACACTATGCTTGTCATGGTCAAGGTTCTATTTATTTTGCAAAAAATGTGATATTTATGAAAAGGAAAACAACAATATTTTCAAGTGTTTAGCCTAGACCAGAAAATGAACTAGCAAATATTTTTCATCGTTTGGTAAGAATAAGTGTCATTTGATTTTCCTGTAAACACACACACACACTAGTGATTTGCACATAGATAGCCAAAAAACCTAGCACGGACACTAGGGCCTCAAGCCTAGATCCCCAATTGTCAAGCATGAACACGATGCCCATGCCTTGCTCTATGGAATATTAGTCTTGGGTCCATAGCTCTGTGGAAATCGAGCCCAAGAACTCGACACCCATGCCTGGCTCCCTACGCCTCAACTTGGGTCTACAGAGACTGTGCTCAACTCCTTGATGCCCAAGCCTAGTTCCATTGAGGCTAGTTCCTAGACTCCGGCACGTGGAATTGAGATCCCAACACTAGAGCCTAGGTTAATCAAGGTTGCGTTGGAGACTCTAGTATCGGTGCCCATGCCCAGGTCCATCGAGGTTGGGCCCAAGGACAGTATCTTGAGCATGGGCATTGGTGTCTTGGGTATGGCCTTGATGGACTTGGGCGTGGTAGCCAGGCCTTGGGCACAACCTAGATTGACTTGGGCTAGGGCTTTGGGGACCTAGCCCCAAGGGCTCTTGGATGAGCATTAAGGTTTCCATGCTCAAGCATAGAGTTTCTAGTCCAAGTACCGATACTTAGTTGTATTTTGGAAAATGATTTTCGATTTTTTAAAGAAGAATTCATTTAACTAATTTTAAGTTTTAGTAGAAATTTTTTTTTCTTTGATTGCGAAAACATTTTCTATTAACTCATTATTTCAAGTTATCTAAATGCCAAAAAATGAGAAAAATATTTTTCGCAAAATCAATGGAGTCTCAATGTGAGATTTACCAGTAGGAAATGTTTGCCAAGAACATAGCTTAGTTGCCAAATTGCAAATCATTTATCATTAAATTACTGACAGTGGCTAAAAGTCAATCCAAGTTCACATCTTTCCCCATAAAACAAAATAATTCTTGGCTAGTCATCAAATCTCCTGCAACGGTTATTTTATCCATGGTAACACAAAATTTATTTTCATTACATATGTTACCATGAAAAACCGTGGCAGAGTCTAGTGAAATTCAATGAATATCATGGCAGAGTCTAATCAACATTTTTCAGCTGCCCGAGTCCATCGAGGCCAAGCCTAAAAACACAATACCTATGCCCATTGCCCCGATGCTTGGACCCTAGTCCATAAAGGTTGATCACTAGATCCTAATATTCAAGTTTGGATCCCCAACACCTTGGCCCAAGTCCACAAAGGCTGTCCTCAAGTTTACAAAGGTTGTGCCTTGGGTCCATGGACGCCGGGCCCAGGACCATGGTGTCCACACATGGGTCCATCAAGGCTGGACCCGAGACCCTAGTGCCCATGCATCTACCCGTGGCGCTCGGGTCAGGGTCCTTTGTGGCTGAACTTGGGAATCTAGTACCCATACCTAGTTCTCAAATTGCCCATACACAAATTACTAGCACCCAAATAGTGTATGTCTATTTAGGAAAACCAAATCAAATTTTCTTTATTAAACGATAGAAAATATTTTTCAACTCATTTTCAAGTTGCATAAAAACATTAGAAAATAAAGTCTTTTTTCCTAAAAAATAGTTTTCATAATTGTCATATTTTTCACAAAATAAACGAAACATAAATTTGTTTAATTACTAGGCTCCAAATCCTAAGATTTTAATGTGGAAGCTCACGTCATTTCTTAGCAGGGTGGCACAACTCTAAAAAGCACTTTTGATTTAAAATTATTAACAATTCTCGCAGCTTTCTGGTGTAGACGCGAAAAATTATTTTAATGTATAAACATAACGAAAAACTTCAAATAAGTATGAATCATGGATCTTGTTATCAAGTGTTTCTAGAGTATTTATGAAACATGATGACTAGAAATATTTCAATTTTCAAATGAAGTCATTATACATGACCTCAGAAAAATAGTGTATTGAACACTGTAAACTTTCCTTCTTTGTTTACTTAACAAATGAACCAGATGAGTCATTTATAATACCTGAAGTTTTAAAGATAAACTTTTAAGTAAAAAAGTAAAATTCATTTCAAATGTTTTTAATGTGTCGCGTGGAGCAATAATTTCAGTAAAATAACCATGGTGGATGTGCTCCTACCTTTGATAATACCTTAGTGTGGAAACAACAGTCATCCACTCTCTCCTTTTAATTTAAACGAAAGTGGAATAATCGCCAGGTTTAGAATTGTATATATTCTCATACGAATTGTCTTTGACCAAGTAAGTTGAAGTGGAAGCCGACCAAGCTTCACAATTACGGAGGACGATCCTGTTTAATAGCACAATTAAGTGTCAAAAATTTGAAAGTTCAGTAGTAATTATAACTACTATCGATTTAAAAGTTTCAATTAAATAGAAAAAGTTCATTCAATATGGTGATTAAAAAATGTGTTAATCAATGGCAATTCGAATATTGCCAATGATACTACTGATATCTATGAACTATTTACATTTACGAAGTCGATCAACAATATTCAACGGTCAACTTTCAATTGCTTATTAAATAACTTTTTATTTCTACTTTCAGCACTTACAATTCAATACTTCAATTCTCAGCATTTGGTCTTATAGTGGGTTATTATATAAACAACCCCACCCACTACCTTTTTCCACATATATGGAAAAGATGAAGCCAAGAAGACAATGTCTAGAGGAGAGGACACATGAATATTTAAGGCAATAAAACGTATCGATAGCGGCAGCGTTGGCCAGGCGCACTAAAGAACCGTGTAATTCGTCCGGACAGATCATCCAATGAAAGCTCTACTTTGAACCCCTCTATATTATCTAGTTTGACCTAACTTTCACTTAAAAATATAAGACAATAATTTATTGGCTAATTAGTACCCTCGCTCTTGCACCTTAACAAATCTTCCTTTCATTTGTGAGTATCGATTCTGCCCATACCCTTTTGCCGCATGAAATTTTGATGTTTTCTTACCTTTTTGGATTAATACAACCAAAAACCTTAAACTGATACATTTGTGACCAGTTTACCCCAATTAATTTTTTAATTACAAAAAACCCAAACTAGTATACTTGTGACAAATTTACCTCCTTTTTTACTACTAAAAAATCTCAAACTGGTATATTTGCAACAAATCTACCCTCAATTAATTTCATTAAATTGGATTAATGTCATAAAAAATACAAACTGGTACTTATGACAAATCGAGGTAAAACCTTAAACTTGTACATTCGTCAATTGTCGTGTGTTATCCAAATTAACAATTTGATGATAAAATTTAATGAAAACTAATTGAGGGTAAATTTGTCACGGATATATCAATTTTGGATTTTTATGATATTAAACCTATTTTATATTCCAATATTTAGGTTATTTTTTATACATATTTAGATAAATCCATTGCATCAATAAACAAATAAATAAAAGGTAAAAAAATTATTTACATGCGTTTAGGCTTTCTTTTTTTTTTTCACATTTCAGGATAGGATTAGTTTAAATTTATTGCTAGTGTCATCGAATAGATCAGTCAAATTTTTAGTTTATTAGATTAGTACTGTTCGCTTTTCATTTGTAGTTTCCAGGGTCCTGTCTCAGGGTGTTATCTCAAAGCCTTCTATTAATTTCGCCGCATAAAGCTTGAATTATTTTCTTTTCTTACTTTTTCTTTATATACGTTTATTGATTGATTTATTTATTAGTTGAGCTTTTATGCATGGTAATATAGAATTGTATGTTTAGAAATGAAAATCAGAATATGATTGCATCAAATATGTTTTACTAAAAGAGAAAACGTACAAGTAACATATGTTAGGCAAAACTAATGTAACCAAGTCCTCAAACGCTACATTATTAGTTTGCAGAAGCAAGGCTTGCCTCCTGCACCTTTCACGGCTTCTAACCAGCCTGGGAATAGATTAGTAGCAACTTTAATTAAAATATGATGAATAAAAGATGCGAAATTAAATTGCTGTCATTAGGGTTTGGGAGAGTTCATGCAAAACATAAATGCCAAAATTGGTGCCACCTTATAAGAGTATTATTTGCGCTCTCTAACAATCTGTTGAACTCCCGTAGGGATCAGTTTTTTAATTCTATTATCACTCCAACATTGACCATCAACATATATATATATATATATAAGAAAATTCGCATTTTGTGTTATACACACACGTCCCTTAACTAAGTTGAGGAGGAATGGACACATACGTCCCTTTCACGCATAATAGGTAAGACTTCATATATTAAGTAGGGGTATGAGTTATTTTAAGTGAGAAATGATGCGAATTAAATATAATATCTATCATATTCAAGAAAATGTTTAACTACTTTATAACAATTTAATAATGATTTTCATTTGTTTTCCATGGGTCAATTTTCAAGCATGTCATTCCAACCTATATTCTCATATATCTTATTTTTCACAAATGAACCAATTTGACACGTGAAAATATGGTTAAGTGAAAACCAATCTGTATATAATATGTAAGAAGTAAAAAATATTATGTTAAATAGCCGGAAATCTAATCAATCTTCCAGGGGGAAACAAGCATTACGATTAACGATCTTAAATAGCCGACCACAGATTGGCAGAGGCCATGTACATTGTTTTCTGATTGTTAAAGAGTTGCAATTTGTAATTTTCTTGAGCACATGATCACTTGAAATGTCTAAAATTTGACTAATCAAGTGGAGTCGAATAAAACTTACGCAGCTTTCTGGATGTTTTATGAATCTTTAGGTAGTCAAATCTCTACAATATTTCCTTGTATTATAAAAAAATTAAATAAAGATACTCTCCCACATCCTCCTCACGAAGAGAGACTTCTGATTTATCGGCAAAAAGGCAAAAAGAAAAAATGAAAAAGGACTTCCCGTTTCACTCAAAACAGCCCATGTTGAGCAGAACGATCTACACTATCAATTAGGAATTGCTCTAAGTTCAACTATAATTTTTTAGGTACTTGTTTCAAGGCCTTTTTTCTCTCTTAGCACTCCCTCCCTCCCTCTGTCTCTCTCCCTGTGAAAAATTAGAGCTTTGTCTTCTCTTCCGCACATGCTTTGTCTTCTCCTTGACTCTCTCTCTCGTGCACACTCTATGTCATCTTCTCCCGCTCGATAGAGAGTAAGGGTCTGCATGGTAACGTTCCCGGGAACAGGTGTTTCTGTTCTCCCGGGAATAGAAATGCGTTTGATAAATTTTTTGTTCCCGGGAACAAATTTATTCCTCGGAACGGATTTGGAGTAGAAATTAGAAACAAGAAAAAGTTGTTTCTTATTCCTGGGAACAATTTCAAGAAACATTTTTTTTTTTCTTTTTTTTTTTTTTTTTTCTTTCTCTTTCATTTTCTTCTTCTTCTTCCTCTTCCTCTTCCTTCTCCCACCCCTCAGCCCCCCATCACCGCCCCATCGCCGTTGCTGGCAAGCCGCCGGGCGAGGTCTAGCGAGCTCACCGGCACCTCGCTAGGCCAGGGCGAGGTCCGGCAAGCTCGCCGAAGCCTCGCCCGGCCACCGGTAAGGCTCGGCCTCCCAGATCTAGGCGAGACCGAGCCTCGCCCAGGCGGCACTAGGTCGAGCAAGCCTCGCTCGCCTCACAGATCTGGGCAAGGCCAAGCCTCGCTGGCCGGCTCGAGCCTCGCCGGTGGCGGCCAGGCGAGGCTCAGCCTCGCCCAGATTTGTGAGGCTAGCGAGCTTGCCGGAGTCTCACCGGCAACGGCCAACAGGGAGGGAAAAAAAAGGAAAAAGAAAATTAAAAGAATCAAAAGATTGGAAAGTTTTACCAAACGCATTTCTGTTCCCAAAACAAAAAAAAATTTCAGTTGCCAAATACCTTCAAATGCTCAGAAACTGTTCCCGGGAATAGAAACAAAAAAAAATATTTCTAAGCAGAAACTGCTCCCGAGAACAGACACATTGCCATGTAGGCCCTAAAGAAACAAGAAAAGGTGACAACATTGAGGTAAAATTAAGGCTTGTTACGCAATGAATTTTAGCGTTGTGGGTATAGTGTGAGCTGCTTCTCTTGCTTTTGCTCCTCATTGCAAATTTAATAAGATGATTTGCCCCAATTTGAAGAATTGGAGTTTGGGTTTGGTTAGGGTTCTTAAAGATGATCATTCAATTTTATCCCAATTTTTAAAATAAGTCTAGGGATCTCTAATCAAATGAGTAAACCACAACATTTACCTTCTCAATTACTAACTTTAGCTTACCAACATGCCACGTTGGATGATATATTATAAATTAATGCCATTTGGATTTTCCAGGTGAAGCAATTAGTTGGTGGCACTCACGTAAGTGAAAAATAATTATGATAGTTAAGTAAGTGTCATACAAAAGTTATGTCACTCATAATATTATTATTCTAAATTTAACCATTCACGTTCATTTTGATTAAAAATCACTAATACGTAGACTAACCATGCTACATGACATAATCGATGTAGAGTGCACAATTTTTGCATATTATAATATTACTTTTAAAATGTATAATATGTATTTCCTTTTTCCCTTTTCTTTCTTTTCTTTCCATTCATTTTTCATCAGTCTTCTTTCCTTTTTCTAATGGAAGGTGATGGCAACCGTTGTGGCGATAGCTAAGCAAGGGTCGAGACACCCTCACCTGCCCTCATGAGCCCTTAGGCCGGTGAGGACTATGACGCCCTTATTGTGGCTAGCAAGGACCGCAAAATTCTCACCTCTCCAGATCTACAAGGGTGTCACAACCCTCATATGATCTATGCGAGGGCTCATAAGCACTCACCATAGCCAGGCAAGATGAGGGCTCGCAAGCCCTTGTTTAGTGATCAACAAGAGTTTCCATGTCTTGGCTAGTGGCTGACGACCTCACTCGGCTCTTAATGTAGGATGGTCATTTTAGCATTGGTCATACTACGTAGGACAATTGGCATTAACTTTAGAGATTACAACCGAAATTCACCGAAAGATTAAATTGGCAAAAGGTTAAGATTATATTGGCACAATTAAAAGTTGAAAACTGAATTAGTGTCATGCAACAAGCTTACGACTTTCTAAACAATTATCCCAAATTAGTTCAATCAAAAGTTCGCTCAAAGTTGTCTTTTTGTCAAAGTCCATCGACATTTCACGTGAATCTTTTGGACGTTGATTATGTAAACTGCCACGTCGTTTTTTCCAAGTTACCAAATCTTATTTTACCTTTTTTTTGGCCAAAATAATATATGCCACAATCTAAAATTAAGATAAAAAAAAATTATGGTGACGTCATCTAATCGTTCGAATTTTCAAATCGATATGGATTTTTGAAAGTTTAAGAATTATATTAAATAATAAAGAAAATTCATGAACCACATTAAATATTTAAAAAGTTCAAGGACCACAAAAGTACTATTTCTAATTTTATACACAAAAAGAAAATATGAAGAGTTTAAGTTTCAAACTATATATTTATACAAGGGGTGCACTTGTGTAATTGAGTCAAGTCGACAATAATTTGATACTTCAACTCGACCCAACTCAAATAAGACTTGATATTGGATTTAAAGCAAGTTATCAAGAGTTTGAGCTCTACTCAATTATTCACTTTTTGTAATTGGAAAGTTGAATTAAAGTCAAACTCAAGCTCGAATAGTGAAAATATGATATAATTGAAACTTTAATAAAAAAAAATTTTGGACAATGCTCACTTAAGTGTCATTACTTTCTTTGGATGCCATAACTTCTAAAAACTATTCAATTGAGTGCCATAAATTTCACTTGATCACTTGAGTGCCATAGTTTTTAAAACATTCACTTAAGTGCCAAAAAGCTAAGATGGCATAGCACTCATGGTGAATGTTTTTAAAAAATCATGGCACTTAAGTGATCGATTGACAAGTTATATAATATTCGAGTGATTAGAAAAAAGTGATAGCACTCAAGTGAACACTGTACATAATTTATGATACTCAAATGATCAAAAAAAGTTATTACACTCAAGCGAGCATCATATGAAATTTATGACATTTGTAACGTGCTTTTCTTGATTTATTTTGCTCATATTTATTAATTTACATAAATAATTAAATAAGTAAAGATTTAATCCTCCCACTAGACTCACTTAATTAGACTTTGAACAACATGAACTCAAAAAGAATCAAATCGAGTTTGAAAAATTTGACAGAACTCAAAGTCAAACTCAAATAGCTCGAGTAGCTCGACTAAGTTGCATCCTTAATGTAAAACATTGGGCAAAAGAAAAACGGAAGTTACAAAATTCAGCATGAGGAGAGTTTTAAATGCCAAAAGTTATTAATGATACAATTAAGTATCACTTTTTGAAACTTAGAAAATTTAGTGCCTACTCCAGCAAAGGTTCTTGGAAATTCTAATAGCACTTTTTGAATAATTTAACTCATCTACTTGGCTTGTCGAGGGCTAAATTAGCTTAAACTCACAAAATGATGTCATTTGGCTTTGGATTTGATTTGAATATAAATATTAATTAAATTAAATTAAAAATAAATGATTTGAAACCAAGGGAATTGTAGAACTTGGCAACGGCTGCAACCTTTTTTAAAATAAATTTAATTTTTAAATAATTTAATTAATATTTATATTAAAATTTAAATCTGAGACAAAATGATGTTGTTTTCAGCTTATCTAGCCATGTCAGGTGGGTACTTGTCTCGCTGAAAGATGCCATGTCAACATTTTGATCAAAATTTTTCGTCATTAGCACTTAAGTGATCAATTTTTTTCTGATTTTGGCAATTAAATGTACATTTTTAAACTTTTAGCACTTAAGAATCTTCTCCTACCAAGTTTTGATGTTTGGGATGCCAGCACTTCCAAAACATCGTAAGCGTCTAGAACCTCCTCCCAAACTAAGAAAATGTGTGCAAAATGGGAACATAGACCGCGGTCGTCTAAAGTTGATATTGGTCATAGAATATGATTTCAGTGTCGAAGTGGGGTTTTCTTTTTTGCAACCCCACGAGTCACTCGCACTTAATTTTATTGCCAAAGAATCACTCTTAAGATCGATTCATTCCCACGGGAACATGAATCCCAATAACTAACACAAGACCATAAGACAAAGAGGCATGCAAATACATATCTACGTCTAACGAGATGCATTAATAGAGTCCATGAAAAGTCGAAAATTCCAATACGTGCACATGTGTGGAGGCAAATATATATGTATAGGTCCAAGTACCTAACCAGTGACAAAACGAAATAAGCCAACGATTCACCTTTTGCTAGGAGTTCAGGCCACCACAAAATCAACAAGCCTCTTCGAACTATATATTTTTGCACTACATTGCATGTTTAACGGAAGCATTTTGAATAATCACCCATCAGTCAACGAGAACCAGAGCACTCCGATTGCATATGTACTATTCATGATAAGCGTGCAGTAGAAAAGCTTAATTCTAAGTCTCGGGGTCAATGTCAGAATAGTTATAGTTATCAAGGCAGCTAGGGGAGCGAAAGGTCCACTGAAGCAATATCGAGCGAGAGCGAGAGTGACAACAATGGGGCAACGGTTTGTCTATAAAAGCCGTCATCCCCGTTTGGAGATGTACACAAATTGAAAGAGCCATTCACTCGGTCACTCCTATTGTGTCCTAGACATCACCCAAACCACTACTATGGCCAAACAAAACCAACTCTCATTCCTCACATCAGCCACTCTTTTGGTCATTATAGTCTCTGTTTCAGAAACGCTTTGTCGCCCTCTTGGAGAGGAACACTTGTTAAAGCAACATGAGGAGTGGATGGCAATCAACAGGCGCATCTACAAGGATGCCGCCGAAAAGGCAAAACGGTATGAGATATTTCAAGAGAACGTTAAGCACATCAATGCCTTTAACAATGGTAAGGACGTGGGGTATAAGCTGGCTGTGAACAAGTTCACAGACCTAACCAATGAGGAGTTCCGTGCTTCCTACACTGGCTACAAGAGGAGAGCCACCAGTGTCCTGTCCTCCGTGGATGCGAAACCGTTTAAGTACGCGAACTTCACCGCCACTCCAGCCGCCTTAGACTGGCGAACCAAGAAGGCCGTGACGTCTGTCAAGGATCAAGGCCAGTGCGGTGAGTGGAAAATCAAAATTTGTCTCGCGCATACGTCAAAATTTCATGTTGTACTCAAGCTGTTAATAAACGCAACAAAAATAAACTATATAAAACTATTATATTATCTCCTTTCAACTCTTACATTCATTCGACACCTATCTTACTATACATATACATATGCCTCCTATTTTGTACATTAATTTGAACAATATATGCTTTCCTGTCGGAAGAAACTTACTATCTCCTTGTGCAGGAAGTTGTTGGGCTTTCTCGGTCGTCGCAGCCATAGAAGGGATTACCATGATCAAGAAGGGGAAGTTGTTGTCACTATCAGAGCAAGAACTCGTGGATTGCGATGTTAACGGAAATAATTTAGGCTGTGACGGTGGGTTCATGGACAGTGCCTTTGAGTTCATTATAAGCAAGGGCGGCCTCACGACTGAGGCGAACTACCCTTACCAGGGAAAGGAGCAGACCTGCAACACGGCCAAGACGGGGTACCGTGCGGCCTCAATAACTGGATACCAGGATGTGCCAGCCAACAATGAGAAGGCCCTCTTGCAGGCTGTGGCAAACCAGCCAGTCTCGGTGGCAGTCGAGGCGAGAGGGTTCGACTTCCAATTCTACTCAGGTGGCGTGTTCAAGGGCTCATGTGGGACCAGCGTCGACCACGCGGTCACAGTGGTCGGATATGGGAAGACCTCTGGCGGGACCAAGTATTGGCTGCTGAAGAATTCGTGGGGCACCGGGTGGGGCGAGAGCGGGTACATGAGGATCCAGAGGGATATGCGCTCTAAGGCTGGTCTCTGCGGTCTTGCCATGAATGCCTCTTATCCAATTGCTTGAAGAATAATGAAGATGATAAAATAAATTATGAGCTTATATATGTGATACTGGTTCTTAGGCTCTATATCTATGCAATGAAGTCTAGCGTCTCTGTAAAAGAAGCTAGTGTAAGTGACAGTACATCTCTAGGGGTGGCGTGTCCTACAATAGGAAATGCATGTTCTTAGCAAAATTAGGGGCCTGCCTACTAAGCTCGGTTCCAAGTGTTTGAATAATTGTGTGGAACAAGAGAAAGAATTTAGTCATTTAAATGAATAAAATAGTTTCGTCAGCGTGAGTTGAAGTACTGAATTCTGTCCAACACCAGAAATCTCAACCTGTAATGTGCTTTCCTTGATAGATTACAGACCAGCACAGGTGGTAGTCCTTTTTGGTTAAAATCCGCCAACGGTAGTAAAATTGGACGATATCATAGCTCATCCTTAAATCATTCATCGCATTCACCAATTATGCTATGTCCTTCTTCTACTAAGTTGAATGAAGCCACAAAAAAGAAAAAAAAAAAAAAAGCGATTTGCAGAGAAGTTCTTAATGTTATCTATTGATTCAACGTAAGTATGTTACCTCATAATGGGACGACAGGAACTCTAAGTCACAGACATTCCTATCTCCACTCTATTTTACTCACCACCTTAGACAAATAAGTTATGGACCAAGCATCAATTCACATGCGACTTATTTTTTACGGGCATCTCACACGTGAATTCTCACACTCTTGTCACTCCTCTATACGAATGTGGGTTGCCATTGTTTAATCAAATTGAAAATGGAAAACCATTACAAAAAATTAGCAAAGAAAAGTGCCATCTATGAATGTGAACCCAATTCATAAATATTGTTGGATGAGATGAATTTCACATGATCAAACGGTGCTTGTGAGTTGAGTTCATATGCACTTAAGTTATTTTTATTGTTGAGAGTTGTCACTGAGATGTATGTGTAGGTTGTATTAAAAAATCCCAAGTCGGAGAATTAATATGGTGTGGGATGGTTAATATATCTTAATTGATCCAAAACTTATTGATATTAGTTTTTTAGGGAAAATGAGTGCAACTTAATATATTAATGTGCACAAATTTGAACTCTCTTTTGGCGATCTCCCAAAATAACTGTGTCATAGACATTTTTTTCAGGAAAACTCCCTCCGATCATTTGGAGGGTCGATAAGAAGCACCAAAGTTAAATTTCTAAAATAAAATAAAATAAAATAAGCATGACACTGAGAGCTATAATTTAGTGGAACACCAACATGATGTTCGCTGTGCATCTTGGTGAAGCCCTTGTCCAGATCAGCGGCGAGTCAGAGGCCAAAGCCGCCTTGCTTTGGGTGGGCCTTGCACGTGGCTACGGGGGTCGCCTCACTTCGTCTTAGAGGTGTCAAAATGGGTCATAAACCCATATTATGACTCACTTTTAGTTAAATGAGTCAAATATGGGTCAAGTGAAAGTTAAATATAGGTCAAATATGGGTTGAGTGAAAGTTGAATATGGGTCAAGTGAAAATTAAATATTGGTCAAATATGAGTTAAGTAAAAGTTAAATATATGTCAAATATGAGTTAAGTGGGTCATTTAACATAGAGTTTCGAGTGAGTTTGAGTTTCTCTACAATAATAATGGCTTTTAGTAATACGGATCAGGTTGGGTATGGATCGGGTGTGAGTCGGGTTGGATATGGTTTTACATTACATGAATTTGGGTCAAAATGGGTTAAATGGGTTAATATGGGTCAGACCATTTTTGACCCGACCCAAACCCGACCTGACCCACCCATTTGACGGGTCTATTTCGTCTCCACAACTTGTCAGACGATAATGAGGATCTTGCAAGATAAGTATATTAGTAATGACAAAATTTTCGTAAGATGTTTATTTTTATGTCAAATTTTTTTTTGCTTACCGATATGTCATGATTTAAAAAATTGATTATTTGAGTGTCACTTTTAACGTGGCCAGCAGAAAAACTGACGTGGTTTTTGGTCATCCGACTTGCCCATTGGTCCATAGTAGTTTTTCTAGTGGCCATGTTGGACAACCGATGGCCACGTCAACTTTTTTGGCGGCCACATCAAAAGTGATACCCAAATAATCGATTTTTTAAATATATGACACTCAAATGAGTGAAAAAAAAAATTGACACTAAAGTGAGTGCCGTACTAAAGTTTTGGCACCAATAATGTCTCAACCTATGGGGACTACAACAAGACTCGATAAGGTGGCTAAGACCAATCGGTATATGAGATTTAGCTAGCTAATGACCTCCTCTTTACGAAAAAATTTCACTTTATTCTTACTTGATAAGTTTGATAGTACATAGATGACTTGAAAGACGTGAGAATAACATAGGATCGACAAATATGATTTTGAAATCTACAAATACTAGAAATACACCTTGTTAATTATATGTTAATTAGCTTATAATGAGTGTTTACGGTTTGTATTATTGATCTATCTGGTTGATGTGATTTGTGTTTACCGTTTCCATCGTTGATGCTTTGATTGTACTAAATTGGCAACCCCTCAATCCTCCCTTGCAGAGAATTAATGTGAGAAATAATTGAGTGACAGTTTTTAATCTATTGTAAGAATAATATTTATTTTGAACTACAAAAAAACTAAATGACAAATAATTATAGATTATTGTAAAGCTCATTCCTTTGAGAATTTGTTGTTCAAGACAAGCCATTATTCTCATAATAACCTAAAGATTATTGTGCTAGCAAAGTCCAATAAGTGTGGCAATAGATTCCCATTTTAGTTAAAAAAATTATTTTCATAGTAAAGTGTGGCACAAAGGTTATGAAAAAATTGCCATGAGTATTATTCAGTGGTCAGAATCACTTTATATGGCCATGAAAATTTCATGTGGTCAAGTATAATCTTTAGCAATGAAAGATGTTACTTGGCTAATGATCTATGACATCCTAAATTTTCATTGTATTTATTATGTACATTATGCTATGGAGAAATAAGATTCGTATGTTTCCATATGGGCATTGGTAATTGCCACATGTTCTCTATGTCTCTCATAACTATAATTTATTAGCCACTTTTCACTAATTTGATTACCACATCCTTAGTTTATCTTCTAATTTCTTACCTGCAAATTGCATCATTCCTTATATCACTTATTTTAACTCATTAATGCTCTTGAAGCTTGCAAGCCAAGAGTCCTCATTCATTGTGCCGCATCTCCCTCATTTTCAACCATAAGTTTCCCCTATAAGATTTCATCATGCATGAACTCACCCTTTTGCTTTGGTAATTACAAATTAAATAATGATTCTTATTCATGCATCTATTTGGGCTATCTTATCTTCTCTCTCATTCTCCACCAAGTGTTTTTAACACCAATGTCATCATGGCTTTTAACCTTAGTTAACTAATATCTATTAATTTTAACTCATAAAAATACATGTCAAGATCTTCTCTATCTCTCTTAGTAATGCTTGAAATAACTACAACTCAAATAATGTTTTCCAATTCATGTATTTTACTTGACTAATGATGCTCTTTCTCTCTTTCCAATCAAATATTTCATCTTTCTATACAAAATCTCGTCATTTGTTACTTAAGTAATAACTCACATGCTCTAAAATGGAGACAATGAACCTAGCCTATTGAATTATGTCATGCATAATATCATGAACGACATAATGTTCAAACTCTAGTTACTTTATATCATACTTATAGCCCTAGTTAATTAACATGCGCTGAAGCTATTCTTTAAAATAAGTAAAGAAGGGAGAAAATTTGATTTTCTCTTCTCTTTGGTAGAGCAACTTTATCTTCTTGTCTTCAAGTATAAATTCTTTTTCCTTCAAAACAACAAGTGAAACTCTCCCTAAATTGCAATCAAGTTCCAAAGTTTATTCAATTTGAGTTGTTTGAGCTTTAAATCTCAACTTTCAATTATTTCTAGGTAAAAGTTCATCAACTTCATTTTCTTCCTATCAAGCTAGTTTTGTTGTTTCCTTAAAGATCGAGAGTTGTTAATGTTTGTTCTTATTTATTTTGCTTTAAAGGTTATTAAGACTTTGAGTTGTCCAAGTCTTTGTTCAAGGTAAGTAAAAACTCTAAGGACTAAGTTAGATTTTATTTTATTTTTCAGTCGAAGGGACTAAGTTAGATTGACCTACTTAGTACTCTTGGCTTGTTGGTTGATGTTTGTAAGTTTAGTTTAAATTTGATCTCAAGTGCTAATAGGTTCCACGAATGACACATAAAGTTATGAATCCTTCCCTAATTTGAAATCTTTAATACATATCTAGAAGGTGTTTGAAAGAAAATCCAAATGGTTTTGTTGCACCTTAGATGGGAAAGAATGAGAAAATGGTAAAACTAGGCAAAAAAAAAGGATATCTTGGTAAATTTTTGACAACGTTAGGGGCAATTTTGAAATTTACAGAAGTGAGTTGGGGCTCTAAACAGGGTTATTATATGATTTTTCATTTTAATGAGTGGGTTATTGAGTAATATTAATTGAGGGGAATCAAACTAGTTAAAAAACATGAGTTTAGAAGCTTTGGGGGCAAATTTGTAATTTCACCAAGTTGAGGGACGTATCTGCAAAAACTGAAAGTTCTGGGGGCTGTCCACAACATGAAGAACCTTATTTTGATGGGTGGTAAAGTTATTTTGAAAGAAAATTTCTTAGTCTAGACGATATGTCTAACTATGTAAAATTGGTCATAATTGTGTAATTAATTTAGAAGTGGGCTATTTAAGTAATTTATAAATTTTGTGCAAGTTCATAGTGCAAATAAAATACTCATATTTTGGATGACAAATAAGTGGCCTTTGGTCTTTAATTTAATTAATATTGTATGATTAAGTGAAAATGTGAAAGAGTCGAAATTGTATATGATAATAATATTCTTGTAATTCGACTAAGTAATCAAAGTACTAGCTAAGTGTTGCTGATTAATCACGTGATTGATTCTTTGAGTTGTCAATGTCCACATGGTCGATTATAAGCATCCGATCATATGTTACCAATTTACCTATCCATGACTTTCAATTAAATGATGATGGCTTGATAGGGAAAGAATGAGGATATATGTGTTGAAGTGCATGTAATTATTTGTCTATCGTTAGTTGCATGAGAAATGGCAAATTATTGAGATGTACATGGCAATTGTTATATTATTATGAAATGTATGTGAATTATGCCGTGTGATTAAGACCTTTGCCACAATTTGTTTACCACAAAGCGAATTCCCTTGTATTAGTATGTGGATGAGACTCTAGAGTTAGCTAGATATTCTATCGTATGAGACAATTTTCTACAAGATTGAGATGATATGAAATCCTATTATAAATTGGCTCATGTAGTCATGGTTTGACCTGGCTCTTGCAGTCATGGTATGACATGGTTTTTATAGTCATAGTATGATATTAAGAAATGACTATCATTATGCGGATGTACAATGATGTATTTATCATTGATAATGTAGAGGACACCCATGATGAATGGATTGAGGCATGGCAAAAGGTATGTATGATTCTGCCCTCCATGAGTTGGTGGAGATGTGCCTTGCATTGTGAAGTGAGATGGTCTTGGCCAGTGACAAGTATAGTGTGTGTATGTGAGCTTTGTGATAAGTATTGCCTATGTATATTCTTGTGTATAGTGGTGAGTTACTAGGTGATACTGGTGCATCATGAATTAATATGTTATGATTGCTTTTAAGTGAATGAATTTACCTTATGGTTAATGGTTTTTATTGGCACATCATGATAAGAGCATTTGCTAATGCATTTGTCATACATGGTTATTTTTATAGCTAGAGCACATGTTATTTGTTGGTACCAGGTTGAGTGGTAAGCTGATCTTCTAACTTAAACCTAGAGAGTTCATTTATTGAGCTTATGCTCACCCCAATATACTTTACAAATTTGTCAGGTTAGGAGTTCAAGGGCATTAGGCTCATGTTCCCAAAGATCACTAGTAAGGATCATATCGGAGTACGCAAAGAAAGTGGAGATGGGCTTCTATACATACAGTTTTGATTTATAATAGCTATGGTTAAATTACTTGTATAATTGAGGATAAGTTAGTAATTTATCAGACAATTGAAGCAAAGTTAATTTATATACTCAATTGAGGTTCAAACTTTATAGAAATTTGGGTCGTTACATGATCTGCCCTATTGCCATGAACTTGTAGTTAGAACAAAGCATTTCATGACAAAGGATTTGACACATTAGAAAGGTATTGTCATGGTTAGACAAAATTATTTTTAGCCATAGCCAAAGAAGTGATTATACATGACAAAAAAAAAAATAGTACATCGAATGCGTAAACTTCCTTAAATAATTTGCTTAACAAATGACTTAGAAGACTCATTAATAGAGTCTAATAAGTAATGGTGAAATCCCAAATTTTCAAAGTAAACTATTTATGATAAAGTAGACTCCATTTCAAATGTTTGTTCTAAGTCACATCAAGCAATAATTTTATTAAAAATGAATAAATAACAATTAAAATTTTTAGAATAATTGGCAATAGCCTTACAAAATTTTACAAATTTAAAAAATATTTAATGTCAAACAAAATTATACCAAGTATTCCTTATTAAAGAACCATCCTACCATGGAGTGTCTACAAGGCACTTACAAAACATGCTATTAGAAAATTTCGGTTTTCAAAACTGTTATTACACATAACACACAAAAAACGGTGCATTAACACTGTAAATTTTTCCTTAATTGCTTGTTTAACCAATGGCTCAGAAAACTCATGAATGAAATCTATTAAGCAATAGTAAAACCTCAAATTGTAAAAATAGAATTTTAAATAAAAAAGTAAAGTCTATTTCAAACACGTTTTCGTGGGCCTCGTCAAGTTATGATTTCAGTAATATAAACAAATAACCATCACAGATGTGCTCCTGACTATGATTATGCTGTAATTGGAGAAAACACTAATCCACTTTCTCCTTTTGATTAAAAAAAAAGAAAAAGTGTAATAGTCACCGCGTTCAGAATTTTATATTATTCTCATACGAACTGTCTTTGACCAAGTAAAGTTGAAGTTGAAGCTGATCAGGCTCCACAATTACTAATGAACCTGTTTCCTAACACAATTAATTGTTGAAAGTAAAACAGCGCATAATAAAATTAAATCATATTTGATAACTATAACTAATATAAACTTAAGAGATTCAATTAAATAAAAACTCATTCCATATGATAAGTAAGAAATATGTTACTTACTTTACTTACTTTATGAAGCAGAAAAAAAGTAATCGATTGCAACTAGAATGTTATCGATTATATCAATAAATTCTACCGATAATTATCACAAGAGAAAATTGATAACATTCAACGATCAATTTTCAATCCTACTTAACAACTTTTTTTTTATACTTCCAGCATTTAAAATTCAAAGCTTAAATTCGCAATACTTAATTTCCATTTTTTTATCAAAAGAAGTCTTCAGTTAATAGATCATTTGAGAAGTTTCACTCTCATAGTGGGTCATAAAAAGCTCCACCCACTGCCTTTTTCACAGAGAAGGGAAAGATGAAGCCAAAATTGCAATGTCTAGAAGGAATGAAACTTGAATTTCTAGAAGCAAGGAAACCTTTTGACGGTGGCAGTGGTGACTAGTTGCCAATGACCCACGCACCTCGTCCGGCGAGATCTTTGAGAGAAAGATTCCTTCGGCATTATCTAATTCCCCCTAACATTTACTCAAAAATTTTAGTGATTAAGTTATGATTAACCTAAAATATATTAATTGATCAATCTTACATCTTATTTGTCATGTTTAAGGCTCCATTTGTTTAGTGAAAAATATGATATTTCTGAAAAATGATCATTTTCTTCGAAAAGAACATATTTTATGGGTGTTTGGCTAAGACCAGAAAATAAAGTAACAAATATTTTCCATCGTTTGATAAGGAAAATCTCAATTTGATTTTCCTAATTAGATGTACATCATTGAAGCACTAGTGATTTAAGAATGGGTGCATGGACATTGGGGTCTCAAGCCCATATCCCCTACTTGTGAGCACAAAAGCAGCATTGGCATCGGGTCCTTGGGTCCATCAAAATCAAGCTCAAGAACTTGATGCTTGTGCCTAGCTCCCTAGCGCCTTGGCCTAAGTCTATAGAGGCCAAGCCCAAGTTGTTGACACTTTGGCCTAGGTTCGTCGAGGGCAGGTCCTGAACACTCTCACGCGGAATTGGGACCCTAATGCTCGGGCTTAGGTCAATCGAGGTAGGGCCCAAGACTATGATACCAATGCCCAAACTTGAGTCCATCGAGGTTTGACCTAAGGACCTAGGCCCAACCTCGATGTCCCAACCATAAGCACTAGTGTCTCAAGCTTGGCCTCAGTGGACTCAAACATAGTGGCCGGGGTCTAAAGCATGACCTAGATTGACTTGGGCTAGGGCATCGAGCAATTGGCCCCGTAGTTAAGGGCCCATGAACAAGCATTGGAGTTTCCATGCTTAAGCATGAAGTTTTCAATTCAAGTATTGGAAAATGATTTCCAATTTACATAGAGGAAACTAGTTTCTTGAATTTAAGTTTTCATAGGAAAACCATTTCCATTGACTAAGAAAATATTTTTAATTATCATTTTCCTAAGCTATCCAAACATTGGAAAACAAAGAAATTTTACGCTAAAAATATTTTTGTGAAATAAATGAAGCCTAAAATATGATATGTACCGGCATGAAATGTTTGCCAAAAACATAGTTTGGTTGCCAAATAGCAAATCATCTACTTTTTAAATTACTGTCCGAGGGTAAAAATAATCAATTTTACATCTTTCACCACGAAACAGAATAAATCATGGCTAATGATCAAATCCGCTGCAACGGTTAATTTCTCCGTGGTTACACAAATAATGTTTTCATGGTCGAAAGTGAGATATATTACCATGAAAGATCATGGCATAGTTTAGCGAATTCAATTAATATTTGTAGAGAGAACCTTCTCCCACTTTGTTCGCTTTATTACTGCGCTTTGATTCCTAGGATTCTAAAATGGAAGTTCACGTCATTTCTCAGCAGAATGGGACCACTCAAAAAGCACTTTTGATTTAGATTTATTAACAATTTGGAGGCTTGTGATGCACTTAGATTAAAGGGCAAATACCACAAAAAACTCATACTATGCCCATTGTGATACAAATACCACAAATTTTTTTTGCATTGCCAAAAACTGTAAACTTGTCCATTGTAATATGCCCCCAATTCTTTTTGTGTCATGAAGAAACCTTAACTTATACACATATGACATATATATCCCCTATTTCAATTTCATTCAGGTTATATTTATCATACTGTTATAAGTTCAGAGTTTTTAATGATATGAGAAAATAGTTTAAGATATTTATATCACAATGATCAAGTTTAGAATTTTTACTGACACAAATTTTTTTTTTGCTTATTTGTATTATACTCGGTATAGTTTGGGTTTTTGTGATATTAATCCTAGATCATAAGTAGTTCAACTTGCATGTTTTTTTTTTTTCCCAAGAATGATAGTAAAATAACGTTAATGGATGATCTTGGCCCCCAAATGATATCACGGATGATTATGTTGTCTTGACTAGCAACATAAGTAATTCTCTGTCATTCATGACAGCATAACATTAAGAAAAAGTAGAGCATACATTGGTGTTGTTGCACAATTAAATCATGCAATCCACCGTAATTGCGAGATTAATAGAGAAACAAAATAGCAAGATTATTTGACCAAAAAAAAAAAAAAAAAAACAGAAATAGCAAGATTAAGTTGGTTCGATCTGAATTACTAAGACCTAGGTCCACGGAGAGAGCGAGAGTGATAAATCTACTTTGAATAAAGAGATTACAAGCTTGAAATAAAGCCTCGGTTAATGCCATGCACTGACCTTTCATCCATTACAAAACGCGCAGATGTGGTTAGGTCCCCGTGACTTTCATATTTTAGCTGGAAATGTGGTATTTCCTTATATTCATGATTTCCGGTGGTAAGCGGAAGAATGATCTTTTCTGTTTGACACAATCTCTTACAGTGTTTTCGGGTAAACTCACAAACAGAAGCGAAGAAACACTCTTAAGAGGTTCTAATGCGTAATCATGGAAAAATTGATTGAGACCAGACTTTAGAAAACGTTCTGGATTGAAAATGCGTCGCGATCTAGGCACTTGCTCAAGAGCCCTGGGGCTCCCAATTCCTCCATTGGATGGCATTCTGGGCATTTCCCTTCGGACGCCACGCCAAATTCTTCCTATGTACTCGACATTACATCTCCGACCTTCAATCCTCATGTAATTTATCGAGGAGCACTGACGAGACGAAAGTTTGCCCATTTAGGTCGGGGTTCCTCGTCATCAGAAATAAAAGCCACAAGGATGAAAAGGAATACCAACATGGGTAGTAACCGAGCTTCTTCTTTTTTTTGATATTTAATGGGGTCGCTATAATTTTTTTTTTCAATTGTATCCATGACCTTTCCTAAATCCACGCAATGTAGCTCTTCCATAAAGCATATCAACATATCACATGTACCCTTTTGACATGGGACTACATCGTTAGCATTTATTGGCCCAGAATAACAATATAGACTACCTTCTTGTTTTCCTCGGTGAGCAAAGTATCGAGGTTGTAACATCCTGAAAATTGACGCATTTTAGCCCGATTTTTAATCCGATTTTAGGAACCGATTTCTCCGTGATATCAGGACTAAATACTTGGACGTCGCCTCATTTATTTTGGGATTTTCCGTTGGACACGGAAGCGTCGGAAAAAGGAAAATTGGACCGGGTTTCGGGCCCGCGGGTGGGCCGGCCCAAGACTGGCGGCCCAATGGGCCTTGCACCCATTCAGCCCAGCCCAAGAGGGGCCCAAGCTGGCCCAAGTTCCCCTCCATTTCCAGCCCATGGGCTTCTCTCTTTGGCCTTTTGCTTTTGTGCCCAAGTGGGCTTTGTTTATGCTTTGTTTTTGCTTGTTTTGATTGGTTCTTGAAGCAAGTGGCTTGCCCACTTGCCTTGGCCTTATCCAAGTCTCCAGCAGCTCCTTCTCTCTCCTCTTTCTCCCCCAAAATTCGTGCACCAGCCAGCCCTCACTCTCACTCCCTTTTTCTCTTCCTTTTCTCTTCCATTTCTGGTGTTCTTTGCTGTCCATGCTGTTTTCCAGCCCAAAAACAGCCTTGCCGCCATCACCGGAGCCGCCACCACCACCCAAAGTGTAGTCCTGGAAGTTAGGAAGCCAGCCGCACACCCCCGGTCACCCCCGGTCGCCCCGGACCGCCCGTTTCGGCCTTTTCCACACTGCTGGTCAGTTCCGCGTGAACAGTAACCAGCAGTGTTTTTGGCCCGTTTCGGCCATCGTTTGTCATCCGTTGTCATCCCCGAGCTTACCCCTCGTAGCCCTCGTTCCCCTCTACGCGCCGGTGTCGCCGGATTTCCGATCCAAGTAAATTAACTTCCTAATCCTTGTTTAGGGGTTAATCTTGCTTAGGGGTTAATTAGTGTATTTGTGTGTTTGTGATTAATTAAGGTTGATTGGTTAATTAGTCTGGTTAATTAATTCTGACTAGGGTTAGTTAATTGACCATAGTTAGTATTAAAGTAACTAAGGTTAATGAATTAAAGTAACCATGGTTAGTTTTAAAAGTAACTAAGGTTAGAATTTAACTATGGTTAGGTTAGATTAACTAGGGTTGAGTTAATTTGTTAACCATGGTTAAGTTTATTTATTTTTATTTATTTATTTAATTTCGGACGAATTTACTATTCACGGATTACATTTCACGTATTCTTCATTCACCCTTTGTTCATGCAGAAGCTAATTTTTGGTTTATTTTGATGTGTTCTTGGTTTTTATGATTTATTGAAGTGTCGATTGTTAATTATACTTGTGAATATTGATGAAATGCATGATCGAATGCTGATTGGAAATTGGATTTTGGAATTGTCGAGTGAGATTGCATGACATATTGCGTGGGTTATCAGAAATGGCATGTCGCATGAGCATGAGCGGTGTGCATTCGCGACAGAGTAAAGAAAAGAACAAATTGATTGATGATGTGTTGCATGGTCACATTAAGAGGAGAACCTGGCGTTGCCGGAAGACCGCCAATCCTTATGGGATTGTGCCGTGGCTAGTGGGTCGCCTGACTTCGGTCGGATGCCTGACAGGGAGGGGTTCTATGTGGGATCGCGGTATGGGGGCAAGTCCCGGGCCTCTGTCAGTAGTGGGACTGCGGTAGTGGGCGGGTCTTGTGCTCCTTCGGGAATGCCGTCTTGGGAGTGAGCCCTTGACGTCGCCGTGCCTCAAGGTAAAGAGGACGAAGCTGGTTTAGCCAGAACCGCCAACCATAAGGTTGTGCCATGGCCCAGGATGAGGGGTCGTAATAATTGGAGCATGTGTGAGTGTGGGACATGGGAAAGTTGTGTGAGATGCTCTGATTATTCGCATGCTCTTAATGTCGTGATGAGTTAAATGACAGTTTCTGCAGGTCACGTGTGCCAAGGCCAGGTAGGATCGCCTGTGGTTGTGTCTGCTTATTGAACTGTCCTATGCTTTTGTTTCTCTCTGCATTGTCTTGGACTGGATTAGGTTGTATGTTAAACTCCCGAGGCGAGCGAAGTTTCTAACCAGGGCTTAGGACTTTAACTTGCTAAGTTTATCTCAACCCGTCGTGGTTAACATTTTCAGGCCCTAGATGATACAGTACTGAAGATCGAAGAGAGCGATCCCTCTGAGGCCCGTGAGTAGGCAGCTGTAGCCTATTTCCTTTTTGACGAGCCTTCCCCCACTTGTACAAGGTTAGGTTAGCTAGGCCGGTCCCTTTTTGAGTAGGCCTTAGCTTGTCGCCTGTAGTAAGGCGTGTATGTATTTGCTGGTATGCTGGCTAACCTTCAGATATATAAAATACTGGTTGTCTTTCCTCTGCTGCCATTGTTACTATCCCTGTTGTTTGGTTTGGGAGTTGTTCGTTTCCGCATGTGCTTAATTACAAGATAAAATGAATTGGTCGACGACAGTACCTGGGACGTCGTACAAATAGACCTCAAGTGAAATGGGGTTACCGCGAGCTCGAGAGTCGAGGCGTGACAGAGGTACTTTGACAAGACTAAAGTTTAGGTAGCAATAGACGGGAAATCTACCTAGGTGTGGGAGACTTCGCTTGCCTCCTGTATTACCTAGAGGTGGGGAAAAAAAAAACTTACTTCAATAAATGGTATGAGACATGCAAGTATCAATATGTTAAAATAACAAATGTAGCCCGGCATGGTGCTCTTCTTTGGAGAAATTACTGTAAGCGGCTCTCATGGGTGGCAATACCTTTGAAGGAAGGTAGGTTAGTGAAGAAGAACATCAACACCCTAGGCTACCCCCTTGTTTTCCCTGGTGAGAAAATCTTTTTGCTTATTTCTTTTGGGCCAAATTATATATATCCTCATGTAATTTATCGAGATACTTGGACTAGACTAAAGTTTACCCATTTAAGTAGGGTTTTCTTGTCATTAAAAAAAATACAATGGGTAGTAACTGAACTTTTTTTCAAAATTTAGTGGGATAGCGATACTTTTTTTTATTCAATTTTGTCCATGACCTTTCAAAAAACCACTCAAAGTAGTCATTCCATGAAGTATATCCACATGTCACATGTACTCTTTTGATGTGGACCGCAGTTAGCATTTGTTGGCCGTGAATAACGATCTAGACTACCACTTTGTTTTCCCCGACGAGCAAATCTTTTTGTTCCTTTCTTTCGGCCAGATTAATGATGTATATATACACACGTGGAAGCCATATGTAAGCCATGTACATGCTATCCTAGCAATTCTAAGATTAAGTTAACAAAACTATGTCCATTTCATCTAGGTGTTAGGACTTTCAATGGATGAATTACATTGATTAGAATTTTAAAAGTTCAACAACTAGATTTGTAACATCCTAGATCCGCCACTATATACATATTGTTTGATTTAGACCCCATTGGGCTCTTACGGTTTTGTTCTTCTAGGCTTCACTCAGATGGGATCGGAAATCGGCTTTGATACCGTCTGTAATATCATAGGTCTATCACTATATACATATTGTCTGCTTTGGGTGTCACTAGGCTTTGCCAAGAAAACACGCATGTACAAATAGAGAATTCAAATACTTATTAGTTAGTCTAAGACTCTCTCCCCAAGAGATGTGGGATAGGAGACGCTCTCTCTCCTTTTGCACATCCAAGGACCAAGGCATAGACGCAAGCCATCCCCCCTCCGAGCGCATGGGCCGTCACAAGATTAAACAAAAATAAATCATAGACCGCATTTAAAATTGAAAAAAAAAATCCAGTATCATTATTCCTAATTTTTATGCAAAAACAGAATCTGGGGACTTCAAGTTTCGAATTAAATTTCCAAACTGGAGGAGTCCGTGTGCAAAAGACTTGATATTTGATTTACATAAATTTTCAATAACTCAATTAGATAATAGTTCTCTCTCAAAACTCAAATAAAACTCCAACTCAAGCTCAAATCATCAAAATTACACTATAATTGAATATTAGTGATACATTTATTCAGTTCATATATATATATATATTTATTTATTTATTTATTTATTTATTTATTTTTATATATTTATATATATAAAATCAAAATACATAAAGATTGAATCATGTGACTAGGCTTGTGAACTATTAAGGTCAAGTTATTTTCGAGCTCGAGCAAGACTTGATTAATTAGTATTTGAGCTACTTCAACTAAAAAAGTATCAAGCCGAGCTTGAGTAATATAAGTCAAACTTGAATAGCTCATGAGCCTGACTGAGTTACATTCTCATTTCCAAACACAGGAATCTAGAAGTACTTCCCAAACTTAAAAAGCACGTCGATATAGTTAAGTCAAGCAAAATGGGTACTCAGCCAATGGTCGTCTAAAGTTTATATTGGTCATAGATTATGATTTCAGTGTTGAAGTTCAGTTTTCTTGTTGCGCACAACCAGCCAATCTCAGCTGTTTATGACTATTTACGTGGCACCAATTCATTGGCAAAGAATCACACCCTCAAGATCAATAATTTTTCATTAGCAGATGCTGACCAAAGCTAGTTTTTTCACTGAAGAAAACCAATTCTTTACAAAGGAGAATGAAACCCAATAACTTACACCTGAATTGGAAGGAAACATAGATGTAAACACATATCTATGTATAATGACACGCTAATATAATTTATGAAAGGTCGGAAGATACATCCATATACATGGAGGTAAAAACATACATATAGGGTGAAGTACCTAACCATTAATGAAAGGGAATCAATTGTCGATTTGCTTTTGGGGAGGAGTTAGAGAACACAAAACCAACAAGCCTTTTAAAACCATAAATTTCTGCACTACATGACAATGTTGAATGGTAGCATCTTTGATTAATCGCCCATCAGTCAATGATAACCAGAGTCACTTCAATTGCAACCGTGCAATTCATGATGAGTGTGCTATAGCAATCAAGGCACAAAGGAGGAGCAAAAATTCCACTGAAGCATTATCGACAGAGACTAAGAGGGACAACAGTTGAGCAACATTTCGTCTATAAAAACCCATCGCACCCATTTGGATTTCCTCGCGCTCAAATTGAAAAAACACGACTCACCAAGTCACTCCAATTGTGCCCTAGACAGTACAAAAAGCACGACTATGGCCAAACAAAACCAATTCTCATTCCTCACATCAGCCACTCTTTTGGTCATTATAGTTTGTGCTTCGGAAACGCTTTGTCGTCCTCTTGAAGAGGAACACTTGTTAAAGCAACATGAGGAGTGGATGGCAATCCACGGGCGTGTCTACAAGGACACGGCTGAAAAGGCCAAACGGTATGAGATATTTAAAGAGAATGTTAAGCGCATCAACGCCTTTAATAATGGTAAGGATGTGGGGTATAAACTGGCTGTGAACAAGTTCGGGGACCTAACCAATGAGGAATTCTGCGCTTCCCACACCGGCTACAAGAGGAGGCCCACAGGGGTCCTGTCCTCTGGGGGTGCAAAACCGTTCAAGTATGCAAACTTCACCGCCATTCCAGCTGCCTTAGACTGGCGAACCAAGAAGGCTGTGACACCTGTCAATGATCAAGTTGGCTGTGGTGAGTGGAAACTCAAAATTTGTCTTGCGAAAATATCAAAATTCTCATGTCGTACTCAAGCTGTTAAAAAAGGCAACAAAACAATGCTATCTGTAATGCACTGCTATATTTATTTCACACTTAATCATACTGTTATATGTCTTTTACTTTGTAATTCAATTTACCATCTCCTTGTGCAGGAAGTTGTTGGGCATTCTCGGCAGTGGCAGCTATGGAAGGGATTACTATGATCAAAAAGGGAAAGTTGGTGCCACTCTCGGTGCAAGAACTCGTGGATTGTGATAATAACGATTACGGTTGCTCGGGTGGGCTCGTGGACAGGGCCTTCGAGTTCTTCATAAGCAATGGCGGCCTCGCAACCGAGGCGGACTACCCGTACCAGGCAAATGACGGGACCTGCAATACAGCCAAGATGGCAAACCCCGCGGCCTCAATAACTGGATACCAGGATGTACCAGCCAACAACGAGAAGGCCCTCTTGCAAGCCGTGGCGAACCAGCCAGTGTCAGTGGCAATCGAGGGGGGTGGGTTTGATTTCCAATTCTACTCAAGCGGCGTGTTCTCTGGCTCGTGTGGAACCAGTATCAACCATGCGGTCACGGCGGTTGGGTATGGAAAGACCTCTGGCGGGACCAAGTATTGGCTGTTGAAGAATTCGTGGGGCACAGGGTGGGGTGAGAGCGGGTACATGAGGATCCAGAAAGATGTGAGCTCTAAGGCTGGTCTCTGTGGTGTTGCCATGGAAGCTTCTTATCCAACTGCATGAAGAAAAAGAAGATGAAAAAAAAAATAATGAGCCTATATATGTGATACTGGTTTTAGGCTCTCCACTTGGATGAAATGAAGTCTAGCGTCTTTGTAAAAGAAGCAAGTGTAAGTGACAATACATCACTAGGGGTGGTGTGTCCTACAACAGAAACTGCACGTTGTTAGCAAAATTAGGGGCTTGCCAACTAAACTCGGTTCCAAATGTTCGAATAAAAGTGTGGAACAAGATGAAGAACATAGTCCACGTGAATGAATAGAATAGTTTCGTCAGCGCGATTTTAAGTACTGAATTGTGTCCAACACCAGAAATGTCATCCTATGATTGTGTCCAACACCAGAAATGTCATCTTATGATTTTAGGGGATAACTGATGGAAAATATAATGTCCTCCTGAAGTGTCTTTTGCTTGATAGAATTTAGACGAGCACCGATGGGAATGTGCTACAGTTATTTTGGGATAATTCCCTAAAAAGTCCGAATCCTATTATACGATCGCCAATTCAATTTTAAAACCTTCAAATTGTGTCAATTTAGTCCTAAATATGTTAATGATTTGCCAATTTAGTCTTAAACTATTCAATTGTGCCAATTTATTTTTGAACATTTTAATAATTTGTCAATTAAGTTATTTTAGCCAATTTTGGTTGGGAATCACTGACTTTGCAGTCTACTTAGTGTTGACCGTTCTATAAGGTGTGGCTGGCACTAATATAGACAATTTCAGCAATTTTAGTTTTTTTATTTTTTAATTGCCGAGAGTCGCTACATGTGAGGGTTGACAAGGCCTTGCCTTCCTCAGGCAATAGGCATGGCCAGCAAGAGCCATAACTCCCTTCTAGATTTTATTTTATTTTTTTTGGTTGAAAGCCTAGACTTGATTTGACTGAACTCGAATTACAATTATCCTCATGCATGATCAATTTTTGAAGGTTTTCCAATTAATGGAAAGTCTGATCCAAATTGATTTGCATGCTGATTGGGAGAAGCTTAACAACTGCTTTATCTAGATCGGGATAGAATTACAACTTGGTCATATCCATGGTCAATTTTCATCTCGAAGCATGGTGATCTTCTTTCTTTGTGTCACACCTCAATTCTTGAGCATGCAACGATCCCCTTTTCACTTGTGGTCATTTGAGTGCGACGTCTTAAAACGCGTTACCGACCATTCTTTTTATCTTTCAGTTGAACATATGCGGAAGCAATAACTAATCCCCTTACAAGATAAAAATCAAGATAGTCGATAAAGTTAATCAAAAGCACAATCAACAATACCATTTTATTTATCTTTTGATTAACCTTAGGAAGTCTACACAAACAAGTCATTACAACGAGCAACTTCCTATAAAGCCAACAAAACCAATAGGGCCAAGGTTAATTTACTCCTTCCAAAACACAGCAACAAACTATACCACCTACCGATTCTCCATATCATGGACCTAAAAATGGTTAAATAATAACCATGAGATATAATCTTAATGAGTTCTCGCTCTAAATCTCGGTTAGGATATCAACTCACCTCAAGGTACCTATTATGCAATAACTTCCTCAAGTAGGTCAACGGTAAATAACACTAATTGCCAAACAATCCATAACATGATCCACTCAACAGTCCCATGAATAATATTGACATGCGATCGACTCATAAGTGACTTTAATCCTGTGTATCAGAATTTATGATATTCTAGAGTTTACTATAATCTAAGTTCATAGTTTGAGAATGAACTTGGTGACTGACAGGTAGTTCCTATTAAGGCCAGAGGGCCGTGTGTGGGATAGCATACTTGTCACAAGTTTGCAACTCAAACTCTTGAGGTTGGTTCATAGTACCCTTTATGGTATCAGAGCCATGGATTTCTTTGAATCATTTTAGTTTGGTCATTACCACGTTTTGTTACTAGAAGAGCATCTCTTCTCCCATGGAAACATCAAATTCATCTTCCCCTTCTCTTCCTGTTTCTCTAACCTCTAACCTTTATCTTCAGCCTCCACCAGAACTTCGAAAGTCTTCATATTCAAAGATAGACTATCTTTATGAGGTTGCTTACCTCACAGAGGATAGTAAGATTTCAGAGACCCAACTCCCCATGATGAATCCTTACACTACTTTCGCCAAACCACCTTCTTTCTCTCCACTTCGATCCATTAAACACTTGATCAAACATACCCCTCGCACCGTAAAAGAGTATGTTCAATCTTCCCGTTTTGACTAGCATCCTATCTAGGCAACCGAACAATAACAGTTTGTCACTCTTCAGATACCACTAGAGTTTTCATCTCAATGGATTCAACAAGGCTACACTCATCTCCACTTTGGAGCTATCCGCCTTGCTTTAACCTTTCATGGCCGAAAAGGCTTACCGATTACTACAAGGATAGCCTTGTTAGACACTAAATTTTTGGAATACCAGCAAGCTTGTGTTGGCACCATCCAGATGACAATGAATGCGGGAACTGTCTTTGTTACGCTCTTCCCAAATTTTAATATTGTTCTTGCAGATCCCAACCTGCTTACTGCTCTTAAGGTTCAGCTGCAAATCACCGGAGCCCCTCAAACTCCTGGATCTATTGCTGCTACCTTACACTACCAAATGATCTACCATGTCCAGAACCATGCCATTGATCTCAACATCCCAAATTCTAAATATGCTCTTGTTATTTTGGTCGATCACGACCAGACCTCCTGCATCCATGTCCCTTGCCAGATCCCAAGAAATGAGCTTGTTAAGCTCATTCCTGATAGTGGGGTCACCAACTACGAAAAACTCCATCAGAGTTGCAAACCGGTCCAATCCAGTGAACCACAGTTCACTAGGAAAAAAGATTGTACTATTGCCATCAAGTTCAGTAAAACCAAAGAGGAACCTTCCTCTATTTTTCCCACCATACTTCATTTCACACCCTGTCCCACTGATCTTGTCTCAAACGAACCAGACAACAAACGATTTGTCCATTCTTTTGGTTCTCAAGGACAGCCAATCCATCTTTTCAAAGACCTTACTGGACATTGTTTTTGGGATCCAGGTTGTGTCTGTCCATCCTACACAAAATCTGACGATGAAGATGACAAACCTTTTACAAAGAAGAAGAAAAAGAAATATACCCTCTACCAAAGGTATCTTGATGGAAATCCAATATTGGACCTCTTGGAGAAGATTGAGACAGATATCAGTTCATTGTTTCTTATGGACCACCTAAGCCTCTTGTATCAACCTCACCTCCACCGCCCTACAAGCCAGCTCCTTCTCCTCAACCACCATCAGCCGATCCCATGATCACTTCCCCTTTTTATAAGCCGATCTAGAAATGGGTAAAAAAGAATCATTCATGTCCCTTGAATCTACCTAGGCCAGGCACTTGTGTACCTAAACTTGTTCCACTTCCTATCCTACCTAGTATATGCATGTTTCATCCTGATGACTTCCCTCCACTTGAGGCCACAAAATCATTTGGAACCAGCACCCATACCCAAAAATTTCCTCCATTGGAAAAATTCTCTGACCCGCACCAAAGGTATCAGCACTCACCCAAGGTATCAAACCCCACTGGCCTTGATGCACAAGGACAACGCAAGCAGCCCTCTGCTGCCGAAACTGTTTTGAATTGGCAAACCGAAAATGCTTTAGCCCAAAACGAGCTTCTTGGCAATGTTGCTACGCGTCTCGAACGCGTAGACAAGACCACTAACTTATTTTGTCGCATGTTAAAAGATTTCCAAAAAAGGCTTCATCTACTAGAAACCAAGCAAACACCTCCTAGCCATTATTTGGAAAATTAGAGACCAGAAATTGAAAAGCTCAAACGACAGATCCAAATTCTTCAAAGCCAACAGCCATTCACTACAATTGATCCACCCTTTTTTCCCTCTCCTTCTCTACCGCCAAAACCAGAATTATCTCTTGGATCATCATCCTCATTTGCTGCTGTTCTCAGCTCAACCACCCCTCCGCCTCAGAACAATTTCTTGGCCCTTCGCGAAAATCTTTGCAAGCTTAAACAGAAGCAAAAGAAATCTCCTCCTCATACAGAGTTTCCAACATCACCATCTCCTCCTAGTACACCTGAACGCCCTTCCGGTGACCATCCTCTTGAAAACCAACCTGCTATTTTGACCATTTCCAATCCGCTCGAGAACTTCCTTCGACACCAAATTCCTTCAATTGCTGTCATTAAATCGTCCATAGCAAGACAAGTTGACTCTTCATTTGAATCCGATTATGATATTCTTATCGAATCATATTCTTCAGAAGAAACCTTGTTTATGGCAGACAGTGTCAAAGATGAAGAAATATTCTCTAAACCCGAAACACACCACTAGGATCAACCTGATGCAACTCAGAATTTCACTGCTTCATCATCTAAAGTTTACTTCACCTTGGATGACATTCCATATTATAAGTGGCCTGATAGGCTTCAAGAATTTCATGCTTGGCTCACTACCAGGCATATTTCTGAACCAAGCACTTATGATATTCTCTTGGAATTCACTAGCCATTTTACAAGAGCCCTTAAAGACTGGTGGCATACTGCCTCGGAACAAGATCAGATGTACCTCTTGACTAAGCCTCTGGATAACGCTATCCAGATTATTCATATGTACTTCATTGGCAAGCCTGAAGATTCCAAAGAGCTTAAAAGAAAAGAGTTCTTTGACCGAAAATGTTGCTCATTAAGGCGCAAAGATCTTGACCGGCACTTCCAAGCTATGATCAAGTTATTTTATTTACTTGGTGTAGATTGGAACCTTAAGCCTATTTTCTTGGCATCTATCCCAAGAGAACTTAGCCAAGCTGCAAAGAAAAATCTTCAACAAAGGCAGAAAAACATAACAGAAGCTACTATTGGCGAAATCCAGCAAGCCGTTCATATTGCCATAGAAGAACTTTACCTCCGTAGAGAACCTTTCCAAAGCTTTCTCAAAGAAAACAGGTATCTTGACAAGGCGTGCTTCAAACCCGGTCTAAAGATCAAATGTCCCAAGGATTGCTCTGACCCTTCCTGCACATGATGCAAAAATAATAGACACTTTAAACGGCTTTCCTTCAAAAAGACACGCAAAGGAAAAAGCAAAGGTAAGTGGAATTTTTTACGTAAAAGCCGTCATCGCTCCTCTAAGAAGCGCAACAAAGACAGTGTTATGTTTGCAACAAAAAAGGATATTTTGCAAAAAATTGTCCAAAGGAAAAGAAGCGTGGAAGCCATTTGATTGACAAAATCACCTGAAGTGCTGGCATCCAGCTTGATGATTCAGACATTGAGTTTGTCTTCTTTTTAGATGGCCAACCATCCGAAAATACTCTCTGTGCTATCCAAACATATAGTTCAGACTCAGCCTCAGATTTTGAGAATGATGTATTCACCTTCTTCCTTAACTCACCTACAGAAATTGATCTCAATGAACTTGTCCATCATCCGTATATTCTCATTCATATTCCCTTGTCTAAATACCATAAACCAATCCCTTTGGTGGCACTCATCGATACCGGAGCAAGTTCTTCCATCCTAGGTACAAAGATTCTCCCAAAAGAATTTTGGAAACCCTACATCAGGTATTTCAATTCTGCTTCTAGTGACACTTTTACTATCAAGTATCGTAGTAAATCCATTGCTATTCAATTCTTTCTCCAGTGTTCTATTACCACCAAAGTCCATGGTTCTAGGTCTCTAGATAAAGATATCATCATTGGTTGGGACATCCTGACCCAACTTCCCAAGCTTAGAATCATTTCCCATGGCCTTCATTTTCAAAATCAATTCAGGGAATTTGTGGAAATCAAACGATTCTATGCTCTCCAACCAGTTATGCTAGACCCAATAATCCAAAGTTTACTTTCCTCTTGTGCTGAGACACATTCTCAGTTTTCCCAAACTTGCACCTAGCTCTTGTGAAAAAAACTCTCTTTTTTATGTTAAACTTCCTTTCAAAAGAAATGAAGATATCAATCCTACAAAAGCCAGTCACTCTAGAATGAACTATGAACATCTCGCACTTGCTCAATAAGAGTGTGCAGAACTACTGGCACAAGGTCTCATTGAACCCTCTGACTCTTAGTGGGCATGTGAAGCATTCTATGTTAACAAGCGGGCCGAGCAGAATCGTGGGAAAATGAGGTTAGTAATTAATTATCAACCTCTGAATCAGTTCCTTCAGGATGATAAATTCTCATTGCCCCATCGAAATTCTCTATTTCTTAGCCTGGCCCAAGCAAAAATTTATTCAAAGTTTGATCTCAAAGTAGGATTTTGGCAATTAGGGATTGACCTAGCAGACAGACCCAAAACCGGGTTCTGTATCCCGAACCAACACTTCCAATGGACAGTTGTCCCTTTTGGCCTCAAAACTACACCTTCCCTTTTCCAAAAGGCTATGTGCAAAATCTTTGAGCTCATCATTCCAAACTCCCAGATCTATATTGATGACATCATTCTGTTCAGTCCTGATGAACAATCTAATTGTCAACTTTTGACACAATTTGCTGATATTGTTAAAAAGTATGGGATTATGCTCTCTTAGAATAAAATGATTATTGCCCAGAAGGAAATATAATTCCTAGGCATGCGCCTGAAGGAAGGAACCTACTGCCCATAACCTCATATTACTGATGAACTTCAGAAATTTCCTGACAAGGATCTAAATACTAAACAAGTTCAGCAATTTCTTGACATTGTGAATTATCTGCGAGATTTTGTTCCCCACACTCCAAAAATCTTCGACCTCTCCAAAGAATGCTCAAGAAAAATCCTCCCCTATGGGGACCCAAACAGACTCAAGCTGTTTCCCAGCTTAAACAGCTCTTCCAACACCTTCCTCCTTTAAAATCCTATGCACTGGCAAACGAATTCTCCAAACTGATGCCAGCGACAAATATTGGGCAGCCATTCTTTTCGAAGAAATTGATGCCATCAGGCATATTTATGCCTACAAAAGTGGTCGATTCTCTCAAGCAAAAATCCATTACCATTCCACTTTCAAAGAGATACTTGCAATCAAGTATGACATCAAGAAGTTTAAATTTCACCTTATTGGACACCATTTTCTTGTTGAAATGGATATGTCATCTTTTCCTCAAATGTTAAAATTCAAACAAAAACAAGTTCCCCATCCACAATTGCTCAGGTGGGCTGAATAGTTTTCCAAATACTCCTTTAAAGTCAAATACATTCCAGGGATTAAGAATGTCCTTGCCGATTTCTTGTCTCGACCAAAAGAACCATTGGAGGTCATCAACATGTATGTCAAGAAGGAATCCTTTCAGGATACATACCGTACCACCAATATACAGGGTGGTTGGCCAAGCCTCAAGTACCCTCCTGATGTTCCATTAGCAATTCACCACAATATTCTGAAAGAAAGACTCCCAGGATTAATGTGGGAATATCACCTCCGAATCTTCCGAGAACATGAAGGATTAATGCTCAGACCAGATAGACTTCATCCGCAATATCCATTCATTCATCCTCTCAAATGGTCTCCTAATGATGAATTTCCAGAAGATCTCAAATGGTTATTTTGGTACATGTTCAACTTGTACACCATAGCCATTGAATTCCCCACTGACAAAATTTTGCAAGTCATTAAAAAAGACGGAGAAGGTCAAGTTCATAACCAGAGATATCTCTTGGATATTTTTGCATGGTATAAACCACTCAAATACTGGAGAGAACTCTTCAAAGTCCAAAACCGTCAAGGAAGACCTGAACTAGAAAGACACACTGTTGTCCTGTTCCACCGACCATGGACATTTTCCCATCCATCTGGATGGATTTTTGACAAACCTTCTGTTGTAGGAACTTCAAGCTACAGGCCTCAAGTTTTTCAAGAATTTGCTCAAATTCACCAGATACTTCCATACTCCATCACCACAAGCAGATCAACATCACGTGAACTCCAGAGAATCTTATGTCAAGAAAATCACACAATCCCACTAGAAGCATGGCCATCTGCCTAGGTCCCTGTTTCCTAGGACCACCTTGAAGCTTGGGATTCCACAAGAGAATAGATTCAAGAGGCTCTCCATACCTTTCGGCGGAACAATCCACACTCCTCCACCCCCTATGATCCATGGGGGGGCCACTTTCACAAGACCCTTAGGGAGACACCCCAAATTACGCCCCTTTTTCAGGCTCTTTCGGTGCTAGCTTCTCCCGTCCACCCGAATTGTCGATAGAAGAAATCAAGAATCTCATCCATGCTTTCAAAAGAGAAAAAGACAGAAGCTCAAATCCATCAGATATCGATGAAGACACTCTCTTCAAGGAACAGTTAGCTCACCATAGCTCTGATGATTCGGACTATGACTACAATGCTAGAGACAGAAGAGACAAATAAATGCCGTCCTGAAAACACTGTACACCGGTCACTGTTCACTGTTCATCTAGTCTATTTTTACTGTAGCACCAGGCGAAAAACCACTGTTCATAACCTATCACGGGACTTTTTTAGGACTCCCTATGCGTGTAGCCCATAAGTGGCTAGTTTGTTCCCATAATTATATTCTAGCATGGCCAGTCTGCCTGCTCTTGTCTTTTGTATCCTCCTCTGTCTATATAAGAGCAAGGAGTTCCCATTGTAAAAACCAAAGAGTGAAATAAAAAGTGTGTTGTGTACTCTACTTCCAACATGATCTTCTAAACACTCACATTCTCTTCTAGTCCAGAATGATGGTTCTGAACAAACACCATGATTGAGAAAGATCCTAGAGTATGCTTTGCACTTGCTCTTAGGGGATCTGTGCATCAGAATTTCCGATATTTTAGAGTTTACTATGATCTAAGTTCATAGTTTGATAAGGAACTTGGTGACTGACAGACAGTCCCTATTAAGGCCAGAGGGTCGTGTGTGGGATAGCATACTTGTCACAAGTTTGCAACTCAAACTCTTGAGGTTGGTTCATAGTACCCTTACACCCTGCAGGATAAGCACACATGCATGTCACAATTAATGCACACCGCACTCTCAGTAATGCATTAATCAACCACACTCAAGTCGTATCGCAGGCGATTTTACCTGGTCATTGCCATACCTTGCACAATATCAATTCAGGCATACTATAATCAATACCACTATCACAAGGATAATCAAAACCCATGCCGACATATTACTCATGCTTTCCTGCATTCATACACGTTCCGATTATTAAGACCCCTCGATCCTTACCCACAATTGTGCTAACAGTCTTTTAGTATAACCAAGCATTTATCACGCCCTCTCAAAGCATGCCCGTCTCAGACAAGGGTATCATCACGGCCACTTAGGGCACGCCCGTAATCATATAGGGTTTTGATCACAGCCACGCATGGCACACCCATAAGCATATGAGGGTTTTCATCATGGCCACGAATGGCACGCCTATCCAAACAAGGGTATTATCACGGCCACTTCTCATTAGGTGATCACGCAAGCACCTTAACCACTCAAGTAAATTTCATTTTTCCTCATTTAGTTGATATCGACGTGGTTGTGCTCACATATCAAAGCACAGCAATTTTCACACGTAAAATGCAGTAAAATAATCACACGTGATCACCCCATGCATATTAAACCCACCAAACATTGCATGCTTTCACTTTAAAACAATCTCACCCCATTTAACTTGTATAACATGACATATAAATCCGACACATTGGGTATTTAAATTAATATGCCCACGACAATCCCTTAAAAAAAATAATACCCCAAGTTCCACGTACGTCAATTATTTATTAGGGCAAACAATTATTCAATCAACATCATATTTGCGGAAATCCACTCAAGATTCAGGGCGACAATCAATCCACATATAATAAAATCAATCTCACATATTATCTACAATTCGACATATCACAATAATTCGACAATTAACTATTCCATAAATCAAGTGTCACCACAATTAATTATTATAAAAATAATTAATTTACGGTTGAAAAATTATAACACTTTAGTCTTAAACCTTTTGATGATTTGCCAATGTAGCCTTAAACCATTCAATTGAGCTAATTTATTATTAAATATTTGACGATTTACCTATTTAGTTTTAAACCTTAAAACCTAAACCAAACTGAATATTAAAGATACATGGTCATTGTGACTAGAATCGAAAACATTGTTTGGTTTGGATTTTCGATTTTTGGTGTCTTTTTTATTATTATTATTATTATTTTTATAATTGGTCCCTCCTCCTTCAATCGTTCGACCTTTCCTTTGGTTCATCTCATTCAAGACTACCACAAAAGTCGCAAAACCTGAGGCTAGCTCCAACGATGGCATGCCAAGGCCAAAACATGATCTTCCAAAGTCATTGAAGGAATTAATCTCGTGTGGAGCAAAATCTGAGGCTCAATACTTCGTCCCCGAGCTAGTAGTGGAGGAGCAGATCTGAGGAGATGGTGCCAGTGGGGTTTTGTTGCGACCTCTGGAAGCCCTAAGGGCATGAAGACTAATGGCTTATTACGCTTATGCTTAACCCGGGCTCTTCTAAGCTCATTAATTCACAACTTATGGTTTACAATTTGCAACTTATATATCATTTTCATTTATGAGTCGTCACTAATTAATTTAGAGTTTAGGATAAGTCAATTAGAAATCAAATAAAGTATTAATAAAAATACCTTACTCCTATATAACTAGATAGCTTTGATTACACTAGTTAATCAATTAATGCCTTTTCAATATCTAATTTTTGTCTAAATATCAAGTAAAGCAATTATGAAGTATTTCATATCTATCATGATTCTTAGGTTTCGATTCCTAACCAGATTGAGGAAATACAAATTCTCGCATCATAAGAATGTGATTGGTATAAGTGAAAAAACCAATATTTACTCCCAAAAATTTAAGCAAGATTCTTTTTTAAGGATTTTCTTTTAAGGATCTTCGCACATTTCAAAGAAAAAAACTGCTCAAACACCATTTTAAAGCTTTTTTTGATCTTCTTTTGGGATTTTTTTAAATATATTTTAATATTAACAAAACAATATAAATATTATATTATTAAAAAGGACCCCGAGTCAGCATTGACTCGACTCCCAAGGCCTCCACGTCCGGAGGCTGGGAAGATGACTTTCTCTTTTTTTATATGGACGATACCACCAAAAACTTCAAACTTTATCTATTGTGACACATTTACTCAAATTTTTTTTTGTGATACTAAAAATCCCAAATTTTGTCCCATGTAACACATTTACCATAAATTTCTTTCCTGTAATACCAAAAGTCCCAAAATTTACTAATTATGACACATTTACCCCAAATTTAAAGGGCATTTTCGTCTTTTTTCTTTTATTTTGCTTTTGTTTTTCCTCCTCCTTTGACGACGGAGGGAAGCTGCCAAAGTTGGCCCTTTGGTGAGGGCAACCCTTACTGTCGCCCTGGCCTAGGCAAGCAAGGCCACCTGAGCGAGGGCAGCTAAGGGTAGCCCACATCGGATCTGGCGAGGGCGGCCCTTGTCGTCACCCTCACCTAGGTTAGGCTAGGGCTGTCCTTGTTAGCATCAGGCAAAGCCGGCCCTCCCTTCCCAAATCTGACAAGAGCTGACCTTGCAGTTGCTCTTGCTTGGGTCAAAAGGCCCTCGTCATTGCTCTTACTTGGGCAAGCAAGGGCAGCCCTTGTCGTCGTCGTGGCTCTAGCCTAGATTCGATGGGGGCCGCCCACTCTAGTATCTGTCGAGAGTGGCCTTTGACCGATGCCGACAAGGTCGGTCGCCACCTAGTCATGTGAGGGCAACCCTTGCCTGAGTAGAGCAAGGGCCGGCATTGGTGGCTTCCTTTCGCCACCGAACGAAGAGGAAAAAAAGAAAAGAAAGAAAAAAGGGAAAAAGGGAAAAAGGAAATAAAAAGGAAAAAAATAAAAGACGAAAATGCCATTTAAAATAAAAAGTTTAAAGATAAATATATTACATAAAATTTGAAATTTTTGATGTCATAAAAAAAATTAAAGTAAATATATTACACGTGACAAAGTTTAAAGCTTAGAATATATATATATTTTCGCTCTCTTCTTCTCTCACTCTCCCCTCTACACACACAAGAATAGCATAAGAGAGACTGAAATCCATTTTTGTTCCCTTCCCTCTTCTTTTATTTTTCCTTTCTTGTATAAATTTATTGAAAGTGCTAAAATTTATTAATAATATATAATTTTATCCTAAAACTTTTTAAAAGTAAATTTAAATATAAAACTTATTATAAAATATAATCGATTTTTAAAATTTTTAAAAAATACAATCAAATCTAAAAAATTATCAAATTAATTCAATTACATCATTTAGTATTTATTAATCACTTTTTGAAAATTTAAAAAAATTCAATAACAATTTTTTAATAATTTTTAGAATTTAATTACATTTTTTGAAGGTATTTTAATTTTTAGGATTTTGATAAAAACAATTTTAAGATCTAATTACATTTTCGTGATGAATTTTAAAATTTAATTATATTTTTGAAAGTTTTAGACATTAGTTACATTTTCTTAACCTCACTTTAATTTATTTTTTTTTTACTTTTCTCTGCGGTATTTCGCCAGAACAAACCGTCCTCCAACGACGCCTACGGTCAACACCAACAGCAAGCGCCACCACCAAACCTCTTTACCTTCATCGCCGACCCTGACCGGAGAACACACACAAATGAACGCAGCTCGGCTGAGGCATTTTATCGAACATTCAGCGGGCGTCGATTGAGGGGGCCCCGACAAGCAATCTTGGATCAAAATCAACAAATAAAGGACAAGCCTAACTCGGCTTCAGCATGGGACGATTCATTTACGCTCAATATAAAGATGAATATTAGCAAGTTTCGAGCACAAACGAAGAGTACGATCATGCGTTTAACTCGAACATTTCATCGAGCAACTAACATGCGCAAACTGAGAAAGGAGAGATGGGGTATGAAAACGGGGGAGGTTCGGCCGAGGGTCCCTACCCGGCTCACGGCGTTGGACGGCGGACGAGCTCGAAGATCGGGCTGTGCCCTCCGCCTCGCGCACCTCCGAGCCGAGATCCTCCGGAAACCGACCCTGAGTCGGCACAACCAACCAGAAGAACTCAAACGCACCATACCGCGGGGTTTGTTCGGGAAGTGGGAGAACGTCGGTGGATCGTCGGCCGGGTTTCGAGTGTTTTTGCCACCGGAGAACACTCGTTCACCCTCGGCCTCGCTCTCGGTTCTCTCTCTCAGATCTCGAGTTTTTCTCTCACTCCCCTATTCGGCCTCAGATCCGGCCTACTCAAACCGAAGCCCCTCATTTTCTTAAGAATTTTCTCTCGGTAAAGCTCCCCTTTCGGATCTCTCCCCCTCGATCTTCCCTTCCCTGTATCTCCCAGCCTCCACCTCTATTTATGATCCGAGAAGGCCGGTCGGCGAAGGGGTTTCGGCCGCCGGTCCTTGAGGCGCCGACCGGCCCCCGCCTTTGGCCGAACCGGCGTCATGTCGCCCGTCGCCTCCATCGCCCCTGCTCTGCTCTGCGCCTGCTCCTCTGTCACGCTCGTCCTCGATGGCGTGAGGGAGAAGAGAAGGGAAATGGGGCTGAGCCAAGGGAAAATGCGTTAGGCAAGATGGGCCCTGGGCCCGCACTAAAGGGAAAGAAAAGGGAAACCAGTGGGCCTCTTTTCTTTTTTTGGGAATAATGACTAAAAATAATTAATTTTTAATGCTTTTTTTAAAAAAAATTATTTATCCGAAATGCGGTAAAAATAAGGGAAATTAAAATAAAACTAAAACTTAGTGGATGCAAATAATATTAATACCTAGGTGATGTGAAAATCCTTTTTTTGTTAGGGCGAAATTCATTTCTAAATTTCTATATAATTTAATTATAAATATTTAGTCAGAATTTAGATATCAACATGTTTGTGGTGATAGGGGTAGAGGGTGAGCAAGGGTTAGAGACACGTAGTGTGGAGTTGGGGAAGGAGGTGGTCAAGGATGAGCTAGGGCGTGGGGGCTTTTAGGGACTCGAAGGTGGTGGAGGGTGGTAGAGGAAGAGGATGATGGTGGCCACCATGGCCATTAGGAGGACCAAATGTGGTTATCGTTTGGGAGTGGACAAAGCGATGCATTTGGCTTCTTTGTGTTAAGGATAAGAACACATGATTCGTTCAAATTCAAGAAATTTTGAATGAGTTTATCATGGTAATAATTATAATAAATTAATTCAAAATAATTTGAATTTGAATGAGTCATGTGTTCTTATCCTTAACACTCAAAAACAAGGGTGAAGACCAAAAGGAAGAGTGAAAACTAAAGGATTTTTCTGTGTTTCAGTTTGCATTTATTTATAATCCAAACCAATCTTTTATAATATCTACTCTTTAGGAATATTAATCGAATTGAATAAAAAAAATTTGAAATTTTCAGTTCGGTCCAGTGATTTTTGTTATCCTTAATGGTAAGCATTTCGGGTCTATGTCTCGGCTTAAGTACTCCAATAAGTGTGTTGTTCCTTCATTTCTCCTTCCAAATCTTTAGCCCATGTAATCTCCATGGGCGATAATCGTTTTAGGCACTCTAAACCTTACCCACCTTCTTTCAGTAGGCATCCACCTTGTATTGAGACAGACGTTAAAGATAGTGGAAATTTCTTTTTTGTTGGTTGGGGGGGGGGGGGCTGAGAGAGTTTAAAAGTGACCTTGAGAGTTCAAATGAGCTGAGGGCCCTTTTTTTAGGTCGGATTGCATAAGAAAAATTTCATAATCTTGCTTATGTCTATGTTTCCTAATTTCTAAATACGGAGAATGCAATGAAGAGCAGCAATACAAGACCAATATGGATCGTTTTGTTTAAGGGTCAAAATTCGATATTAATAGCCAAACCAATGTGAAATTTTCAAGGAATATGGGAGGGGCCTTTGGAATGAAAAACTTTAGTATTAACAACGGACCAAATAATTTATGGCTATTAGTCAAACATATTGCTACTATTATTTTCTTGGAGGTAACAAATCTAATTTTCGATTATGAAGCCTATCTTCATGGTCCAAGGTGACACATATTGCCGTGAATGATTGGGGCATACTTCAGCAAAATCCAATGAATGTTTGTGGAGAGAACCTTTTCCTACTTAATTCGCCTGATTACTAGGCTTGGATTCCTAAGTTTCAAATGTGGAAGATCACGTCATTTCTCGGCGGAGCGGGACAATTCTAAAAGCACATCTAATTTAATTTCATAAAAAAAATCTTGCACCTTTCTGGCGCAGACGCAAAGAAGTATTTTAACTATTAGAAATGATGGAAAACTTCTGATTATTCTGAACAATCTTTAATGTCAAACGTGGTTGTCCTTAGTCTAACTATTCCTTAGTAAACAAGGTTTGTTATCGAGTGTCTTTAGCTCACTCAACAAGCTAACAACAAATATTTCAGTTTTCAAAAGATGATTCTATATAACATGAGAAAAACAATGAATTGAATACTATAATTTATCCTTTCAGACGAAGAAAAACACTATAAATTTCCCTTAGTTGCTTGCATAATATTTGGCTCACAAGACTCATTAATTAAATCTATTAAGGTTCCGTTCATTGTGCGAAAAATAATTTTCAAAAAAATATTTCTTTGGATTTTTCGAAGATTGGTTCATAGAAAATAAATGAGTCAAATAAAATAGTTTTCTCCTATGAAAAAGTACCTTCAAAAATGGGGAAGATTATTTCCTCTTTTGAAAAGAGGAAATACCTTTTTATCTCTTTTTTTCACCTAGACCAAGCACGTTCTTATTCGTGTACTCATTTTAATTATTTTTTATTTTTCTTCTTTATTTCTTTTTAAATCAAATTTTTAGTTATTTTTTCTTTTCTTTTTGCTTCTTCCTCGACTAGTCATCGGCCATAGCAACAACTGGTGACTAGCCACAAGAGATGCACAAGTTCGCCCTAGGCTAGCGAGGTACCTCGCTAAATTGGGCGAGCTAAGCGAGTTGTGCAACTTGTCCTCTACCTTTTCTGTAATGTAAGTTGGACTCTTGTGAGGCCTCAAGTTTGCTGGTCTCGGGTGAGCTCGTTCATCACCTAGGGCTAGTTGTTGGTCATTGCCTAGCCCAAGTGAAGGAAAAGAGAAAAAAGGGCACAAAGAAATAAAAATAATGAAAATTTTGATTATTTTGCAATTTTGCCCAGGGAAATCAAATAACATTTTCCATTCCAAGCAACTAAAAATTGAAAATACTGTCATTTTCATTAAAAATAACTTCTTAAAAATATTTTTCGAAAATGGTATAATTTTTGCAAAACAGATAGAGCTTAATAGTGAATTTTCACACATATGTTCATGAGTCACGTCCAACAATTATTTCAGTAAAATTCATTAATATTTATAACGGATATGGCCTGCCTATGATAACACTGTATGGTGGAGACAACACTCAATCCACTTTCTACTTTTAATTTCAGCGAAAGTGGAATACTCAGCAGTTTCAGAATTTTATCTGTTCTCGTGCGAACCAATGTATTTCCTTTTGACCAAGTACAGTTGGAGTTGAAGGCCATCAAACGTCATAATTACTAATGGCCAAACGATAACATAGTCAAGTACTGAAAGTGACTGACAAAGAAAAAGTACTAAAAGTTAAAACGTTTATTACTCAATGAGATTAAATGTTATTTTATGATTATAACTGATATCAACATAAAAATTCCATTAAATCGGAAAACTTACTTAACATGGTAAGTAAGAAGGTGTTACTTAACTTTTTAAGTAGAAAAAAGTAATTTTTGGCAATTAGAATGTTGTTGGTCATATTACTAAAATCAACCTATAATAATCACAATTACTTGTATGTTAAGAAAATCAATAATGTTCTGAGATCAAATTTTCAATTACCTAATAAATAATATTTCATTTCTACTTTCAAAACATAAAATTATTGGCATCTAAAATTCAGTGCTTAAATTCTCAATACTCAGTTTTCAACTTTATGCAATGAGCCTTCAGTAAATAGATTATATAAGGAATTTTACTCTAATGGTGGGGTATGATCAGCCCCACCCCCCCACCTTCTTCCACAAAAAAGTAAAATATGCAGCCAAAAAGGCAACATCTAGAAGGGAGGAAACCTGAATTTCTAGAAGCAATGAAAGTTTTGACTGTGGGAATGTTGGCTAGGCACGCCAAGGAGCCATATACCTTATTCTAAGGAGAGTTTAAGTTTGCATTCGTCAACATTATCCAATTGAATCGAAGGTCCATTTAAAAGTTTAAGCCAAAACATCAATCGAAGTATTTTAATTGCTCCATCTTACACCATAATGTGGAAATTTTTAACCTGCAAGAGAACCGAAGGACCACTCTTAAGATGTTCCAATGTTTTCCACTCCCCTCGGACGCCACACCAAACTCCATTGATCTAATCACTTCTTCGACCTTTGATCCTCATTAAATTTGTTGAGGTGCTTTGGGTGAGACCAAAGTTTACCCATTTAAGTTGGGTTCCTTCTTTATCAAAAGCATATGCTATGAGGATAAGAAGGACTAACAATACGTGTAGTCACTGAATTTTTTTAAATGAGACTTTTTCTTTTTTCAATTTTGTCCATGAGCTTTCAAGGATCCACTCACTATAGTTTCGTATAATATCCACTTTTTTTTTGAATTTTTTATATTTATATTTTCTTTTTTCTTCTTTTTTTATTGTCTTTTTCTCATGGTTAAGACCCGGAAGGAGGTTGTCAGCCACTAGCCAAGGATTGGCAACCCTAGTTAGTCACTGGGTGAGGGCTAACCCTTGCCCAATAGTCGGCAAGGCTTGCAGGGCCTCAACTAGTGGCCGGTGGCCCCCTACAAGCTAAGTTAAATAGTTAAGACTAGATAATTGATTTACATAAGTTTTCAATAAGCTTCAACTTGACTCTCAAAACTAGAATAAAACTCAAACTCAAGCTTGAACCATTAAAATACACTATAATTGAAAACTAGTACTATTTTTATTTAGTTCATATATATATGTAATTAAAATACATAAAGATTTAATCACTCGACTAGGCTCGAGAGCCATTATCTTTGAGCTTGAGTTGGACTCCATTGATTAGTGTATGAGCAACTTGAACTCAAAAGGAATCAAGCCGAGCTTGTGTAATCTACAAGTCGAACTTGAATAGCTCATGAGCTTGACTGAGTTACATCATTATTGCCAAACATGGGAATCTAGAAGTTTTTCCCCAACTTAGAAGACACGGTGACATGGGTAAGTTGATCAAATTGGGAACTGAGCCAATGGCCGTCTAAAGTTTGATATTGGTCGTAGAATATGATTTCAGTGTTGAAGTATAGCTTTCTTGTTGCATACCACCAGCCAATCTCAGTTATTTATGACTATTTACATGGCATCAATTCATTGGCAAAGAATTACACCCTCAAGATCAATAATATTTAGGGGTAAGTTCATTAAAAATCCTAAAATTTGTCAGAAAATGTAATTGAGTTATTTAACTTTCAAAAAGTGCAATTAAGTCTTAAAACTCATTACGAAAATACAATCGTGTCCTAAAATTTTTAAAAAGTACAACCAAGTCCTAAAACTTGTCATTAAAGTATAATTAGATCCTAAAACTTTCAAAAGTGCTATAAATAAAGGACTTGATTTGATCAATTTGACAAACTTTAAGATTTGATTATATTTTTTGAAAATTTTAAAACTCGATTGTATTTTTGTAATAAGTTTAAGGACTAAATTGCACATTTTGAAAGTTTTAGCACTAAATTGCAATTTGTTGATAAGTTTTAGAACTTCCAATGCACTTATCCCTAGTTTTTATTAGCAAATGTTTACCCAAGCTAGCTGTTTGATGGAAGAAAACCGGTTCTTTCCAATAGGAACATGAATCACAATAACTTACCCGTGATTAGAAGGCAAACCTAGATGCAAATACATATCTACTAATGACATCTAATAAAGTTTATGAAAGGTTGAAAAAGTCAATACATACATATATACGGAGGCAAAAACATGTGTAGACCCAAGTAGCTAACCATTGACTTAAGGAGATCTTGGCTTTGGCTAAGAGTTGAGATCACCACAAAACCAACAAGCCGCTTAGAACCATAAATTTTTGCACTACATAACAATGTTTATTGGTAGCATTTTGATTAATCACCCATCGGTCAATGAGAATCAGAGTCACTTCAATTGCATCCGTGCTATTCATAAATTTTCGTTCGCGCACTTCCACCTTAAAAAATTTTTCGTCTCCCCTGTGAATCTCCTATATTAGGTACCCTCCCCCTGAATCCAAGTATCCTTCCCAAGCAATATAATAGCTACTTGATTTTGCACCTTGACTTGGCCAAGTTTGGCAAGAGACAAAGCTCTGCCCTTCCAACTTCTCATTAATCGCTTTGGCCCAATCAAACTTAGCGAAAGCGCACCATGTGGCACCTTGATACATGAGTCATATCCGATGTTCCTTCTTTTAAATATTCTCCGGCTGCCCATCTACACATGTTGGACTTGATCAATCTAATCAACTAGTGACTTTGATACCCACTTGTTGATAATTCAGAACAAGAATTCAAATACCTTGTCAAGGGAGAACCCAAGCTTGAGCCCAACCATTCACTAAAAAATTTAAGATAATTTCATCACGAACCAACTACAATAAGTTGACTGCTGTAAGTCACAACATAGATCCAAGGTGAAACAAGATCCAATGTGAATTTGTTTCACCTAACATCCTCACTTGTGCACCTCAATTTGCAGGCTTGTGATGCACTTAGATTAAAGGGCAAATACAACAAAAAACTCATACTATACCCATTGTGACACAAATACCACAAATTTTTTTGTGTTGCCAAAACTGTAAACTTGTCCATTGTAATATGCCCCCAATTCTTTTTGTGTGTCATGAAGAAACCTTAACTTATACACATATGACATATATATCCCCTATTTCAATTTCATTCAGGTTATATTTGTCATACTGTTATAAGTTCAGAGTTTTTAATGATACAAGAAAAAAAGTTTAAGATATTTATATCACAATGATCAAGTTTAGAGTTTTTACTGACACAAAAAAAGTTTGGGTATTTGTATTATACTCGGCATAGTTTGGGGTTTTTTGTGATATTAATCCTAAATCATTAGTAGTTCAACTTGCATGTTTTTTTTTTTTCCCAAGAATGATAGTAAAATAACGTTAATGGATGATCTTGGCCCCCAAATGATATCACGGATGATTATGTTGTCTTGACTAGCAACATAAGTAATTCTCTGTCATTCATGATAGCATAACATCAAGAAAAAGTAGAGCATACATTGGTGTTGTTGCAAATTAGATCATGCAATCCACCGTAATAGCGAGATTAATAGAGAAACGAAATAGCAAGATTATTTGACCAAAAAAAAAAAAAAAAAACAGAAATAGCAAGATTAAGTTGGTTCCATCTGAATTATTAAGACCTAGGTCCACGGAGAGAGAAAGAGTGATAAATATACTTTGAATAAAGAGATTACAAGCTTGAAATAAAGCCTCGGTTAATGCCATGCACTGACCTTTCATCCATTACAAAACGCACCGATGTGGTTAGGTCCCCGTGACTTTCATATTTTAGCTGGAAATGTGGTATTTCCTTATATTCATGATTTCCGGTGGTAAGCGGAAGAATGATCTTTTTCTGTTTGACACAATCTCTCACGGTGTTTTCGGGTAAACCCACAAAAAGAAGCGAAGAAACAATCTTAAAAGGTTCTAATGCGTAATCATAGAAAAATTGATTGAAACCAGACTTTAGAAAATGTTCTGGATTGAAAATGCGTTGCGGTCTAGGCACTTGCTCAAGAGCCCTGGGGCTCCCAATTACTACATTGGATGGCTTCTGGGCATTTCCCTTCGGACGCCACACCAAACTCTTCCTATGTACTTGACATTACATCTCCGACCTTCAATCCTCATGTAATTTGTCGAGAAGCTTTGACGAGACCAACGTTTACCCATTTAAGTTGGGTTTCCTCGTCAACAGAAATAAAAGCCACAAGGATAAGAAGGAATAACAACATGGGTCTTAACTGAGCTTTTCTTTTCGATATTAATGGGGTCGCTATAATTTTTTTTTGTTCAATTGTATCCATGACCTTTTAAAAATCCACTCAATGTAGCTCTTCCGTAAAGCATATCGACATGTCACATGTACCCGTTTGATATGGACAGCATTGTTAGCATATATTGGCCCGGAATAACAATCTAGACTACCTTCTTGTTTTCCCCGATGAGCAAAGTGTCGAGGTACTTTGACGAGACTAAAGTTGAGGGAGCAATAGGCGGGAAATCCGCCTAGAGGTGGGAGACCCAGCTTGACTCCCATATTCCTTGAAGGTGGGGAAGAAAAAACTTCACTTCTAATAAAGGATCTGGCATGTTAAAATAAAAAATGCAACTTAGTAAGGTACTCTCACTGGAGAGATTACCGTAGGCAGTCCTCTTAGGTGGCAATACCCTCGAAGGAGAGTAGGCTGGTGAAGAAGATTGTCAACACCCTAGACTACCTCTTTGTTTTCCCTGGTGAGCAAATCTTTTTGCTCATTTCTTTTGGGCCAAATATTATATATATGTGTGTGTGGAGGTACTTTGACGAGACTAAAGTTTACCCATTTAAGTAGGGCTTTCTTGTCATAAAAAAATGCTATAGGGATAAAAAGGAGTAACGACGTGGGTAGTTACTGAACTTTTTCAATATTTAGTGGTGTAGCTATACCTGTTTTTTATTCAATTTTGTCCATGACCTTTCAAAAATCCACTCAAAGTAGTCCTTCCGTAAAGTATATCCACATGTCACATGTACCCTTTTGACGTGGATTGCACTGTTAGCATTTGTTGGCCCTGAATAACGATCTAGACTACAACTTTGCTTCACCCGACGAGCAAATCTTTTTGCTCATTTGTTTTGGCCAAATTAATGATGTATATATCCACACAGATGGAAGCCATATGTAAGCCATGTACATGCTATCCTAGCAAATCTAAGATTAAGTTTACAAAACTATGTCCATTTCATCTAGGTGTTAGGATTTTTAATGGATGAATTACATTGATTGGAATTTTAAAAGTTTAACAACTAGATTTGTAACATCCTAGATCCATCATTGCACATATGTATATTGTCTACTTTGAACCTCATGAGCTCTTATGATTTTGTTCATCTAAGCTTAGATGCTTAGAGAACTTAGATGCTTATAAGTTAGTCCAATACTCCCTTTCTATGCGATGTGAGATAAGAGACACGCCCTTTCCCTACACACATCTAGGGAACGAGGCGTTCTCTACCCCCACATGCAGTTGAGCTATGATATTTCATTAGAGTACACATATTATCCGCTTTGGGCCCCATCGTGCCCTCACAAATTTGTTCCTCCAAGCTTTGCCAAGAAAATGCGTATGTAAAAATAGAGAACACAGATGCTTATAAGCTAGTCCATGACTCTCTCCCCAAGCAATGTGGGACAAGAGATGCGCTTCCTCCCTATGCACGTCCAGGGACTGAGGTGCGGACGCACCATCATCCCTCTTTCCTACACACTGTTGTCTGAGCCGTCATAAGATTAAATAGGAAAAAAAATCATAGAAGGCATTTAAAATTGGAAAAAAAAGCTCAGTATCATTATTCCTAATTTTTATGCACAAATAGAATCTGGGGACTTCAAGTTTCGAATCAAATTTCCAAACTAGAGGAGTCTGTGTGCAAAAGACTTGATACTTGATTTACATAAGTTTTCGGTAAGCTTGAGCTTGACTCAATTAGATAATAGTTCTCTTTCAAAACTCAAATAAAACTCAAACTCAATCTTGAATCATCAAAATTACACTATAATTGAATACTAGTGATATATTTATTCAGTATATAAATAATCAAAATACATAAAGATTGAATCACGCGACTAGGCTCATGAGCTATTAAAGTCAATTATTTTCGAGCTCGAGCTAGACTCGATTAATTAGTATTTGAACTACTTCAACTAAAAAAGTATTAAGCCGAGCTTGAGTAATCTAAGTCGAACTTGAATAGCTCATGAGCTTGACTGAGTTGCATTCTTACTTCCAAACATAGGAATCTAGAAGTACTTCCCAAACTTAAAAAACACGTCGATATTGCTTAAGTCAAGCAGAATGGTAACTCAGCCAATGGTCGTCCAAAGTTTATATTGGTCATAGAATATGATTTCAGTGTTGAAGTTCAGTTTTCTTGTTGCGCACAACCAGCCAATCTCAGCTGTTTATGACTATTTACGTGGCACCAATTCATTGGCAAAGAATCACAACCTCAAGATCAATAATTTTTCATTAGCAGATGCTGACCAAAGCTAGTATTTTCACTGAAGAAAACCAATTCTTTCCAATAGGAGTATGAAAGCCAATAACTACACTTGATTGGAAGGAAACATAGATGCAAACACATATCTATGTATAACGACAAGCTAATATAATTTATGAAAGGTCGGAAGATACATCCATATACATGGAGGTAAAAACATACGTATAGGGTCAAGTACCTAACCATTGATGAAAGGGAATCAATTGTCGATTTGCTTTTGGGGAGGAGTGGAGAACACAAAACCAGCAAGCCTCTGAAAACCGTAAATTTCTGCACTACATGACAATGTTGAATGGTAGCATCTTTGATTAATCGTCCATCAGTCAATGATAACCACAGTCACTTCAATTGCAACCGTGCAATTCATGATGAGTGTGCTATAGCAATCAAGGCACAAAGGAGGAGCAAAAATTCCACTGAAGCATTATCGATAGAGACTAAGAGGGACAACAGTTGAGCAACATTTCGTCTGTAAAAACCCATCGCACCCATTTGGATTTCCTCGCGCTCAAATTGAAAAACACGACTCACCAAGTCTTTCCAATTGTGTTCAAGACAGTACAAAAAAGCACAGCTATGGCCAAACAAAACCAATTCTCATTCCTCACATCAGCCACTCTTTTGGTCATTATAGTTTGTGCTTTGGAAACGCTTTGTCGTCCTCTTGAAGAGGAACACTTGTTAAAGCAACATGAGGAGTGGATGGCAATCCACGGGCGTGTCTACAAGGACGCGGCTGAAAAAGCCAAACGGTATGAGATATTTAAAGAGAACGTTAAGCGCATCAACGCCTTTAATAATGGTAAGGATGTGGGGTATAAACTGGCTGTGAACAAGTTCGCAGACCTAACCAATGAGGAGTTCCACGCTTCCCACACCGGCTACAAGAGGAGGCCCACAGGGGTCCTGTCCTCTGGAGATGCAAAGCCGTTCAAGTATGCCAACTTCACCGCAATTCCAGCTGCCTTAGATTGGCGAACCAAGAAGGCTGTGACACCTGTCAAGGATCAAGGCGACTGTGGTGAGTGGAAACTCAAAATTTGTCTTGCGAAAATATCAAAATTCTCATGTCGTACTCAAGCTGTTAAAAAAGGCAACAATGGTACATATAACAGACCAATGTTATCTGTAATGCACTGCTACATTTATTTTACACTTATCATACCATTATATGTCTTTTACTTTGTAATTCAATTTACCATCTCCTTGTGCAGGAAGTTGTTGGGCATTCTCGGCAGTGGCAGCTATGGAAGGGATTACTATGATCAAAAAGGGAAAGTTGGTGCCACTCTCGGAGCAAGAACTCGTGGATTGTGATAATAACGATGGCGGTTGCTCGGGTGGGCTCATGGACAGGGCCTTCGAGTTCATCATAAGCAATGGCGGCCTCGCAACCGAGGCGGACTACCCTTACCAGGCAAATGACGGGACCTGCAATACAGCCAAGATGGCAAACCCCGCGGCCTCAATAACTGGATACCAGGATGTGCCGGCCAACAATGAAAAGGCCCTCTTGCAGGCCGTGGCGAACCAGCCAGTCTCGGTGGCAATCGAGGGAAGTGGGTTTGGCTTCCAATTCTACTCAAGCGGCGTATTCTCTGGCTCGTGTGGAACCGATATCGACCACGGGGTCACGGCAATCGGGTACGGAAGACCTCTGGGGGAACCAAGTATTGGCTGTTGAAGAATTCGTGGGGCACTGAGTGGGGTGAGAGCGGGTACATAAGGATCCAAAAGGATGTGAGCTCTAAGGCTGGTCTCTGTGGTCTTGCCACGCAAGCTTCTTATCCAACTGCATGAAGAAAGAAGAAGATGAAAAATAAATAATGAGCTTATATATGTGATACTTTAGCTCTCTCTATATGTGCGTGAAATGAGGTCTAGCGTCTCTGTAAAAGAATCATGTATAAGTGACAATATGTCACTAGGGGTGGTGCGTCCTACAACAGAAACTGCATGTTGTTAGAAAATTAGGGGCATGCCAACTAAACTCGGTTCCAAGTGTTCGAATAAAAGTGTGGAACAAGATGAAGAACATGGTCGACGTGAATGAATGGGATGGTTTCGTCGGCATGATTTTAAGTACTGAATTGAGTCCAACACCAAAAATGTCATCCTATGATTTTAGGCGATAACTAATGGAGAGTATAATGTCATCCCGAAGCGTCTTTTGCTTGATAGACTTTAAACGAGCACTAGTGGGAACGTGCTACAGTTATTTGGGGATAATTGTATAAAAAGGCCGAATCCTATTACATGATAGCCAATTTAGTCCTAAAACCTTTTAATTGTGTCAACATTATCCTAAACATGTTAATGATTTGCCAATTTTGTTATAAACCATTCAATTGTGCTGATTTATTTTTAAACATTTTAATAATTTGTTAATTTAGTTATTTCGGCCAATTTTGGCTAAAAACTGCTAACGTGGCAGTCTATTTAGCGTTGGACATCCTACGAGGTGTGGCTGGCACTAATATAGACAATTCTTGCAATTTTATTTTTCTTTTTTTACTTTTTTTTTATTGGTGAGAGTAACTACATGTGAGGGTTGACAAGGCCTTGCCTGCGTTAGGCAATGGGTATGGCCAGCGAGAGCCACAACTCTCTCCCAGATTTGATTTTTTTCAGTCAAAAGCCTAGACTTGATTTGACTAAACTCGAGTTACAATTATCCTCATGCATGATCAAATTTTGAAGGTTTTCCAATTAATGGAAAGTCTGATCCAAATTGATTTGCATACTGATTGGATGAAGCTTAACAACCGCTTTATCTGGATCGGGATAGACTTACAACTTGCTCATATCCATGGTCAATTTTCATATCGAAGCATGGTGATCTTCTTTCTTCGGACCAGACGTGTGCAACCCTTGAGATTCATCACCTCTACCACGTTGTTTCTTGTCCTATCATTAACATCATCATCCATCGTTATCATCATGCAATAATATCTAATGCTTCGTTATCTTTTCACGCTCTATCTGCATTATGTTTCAACCCTTGATGTCCTTTCCCCAAGAGAATCAGCTCCTGAACTTATTGACTCAGTTCTCCTTTCTAAACTTGTTAAAAATTTCCAGAAACTCTTGTAAAATCAACTTGATTGCTTCTGAAGAATGTGGAATAGCTTGATTGTGTAATATGATATTCCTATAACACCACAATCTTGTACATCAAAGGTCAACAGTTTGAAATCGAAGTCCATACTTTGTGCAATCCACCCCCTGTTAAGGAAGTGGTTTATCATCTCCTCTTGAGCTATGATGCTCCAAGCAGACGAGATGATACCCTATGAGCTTTGTTTCCATAAAATCCAGCCAAAGGGCATGCTATGAACAGATGGATTGAAGTTTCTTTTGAATTTCCAGTTGGAAGCATACGGAATGTGAAATAATCTAAGGTTTCTACAGTACAAGACATTAGCCATTATCCTCCAAAACATCATCTTGTACCTCTCATGAACTCTAGCCTTTCAAATTTTGTTCCAAATCCCAGAGTAGGGGTCATTCTTTAACACAACTTGATAACCTTATTTAACTGATTTAATTTCATTAATATCTAGTTGTCAAATTGGTTTATCCACCCAAATGAAGGTTGAAATTTGAATCTAAAAAATGGCTAGGACTGAGATTGGGTAAACTACCTAAGTTGGACCATTTACATATCAAGTTTTTTCCTTGAGATGAAGAAGCTCGCTCTATGTTTGCTTTAAAACAATATCAAGATCTATAAAAGAAGATAAATGATTTGGGACTTGTGGAATCCAAGGGTGATTACTGATCTTAATTGACTTAGCATCCCCTACTTGATAAAGAGTTCCAATTTGAGTATTCTCTAGTGTCCATGATTGCATTCCACAATTGAGATGCTGATGCCTTAAACTTGTGGCTTCAGAAACTATATCTCCGGAAATATTTTACCTCAATTGCCTCAATCTTGTATTAGCCCCTAACCGAGTTTGAGAATGGAAGCATTGTTAAAATTTCTATATAAAACTCAATTCGTTGCTTTTCTTATCGCTACACAGCAAACCCCAACATTTCGAGTTGTGCGATTGCCTCCACCGCATGTGGTTGACACCGACTCGCCACATCACCAACAGGTTGTTTCTTCTCCAAGTGAGATTTAGAGCTGATCGTGAGCACGAATTTTCCTCTCTGATGTTTATGTTCTGGATTTATGAGTTAACTTGAACCGAGGCATAAGCAAGCTGAGTTATTGCGCCTGCTGTTCGAAGCCGAGTGGTCGCCATCACTGAACTGTAGAACGTTGGCTTTCTCATGGTTGCCATCGCTGATCGAAAGCCACCGCCCTAAACCGTGTCACCGAGTCGTTGATGTAATCATGATCATCGGTCAGGTATAAATTGTAACTCATTTCCTAGCAAGTTTTTGGTAGCAATGGCTCGTGAGGCTTCCATACTGTAATACAAGAGGAACTAAGCCCTATTGCTGTCAAATCAGCAATGCTTGATCTTAAAAGGATTTGAGCTTAATTAAGCCTAGTGGCGTTATTAGATGACATGTGCATCAACGCTTGATCGAACCTGAACTTGGAACAATGGAATTAAATATTACTTTTTTTTTTCTGTCCATGTTAGGATTTTTATGAATATGCATTTTTTTAGGATACTTTAGATCTGGTCGTCTCATTTAATTTCATATTTGCATTACACATAATTGCTTTTCATTAAGAATCATTCATGCCATGTTCATGTTATAGATATTCATAATATTCGTGATTTGCATGTTAGTGTTTAATAAAATTGGAAAGTCCAACTCAAAAATTAGATCATATGTATAGAAATAGCATATAAACCCATGCTGGAGTGGGTGGATGCACATATGAAATGAGTAGAACTTGGTTTTGATACCATGTTAGAAGGTCCAATTCAAAAGTGTAAGTTGGTAGGTGAAGAAGGACCACATGTGTATAAAAAGCATATGAACCACACAGTCAAGCAAGGTACTGGTAGAATATTTAAATGACCATTGATTTGGCATTTTGCACATAGGAAATTGCATCAGGAATGTTTACATATTTAGAAAAATTCATATTTTGATATAAATGGGTGTCCTTATTTGGACACATTTCATACATCTTTGCATATTATGATAGGATTTTGCATTATGTTCGCATAATTACTCTTTGACATGTTAGAGTAATATTAGAATTTTCCATAAATAATTGTTGTAGTACACATCTAGGATGTTTCATTTGCATTATGATTTAATTGTCATAGTTACTAATATACTTTCATAAATCATATGTCATAAATATATATATATATATATATATATATATATATATATATATAATCAGATCTCGCGTCTTAATAACTCTAGATCCATCTTCATTGAAGAAATCACAAAAATAATTTGGGGCGCATTTAGGGAAATTTTGATTGTTTTGCATATTTTCTTGATACATGAAGATTTGCTCTCTTATGATTGCATTTCATTATAGATTACATTACGTCAAATTTTTCCACATTTATTAATAGATTATTATAGGAACATTATTGATCGAGTACATATTCATATAGAGCACATCACATTTGCATATCCGCTTTCCTTTTATGTATTAGTCTATTTTTGGAAATTTGTACCAGGATTTTTTATTTTTTATTTTTACTTTCCATTTATCGCTTATGGGAGTCCTGACTTTATAACAGCGCTTTGTTTTTTTTGTTGCCCGAGACAAGTTGGGTTATTATCTTCAGCTTTTGTTACTATCCAATTTATTCACTGCTTTACATAAATTGGTTGCATTTGCCAACTTTTTATATATATTTTTGTATGACTTTTAAAATATATGATTTATTACCGTTAGTGCATGGACACATAAATGCTTGTTAGGAAATAAAGGTACTCTGAAAGATCAAGCTGTGATCGATAAGTCTTGAAAAGGTCCTTGTAAACCGTAGGTGACATCTCGTTGGAGGGTTATTGCACTGGAGTGATCTATTAACTCCATCAGACACATCTCGGGAGGTTTGCGACATCCTTCTGAAAGAAAGAAGGAGATGCTCCCCACCCGTGTCTTGTTGTTCGAGGTTCCCAGAAAAACGAGAAGACCAACTTGGAGTCCCTGTCTCTCCAATCCTCATCCAAAACCTCTTATTCGTTCTTTCCGCTTTTCAATTGCGCCAAACTATTCATTTCCATTGTCGATTTCGGTAACTCCGTCTTCCACCAGTGCCTTGACTTTCCGTTTTTCAATTGCGCCAAATCTATTCACCTTAAAACCAATTACCCCTAATAGACAATATTAAGAATTTTGCTTGTGAGTCCTTCTGACATGCAACTTCGCCTAAAATTTAGAAAAGGGCATTGAGTCGCATACCAAACAGGCTTGTGGGCTTGATCTTGAAAGTCAAAATGAACTCAATGCCCTTTTCTAAATTTTGGGCGAAGTTGCATGTCAGAAGGACTCACAAGCAAAATTCTTAATCTTGTCTATTAGGGGTAGTTGGTTTTAAGGTGAATGGATTTCAGATTGGAATTTGAACTTCAACCTTACACTATGAGAACCATTTTTTAATTTTAGAACTTGGAACCTATCGTGTTTTTCCGGTCTAGTTCTAGGGTCTAGTTTCAGAATTAGTTTTTTTTTTTTTCGTTTTACTTCATTTTTCTTAAAGATGCAAGTATAGTTTGGGAATTATTTTGGAGAGTTTTGGGAAGATATAATTGCATTTTCATTTCCAAGGCAAATCCATAGATGCTTTGTATAGTTCTGGCATGTAAATACATTCTTTCCTTCCAACTTTGCTCTTGGTAAAATATATCTCCCCCTCGAACAACGTCATGGGCAATGCTAGATCTAGTTGCCGGCAAGCCAACTTGGCAACGACCAGCCTCAATTGAGGTTGCAAAATCCAAGCGACACTTGACGTCATGTGACCCTAGGTGAGGCTGGCTGGTAGTTAGATGTGGCTACTTATGGTTAGCCAATGGCTGATTTAGCTCGTCGGCAGCTAAGTTTTGCTGCAAATGTTTGAGATTAAAAAAAAAAAAAGTCATTTACAAAGTGTAATTTCCAAGTGGCATTTAAGCCAAAGTTGCTTCCCAATGTCTTTTTAAATAACATTTTATCAAATGTTATCCGCATTTTGGAAAAAAAACCTTTAACGTAGAGTCCTTTACATTTTCCCAAAGGCTTTCCTCAAATGTGTTTCCAAATGCACCCAAATAGCATTTATAGCAAAATAGTATGAGCAACAAAAACATCTTTAAGTAAAATATTGATACAAAACAGATAGAAGTATAAAACAACAAGGAAGTTAAGTTCGTTTAAGAAAGATAAATCATTTTCTTCCAACTTCATAAAACAATTTCTAAACAGTTTCTAGAGGCTAGGTTAGCCAAAAGATGGTTATTGGTCCAAGGATGCAAGGTGTCCCTACGTTTTTAGAATGTGTAGGTACCCAGAAACTATAACATACTTGCACAGTACTGTTTCCAAATTTTTGGAATCAGAAACCAAACCCATTTCCATAGCCGCTCCAATTCGATTCCCAAGTAAAACCAAACCAGTTGCACAACCCTAATATCTATGTTTGATAAGGACATGCTATTCTTAAACAACAATATCTTTAATTTCTAAATACGGAGGAGTGCAATAAAGAATGAGAATGCCATGCTATTTAAGTGTCAAATGATCAATATCATCAGTGAACTTCATCCCTTATTTTCGTAAAATGCAAAAGGGACCTCTGGGCAAAAAAATTCGGTATCAACAGCCTCTCCTCTTTAAAGGGGAGCTCGAGAAGATTTCTTTCGTAGGCATATGATACCTAAGTTCATTACGAAGATCGTACCATGGATACAGATGTGACATTGATGGTCGGCACTCTGCTTCTCCTTGTCACCATGATAAATTCATCTTTACCTCCACTTGCCCTCGGAGTGGAGTGGTGCTTCGTAAGGCTACTTTGAAAAGAATACCTTCAACAGATTCAGGCTCAAAGGGGTTAACAAGATTAACCTGTCGTATTTGGATAGAGAAAGACCATTTCAGTCAGTGTACCCTTCGCAAAACGATCATCACTTATGGATGAGCATCAAATGCATTATGTGACTACTCTCTCATATGTTTAGTTTGACATCCTTTTTGAGGATTGGCTTGCCTTCTCTCATTCTATTATCTCCCATTCACAACAACAAACACATCAGTATGATCATAAAAATATTATCTTTTGAAAACCTTCCCAGAACAAGCGAGGACATCACCAAATGATTAGTCCCAGACAGAATATTCTAATGGTGTCATTCAAAGTTTGAACTTGGTGAGATCTTTTGGCAAATTTTGGCATTAGCAATTGTAAAGCTAAATCAAATTTTCTAAAGAACTTGCACTTCTTGAAATAGCGCAAATGAGAAAGAAATTTTTTTCCCTTACCTTAGGGGAAAAGAATCCTTTCCGATTATTTGATGACGAGCAAATCGATACCCTTGCACGGAAAAGAGGTCTATTAGAAACGACAATGCCGGATGATTAAACTTGGCCGAACACGGTCGTCATCCTGGAGTATCGTCAGCAAGTCATCCAACATGGGTGCAAAAGGGAATGGAAGAAAAAATAAATGTGCATGTTTTGTCGAAATTCATTTTGAAAATAATTTGGGAGGGAATACGTTGAAGCATAACCTTTGGACAGGGATCATCACAGGGTTAGTTTGGTGTACCTTCTCATGCCTTTAATATGAAATACATTGTGAAAATGCAAATTGTTATTCAACCAAATGGGACCGTATCACATGATCATAAATCCTTGCCGAACCGACCGCCAAGCCCATGGGGAATAAACAATAGCCTACGGAAATTACTAACGAAAATATAAATATTTGAGAACAGAAACAAAATAAAATGAATGAAACTTCACGACACTCTCTTTCACCACAATAGCTTGTGTTCGCATGATCCGGTAATTGGATTCAGCTGCACATTTAGTTGGGTTGCTCCCCCTACTGTCTTGAGCAATAACGCTTTGGCATCAATCCAGTTTGAACCTGTAAAGTCTGCGAGAGCTTGTTTGGGATTTGGGCATGGTAACTCCTTGGCTACCAGATATTGTTTTTGTAAAGTCCGCAAGAACTTGGACAAATGTGGTGGTAGTGATGGGAACTAACGGGGCTGGTTTTGCTTCTATAGTAGTGGGATGGATCTGTAGTCTGCTTGTCTCGGTCCTTCACAAAAACATTTTTGCTATCTTCAATCGGCTCAGACAATTTCCGTTGCAGACCCTGTCTTCAACTCGTTCACCAAAAGAAACCAGCTTGGAGAAGGTGTGACTGCTGGACCCAACCATGCGTGAGTAGAAATTTCAGGGCAAGGTCTTTAGAAATTGGTCTGTCTCTACTTATTTGTCAATGTAGGGTGAACCTGAGCTGCCAACCCGCACCATCTTTGCAAGTACACCTCGAAAGGCTCGTCTTTCTTTTTTCTTTCCCGTGCATGAGAGGTCGTCCCATATAGGGGTGACATCCACATTGAACTTATACTGCCGCATGAAAGCCTCCAACAGTTCATCCCATGTCTCCGTCTCGTTGGCCTCAGCCATTATGTACCAGTGTAGGGCCGACACAGTCAAGCTCTTGGAAAATAGAATCAGGAGTGACGTAATTTGGGTAACTTGCCATGTTCAGCACATAGTACTAGAGGTGGACCTTTGGGCATCTAAAGCTGACATATTTCGTAAAGTTTCTCACCTCGAATTTTTCAAGTAATTTGAGTTTAGCATAGTGTTAGAGATCCTGTCTGTTTGCGACATCTCCAACCTTTGTCATGTGCTGAACTGTTCTTCCAGCTTGAGCGATGCCATTGTTTCCTCTTGCCTAATATGAGCAGCCACCTCCGCCAGGATGGGATCTAAATTCACCGTGGCAGGAAACTAGAGGGGTCAGAGGCTGCAATGGCTTTACCTTTTCGGTTGGTACCTAGGGATTCTTCTCGTGCGGCCGTTCCAGCGTAGCATGCCGCACAACTCATTTTCTTGGTCCAGCATGGTCTCTTGGTCATTGTCACCATTAGTTGCCATTTGTGGGGATAGCGAGCAAGACCTGCGGTTGTAGTGACAAACCTGTGTAGAAAGCGGAGCAATAATATGTTGGCCTAGAATCCTCAACATCTCTTTTTGTGAGAATTTAGTCTTTTGACAATATTTCGTCAAAGAGGGAGTAGGAAAAGTGTCTATCTACCCAATTCCGGACTCTTGTGCAGAGGCGTCACTGAAGGATAAGCCACAACAATCAATCGAATGGCCACCGCGACTCAAAAACATTTCATTTCAAGTACATACATTTGGCTTTCAAAAAGAGATTGCAATGTGGACATGCTAATACAACTAAGAGGTCTGCCTACCGGTGCACATGATAAAATTTCTGTTCTAGAAATCAATTTCTGTCCAAAAATTGTATTTTCCATTTTTTACTCTCCAGATAAGTTTCTGAGGCAAAATAAGCATTTGATATTGATATCAAATTTTTGTTCCTAAAATAGAAAATAATTTAATAAGACATAAAATTTCTCATTCTCGAGTGGTGATCGGGGATTGGCGGGTGGTGACAAGTGGTGGTCGGGGTTGGGGGCAGCGGTTGGTGATTAGTGATTGGCAGCCACAGCTGACAAGAGGTGGGTGGTGGCGAGAGCGAGTGATAAAAAGTTTTTATTTCACTTTTATTTCAGAAATGAAGAAATAGAAAATTTTAACTAATTATTTCTGTTCCAAATCTATTTCTAGAGTAGAAATTTGTTTCAAAAATGGAAAAATAAAATTACGATATCAAACGAATTTTTGTTTCAAAACTGTTATGGAGAACAGAAGAATAGAGATGGAGAAATAGAGATGTTTTCATGCGGACCGTAAGCAGCTTGCTTTGTAGGGTCAAATTAGCAGCACATCCGCTCCGGCTTTAGTTACTCAATCTGACTTTGGACGTCCTCACGTGCAGGCCGGACAGAAGTTTTTGGGAGAGAGGGTAAGCATTTCGGGTCTATCTCTTGGCTGAAGTATTCGAGCAAGATGTGTTGTTCCTTGATCTCTCCCTCCAAATCTTTTAGCCCGTTTAATTTCTGCCGACGACAATCGTATTAGGCACTCTCAACCTCATCCACTTCCTTTTGGTAAACGACCACATTGTATTGAGATATTTCAAGTTTCATCCGGGAGAAATCCAGTTGAAATAAGCCTGACCTTGGAGGTGATGGAAAATTCCTAAAGGGGGCCAAACTGTCGAGTAATCTTGAGGGTTTAATTGGATTTATACAAAGTGAGTCCCGCAAGAGGAATCTGGTTATCCAACATGGAATTAAGACTTGTTTAATTTAGAGAAATGCTTATATGAGTATCATTAATCCACCGTGAGAATAATAACCTATTTTAAGTTATAAAAATAACAAATAATTATAAATTATTGTCAAGTCCATTCCTTTTAAGAATTTGTGATTCATAAAATGTTACCACTCTCATAGACATAGTAACCCAAAAAATTTTATGCTAATAAAATCCTTTAATTTACTTTGTCAATAACAGTTGAAGGAAGAAAGAAAGAGAGGGAGGGAGGGGGAGGGGAGAGAGACATCTTTGGGTTTTATCTTGAGGGTCAACTTGAGCTTAGGGCCCTTTTCTAATTTTCAGGTTGGACAAGAAAAATTCATAATCTTGCATGTGTCTATGTTCTAATTTCCAGATAAGGAGAATGCAAGACTATGCAGTATGGATCGTTTTGTTTAAAGGTCAATATTTAATATCAGTAGCGAACTCAAATGTGAAAAGGAAATAATGGCTACTCATCAGATATATTGCGAGTATCACTTTCATCAAGATAATAGGTCTAATCTTTTTATAGTGAAAACTATTCAAGGTGAAACCTATTAACATGAAATAATGCAGCATACTTTAGCGAAATCCAATGAATATTTGTGAAGTGAACCTTTTCATACTTACTTCTCTTGATTACTAGGCTTGGATTCCAATGTATCTACTATGGAAGATCACGTCATTTGTTGGCAGAGTGAGAGACAATTCTAAAAGGTACTTCGAATTTAATTCATTAAAAATCCTGTGCCTTTCTGATGAAGACGCAAAACGGTATTTTTAACTTATAGTGACGATGAAAAACTTCAGATAATTTTGAACAGTCTTTAATGTTAAACAAAGTTGCCCTTAGTCTAAGTGATCCTTATTAAACAAGGTTTATTCTCGAGTGTCTTTAGCGCACTAAACATGCTAAGTAAAACAATTTCAGTTTTCAAAATGATTCTATATAACATGAGAAAAACATTAAATTGAATAACTTAATTTTTCCTTCCTAACAAAAAGAACCACCGTAGATTTTCTTTCGTCGCCTGCACAACATATGGATCACAAGACACATCAATTAAATCTATTAAGTAATAGTAAATTCTCAAATTATAGAAATAATAAATAAAGTTCATTTCAAACAGATTTTCATGAGTCATGTCAAGCGATAATTTCAGTATAATGAATTAATACTTATGACGGATGTGTCTAGACTATGATAAAGCTGCAAAGTGGAGACAACACTTATCCACCTTTTCCTTTTAAATTCAACGAAAGTGGAATACTCAATAGGCTTGGAATTTCATCTGTTCTCATATGAACTAATGTTGTCGACAAAGTACAGTTGCAGTTGAGGTCCATCAAGCTTTATAATCACTAATGGCCTATCGGTAACATAATTAAGTATTGAATATGTTCAGCACTCGATTAAAGTAAATGTATTTGATGATTATAGCTAAATGTCAACATAAAAATTCCATTACATCAGAAAACTTGCTTAACGTGGTAAGTTAGGAAGGGGTTACATAATTTATCGAGTAGAAAAAATTAATTTGTGCAATTAGAATATTGCATGAACATATAATAATCACAATTCATCTATGATAAGAAAATCGATAATATTCAGTGATCAATTTTTCAAAAAAAGAAGTTTCTACTTTCAACACTTAAAATTATTGATAGTTAAAATTCAGTGCTTAAATTCTCAATATCTAATATTCAACCTTATCTAATGATCCTTCAGTAAATAGATTATTTAACAAATTTTACTCTAATGGTGGGGGTATAATCAGCCCCACCCACTGCCTTCTTGCACAAAGAAGTAAAATATGGAGCCAAAAAGGCATTATCTAGAAGGGATAAAATATGAATTTCTAGAAGCAATGAAACGTTTTGACAGGGAATGTTGGCTGGGCGCACCACCGAGACATGCATCACATTTAGGGGGATATTTCAAAGAGAGCCCAAGTTTGAATTTATCGGCATCAACCATGTATGATCATTTTAAAAGTTAAGCCAAATGGTCAACTATAATATTTTAATTGCTCCATCCTACACCTTATCAGTGGTTTGGATATTTTTTCGCCAAACACAGTGCGCAACTGCACAAAAGTAATTCTCAGTCATTCATAATCGCATAACATTAAGAAAAAGCAGAGCATACTTTGACGTTGTTTCAGAAGTGGATTTCCAATCGACCATAGTAGTGAGATTAACAGAGAAATGAATGACAAATAGAGAGATGAAATAGCAGTATTAAGGTGGTTCAATCTGAATTACTGTGATTCACGTCCACGGACAGAGCGAGAGCTGTAAATCCACTTTGGATAAGGAGATTTCAAGCATGAAATAAAGCCTCGCTTAATGCCAAGCACTGGCCTCTCATTACAAGAGGCGCTGATGTCGTTGGTCCCCATGCCTTTCCTTTCTTAGCCGGAAGCATAGCATTTCCTTATATTCGTGACTTCCGGTGATAAGCGGAAGACTGATCTGCTCATGTTTAACACAATTTTTTACGGTGCTTTCATAACCAACAAAAAGAACCGAAGGAACATTCTTAAGAGGTTTATATGTGTGATCATATAAAAATTGATTGAAATCAGACTTTAGAAAACGCTCTAGATTGAAAATGTGTCGCCTCTAGGCACTTGCTCAAGTGGCCTGGGGCTCCCAAATTCTAAACTAGATGGCTTCTGTGCATTTCCATTTGAACACCACACCAAACTCCTCCTATGTACTCTACATTACATTTCCAACCTTCGATCCTCATGTAATTTATCGAGGTACTTTGAGCAGACCAAAGCTTACCCACTTAAGTTGGGTTTCCTCGTCATAAGAAACAAATGCCACAAGGGTAAGAAGGATCTACGAGATGGGTAGTAACTGAACTTTTTTTCAATATTTAAAGGGGCCATTATAAATTTTATTTGTTCAATTTTATTCATGACCTTTCAAAAATACACTCAATGTAGTCCTTTCGTAAAGTATATGGATATGTCACACGTACCCTTTTAACATGGACTGCACTGCTAGCATATGTTGGCCTAGAATAATGACCAAAACTACCCCGTTTTTTTCCCCAGCGAGCAAATTTTTTTGTTCCTTTCTTTGGCAGAGAGAGAGAGAGAGAGAGAGAGAGAGAGAGAGAGAGAGAGAGAGAGAGAGAGATATGGAAGCCACATGTAAGCCATGTACGTGCCAACCTGGCAAATCGAACATCAAGTTAACAAAACTATGTCCATGTCATCTAAGTCTTAGGATTTACATTGGAAGAATTACATCGATTGGAATTTTAAAAATTCAATGATAAGATGAAACCAAAGAAAAAAAGTTTATAGACCGCATTAAAAATTGAAAAAAAGTTATGTACTGATATTGCTAATATTTATGCACAAACAGAATTTGGGGACTTACAAGTTTCGAACTATGTTTCCAAACTAGGGGAGTACGTGTGTAATCGAGTTGAGTTGACAAATAGCTCAACACCTAAGTGTGACCCAAGTCAAATAGTTAAGATTACATAAGTTTTCAATAAGCTTGAGCTTGACTCAATTAGACAATAGTTCTCTCTCAAAACCCAATAAAACTCAAACTTGAGCTCGTATCGTCAGAATATACTACAATTGAAAACTAGTAATAAATTTATTCAGTTCATATTTATTAACATATATAATTAAAATAAATAAAGATTGAATAACTTGACTAGGGTTATGAGCTATTATTTTTGAGCTTGAGCTAGGCTCGATTAATTAGTATTTGAGCTACTTGAACTCAAAAGAATCAAGCCAAGCTTTTGTAATCTGCAAGTTGAACTTGAATAGCTCACGAGCTTGACTGAGTTACATCCTTATTGCCAAACAAGGGAATCTAGAAGTTCTTCCCAAACTTAGACAACACGTTGATATGGTTAAGTCAAGCAAAATGGGAACTCAGCCATTGGTCGTCTAAAGTTGATATTGGTCATAGAATATGATTTCAGTGTTGAAGTTTAGTTTTCAAGTTGCGCACCACCAGCCAATCTCAATTATTTATGACTGTCTACGTGGCACTAATTCATTGGCAAAGAATCACACCCTTCAGATCAATAATATTTTATTAGCAGATGCTGACCTAGGCTAGTTGTTTCACTGAAGAAAACCAGTTCTTTCCAATAGGAACATGAATCCCAATAACTTACACATGATTGGAAGGCAAACATAGATGCAAATACATATCTACACGTAACAACATGCTAATATAGATTATGAAAGGTTGAAAACGTTGATACACACACACACACACATATATATATATATGGAGGCAAAAACTTACATATAGGCCCAAGTACCCAACCATGAAAGAAAATCAACCGCCGATTTGCTTTTAGCTAGGGGTTGAGACCACCGCAAAACCAACAACCCTCTTAGAGCCATAAATTTTTGCACTAAATGACAATGTTGAATGGTAGCATCTTGATTAATCACCCATCAGTCAATGATAACAAGAGTCACTTCAATTGCATCCGTGCTGTTCATGATGAGGTTGCAATAGCTATCAAGGCACAAAGGAGGAGCAAAAGGTCCACTGAAGCATTATCGAGAGAGAGTGAGAGTGACAACAGTTGAGCAACATTTTGTCTATAAAAACCCATCACACTCATTTGGAGTTCCTCGCACACAAATTGAAAGACACGACTCACCAAATCATTCCAATTGTGTCCTAGACAGTACCCAAAGCACGACTATGGCCAAACAAAACCATTTTTCATTCCTTACATCAGCCACTCTTTTGGTCATTATAGTTTGTGTTTCAGAAACGCTTTGTCGTCCTCTTGAAGAGGAACACTTGTTAAAGCAACATGAGGAGTGGATGGCAATCCACGGGCGCGTCTACAAGGACGCGGCCGAAAAGGCCAAACGGTATGAGATATTTAAAGAGAACATTAAGCGTATCAATGCCTTTAATAATGGTAAGGATGTGGGGTATAAACTGGCTGTGAACAAGTTCGCAGACCTAACCAATGAGGAGTTCCGCGCTTCCCACACCGGCTACAAGAGGAGGCCCACAGGGGTCCTGTCCTCTGGCGATGCAAAACCGTTCAAGTATGCGAACTTCACCGCCATTCCATCTGCCTTAGACTGGCGAACCAAGAAGGCTGTGACACCTGTCAAGGATCAAGGCGGCTGTGGTGAGTGGAAAATCAAAATTTGTCTTGCGAAAATGTCAAAATTCTCATGTCGTACTCAAGCTGTTAAAAATAGGCAACAAATATACATAACAGAACAATATTATTTGTAATTCACTTTTAGATTCATTTTACACCTTTCATACTACACGTATACACGTCTTCTATTTTCTAATTTACTATACTATCTGCTTGTGCAGGAAGTTGTTGGGCATTCTCAGCAGTGGCAGCTATGGAAGGGATTACCATGATCAAGAAGGGGAAGTTGGTGTCGCTCTCAGTGCAAGAACTCGTGGATTGTGATACTAACGATTACGGTTGCGGGGGCGGGCTCATGGACACGGCCTTCGAGTTCATCCAAAGCATCGGTGGCCTCACCACTGAGGCGAACTACCCTTACCAGGCAGATGACGGGTCCTGCAATACGGCCAAGATGGCAAACCCCATAGCCTCAATAACCGGATACCAGGACGTGCCGGCCAACAATGAGAAGGCCCTCTTGCAGGCCGTGGCGAACCAGCCAGTCTCGGTGGCAATCGAGGGAGGTGGGTTTGGCTTCCAATTCTACTCAAGCGGTGTATTCTCTGGCTCGTGTGGAACCGATATTGACCACGCGGTCACGGCAATCGGGTACGGGAAGACCTCTGGGGGAACCAAGTATTGGCTGCTGAAGAATTCGTGGGGCACTGGGTGGGGTGAGAGCGGGTACATGAGGATCCAAAAGGATGCGAGCTCTAAGGCTGGTCTCTGTGGTCTTGCCACGAAAGCTTCTTATCCAACTGCATGAAGAAAGAAGAATGAAAAAAATAAATTATGAGCTTATATATGTGATACTTTAGCTCTCTATATGTGTGTGAAATGAAGTCTAGCGTCTCTGTAAAAGAATCGAGTATAAGTGACAATACGTCACTAGGGGTGGTGTGTCCTACAGCAGAAGCTGCATGTTGTTAGAAAATTAGAGGCCTGCCAACCAAACTCGGTTTCAAGTGGTCGAATGAATGTGTGGGACAAGATGAAGAACATAGTCCCATAAGTGAATGGAATAGTTTCGTCAGTGTAATCTTAAGTACTGAAGTGTGTCCAACACCAGAAATATCATCCTTTAAAGTGATCCTTAATGGAAGCTGATGGAAAATGAAATGCCATCCTGTAATGTGCTTTGCTTGATATATTACAGACCAGCACAGGTGGTTATTCCTTTTTGGGACGATATCACAGCTCATCCTTAAATCATCCATCGCATTGACCCATTATTCTATGTGCTTCTTCTACTAAGTTGAATGAAGCCATAAAATAAAAAAAATTGCAGAAAATTTCTTAATGTTGTCTACCGGGATTCAACGCAGTATGCTGCCTCATTAAGGGAGTACTCGGATAGGAGTTAAAGTCTAAGACACATTCCTATCTCCACTGAATTTCACTCTTAACACTTTAAACGAGTTACGGACCAAGTAAGCATGTTATCTACTCTTTTTAGTTTGATTAGATCATATGAGACTTATTTTTTATGCGCATCTTACGTGTGAATTCTCACACTCTTGTCACTCCTCTATACGAAGGTGGGTTGCCTTTGTTTAATCAAATTGAAAACGGCAAATCATTGCAAAAAACTAGCAAAGAAGCATGTGAAGAGTGCCCTCTCTTAATGTGAACCCTATTCATATACATTGTTTGATGAGATCAAATACACATGATCAAATGATGTATGTGAGTTGAATTCATATGCACCTAAGTTATTTTACTACTGAGAGTTACTATTGAGATGTATGTGTAAGTTATGTTAAAAGGTTCCACATCGAAGAATTGGTGTAGCATGAAGTAGTTAATATATCTTAGTTACCTGAAACTCATTGACTTAAATTTCCAAATGAATGTAAGTGCAACCGAATAAGTTGACATGCATGGATTTGGCGATCAACCTCAAGCGAAGGTACCAAAATTCTACTCTGCACTCCTAACGGTTACTTTGGTATAGGTATTATCCAATGACTGTATGGGCCTAGGCATGTTTGCAGGAAAGCTCCCTTCGATCACTTGGAGGGTCAATATGAAGCACCGAAGTTAAGAGTCTAAAAAAATGAAAAGCACGACACTGAGAACTATTTTTTAGTGGAACATCAATATGAAGTTCGCCTTATATCTTGGTGAAGCCCTTGTGCAGATCAGCGGCTAGAGTCAGAGGCCTTCGCCGCTTCATCTTGGGCCGGGCTCGTCGCTTCTTCTCAACGACTACTCAGATGATGGAGGGAATCTCGCTTTTTTGATTGGGGGTTATAACAAGCCTAGACAACGCGGCTAAGACCAAACTATAGGCAAAAGTACAACCCAAGTGTCAAAATTTGGCACGAAATGATACTTAAGTGCCAAAAGTTATGAAATGTGCACTTGAGTGTCACTTTTTTTGAAAATTAGATTACTTAACTGTCAAATCTGCGGCGAAGGCTACCGGAAATCCAACGTCGTTTATTTTAATAATATAACTTGCGGCTCACCGAAGCTAAGTTAACAAAAAATCAACAAAAACGACATCGTTTTTATGCTGATGTGGCATTTAAAAATGCATTAATATTAAATAACTTTAAAAATATATTATTATAAAATTGATTAATTTGAAAAAAAAAAAAAAAAAAAAAAGGAAGGGGAGGGTTTGGGCGAGGGTTGTGCAGCCCTCGCCGTATCGTCGTCATCACTACCCCGCCATCGCCTGGAAGGGCCGGCAATGATGGGTGAGGGTCGGCCAGTGGCTGGTGTTGCCGGGCCTTGGCCGACCCTCACCCACCATCACTAGCCCTTCCCAGCGATGGTGGGACAGCGGCGAGGGCTACACGCCCTCGCCCGAACCCCCTCCCCCTTTTTTTATAAAATCAATTTTAAATTTTTATTTTTGATATGATTTGGACAATTTTTTTTTAAATTACCACGTTGATATTTTATTTTGAAAAAAATTACTCTATCAAGAAATAAAATCGCCGAAAACAACACGTGGCGTTTGGCCGGATTTTTTGCCGTTGGCACTTAACTATTTTTTTTTTTTTTCTGATTTTAGCACTTAAATGTACATTTTCAAACTTTTGGCACTTAAGTGTCCTCCCGTGCTAAGTATTGGCACTCCGGGGTCCGCACGTCCCAAACTATATATCAGATTTAGCTAGGTAATGACCTACTTTTCAAGAAAAAAATTTCACCTTCTTAGTTAATGAGTTTGATAGTACATAGATGACTTGAAAGATGTCAAATTAACATAGGATCCACAAATATGATTTTGATATCAACAAAAATGCTATAAAATACCCCTTATTAATGTCATATTAACAATAAATAATGCATGCACTTTGGAAAAACATTAGATTAAGGGCCATGTTATGTGTATCTAGATATACTCATTTTATGTCAATATCAAGTTGCATTCTTAAATGGTGCACTGTAATATACCATATTCTATCAGGGATAATTACATAAATGGTCTTTGAACTTTGATCCAATGTATAATGTTGACCCTCAAATTTTAATTTGTTCAATATAGTTCGTAAAGTTGTTGTAAATGTTCAATCTAACTCCTAAATATATGAAAACATCCAATGTTATCCTTGAACTTGAATTAATAAAAGGACAACATTGAACATATTTATATGATCCAATGATTAAATTGAATATATAGGGACCACATTAAACAAATTTTAGGGACGACATCGTACAATGGGTTAAAGTTCATGAATCACATTGAATAAATTAAAAGTTTAAGGACCATATTAATTATTGAGCCAAAGGTTGGGTCAAAGTTCTAGGACTATTTATGTCATTTTCCATATTTTGTTATATCAATTTCCACCAAGTACATAAAAAATAGATTTATTACAAAAGTACAAAAATATAAGGGAAATTACATAAAAAAAAAAGTAGAATAAAATCGAAAGGAGTAGAAAGTGGGAATAGTTGGACGTGGTCAACGCATTAATCAACTCACCCACTTTCATGCACTTAGTATTTGGACGTGCCAATTAAAAATTTAAGTGGGATAACATAGGGTATAATGTGTACTCTATAATGGGGAACAATGTCCTGCTCTTCTTGGCCACTCACTTTTTCCCTTTTTTTTTCTTTTAAATTGTAACATATATCAAGATCGATATGTCAAATTTGACAATTTCTATTTCTCATTTAGTTTTTCCTCTTTACTCTCTTTTTGTACTATTTTAGTAAATTTTCCTCTAAGCAAGATATTAGGTAGTTGAGCTTATTTAATTTCTATTCATGAAAAGATAGAATCATGAAGTTATTGTTTGACAGTGAAGTAAGACATCAATTTCTATGTTTCTTGAGCAACAAATTGATTGAACAATTCATTCATGCATAATATATCCTAGCCAAATCAACAACTGATATTTTAAGTATGGTTATGTAAAATTCAGAATGGAATTTCCTTTACAATTCTACCCCATTATTAATTGAATTGTGCGGCAAATTGGTATACTAGGTGAAAGCGGTCCTTGAAAAAGATAAAGGAAATAATTTAAGCCTGAGGAATTTATTAGTACTTGCATCTTTACACTGGACAAGAAATCGATCAATACGCTTAATGGTTGATTGTTCATCTTCGCTGGAAAAAATAGTAAAGTCAGGTGTCCCAAATCTTTGAGGACAATGTAGTATTTCAATCCAATTTGGACACAATTTCTTGATAATCCCTCTTTCTACTACTAACTCCCGTTGAACTTCGTCAGCCAATCTTACCGAACTGCAATGTTGATTCGGTAGAACATCCTCCCCCTAAGTGGTGATGCCGATCTTGTTAGGTTGTCCAAATTTATGTTAATCAGCAAATTAGGCCTAATAGGGAAATTCACATTGGGTAGTACCAATAGACCCTATGGCCTTACATTTTTAACATTTGGCATTTGACCAAGTTGTTGACTAGTTCGGGTGAAAGTATCAAAAAAGTCTTAAACCTATTGTAGTTTTAAACCTTTCAATTTGACCAATTTAGTTCTAAACCTTTTTGTATTGGTATTAATTGGGTCTATCTAGCCAATTTATGCTAGAAATTGTTGATATGGACACCGGTTGTCTTACATGACATAAGCGATGCTGACGCATATATTTTTATATAATTTTTAATAATTTTTCGATTTTTTTAAATTTTGTATTAATTTTGTCCTTGTTATTTTTCCTTTTATTTTATTTTCCATCTCTTATCCTTCTTTTCTTTTTTGTTCTTTCTTCTTGATTTTCCTCCACCATCCTCCATCCAGTGGTGGTTGTCGATTGTTGGCAAGGACAAGGGCCTAGACACTCTTGCCAGCCACAAGCAATATTTTCCCTCACTAGCCTTTTGGCAAGGGTTGGCGAGGGCTAGGCGAGGCTGCCTTTTGCCGATCTAATGAGGGGATCCTCACTCAGCCTTCACTAGAGGTTGGGGAAGGCACCCCTTGCCAATGCCAAAGGCCAGTGAGGGGAGCAAGGGCCAACCTTGCCTAGACGAGGCCCCTTGCCATTTGAGCGAGGCTACCCTTGTCGCAGGGTCCCCTCACCAAATTTGGCGAAAGGTGGCCTCGTTGGTTTTTGCCTTTCGGTTGGACAAGGCCCCTCATCAACACTAGAGGCCAACCCTTGCCCTTGTTGACAATTGTCGACCTTTGTCGACCAGCGGCAGGTGGAAGAAAATAAGGAAGAAAGAAAAAGAAAGAAAAAAAAGAAAAGAAGGAAAAAAAAAGGAAAAAAAAAGAAAAAAGAAAAAATTCAAAAAAGTAATTAAAAATTATATAAAAATGTCCATGTAAATGTCGATTGTGCCACATAGGATGAATGACATCCATGTTAGCAATTTCCAACATAAATTGATCAAATGAACTCAATTGATTTCAATGTGAAAATATGTAGGACTAAATTGATACCAATACAATAAATTTATGACTTTTTGGTACTTTTTCCGACTAGTTTGGGTTGCCAACTTATTATTTTGAATTAGGTTATTTCAAACATTATTTATTAGGTGATCTCCATTATTTCTCCTTAATTAGAAAACTCATGACTCTGCACAATCATTAATTTTATTGGTTTGATCACATTTTACATGTGACTCATGATACAATTAGCCGTGACATCTTGCTGTTCTTCAAGCAAGCTACTCATGGCTGACACCTGGAACGACATCCCTTGATTGCTCTTCACTTAAATACCTTGAAAGATTTGGCTTTTTCGCATTGAAATCCCTATGCCGCTCTCCTAGCGGCTAAAAATTTAGAAAGTGCACCAACCCCGTCGTCAGTTTGTGGCATTGATTGTTGTTTCCTGTAGCATTGGTGGACTCTTGTTGATTTGGTTCTTGCCATACTAGTCTCCTCAATTCAACAAAAATGCATTTCATCAAGCACATCAAAAACATGTTTCACAAAAAATGATGAAATGATAGATTGATGGATTGACATGAATTGCCAAAGGTTGCAAAAGGTCCTTTGTTAATTTTGGATAAGAAAGTAAATGACAAGAAATTTAAAAATTCAAGTTAGGAACAATCATTGGTAGTGATTTAAAATGCATGAAAGTAAAGATAAAGGATAAATTTGTAGAATAACATTGAGTTCTTTGGTTGATTGAGAGATGAGCCTTTATAAAGAGTACGATGTGGATATCTATAGCCTGCAATCAATTACCAACAGCTATTGAATTTGAAAAGATGACTTACTAATTATATCTTCGAAACAAATAACTTCATAATCCTATTGGCCATTACAAGTAAATACAAATCCATATTTTCTATTATCTAGAAAAAAATTTCAACAATAAGTTATAAAAAAAATCCTAGAATATTAGTATTAGACGTAACTACCCAATAGTTTTGTTTTTCTGCCGATTGCATGCTATTACTTTGTCAATCAACTTCTAAAGTTTTGATTAAGGCTCTCATCGGTTTTCACTTTGTGTGTTGTCAATGATTTTATCGGCAAGTTGTTGATTCCCTTCAAGCTAGCGATAATTCTATTCATTGATGACTTCTATTTTCACTGAACTCTACTCTCATGGACAAAGTCCGTCACTTATCGATATTAATCAAAAGTTGGTCATTTTTTGGTGTCAACATCATTAATCAAAATTTGCGGTACTCATTCATGATCTATAGTAATCTTACTTACTGAGAGATAGTTTCAATTTAAATGTTAGGTATTGGGAATTTACTTGTGTATCGTAAATTGTTATAGTTTACTCAAAATTATATACATATTCTTGAAAAATGGGTGTAATAATTAATAACAAAATGTACTTGTTCATGCTGTTCAACATATTTTCCAAGTAGCAATGATCTATCAAGGTACAAAATTGAGTCATTACATGCTATGATATTATATATGATGATTGTACTTACCAACAAGATTGGTTAATGTGTGTTATGTTTATGGATAAAAGTATGATCAACATATAAAATTCGCTTATAATGAGTGTTTACAGTTTTGTATTGTCACGAAACATGTCCCAAAAAAAAATATAAGCAGATAATAGAATGATCATTGACTTTCCGTTGATCTATCTAGTTAATGTGACTTGCGTATATGTTTCCATCATTGATGATTTGATTGTACTAAATTAGCAATCCCTCAATTCTCGCTTGCTGTGAATTAATGTGGCGATAGATTCCCTTTTTAGTTGCAAAAAATCATTTTCATAGTGAAATATGGGACAAAGTGTCCTTAAAAAATTGCCACGAGCATTATTTGATGGCCACAAATGCTTTATATGAGAGATAATGACACAAACAGTCTCTAAATTTTGATCTAATATATAATGTTGTTTCTGAACTTTAATTTATTTAATATGAGCTTTTGGCCCAATATACAATGTTGTTTTTAAACTTTTAATTTGTTTAACATGAACTTTGAACTTTTGACGCTTAAAACTCAATGCTTAATTTCTCAGTACTTAATTTTTTATCAAACGAGTCTTCATTTGATAGAATATTTGGGTTATAAGCAAGCCCCACCCACTACCTATTTTCACAAAGAAGGGTAAGATGAAGCCAAATGGGCAATGTCTTCAAGTGATAAACTTGAATTTCTAGAAGCGATGAAACATTTTGACAATGGCAATGTTGATTAGTCGCACCAATAAGCCATGTACCTTGTTAGAGAGATCTTTCATAGAGAGCTCATGTTTAATCCCGTCAATGTTATCCACTTCTATATGATATTTACTCAAAACTCTAAATCAATAAATTATCGGACAACTAAAATGTATTAATTACTCCACCTTACACCATATTTATCATGGTTGAGGCTCCTTTTGTTTTATATTTTCCTTAATTGCTTGTTTAACTCATGAATTAAATCTAGGGAAAATTCCAAATAAGAGCCTGAAATATCCTTATTTTCTCAAATAAGGGCCCGAAATAGACCTTGTGTTAAATATGAGTCTGAATTGGTAATGGTTGTGTCAAATAAGAGTTTGATCTTGCCAGTTGCTAGCTTGCTGAATATTCTAACCGATTAAAGAGTGTGTTCATCCAAATACAATTTTAATTTTAAATTATTTTTTATTCATTTCTTTCTTTCTTTTTTCTTTCTAAGGAGGGTCACTGGTCATTGGCAACGGCAAACGAGGGCTTGACTAATCTTGCCGGCCGTGGGCAAGGCCGCCCTTGCCAGATCTAGCGAGAGTTGGCATCGCTTGGGGCTGACAAGAGCTTGGTGACTGTCGTGACCTATTTTTTTCCGTCCCAGATGGGGGAGAGGAAATATCTAAATAAATAGGTTTGGGGGTATTGTCCAAAGAGTGGGTCCAGGACCCTCATTAGACATGGGCTCTCCCAAGCCCATACCCCGCGCAACGTTGGGTGTTCATGAAAATCTTCAAATGAGGAGTCGCCACTAGCCTATTGGGGTCGGCTAGAAACCAAGCGAGGCATGGGAGTGTACCTCACTTTCTACGCAACCAGAGATTCTAGGGTCGGGGACTTGATTACACTAATCAACTAATTAGTGCCCTTCTGGTACCTAATCTTGTTCATTTCAAAAAGATTTCAGCCAAGCAGTTTGGATTGATTTTAGACTTAACTACTAACATGTGAGGTGATCATGCGGGTGCGCAATCATCAAAATAATAATCAGCAATTAAAGAAAACATTAAATAAATTGCAAGAGAAAATAATAACAACCTTAATTAAACTAAGGGGAAACCATAATCATCGCATCATAAGGGTGCTATCAAGGGTAATTTGTATCCGAGATTAAAACCCTAAGGCGAAGCCGTGAGGGCTTGCTCAAATTTGAGCACAATTTTAGACCGATGATTTTCCAACATTTTTTTTTAAAGAGAAAATGGTCCAAGAATTATTTTAGAGCTTTTTGGGAAACTCTAAAACAAACTAAGAGTTTTTGGGATTTTTGAATTTTTTTGGAATTTTCAATATTTTAATATTTTTTGATTTTTAATAAATAAATAATAAAAAAACATTTTTTTTTTCGAAATTTTTCATAACTTTTTAGGTTTCTGAATTTTCCATGAATTTTCTTAAATTCCGAAAAAAATTTATGATTTTTTTATATTTTTTTTATGTTTTTTATGATTTTCTGAATTTTTGAAATTTTTGAAATTTTTTTATTATTAAAAAGATAATTCGGACCGGGTAAAAGACTCGGCCCTACTAAACCAATCCAGACCTTAATGGTCCGAATTGGGCTAAAAAAAAACTATACTAAAGCCCATCTTGAATTAATCTCAATCGGCCCACGGAGAAAAGATTTTTAAAAAAAAGGAAAATAGCCCACTCGAATTTTAGTCCCAGCCCAACCAAATCCGGCCCATGCCAGGCGTAGGCCCGCTCGATTCTCTCTCAGCCCAGCCCCTATTTTTTATTTTCGGCCTTTTCTTTGTTTTTCTGATTTTTCTATTTTTTATTTATTTTTCTTTTCTTATTTTCTTTCTATTTTTTATTACACGTGCATTTCTGCATACTTTTCCCCTTCCCCCCGCATCGTCTTCAACCTTCTGCCGAACGCCCCCTCACGCCTGCAAAATTTTTTCGGATCGACCCACTTCCAATCACCGTTCAACCTAGCTAATGCCGACACCTACACGACCGGTGAAACTTCACCAACCCCCAGGCAACATCAACATCCGTCAGCCACCGGTTCCGGCCGCCCACTCCGACGAGTGTCTATTTTTCCGACGACTTGCAAAAAATAAACGTACAGACCAAAAACCCTCGTATAAAACACAAGGAAGATCAAGAAAACACACAAGGATCTACCAAACATGAGCAAAACATGTCAAGCTAAGCTAGTAAACACCGATCTGACAACGATGGTTTCGGGACTTCATTTGGACATTTTATCGAACACTCGGTGTGCATGAGCAAACAAAGGTGTTCCCGACACGAACTGAGTTCAAACCGCGCCTAAACTTCTAAACGAATGTGCCAGTATGCATAGGGACGCAAACGGAGGTACTGCAGGGGCCGGGGCTCGCTTGAACTGGTCGACGCGAGCTTCGGCCCGCGACTTCGTCGACCACAAACAAGGATGCTCGAGGGAAGCCTACCTGGTTCAGCTTGAGGACGCCGGTTGAGGGGACGTCGGACGGAGCTCGTGCGTGGCCAAGGCGTTAGCTGAAGCTCTCTTGCTCTTTCTCGGTCACTTTGCCTCTCTCGGTTTCACTCTTGGTCTGCTTCTCCTCTCTCGGTTTTTTTTTTTTTTTTTCGGTCTCTCCGTCTATCTCTCTCGAGCACTCTCGGATCTGGTTTTTTTGGGACAGCACCCGGCTCTCTCTTGCTCTCTCTCCCTCCCGGGTTCTCGGTCTCCTTCTCTCCGTTTTTCTTCCTCCGAGTCTTCCCTCTTTTTTTCTTAGCTCTCGTCTTTCTCTCTTGAGCCGCCCTCCTTCGCTTTGCTCGCGTGCTCGACCTGCTGCCGCCGTTCGACCCGCTGCTGCTGCGTTTTTTGCTGGCTTCCTGCTGCGTTTCTACCCGTCTTTCGGCCCCGACTTGCTTCATCATCATCATTTTTCGTCCTTGCTGCTGCTGCTCTCCCTTTCGCTTCTCTCGCTTCGCTCGGCCCTCCGCCGACCTTTCCCATCTTCTCGTCTTTCGCTCTCGACCCGCCGCTTGCTTCATCATCATCTTCGCTTTCCCGCAGCCGCTTCGACGCGAGAGAGAAGAATGGAAGAAGAAAAACGAGCGGGCCGGGCCGGGCCGAGGAAGAAAGAAAAAGGAAGTGGGCCGGGCGCGTGCGAGGGAAGGGAAAGGGTCGCGTGGGGGCCGGGCGGACCCAGCCCCGGCCCGGCCTCTTTTCGATTTTTTTATTAAATTTTTATTAATTTAATTAATTTAATTAATTTTTAATTTTAATTTTTTTAATTAATTTCTTTTTTATATTAACTTTAAAACTAGTGATGCAAATGCCCCCTAATGTCTATATGCGATGCAATTTTAATGAAAGAATTTTTTTTGTTAAGAGATTAGAAACTAATCTCTAATTTTCCAATGTAGTTAACAAATGCTAAAACAAATCGCCAAAATTTAAGTGTCAATAGCTGCCCTTCTTTGAATGGGAGCTCAAGGAGGTTCCTTTCAAAGACGAGAGACACTTAAATTTTGTCCATGAACGATGATGATCAGGGGCTGCGTATGAGATAATGATGTGAATGCATGATCCTTTTTTTTTTTTTTTTTTTTTTTTTTTTTCAAAAACCGAGATGAGAAAGTCTTATTATGTGGTAACTAGTTTTGACTGGAATGGAGGTCTCACCGTGTAAAAACGGGTTTCGACCAGGGAGGTCTCATCGTGTAAAAACGAGTTTCGACCGGGGAGGATAGTCTCATCGTGTAAAAACGGGTTTCGACCAGGGAGGTCTCATCGTGTAAAAACGAGTTTCGACCGAGGAGGATAGTCTCACCGTGTAAAAACGGGTTTCGACCAGGGAGGTCTCATCGTGTAAAAACGAGTTTCGACCGAGGAGGATAGTCTCACCGTGTAAAAACGGGTTTCGACCAGGGAGGAGGTCTCATCGTGTAAAAACGAGTTTCGACCGGAGAGGATAGTCTCACCGTGTAAAAACGGGTTTCGACCGGGAGGAGGTCTCATCGTGTAAAAACGAGTTTCGACCGGGAGGATAGTCTCACCGTGTAAAAACGGGTTTCGACCAGGAGGAGGTCTCATCGTGTAAAAACGAGTTTCGACCGAGAGGATAGTCTCATCGTGTAAAAACGAGTTTCGACGATCGTGTAAAAACGAGTTTCGAGGGAGGTCTCATCGTGTAAAAACGAGTTTCGACCGGAGAGGATAGTCTCACCGTGTAAAAACGAGTTTCGACCAAGGAGGAGGTCTCATCATGTAAAAACGAGTTTCGACCGGGGATGAGGTCTCATCGTGTAAAAACGAATTTCGACCGGAGATGATAGTCTCACCGTGTAAAAACGGGTTTCGACCAGGGAGGAGGTCTCATCGTGTAAAAACGAGTTTCGACCGGGAAGGATAGTCTCACCGTGTAAAAACGGGTTTCGACCAGGGAGGTCTCATCGTGTAAAAACGAGTTTCGACCGAGGAGAAGGGTCCCAAGCGAGATCAACTTGAAAGGAGTGTCATTTGTGACAATCCAAGAAAAAATATTGAAGATGAGAAAGCGTTGACTGCATGAGCAAATCGAGCTAATTCAATTATTTGGTAAACATACGACACTACTTGGTATCGCAAAATTGTCATCGAGTTTGGAAGATATCATCAATTCTCGAATTCCTTTAGAAGAAAAGTCCATATCAAGATGATCCTGACTTATGAGAAGGATTCGTTAAGCATGCCAAGTAAGGGCTCTTTAGTCAAAAAGGGCTTCTCACATCTTCTCGAGGAAATGGCTATTTGATCCCATCCCTTAATGTGGGAAGCATAATTGATCACTGGGGGTATCTCACATAGCTCATGTCAAAGGCTTTGAGAATTATTCGCAGTAAGTACATATTGACCAATCTAAAAGGTCTTTTGGAAGGGTCATGATGTGACTTGGTCAAGGTTTCAACAAGGATAAACATCATCGGCCATGAAATGAAATAGTCATCGATCAACATCTTCACCAGGTTTTCAAGTCAAGAAACCTCATGAGATAAAACAGCTTGCTCTCGCTTTTTTCAACAGTAGCTTCTTTGAGAAGTTCTTACTTTCACTCAAGTCATCCCAATCTGAAGAGACTTCGGGAGGGGATTGTAATGTTGGTTCGGTTATAGGCTCAAAAGGCTTAGAATTTTCTTTGAAGAGGGGTTTGAGAATTGGTGATCATCATGGCGTCATTACCATTTCATCTAATTTTTTCGAAGACACTTGACTTTGGAAATCTAACTTTGTCTCGAAAGTCCTTTGGCTAAACATCTTAACATGAGAGCTTTGCTCTTTCATCTAATAGCTTTTGCATTTGCAATGATTTTTTTCAATGCAAGCATTTTGACTTTGACAACTTTTCTCACAAGAAAGTCTCCCCTTTTTTTTTCATGCAATTTTCCTCGCTTTTTTTTTCATTCATTTTTTTTAAAATCGGGCATTGGCCTTGCTTTTACCAGGCACACTACTTTTTCATGCCCCCTAGTTTTCATTGATTTTGATTTTTTTTTCTACCCTTTTGGACTTTCGAGACACTTTCCACATTTTCATGTAAATGTCAATTGCCTTGATAAATCATATGTCTTGCCCCAGTGGGGGGGAGATGATCACCATACGGGTTTTAGAAATGAATGTTCAGGCTCAACTTGGCTAAGCAAATGGCATAAGTGTTTAGGTAGAGAATTGAATGCTCTTCTTCATTTTGGGATACTTCGAGTTTCCATAAGAACTCACTTGAAACCACTACAAAAGGTTGATGCGAGTGAGAGCAAAGCAGTCTTTCTTGTTCTTCTCGCCATATGATGCCAACCGAAACCTCCAAATTTGCCCCATTGTGAGGGGTGGTTCTTGACAGGGGTATTTTATAGAAAATTCTCTAAATTTAAAGGCTCAAATGGGCAAACTATTGTCACTTGCGGTGTATAGGGCATAGAAGAAATTCCTCTTTTCACTTTGGTCCATGTACCACCTGCGAATGAATCTCTCGTCCTTAAATGACACGGCTTTTCTTTTTCCGCTCGACTCTCAAAGTGTTTAAAGGACGTGTTTGGAAATGGGTTGCCTTTCCTCATTCTAAGTGTCTTTCGCTTGGCACGATTAACATCCCAATTTCAATCAGTCAAAATCATCTAAGCAGATTAATCTCCATGGGGAATTTTGATTCAAAATGAGTGATCCGCCAAGCAGATAAGCAATTTCGAGATAAAAAAGATGTTTAGAGGCTTTGTGGATTTTTTTTTTTTCAATTTCCATTTTTGTGTTTGCTTTCTAGGAAAATGCCCAAGATTTTTGCTTTCTTCTTTTTTGTGAGATGGAAATTTTCCATTCATTTTCCTCCTAATTTGACAAAAGGGTACTTACATACTACGAGGCGACACGACAACCTAGTCTGACTTCATGAAGGCGAGGTGGCTCTTTGAATTGGCTCCTTAAGGATTGTCCTTCCTTTCTCCTTGTGTCATTTTTGTCGCACTGACTGGATACCTGAAACATGAATAGATATGCATGTATGGAATGTTTAGGTGGTGTGCATGCACGATACTATGTGACTCGGATCGTACGCAAAATGGCTCTACGGCCTTGATCTCATTCACGGAAAATATTTTTTGATTGCATCAGCATTTACAGGCTTAGGCAGCTCACGGCCGTCCATCTCAACCAAAATCATACTACCACCTGGTAGAATTTTCCTGATGACATAGGGTCCCTCATAATTCGGGGTAAACTTTCCCCGAGGATCAGGTATTATAGGTAGCACTTTTCGCAGCACCAAGTCATTAACTTCGAAACGTCTGGGACGAACCCTTCGATTGAAGGCCTTCGCAACCCGCTTCTGATAGCACTGGCCATGGCATATGGCTTGTAGTCTTTTCTCATCTACCATGTTCAACTGCTCGTGCCTCTGTCGTATCCATTCGACCTCGTCAAGCTTCGATTGAGAAAGGACCCTCAGCGAAGGAATCTCAACTTCCACAGGTAAAACCGCCTCCATCCCATACACCAACGAAAAGGGAGTTGCGCCTGTGGAAGTGCGGATAGATGTCCGGTACGCCATCAATGCATAAGGAAGTCTTTCGTGCCAATCACGGTAATTCTCGGCAGTTTTTGACAATATCTTCTTTATGTTTTTGTTTGCTGCTTCGACTGCTCCATTCATCTGAGGACGGTATGGGGACGAATTCAAATGTCGAATCCGAAACTCATTAAACAAATCATCCACGACTCTATTGTTTAGATTGGAGCCATTGTCGGTGATAATTGCCTCTGGCACCCCATAGCGAGCAATAATATCGCGACGAATAAACTTGGCAACATTTTTGGTGGTGACATTAACATACGAGTTGGCTTCGATCCATTTCGTAAAATAGTCAATTGCCACCAAGATGAATCGATGCCCGTTTGATGCTTTGGGATTAATGGGCCCAATCACGTCAATCCCCCACATAGAAAAAGGCCAAGATTGGGACATTTGGTGGAGCTCATTCGGCGGAGCATTCATTTTATCCCCATAAATTTGGTATTGGTGGCAACATCGCGCATGTTGAATGCAGTCGGACTCTATAGTTAGCCAGTAATATCCAAGCCGCATGATTTTTCTTGCTAGGAGGTGACCATTCATATGGGGGCCGCACTCTCCTTCGTGCATTTCTTTCATCAAACGGTTTGCTTCCTTGGCGTCAACACATCTCAGCAATGTTGAATCGAATGACCTCTTGTAGAGGGTGTTTCCACTAATGAAGAACTTCGATGCAAGCTTCGTTAAGTACTTTCGGTCCGAAGCATCACTTTCTTGAGGGAATTCACCTTTCTGAAGGTATTCTAAGATATCGCGATACCATGGCTCTCCATCAGGCTCTTCCTCAATTACCATACAATAAGCCGGGCGCCTAAGAATCTCAATCCTTAGTGGTTCGACGTCCAAACCCCCGATGGTTTGTAACATTGAAGACAATGTGGCCAAGGCATCGGCGAATTGGTTTTGAGACCTCGGCAAGTAGCTAAAGGATATTTCTTGGAATTCCTCTACCAACTCCCCTAAGAACTCATGATATGGAATTAATTTCGGATCCCGTGTTCGCCATTCGCCTTCAGTTTGCAGTATGATAAGGGCTGAATCACCGTAGACTTGCAACTTCCGGATTTTCATATCAATGGCAGCTTGGAGGCCAAGGATGCACGCTTCATATTCCGCGATATTGTTTGTGCAAGGGAAGGTCAGTTTAGCAGCGACAGGGTGGTGCTGGCCTTCTGGGGAGATAAGGACTGCCCCGGTACCCGACCCGGCTAAGTTAACGGCACCGTCAAAGAACATCATCCATTTGTCGTTTGACACAAGTAAGACCCGCTCCTCTACCTCATTCTCCTCATCAGAGTTTCCCGATTCGTGCGGATTCCCTGCTAACAGGTCTGCTATGGCGCGGCCTTTTACAGATTTTTGTCCTAGGCTTCGTACGTCAAATTCTGAAATCAAGATCTGCCACTTAGCCAGCTTTCCAACCAGCGCGGGTTTCTCTAGGAGATATCTAATGGGATCATTCTCGGTTACCAACAAAATTTGGTGGTGCAGGGTATATTGTCGTAATCGGTGTAACACCCAAACTAGGGCCGTGCAAGTCCTCTCAACTGCCGAGTAGTTCATCTCAGAGGTAGTGAACTTCTTGCTTAAGTAGTAAATCGCGCATTCTCTCCCGTCTTTTGGCCTTTTCTGGGCCAGCATAACCCCTAGTGACTCATCATGTATAGTCAAATACAAAATTAGAGGAAACCCAAGAACCGGAGGGACCAAGATTGGAGCATGAGTAAGATAGTGCTTTATCTTCTCAAACGCATTTTGGCATTTGGCATCCCATTCGACTCTCACATTTTTCTTTAAGAGCTTGAAGAATGGTTTTGCCATTTCTGATAGCTGACAAATAAACCTGGCCACGTAATTAAGCCGTCCCAACAAACTGCGAACTTCTTTAACGGTGGTCGGAGGTTGCAAATCGCAAATGGCCTTGGTCTTTGCCGGGTTGATTTCGATGCCCTTGCTACTGACCATGAATCCTAGTAGCTTTCCAGATTTTGTCTCGAACACGCATTTCGCAGGATTGAGGCGCAATTTAAACTTCCGGAGGCACATGAATAGTTTTCGCAAGACCTCGATATGGTCTTCGCTTCGTCTGGATTTTGCGATCATGTCATCTACATACACCTCGATGTCTTTGTGCATCATGTCATGGAACAATGCGACCATGGCCCTTTGATATGTTGCCCCAGCGTTCTTTAAACCAAAAGGCATCACTTTGTAACAAAAGGTCCCCCATGGAGTTATAAATGACGTCTTGCTTTTGTCCTCTTCCTTCATACGGATTTGGTTATATCCAGAAAATCCATCCATAAAGGAAAATAATTCAAATCCGGCCGTACTGTCAACCAGGACATCAATGTGTGGGAGTGGGAAGTCATCTTTCGGACTAGCTCGGTTCAGGTCGCGATAATCAACGCACACCCTAACCCGCCCATCTTTTTTCATCACAGGCACAATGTTCGCTATCCAAGTGGAGTAATGTGATACTTCAATGAACCCCACCTCTAACAATTTCATGACCTCATCCTCGATTTTCTTAGACAACTCCGGTTTGGTCCTCCTGAGCCTCTGCTTCTTGGGTGGCGCATTAGGGTCGGTCAGTAAGGCATGCTCCACGATTTCAGGATCAAGACCTGGCATATCAGCATAAGTCCAAGCAAACACATCCTGATACTCCCTTAGGAGGCCAATCATTTTTTTCATCTCCAACCTTGGAAGACCGGCCCCAATTTTGACTTCTTTGACATTCCCTGCGTCGCCTAAGTTTATGGAAATTGTTTGGTCTTTTTTCAATGGCCTTGACTCTTCATGCCGGTTCCATTCACGCTCAATCCCCTTCTGGTCATCGGCTTCAAAGATCGATTCTAAGAGATCTCTTTCGTGTATATCCGAGTCACATGAATCCTTATCATGATTATGCATTATGTAATGCCTGAGATGTGATGAGATGGGTTAGATCATGTTAATGATAAACATAATGCATGTTTTTTTTTGAGTAATTTTTTTTGAATATTTTTGGTAAAACGAGCTTCAAGAGCTCATCCTCATATCATCGGATTTCCTCGCTCTTGCAAAATTGTCAAAGAAAGGAGCATGTGGAGGCCCAAGCCTCAGAGATCATCATAGGACTGGTTTGGTATGCTTCCACATGTCCTTAATAAAATATGCATCCATTTTATTGAATGGGAAATGATAAGGCCGTATTACAACACGCACTTCCCCAGACCAACGGCTCGAGGTTAGGGGCTCGACATAGTCTTCATTACAAACGACTCAAACGATGAAATGGAAATAACAAGAAGCCGCCTCACGCATGGGGGAACATAAACAAAAAGCTACACTAAACGAGGCCGCCTACTCTGGAGGGGCAATGATGTCTTCAGAAGATCCAGCCTTTCCGCATTCCTGAATGACGCCTATGATATTATCCGCAAACAGACTAGCTGCATTGTTGATGGTCCTGTCCACCTCTGCCAACATCTTCGGAGGTCCCGAGAACGTTTCTTCCAATGGTGGGGGAGGAATATTTTGATGACCTTCTCCGTTTCTAGTTCGAACTCCATAGTCACCCCGACCTCCATGCCTGTCTTGACCTCTTCGGGGATCTCGGCCTCCTCGTTCACCACTGCCTCCTCGCTTTTCAACATATCCTAAGCCCTTTCTCCTTAAGTTTCTGTGAGCTTCGATAGGTTTTCGAATCCCTTGACCATGCAGCCCCAGGCCTTCTCCAGGGTTATACCCATTCGCCAACATGATTTTCCCGACTGCTATGGCTGACTTGGATAATTCTAGGGTGCCCACAGATGAGCCGGCGGGGATATGAACCATAGATACTAGCTCCAGAGTTTGAAAGCTTGATTCTTCTGTATATTCAGGCTCCACATACGGAATGGCTGTCTCATTGTAAACCCTGAAGTCCGTCTCTCCATGCACGGTAATAAGCCTGTTGTCGACCACGAATCGCACCTTTTGATGGAGGCTAGAGGGGACGGCGCCTGCCGTATGAATCCACGGCCTTCCTAGCAGGAAATTGAAGGTGCTCGGTATGTCTAACACTTGGAACGACACTTGGAAGAGCATAGGGCCGATCAGTAATTCCAATTCAATCTCTCCTATCGCCTCCTTTTTCATCCCATCGAACGCACGCACAGTAGACTTACCAGGGCGGATCCTCCCGATATCAACACCCAAGCGATGGAGCGTGGCCAACAGGCATATGTTAAGCGCAGAGCCATTATCAATCAGCACTCTAGGGACGAGAGTACTGTCATGTTTCACTAATATATGCAACGCCTTTGTGTGATTGGGGCCATCAATGGGGAGATCTTCGTCAGTGAAGGAAATTTGATCTTTTAATAGGATGGCTCCCACAAATTCCTCTAATTGGGCCTCATCAATCATTTCGGGGACGTGCACTTCATTGAGAACCTTCAGCAAGACATCCCTGTGTTTCTTCGAAGACTTGAGTAGCTCTAGGAGGGAAATTTGAGCCAGCATTTTTCGTAGCTGATCTACTATATTGAACTCGCTGGATTTTACGATCGCTAGAAATTGCTTCGCATCTTCCTCCGTTCTTGCTTTCTTCTCGGCTCCTCCGGTTGGCCCGTAACAACGACCCGATCGAGTGACAGCGTCTATTTCATTCAACCCGTAATCCCAAGGTACTGCTTTGGTATCGAACTCAGGAGATTGCCTAGGTATCATCACTTCATCGTGTCCTTGAGGTAGTAGTTCAATTATGATCGGCGTCAAACTCTCCTCCACGATTTCGACCGCCGATAATTCCTCGGTCAAAAGGTCGATTACCATCGGTTCGGCAATTTCCATCTCAACATCACTAGTGTGATATCCATCGGGCAATTCTATCACCACTGGAGTTATCATGGCAACCATCTCCTCCCCTTGAACTTTCTCGGCCGCGGGGTTGCAAGATAAATTGCATGAGGACAAGTCAGGCGTTGACGATTCTATCATGGACACTAGCTTCTCCTCTTTTGTGACACGTCGAATTACCCCCATGTTCATCATCCTGCGGACACGCTCTTGCTTTTCTTGCATGGTTACCCTTTCCTCAACTTCATAATATCCAGCCAGCTCCAAGGCTTCATACGTTTTCGGGATATCCACCGTCAAGGGTATGCGGCTTGTTTGTACATCTTCGAAGATCCCGTTCACTCCTTCAGTATGATTAGGCAAAGGGTTCTGCTGCACATTAGGCTGAGCCTCCTTGAAAGTTAAAATACCCTTGTCTAATAATTGTTGAATTTTGACCTTCGCACATAACAATTATCGATGTCATGCCCCTTTTCCCCATGTGGTATTCGCATGCCTTGGTCACATCGAAACCGGGAAACCTTGGGGGATTGTCTCTGGATACCTCCTTGGCTACCATCCTCTTTTCGAGGAGCACGGGAAATAATTTCGACAACGGACGTGGTAGCGGGGTGAATTCCTTCCGCAAGGGCTTCTTGCTTCGATCAATTCCTGCAGAAGTACTTCCTTGGATGGTCGTAGGCCTTTGTGTAGGTGCTGAAGATGGTTTAGAGAGGTGCGGCTCCTGGACAAACGCCACTTCCACCATGGTCTCTTTGTCTTTCTTCATTGAGAATTTCTTGCTACTCCCAGTAGGTATTCTCCCATCCATAATTGCCCATTCGACCCCTTCGCCAACATCTACCAACTGTGAAAATGTTTGGCACCCAGAGTACACCAATCCTTGGAAGTATTCGGATGGCAACGCCTTTAAGAAGAGTTGCCTCATTTCTTTTTCACTCAGCGGAGGCTTCACTTGTGATGCTATCGTCCTCCATCTCTGCGCAAAGGCTTTAAAGGCTTCGTTTTTCTTCTTCTCCGTCCGAACTAGCTCCTCTCTCGTAGGAATGATCTCAGAGTTAAATCTATATTGTTGCAAAAACTCATTAGCAAGATCTTCCCATCCAGTAAGCTCTTCAATATCTAATGCAATGAACCATGACAGGGCGTGGCCTTCCAAGCTATCCTGAAACGTATGAATAAGGAGCGGTACGTTATCAGAGTAGCGGACCATCTTCCTCAGATAATACTTGAGGTGAGTCTTGGGGCATCCAGTGCCGTCATATTTCCTTGTGAACTCCGGCTTCTTGTAGGTGTCAGGCACTTTCACCTTAGTGTACGAGGTCAGCTTATCAACCCCTTTCAGCTCGTATCCCTGAAGAGCACAAAGCCTCTCCTCCATCTTAGCGAGGCGCCTTGCACTTTCCTCATCGAGGTGAGAGGTCGGCTGTGCCTTTGGGGAAGGATCTAGGTCCACAATGATTGGTGTTACAGAAGGGGCCTCTTCAACCGCCCCCTTTTTAGGAGGGTTGGTGACAGGTGGGTCTCCAGTCGGAGGGGGATTGTGCCCTGACGAGGTAGGAGCCAAGGTCTCGACAAAGAAAGGTCGGAGATTCCTTGAGTTTTTGGTTCATCTTGGCCATCATTGCAACAAGTTGAGATAACTGATCCTCCATCTTGGTTATGCGCACGTTGGTATCTTCACCCTCCATTCTAGCTCTTGTGCGGGTGCGGATCGGAGATCGTGGTTTAGCCGTGATGATGGTCAGGCAAAAATAAACGACTCGCTAGTACCTGGTTCAAAAGTAGATAGGCAATATGAGTATAAGATCTAAATAGACGATCGGCCCATAACAATGATCTAATATCTCCTCTCATTCATTTCAAAAGAAGGAAGGATCCCTACATATTTGAAAATAAATACAAGAGATGACACTTCGTAAAAAGGAGAAATAACACATACACGTACAAGTCAGGACCTCTCAGCATTGAGACTAGGACACAAAAATGCAGAGGGATTCCCTAAACATTAAAGCTAAGACATAAGACAAGACTCCCTGACCGCCCTTAAAGAAATGGGAGATGAACTTCTTTCACAATTGCCCACTAGTTCGAGCCGACTTTGAGGGGCGCTTTTCGGCCTTTTCGATTTCCCTCTTGAGAAGCTTGATCTCTGCACGATTAGTGATCATCGGTGGCACGTTAGGGATCTCGGGGCGTAGTTCTTGCGGGATCTCATGCTGAAGAATGTACTGCATCGAGGCATAGTATATCCTCTCTCTACCTTCCAACTCCTCCTCGGGCCAAATGAGCTTTTGGGGGTGGCACATGTTCCACATTGATTTGATCAACGTGATAATATCCTCATGATCCCGGCTTCCATTGGAAAAATCGGCCCGGATTGGGTCCTCTTGCAATGTGGGTGGAAGCTGTTGTATCACTTGGAACTGGCGAGTGACTCTAGTTGGATGATACTCGGTAGCACCCATGATCCCCAACAAAGGAACAGGCCCAACATTCCCGCATGTAAACCTCGCCTCATGAACTCTGAGCCATTTAGCGTGCCATTGGAAATCTTCAAGATTGGGATTTTTCATAAAGGTCAACCATTCATTATGATGATAGTCCGGGGCATGTGCTTTCTTGTCTATAAATTTTGAAATGGGATGGTGAGAATCAGAAATGTCATGAATTGTCATTAGAGCGCCAAACCCCTTAATGTGAGAGAGGAACCAAATTTGTAAAAGTTCAGGAGGAGCATGAAAAGCCTTTTCTGCGTTTTCTTTAAAAAGAGTAAGGGAACGGAAGGTTTCGGTCAAAACAGCATTAACAAAGCCCTTCCCCGTGCACACCTCTTGAACCACACATGCAATTAAGGGGTTAATAGCGTTCCTACGGCAAGGGAATACTACACACCCAAAGAATGCTAGCAAAAATATCATATTCATTTGGAAAGATGGGGCATTTCGGAAAAGTTCATTCAAAAAAGAGAATGAACATGTATTACGGTGAGCCCTCAAAACCTTGCTCACGTCTTCTCTCTTAACTCTCAGAAAATCAGATAAGATCGATGCAGGCTCCACCCCAATAGGCGGGGTGACCAATTCCGAAACTAAAGGCTTTCCAATGACAACGCTATATTCCTCCAAGGTGGGCGTGAGTTCATGATCACCGAATATGAAAGTAGACGTCTTGGGGCACTAGACATGCGCCAATGCTCGAACGACGCCGTAATGAACTTCTATCTCCAGCAGGGGAAGCAATCGCCCGATGTGGGATTGTACATGGTCACGACCAGTCTCATCCAGTCTATCCCACCAAGTGCGGAGCTCGGCTTTGGGAGCAGAGATGATGCGAAGTTCGGGCTTTCCCATTGTATATAAGCTAAAGCTATGACCAACCTAATTTGTCATGGACCGACCCAAAAATGCAGTAGATAAGTAGATTGCGAGTTTAAGGGATTAGAAAACTTACTCTACTCACTAAAGGATGATGCCAATCACATAGACATGCGCATGAGATGTGGGTCGATTTCTACTCTAGACGGCTCAAATGAAGCCATGGGATTACCGGACTGAACCAGCATGGTCGCGGTTAGGTCGGGGTTCCCGTGACTCCGGCTTTGTCAAAGAGTCGACCCGTGTTGCGCGGTTGCAACCGGGGTAGAAGCTCTTGACATCAGAAGAATTTCGGAATTGAGATGGGCGACTCGTACTACATGGTTGTAGTCGGAGTGGTATCCATCTCAACACCATCCTAAATGATCCTGTGCGGCCTAGGTCCGGCGGCAGGTTGTGTGTGCTAGGGTGTAGTGCAATGCAAATAATACATGCACATCAATTTATAAGCAAACAACACTCCGTACATAAAAATAAACCATGCATTCCTACGCCTCCCTGCAAGACAAAGGTGAGCAAACACTTCCCCTTATGCCTCCCATTCTGTAAAAACATTTAACACCTTTAATGTTAGGGGCGTACCTGGAATCCTCGCTGCCAAACAAAAATTATTTTTGAACAAGATTAATTTTGGCCTAAGTCCTCTAAGGTTCATAACCAAGTCCCCAGTGGAGTCGCCAAGCTGTCGCGACCTATTTTTTTCCGTCCCAGATGCGGGAGAGGAAATATCTAAATAAATAGGTTTAGGGGTATTGTCCAAAGAGTGGGTCCAGGACCCTCATTAGACATGGGCTCTCCTAAGCCCATACCCCGCGCAACGTTGGGTGTTCATGAAAATCTTCAAGTGAGGAGTCGCCACTAGCCTATTGGGGTGGGCTAGAAACCAAGCGAGGCATGGGAGTGTACCTCACTTTCTACGCAACTAGAGATTCTAGGGTCGGGGATTTGATTACACTAATCAACTAATTAGTGCCCTTCCGGTACCTAATCTTGTTCATTTCAAACAGATTTCAGCCAGGCAGTTTGGATTGATTTTAGACTTAACCACTAACATGTGAGGTGATCATGCGGGTGCGCAATCATCAAAATAATAATCAGCAATTAAAGAAAACATTAAATAAATTGCAAGAGAAAATAATAACAACCTTAATTAAACTAAGGGGAAACCATAATCATCGCATCATAAGGGTGCTATCAAGGGTAATTTGTATCCGAGGATTAAAACCCTAAGGCGAAGCCGTGAGGGCTTGCTCAAATTTGAGCACAATTTTAGACCGATGATTTTCCGACATTTTTTTTTAAAGAGAAAATGGTCCAAGAATTATTTTAGAGCTTTTTGGGAAACTCTAAAACAAACTAGGAGTTTTTGGGATTTTTGAATTTTTTTGGAATTTTAAATATTTTAATATTTTTTGATTTTTAATAAATAAATAATAAAAAAAAAATTTTTTTTTTTTCGAAATTTTTCATAACTTTTTAGGTTTCTGAATTTTCCATGAATTTTCTGAAATTCCGAAAAAAATTTATGATTTTTTTATGTTTTTTTTTATGTTTTTTATGATTTTCGAAAAAATTTTGAAATTTATGATTTTTTTTCCGGGTATGTTTTTTATGATTTTCTGAATTTTTGAAATTTTTGAAATTTTTTTATTATTAAAAAGATAATTCGGATTTAATATTTATCCGGGTAAAAGACTCGGCCTTGCTTTTGGACTAAAAATTACTAAACCAATCCAGACCTTAATGGTCCGAATTGATTAAATGGTTGCTTGGCAGTGTTGTTTGTTGGACTTATCAACTTAACATGTCAATGGAGGAGGAGGGATATGACTATGAGAAGATGACTCCTATTATAGAAATGGAAATGTTAGGCGATGAAAATGAACAAGAACAAGATCCATCGCCAAACATGCTTCAAAGATAAGGATGGAAACCCACATCGGTGAAGTGCATTCATTGTGGGTCTTTGTTAAAGTACCGGGTTTCTAATGGTACTTCCGCCATGAGGAAGCACTTAACAACATGCAAGAGGTTTCCTCGTAATATAGAGAAGAGGCAGAAATTCTTTGTACCACGTAACGTGAGTGGGGCTGGCAAGGCAGGAGGAGAATCCAACACTGGTAATGTCTTATCAACATGGTCATTTAATCAAGAACGTTGCACATAGAGGTAAGGAGATTGGAAAAATGATAGAGAAGTGCATCAATGAGTGGGGAATAATGAAAAAGTGTCAACAATATACTAAAGCCCATCTTGAATTAATCTCAATTGGCCCACGGAGAAAAGAGCATGGATTTTTAAAAAAAAAAAACTAAAAGGAAAATAGCCCACTCGAATTTTAGTCCCCATCTTGAATTAATCCCAACCAAATTCGGCCCATGCCAGGCGTAGGCCCGCTCGATTCTCTCTCAGCCCAGCCCCTATTTTTTATTTTCGGCCTTTTCTTTGTTTTTCTGATTTTTCTATTTTTTATTTCTTTTTCTTTTCTTATTTTCTTTCTATTTTTTATTACACGTGCATTTCTGCATGCTTTTCCCCTTCCCCCCGCATCGTCTTCAACCTTCTGCCGAACGCCCCCTCACGCCTGCAAAAAAAATTTTCGGATCGACCCACTTCCAATCACCGTTCAACCTAGCTAATGCCGACACCTACACGACCGGTGAAACTTCACCAACCCCCAGGCAACATCAACATCCGTCAGCCACCGGTTCCGGCCGCCCACTCCGACGAGTGTATTTTTCCGACGACTCGCAAAAAATAAACGTACAGACCAAAAACCCTCGTATAAAACACAAGGAAGATCAAGAAAACACACAAGGATCTACCAAACATGAGCAAAACATGTCAAGCTAAGCTAGTAAACACCGATCTGACAACGATGGTTTCGGGACTTCATTTGGACATTTTATCGAACACTCGGTGTGCATGAGCAAACAAAGGTGTTCCCGACACGAACTGAGTTCAAACCGCGCCTAAACTTCTAAACGAATGTGCCAGTATGCATAGGGACGCAAACGGAGGTACTGCAGGGGCCGGGGCTCGCTCGAACTGGTCGACGCGAGCTCCGGCCCGCGACTTCGTCGACCACAAACAAGGATGCTCGAGGGAAGCCTACCTGGTTCAGCTTGAGGACGCCGGTTGAGGGGACGTCGGACGGAGCTCGTGCGTGGCCAAGGCGTTAGCTGAAGCTCTCTTGCTCTTTCTCGGTCACTGCCTCTCTCGGTTTCACTCTTGGTCTGCTTCTCCTCTCTCGGTTTTTTTTGTTTTTTTCGGTCTCTCCGTCTATCTCTCTCGAGCACTCTCAGATCTGGTTTTTTTTGGGACAGCACCCGGCTCTCTCTTGCTCTCTCTCCCTCCCCGGGTTCTCGGTCTCCTTCTCTCCGTTTTTCTTCCTCCGAGTCTTCCCTCTTTTTTTCTTAGCTCTCGTCTTTCTCTCTTGAGCCGCCCTCCTTCTGCTTTGCTCGCGTGCTCTGACCTGCTGCCGTTCTGACCCGCTGCTGCTGCGTTTTTTGCTGGCTTCCTGCTGCGTTTCTACCTGTCTTTCGGCCCTGACTTGCTTCATCATCATCATTTTTCGTCCTTGCTGCTGCTGCTCTCCCTTTCTGCTTCTCTGCTTCTGCTCTGGCCCTCCGCCGACCTTTCCCATCTTCTCGTCTTTCTGCTCTCTGACCCGCCGCTTGCTTCATCATCATCTTCTGCTTTCCTGCAGGCTGCTTCGACGCGAGAGAGAAGAATGGAAGAAGAAAAACGAGCGGGCCGGGCCGGGCCGAGGAAGAAAGAAAAAGGAAGTGGGCCGGGCGCGTGCGAGGGAAGGGAAAGGGCCGCGTGGGGGCCGGGCGGACCCAGCCCTGGCCCGGCCTCTTTTCGATTTTTTTATTAAATTTTTATTAATTTAATTAATTTAATTAATTTTTAATTTTTTTTTTAATTTTTTTTAATTAATTTTTTTTATATTAACTTTAAAACTAGTGATGCAAATGCCCCCTAATGTCTATATGCGATGCAATTTTAATGAAAGAATTTTTTTTGTTAAGAGATTAGAAATTAATCTCTAATTTTCCAATGTAGTTAACAAATGCTAAAACAAATCGCCAAAATTTAAGTGTCAACAGTGACCCTCGCTAGCCATTGACGAGGCCTTGCCCAGATTTGGCGAGGGTTGACCTCATCAATGGCCACAAGGGCAAGGGTTGCCTTGTCTTAGTGAGGCCATTCCTCATCAAATTGGGTGAGGGTGACTCTTGCCCAACCTCCTCTAGGCATCACTAATGGTCGGCTATTCACTAGCGAAGAAAGAAGAAAAACTAGAAAGAGAGAAAAGGAAGGAAAAAAGTAAGAATTCAAAAAAAAGGAAAATGACAAAAATATCATTGATCGCTAGAAAGTTAAGTCTTTATTTGAAACAAAAATAACCACTTCAAATCCTTATTTGAAACGAAATCCACATCAAGCTCTTATTTGAAACAATCATGAGACCTCAGGCTTTTATTTGAAATAAAGTCTACTTTATGTCTTTATTTGAGAATATGAAGGCACCCAGGTCCCTATTTGTAATTTTCCCATAAACTATTAACCAATATCTCAAATTGAAAAAAGAGAATTTTAGATAAGAAAAAGCAGAGTCCATCTCAAACACGTTTTCATGGGCCTCATCAAGTAATAATTTCAGCTAGTCAAACAAATAACCAACATTGATGTGCTCCTGATTATGATAATGCTGTAAAGTGGAGACCACCCCTCATCCACTTTCTCCTTTTGATTTCAACGGAAGTAAAATATTCACCACGTTGAGAATTTTATATTATTCTCATACGAGCTGTCTTTGAGCAAGTAAAGTTGAACTTGAAGCCGACCAAGCTTCACAATTACCAATGAATCTGATTGGTAACACAATTGAGTGTCGAAAATTAAAAAGTTTAGTAGAATTATAACTAATATCGACTAAAAAATTCAATTAAATACAAAAACTCATTTAATATGGTGAGTTTTATTAAGTAGAAAAATGTAATCAATGGCGATTAGAATAGTGCCAATTATACTTCTAAATTCTATCAACAATTATCGCAGTTTCCTTTAAGTAAGAAAGTCGACAATATTCAACGGTAAATTTCAATCGCTTATTAAATAACTTTTTATTTTTCCTTTCAGCACTTGTGATTCAATATTCAAATTCTCCGCATTTAGTCTAAATAGTGGACTATAAATAACCCCATTGACTACCTTCTTCCACAAAGATGGAAAGATGAAGCCAAAAAGGCAATGTCTAGAGGAGAGGAATCGTGGATTTCTAGAAGAAATAAAACGTATTGATAGCGGCAGTGTTGGCTAGGCGCACCAAGGAGCCCTGTAACTCGTCTCGAAGAGAGCTCAAGTTTATCAAAGGAGTCTTCAGTTAATAGATTATTTGAGAAGTCGTACTCTAATAGTGGGTTATAAACGATATCCACCCACTACTTTCTTTCACAAAGAAGAGAGATGGAGCCAAAATGGCAATGTCTAGGGACGAAACCTGAATTTCTAGAAGAAATGAAACCTTTTGACAGTGGCAATGTTGACTAGTCGCACCAATGAGTCATATGCCCCGTCCAGAGATATCTTTGAGAGAGAGCTAATGTTTGACCCATCAACATTATTCAGTTGGCCTTAACATTAACTCAAAACTTTAAATCAATAAGCTATAGGTCAAATAAAATGTATTAATTACCTCATCTTACACTATGCTTGTCATGGTCAAGGTTCTATTTATTTTGCAAAAAATGTGATATTTATGAAAAGGAAAACAACAATATTTTCTAGTGTTTAGCCTAGACCAAAACAAAAAAAAAATGAACTAGCAAATATTTTTCATCGTTTGGTAAGAAAAAGTGTCATTTGATTTTCCTGTAAACACACACACACACTAGTGAGTTGCGCATGGATAGCCAAAAAACCTAGCACGGACACTAGGGCCTCAAGCCTAGATCCCCAACTGTTGAGCATGAACACGATGCCCATGCCTTGCTCTGTGGAATATTAGTCTTGGGTCCATAGCTCTATGGAAATCAAGCCCAAGAACTTGACGCCCATGCTTGGCTCCCTGCACCTCTACTTGGGTCTACGGAGACCGTGCCCAAGTCCTTGATGCCCAAGCCTAGTTCCATTGAGGCTAGTTCCTAGACTTTGGCACATGGAATTGAGATTCCAACACTAGAGCCTAGGTTAATCAAGGTTGCGTTGGAGACTCTAGTATCAGTGCCCATGCCCAGGTCCATCGAGGTTGGGCCCAAGGACAGCATCTTGAGCATGGGCATTGGTGTCTTGGGTATGGCCTTGATGGACTTGGGCATGGTAGCCAGGCCTTGGGCACAACCTAGATTGACTTGGGCTAGGGCTTTGGGGACCTAGCCCCACTACCAAGGGCTCTTGGATGAGCATTGAGGTTTCCATGCTCAAGCATAGAGTTTCTAGTCCAAGTACCGATACTTAGTTGTATTTTGGAAAATGATTTTTGATTTTTTAAAGAAGAATTCATTTAACTAATTTTAAGCTTTAGTAGAAATTTTTTTTTCTTTGATTGCGAAAACATTTTCTATTAACCCATTATTTCAAGTTATCTAAATGCCAAAAAATGAGAAAAATATTTTTCGCAAAATTAATGGAGTCTCAATGTGAGATTTACCAGTAGGAAATGTTTGCCAAGAACATAGCTTAGTTGCCAAATTGCAAATCATTTATCATTAAATTACTGTCAATGGCTAAAAGTCAATCCAAGCTCACATCTTTCCCCATAAAACAAAATAATTCTTGGCTAGTCATCAAATCTCCTGCAACGGTTATTTTATCCATGGTAACACAAAATTTATTTTCATTATCGAATGTGACATCTGTTACCATTAAAAACTGTGGCAGAGTCTAGTGAAATTCAATGAATATCATGGCAGAGTCTAATCAACATTTTTCAGCCGCCCGAGTCCATTGAGGCCGAGCCTGAAACCCCAATACCCATGCCCATTGCCCCGATGCCTGGGCCCTAGTCCATAAAGGTTGATCACGAGATCCTAATATGCAAGCTTGGATCCCCAACACCTTGGCTCAAGTCCACAAAGGCTGTCCTCAAGTTTACAAGGGTTGTGCCTTGGGTCTATGGACGCCAGGCCCAGGACTATGGTGTCCACACATGGGTCCATCAAGGCTAGACCTGAGACCCTAGTGCCCATGCCTCTACCCCATGGCGCTCGGGTCAAGGTCCTTTGTGGCTGAACTTGGGAGTCTAGTACCCATATCTAGTTCTCAAATTGCCCATGCACAAATTACTAGCACCCAAATAGTGTATGTCTATTTAGGAAAACCAAATCAAATTTTCTTTATCAAATGATAGAAAATATTTTTCAACTCATTTTCAAGTTGCATACAAACATTAGAAAATAAAGTCATTTTTCCTCAAAAATAGTTTTCATAATTGTCATTATTTTCACAAAATAAACGAAACATAAATTTGTTTGATTACTAGGCTCCAAATCCTAAGATTTTAATGTGGAAGTTCACGTCATTTCTTAGCAGGGTGGCACAACTCTAAAAAGCACTTTTGATTAAAAATTATTAATAATTCTCGCAGCTTTCTGGTATAGACGCGAAAAATTATTTTAATGTATAAACATAACGAAAAACTTCAAATAAGTATGAATCATGGATCTTGTTATCAAGTGTTTCTAGAGTTTTTATGAAACATGATGACTAGAAATATTTCAATTTTCAAATGAAGTCATTATACATGACCTCAGAAAAATGGCGTATTGAACACTGTAAACTTTCCTTCTTTGTTTACTTAACAAATGAACCAGATGAGTCATTTATAATAACTGAAATTTTAAAGATAAACTTTTAAGTAAAAAAGTAAAATTCATTTCAAATGTTTTTAATGTGTCGCGTGGAGCAATAATTTCAGTAAAATAACCATGGTGGATGTGCTCCTACCTTTGATAATACCTTAGTGTGGAAACAACAGTCATCCACTCTCTCCTTTTAATTTAAACGAAAGTGGAATAATCGCCAGGTTTAGAATTGTATATATTCTCATACGAATTGTCTTTGACCAACTAAGTTGAAGTGGAAGCCGACCAAGCTTCACAATTACGGAGGACGACCCTGTTTAATAGCACAATTAAGTGTCAAAAATTTGAAAGTTCAGTAGTAATTATAACTACTATCGATTTAAAAGTTTCAATTAAATAGAAAAAGCTCATTCAATATGGTGATTAAAAAATGTGTTAATCAATGGCAATTCGGATATTGCCAATTGTACTACTGATATCTATGAACTATTGTCCAGTTTCATTTACGAAGTCGATCAACAATATTCAACGGTCAACTTTCAATTGCTTATTAAATAACTTTTTATTTCTACTTTCAGCACTTACAATTCAATACTTCAATTCTCAGCATTTGGTCTTATAGTGGGTTATATAAACAACCCCACCCACTACCTTTTTCCGCATATATGGAAAAGATGAAGCCAAGAAGGCAATGTCTAGAGGAGAGGACACATGAATATTTAAGGCAATAAAACGTATCGATAGCGGCAGCGTTGGCCAGGCGCACTAAAGAACCGTGTAATTCGTCCGGACAGATCATCCAATGAAAGCTCTACTTTGAACCCCTCTATATTATCTAGTTTGACCTAACTTTCACTTAAAAATTTAAGACAATAATTTCTTGGCTAATTAGTACCCTCGCTCTTGCACCTTAACAAATCTCCCTTTCATTTGTGAGTATCGATTCTGCCCATAACCTTTTGCCGCATGAAATTTTGATGTTTTCTTACCTTTTTGGATCAATACAAGCAAAAACCTTAAACTAATACATTTGTGACCAGTTTACCCCAATTAATTTTTTAACTACAAAAAATCCAAACCAGTATACTTGTGACAAATTTACCCCATTTTTAACTACTAAAAAATCTCAAACTGGTATATTTGTCACAAATTTACCCTCAATTAGTTTCATTAAATTCGATTAATGTCATAAAAAATCACAAACTGGTACTTATGACAAATCGAGGGTAAAACCTTAAACTTGTACATTCGTCAATTGTCGTGTGTTATCCAAATTAACAATTTGACGGTAAAATTTAATGAAAACTAATTAAAGGTAAATTTGTCACGGATATATCAATTTTGGATTTTTATGATATTAAACCTATTTTATATTCCAATATTTAGGTTATTTTTTTTATACATATTTAGATAAATCCATTGCATCAATAAACAAATAAATAAAAGGTAAAAAAATTATTTACATGCGTTTAGGCTCTTTTTTTTTTTTTTCACATTTCAGGATAGGATTAGTTTAAATTTATTGCTAGTGTCATCGAATAGATCAGTCAAATTTTTAGTTTATTAGATTAGTACTGTTCGCTTTTCATTTGTAGTTTCCAGGGTCCTGTCTCAGGGTGTTATCTCAAAGCCTTCTATTAATTTCGCCGCATAAAGCTTGAATTATTTTCTTTTCTTACTTTTTCTTTATATACGTTTATTGATTGATTTATTTATTAGTTGAGCTTTTATGCATGGTAATATAGAATTGTATGTTTAGAAATGAAAATCAGAATATGATTGCATCAAATATGTTTTACTAAAAGAGAAAACGTACAAGTAACATATGTTAGGCAAAACTAATGTAACCAAGTCCTCAAACGCTACATTATTAGTTTGCAGAAGCAAGGCTTGCCTCCTGCACCTTTCACGGCTTCTAACCAGCCTGGGAATAGATTAGTAGCAACTTTAATTAAAATATGATGAATAAAAGATGCGAAATTAAATTGCTGTCATTAGGGTTTGGGAGAGTTCATGCAAAACATAAATGCCAAAATTGGTGCCACCTTATAAGAGTATTATTTGCGCTCTCTAACAATCTGTTGAACTCCCGTAGGGATCAGTTTTTTAATTCTATTATCACTCCAACATTGACCATCAACATATATATAAAAAAGAAAATTCGCATTTTGTGTTATGCACACACATGTCCCTTAACTAAGTTGAGGAGGAATGGACACATAAGGAGTAAATACGTCCCTTTCACGCATAATAGGTAAGACTTCATATATTAAGTAGGCGTATGAGTTATTTTAAGTGAGAAATGATGCGAATTAAATATAATATCTATCATATTCAAGAAAACATTTAACTACTTAACCAATCACTTAATGGTTTGTTATAACAATTTAAAAGATGGTTTTCATTTGTTTTCCATGGGTCAATTTCAAGCATGTCATTCCAACCTATATTCTCATATATCTTTTTTTTCACAAATGGGCCAATTTGACACGTGAAAATATGGTTAAGTGAAAACCAATCTGTATATAATATGTAAGAAGTAAAAAATATTATGTTAGATAGCCGGAAATCTAATCAATCTTCCAGGGGGAAACAAGCATTACGATTAACGATCTTAAATAGCCGACCAAAGATTGGCAGAGGCCATGTACATTGTTTTCTGATTGTTAAAGAGTTGCAATTTGTAATTTTCTTGAGCACATGATCACTTAAAATGTCTAAAATTTGACTAATCAAATGGAGTCGAATAAAACTTACGCAGCTTTCTGGATGTTTTATGAATCTTTAGGTAGTCAAATCTCTACAATATTTCCTTGTATTATAAAAAAATAAAAATAAAGATACTCTCCCACATCCTCCTCACGAAGAGAGACTTCTGATTTATCGGCAAAAAGGCAAAAAGAAAAAATGAAAAAGGACTTCCCGTTTCACTCAAAACAGCCCATGTTGAGCAGAACGATCTACACTATCAATTAGGAATTGCTCTAAGTTCAACTATAATTTTTTAGGTACTTGTTTCAAGGCCTTTTTTCTCTCTTAGCGCTCCCTCCCTCCCTCTGTCTCTCTCCCTGTGAAAAATTAGAGCTTTGTCTTCTCTTACGCACATGCTTTGTCTTCTCCTTGACTCTCTCTCTCTCTCGCGCGCGCGCGCTCTCTGTCATCTTCTCCCGATCGATAGAGAGTAAAGAAACAAGAAAAGGTGACAGCATTGAGGTAAAATTAAGGCCTGTTACGCAACGAATTTTAGCTTTGTGGATACAGTGTGAGCTGCTTCTCTTGATTTTGCTCCTCATTGCGAATTTAATAAGATGATTTGCCCCAATTTGAAGAATTGGAGTTTGGGTTTGGTTAGGATTCTTAAAGATGATCATTCAATTTTATCCCAATTTTTAAAATAAGTCTAGGGATCTCCAATCAAATGAGTAAATCACGACATTTACCTTCTCAATTACTGACTTTAGCTTACCAACATGCCACGTTGGATGATATATTATAAATTAATGCCATTTGGATTTTCCAGGTGAAGCAATTAGCTGGTGGCACTCAAGTAAGTGAAAAATAATTATGATAGTTAAGTAAGTGCCATACAAGTTATGTCACTCATAATATTCTTATTCTAAATTTAGCCATTCATGTTGATTTTGATCAAAAATCACTAACATGGATGCTAACCATGCTACATGACATAATTGATGCCGAGTGCACAATTTTTGCATATTTTTCTTAAAATTTCTCAAAATAATATTACTTTTAAAATTTATAAAATGTATTTCCTTTTGTCCTTTTCTTCCTTTTCTTTCCATTCATTTTTCATCAGTTTTTTTTTTCCTTTTTCTAATGGCTTGTGACGGCAACCATTGCGGCAATAGCTAAGCAAGGGCTGAGACACCCTCGCTTGCCCTCATGAGCCCTTAGGCCGGTGAGGGTTGTGACGCCTTTATTGTGGCTAGCAAGGATCGCAAAATTCTCACCTCTCCAAATCTACAAGGGTTTCACAACCCTCATATGATCTATGTGAGGGCTCATGAGCACTCACCATAGCCAATCAGGGCCTAGGCAAGATGAGGGCTTGCAAGCCCTTGTTTAGTGATCAACAAGAGTCTTCATGCCTTGGCTAGTGGTTGGCAGCCCCACTCAGCTCTTAATGTTGGATGGCCATTTTAGCACTGGTCATACTACATAGGACAATAGGCGTTAATTTTAGAGATTACAACCAAAAATCACTGAAAGACTAAATTGACAAAAGGTTTAAGATTATATTGGCACAATTAAAGGTTGAAAACAGAATTAGTGTTGTGCAATAGGCTTACGACTTTCTAAACAATTATCCCAAATTAGTTCAATCAAAAGTTCGCTCAAAGTTGTCTTTTTGTCAAAGTGCATCGACATGTCACGTGAATCTTTTGGACGTTGATTATGTAAACTGCCACGTTGTTTTTTCCAAGTTACCAAATCTTATTTTTCCTTTTTATTGGCCAAAAAAAAAAAATGCCACAATCTAAAATTAAGATAAAAAAAATTATGGTCTAATTGTTCGAATTTTCAAATCGATTTGGATTTTTGAAAGTTTAAGAATTATATTAAATAATAAAGAAAATTCATGAACCACATTAAATATTGAAAAAGTTCAAGGACCACAAAAGTACTAATTCTAATTTTATACACAAAAAAATATATATGGAGAGTTTAAGTTTCAAACTATATATTTATACAAGGGGTGCACTTGTGTAATTGAGTCAAGTCAACAATAATTTGATACTTCAACTCAACCCAACTCAAATAGCCAAGACTTGATATTGGATTTAAAGCAAGTTATCAAGAGTTTGAGCTCTACTCAATTATTCACTTTTTGTAATTTGAAAGTTGAATTAAAGTCAAACTCAAGCTTGAATAGTGAAAATATGATATAATTGAAACTTTAATAAAAATATTTTTTGGACAATGCTCACTTAAGTGTCATTACTTTTTTTGGATGCCATAATTTCTAAAAACCATTCAATTGAGTGCCATAAATTTCACTTGATCACTTGAGTGCCATAGTTTTTAAAACATTCACTTAAGTGCCAAAAAGCTAAGATGGCATAGCACTCATGGTGAACATTTTTAAAAAATCATGGCACTCAAGTGATCGATTGACAAGTTATATAATATTCGAGTGATTAGAAAAAAGTGATAGCACTCAAGTGAACACTGTACATAATTTATGATATTCAAATGATCGAAAAAAGTTATTACACTCAAGCGAGCATCATATGAAATTTATGACATTTGTAACGTGCTTTTCTCGATTTATTTTGCTCATATTTAGTAATTTACATAAATAATTAAAATAAGTAAAGATTTAATCCTCCCACTAGACTCACTTAATTAGACTTTGAACAACATGAACTCAAAAAGAATCAAATCGAGTTTGAAAAATTTGACAGTCGAACTCAAAGTCGAACTCAAATAGCTCGAGTAGCTCGACTGAGTTGCATCCTTAATGTAAAACATTGGGCAAAAGAAAAACGGAAGTTAAAAAATTCGGCATGAGGAGAGTTTTAAATGCCAAAAGTTATTAATGATACAATTAAGTATCACTTTTTGAAACTTAGAAAATTTAGTGCCTACTCCAACAAAGGTTCTTGGAAATTCTAATAGCACTTTTTGAATAATTTAACTCATCTACTTGGCTCGTCGGAGGGCTAAATTAGCTTAAACTCACAAAACGATGTCATTTGGCTTTGGATTTGAATTTTAATATAAATATTAATTAAATTAAATTAAAAATAAATTATTCAAAACCAAGGGAATTGTAGAACTCGGCAAGGGCTGCAACCTTTTTTACAATAAATTTAGTTTTTAAATAATTTAATTAATATTTATATTAAAATTTAAATATGAGACAAAACGATGTTGTTTTCAGCTTATTTAGCCATGTTAGTGGGCACTTGTCTCGCTAGAAAGATGCCATGTCAACATTTTGACCAAAATTTTTCGTCATTAGCACTTAAGTGATCAATTTTTCTCTGATTTTGGCAATTAAGTGTATATTTTTAAACTTTTAGCACTTAAGAGTCCCCTCCTGCCAAGTTTTGATGTTTGGGATATCAGCACTTCCAAAACATCGTAAGCATCTAGAACCTCCTCCCAAACTAAGAAAACGTGTGCAAAATGGGAACATAGACCCCGGTCGTCTAAAGTTGATATTGGTCATAGAATATGATTTCAGTGTCAAAGTGGGGTTTTCTTTTTTGCAACCCCACGAGTCACTCGCACTTAATTTTATTGCCAAAGAATAACTCTTAAGACCGATTCATTCCCACAGGAACATGAATCCCAATAACTTACACAAGACCGTAAGACAAAGAGGCATGCAAATACATATCTACGTATAACGAGATGCATTAATAGAGTACATAAAAAGTCGAAAATTCCAATACATGCACATGTGTGGAGGCAAATATGTATGTATAGGTCCAATTACCTAACTAGTGACAAAATGAAATAAGCCAATGATTCACCTTTTGCTAGGAGTTCAGACCACCACAAAATCAACAAGCCTCTTCGAACTATATATTTTTGCACTACATTGCATGTTTAACGGAAGCATTTTGAATAATCAACCATCAGTCAACGAGAATCAGAGCACTCCGATTGCATATGTGCTATTCATGATGAGCGTGCAGTAGAAAAGCTTAATTCTAAGTCTCGGGGTCTATGTCAGAATAGTTATAGTTATCAAGGCAGCTAGGGGGAGCGAAAGGTCCACTGAAGCAATATCGAGAGAGAGTGAGAGTGACAACAATGGGGCAACGGTTTGTCTATAAAAAGCCGTCATCCCCGTTTGGAGATGTACACAAATTGAAAGAGCCATTCACTCGGTCACTCCTATTGTGTCCTAGACATCACCCAAACCACTACTATGGCCAAACAAAACCAACTCTCATTCCTCACATCAGCCACTCTTTTGGTCATTATAGTCTCTGTTTCGGAAACGCTTTGTCGCCCTCTTGGAGAGGAACACTTGTTAAAGCAACATGAGGAGTGGATGGCAATCAACAGGCGCATCTACAAGGATGCCGCCGAAAAGGCAAAACGGTATGAGATATTTCAAGAGAACGTTAAGCGCATCAATGCCTTTAACAATGGTAAGGACGTGGGGTATAAGCTGGCTGTGAACAAGTTCACAGACCTAACCAACGAGGAGTTCCGTGCTTCCTACACTGGCTACAAGAGGAGACCCACCAGTGTCCTGTCCTCCGTGGATGCGAAACCGTTTAAGTACGCGAACTTCACCGCCACTCCAGCCGCCTTAGACTGGCGAACCAAGAAGGCCGTGACGTCTGTCAAGGATCAAGGCCAGTGCGGTGAGTGGAAAATCAAAATTTGTCACGCGCATACGTCAAAATTTCATGTTGTACCCAAGCTGTTAATAAACGCAACAAAAATAAACTATATAAAACTATTATATTATCTCCTTTCAACTCTTACATTCATTCGACACCTATCTTACTATACATATACATATGCCTCCTATTTTGTACATTAATTTGAACAATATATGCTTTCCTGTAGGAAGAAACTTACTATCTCCTTGTGCAGGAAGTTGTTGGGCTTTCTCAGTCGTCGCAGCCATAGAAGGGATTACCATGATCAAGAAGGGGAAGTTGTTGTCACTATCAGAGCAAGAACTCGTGGATTGCGATGTTAACGGAAATAATTTAGGCTGCGAGGGTGGGTTCATGGACAGTGCCTTTGAGTTCATTATAAGCAAGGGCGGCCTCACGACTGAGGCGAACTACCCTTACCGGGGAAAGGAGCAGACCTGCAACACAGCCAAGACGGGGTACCGTGCGGCCTCAATAACTGGATACCAGGATGTGCCAGCCAACAATGAGAAGGCCCTCTTGCAGGCTGTGGCAAACCAACCAGTCTCGGTGGCAGTCGAGGCGGGAGGGTTCGACTTCCAATTCTACTCAGGCGGTGTGTTCAAGGGCTCATGTGGGACCAGCGTCGACCACGCGGTCACAGTGGTCGGATATGGGAAGACCTCTGGCGGGACCAAGTATTGGCTGCTGAAGAATTCGTGGGGCACCGGGTGGGGCGAGAGCGGGTACATGAGGATCCAGAGGGATATGCGCTCTAAGGCTGGTCTCTGCGGTCTTGCCATGAATGCCTCTTATCCAATTGCTTGAAGAATAATGAAGATGATAAAATAAATTATGAGCTTATATATGTGATACTGGTTCTTAGGCTCTATATCTATGCAATGAAGTCTAGCATCTCTGTAAAAGAAGCTAGTGTAAGTGACAATACATCTCTAGGGGTGGTGTGTCCTACAATAGGAAATGCATGTTAGCAAAATTAGGGACCTGCCTACTAAGCTCGGTTCCAAGTGTTTGAATAATTGTGTGGGACAAGAGAAAGAATTTAGTCATTTAAATGAATGAAATAGTTTCGTCAGCGTGAGTTGAAGTACTGAATCGTGTCCAACACCAGAAATCTCATCTTGTAATGTGCTTTCCTTGATGATTACAGACCAGCACAGGTGGTAGTCCTTTTTGGTTAAAATCCGCCAACGGTAGTAAAATTGGACGATATCATAGCTCATCCTTAAATCATTCATCGCATTCACCAATTATGCTATGTCCTTCTTCTACTAAGTTGAATGAAGCCACAAAAAAGAAAAAGAAAAAAAGAAAGCGATTTGCAGAGAAGTTCTTAATGTTATCTATTGATTCAACGTAAGTATGTTACCTCATAATGGGACGACAGGAACTCTAAGTCAGAGACATTCCTATCTCCACTCTATTTTACTCACCACCTTAGACAAATAAGTTATGGACCAAGCATCAATTCACATGCGACTTATTTTTTACGGGCATCTCACACGTGAATTCTCACACTCGTGGATTGTGAGGATAACGAGAACGGCTGCTGTGGTGGGCACGTAGACAGGGCCTTTGAGTTCATCATAAGCAAGGGCGGCCTCACGACGGAGGCAGACTACCCTTACCAGGCAGATGACGGGACCTGCAATACAGCCGTGACGGAAAACCCCGTGGACTCGATAACCGGAAACCAGGATGTGCCAGCCAACAACGAGAAGGCCCTCTTGCAGGCCGTGGCAAACCAGCCAGTCTCCATGGGAATTGAAGGGACCGGGTTCGGTTTCCAATTCTACTCAAGTGGCGTGTTCTCTGGCTCGTGTGGAACCAATATCAACCACTCGGTCACGGCGGTTGGGTACGGGAAGACCTCTGGTGGGACCAAGTATTGGCTGCTCAAGAATTCTTGGGGGCACTGGGTGGGGCGAGAGAGGGTACATGAGGATCCAGAGGGATATGAATTCTAAGGCTGGTCTCTGTGGTCTTGCCATGGAAAATTCTTTTCCAACTGCATGAAGAAAGAAGAGACGAAAACTTAAATTATGAGCTTATGTATGGGATACTGATTCTCAGGCTCTATATGTATGAAATGATGTCTAGCGTCACCGTAAGAGAAGCGAGTGTAAGTGACAATACGTCACTAGGGTTGGTGTGTCGAACTAAACTTTCATGAGTGTTCGAATAAGTGTGGGACAAGATAAATAATGTAGTCCCGTGAATGAATGGAACAGTTTCGTTAGCGTGATTTTAAAGTACTAAATTCTGTATGACACTAGAAATGTCATCCTATGATTTCAGGGGAAAGCCGATAAAGAATGAAATGTTATCCTAAACTGTCTTTTTCTCGATAGACTTTGGACCAACATTAGTGGGACTGTATAGTTATTTGAGGAAAATTATCCAAAAAGTCCAAAACCTATTGTATGATAACCAATTCAGTTCTAAAACCTTTCAATTATACCACTTTTTTTGGTCGAAATTTTATACCACTTTAGTCTTAAACATTTTGATGATTTGCTAATGTAACCTTAAGCCATTCAATTGAGTCAATTCATTATTAAATATTTGACGATTTACATATTTAGTTTTAAACCTTAAAACCTAAACCAAACTTAATAGTAAAGATACACTGTCGTTGTGACCAGTACCGAAAACATTGTTTGGTTTGGATTTTCAAATTTTGGTGTATTTTTCTTTTTATAAATGGTCCCTCCTTCCACCGTTCGACCTTTCCTTTGGTTCACGTCATTAAAGACTACCACAAAAGTCGCAAAACCTGAGGCTAGCTCCGACGATGGCATGCCAAGGCTAGAACATGATCTTCCGAAGTCATCGAAGGAATTAATCTCGCGTGAAGCAAAATCTGAGGCTCAATACTTCGCCCCCGAGCTAGTAGTGGAGAAGCAGATCTGAGGAGATGGTGCCAGTGGGGTTTTGTTGCGACCTCCTGAAGGCCTAAGGGCATGAAGATTAATGGCTTGTTACGCTTATGCTTAACACGAGCTCTTCCAAACTCATTAATTCACAACTTATGATTTACAATTTACAAATTATATGTCATTTTTATTTTTGAGTCGTCACTAATCAATTTAGAGTTTATGATAAGTCAATTAGAAATCAAATAAAGTATTAATAAAAATACATTACTCCTATACAACTAGATAGCTTTGATTACACTAGTTAATCAATTAATACCCTTTCGATATCTAATCTTTGTCTATATATCAAGTAAAGTAATTATGAAGTATTTCATATCTATCATGATTCTTAGGATTCAATTCCTAACCAGATTGAGGAAATACAAATTCTTGCATCATAAGAATGTAATTGGCATAAGCGAAAAAATCAATATTTACTTCCAAAAATTTAAGCAAGATTCTTTTTTAAGGATTTTCTTTTAAGGATCTTTGCACATTTCAAAGTAAAAACTGCTCAAACACCATTTTAAAGCTTTTTCTAATATTCTTTTGGAAAAAAAAATTTGGGATTTTTTAAAATATGTTTTAATATTAACAAAACAATATAAATATTATATAATTAAAAAGGACCTCGAGTCAGCATTGACTCAACTCCCAAGACCTCCACGCCCGGAGGCTGGGAAGATGAATTTCTCTTTTTTTTACATGGACGATACCACCAAAAATTTTAAACTTTATCTATTGTGGCACATTTACTTAAAAAAAAAATTGTGACACCATAAATCCCAAACTGTCCCATGTGACACATTTACCCTAAATTTTTTTCTTGTAACACCAAAAGTCCCAAAATTTACTAACTATGACACATTTACCCTAAATTTAAATAGCATTTTTCGTATTTTTTCTTTCCTTTTGCTTTTTTTTTTTTTTTTTTTCTCCTCCTTCAACGACGGAGGGAAGCTACCAAAGTTGGTACTTTGGTGAGGGTAACCCTCACTATCGCCCTGGCCTAGGCAAGCGGGGCCACCTAAGCAAGGGTGGCCCTTGACTTGAGATAATGAGGGTAACCTGAATCAGATCTGGTGAGGGCGGCCCTTGTCGTCACCCTCACCTAGGTCAGGCTAGGGCTATCCTTACTAGCATTGGGTGAAGCCGACCCTCCTTTCCCAAATTTGACAAGAGCTAACCTTGCAGTTACTCTTGCTTGGGTCAAGAGGCCCTCATCATTGCTCTTACTTGGGCAAGCAAGGGCAGCCCTTGCCCTTCACCCTATGTCATCCCCCCTAACCTCTAACCTTTCTCTTCAACCTCCACCTGCAAAAGAGGGCAACTCTAGCCCAGATCCGGTGAGGGCCGCCCACTCTAGTCTCTATCGAGAGTGGCCTTTGACCGATGCCGACAAGGCCGGCCCTCGCCTGGTCATGTGAGGGCAACCCTTTCTTGAGTCGAGCAAGGACCGACTTCGGTAGCTTCCTTTCGCCACCGAATGAAGAGGAAAAAAAAAGAAAAAAGGGAAAAATGAAATAAAAAGTAAATAATAAAAGACAATAATACCATTCAAAATAAAAGTTTAAAGATAAATATATCAAATAAAATTTACAATTTTTGATATCATAAAAAAAATTAAAATAAATATATTACACATGACAAAGTTTAAAGTTTAGAGTATATATATATATATTTTTTCACTCTCTTCTTCTCTCACTCTCCCCTCTACACACACAAGAATAGCATAAGAGAGATTGAAATCCATTTTTGTTCCCTTCCCTCTTCATTTATTTTTCCTTTTTGGAATAAATTTATGAAAAGTGCTAAAATTTATTAATAAAATATAATTTTATCCTAAAACTTTTTAAAAGTAAAATTAAATATAAAGGTTATTATAAAATATAATCGATTTTTTTTTTTTTTTAAAAATACAATCAAATCTAAAAACTTATCAAATTAATTCAATTACATCATTTAATATTTATTAATCACTTTTTAAAAATTTTAAAATTCAATAACAGTTTTTTAATAATTTTTAGAATTTAATTACATTTTTTGAAGGTATTTTAATTTTTAGAATTTTGATAAAAATAATATTAAAATCTAATTATATTTTCGCGATGAATTTTAAAACTTAATTATATTTTTGAAAGTTTTAGTTTAGTTAAATTTTCTTCACCTCACTTTAATTTTTTTTTTTTTTTTTTTTTTTACTTTTCTCTGCGGTATTTCGCCAGAACAAACCGTCCTCCAACGACGCCTACCGTCAACACCAACAGCAAGCGCCACCACCAAACCTCTTACCTTCATCGCCGACCCTAACCGGAGAACACACACAAATGAACGCGGCTCGGCTGAGGCATTTTATCGAACATTCAGCGGGCGTCGATTGAGGGGGCCCCGACAAGCAATCTTGGATCAAAATCAACAAATAAAGGACAAGCATAACTCGGCTTCAGCATGGGACGACTCATTTACGCTCAATATAAAGATGGATATTAGCAAGTTTCGACCTCAAACGAAGAGTACGATCATGCGTTTAACTCGAACATTTCATCGAGCAACTAACATGCGCAAACTGAGAAAGGAGAGATGGGGCATGAAAACGGGGGAGGTTCAGCCGAGGGTCCCTACCCGGCTCACGGCGTTGGACGGCGGACGAGCTCGAAGATCGGGCTGTGCCCGTCCGCCTCACGCACCTCCGAGCCGAGATCCTCCGGAAACCGACCCTGAGTCGGCACAATCAACCAGAAGAACTCAAACGCACCATACCGCGGGGTTTGTTCGGGAAGTGGGGGAACGTCGGTGGATCGTCGGCTGGGTTTCGAGTGTTTTTGCCACCGTAGAACACTCGTTCACCCTCGGCCTCGCTCTCGGTTCTCTCTCTCAGATCTCGAGTTTTTCTCTCCTCACTCCCCTCTTCGGCCTCAAATCCGGCCTACTCAAACCGAAGCCCCTCATTTTCTTAAGAATTTTCTCTCGTGAAAGCTCCCCTTTCGGATCTCTCCCCCACTCGCTCCCCCTCGAGCTTCCCTTCCCTGTATCCCCCAGCCTCCACCTCTATTTATGGTCCGAGAAGGCCGGTCGGCGAAGGGGTTTCGGCCGCCGGTCCTTGAGGCGCCGACCGGCCCCCGCCTTTGGCCTAACCGGCGTCATGTCGCCCGTCGCCTCCATCGCCCCTGCTCTGCTCTGCGCCGCGCCTGCTCCCCTGTCACGCTCGTCCTCGATGGCGTGAGGGAGAAGAGAAGGGAAAATGTGTTAAGCATGATGGGCCCTGGGCCCGCACTAGAGGGAAAGAAGAGGGAATTCCGTGGGCCTCTTTTCTTTTTTGAAAAAAACGAATAAAAATAAGAGAAAATGCCACTAAAAACTTCAAATTATGCTCATTTGAATAATTTTACCCTAAATTTTTTTTGTACCACAAAAAATTCTAAATTATGTTACTTTGGACAATTTTACCATGAACTTTATCTTGTACCACAAAAAATCATAAACTATGCCATTTGAAATATATTTACACCAAAATTTTTAATTAAATGGCATTTTCGTTTTTTCACTTTTTTTCTTTCTTTTTCTTTTTTGGCCCTTTCTTCTCCTCTGCCATTGGCAAAGGGAAGCCGACAAGGGCCACCCTCACTGGCGGCGTCATTCGGCCAAGGTGGCCCCCGACTGGACAAGGGTTGCCCCTACCAAATCCGGCGGGGGTGACCCTCACTTGAGTGTCGAGGAGGGTTGCCCCCCCCCCCGGCCCTTGAGTCGAGCGAGGGCCACCATTGCTGGATTTGATAGGGGCCACCCTCGCCTGAGCGTCCGGGAGGGCCACCCTCGCTTGCTAGAACCGGCGAGGGTGTCCCTCGCCCAATGAGGGTGGCCCTCGCCGGCTTCCCTCTACTGTCGGCAGAAGGGAAGAAAGGGAAAAAAAAAAGAAAAAAAGTGAAAAGATGAAAATGCCATTTAATTTAAAAGTTTAGGGTAAAATTATCCAAAGTGGCATAGTTTGGAGTTTTTCATGACAAAAAAATTTCAAGATAAAATTATCCCAAGTGGCATAGTTTGGAGTTTTTCATGACAAAAAAAAAAAAAATTCAAGATAAAATTATCCCAAGTGGCATAGTTTAAGGTTTTTGGTGGCACAAAAAAAAGTTTGGAATAAAATTGTTCCAAGTGGCATAGTTTGGGGTTTTTCATGACATAAAAAAAAGTTTAGGGTAAAATTGTCTCAATGGGTAATTCAGGATTTTTGGTGGCATTTTCCCAAAAAATAATTAATTTTTTTAAAATTTATTTATCCGAAATGCGGTAAAAATAAGGGAAATTAAAATAAAACTAAAAATTAGTGGTGCAAATAATATTAATACTTAGGTGATGTGAAAATCCTTTTTCTGTTAAGGTTGAATTAATTCCTAAATTTATATGCAATTTGATTCTAAATATTTAGTCAAAATTTATATGCCAACAAATTTGTAGTGATAGGGTAGAGGGTGAGCAAGGGTTAGAGACATTTATGGTATGAAGTTGGTGAAGGAGGTTGTCAAGGATGAGCTAGGGCGCGTGGGGGCTTTTAGGGACTCGATGGTGGTGAGGGTGGTTGAGGAAGAGGATGATGGTGGCTGCCATGGCCATTAGGAGGACCGAATGTGGTTATCGTCTGGGAGTGGACAAAGCGATGCATTTGGCTTCTCTATGTTAAGGATAAAAACACATGACTAGTTCATATTCAAAATATATTGAATCAATTTGTTGCAATAATAACTACGACAATAACTACATGAGATAAGAATAAACTAATTTAAAATAATTTGAATTTGAACGAGTCATGTGTTCTTTTCCTTAACACTCTGAAACAAGGGTGAAGGAAGAGTGAAAACTAAAGGGTTTTTGCTGTGTTTCGGTTTGCATTTATTTATAATCCAAACCAATCTTTTATAATATCTACTCTTTAGAAATATTAATCGAATTGAATAAAAAAATCGAAATTTTCAGTTCGGTCCAATGATTTTTGCTATCCTTAATGGTAAGCACTCCTGGTCTATCTCTTGGCTGAAGTACTCCGGATGTAATCTCCGCAGGTGACAATCGTTTTAGGCACTCTAAACCTTACCCACCTTCTTTCAGTAAGCATCTACCTTGTATCGAGACAGACGTTAAAGATGGTGAAAATTTCTTTCTTTTTTTTCCTGGGGGGCGGCTGAGAGAGTTTAAAAGTGACCTTGAGAGGTCAAATGAGCTGAGGGCCCTTTTCCAATTTTCTGGTCGGATTGCATAAGAAAAATTTCATAATCTTGCATATGTCTATGTTCCTAATTTCAAAATACGGAGAATGCAATGAAGAGCAGCAATGCAAGACCAATATGGATCGTTTTGTTTAAAGGTCAAAATTCGATATTAATAGCCAAACCAATGTGAAAGTTTCAAGGAATACGGAAGGGGCCTCTGGAATGAAAAAATTTAGTATTAACAACGGACCAAATAATTTATGGCTATTAGTCAAACATATTGCTAATATTATTTTCCTGGAGGTAACAAATCTAATTTTCGATTATGAAGACTATCTCATGGTCCAAGGTGACACATATTGCTGTGAATGATTGGGGCATACTTCAGGAAAATCCAATGAATGTCTATGGAGAGAACCTTTTCCTACTTAATTCGCTTGATTACTAGGCTTGGATTCCTAAGTTTCGAATGTGGAAGATCACGTCATTTCTCGGCGGAGCGGGACAATTCTAAAAGCACATCTAATTTAATTTCATTAAAAAATATTGCACCTTTCTGGCGCAGACGCAAAGAAGTATTTTAACTTTTAGAAATGATGGAAAACTTCAGATTACTCTGAACAATCTTTAATGTCAAACGAGATTGTCCTTAGTCTAACTATTCCTTAGTAAACAAATATTTCAGTTTTCAAAAGATGATTCTATATAACATGAGAAAAAAATGAATTGAATACTATAATTTATCCTTTCGGACGAGGAAAAACACTATAAATTTCCCTTAGTTGCTTGCATAATATTTGGCTCACAAGACTCATTACTTAAATCTATTAAGGTTCCGTTCATTCATTGTGCGAAAAATAATTTTCAAAAAAATATTTTTGCATTTTTCGAAGATTGGTTCATAAAAAATAAATGAGTCAAACAAAACATTTTTCTCCAATGAAAAAATACCTTCAAAAATGGGAAAGATTATTTCCTCTTTTGAAAAGAGGAAATACCTTTTTATCTCTTTTTTCACCTAGACCAAGCACGTTCTTATTCGCGTACTCATTTTAATTATTTTTTTCTTTTTTTCTTTTTTAAATCAAATTTTTAGTTATTCTTTCTTTTCTTTCTGCTTCTTCCTCGACTAGTCATTGGCCATAGCAACAACTGGTGACTAGCCACAAGAGATGGACAAGTTCACTCTAGGCTAGCGAGGGTTAACCTCGCTAAATTGGGTGAGCTAGGTGAGTTCTGCGACTTGTCCTCCACCTTTTCTAATACGTAAGTTGGACTCTTGTGAGGCCTCAAGCTTGCTAGTGTCGGGTGAGCTCGTTCCTCACCTAGGGCTAGTTGTTGGTCATTGCCTAGCCTAGGTGAAGGAAAAGAGCAAAAAGAGCAAAAAGAAATAAAAATAATGAAAATTTTGCCCAGGAAAATCAAATAAGATTTTCCATTCCAAGAAACTAAAAATATTATTTTGTTCATTTTCAGATTCCACCTAAACATTGAAAAACTGTCATTTTCCTTAAAAATAATTTCTTAGAAAATATTTTTCGAAAATGATATAATTTTTTGTAAAACAAACATAGCTTAATACTAAATTTTCACACAGATGTTCATGAGTCACGTCCAACAATAATTTCAGTAAAATTCATTAATATTTATAACGGATATGGCCTACCTATGATAACGCTGTATGGTGGAGACACCACTCAATCCACTTTCTCCTTTTAATTTCAGCGAAAGTGGAATACTCAATAGTTTCGGAATTTTATCTATTCTCGTGCGAACCAATGTATTTCTTTTTGACCAAGCACAGTTGGAGTAGAAGGCCATCAAACATCATAATTACTAATGGCCAAACGATGACATAGTTCAGTACTGAAAGTGACCGACAAAGAAAAAAGTACTTAAAAGTTAAAACGTTTATTACTCAATGAGATTAAATGTTATTTTATGATTATAACTAATATCAACATAAAAATTCAATTAAATCGGAAAACTTACTTAACATGGTAAGTAAGAAGGTGTTACTTAACTTTTTAAGTAGAAAAAGTAATTTTTGGCAATTAAAATATTGTTGGTCATATTACTAAAATCAACCTATAATAATCACAATTACTTGTATGGTAAGAAAATCAATAATGTTCAGAGATCAAATTTTCAATTACCTAATAAATATTTTTTTTATTTCTACTTCCAAAACTTAAAATTATTGGCATCTAAAATTCAGTGCTTAAATTCTCAATACTCAGTTTTCAAATTTATGCAATGAGCCTTCGGTAAATAGATTCTATAAGGATTTTTACTCTAATGGTGGGGTATGATCAGCCTCACCCCCCACCTTCTTCCACAAAAAAGTAAAATATGCAGCCAAAAAGGCAACATCTAGAAGGGAATAAACCTGAATTTCTAGAAGCAATGAAAGCTTTGACCGTGGGAATGTTGGCTAGGCACGCCAAGGAGCCATATACCTTATTTCAAGAGAGTTTAAGTTTGAATTCGTCAACATTATCTAATTGAATCGAAGGTCCATTTAAAAGTTTAAGCCAAAACATCAATCGAAGTATTTTAATTGCTCCATCTTACACCATATCAATAATGCAGAAATTTTTAACCTGCAAGGGAACCGAAGGACCACTCTTAAGAGGTTCCAATGTTTTCCACTCACCTCGGACGCCACACCAAACTCCTCTGATCTAATCACTTATCCGACCTTTGATCCTCATTAAATTTGTTGAGGTGCTTTGGGTGAGACCAAAGTTTACCCATTTAAGTTGGGTTCCTTCTTTATCAAAAGCAAATGCTATGAGGATAAAGAGGACTAACAATATGTGGTCACTGAATTTTTTTTCAATAATAATGAGACTTTTTCATTTTTCAATTTTGTCCATGAGCTTTCAAGGATCCACTCAATATAGTTTCGTATAATATCCACTTTTTTTTTTAATTTTTTATATTATATATATTTTTTGTCTTTTTCTCATGGTTAAGACCCGAAAGGAGGCTGCCGACCATCATCCAAGGCTTGGCAACCCTAGTCAATCACTAGGTGAGGGCTAACCTTGCCCAATAGCTGGCAAGGCTCGTAGGGCCTCAACTAGTGGCTAGCGGCACCCTACAAGCTAAGTTAAATAGTTAAGACTAGATAATTGATTTACATAAGTCTTCAATAAGCTTCAGCTCGACTCTCAAAACTAGAATAAAACTCAAACTCAAGCTTGAATCATTAAAATACACTATAATTGAAAACTAGTACTATATTTATTTAGTTCACATATATATGTAATTAAAATACATAAAGATTTAATCACTCGACTAGGCTCGAGAGCCATTATCTTTGAGCTTGAGCTGGACTCCATTAATTAGTGTATGAGCAACTTGAACTCAAAAAGAATCAAGCTAAGCTTGTGTAATCTGCAAGTCAAACTTGAATAGCTCATGAGCTTGACTGAGTTACATCATTATTGCTAAACATGGGAATCTAGAAGTTTTTCCCCAACTTAGAAGACACGGTGACATGGGTAAGTAGATCAAAATGGGAACTGAGCCAATGGCTGTCTAAAGTTTGATATTGGTCGTAGAATATGATTTCAGTGTTGAAGTGTAGCTTTCTTGTTGCGTACCACCAGCCAATCTCAGTTATTTATGACTATTTACATGGCATCAATTCACTGGCAAAGAATTACACCCTCAAGATCAATAATTTTTAGGGGTAAGTTCATTAAAAATCCTAAAATTTGTCAGAAAGTGTAATTAAGTCATATAACTTTCAAAAAGTGCAACTAAATCTTAAAACTCGTTACGAAAATACAATCGTGTCCTAAAACTTTTTAAAAGTACAATCACGTTCTAAAACTTATTAAGAATGTATAATTGGATCTTAAAACTTTTAAAAGTGCTAGGACCTGATTTGATCAATTTAACAAGCTTTAAGATTTGATTATATTTTTTGAAAATTTTAAATCTCGATTGTATTTTTGTAATAAGTTTTAGGACAAATTGCACATTTTGAAAGTTTTAACACTAAATTTCAATTTGTTGATAAGTTTTAGAACTTCCAATGCATTTATCCCTAATTTTTATTAGCAGATGTTTACCCAAGCTAGCTGTTTGATGGAAGAAAACCGGTTCTTTCCAATAGGAACATGAATCACAATAACTTACCCGTGATTAGAAGGCAAACCTAGATGCAAATACATATCTACTAATGACATTTAATATAGTTTATGAAAGGTCGAAAAAGTCAATACATACATATATATGGAGGCAAAAACATGTGTAGACCCAAGTAGCTAACCATTGACGAAAGGAAATCTTGGCTTTGGCTAAGAGTTGAGATCACCACAAAACCAACAAGCCGCTTAGAACCATAAATTTTTGCACTACATAACAATGTTTATTGGTAGCATTTTGATTAATCACCCATCGGTCAATGAGAATCAGAGTCACTTCAATTGCATCCGTGCTATTCATAAATTTTCGTTCGCGCACTTGCACCTTAAAAAAATTTTCGTCTCCCCTGTGAATCACCTATATTAGGTACCCTCCCCCTGAATCCAAGTATCCTTCCCAAGCAATATAATCGCTACTTGATTTTGCACCTTGACTTGGCCAAGCTTGGCAAGAGACAAAGGTCTGCCCTTCCAACTTCTCATTAATCGCTTTGGCCCAACCAAACTTAGCGAAAGCGCACCATGTGGCACCTTGATACATGAGTCATATCCGATGTTCCTTCTTTAAAATATTCTCCGGCTGCCCATCTACACATGTTGGACTTGATCAATCTAATCAACTATTGACTTTGATACCCACTTGTTGATAATTCAGAACAAGAATTCAAATACCTTGTCAAGGGAGAACCCAAGCTTGAGCTCAACCATTCACTAAAAAATTTAAGATAATTTCATCACGAACCAACTACAATAAGTTGGCTGCTGTAAGTCACAACATAGATCCAAGGTGAAACAAGATCCAATGTGAATTTGTTTCACCTAACATTCTCACATGTGCACCTCAATTTGGAGGCTTGTGATGCACTTAGATTAAAGGGCAAATACCACAAAAAATTCATACTATACCCATTGTGACATAAATACCACAAAATTTTTTTGTGTTGCCAAAAACTGTAAACTTGTCCATTGTAATATGCCCCCAATTCTTTTTGTGACATGAAGAAACCTTAACTTATACACATATGACATATATATCCCCTATTTCAATTTCATTTAGGTTATATTTATCATACTGTTATAAGTTCAGAGTTTTTAATGATACAAGAAAATAGTTTAAGATATTTATATCACAATGATCAAGTTTAGAGTTTTTACTGACACAATTTTTTTTTTTTAGGTATTTGTATTATACTCGGTATAGTTTGGGGTTTTTTGTGATATTAATCCTAGATCATAAGTAGTTCAACTTGCATGTTTTTTTTCCCAAGAATGATAGTAAAATAACGTTAATGGATGATCTTGGCCCCCAAATGATATCACGGATGATTATGTTGTCTTGACTAGCAACATAAGTAATTCTCTGTCATTCATGATGGCATAACATTAAGAAAAAGTAGAGCATACATTGGTGTTGTTGCACAATTAAATCATGCAATCCACCGTAATTGCGAGATTAATAGAGAAACGAAATAGCAAGATTATTTGACCAAAAAGAAAAAAACAGAAATAGCAAGATTAAGTTGGTTCGATCTGAATTACTAAGACCTAGGTCCACGAGAGAGAGCGAGAGTGATAAATCTACTTTGAATAAAGAGATTACAAGCTTGAAATAAAGCCTCGGTTAATGCCATGCACTGACCTTTCATCCATTACAAAACGCGCCGATGTGGTTAGGTCCCCGTGACTTTCATATTTTAGCTGGAAATGTGGTATTTCCTTATATTCATGATTTCCGGTGGTAAGCGGAAGAATGATCTTTTTCTGTTTGACACAATCTCTTACAGTGTTTTCGGGTAAACTCACAAACAGAAGTGAAGAAACACTCTTAAGAGGTTCTAATGCGTAATCATGGAAAAATTGATTGAGACCAGACTTTAGAAAACGTTCTGGATTGAAAATGCGTCGCGATCTAGGCACTTGCTCAAGAGCCCTGGGGCTCCCAATTCCTCCATTGGATGGCATTCTGGGCATTTCCCTTCGGACGCCACGCCAAATTCTTCCTATCTACTCGACATTACATCTCCGACCTTCAATCCTCATGTAATATATCGAGGAGCACTGACGAGACCAAAGTTTGCCCATTTAGGTCGGGGTTCCTCGTCATCAGAAATAAAAGCCACAAGGATGAAAAGGAATAACAACATGGGTAGTAACCGAGCTTCTTCTTTTTTTTGATATTTAATGGGGTCGCTATAATTTTTTTTTTCAATTGTATCCATGACCTTTCCTAAATCCACGCAATGTTAGCTCTTCCATAAAGCATATCAACATATCACATGTACCCTTTTGACATGGGACTACATCGTTAGCATTTATTGGCCCAGAATAACAATATAGACTACCTTCTTGTTTTCCTCGGTGAGCAAAGTATCGAGGTACTTTGATGAGACTAAAGTTTAGGTAGCAATAGACGGGAGATCTACGTAGGTGTGGGAGACTTCGCTTGCCTCCTGTATTCCCTAGAGATGGGGAAAAAATACTTACTTCCAATAAATGGTATGAGACATGCGAGTATTAATATGTTAAAATAACAAATGTAGCTTGACATGGCACTCTTACTGGAGAAATTACTGTAGGCGGCTCTCATAGGTGGCAATACCTTTGAAGGAAGGTAGGTTAGTGAAGAAGAACATCAACACCCTAGGCTACCCCCTTGTTTTCCCTGGTGAGAAAATGTTTTTGCTTATTTCTTGTGGGCCAAATTATATATATCCTCATGTAATTTATCGAGATACTTGGACTAGACTAAAGTTTGCCCATTTAAGTAGGGTTTTCTTGTCATTAAAAAAAATACAATGGGGATAAAAAGGAGTAACGACGTGGGTAGTAACTGAACTTTTTTTCAAAATTTAGTGGGATAGCTATACTGTTTTTTTATTCAAATTTGTCCATGACCTTTCAAAAAACCACTCAAAGTAGTCATTCCATGAAGTATATCCACATGTCACATGTACCCTTTTGACGTGGACCACAGTTAGCATTTGTTGGCCGTGAATAACGATCTAGACTACCACTTTGTTTTCCCCGACGAGCAAATCTTTCTGTTCATTTCTTTTGGCCAGATTAATGATGTATATATACACACATGGAAGCCATATGTAAGCCATGTACATGCTATCCTAGCAATTCTAAGATTAAGCTAACAAAACTATGTCCATTTCATCTAGGTATTAGGATTTTTAATGGATGAATTACATTGATTAGAATTTTAAAAGTTCAACAAATAGATTTGTAACATCCTAGATCCGCCACTATATACATATTGCTTGCTTTAGACCCCATTGGACTCTTACGGTTTTGTTCTTCTAGGCTTCGCTCACATGGGATCGGAAGTCGGTTTTGATACTGCCTGTAACATCGTAGGTCTATCACTATATACATATTGTCTGCTTTGGGTGTCATTGGGCTTTGCCAAGAAAACACATGTACAAATAGAGAATTCAAATACTTATTAGTTAGTCTAAGACTCCTTCCCCAAGAGATGTGGGACAGGAGATGCGCTCTCTCCTTTTGCATGTCTAGGGACCAAGGTGTGGACGCTAGCCATCTCCCCTCCCCACGCACCGCTGCCTAAGTCATCACAAGATTAAACAAAAAAAAAATCATAGACCACATTTAAAATTGAAAAAAAAAAGTCCAGTATCATTATTCCTAATTTTAATGCAAAAACAGAATCTGGGGACTTCGAGTTTCGAATTGAATTTCCAAACTAGAGGAGTCCGTGTGCAAAAGACTTGATATTTGATTTACATAAGTTTTCAATAACTCAATTAGATAATAGTTCTCTCTAAAAACTCGAATAAAACTCCAACTCAAGCTTGAATCATCAAAATTACACTATAATTGAATACTGGTGATACATATCTTCAGTTCATATATATATATATATATTTATAGATATATAAAATCAAAATACATAAAGATTGAATCATGCGACGAGGCTTGTGAGCTATTAAGGTCAAGTTATTTTCGAGCTCGAGCAAGACTTGATTAATTAGTATTTGAGCTACTTCAACTAAAAAAGTATCAAGCCGAGCTTGAGTAATATAAGTCAAACTTGAATAGCTCATGAGCCTGACTGAGTTACATTCTCATTTTCAAACACAGGAATCTAGAAGTACTTCCCAAACTTAAAAAACACGTCGATATAGTTAAGTCAAGCAAAATGGTTACTCAGCCAATGGTCGTCTAAAGTTTATATTGGTCATAGATTATGATTTCAGTGTTGAAGTTCAGTTTTCTTGTGGCGCACAACCAGCCAATCTCAGCTGTTTATGACTATTTACGTGGCACCAATTCATTGGCAAAGAATCACACCCTCAAGATCAATAATTTTTCATTAGCAGATGCTGACCAAAGCTAGTTTTTTCACTGAAGAAAACCAATTCTTTCCAATAGGAGCATGAAACCCAATAACTTACACGTGATTAGAAGGAAACATAGATGTAAACACATATCTATGTATAATGACACGCTAGTATAATTTATCAAAGGTCGAAAGATACATACATATACATGGAGGTAAAAACATACATATAGGGTCAAGTACCTAATCATTGATGAAAGGGAATCAATTGTCGATTTGCTTTTGGGGAGGAGTTGAGAACACAAAACCAACAAGCCTCTTAAAACCGTAAATTTCTGCACTACATGACAATGTTGAATGGTAGCATCTTTGATTAATCGCCCATCAGTCAATGATAACCAGAGTCACTTCAATTGCAACCGTGCAATTCACGATGAGTGTGCTATAGCAATCAAGGCACAAAGGAGGAGCAAAAATTCCACTGAAGCATTATCGATAGAGACTAAGAGGGACAACAGTTGAGCAACATTTCGTCTATAAAAACCCATCGCACCCATTTGGATTTCCTCGCGCTCAAATTGAAAAACACGACTCACCAAGTCACTCCAATTGTGTCCTAGACAGTACAAAAAGCACGACTATGGCCAAACAAAACCAATTCTCATTCCTCACATCAGCCACTCTTTTGGTCATTATAGTTTGTGCTTCGGAAACGCTTTGTCGTCCTCTTGAAGAGGAACACTTGTTAAAGCAACATGAGGAGTGGATGGCAATCCACGGGCGTGTCTACAAGGACGCGGCTGAAAAGGCCAAACGGTATGAGATATTTAAAGAGAACGTTAAGTGCATCAACGCCTTTAAAAATGGTAAGGATGTGGGGTATAAACTGGCTGTGAACAAGTTCGGGGACCTAACCAATGAGGAGTTCCGCACTTCCCACACCGGCTACAAGAGGAGGCCCACAGAGGTCCTGTCCTCTGGGGGTGCAAAACCGTTCAAGTATGCGAACTTCACCGCCATTCCAGCTGCCTTAGACTGGCGAACCAAGAAGGCTGTGACACCTGTCAAGGATCAAGGCGGCTGTGGTGAGTGGAAAATCAAAATTTGTCTTGCGAAAATGTTGAAATTCTCATGTCGTACTCAAGCTGTTAAAAAAGGCAACAAAACAATGTTATCGGTAATGCACTGCTATATTTATTTTACACTTACCATACTGTTATATGTCTTTTACTTTGTAATTCAATTTACCATCTCCTTGTGCAGGAAGTTGTTGGGCATTCTCGGCAGTGGCAGCTATGGAAGGGATTACTATGATCAAAAAGGGAAAGTTGGTGCCACTCTCGGTGCAAGAACTCGTGGATTGTGATAATAACGATTACGGTTGCTCGGGTGGGCTCGTGGACAGGGCCTTCGAATTCATCATAAGCAATGGCGGCCTCGCAACCGAGGCGGACTACCCTTACCAGGCAAATGACGGGACCTGCAATACAGCCAAGATGGCAAACCCCGCGGCCTCAATAACTGGATACCAGGATGTACCAGCCAACAACGAGAAGGCCCTCTTGCAAGCCGTGGCGAACCAGCCAGTGTCAGTGGCAATCGAGGGGGGTGGGTTTGATTTCCAATTCTACTCAAGCGGCGTGTTCTCTGGCTCGTGTGGAACCAGTATCAACCATGCGGTCACGGCGGTTGGGTATGGAAAGACCTCTGGCGGGACCAAGTATTGGCTGTTGAAGAATTCCTGGGGCACATGGTGGGGTGAGAGCGGGTACATGAGGATCCAGAAAGATGTGAGCTCTAAGGCTGGTCTCTGTGGTGTTGCCATGGAAGCTTCTTATCCAACTGCATGAAGAAAAAAGAAGATGAAAAAAATAAATAATGAGCCTATATATGTTATACTGGTTTTAGGCTCTCCACTTGGATGAAATGAAGTCTAGCGTCTCTGTAAAAGAAGCAAGTGTAAGTGACAATACATCACTAGGGGTGGTGTGTCCTACAACAGAAACTGCACGTTGTTAGCAAAATTAGGGGCTTGCCAACTAAACTCGGTTCCAAATGTTCGAATAAAAGTGTGGAACAAGATGAAGAACATAGTCCACGTGAATGAATAGAATAGTTTCGTCGGCGTGATTTTAAGTACTGAATTGTGTCCAACACCAGAAATGTCATCTTGTGATTTTAGGGGATAACTGATGGAAAATATAATGTCATCCTGAAGTGTCTTTTGCTTGATAGACTTTAGACGAGCACCGATGGGAACGTGCTACAGTTATTTTGGGATAATTCCCTAAAAAGTCCTTATCCTATTATACGATCGGCAATTCAATTTTAAAACCTTCAAATTGTGTCAATTTAATCCTAAATATGTTAATGATTTGCCAATTTAGTCTTAAACTATTCAATTGTGCCAATTTATTTTTGAACATTTTAATAATTTGTCAATTAAGTTATTTTAGCCAATTTTGGTTGGAAATCACTGACTTTGCAGTCTAGTTAGTGTTGACCGTTCTATAAGGTGTGGCTGGCATTAATATAGACAATTTCAGTAATTTTAGTTTTTTTATTTTTTAATTGCCGAGAGTCGCTACATGTGAGGGTTGACAAGGCCTTGCCTTCCTCAGGCAATAGGCATTGCCAGCAAGAGCCATAACTCCCTTCCAGATTTTATTTTATTTTTTTTGGTTGAAAGCCTAGACTTGATTTGACTGAACTCGAATTACAATTATCCTCATGCATGATCAATTTTTGAAGGTTTTCCAATTAATGGAAAGTCTGATCCAAATTGATTTGCATGCCGATTGGGAGAAGCTTAACAACCGCTTTATCTGGATCGGGATAGAATTACAACTTGGTCATATCCATGGTCAATTTTCATCTCGAAGCATAGTGATCTTCTTTCTTTGTGTCACACCTCGACTCTCGAGCATGTAATGATCCCCTTTTCACTTGTGGTTATTTGAGTGCGACGTCTTAAAACGTGTTGCCGACCATTCTTTTTATCTTTAAGTTGAACGTATGCGGAAGCAATAACTAATCCCCTTACAAGATAAAAATCAAGATAATCAATAAAGTTAATCTGAAATCACAATCAACAGTACCATGTTATTTATCTTTTGATTAACCTTAGGAAGTTTACACAAACATGTCATTACAACGGGCAATTTCCTATAAAGCCAACAAAACCAATAGGGTCAGAGTTAATTTACTCCTTCCAAAACATAGCAACGAACTATATCACCTACTGATTCTCCAGATCATGGACCTAAAAATGGTTAAATAATAATCATGAGATATAATCTCAATGAGTTCTCGTTCTAAGCCTCAATTAGGATATCAACTCGCCTCAAGGTACCTATTATGCAATAACTTCCTCAAGTAGGTCAACGGTAAATAACACTAATTACCAAACAATCCATAACATTATCCACTCAACAGTCCCATGAATAATATTGATATGCGATCGACTTGTAAGTGACTTTACCTGGTCATGTTACACCCCTGCGTAGGATAAGCACACATGCATATCACAATTAATGCACACCACACTCTCAGTAATACATTAATCAACCACACTCAAGTCGTATCGCAAGCAATTTTATCTGGTCATTGCCATTTCTTGCACGATATCAATTCATGCATACTATAATCAATACCACTAACACAAGCATAATCAAAACCCATGCCGACATATTACTCATGCGTTCCTGTATTCATGCACGTTTCGATTATTAAGACCCCTCGATCCTTGTCCACAATCGTGCTAACAATCTTTTAGTATAACCAAGCATTTATCACGGCCTCTCAAAGCATGCCCATCTCAGACGAGGGTATCATCACGGCCACTTAGGACACGAATTATAATATTTCTGTTCCAGAAATCATTTCTGGAACAAAAATAGATTTTTTTATTTCTATTTTTGGATGAGTTTTTGGGCCAAAAAATGCGTTTGATAACGACAAAAAATTTCTATTCTTGAAATAGAAATTCGTTTGATAATCAAAAAAATTTTATTTCTCAAAGTGGTGGTAATAATGGGAGGAGCGAGGATTGGCAGTGGCGAACGACGGGCGGTGGACGGCGAACAGCGGATGGCGACTGGCGACCGGCGGTAGACGTCCGACGGCGGGCGGCAATTCGACCGTCGTCGGTCGCCGGTCATCGGTCGTCGGTCGCCGTCCGCCCCACCGGTCGCCGGTTGCCGGTCTCCACCATCGATCGCCGCCGCCGGTTGGCGATCGGCGGTGGCAGGGTGGCGGCTAGTGGGGGCGGCCGGTGGCTGGCGGCGGCGACGGGCGACAGTCGGGGGCCGGCGGTGGGTGGGGGTGGTGGTGTTGAGCAACAGACGGAAAAAAACTTTTTCGGATGAGAAGTAAGAAAAAGAGAAACAATTTCTGATTTTTATTCCAGTAATAGAAAAGTAAAAAAATTTTGTTTCTGATTTCTGTTATAAACCTATTTCTAGAATAAAAATTTGTTACAGAAATAGAAATGAAATTTTTTTTACCAAACGGATTTCTATTCAAAAAATAGGTCTGGAATAGAAATATATTCCAAAAACATAAATAGAATGGTTACCATGCATAGCCTTAGGGCACGCCCGTAATCATATATGGTTTTGATCACGGCCACGCATGGCACACCCGTAAGCATACGACGGTTCTCATCATGGCCATGGATGGCATGCCATCCAAACGAGGGTACTATCACGGCCACTTCTCATCAAGTGATCACGCAAGCACCTCAACCACTCAAGTAAATTTCATTTTTCCTCATTTAGTTGATATTGACGTGGTTGTGCTCACATATCAAAACACAGCAATTTTCACACGTAAAATGCAGTAAAATAATCACACGTGATCACCCCATGCTTATTAAACCCACCAAACATTGCATGCTTTCACTTTAAAACATACTCACCCCATTTAACTTGTATAACACGACATATAAATCCGACACATTGGGTATTTAAATTAATATGCCCACGACAATCCATTAAAAAAAAATAATACCCCAAGTTCCACGTACGTCAATTATTTATCAGGGCAAACAATTATTCAATCAACATCATATTTGCGGAAATCCACTCAAGATTCTGGCGACAATCAATCCACATATAATAAAATCAATCTCACATATTATCTACAATTTGACATATCGCAATAGTTCGACAATTAACTATTCCGTAAATCAAGTGTCACCACAATTAATTATTATAAAAATAATTAATTTACGCTTGAAAAATTATAACACTTTAGTTTTAAACCTTTTGATGATTTGCCACTGTAGCCTTAAACTCAATTGCTAATTTATTATTAAATATTTGACAATTTACCTATTTAGTTTTAAACCTTAAAACCTAAACCAAACTGAATATTAAAGATACATGGTCATTGTGACTAGAACCGAAAACACTGTTTGGTTTGGATTTTCGATTTTTGGTGTCTTTTTTTTTTTTTTTTAATAATTGGTCCCTCCTCCTTCAATCGTTCGACCTTTCCTTTGGTTCACCTCATTTAAGACTACCACAAAAGTCGCAAAACCTGAGGCTAGCTCCGACGATGGCATGCCAAGGCTAGAACATGATCTTCCGAAGCCATCGAAGGAATTAATCTCGTGTGGAGCAAAATCTGAGGCTCAATACTTCGTCCCCGAGCTAGTAGTGGAGGAGCAGATCTGAGGAGATGGTGCCAGTGGGGTTTTGTTGCGACCTCCGGAAGCCCTAAGGGCATTAAGACTAATGGCTTATTACACTTACGTTTAATCCGGGCTCTTCCAAGCTCATTAATTCACAATTTATGATTTACAATTTGCAACTTATATATCATTTTCATTTATGAGTCGCCACTAATTAATTTAGAGTTTAGGATAAGTCAATTAGAAATCAAATAAAGTATTAATAAAAATACCTTACTCCTATACAACTAGATAGCTTTGATTACACTAGTTAATCAATTAATGCCTTTTCGATATCTAATCTTTGTCTAACTATCAAGTAAAGCAATTATGAAGTATTTCATATCTATCATGATTCTTAGGTTTCAATTCCTAACCAGATTGAGGAAATACAAATTCTTGCATCATAAGAATGAGATTGGCATAAGCGAAAAAACCAATATTTACTCCCAAAAATTTTAGCAAGATTCTTTTTTAAGGATTTTCTTTTAAGGATCTTCGCACATTTCAAAGAAAAAACTGCTCAAACACCATTTTAAAGCTTTTTCTGATCTTCTTTTGGAGAAAAACATTTTGGGATTTTTTTTTAAATATGTTTTAATATTAACAAAACAATATAAATATTATATTATTAAAAGGACCCCGAGTCAACATTGACTCGACTCCCAAGGCCTCCACGCCCGAAGGTTGGGAAGATGACTTTCTCTTTTTTTTATATGGACGATACCACCAAAAAATTTAAACTTTATCTATTGTGACACATTTACTTAAAAAAAAAATTTGTGACACCATAAATCCCAAACTTTGTCCCATGTGACACATTTACCCTAAATTTTTTTTCTTGTATGTCGCGACCTCCTTTTTTGTCTCGGAGGCTAATGGCGCGGCTGAACGACTTTTATTCAGTGTTTAGCCCGGGCTCTCCCAAGCCCGCCAATTCACGACTTAAAGTTCAAGTTTTTAACCTGCAATTCAATTTCATTTAAAAAGGAGTCGCCACTAATCAGTTTGGGGTGAGTCGATTAGAAACCCAAGTAAAATATCGGGAGAAATATTTTACTTATGCGCAACCAGAGAAACTAGGATCAGGGACTTGATTACACTAGTTAATCACTAATGCCCATCCCTGTCGTCGCCGGCCTCCATCTTCCGCCCCTGCTCTCCTGCTACTCGCGTGCAAGGAAGAAGAGGAAGGGAGGAAGAAGATGGAGGGGGCCAGGCCGGGCTGGAAATGAAAGGGGTTGGGCCTTGGGCTGGCCCTTGGGCCGGCGCAAATAAGAAGAAAAGAAAGGGGGCCGGGTCGCCCTACCATGGGCCTCGTGTCTTTTTTTTTTTTTTAATAATAATAATAATAATAATAATAATAATAATAAACCTGAAAATAGGGTAAAAATATGGTAAAATAAAGATAGATAATAAACTTAATATACGCAAATGATATTAGTACCAAAGTGATGTGAAAATCATTTTTGTTAGGGTCAAATTGAATCCTAATTTTCTATGCAATTTAATTTTAATACCTAGTCAAAATTTAAGTGTCAACAGCTACCCCTCTTTGAAGGTGAGTTCACAGAGGTTGCCTTCAAAGATGAACTGATACCTAAATTTTATCCATGCATATGCAATAGATGGTAGCTAACCTAGAATCATGCACTCAATGAAAATGGCAATAATGCATAATATATACTAAAATAGATAAGAAAAATACCTGCAATTACTTACCAAGAAAGAGTGATATGGGGTGCGAACCCCGAGTTTTTGGCAAGTATCGGGATATTCCCTTATTTGATGCTGATATAGAAAACGTACCTGTGATTGATGATATGGGGAAACTGCTCTTCCAAGACTCGAACCATTCTTCAGTCGCCTGTAGTAGCAATAAGTTATTTGTCTAGGACCCGGACCTTTCTCGATCGCCTTGACGGGAGATTGCCTTTCCGGACTCGGACCATTCTCCTGGTCCGCCCGTAGAAGGAAAGAGTTGTTTGTCTAGGACCCGAACCATTCTTCGATCGCCTTGACTGGGATTGCCTTTCCGTGACTCGAACCATTCTCCTGGCCGCCCGTAGAAGCAAAGAGTTGTTTGTCTAGGACCCGAACCATTCTTCGATCGCTTTGATGGGGGATTGCCTTTCCCGGGACTCGGACCATTCTCCTGGCCGCCCGTAGAAGCAAAGAGTTGTTTGTCTAGGACCCGAACCATTCTTCGGTCGCCTTGACGGGGATTGCCTTTCCAGGACTCGGACCATTCTCCGGTTGCCTGTAGAAGCAAAGATTTATTTGTCTAGGACCCGAACCATTCTTCGGTCGCCTTGACGGGGGATTGCCTTTCCAAGACTCGGACCATTCTCCGGTCGCCTGTAGAAGCAATGAGTTGTTTGTCTAGGACCCGAACCATTCTTCGATCACCTTGACGGGGGATTGCCTTTCCAGGACTCGGACCATTCTCCGGTTGCCTGTAGAAGTAATGAGCTGTTTGTCTAGGACCCGAACCATTCTTCGGTCGCCTTGACGGGGGATTTCCTTTCCAGGACTCGGACCATTCTCCGGTCACCTGTAGAAGCAATGAGTTGTTTGTCTAGGACCCGAACCATTCTTCGGTCGCCTTGACGAGGGATTGCCTTTCCAGGACTCGGACTATTCTCCGGTCGCCTGTAGAAGCAAAGAGTTGTTAGGTATCTGACCTTTTTCAGGGACACCAGTTTGCTTACCTGAACTCTCTCAGGGATGTACCGACTTTTCTCGGGACACAATCTTGTTAAGTGCTTGACTGTTCTCAAGGACACCAGTTTTTTCATTACCTGACTTTGGGCCATAGAGGCGTGCCACGTCGGTAAAAAGGGACTCCAGGCTATGGAAGCACGCGGTGTCAATGAAAATGGACTTACCTTATATGCTTGAAAAGGTCTCCTACCTCTTGATTATTTGGAATATCGAGGACGCACCTGAGATATCCCTTAAGATCTCCCACCTCCTGGTAAGTTGGGAATATCGAAGACAAACCTCGAATACTCGTGAAGGTCTCCCACCTCCTGGTAAGTTGGGAATATCGAAGACAAACCTCGAATACTCGTGAAGGTCTCCCACCTCCTGGTAAGTTGGGAATATCGAGGATGCGCCTCAAATACTCCTGAAGGTCTCCCACCTCCTGGTAAGTTGGGAATATCGAGGACGTGCCTCAAATACTCCTAAAGGTCTCCCACCTCCTGGTAAGTTGGGAATATCGAGGACGTGCCTCGAGTATCCCTGAAGGTCTCCCACTTCCTAGTAAGTTGGAATATCGAGGACGTACCTGAGATATCCCTGAAGGTCTCCCACCTCCTTGTAAGTTGGGAATATCGAGGACGAACCTCGGATACTCGTGAAGGTCTCCCACCTCTTGGTAAATTGAGAATATCGAGGACAAACCTCGAACACTCGTGAAGGTCTCCCACCTCCTGGTAAGTTGGAATATCAAGGACGTACCTGAGATATCCCTGAAGGTCTCCCACCTTCTGGTAAATTGGGAATATCGAGGACGAACCTCGGATACTCCTGAAGGTCTCCCACCTCCTAGTAAGTTGGAATATCAAGGATGAACCTCGGATTCTCCTGAAGGTCTCCCACCTCCTGGTAAGTTGGAATATCGAGGACGCACTTGAGATATCCCTGGAGGTCTCCCACCTCCTGGTAAGTTGGAGACATAATGATATCTCTGCTCTTTGAAAGTATGTCTCCTGTGAGACAAATATGCAATATGTGCAAATGATCTATGCATACTGTAAATTTTTCAATTCAAATGGGATTTGTGCATGACAATTTTTTTGTCAGTTTTCATCACCAAAGTCCCACTAGGGAAAATTTTTCAGAACGACAATTCATACTCAGAATGAGGTTGTCTTGAACATGTCAAATGAGGGGCTTTCAGTCTAAAAGGGCTTTCCACTCACTCTCATTGAAAATGCTATTTTGTCCCGACCATTGATGCGGGATCATAGGAATCTCACCCTTTCACTACATCATGGTGACAGGGATCCGAATATTCTCGCAAATTGTACGACTTTACCAATCTGAGAGGTCTTTGTCAGACCTTAATATAGGCTTGGTCAAAGGCTTAGCAAAAGGGACCACGAAGGTTAAGAAATGTTGCACAGCTGTCTTCGGGTTTACAAGTCAAGAACCCTGCGAAAAGAGATAGAAATGATCTTGCTCGTACTTCTTCGAGCGATGCTTATAAACATATGAATTCCTATGTTAATTCAAGTGCCCTAGTCAAAAGAGACTTTTACAAAAGGGACACAATGCATATTTGACTCATGGGTTGAGAAACAAATGGATTTATAGGCTCAAAAATATGTACAAGAGGTGGTGATCATCTTGATGTTGTCATCGGTCTTTTTCTCATCAATGGAGCTCGTCTTTATAGAGACTCTTTTGCTCGAGCATTATTTTTTCTTGAGGGCATTGGCCTTGCTTTTACCAGCACACTTTGCTTTTTCATGCCCCTAATTTTCATTTTTTTTTTTTTTGTTTGTTTCAGACTGTTCTAGATTGTTGGGTCTTCATCTCGCAGGTTGGCCGCTTCGGCTTATACCGCTTGAACGATAGTGACCCTCTCTTTGCCCTAATGTGGGGAGTTGAAATGAAATTACAGACTCAATGGGGCTGTACAATGGGTACAAGTGTGCAGAATAGAGAGAATTTCTATTCGTCATTCTAGGGCACTTAAATTACCATGAGTATTCATATGCAATAAAAACACCCAAAGATTGATGCAAGTTCAAGCAAGAAAATTTCTATCCATTTTCTCACCTTGTTATGACGTCCCCTCCTCCAAATCTGCCCCAGTGTGGGGTGGTTCTTGACAGGGGTAATATGAAAGAAACTTCGTCGTGGCATGGGGCTCAAATGGGTTAGGCAATGGATAGCCTGTAGTGTTTAGGGTGGAGAAACGAAATGCCCCTCATCACTTTGGTTATCATACCATTCGCGAGAGAACTCTTTACCCTGTAAACATAGAATTTCCTATGCTCACCTCACCAGTGTTTAATCAGGGGACTATGTGTAGGTCATGGTTTGCCTTTCTTCATCCTGATGTTCCTCATTTAGCATGCTCAATTGATCCACATCATTTGTTGAACTGCTTAATTTGATAAGCCTCAGTGAAATTGGTGACTTAGACAGACAAAAATCATCATGCAAAAATCATTTTGAAAAGGCATGGATTATTGTAAGCACGAAGGAGTTTGCAGCCTTAGAATGATTTGAATTTACTCAAAAGAAGAAAACTTTCTAAGAGCATGAGATGCAAAATTGTCTCTACAGACGTGTTTGAACATAGGGGGATTATTAAAAAATGAGTGTTCATGGATTGCCCCTACTCAAAGGGGAATGACGCATGAATGATTAGCCAGGATTGAAAATCCCATCTTTGATTGGATGGGCACATATGTTTTTGTCTCTGCACAGAAATCAATTGCTGAGTAGAGTCAAAAGCATACGTAAATTAAGGCACAAAAGATTCCTGTCATCCATTTTGGTGATAAATTGGACGCTGTTTCATTTGGGAGCGTTGATCCAATATTGTCATTAGAATTTGACATATCTCTTCCTACTCTGTTGTTCGCACATTCGGCGAACATATGGACCTATAATGAATAAAGGGGAATGTGTTAGCATATGAATTTTCCAGAATTGAAAAACTAGAAATGATACAGCATTACCCTTTGCCAGTTTGTATTTGTCGTCCACACATTTGACGGACAGATGACCCTACAAAGAATGAGAGGGATTGTGTTAGTGTATGAATTTTCCAAAGTTGAAAAATCGGAAACGATACAACATTACCCTTTGTCAATTTTGCAAATGATTGGATGCACTTGGGGTCTTGAGGCTTAAAGGGAGCATGAGATCCAGAATTTTCGATCTCGGTATGCAAAAAAAAAAAAACTTTTTATTATTATTATTTTTTCTTTTTTTCTTTTTTCTTTTTATTTTTTTTCCACATGCGGCTATTGCCGCTTCGGGGATTCGAACCCCCATCCAGACCTTTGGCACTCCATTCCGAATACCACTCGGCTAAAGCACCGGCGGTGTCCATAGAACGCGTTTTTTATTTATTTAAATGATCCAATCGCTAGAATGACCTGTCTTTTTACACCCGGTTGGGTGAATTCAGCATGGGTCGTCTCCAAGTGCTTGCTTGGCCAGTATCGGTTGGCTCGGATTAATTTTTCAAGTCAGTTTTTGAACACTGATGCTTCCTGTCAAAACAGGGAAAATGTATTAGGAATGGAGTTAGAGGAAGGTATTGGAAACGATACCAAGTTACCCTTCTGCAAAGTTGGTATTTGATAACTCCTCGGCATCTTGAATGTTGATGATTGTCATGGTCTTGCCATGACTTGGTACTTCATTCTGGTTGGCCCTCTTTGCTCATGGCCCTAGACTAATGGCCGAATGATGGTTGATCCATCTTTAACGCCTTCCTTCTGTGGAAATTTTTCCTCTCTCATTGTTGGACATCAACAGCGTTGGGCAAAGTCATGTACCTCAAGCTTCTATGGAATCTGAGATAGACAATCAAAACCTCCAATTTTTTGTCGGTAATCACTTCTTCGCAGAGCATGTGTTTGGAACGAAAGTCATCATCTGGAATAGGTGGTTAGAATTTGCCTCAATTGTCTGGATTTTCTCCTTGTTGACAGTAGCCAATTTAAAGGGGAAGTGAATGAGTTCATTTTCCGGGCTTTCTGATTTGCCGAAGTTGAATGTCCTGCCTATGAAATTGCAATGCTTGTCCTCCTGGAACAATTTGGCGCTTCATTTTGGTTGGCCCTCTTTGCCCATGGCCCTAAACGAATGGCCGATGATGGTTAATCCATCTTCAACGCCTTCCTTCTGTGGAAATTTTTCCTCTCTTGTTGTTGGACATCAACAGCATTGGGCAAAGTCATGTACCTCAAGCTTCTATGGAATCTGAGATAGACAATCAAAACCTCCAATTTTTTGTCGGTAATCACTTCTTCGTAGAGCATGTGTCTGGAACGAAAGTCATCATCTGGAATAGGTGGTTAGAATTTGCCTCAACTGTCTGGATTTTCTCCTTGTTGACAGTAGCCAATTTAAAGGGGAAGTGAATGAGTTCATTTTTCATGCTTTCCAATTTGCCGAAGTTGAATGTTCGACCTATGAAATTGCAATGCTGGACCTCTTGGAATATGTTGCAGGAAGGAACTACCGCTTAGGCTTGCACCGATAAGAGAAAGCTCGTGCGAGTTTTAGGGACGGCTTGCCGAGATAACTCGAGAGATGGGGGGAGGCCAAAAGCATCATGGAGGAAACGTCTCATGAAGCTTTTCTTGAGCTACTACGATCTACATGTTTCGAGTTTGATCGTGTGTATATACTTATTACGTCCTGTCTTTTATTCCCTGCAAATGAAAAGGAGGAAAGCGTCATTCCTAAAATCATGTTAGGAATTGAGACATACCTTTTTACAAATGGAGTAATCTTTTTCGTTTGCCCCGATTTTCTTGGAAGAATACTCCTGAATTTGCTGAGTCCATATTGTCCATATTCCTGGGACTTGATGTACTAGTTTCAAATGCCCCTTTTTTAAGGGGATGATGTTCTGAGACATGAGATAAGTAAATCAGAAAAACAAACAGGGTTAAATTCCAAAAAAAAAATTATTTTGTTTTTTGCAATGAAATGCTTTTGATTTCACAAGCATGTTTTTGGAGGAAGCATGAGAAAGCCCAGCCCTAAGGATTTTCTTTGGATGATTTTTTTCATGGTTGGATAGCATCACCGAGCTATTTTGTGATACTCTCTCATGGCCTCAAAATAAAATGTTGAAACTGTACATTCATTGGTGAAAACAAATTGCATTACTGGAATGGAAAATGCAATAGTAATACACTAGATAAGATGGAAAACAGGAAATCATAAAAACAACTGAAACCCATGAAAACTCATGTGAAAGGGAGGATCTTGATAGCTGCTGGCGTCGACCCCTGAATCAAGCGCCCTTGAGTTCTTTGCCCCCAATAGACTCAAAGTATTCGTATGAGAGGACCACTTCGTTGAAGCTACGAAAGTGCATTCCATGCAACCGGGAACGAAGCTTATGAGACAAAGCTTTTATGACCAGCTTCATCATTTCCTCCTTAGCCAACTGAGGAATAGCCTACATCATGAAAGCCTCCCGCCTTTTGCACATGCTCGGAAATTCTCCATTGGTCCTCTTTTGACATGAACCAAATTCTTGTGGGGGAACGCAAATCCTATCTTGTCTTGGTATTGATGTAGGAATGCAAAGGACAGCACATCCCAATCATGCACGAGGTAGATCTTCAACACGAAGAACCATTGTAACGTGGACCCAATAAGACTTTCTTGGAAGGCCTAAATCATGAATGGTGCTTGGCTGGCGTACCGACTCACTTTGGCTTGGAAATATGGCAAGTGAGTCATGGGACAAGTCGTGCCGTTATATTTACGGAAATCAACAATTTCTATTCCTTCGGGAATCATCATTTTGTTAAGGTGAGATGGACCTGCCACGTCTCGGTTAAGGAACCATTCCTTTTGCTGCATTGCCAATCTTTTCATGGCGACATCAAATTCTACTCCTTCAGGGAAGCTGGATTCTTTTGAGATGATTTCATCGTTTTCTTCTGGGTTGAAATTTCCTACTGAGGATGAGGCGTCTATCTTACCCTGATGGTTGGGTACAAATTCAGCAGCCCATTGGAAGCCAAATCTTGAAGGGCGAGCGTTCCTCCACCTAGCAAGCTTTGAGATCCATATGCGGGCAAGAGCTAGTTACCCTGTGAATGGTCGTCTTCATTTGTATAGAACTGGCAACTCTCCATAAGACTGTACCACAGGTGATGTTCAAAGCCTTGGCATGGCAGTTCTTTAGCTGTCGGACTTTGCTCCTGTTTGGTGGTGGGTGTTGGCTTGGATCGTTCTAGCTTTCCCTTCTTGACACCTCGTCCTGACTTCTTGAGTAAAGCCCTTCGTTCTGCTAGCTTGAGCTTGTCAAAGGCATCGAGAGACGGTGGAGTTTCATTCCCTAGGTTGATGGGTGCTAGTGCCCTTAGGACCCTAGCTCTCATAGTAAGTTTGGGAAGCAGCGTCATGGTGCCTCGATTTTGGACAGGTTTTACAACTTTAACCATGTCTTCGAGTTCTTTACCTCTCCTGGTAGGAAGCTTCCCATTAATGGAGCATTGTTTGGTGGCCCTTCTATCATACAGAACCGCCTCAAAGTTTCTTCCTATTGGTCTCCTTTACTTGGACCATACCGGCAGTCAAGCTTCTTTCTATTGCAGTACATGCCATGATGAACTTTTTTTTTCTCATCGTTTCATTGCTTACAAGTTCCTTGTGAGGTGGGGCAATGTTGACGTCAAGGTTATATTTTTTAGGAAAATATCAGTCAATTCCTCCCAAGTCTTGAGAAGAGTGATTCTCCTCACGATGTACCATCTCAAGGCGGGGCCAGTCAGATTTGATTGGTATGACCGAATCACCCTTTGGACCAGGTAGGCTTATAGGTAGCTTTATGGGTGACAAGCATTGGCGAATGCCTCGCATCCAGGCACCTTGAGCTCCTTTGGGATTTTGACAACAGTATAGCTAGACAGCTCGAAGGGGGTTTGATCCCGCAATTCACTCAGCTTACTCATGATCCTCGCAAAATGTCTGTTTTGTTGGTCACCTTTTGGCCTGTCTGCAGGTGTCAAAAGTGTTTCCCCTCATGATAAGGCGGTCACGAGATTGAGCCTGGTTTGATCAGACTTCATTTGCCTCGAGAGTTGTCGAAGGACAATGGGGATTTGTCCCACGTCATCTTCAATGTTAGTAAGGCCATCACCCTGATTGGTCACAATTGCATGTGGCCATGCACGGATGGCTGGTGGTTGGCGATTCATGATCACCTGTGAGACAAAAATAGCATGCATGGCCACGAGATAAATGAAGATTGACCCATGGCAATGGTTCAGTCGCCTTTATTTATCAAAAGAGGATTCCAAGGACAAGACATTCCTAATCATCTAAAATTGGAATTGAAATGATAAAATTGAAATGCTAGATATTTAACAAAAGTCCTTAAACATCAGGAATAAAATGAAATTTCCTAAATACAAAAACTGGGGGTTATGACCGCCATTTTATATGCGATGAGGAGCCTCGGTCTTGCAAAGTTGTTTGCTTTCTAGGACTAGCCCAAAGACACGTGTCCAGCTCATTCCTGAACTCCGCTCGAAAGACTCAATCTGCTCTTATTAGGTTGGCTTGCCAATCACGTTTGGGACTATCAGTTGCAGATTACCAAGGACCCGGTGATTGAGAATGTAGAGTGGAGGCATGATGAGCCTTCTCTTGTCCTCTCAGTCTCCTGGGCACGATGACCTTTTCAACGTGGCATTTTCTCCATGCATCCGGATGATGCGGCTTTCTTTTGAGTAATCTTGGGTCATGTGATTAAAAAGGATAGGGGACAGACTGGGCTTGAGCAGTGAAAGGATCTCCTAGAAGGCCCTATACTAACAAGCCACCCTGTAGGGATAATATGAAGTGATCCTAGCGAGACCAAGTAAAGGGATCGGGTTGTGATATTTCAAAGTGCAAAGCGAGCTTCTTCCTCTCTAAACAAATTAGCACACCATAGGAATGCCTTGGGAACGAGGTTCGCTTAGGAAATTAAACCAACAAGAGTATATCCTATTGAGGGCATACTTTTCTAAGATTTGAAACATTTGCAGTGCGTGCTTGAAATTCTTAATGCTCGAATCGTTTGATATGAGAAAAGATTGCATTTGTAAAATTTCCTGGCGCAGCCCTCAAGATTTTTTTTATATTTTCTTTGAAATGATTGAGGGGCAGAAATATTTCTAGTAAAAACATGTTTACAAAATTCATCCCGGCACAAATTTAATTGACAATCCATGCAATTGAAGGATTTATTTTTCGATGTGGGACGACGATGAACCCAAAGATGATCAGTAGAAAAATTTTGCTTTTTTTGCCATGGTTTTTTTTCAAAAAATTCAACTAAAAACAATATTGGGCAAGCATTCCAATTAGCCTTAAAAACCCTCCTTACCAAAAGGAGTCACAATTTTATTTTATTTTTTTATAAAATCGGACTAGCCAAATTACCGGGTTGACATGAGCTCATTTCCTAGAGACATTCCAATGGTAATGCTGTATTTGGCCAGAGTTGGGGAAAGCTAGAATTTGCTAAGTATGAAAGTAGAGGTCTCAGGACACTAGAAATGGGGGATTACTTGCATGACTCTAGAGTGGATTCTAATTTGGAGAAACGGGGGATCACTTGCATGACTTTGGAGTGAATTCTAATTTGGAGAAACAGGAGGAGATGGCTGATTCAACATGTTTTTGACCGGGTTGATCTAACTGGTCCCACCAACAGAGGGGCTCTTTCTTGGGAGCAGGAATGAACTGGACATCGTGTCTACCCATCGCATATAAAACAAGCGACTTAAAAGACTGACTTCAGTTGCCATGGGTTCAGAAATGTAAATAAATAACTAAATAAAAAGAGTTAAGAAATTACATTACTCTCAAAGATCACAATAAACACATAGACATGCAGATGATACGTGTGGTTCGATTTCTAACTAGAAAGGTATAATGAGGTTAAGAGGTAATCTGACCGACACAGTCTCGCGTTCGTGCCAAATCCTCTCAACCTCGGCTCTACCTAAAATTTCGAGGAAAAGAAAGGCAGCCTCTACATCGCAATCTCGCGTTCAATGCGGTATCTTTCTTAACACCATACTAAAATATCCTATGGCGGCCCAAGTCTGGCGGCAGGGTTGTGTGTGCCATAGTGTAGTACTAAAACATTTAAAGCATGCACAATAATTTATATAGGAAAATTTATTTCAACAAAATTAATATTTACCTGCAAGAAAAAAAAACACCCAAGTTAGGAAAACATTTAAACAAGACAAAATGGCCTAAGTCCACAAAAAAAAATGTCCCCAGCGGAGTCGCCAAGCTGTCGCAACCTCTTTTTTGGTCTCGGAGGCTAATGGCGCAGCTGAACGACTTTTATTCAAGGTGTTTAGCCCGGGCTCTCCCAAGCCCGCCAATTCATGACTTAAAGTTCAAGTTTTTAACCTGCAATTCAATTTCATTTAAAAAGGAGTCGCCACTAATCAGTTTAAGGTGGGTTGATTAAAAACCCAAGTAAAATATCGGGAGAAATATTTTACTCCTGCGCAACCAAAGAAACTAGGATCGGGGACTTGATTACACTAGTTAATCACTAATGCCCTTCCGGTACCTAATCTTGTTTAAACTCTCGGTTTGGTATTTTTGCATTTTTTCAAGGATTTTTCCATGTATTTGTTGAAACAAACATTTTTGGCTTTTTTCTGATTTTTTAGAGAATATAAAATATTTCTGAACATTTTTGGGTTTTTCTTGGTTTTTTACAAAACATGAAATATTTTTGGATTTTCTGTTCTTTTTGGAAATCTGGATTTTTCTTATTTTTTGGAAAATAAAACATATTTTTCTGATTTTCTAATTTTTTGGAAAATATAAAATATTTTCTGGATTTTCTTTTCTTTTTTGGAAATTATAAACCTTTTTCGGATTTTCTGAATTTTTCTGAAAAAGCATTTTTTATTTTTTAAAATACTTTTATAATTAAAAAAAGTATATTATTGTAATAAACCGGCCGGACCGGGTCGGGTCACCCGGCTGCACCCGGTCGGGTCATTCGGCCGGGCCCGGTCGAGCTCGGCCCGACACGGGCTCGGGATTCGGACTCGGCCCGGCACGGCCTAGGCCGGAGGCGGGCCGGGTCCGGCTAATGGGCCCGGTTCGTCGCCCAAGACTAAACAAAAAAATAAATAATTAGTCAAGCCCAAGTCCAAAATAAAATAAGTCTAGCCCAAGAATACAGAGGCCCGACAGCCCGACTTATCCCGGCCCAAAAATCAAACCCTAAAGGGTTGACCGGGTCTTCGTGCTCGACCCGGTCTTGACCCGGCTTGCGCCTCCCTCTCCCGCGGCTGCTCTCCTTCTCTCCGCGGCACGTCGAGAACGGCTAGGACGGGCGGCGTGGCCGCGGCAAGTAGCGTCGATGGTGATGGGGGTGGCTGACCGCGTCTTGTTCTGGCTACGGCGAGCGGCGGCGACCGCCGTGAGATCGACGAAAGGGACAACAACCCTGTCGTAGGTCAGCATGGCTTCGGACGCGAGCGGCTTGCTGGCAAAAGGGATGGCGACGGCTGTGCGGGCGGATGGCGACGGAAGCGATGCGATCAAGTAGCCGTCGGCGGTTGTGCGGCAATGGCGGAGTGGTGGTGGCGTCGGCCCGGCGACTCGCGGTGCGTGGCTGGCGCTTGGCCCGCGGCTCCGTCTCTCTCAGATCTCTCTCAGTTTCTCTCTCTTCTCTTCTCAGATCTGGAATTTTTCCAGAACTTCGACCCTCACTCTCCCTTTTTCAGATCTCTCTCGCAGCTCTCTCCCGGATCGGCGGTTGCTCGGATTTCGGCCTCCTGGATGTCTCTCCAAGGGAAGCCTTTCTAAGCTCCCGCCTCTCCTCCCCTCTCAGATCTCACTTCTCTCAGATCTCTCTCTTTCTTCCTGTTTTTTGCTTCCGTGTGTTCTGTGCTTTCTTCTTCGCTCGACCCCCTATTTATAGGCGAGGAGCCCTGGCCGACGAAGGTGCTCCGACTGGCGGTCCTCGGTGCCCAGCCTGGCTCTTGCTCAACCGAACCGGCATCCCATCCCCTCTTCTCCGCTCGGCATTGAAAGCTTCCGCCAAGACGTCTCTTCCGTTCGGGTTTTGCGTCGTATCTCGGGCGGCGACATTGATGGCGCATGCGAGATGTCCCTGTCGTCGCCGGCCTCCGTCTTCCGCCCCTGCTCTCCTGCTACTCACATGCAGGGAAGAAGAGGAAGGGAGGAAGAAGATGGAGGGGGCCGGGCCGGAAATGAAAGGGGTTAGGCCCTGGGCTGGCCCTTGGGTTGGCGCAAATAAGAAGAAAAGAAAGGGGGCTGGGCCAGCCCTACCGTGGGCCTGTGTCTTTTTTTTTAAATAATAATAATAATAATAAACCTGAAAATAGGGTAAAAATATGGTAAAATAAAGATAGATAATAAACTTAATATACCCAAATGATATTAGTACCAAGGTGATGTGAAAATCATTTTTGTTAGGGTCAAATTGAACCCTAATTTTCTATGCAATTTAATTTTAATACCTAGTCAAAATTTAGGTATCAACATTGTAACACAAAAAATCTCAAAATTTACTAACTATGACACATTTACCCTAAATTTAAAGAGCATTTTCATATTTTCTTTCCTTTTGCTTTTTTTTTTTTTTCTCCTCCTTCAACGACGAAGGGAAGCCGCCAAAGTTGGCACTTTGGTGAGGGCAACTCTTGTTGTCGCCCTGGCTTAGGCAAGTGGGGCCACCTGAGCAAGGGTGGCCTTTGACCTAAGATAACGAGGGTAGCCCGAATCGGATCTGGCGAGGGCGGCCCTTGCCGTCACCCTCACCTAGGTCAAGCTAGGGCTGTCCTTGCTAGCATCAGGCGAAGCCGACCCTCCTTTCCCAAATCGATAAGAGCTTACCTTGCGCTTGCTCTTGCTTGGGTCAAGAGGCCCTCATCATTGCTCTTACTTGGGCAAGCAAGGGCAGCCCTTGCCGTCATCCTGGCCTAGGCAAAAGAGGGCAACTCTAGCCCAGATTCGGTGGGGGTCGCCCACTCTAGTGTCTGTCGAGAGTGGCCTTTGACTGATGCCGACAAGGTCGGCCCTTGCTTGGTCATGTGAGGGCAACCCTTGCTTGAGTCGAGCAAGGACCGACATCGGTGGCTTCCTTTCGCCACCGAATGAAAAGGAAAAAAAAGAAAAAAGGAAAAAAGGGAAAAATGAAATAAAAAGTAAATAATAAAAGACAATAATACCATTCAAAATAAAAGTTTAAAGATAAATATATCAAATAAAATTTGAAATTTTTGTTGTCATAAAAAAATTAAAATAAATATATTACATATGACAAAGTTTAAAGTTTAGACTATATATATATATATATATTTTCGCTCTCTCTTCTTCTCTCACTCTCTCCTCTACACACACAAGAATAGCATAAGAGACTGAAATCCATTTTTGTTCCCTTCCCTTTTCTTTTTATTTTTCCTTTTTTGAATAAATTCATTAAAAACGCTAAAATTTATTAATAAAATATAATTTTATCCTAAAACATTTTAAAAGTAAAATTAAATATAAAAATTATTATAAAATATAATCGATTTTTAAATTTTTTAAAAAATACAATCAAATCTAAAAAATTATCAAATTAATTCAATTACATCATTTAATATTTATTAATCATTTTTTGAAAACTTAAAAATTCAATAAATTTTTTTTAATAATTTTTAGAATTTAATTACATTTTTTGAAGATATTTTAATTTTTAGGATTTTGATAAAAACAATATTAAGATCTAATTATATTTTCGTGATGAATTTTAAAATTTAATTATATTTTTGAAAGTTTTAGACATTAGTTACATTTTCTTCACCTCACTTTAATTTTTTTTTTTTTTTTTTTTTACATTTCTCTGCGGTATTTCGCCAGAACAAACCTTCCTCCAACGACGCCTACGGTCAACACCAACAGCAAGCGCCACCACCAAACCCCTTACCTTCATCGCCGACCCTGACCGGAGAACACACAAATGAAGGCGGCTGGGCTGAGGCATTTTATCGAACATTCAGCGGGCGTCGATTGAGGGGGCCCCAACAAGCAATCTTGGATCAAAATCAACAAATAAAGGACAAGCATAACTCGGCTTCAGCATGGGACGACTCATTTACGCTCAATATAAAGATGGATATTAGCAAGTTTAACTCGAACATTTCATCGAGCAACTAACATGCGCAAACTGAGAAAGGAGAGATGGGGCATGAAAACGGAGGAGGTTCGGCCGAGGGTCCCTACCCGGCTTCACGGCGTTGGACGGCGGACGAGCTCGAAGATCGGGCTGTGCCCGTCCGCCTCGCGCACCTCCGAGCCGAGATCCTCCGGAAACCGACCCTGAGTCGGCACAACCAACCAGAAGAACTCAAACGCACCATACCGCGGGGTTTGTTCGGGAAGTGGGGGAACGTCGGTGGATCGTCGGCCGGGTTTCTAGTGTTTTTGCCACCGGAGAACACTCGTTCACCCTCGGCCTCGCTCTCGGTTCTCTCCTCTCAGATCTCGAGTTTTTCTCTCCTCACTCCCCTCTTCGGCCTCAGATCCGGCCTACTCAAACCGAAGCCCCTCATTTTCTTAAGAATTTTCTCTCGTGAAGGCTTCCCTTTCGGATCTCTCCCCCACTCGCTCCCCCTCGAGCTTCCCTTCCCTGTATCTCCCAGCGTCCACCTCTATTTATGGTCCGAGAAGGCCGGTCGGCGAAGGGGTTTCGGCCGCCGGTCCTTGAGGCGCCGACCGGCCCCCGCCTTTGGCCTAAGCGGCGTCATGTCGCCCGTCGCCTCCATCGCCCCTGCTCTGCTCTGCGCCGCGCCTGCTCCCCTGTCACGCTCGTCCTCGATGGCGTGAGGGAGAAGAGAAGGGAAAGGGGGCTGGGCCAAGGGAAAATGTGTTAAGCATGATAGGCCCTGGGCCCGCACTAGAGGGAAAGAAAAGGGAATTCCGTGGGCCTCTTTTCTTTTTTGAAAAAAAATGAATAAAAATAAGGAAAAATACCACTAAAAACTCCAAACTATCTTATTTGGACAATTTTACCCTAAAATTTTTTGTGCCACGAAAAACCCCAAACTATATCACTTGGGGCAATTTTACTTTAAACTTGTTTTTGTGCCACAAAAAACTCTAAACTATGTTACTTTTGACAATTTTACTCTAGACTTTATCTTGTACCACAAAAAATCTTAAACTATGCCACTTGGGGCATATTTATACCAAAATTTTTAATTAAATGGCATTTTCTTCTTTTCACTTTTTTTCTTTATTTATTTTTTTTTGGCCCTTTCTTCTCCTTTGCCATCGGCAAAGGGAAGCTGACGAGGGTCACCCTCGCCGACGGCATTATTCGGCCAAGGTGGCCCTCGACCGAGTGAGGGTTGCCCCTACCGGTCGGTGGGGGCGGCCCTCACTTGAGTGTCGAGGAGAGTTGCCCCCCCCGGCCCTTGAGTCGGGCGAGGGTCACCATTGCCGGATCTGGCAGGGGCAACCCTCGCCCGAGCGTTGGGGAGGGCCACCCCTGCCGGCCAGAATCGGCGGGGGCATCCCCGGCCCAATGAGGGTGGCCCTCGCCGGCTTCCCTCTACCGTCGGCGAAGGGAAGAACGGGAAAAAAAAAGAAAAAAAGTAAAAACAACAAAATGCCATTTAATTAAAAATTTTATAGTAAAATTGTCCCAAGTGGCATAGTTTGGGGTTTTTCATGACAAAAAAAAAATTTCAAGGTAAAATTGTCCTAAGTGACATAGTTTAGAGTTTTTGGTGGCACAAAAAAAAGTTTGGGGTAAAATTGTTCCAAGTGGCATAGTTTGTGGTTTTTCATAGCACAAAAAAAGTTCAAGATAAAATTATCTCAATGGGCATAGTTCAGGGTTTTTGGTGGCATTTTCCCTAAAAATAATTAATTTTTATTTATTTTTTAAATTTATTTATCCGAAATGCGGTAAAAATAAGGGAAATTAAAATAAAACTAAAAATTAATGGTGCAAATAATATCAATACTTAGGTGATGTGAAAATCCTTTTTTTTTGTTAAGGCTGAATTAATTCCTAAATTTATATGCAATTTAATTCTAAATATTTAGTCAAAATTTAGATGTCAATAAGTTTGTAGTGATAGGGGTAGAGGGTGAGCAAGGGTTAGAGACATTTATGGTATGAAGTTGGTGAAGGAGGTGGTCAAGGATGAGCTAGGGCGCGTGGGGGTGGCTGCCATGGCCATTAGGAGGACTGAATGTGGTTATCGTCTGGGAGAGGACAAAGCGATGCATTTGACTTCTCTATGTTAAGGATAAAAACACATGACTAATGCATATTCAAAATATATTGAATTAGTTTGTTGCAATAATAACTACAACAATAACTACATAAGATAAGAATAAACTAATTCAAAATAATTTGAATTTGAATGAGTCATGTGTTCTTTTCCTTAACACTATGAAACAAGGGTGAAGGAAGAGTGAAAACTAAAGGGTTTTTGCTGTGTTTCGGTTTGCATTTATTTATAATCCAAACCAATCTTTTATAATATCTAATCTTTGGAAATATTAATCGAATTGAATAAAAAAAATCGAAATTTTTAGTTCGGTCCAATGATTTTTGTTATCCTTAATGGTAAGCATTCCTGGTCTATCTCTTGGTTGAAGTACTCCAGATGTAATCTCCGCAGGCGACAATCGTTTTAGGCACTCTAAACCTTACCCACCTTATTTCAGTAAGTGTCTGCATGGTAACGCTCTCAGAAATAGCTATTTCTGTTCTTTTGTTCCCGAAAGCAGATTTTTTGTTCTCGAGAACAGAAACACATTTGGTAAATTTTTTGTTCCCGGGAACAAATTTGTTCCTTGGAATAGATTTAGAGTAGAAATCAGAAACAAGAAAAGTTGTTTCTTGTTCCCGGGAACAATTTCAAGAAACACTTTTTTTTCCTTTTTTCTTTCTCTTTCCTTTTCTTCTTCTTCTTCCTCTTCCTCTTCCTTCTCTCACCCCTCAGCCACCCCATCGCCGGCCCATCGTCGTCGCCAGCGCCTCGCCAGGCGAGCCTCACCCAAGCGGCGCCGGGCTAGGCGAGCCTCGCCCGGCGGCATAAGGCTCGGCCTCACCCGGGCCGGGTGAGGCCTAGCCTCACGGATCCGGGTGAGGCCGAGCCTCGCCCGCCCGCCATCGGTGAGGCTCAAGCCTGTCTGGCCGGCGCCAGGCTCGAGCTCGCGCCACCTAGGCGAGGCTCCGGCAAGCTCATCGGAGCCTCACCGACGGAGGCCAATAGGGAGGAAAAAAAAAAAAAAAAAGAAAAAGGAAAAAGAAAAAGAAAATTAAAAGAATTAAGAGATTGAAAATTTTTACCAAACGCATTTATATACTCGGAACAAAAACATTTTTCAGTTGCCAAACGTCTTCAAATGCTCAGAAACTGTTATCGGGAATAGAAACAAAGAAAAACATTTTTGAGCAAAAACTGCTCTCGGGAATAGAAACGTTGCCATGCAGATATAATCTCCGCAGGCGACAATCGTTTTAGGCACTCTAAACCTTACCCACCTTCTTTCAATAAGCATCCACCTTGTATCGAGACAGACGTCAAAGATGATGAAATTTTTTTTCTTTTTTTTCCTTGGAGGGGGGGGCGGCTGAGAGAGTTTAAAAGTGACCTTGAGAGTTCAAATGAGCTGAGGGCCCTTTTCCAATTTTCAGGTTGGATTGCAAAAGAAAAATTTCATAATCTTGCATATGTCTATGTTCCTAATTTCAAAATACGGAGAATGCAATGAAGAGCAGCAATGCAAGACCAATATGGATCGTTTTGTTTGAAGGTCAAATTCGATATTAATAGCCAAACCAATGTGAAATTTTCAAGGAATACGGAATGGGCCTTTGGAATGAAAAACTTTAGTATTAACAACGGACCAAATAATTTATGGCTATTCTTTACCAAAAAAAAAAAAAAATAATTTATGGCTATTAGTCAAACATATTGCTAATATTATTTTCTTGGAGGTAACAAATCTAATTTTCGATTATGAAGACTATCTCATGGTCCAAGGTGACACATATTGCTGTGAATGATTGGGGCATACTTCAGGAAAATCCAATGAATGTCTATGGAGAGAACCTTTTCCTACTTAATTCGCTTGATTACTAGGCTTGGATTCCTAAGTTTCGAATGTGGAAGATCACGTCATTTCTCGGCGGAGCGGGACAATTCTAAAAGCACATCTAATTTAATTTCATTAAAAAATATTGCACCTTTCTGGCGCAGACGCAAAGAAGTATTTTAACTTTTAGAAATGATGGAAAACTTCAGATTACTCTGAACAATCTTTAATGTCAAACGAGATTGTCCTTAGTCTAACTATTCCTTAGTAAACAAATATTTCAGTTTTCAAAAGATGATTCTATATAACATGAGAAAAACAATGAATTGAATACTATAATTTGTCCTTTCGATGAAGAAAAACACTATAAATTTCCCTTAGTTGCTTGCATAATATTTGGCTCACAAGACTCATTAATTAAATCTATTAAGGTTCTGTTCATCGTGTGAAAAATAATTTTCAAAAAGATGTTTTTTTGGATTTTTCGAAGATTGGTTCATAGAAAATAAATGAGTCAAATAGAACATTTTTCTCCAATGAAAAAATACCTTAAAAAATGGGGAAGATTATTTCCTCTTTTGAAAAGAGGAAATACCTTTTTATCTCTTTTTTCACCTAGACCAAGCATGTTCTTATTCGTGTACTCATTTTAATTACCTTTTTTTTTTTTTTTTTAAATCAAATTTTTAGTTATTTTTCTTTTCTTTCTGCTGCTTCCTCGACTAGTCATTGGCCATAGCAACAACTGGTGACTAGCCACAAGAGATGGACAAGTTCACCCTAGGCTAGCGAGGCTTAACCTCGCTAAATTGGGCAAGCTAGGCGAGTTCTGCGACTTGTCCTCCACCTTTTCTATAACGTAAGTTGGACTCTTGTGAGGCCTCAAGCTTGCTGGTGTCGGGTGAGCTCGTTCCTCACCTAGGGCTAGTTGTTGGTCATTGCTTAGCCTAGGTGAAGGAAAAAGAGAAAAAAGGGCAAAAAGAAATAAAAATAATGAAAATTTTGCCCTTTGATTTTCCATTCCAAGCAACTAAAAATATTATTTTGTTCATTTTCAGATTCCAACTAAACATTGAAAATACTGTCATTTTCCTTAAAAATAACTTTTTAAAAATATTTTTCGAAAATGGTATAATATTTGCAAAACAGGCAAAGCTTAATAGTGAATTTTCACGCATGTTCATGAGTCACGTCCAACAATAATTTCAGTAAAATTCATTAATATTTATAACGGATATGGCCTACCTATGATAACGCTGTATGGTGGAGACACCATTCAATCCACTGTCTCCTTTTAATTTCAGCGAAAGTGGAATACTCATTATTTTCGGAATTTTATCTGTTCTCGTGCGAACCAATGTATTTCTTTTTGACCAAGTACAGTTGGAGTTGAAGGCCATCAAACATCATAATTACTAATGGCTAAACGATAACATAGTTCAGTATTGAAAGTGACCGACAAAGAAAAAAGTACTAAAAGTTAAAACGTTTATTATTCAATGAGATTAAATGTTATTTTATGATTATAACTAATATCAACATAAAAATTCAATTAAATCGGAAAACTTACTTAACATGGTAAGTAAGAAGGTGTTACTTAACTTTTTAAGTAGAAAAAAGTAATTTTTGGCAATTAAAATATTGTTGGTCATATTACTAAAATCAACCTATAATAATCACAATTACTTGTTTGGTAAGAAAATCAATAATGTTCAGAGATCAAATTTTCAATTACCTAATAAATATTTTTTTATTTCTACTTCCAAAACTTAAAATTATTGGCATCTAAAATTCAGTGCTTAAATTCTCAATACTCAGTTTTCAACTTTATGCAATGAGTCTTAAGTAAATAGATTATATAAGGAATTTTACTCTAATGGTGGGGTATGATCAGCCCCACCCCCACCTTCTTCCACAAAAAAGTAAAATATGCAGCCAAAAAGGCAACATCTAGAAGGGAATAAACCTGAATTTCTAGAAGCAATGAAAGCTTTGACCGTGGGAATGTTGGCTAGGCACGCCAAGGAGCCATATACCTTATTTTAAGAGAGTTTAAGTTTGAATTCGTCAACATTATCCAATTGAATCGAAGGTCCATTTAAAAGTTTAAACCAAAACATCAATCGAAGTATTTTAATTGCTCCATATTACACCATATCAATAATGCAGAAATTTTTAACCTGCAAGGGAACCGAAGGACCACTCTTAAGAGGTTCCAATGTTTTCCACTCCCCTCGGACGCCACACCAAACTCCTCTGATCTAATCACTTATCCGACCTTTGATCCTCATTAAATTTGTTGAGGTGCTTTGGGTGAGACCAAAGTTTACCCATTTAAGTTGGGTTCCTTCTTTATCAAAAGCAAATGCTATGAGGATAAAGAGGACTAACAATTTGTGTAGTCACTGAATTTTTTTTTCAATAATAATGAGACTTTCTCTTTTTTTCAATTTTGTCCATGAGCTTTCAAGGATCCACTCAATATAGTTTCGTATAATATCCACTTTTTTTTTTGAATTTTATATATTTATATATATTTTTTGTCTTTTTCTCATGGTTAAGACCCGAAAGGAGGCTGCCGACCACCAGCCAAGGCTTGGCAACCCTAGTCAATCACTAGGTGAGGGCTAACCCTTGCCCAATAGCTGGCAAGGCTCACGGGGCCTCAACTAGTGGCTGGCGGCCCCTACAAGCTAAGTTAAATAGTTAAGACTAGATAATTGATTTACATAAGTTTTCAATAAGCTTCACTTGACTCTCAAAACTAGAATAAAACTCAAACTCAAGCTTGAATCATTAAAATATACTATAATTGAAAACTAGTACTATATTTATTTAGTTCACATATATATGTAATTAAAATACATAAAGATTTAATCACTCGACTAGGCTCGAGAGCCATTATCTTTGAGCTTGAGCTGGACTCCATTAATTAGTGTATGAGCAAGTCGAACTTGGATAGCTCATGAGCTTGACTGAGTTACATCATTATTGCCAAACATGGGACTAGAAGTTTTTCCCCAACTTAGAAGACACGGTGACATGGGTAAGTTGATCAAATTGGGAACTGAGCCAATGGCCGTCTAAAGTTTGATATTGGTCGCAGAATATAATTTCAGTGTTGAAGTACAGCTTTCTTGTTGTGTACCACCAGCCAATCTCAGTTATTTATGACTATTTACATGGCATCAATTCATTGGCAAAGAATTACACCCTCAAGATCAATAATTTTTAGGGGTAAGTTCATTAAAAATCCTAAAATTTGTCAGAAAATGTAATTGAGTTGTATAACTTTCAAAAAGTGCAATTAAGTTTTAAAACTCATTACGAAAATACAATCGTGTCCTAAAACTTTTGAAAAGTACAATAAAGTCCTAAAACTTGTCATTAAAATATAATTGGATCCTAAAACTTTCAAAAGTGCTATAAATAAAGGACTTGATTTGATCAATTTGACAAACTTTAAGATTTGATTATATTTTTTCAAAATTTTAAAACTCGATTGTATTTTTGTAATAAGTTTAAGGATTAAATTGCACATTTTGAAAGTTTTAGCACTAAATTGCAATTTGTTGATAAGTTTTAGAACTTCCAATACCTGAGTCATATTCGATGTTCCTTCTTTTAAATATTCTCCGGCTGCCCATCTACACATGTTGGACTTGATCAATCTAATCAACTATTGACTTTGATACCCACTTGTTGATAATTCAGAACAAGAATTCAAATACCTTGTCAAGGGAGAACCCAAGCTTGAGCCCAATCATTCACTAAAAAATTTAAGATAATTTCATCACGAACCAACTACAATAAGTTGATTGCTGTAAGTCAGAACATAGATCCAAGGTGAAACAAGATCCAATGTGAATTTGTTTCACCTAACATCCTCACATGTGCACCTCAATTTGGAGGCTTGTGATGCACTTACATTAAAGGGCAAATACCACAAAAAACTCATACTATACCCATTGTGATACAAATACCACAAATTTTTTTGCGTTGCCAAAAACTGTAAACTTGTCCCTTGTAATATGCCCCCAATTCTTTTTGTGTCATGAAGAAACCTTAACCTATGCACATATGACATATATATCCCTATTTCAATTTCATTCAAGTTATATTTGTCATACTGTTATAAGTTTAGAGTTTTTAATGATACAAGAAAAAAAGTTTAAGATATTTATATCACAATGATCAAGTTTAGAGTTTTTACTGACACAAAAAAAGTTTGGGTATTTGTATTATACTCGGTATAGTTTGGGGTTTTTTGTGATATTAATCCTAAATTATAAGTAGTTTTTGCATGTTTTTTTTTTCCCAAGAATGATAGTAAAATAACGTTAATGGATGATCTTGGCCCCCAAATGATATCACGGATGATTATGTTGTCTTGACTAGCAACATAAGTAATTCTCTGTCATTCATGATAGCATAACATTAAGAAAAAGTAGAGCATACATTGGTGTTGTTGCAAATTAGATCATGCAATCCACCGTAATAGCGAGATTAATAGAGAAACAAAATAGCAAGATTATTTGACCAAAAAAAAAAAAAAAAAAACAGAAATAGTAAGATTAAGTTGGTTCGATCTGAATTACTAAGACCTAGGTCCACGGAGAGAGCGAGAGTGATAAATCTACTTTGAATAAAGAGATTACAAGCTTGAAATAAAGCCTCGGTTAATGCCATGCACTGACCTTTCATCCATTACAAAACGTGCCGATGTGGTTAGGTCCCCGTGACTTTCATATTTCAGCTGGAAATGTGGTATTTCCTTATATTCATGATTTCCGGTGGTAAGCGGAAGAATGATCTTTTCTGTTTGACACAATCTCTTACAGTGTTTTCGGGTAAACTCACAAACAGAAGCGAAGAAACACTCTGAGAGGTTCTAACGCGTAATCATGGAAAAATTGATTGAGACCAGACTTTAGAAAACGTTCTGGATGAAAATGCGTCGCGATCTAGGCACTTGCTCAAGAGCCCTGGGGCTCCCAATTCCTCCATTGGATGGCATTCTGGGCATTTCCCTTCGGACGCCACGCCAAATTCTTCCTATGTACTCGACATTACATCTCCGACCTTCAATCCTCATGTAATTTATCGAGGAGCACTGACGAGACCAACGTTTACGCATTTAGGTCGGGGTTCCTCGTCATCAGAAATAAAAGCCACAAGGATGAAAAGGAATAACAACATGGGTAGAAACCGAGCTTCTTCTTCTTTTCGATATTTAATGGGGTCGCTATAATTTTATTTTTTTTCAATTGTATCCATGACCTTTAATAAATCCATGCAATGTAGCTCTTCCATAAAGCATATCAACATATCACATGTACCCTTTTGACATGGACTACATCGTTAGCATTTATTGGCCCAGAATAACAATATAGACTACCTTCTTGTTTTCCCCGGTGAGCAAAGTATTGAGGTACTTTGACAAGACTAAAGTTTAGGTAGCAATAGACGGAAATCTGCCTAAGTGTGGGAGACTTCGCTTGCCTCCTGTATTCCCTAGAAGTGGGGAAAAAAAATACTTACTTCCAATAAATGGTATGAGACATGCGAGTATCAATATGTTAAAATAACAAATGTAGCCTAGCATGGCACTCTTACTAGAGAAATTACTGTAGGCGGCTCTCATAGGTGGCAATACCTTTGAAGGAAGGTAGGTTAGTGAAGAAGAACATCAACACCCTAGGCTAACCCCTTGTTTTCCCTGGTGAGAAAATCTTTTTGCTTATTTCTTTTGGGCCAAATTATATATATATCCTCATGTAATTTATCGAGATACTTGGACTAGACTAAAGTTTACCCATTTAAGTAGGGTTTTCTTGTCATTGAATAAAAATACAATAGGGATAAAAAGGAGTAACGACATGGGTAGTAACTGAACTTTTTTTCAAAATTTAGTGGGATAGCTATACTTTTTTTTATTCAATTTTGTCCATGACCTTTCAAAAAACCACTCAAAGTAGTCATTCCATGAAGTATATCCACATGTCACATGTACTCTTTTGATGTGGACCGCAGTTAGCATTTGTTGGCCGTGAATAACGATCTAGACTACCACTTTGTTTTTCCCGACGAGCAAATCTTTTTGTTCATTTCTTTTGGCCAGATTAATGATGTATATATACACACATGGAAGCCATATGTAAGCCATGTACATGCTATGCTAGCAATTCTAATATTAAGTTAACAAAACTATGTCCATTTCATCTAGGTGTTAGGATTTTTAATGGATGAATTACATTGATTGGAATTTTAAAAGTTCAACAACTAGATTTGTAACATCCTAAATCTGTCATTATATACATATTGTTTGCTTTAGGCCCCACTGGGCTCTCACGGTTTTGTTCTTCTAAGCTTCGCCCCCATGGGATCGGAAGTTGGCTTTGATACCACCTGTAACATCGTAGGTCTTTCACTATATATATATTGTCTGCTTTGGGCATTATTGGGCTTTGCCAAGAAAACACGCACGTACAAATAGAGAATTTAGATGCTTATAAGTTAGTCTAAGACTCCCTCCCAAGAGATGTGGGACAGGAGACGCGGTCCCTCCTTTTGCACGTCAAGGGACCAAGGCGTGGACGCATGCCATCCCCCTACCCGCGCACCATTGCCTATGCTGTCACAAGATTAAACAAAAAAAAAATCATAGATTGCATTTAAAATTGAAAAAAAAAGTCCAGTATCATTATTCCTAATTTTGATGCAAAAACAGAATCTGGGGACTTCAAGTTTCGAATTAAATTTCCAAACTAGACGAGTCCATGTGCAAAGGACTTGATACTTGATTTACATAAGTTTCCAATAACTCAATTAGATAATACTTCTCTCTCAAAATTCAAATAAAACCCCAACTCAAGCTTGAATCATCAAAATTACACTATAATTGAATACTAGTGATACATTTATTCAGTTCATATATATATAATCAAAATACATAAAGATTGAATCATGCGACTAGGCTTGTGAGCTATTAAGGTCAAGTTATTTTTGAGCTCGAGCAAGACTTGATTAATTAGTATTTGAGCTACTTCAACTAAAAAAGTATCAAGCCGAGCTTGAGTAATATAAGTCAAACTTGAATAGCTCATGAGCCTGACTGAGTTACATTCTCATTTCCAAACACAGGAATCTAGAAGTACTTCCCAAACTTTAAAAACACGTCGATATAGTTAAGTCAAGCAAAATGGGTACTCAGCCAATGGTCGTCTAAAGTTTATAGTGGTCATAGAATATGATTTCAGTGTTGAAGTTCAGTTTTCTTGTTGCGCACAACCAGCCAATCTCAGCTCTTTATGACTATTTACGTGGCACCAATTCATTGGCAAAGAATCACACCCTCAAGATCAATAATTTTTCATTAGCAGATGCTGACCTAAGCTAGTTTTTTTCACTGAAGAAAACCAATTCTTTCCAATAGGAGCATGAAATCCAATAACTTACACGTGATTAGAAGGAAACATAGATGTAAACACATGTATGTATAATGACACGCTAATATAATTTATGAAACGTCGAAAGATACATACATATACATGGAGGTAAAAACATACGTATAGGGTCAAGTACCTAACCATTGATGAAAGGGAATCAATTGTCGATTTGCGTTTGGGGAGGAGTGGAGAACACAAAACCAACAAGCCTCTTAAAACCGTAAATTTCTGCACTACATGACAATGTTGAATGGTAGCATCTTTGATTAATCGCCCATAAGTCAATGATAACCAGAGTCACTTCAATTGCAACCGTGCAATTCACGATGAGTGTGCTATAGCAATCAAGGCACAAAGGAGGAGCAAAAATTCCACTGAAGTATTATCGATAGAGACTAAGAGGGACAACAGTTGAGCAACATTTCGTCTATAAAAACCCATCGCACCCATTTGGATTTCCTCGCGCTCGAATTGAAAAACAAGACTCACCAAGTCACTCCAATTGTGTCCTAGACAGTACAAAAAGCACGACTATGGCCAAACAAAACCAATTCTCATTCCTCACATCAGCCACTCTTTTGGTCATTATAGTTTGTGCTTCAGAAACGCTTTGTCGTCCTCTTGAAGAGGAACACTTGTTAAAGCAACATGAGGAGTGGATGGCAATCCACGGGCGTGTCTACAAGGACGCGGCTGAAAAGGCCAAACGGTATGAGATATTTAAAGAGAATATTAAGCGCATCAACGCCTTTAATAATGGTAAGGATGTGGGTTATAAACTGGCTGTGAACAAGTTCGGGGACCTAACAAATGAGGAGTTCCGCGCTTCCCACACCGGCTACAAGAGGAGGCCCACAGGGGTCCTGTCCTCTGGGGATGCAAAGCCGTTCAAGTATGCGAACTTCACCGCAATTCCAGCTGCCTTAGATTGGCGAACCAATGAGGCAGTGACACCTGTCAAGGATCAAGGCCGCTGTGGTGAGTGGAAACTCAAAATTTGTCTTGCGAAAATATCAAAATTCTCATGTCGTACTTAAGCTGTTAAAAAAGGCAACAATGGTACATATAACAGAACAATGTTATCTGTAATGCACTGCTACATTTATTTTACACTTATCATACCGTTATATTTCTTTTACTTTGTAATTCAATTTACCATCTCCTTTTGCAGGAAGTTGTTGGGCATTCTCGGCAGTGGCAGCTATGGAAGGGATTACTATGATCAAAAAGGGAAAGTTGGTGCCTCTCTCGGAGCAAGAACTCGTGGATTGTGATGATAACGATGACGGTTGCTCGGGTGGGCTCATGGACAGGGCCTTTGAGTTCATCATAAGCAATGGCGGCCTCGCGACCGAGGCGGACTACCCTTACCAGGCAAATGACGGGACCTGCAATACAGCCAAGATGGCAAACCCCGCGGCCTCAATAACCGGATACCAGGATGTGCCAGCCAACAACGAGAAGGCCCTCTTGCAAGCCGTGGCGAACCAGCCAGTGTCAGTGGCAATCGAGGGGGGCGGGTTTGATTTCCAATTCTACTCAAGCGGCGTGTTCTCTGGCTCGTGTGGAACCCGTATCAACCATGCGGTCACAGCGGTTGGGTATGGAAAGACCTCTGGCGGGACCAAGTATTGGCTGTTGAAGAATTCGTGGGGCACTGGGTGGGGTGAGAGTGGGTACATGAGGATCCAGAAAGATGTGAGCTCTAAGGCTGGTCTCTGTGGTCTTGCCACGGAAGCTTCTTATCCAACTGCATGAAGAAAAAAGAAGATGAAAAAAATAAATAATGAGCCCATATATGTGATACTTTAGCTCTCTATATGTGTGTGAAATGAGGTCTAGCGTCTCTGTAAAAGAATCATGTATAAGTGACAATATGTCACTAGGGGTGGTGTGTCCTACAACAGAAACTGCATATTGTTAGAAAATTAGGGGCATGCCAACTAAACTCGGTTCCGAGTGTTCGAATAAAAGTGTGGAACAAGATGAAGAACATGGTCGACGTGAATGAATGGGATGGTTTCGTCGGCGTGATTTTAAGTACTGAATTGAGTCCAACACCAGAAATGTCATCCTGTGATTTTAGGGGATAACTGATGGAAAATATAATGTCATCCCGAAGCCTCTTTTGCTTGATAGACTTTAAACGAGCACCGGTGGGAACGTGCTACCGTTAATTGGGGATAATTGTATAAAAAGTCCGAATCCTATTACATGATAACCAATTTAGTCCTAAAAACCTTTCAATTGCGTTAATATAATCCTAAACATGTTAATGATTTGCCAATTTATTTTTAAACCATTCAATTGTGCTGATTTATTTTTAAACATTTTAACAATTTGTTAATTTAGTTATTTCGACCAATTTTGACTAAAAACTGTTGACGTGGCAGTCTAGTTAGCGTTGGATATCCTACAAGGTGCAGCTGGCACTAATATAGACAATTCTTGCAATTTTATATTTCCTTTCTTACTTTTTTTTTATTGGCGAGAGTAGCTACTGTGAGGGTTGACAAGGCCTTGCCTATATTAGGCAATGGGTATGGCCAGCGAGAGCCAAAACTCTCTCCCAAATTTGATTTTTTTCAGTCGAAAGCCTAGACTTGATTTGACTAAAATCAAGTCATAATTATCCTCATGCATGATCAATTTTTGAAGGTTTTCCAATTAATGGAAAGTCTGATCCAAATTGATTTGCATACTGATTGGATGAAGCTTAACAACCGCTTTATCTGGATCGGGATAGACTTACAACTTGCTCATATCCATGGTCAATTTTCATATCGAAGCATGGTGACCTTCTTTCTTCGGACCAGACGTGTGCAACCCTTGAGATTCATCACCCTACCACGTTGTTTCCTGTCCCATTATTAACATCATCATCCATCATTATCATCATGCAATAATATCTAATACTCCTTCGTTATCTTTTCACGCTCTATCTGCATTATGTTTCAACCCTTGATGCCCTTTCCCCAAGAGAATCAGCTCCTGAACTTATTATGACTCAGTTCTCTTTTCTAAACTTGTTAAAAAAATTCCATAAACTCTTGTAAAACCCACTGATAGCTTGATTGTGTAATATGATATTCCTATAACACCACAATCTTGTACATCAAAGGTCAACACTTTGATATCGAAGTCCATACTTTGTGCAATCCACCCCAAGTCAAGGAAGTGGTTTATCTTCTCCTCTTGCGTTATGATGTTCCAAGTAGACGAAATGATACCCTATGAGCTTTGTTTCCATAAAATCCGGCCAAAGGGCATGCTATGAACAGATGGATTGAAGTTTCTTTTGAATTTCCAGTTGGAAGCATATGGAATGTGAAATAATCTAAGGTTTCTATAGTACAAGACATTAGCCATTGTCCTCCAAAACAACATCTTGTACCTCTCATGAACTCTAGCCTTTCAAATTTTGTTCCAAATCCCAGAGTAGGGGTCATTCTTTAACGCAACTTGATAACCTTATTAATTGATTTAATAGTAAATATTTCCTTAATATCTAGTTGTCAGATTGGTTCATCCACCCAAATGAAGGTTGAAATTTGAATCTAAAAAATGGCTAGGACTGAGATTGGGTAAACTACCTAAGTTGGACCATTTACATATCAAGTTTTTTCCTTGAGATGAAGAAGCTCGCTATATTTTTGCTTTAAAACAATATCGGGATCTATAAAAGAAGATAAATGATTTGGGATTTGTGGAATCCAAGGGTGATTTCTGATCTTAATTGACTTAGCATCCCCTACTTGATAAAGAGTTTCAATTTGAGTATTTCTCTAGTGTCCATGATTGCATTCCACAATTGAGATGCTGATGCCTTAAACTTGTGGTTTTAGAAACTATATCTCCTGAAATATTTTACCTCAATTGCCTCAATCTTGTATTAGCCCCTAACCGAGTTTGAGAATGGAAGCATTGTTAAAATTGTTTTTTTTTTTGGTAAGGTAAGATTATAAATTATCGACCAACGGAATGTACAACAGAGGTGAGGCACGGTATTAACAGGCACTCAACTAGACAACATGTCGTTGGAGTGACAGAGTACCACGATCACAAGTTGAGAACAAAACATGTACAAAACACAAGGAATAGAAGAGGACCAAAGGGTCCCAAATAATCCTAAGATTACGCCAAAGACAGCTCCACATAAAAAATACGAGGGTCTATCCCCCAACAACACTGCATCCTCCTATTCCTAGGGTTGTCTTCAACCCTTTTGAAAGCCAGGGCCTTATCCTTTACTGCCTTGAATAGCTCCAGCTTCATGGATGGAATGTGAAGGTTTTGGCCATGAAATATAATATCATTCCTGGTTTTTTAAATGATATAGCAAAGAGCGCCAAAAGAAAATCGAGCTATCTCACGGTAGAACCCCTTGCCAGAAAGGGTATTACTAACCCAAAGGAGGTTATCCGGCCAAGCAGAATTGATTCAGGGAAGATTACATTTAGCGGCCCAAAAATTAGCAAGTGAGTTGGGGATGTAGCATTCAAAAACAGGTGGTTGATCGAGTCGTGGCCTAGAATTGCGAAAAACACAAACCAAGGTGGGTATTCTACCATTGGACATGAGAAGTATCTGGGTTGGAAGACAGTTCTTGGAAATAAGCCACATAAGGAATTGGTGTTTAGGGGCTAAAGTCTTATCCTAGACAAAAGAAAACCAGGGAACCAGGTTGGCTTTACAGCGAATAGTAGCCCAAGCTGAAGCCATCGAGAATTTTCCAGAGGAATCCTCCACCCAACTAAAAATGTCCTGATCATGCAAAAGTGGGGGAGCCGAGATTTGCCACGATGACAAGTCTTGCAAGATTTGGAGCCCATCCGGTGAGTATAAGTCTTTCACCTTCGCTTGCCTGAGAAGGTCTGATTGGTAAATATAATTGTCCGAGAAGATCAAGTTGAGGAGACCAACCTCAAGCCAAGGATCAAACCACAATGATGTATGAACGCCATCTCCTATCTTCCATCTAAAGTGGGGTTGGAATTCGTTTCTTAGCGCAAGAATCTTCTCGCTGCCCAAGAGTAGTGGGTTGGAGTAGAAGAAATCCAAAAATTTTGTCTTTTGAGGTATGTGGCATGAATCCATTTACACCATAATGATTCATTATCGGTGAATAGCAGCTAGATGTGTTTAGCCATGGCCGCTTTATTGTTGTCCCTAATTCTTCTCAGGCTAAGTCCTCCTTCCGGAGTTGGGGGACAAACATCAACCCAAGACACTTTTGCACCTCCCGGTCCTATGGTTGGTCCCTTCCAAAGGAACTGTCTACAGATTTGCTCTATCTTGTCCACAACCGAAGTTGGAAGCCAGAATATGGATGCTCAATAAGCTTGGATGGCATGTAATACAGACTTAATAAGTTGTAGTCGCTTCGCAAACGAGAGGAATCAGTGTGTCCAAGATTGGACTCTAGTAGTAAGATGGCATACCAGTGTATTGCAATCCACTTTGTTCAACCGAGAGGTGATGATAGGCACACCCAGATAACGAATTGGAAATGAGCTCAATGTGAAGCCAAGAGCTTGTATGATCTGGTCCCTAATTGTGTTAGAGCCACCAGAAATAAATACTTCGCTCTTGCTGGAATTTGGAATTAAGCCACTCTATGAGGAAAACAAAGTGAGCCCATTCTTGATACGAGATATAGAAGCAAGGCTCGCTTGACTGAAAATAAAAACTTCATCCGCAAAAATATATGGGATAGCCGCGTGGCCTTACAACACCAATAATACCGGAAATCCGGGTGCAGTATGAGAATCAATGATTCTTGTAAGGACCTTCATAGCCAAGGTGAAGAGATATGGAGACATATGATCTCCTTGTCGAATACTTCTTCCATTGGAGAAAAAGCCATGAAGTTCACCATTGATAGAAGTGGAAAACTTAGGGGTGCGTACACATACCATGATCAATCTTGTAAGATTATTAGGAAACCCAAAGGCTAGGAGAGTGTTCTCTAAGAAATGTCAATCCAAAGTATCATAGACTTTCCTGAAATCTACCTTAATAGCACATTTTGGAATGTCGGGCTTGTTATGAAACCCATTGAAAAGTTCTCGGGCAAGGAGAATGTTATCACTAATTCACCTTCCTTTCACAAATGTAGTTTGACTGGGCTAATAAGTTCAGGAAGAACTGCTGCAATTCTAGAAGAGAGAATCTTAGCAATGCATTTGTAGATTGTGTTATAGCATGCAATTGGTTGGTAATCTGAGACCGATGATGCATTGGGGACTTTAGGCACCAAGGCAATGATGGTATTGTTGACTTCTTTAAGCAAACAGCCTGATTCAAGGAAATCCATAATAGCTTCAGTGACTGAAGAACCCACCTTATCCCAATTCTTCTTGAAAAAGTCCACATTGTAGCCATCTAGTCCAGGTGCTTTATTCCCAGCAATGGAGAACATAGCATCACATACTTCAGAAGGAAGGAATGGTTGAGAAAGAAAGATTGATTTGGTCAAGCTTGAGAGGGGAGTGAATGACCTCAATGAGCTCCCGAGTAGATGGCCCCATAGACATAGCAGCCGGGGCAAGTAGGTCCTAGAAATATGAGACAAAAACTCGCTGCACGTCCACCTGATCAGAGACCATTTGACCAGTGCTGTCCATGACTGACATGATCCAATTGCGGAGGTGTCGGTGATTGACCGAATGGTGAAAAAACTTAGTATTGTGGTCTCCTTCCTTAAGCCAGCGAATTCTAGACTTTTGTCTAAATAAGGACTCCTCAAAGGAATGGAATTCATAATACTCTTTGATTTGGGAGTGTTCATCTTTCGCCAAGAGGCTATTTTGCGGATCTTGATGGAGTGCTTCTTGGGTAGTCAAAAGAACCCTTTTTGCTGCAGTGACTCTCATAGATATGTCTAAGTAAGCATCTCTGTTTAGGCATTTAAGGTGGCCCTTCAGAAACTTCAGATGGGCGTAGAGTTTAAACATAGGAGAGCCTGAAACTTGAGTATCCCAAGCTTGCATCACAAGCATGGAGAAATCCGGGTGACTCATCCACAGGTTAAAGAATTTGAAAGGAACCCGGTGAGAAGCAGGTGGGAGAACTTTTACAACCATTGGTGTATGATCCAAAAGACCTAGGGCCAGAAAAGAAGCTTTTGAAAATGAATAAGCCATACACTAGTAGTTATTAACCAGTACACGATCAATTTTCCTTTGCTTTTTGAGAGCACCCGAGGATGTTGACCATGTAAAACAAAATCCCACATAGCGTAGGTTGATCAGTTCAGCTTGGTCCAAGCAATCTTTGAATTCATCAAAGGCGGGGATCCATATGTCAGGGCTCCCTATTCGATCCGAGGAGTCCCGAATGGCATTGAAGTCACCAGCAACTATCCAAGGGCTTTCCTTGAGAACAGAGCTCAACTAATAAGATCAAGCCAGAGGGGTCTTCGAGAAACAAAAGTATGCTCCCCATTAACTGCCGAGAAAGTAATAATAGATCCTGAATTCAAAATTTTAATATCTCCATGGATAATCTGGCTGGAACTAAAAAGTAGATTGAATTCCACTAGAAGTGGGTTCCAACCAATCTAAATATGCCCCTGAGAGGAGTGTTCATAGTTAGCCAACCACAGCCATCCAGGAAATAATCCAGAAGAACTAATACCAAAATTGTCAGCTGGGACTTTAGTTTCCAATAAACTGATGCAGCAAATATTATTGAGATGCACAAACTATCTAACTTCAGCTTGCTTAATGAGGTTCATAAGACCCCTTATGTTCCAACATCCAAAAAACATGAGGTAGGGTCAAAGGAAGGCCAGAGGACTACCTCCTTTTGGGACGCCGTCTGCTGGTAGATGGCTTTGTTTTTACCGAGGGAGAAACCAAATGTGGCTCCTGTATGTTGGCTAGCTTCGGCCTCTGTTCATTAGGTGAAGAACCAGGTGGAGTAGCCTCCTGTAGGGGAATACTAGCACACTCCAGCAGCTTCGGTCTCTGCTCAACAAGGATAGAATTAGGTGGAGTAGCCTCTTGTAGAGGGACACTAGTACACCTCAGTAGCTCCCGATCAGTCCCTGTTGTTTGCACCAGCAACGCCTGGCTAGAATTTGCGGACAAATCAACCTCGAGTAGCAACCGTTTGGGACTTGCGGCACACTTCTTGGCCTGAACAGGGCAGTGAGCAGATCTGGGCTCCTCATCAAGGTCATCGGCTGAGGCGAAGGAGGTGGGAGAGGCTAGTTCTGCAGGGGGGATCACAGCCTTCAAAGCTCGTTCCCGCAAGATTTTTGCCACACATGATGCTGATGGTCTGATTGGGGTTGGTCGCGTTAGAGCAAGCTGCGAGCTCTCCTTACCAGCTCTGCTTCTAACCTGCTGCCACTCCTCTATAGGGGCTGGTTCGGGCACCACATTAGGCCGAGAGGAGACCGTATGGTTGATATGGTCATCTATCACAGTAGGAGGTTGAGATACCTGCGCATCAGGTTGGGTTGCTTGTACAAACCGAGCAGGACATGGGTTGATGGTAGAGCACTTATGACCAAACACTCCACAGTTATCGCTACACAACAAACCCCAACATTTCGAGTTGTGCAATTGCCTCCAGCGCATGTGGTTGACACCGACTCGTCACATTACCAACAGGTTGTTTCCTCTCCAAGTGAGATTTAGAGCTGATCGTGAGCAGGAATTTTCCTCTCTGATGTTTATGTTCTGGATTTATGAGTTAACTTGAACCGAGGCATAAGCAAGCTGAGTTATTGCGCCTGCTGTTCGAAGCCGAGTGGTCGCCATCACTGAACTGTAGAACGTTGGCTTTCTCATGGTTGCCATCGCTGATCGAAAGCCACCACCCTAAACCGTGTCACCGAGTCGTTGATGTAATCACGATCATCGGTCAGGTATAAATTGTAACTCATTTCCTAGCAGGTTTTTGGTAGCAATGGATCGTGAGGCTTCCATACTGGATCCTAGTGGCGTTATTAGATGACATATATGCATCAACACTTGATCGAACCTGAACTTGGAACAATGGAATTAAATATTACTTTTTTTTTTTTCTGTCCATGTTAGGATTTTTATGAATATGCATTTTCCTAGTATACTTTAGATCTGTTGTCTCATTTAATTTCATATTTGCATTATACATAATTGCTTTTCATTAAGAATCATTCATGCAATGTTCATGTTATAGATATTCATGATATTCGTGATTTGCACGTTAGTGTTTAATAAAGTTGGAAAGTCCAACTCAAAAATTAGATCATATGTATAGAAATAGCATATAAACCCATGCTGGAGTGGGTGGATGCACATATGAAATGAGTAGAACTTGGTTTTGATACTATGTTAGAAAGTCCAATTCAAAAGTATAAGTTGGTAAGTGAAGAAGGACCACATATGTATAAAAAGCATATGAACCACATAGTCAAGCAAGGTACTTGGTAGAATATTTAAACGACCATTGATTTGGCATTTTGCACGTAGGAAATTGCATCAGAATGTTTACATATCTAGAAAAAAATCATATTTGGATATAAATGGGTGTCCCAATTTGGACACATTTCGTACATCTTTGCATATTATGATAGGATTTTGCATTATGTTCACATAATTACTCTTTGACATGTTAGAGTAATATTAGAATTTTCCATAAATAATTGTTTTAGTACCCATCTAGGATGTTTCATTTGCATTATGATTTAATTGTCATATTTACTGATATACTTTCATAAATCATATGTCATAAAAAAAAAAAAATGAATATAATCAGATCTCGCATCTTGATAACTCTAGATCCATCTTCATTGAAGAAATCACAAAAAAAAATTTGGGGAGCTTTTAGGGAAATTTTGATTGTTTTGCACATTTTCTTGATACATGAAGATTTGCTCTCTTAGGATTGCATTTCATTATAGATTACATTACGTCAAATTTTTCCACACTTATTAATAGATTATTATAGGAACATTATTGATCGAGCACATATTCATATAGAGCACATCACATTTGCATATCCGCTTTCCTTTTATGTATTAGTCTATTTTAGGAAATTCGTACCGGCATTTTTTATTTTTTATTTTTACTTTCCATTTATCGCTTACGGGAGTCCTGACTTTATAACAGCGCTTTGTTTTTTTTGTTGCCCGAGGCAAGTTGGGTTATTATCTTCAGCCTTTTTTTACTATCCAATTTATTCACTGTTTTACATAAATTGGTTGCATTTGCCAACTTTTTATATATTTTTTTGTATGACTTTTAAAATATACGATTTATTACCGTTAGTGCATGGACATATAAATGCTTGTTAGGAAATAAAAAGGTACTTTAAAAAATCAAGTTGTGATCGATAAATCTTGAAAAGATCCTTGTAAAGCGTAGGTGACATCTCGTTGGAGGGTTATTGCACTCGAGTGATCTATTAACTCCATCGGACACATCTCGGGAGGTTTGCGACATCCTTCCGAAAGAAAGAAGGAGATGCTCCCCACCTGTGTCTTGTTGTTCGAGGTTCCCAGAAAAATGAGAAGACCAACTTGGAGTCTCTGTCTCTCCAATCCTGATCCAAAACCTCTTATTCGTTCTTTCCGTTTTTCAATTGCGCCAAACTATTCATTTCCATTGTCGATTTCGGTAACTCCGTCTTCCACCAATGCCTTGACTTTCCGTTTTTCAATTGCGCCAAATCTTTTCACCTTAAAACCAATTACCCCTAATAGACAAGATTAAGAATTTTGCTTGTGAGTCCTTCTGACATGCAACTTTGCCCAAAATTTAGAAAAGGGCATTGAGTTCATTTTGACTTTCAAGATCAAGCCCACAAGCCCGTTTGGTATGCGATTCCATGAATTGAAGTTGGAGAGGAGAGAGGCCGAAGTTGGAGAGAGAGAGAGGCCAAGCTTCCAAACGGGCTTGTGGGCTTGATCTTGAAAGTCAAAATGAACTCAATGCCCTTTTCTAAATTTTGGGCGAAGTTGCATGTCAGAAGGACTCACAAGCAAAATTCTTAATCTTGTCTATTAGGGGTAATTGGTTTTAAGGTGAATAGATTTCAGATTGGAATTTGAACTTCAACCTTACACTATGAGAACCAGTTTTAAATTTTAGAACTTGGAACCTATCATGTTTTTCCGGTCTAGTTCTAGGGTCTACTTTCAGAATTAGTTTTTTTTTTTCCTTTTACTTCATTTTTCTTAAAGATGCAAGTATAGTTTGGGAATTATTTTGGAGAGTTTTGGGAAGATATAATTGCATTTTCATTTCCAAGGCAAATCCAGAGATGCTTTGTATAGTTCTGGCATGTAAATACATTCTTTCCTTCCAACTTTGCTCTTGCTAAACTTTCATCATTCGGAATATATCTCCCCCTCACACAACGTCATGGGCAATGCTAGATCTAGTTGCCGGCAAGCCAACTTGGCAATGACCAGCCTCAATTGAGGTTGCAAAACCCAAGCGACACTTGACTCACGCGACCCTAGGTGAGGCTAGCGAGGTAGTTAGATGTGGCTACTTATGGTTAGCCAATGGCTGATTTAGCTCGTTGGCGGCTAAGTTTTGCTGCAAAAGTTTGAGATTTAAAAGAAAAAAGTCATTTACAAAGTGTAATTTCCAAGTGGCATTTAAGCCAAAGTTGCTTCCCAATGTCTTTTTAAATAACATTTTATCAAATGTTATCTGCATTTTGGAAAAAAAAAACCTTTGACGTAGAGTCCTTTACATTTTCCCAAAGGCTTTCCTCAAATGTGTTTCCAAACGCACCCAAATAGCATTTATAGCAAAATAGTATGAGCAACAAAAACATCTTTAAGTAAAATATTGATACAAAACAGATAGAAGTATAAAACAACAAGTTAAGTTTGTTTAAGAAAGATAAATCATTTTCTTCCAACTTTATAAAACAATTTCTAAACAGTTTCTAGAGGCTAGGTTAGCCAAAAGATAGTTATTGGTCCAAGGATGCAAGCTGTCCCTACGTTTTTAGGATGTGTAGGTACCCAGAAACCATAACATACTTGCATAGTACTGTTTCCAAATTTTTGGAATCAGAAACCAAACCCATTTCCATAGCCGCTCCAATTCGATTCCCAAGTAAAACCAAACCAGTTGCACAACCCTAATATCTATGTTTGATAAGGACATGCTATTCTTAAACAACAATATCTTTAATTTCTAAATACGGAGGAGTGCAATAAAAAATGAGAATGCCATGCTATTTAAGTGTCAAATGATCAATTTCATCAGTGAACTTCATCCCAAATTTTTGTAAAATGCAAAAGGGACCTCTGGGCAAAAAAATTCAGTATCAACAGCCTCTCCTCTTTAAAGGGGAGCTCGAGAAGATTTCTTTCGTAGGCATATGATACCTAAGTTCATTACGAAGATTGTACCATGGATACAGATGTGACATTGATGGTCGGCACTCTGCTTCTCCTTGTCACCATGATAAATTCATCTTTGCCTCCACTTGCCCTCGGAGTGGAGTGGTGCTTCGTAAGGCTACTTTGAAAAGAATACCTTCAACAGATTCAGGCTCAAAGGGGTTAACAAGATTAACCTGTCATATTTGGATAGAGAAAGACCATTTCAGTCAGTGTACCTTCGCAAAACGATCATCACTTTTGGATGAGCATCAAATGCATTATGTGACTACTCTCTCATATGTTTAGTTTGACATCCTTTTTTAGGATTGGCTTGCCTTCTCTCATTCTATTATCTCCCATTCACAACAACAAACACATCAGTATGATCATAAAAATATTATCTTTTGAAAAACTTCCCAGAACAAGCGAGGACATCACCAAATGATTAGTCCCAGACAGAATATTCTAATGGTGTCATTCAAAGTTCGAACTTGGTGAGATCTTTTGGCAAATTTTGGCATTAGCAATTGTAAAGCTAAATCAAATTTTCTAAAGAACTTGCACTTCTTGGAATTAGCGCAAATGAGAAAGAAATTTTTTTCCCTTATCTTAGGGAAAAAAATCCTTACCTATTATTTAGTGACGAGCAAATCGATACCCTTGCACGGAAAAGAGGTTTGTTAGAAATGACAATGCCGGATGATTAAACTTGGCCGAATGTGGTCGTCATCCTGGCGTATCTTCAGCATGTCATCCAACGTGGGTGCAAAAGGGAATGGAAGAAAAATAAATGTGCATGTTTTGTCGAAATTCATTTTGAAAATAATTTGGGAGGGAATACGTTGAAGCATAACCTTTGGACAGGGATCATCACAGGGTTAGTTTGGTGTACCTTCTTATGCCTTTAATATGAAATACATTGTGAAAATGCAAATTGTTATTCAACCAAATGGGACCGTATCACATGATCATAAATCCTTGCCGAACCGACCGCCAAACCCATGGGGAATAAACAATAGCCTACAGAAATTACTAACGAAAGTATAAATATTTGAGAACAGAAACAAAATAAAATGACTGAAACTTCACGACACTCTCTTTCACCACAATAGCTTGTGTTCGCATGATCCGGTAATTGGATTCAGCTGCACATTTAGTTGGGTTTTTCCCCCTACTGTCTTGAGCAATAACGCTTTGGCATCAATCCAGTTCGAACCTGTAAAGTCTGCAAGAGCTTGTTTGGGATTTGGGCATGGTACCTCCTTGGCTACCAGTTATTGTTTTTGTAAAGTCCGCAAGAGCTTGGACAAATGTGCTGGTAGTGATGGGAACCAACGGGGCTGGTTTTGCTTCTATAGTAGTGGGATGGATCTGTAGTCTGCTTGTCTTGGTCCTTCACAAAATTTTTTTTGCTATCTTCAATCGGCTCAGACAATTTCCGTTGCGGATCCTGTCTTCAACTCGTTCACCAAAAGACACCAGCTTGGAGAAGGTGTGACTGTTGGACCCAACTATGCGTGATTAGAAATTTCAGGGCAAGGTCTTTAGAGCTTGGTCCATATCTACTTATTTGTCAATGTAGGGTGAACCTGAGCTGCCAACCCGCATCATCTTTGCAAGTACACCTCAAAAGGCTCGACTTTCTTTTTTCCCATGCATGAGAGGTCGTCCCACATAGGGGTGACATCCACATTGAACTTATACTGCCGCATGAAAGCCTCCAACAATTCATCCCATGTCTTCGTCTTGTTGGCCCCAGCCATTATGTACCATTGTAGGGCCGACACAGTCAAGCTCTTGGAAAATTGAATCAGGAGTGACGTAGTTTGGGTAACTTGCCATGTTCAGCATATAGTACTTGAGGTGGACCTTTGGGCATCTAAAGCTGACATATTTCATAAAGTTTCTCACCTCGAATTTTTGGAGTAATTTGAGTTTAGCATAGTGTGAGAGATCCTGTCTGTTTGCGACATCTCCAACCTTTGTAATGTGCTGAACTGTTCTTCCAGCTTGAGCGATGCCATTGATTCCTCTTGCCTAATATGAGTAGCCACCTCCGCCAGGATGGGATCTAAATTCACTGTGGCAAGAAACTAGAGGGGTCAGAGGCTGCAATGGCTTTACCTTTTAGGTTGGTACCTAGGGATTCTTCTCGTGCGACCGTTCCAGCATAGCATGCCGCACAACTCATTTACTTGGTCCAGCATGGTCTCTTGGTCATTCTCACCATTAGTTGCCATTTGTGGGGATTGCGAGCAAGACCTGCGGTTGTAGTAACAAACCTGGGTAGAAAGCGGAGCAATAATATGTTGGCCCAGAATCCTCAACATCTCTTTTTGTGAGAATTTAGTCTTTTGACAATATTTCGTCAGAGGGAGTAGGAAAACTGTCGATCTACCCAATTCCGAACTCTTGTGCAACGGTGTCACTGAAGGATAAGCCACGACAATCAATCGAATGGCCACCGCCACTCAAAAACATTTCATTTCAAGTTCATACATTTGGCTTTCAAAAAGAGATTGCAATGTGGACATGCTAATACAACTAAGAGGTCTGCTTACTGGTGTGCATGATAAAATTTCTATTCTAGAAATCAATTTCTAGCCAGAAATTGATTTTTCCATTTTTAATTCTCCGAATGAGTTTCTGAGACAAAATAGGCATTTGATATTGATATAAAATTTATGTTCCTAAAATAGAAAATCATTTAATAAGACATAAAATTTATCATTTTCGAGTGGTGATAAGGGGTTGGTGTGTGGCGGTAGGTGGTGGTTGGGGGTTGAGGGCGGTGGTTGGCGATCAACGATTGGTAGCCGTGGCTAGCAAGGGGCGGGCGGTGACGAGAGCGAGCGATAAATTTTTTTTTTTTCATTTTTATTCCAAAAATAGATAAATAAAAAATTTTAACTAATTATTTTTGTTCCAAATCTATTTCTAGAGTAGAAATTTGTTCCAAAATAGAAAAATAAAATTGCGATATCAAACAGAATTTGTTCCAAAGTTGTTTTGGAGAACAGAAAATAGAGATAGAGAAATAGAGATGTTTTCATGCGGACCCTAAGCAGCTTGTTACGTAGGGCCTAATTAGCAGCACATCCACTCCGGCTTTAGTTACTCAATCTGACTTTGGATGTCCTCACGTGTAGGCCGGACAAAAGTTTTTGGGAGAGAGGGTAAGCATTTCGGGTCTATCTCTTGGCTGAAGTATTCGAGCATGTTGATGTATCAAGACCGCACCATCTTCTTCTTTTTTTCTTTGTTTTGTTAAGTCAGTTTGTTGATGTCATGTTTTCTAGGAGTTAGTTTATTATTGTTTTACTTGGTCAATCCTATTTTGTAGGAGCAGTTAGCTACACATTTTTTTAGTTGTTCTATTAGTTTGTTGCTGGTTTTGTGGACCAAGCAAGCTATTAGTGGGCAATGTGGGTTTATGGTTAAGTTTTAGTATGTATTTAAGCATTTTTCAGTTTTCTGAGTAAAAAATGCAGTTTTTGTTGTCAACTTTTGTTGTTAACTCCTTCTCTGTTCTTTAGAAAACAACACTGGCATTAGAGCCTTCTTGATCTTAAGGGGCTGTGAGTGACTCGTGAGAGGTGTGTCTACATCCATAGAAGCTAAAAGCAAGATGGAGGCAGGATTGAGTGGTTTTCAGCAATGGCTCCACCAGCGTTTGATGGAGAAAATTATCAAGCCTGGGCAGTGAGAATGTGAGCCTTTCTAGAGGGTTGTGATTTTTGAGAAGCTGTGGAACAAGATTATGAAGTTCCTCCCCTTCTTGACAATCCAACCATCAATCATATCAAGTTTCACAAGGAGAGGACAACGAGGAAAGCAAAGGCAAAGTCTTGTTTATATGCTACTATCTCACCTGCCATTTTCAGCAAAATTATGGCTTGTGAATTAGCCAAAGCTATTTGGGACTTCCTCAAAGCTAAGTATCAAAGAGATGAGAGGATCATAAGCATGAAGGGGCTAAATCTGAATCACAGAATTCGAGAGACTACAGATGAAGGAGTCTGAGACAATTAAAGAGTATTATGATAAGTTGGTAAGCCTTGCAAATCAGGCAAGAGTTCTAGGCACTGACCTATCTGATAATAGGCTAGTGTAGAAGATTCTTGTCTCCTTGCCCGAAAGGTTTGAGGCAACCATTGCCTCTTTGGAGAATACCAAGGATTTGTCTCAGATCAAGTTGGCAGAATTGCTAAGTGCTTTGCAAGCACAAGAGTAGAGGAGGTTAATGAGGCTGGAAGGAAGTACATAAGGAGCTTTGCAGGCCAAAGAACAGCATAATGTAGGAGGAATAGTCAACAAGTGGAAAGGGAAGAAAGACAATGGCAGTGGTGGTTCAGAAGCTGCTGCAAGAGAGAACAATGCGAGCAACTCCAAGAACAATTGGGAAAGATATTCCTCATGTCAGCACTGTGGAAAAAATAATCATCCACACTTTAGGTGTTGGAAGAGGCCGGATGTAAGTTGCAGAAAGTGTCATAAGCTTGGACACATTGAGAAGTTTTGCAAAGAGAAAAGAAATCAACAATAAGGTGAGGTACATGTTGTAATCCGGCAAGAGGTAGATCAACTGTTTGTTGCCTCTTGTTTCTCCTCTAGTACTCCATGTGACAGTTAGCTTGTTGATAGTAGTTGCACAAACCACATGACAAGTGATGAAAAGCTGTTTATAGACCTTGACAAATCATTAAAATCAAGAGTGAGGATTGGGAATGGGGAGTACTTAGAAGTGAAAGGTAAATGGACTATAGCAATGGAGAGTTGTGCTGGAACAAAGCTAGTTTATGATGTGATGTATGTGTCTCGAGATTGATCAGAATTTGTTGAGCGTGGGGCAATTGGTAGAAAATGGATTTAAGGTGATATTTGAAAAGGAGAAGTGTTTGATCTTTGACTCTAGTGGTCAGGAGCTGTTCAAGATAAAGATGCAACAGAAGAGTTTTTCTTTGAATCCTCTTGAGAATGAGCATATGGCATTCAAGTGTCAAGCTAATAATTTAGAAATATGGCACAAGAGGTTGGGGCACTTTCATCACAAAGGCATAATGTTCATGCAGAGGAATGAAATGGCAACTGGGTTACCAAGCTTGGAGGAGCAGATCACAAGGTGCAAAACTTGTTTGTTGGGCAAGCATACAAGACTTCCCTTCAAGGAATCCACTTGGATAGCTATAGAGAAGTTGTAGTTGATTCATATAGATCTTTGTGGTCCACAAGTGACTCCTTCACTAAATGGCAGCAGATATTTCATCATTTTCATTGATGATTATACTAGAATGTGCTGAATTTATTTCATGAAGCAAAAGCCATAAGTTGCTGAGGTATTTTTGAAGTTTAAGAGATGGGTTGAAAACCAAAGTGGCTACAAGATTCAGGTCATCATATCTGATAATGGAACATAATACATTTCACAAAGGTTTAACTCTTTCTATGAAGAGGTTGGAATTGAGCATCAACTTATTGCTCCTTACTCTCCACAGCAAAATAGAGTTAGTGAGAGGAAGAATAGAACCATTATGGAGATGACTAGGTGTCTGCTGCATGAGAAAAATCTACCAAAAGAGTTTTGGGCAGAAGCAACAAACACAGTAGTTTCTCTGTTGAATAGACTACCTACAAGGGTATTGGAGAAGAAGACACCCTTTGAAGCTTGGTTTGGTGTCAAACCAATTCTAAGAAATTTGAAGGTGTTTGGTTGTTTGTGTTTTTCTCATATTCCATTGGTCAAGAGAGACAAGCTGGGAGAGAAAGTTGAACTTGGGATTTTTGTTGGCTATAGTTTAGTGTCAAAAATTTACAGGATCTATCAACCACAGATAGGGAAGGTGATCACTAGTAGGGATGTTCAGTTCCTGGAAGATGAGAAATAGGACTAGACAAATGAGCCATAAGGCAAGCACAAGGAGGTCTCATTGGAACTTGACGAGTTGGTGGATGATGTTCCAATAAGAGGTACTCGATCTCTAACTGATATATATCATAAGTGTAGCGTGGCTGTTTTGAAACTTGCAGGTTATGAGGAAGCTAAAAGTGATCAAAGGTGGATGAATGCAATGAAGGAAGAGTTGGCTATGATAGAATAGAACCAGACATGTGAGCTAGTGGAGAGGCATGAAGACAAGAAGGTGATTGGAGTAAAATGGGTTTTCAGGACCAAATTTAATCCAGATGGCTCAGTGAATAAGCATAAGGCCAGGTTGGTGGTGAAGGGATATGCATAGGTTTTGGGAGTTGATTTCTCAGAAACCTTTGCTCCTGTGGCAAGACTAGATACAATTAGAATGATTCTTGCTTTGGCAGCTCAATAAGGATGGAAGGTATGTCAGTTAGATGTGAAATCTGCATTTTTGAATGGAGTGTTGCAAGAGGAGATTTATGTTGAGCAACCAGAAGGCTTTGTTACACTAGGCCAGGAGGAGAAAATTTATTTGCTGAGAAAGGCTCTCTATGGCTTGAGGCAAGCTCCTAGAGCATGGTACAGTAAGATGGATGAACACTTCCTAGGCTTGGGTTTCAAGAAAAGCCTCAATGAATCCACTCTATATGTCAAGAAGTTAGTATCTGACTTAGTGGTGGTGTCTCTTTATATAGATGATATGCTGGTGACAGGGAGTAATGGTGCTCAAATTACTACATTTAAGCAAGAGATGATGAAGATGTTTGAAATGACCGATCTTGGTGAGATGTCGTATTTTCTAGGAATGGAGGTTAGGCAAAATCAGAATGAATTTTTTATCTGTCAGAAGAAGTATTTGAAGGAGATCCTAAGGAGATTCAACATGGAGGAGTGCAAGAGTATGAGTACTCCAATGGGTCAAAAGGAAAAGCTTCAAAAGAAGGATGGATTAAAACCTGTAGATGAAAGAGTTTATAGAAGTTTGATTGGCTATTTTATGTATCTCACTACAACTAGGCCAGACATCATGTTTCCTATAAGTGTCTTGTCTAGATTTCTCAATTGTGCAAGTGAGTTGCATATGGTAGCTGCAAAGAGGGTGTTGAGGTACTTAAAAGGTACTCTTTCATATGGGATTAAGTTTTGTAGAGTTCAGGAGTTTAAGTTGCAAGGGTATTTTGATAGTGACTGGGCAGGATCGGTAGATGATATGAGCACTTTAGGTTATTGCTTTACATTTGGGTCAGCATGTTTTTCCCTGTGTTCAAAGAAGTAAGAAATAGTGGCTCAATCAACTACAGAAGCTAACTTCATTACAGCCATTGCAGCTGTGAATCAAGCATTATGGTTGAAGAAGCTAATGGATGATCTGAATATGTAGCAAGAAGAAAACATAGAAGTATTTGTGGATAATCAAGCTACTCTAGCCATTTCAGAGAATCCAGTATTTCATGGAAGAACAAAGCATTTTAAGGTCAGGTATTACTTCTTGAGAGAAGTGCAGAAGGCTGGAGATGTGAAACTAATGTGTTGCAGTTTAGAAAACCAGATTGTAGATATATTCACGAAGTCATTTCATGTCGGTTGATTTGAACTTCTGAGGGCAAAGCTAGGAGTGTGCAGTACTTGATCTAGGAGGAGAGTGTTGATGTATCAAGACCGCACCATCTGTTTTTTTTTCTTAGTTTTGTTAAGTCAATTTGTTGATGTCCTATTTTCTAGGAGTTAATTTATTGTTGTTTTACTTGGTCAATCCTATTTTGTAGGAGCAGTTAGTTGCATGTTTTTTTAGCTGTTCTATTAGTTTGTTGCTGGTTTTGTGGACCAAGCAAGCTGTTAGTGGGCAACGTGAGTTTATGGTTAAGTTTTAGTATGCATTTAAGCATTTTTCAGTTTTCTGCGTAAAAAATGCAGTTTTTGCTGTCAACTTTTGCTATCAACTCCTTCTCTGTTCTTTAGAAAACAACAGAGCAAGATGTGTTGTTCCTTGATCTCTCCCTCCAAATCTTTTAGCCCGTTTAATTTCTACCGGCGACAATTGTATTAGGCACTCTCAACCTCATCCACTTCCTTTTGGTAAATGACCACATTGTATTGAGACATTTCAAGTTTCATCCGGGAGAAATCCAGTTGAAATAAGCCGACCTTGGAGGTGATGGAAAATTCCTAAAGGGGGCCAAACTGTCGAATAATCTAGAGGGTTTAATTGGATTTATACAAAGTGAGTCTTGCAAGAGGAATCTAGTTATCCAACATGGAATTAGGACTTGTTTAATTTAGAGAAATGCTTATATGACTATCATTAATCCACTGTGAGAATAATAACCTATTTTAAGTTATAAAATAACAAATAATTATAAATTATTGTCAAGTCCATTCCTTTAAGAATTTGTGGTTCATAAAATGTTACCACTCTATAGATATAGTAACCCAAAAAATTATATGCTGATAAAATCCTTTAATTTACTTTGCCAATAACAGTTGAAGAAAGAAAGTAAGAGAGGGGCGGGGGAGGGGAGAGAGAGATCTTGGGTTTTATCTTGAGGGTCAACATGAGCTAAGGACCCTTTTCTAATTTTCAGGTTGGACAACAAAAAATTCATAATCTTGCATGTGTCTGTGTTCTAATTTCTAGATAAGGAGAATGCAAGACTTGCAATATGGATCGTTTTGTTTAAAGGTCAATATTTAATATCAATAGCAAACTCAGTGAAAAGGAAATAATGGCTACTCGTCAAATATATTGCGAGTATCACTTTCATCAAGATAATAGGTCTAATCTTTTTATTGCAAAAACTATTCAAGGTGAAACCTATTAACATGAAAGAATGCAGCATACTTTAGCGAAATCCAATGAATATTTGTGAAGTGAACCTTTTCATACTTACTTTGCTTGATTACAAGGCTTGGATTCCAATGTATCTACTATGGAAGATCACGTCATTTGTTGGCAGAGTGAGAGACAATTCTAAAAGGTACTTTGAATTTAATTCATTAAAAAATCCCATGCCTTTTTTATGAAGATGCAAAACAGTATTTTTAACTTATAGTGATGATGGAAAACTTCAAATAATTTTGAACATTTGGAATTCAAATCCTCCCACTAATTGTTTTTGGGCCTGAAGAAAAATTCTTGCACTTAGAGGAGAATCCCTTCCCTTTTTCAAATGGAAGATAGGTGATGGTCTCTCGACTTCGCTCTGGTTTGACCCTTGGCTTGATATAGGTCCGCTTACTGCATTATTCTCGGACTCCTTTATATACCAATCGAATCTCACTAGGCAAGCTAAAGTGGCAGACCTATACACTCCCTTTGATCAAACACTTCTCCAAGAACTTTTATCTTGGCAAATCATGGTCCCCCCCTATCTCATGGCATGGACTCTCTCACCTAGAATGAGGAGCCCTCAGGCACATTTTCGGTTGCATCGGCATGGGTAGCAATCCGCAGGAAATCACACGTGGTTCCTTGGTCATCCTTTGTGTGGAGTAAGGCCATTGTCCCTCGACACCAATTTTTTCTTTGGTTGACTGTTAAGAACCATCTTCCAACCCAGGTATTCCTTATGTCTTTTGGCAAAATCCCTAATGTAGTATGTGCTTTTTGTAATTCTCATCCCGACTTGGTCGACTATCTATTTATTGCCTGCGGTTCTTCCAACTCTTTAGCCATGTTTTGGGCTTCCAAATGTAACCTTCCTTGGAATAACTCTTCATGGACGGATAATCTTCTTTGGGCCATCAATTCACTGTTAGGCAGTGGGTTTTCAAAGGAGATTGCTCGATTCTCTTTCGGCACCCTTTGCTATATAATTTGGAAGACAAGGAACAATATTATCTTCCGAGCGTAAAATTTACATGTTCTAGCCATGAAACAGTACCTTTCAAAGGCGGTTAAGGATAAAGCGCTTGCATTTAAATGGATGGAGGATAACCCCATTAATAGGCGGATGCAGTAGAGTTGGGGAATAGACTATTGTATCTTTAGTTCAGGTGCGGAGTGAGGCCCATGTAGGGCTGCTTAGGCTCTTTTGTCTACTTTATTACTTTTCCCTGTATTTCCTCGTTGCGATCACGGTGCCCCCTCACTCCAGTGACTTGTTTGTCCCGTTGAGGGATTGCTGGTGCCGTGATTCAACTTCCTTGTATAGGATCTCTTACTTAAAAGCTTATAATACTTACTTTACCAAAAAAAAAAACAAAGTTGCCCTTAGTCTAAGTGATCCTTATTAAACAAGGTTTATTCTCGAGTGTCTTTAGCGCACTAAACATGCTAAGTAAAATAATTTCAGTTTTCAAAATGATTCTATATAACATGAGAAAAACATTAAATTGAATAACTTAATTTTTCCTTCCTAACAAAAAGAACCACCGTAGATTTTCTTTAGTTGCTTGCATAACATATGGATCACAAGACACATTAATTAAATCTATTAAGTAATAGTAAATACTCAAATTATAGAAATAATAACTAAAGTTCATTTCAAACAGATTTTCATGAGTCATGTCAAGCGATAATTTCAGTATAATGAATTAATACTCATGACGGATGTGTCTAGACTATGATAATGCTGCAAAGTGGAGACAACACTTATCCACCTTTTCCTTTTAAATTCAACGAAAGTGGAATACTCAACAGGCTTGGAATTTCATCTGTTCTCATATGAACTAATGTTGTCGACCAAGTACTGAATATGTCCATCAAGCTTTATAATCACTAATGGCCTATCAGTAACATAATTAAGTATTGAATATGTTCAGCACTCAATTAAATTACATGTATTTGATGATTATGATTAAATATCAACATAAAAATTCCATTACATCAGAAAACTTACTTAACGCGGTAAGTTAGGAAGGGGTTACATAATTTATCGAGTAGAAGAAAGTAATTTGTGGCAATTAAAATATTGCATCAGCGTATAATAATCACAATTCATCTATGATAAGAAAATTGATAATATTCAGTGATCAATTTTTCAAAAAAGAAATTTCTTCTTTCAACACTTAAAATTATTGATAGTTAAAATTCAGTGCTTAAATCTCAATATTTAATATTCAACCTTATCTAATGATCCTTCAGTAAATAGATTATTTAACAAATTTTACTCTAATGGTGGGGGTATAATCAGCCCCACCCACTACCTTCCTGCACAAAGAAGTAAAATATGGAGCCAAAAAGGCATTATCTAGAAGGGATAAAATATGAATTTCTAGAAGCAATGAAACGTTTTGACAGGGAGTGTTGGCTAGGCGCACCACCGAGACATGCATCACAATTAGGGGGATATTTCAAAGGCATCAACCATGTACGATCATTTTGAAAGTTAAGCCAAATGGTCAACTATAATATTTTAATTGCTCCATCCTACACCTTATCAGTGGTTTGGATATTTTTTCACCAAACACAGTGCGCAACTGCACAAAAGTAATTCTCAGTCATTCATAATCGCATAACATTAAGAAAAAGCAGAGCATACTTTGACGTTGTTGCAGAAGTTGATTTCCAATCGACCATAGTAGTGAGATTAACAGAGAAATGAATGACAAATAGAGAGATGAAATAGCAGTATTAAACCACCCACCTGGGTGGCGTTGTTGGTTTGCGCTCTCTTCTTCTCGCAAAAGGTCGAGAGTTCGAATCCCAGTTTCGTCATAAGGTGACTTACCCGGTTGCATGTGTGTGATGGCTAGCATATGTGGCCCCCAGGATTTACTCCCCTAGTTGTCAGCGGGGTGCGGAGTTCCCCGGGTCATAAAAAAAAAAAAATAGCAGTATTAAGGTGGTTCAATCTGAATTACTGTGATTCACGTCCACGGACAGAGCGAGAGCTATAAATCCACTTTGGATAAGGAGTTTTCAAGCATGAAAAAAAGCCTCGCTTAATGTCAAGCACTGGCCTATCATCCATTACAAGAGGCGCTGATGTCGTTGGTCCCCATGCCTTTCCTTTCTTAGCTGGAAGCATGGCATTTCCTTATATTCGTGACTTCCGGTGATAAGCGGAAGAGTGATCTGCTCATGTTTAACACAATCTCTTACGGTGTTTCCATGTAAACTAACAAAAAGAACCGAAGGAACATTCTTAAGAGGTTTATATGTGTGCTCATATAAAAATTGATTGAAATCAGACTTTAGAAAACGCTCTAGATTGAAAATGCTTCGCCTCTAGGCACTTGCTCAAGTGGCCTGGGGCTCCCAAATTCTAAACTAGATGGCTTCTGGGCATTTCCATTTGAACACCACACCAAACTCCTCCTATGTACTCTACATTACATCTCCAACCTTCGATCCTCATGTAATTTATCGAGGTACTTTGAACAGACCAAAGCTTACCCACTTAAGTTGGGTTTCCTCGTCATAAGAAACAAATGCCACAAGGATAAGGAGGAGCTACGAGATGGGTAGTAACTGAACAGTTTTTCAATATTTAAAGGGGCCATTATAAATTTTATTTGTTCTATTTTATTCATGACCTTTCAAAAATCCACTCAATGTAGTCCTTCCGTAAAGTATGTGGATGTCACACGGACCCTTTTAACATGGACTGCATTGCTAGCATATGTTGGCCTAGAATAATGACCTAAACTACCCCGTTTTTTTCCCCACCGAGCAAATTTTTTTGTTCCTTTCTTTGGCAGAGAGAGAGAGAGATGGAAGCCACATGTAAGCCATGTACGTGCCAACCTGGCAAATCGAACATCAAGTTAACAAAACTATGTCCGTGTCATCTAAGTCTTAGGATTTACATCGGAAGAATTACATTGATTGGAATTTTAAAAATTCAATGATAAGATGAAATCAAAGAAAAAATAAGTTTATAGACCGCATTAAAAATTGAAAAAAAGTTATGTACTGTTATTGCTAACATTTATGCACAAACAGAATTTGGGGACTTACAAGTTTCGGACTATGTTTCCAAACTAGGGGAGTATGCGTGTAATCGAGTTGAGTTGACAAATAGCTCAACACCTGAGTGTGATCCAAGTCAAATAGTTAAGATTACATAAGGTTTCAATAAGCTTGAGCTTGACTCAATTAGATAATAGTTCTCTCTCAAAACTCAATAAAACTCAAACTTGAGCTCGTATCGTCAAAATATACTACAATTGGAAACTAGTAATAATTTATTCAGTTCATATTTATTAACATATATAATTAAAATAAATAAAGATTGAATCACTTGACTAGGCTTATGAGCTATTATTTTTGAGCTTGAGCTAGGCTCGATTAATTAGTATTTGAGCTACTTGAACTCAAAAAGAATCAAGCCAAGCTTTTGTAATCTGCAAGTTGAACTTGAATAGCTCACGAGCTTGACTGAGTTACATCCTTATTGCCAAACATGGGAATCTAGAAGTTCATCCCAAACTTAGACAACACGTTGACATGGTTAAGTCAGGCAAAATGGGAACTCAGCCATTGGTCGTCTAAAGTTGATATTGGTCATAGAATATGATTTCAGTGTTGAAGTTTAGTTTTCAAGTTGCGCACCACCAGCCAATCTCAATTATTTATGACTGTCTACGTGGCACCAATTCATTGGCAAAGAATCACACCCTTAAGATCAATAGTATTTTATTAGCAGATGCTGACCTAAGCTAGTTGTTTCACTGAAGAAAACCAGTTGTTTCCAATAGGAACATGAATCCCAATAACTTACACATGATTTGAAGGCAAACATAGATGCAAATACATATCTACATGTAACAACAAGCTAATATAGATTATGAAAGGTTGAAAACGTCGATACATACAAGAGGCAAAAACTTACATATAGGCCCAAGTACCCAACCATGAAAGAAAATTAACCGTCGATTTGCTTTTAGCTAGGGGTTGAGACCACCGCAAAACCAACAACCTCTTAGAGCCATAAATTTTTGCACTAAGTGACAATGTTGAATGGTAGCATCTTGATTAATCACCCATCAGTCAATGATAACAAGAGTCACTTCAATTGCATCCGTGCTGTTCATGATGAGGGTGCAATAGCTATCAAGGCACAAACGAGGAGCAAAAGGTCCACTGAAGCATTATCGAGAGAGAGTGAGAGTGACAACAGTTGAGCAACGTTTGTCAATAAAAACCCATCACACCCATTTGGAGTTCCTCGCACACAAATTGAAAGACACAACTCACCAAATCACTCCAATTGTGTCCTAGACAGTACCCAAAGCACGACTATGGCCAAACAAAACCATTTCTCATTCCTTACATCAGCCACTCTTTTGGTCATCATAGTTTGTGTTTCGGAAACGCTTTGTCGTCCTCTTGAAGAGGAACACTTGTTAAAGCAACATGAGTAGTGGATGGCAATCCACGGGCGCGTCTACAAGGACGCGGCCGATAGGGCTAAACGGTATGAGATATTTAAAGAGAACATTAAGCGTATCAATGCCTTTAATAATGGTAAGGATGTGGGGTATAAACTGGCTGTGAACAAGTTCGCAGACCTAACCAATGAGGAGTTCCGCGCTTCCCACACCGGCTACAAGAGGAGGCCCACAGGGGTCCTGTCCTCTGGCGATGCAAAACCGTTCAAGTATGCGAACTTCACCGCCATTCCATCTGCCTTAGACTGGCGAACCAAGAAGGCTGTGACACCTGTCAAGGATCAAGGCGGCTGTGGTGAGTGGAAAATCAAAATTTGTCTTGCGAAAATGTCAAAATTCTCATGTCGTACTCAAGCTGTTAAAAATAGGGAACAAATATACATAACAGAACAATATTATCTGTAATTCACTTTTAGATTCATTTTACACCTTTCATACTACACGTATACACGTCTTCTATTTTCTAATTCACTATACTATCTGCTTGTGCAGGAAGTTGTTGGGCATTCTCGGCAGTGGCAGCTATGGAAGGGATTACCATGATCAAGAAGAGGAAGTTGGTGTCGCTCTCGGTGCAAGAACTCGTGGATTGTGATACTAACGATTACGGTTGCGGGGGCGGGCTCATGGACACGGCCTTCGAGTTCATCCAAAGCAACGGTGGCCTCACCACTGAGGCGAACTACCCTTACCAGGCAGATGACGGGTCCTGCAATACGGCCAAGACGGCAAACCCCATAGCCTCAATAACCGGATTCCAGGATGTGCCGGCCAACAATGAGAAGGCCCTCTTGCAGGCCGTGGCGAACCAGCCAGTCTCGGTGGCAATCGAGGGAGGTGGGTTTGGCTTCCAATTCTACTCAAGCGGTGTATTCTCTGGCTCGTGTGGAACCGATATTGACCACGCGGTCACGGCAATCGGGTACGGGAAGACCTCTGGGGGAACCAAGTATTGGCTTATGAAGAATTCGTGGGGCACTGGGTGGGGTGAGAGCGGGTACATGAGGATCCAAAAGGATGTGAGCTCTAAGGCTGGTCTCTGTGGTCTTGCCACGAAAGCTTCTTATCCAACTGCATGAAGAAAGAACAAGATGAAAAAATAAATTATGAGCTTATATATGTGATACTTTAGCTCTCTATATGTGTGTGAAATGAAGTCTAGCGTCTCTGTAAAAGAATCGGGTATAAGTGACAATACGTCACTAGGGGTGGTGTGTTCTACAGCAGAAGCTGCATATTGTTAGAAATTTAGGGGCCTGCCAACCAAACTCGGTTTCAAGTGTTCGAATGAATGTGTGGGACAAGATGAGGAACATAGTCCCATAAGTGAATGGAATAGTTTCGTCAGTGTGATCTTAAGTACTGAAGTGTGTCCAACACCAGAAATATTATCCTTTAAAGTGATCCTTAATGGAAGCTGATGGAAAATGAAATGCCATCCTGTAATGTGCTTTGCTTGATATATTACAGACCAGCACAGGTGGTTATTCCTTTTTGGTTAAAATCTGCAAACTGCAGTAAGATGGGACGATATCACAGCTCATCCTTAAATCATTAATCGCATTGACCCATTATGCTATGTGCTTCTTCTACTAAGTTGAATGAAGCCATAAAATAAAAAAAATTGCAGAAAATTTCTTAATGTTGTCTACCAAGATTCAACGCAGTATGCTGCCTCATTAAGGGAGGACTCGGAAAGGAGTTAAAGTCTAAGAGACATTCCTATCTCCACTGAATTTCACTCTTAACACTTTAAACGAGTTATGGACCAAGTAAACATGTTATCTACTCTTTTTTATTTTGATTAGTTCATATGAGACTTATTTTTTATGCGCATCTCACGCATGAATTCTCACACTCTTGTCACTCCCCTATACGAAGGTGGGTTTCCTTTGTTTAATCATATTGAAAACGGCAAATCATTGCAAAAAACTAGCAAAGAAGCATGTGGAGAGTGCCCTCTCTTTATGTGAACCCTATTCATATTCATCATTTGATAAGATCAAATACACATGATCAAATGATGTATGTGAGTTGAATTCATATGCACCTAAGTCATTTTACTACTGAGAGTTACTGTTGAGATGTATGTGTAAGTTATGGTAAAAGGTTCCACATCGAAGAATTGGTGTAGCATGAAGTAGTTAATATATCCTAGTTACCTGAAACTCATTGACTTAAATTTCCAAATGAATGTAAGTGCAACCGAATAAGTTGACATGCACGGATTTGGTGATCGACCTCAAGTGAAGGTACCTGAATTCTACTCTGCACTCCTAACAGTTACTTTGGTATAGGTATTATCCAATGACTGTATGGGCCTAGGCATGTTTGCTGGAAAGCTCCCTTCGATCATTTGGAGGGTCAATAAGAAGCACCGAAGTTAAGAGTCTAAAATTATGAAAAGCACGACACTGAGAACTATTTTCTAGTGGAACATCAACATGAAGTTCGCCTTGTATCTTGGTGAAGCCCTTGAGCAGATCAGCGGCTAGAGTCAGAGGCCTTCGCCGCTTCGTCTTGGGCCGGTCTCCTCGCATCTTCTCAACGACTACTCAGATGATGGAGGGAATCTCGCTTTTTTTGATTGGGGGTTATAACAAACCTAGACAAGGCGGCTAAGACCAAACTATAGGCAAAAGTACAGCTCAAGTGTCAAAACTTGACACGAGACGATACTTAAGTGCCAAAAGTTACGAAATGTATACTTTGAGTATTCTTTTTTTTTTTAAAATTGAATCATCTAAGTGCCAACTCCAGTGAAGGCCACCGAAAACCCGACGTAGCTTATTTTAATAATATAACTTGCTTACGCGACTCACCGGAAGTTAAGTCAACAAAAATTCAGCCAAAATGACGTCGTTTTTGTGTTGACGTGATATTTAAAAAATATATTAATTAAATAATATCAAATAAATTTTAAAAATATAATTTTAAAATTGATTAATTTTAAAAGAAGGGGGAAGGGGAGGGTTTGGGCGAGGGCTTCGCCGCCATCGCCGTCTTGCCATTATCGGGAAGGGTCAGCGACAGTGGGCGAGGATGGGTCGGCCGGTGTCGCCGTGCCCTGGCCAACCCTCGCCCACCATCTCAGACCCTTCCTGGCAATAGTAGGGCGCTAGCAAGGGTTGGACAGCCCTTGCCCGAACCCTCCCCTTCCCCAACCCCCTTTTTTATAAAATCGATTTTTAAATTTTTTTTCTAATATGACTTGGAGAATTTTTTTTTTAAAATTGTCACATGGATATTTTATTTTGAAAAAAATTGTTCCGTCAGCAAATAAAATCGTTGAAAACGATACATGGTAGTTTGGCTGGATTTTTTTGCCGTTGACATTTAACTGATTCTTTTTGCTTCGATTTTGGCACTTAAGTGCCCCCGTGCTAAGTATTGGCACTTTAGGGGTCCACACGTCCCAAACTATATATCAAATTTAGCTAGCTAATGACCTACTTTTTCAAGAAAAAAATTTCACCTTCTTAGTTAATGAGTTTTATAGTACATAGATGACTTGAAAGATGTCAAATTAACATAGGATCCACAAATATGATTTTGATATCAACAAAAATGCTATAAAATACCCCTTATTAATGTCCTATTAACAATAAACAATGCATGCACTTTGGATAAACATTAGATTAAGGGCCATGTTATGTGGATCTAGATATACTCATTTTATGTTGATATCAGGTTGCATTCTTAGATGGTGCACCGTAATATACCATATTCTATTAAGGATAATTACATAAATGATCTTTGAACTTTGATCCAATGTATAATGTTGTCCCTCAACTTTTAATTTGTTCAATATAGTTCATAAATTTGTTGTAAATATTCAATCTAACTCCTAAATATATGAAAACATCCAATTTTATCCTTGAACTTAATTAATAAAAGGACAACATTGAACATATTTATATGATCCAGTGATTGAATTGAATATATAGGGACCACATTAAACAAATTTTACGGACGACATTGTACAGTGGGTTAAAGTTCATGGACTATATTGAATAAATTAAAAGTTTAAGGACAATATTAATTATTGGGCCAAAGGTTGGGTCAAAGTTCTAGGACTATTTATGTCATTTTCCAATCAATTTCTACCAAGTACATAAAAAATATATTTATTAGAAAAGTACAAAAATATAAGGGAAATTACATAAAAAAAGGTTGAATAAAATCGAAAGGAGTAGAAAGTGGGAATAGTTGGACGTGGTCAACGTATTAGTCAACTTACCCACTTTCATGCACTTAGTATTTGGACGTGCCAATTAAAAATTTAAGTGGGATAACATAGGGTATAATATGTACTCTATAATGGGGAACAATGTCCTACTCTTCTTGCCCACTTTCTTTTTCCCTTTTTTTTTTTCTTTTAAATTGTAACATATATCAAGATCGATATGTCAAATTTGACAATTTCTATTTCTGATTTAGTTTTTCCTCTTTACTCTCTTTTTGTACTATTTTAGTAAATTTTCATCTAAGCAAGATATTAGGTAGTTGAGCTTATTTAATTTCTATTCATCAAAAGATAAAATCACGAAGTTATTTTTTGAGAGTGAAGTAAGACATCTATTTCTATGTTTCTTGAGCAACAAATTGATTGAACAATTCATTCATGCATAATATATCCTAGCCAAATCAACAACTGATATTTTAGGTAGGGGTGTAAACGGTTCGGTTCGGTTCCGAACCGGGAACCGAACTGAAAATGCAGTTTTCGGGATTTTCCCTATTTTTATTTTGTTTATTGGAATTTAAGTAAAGAAGAGATAATAAAGAAGAGAGATTATTCAATTGAGAATAACGGTTATTTTTCGGTTAACGGTTATTTTTCCGTTAACCGAACCGAACCGAAAACATACGAAATTTCGGTTCGGTTCGGTTCGGTTTTATATTTCGGTTCGGTTTTTGACGCCCCTAATTTTAGATATGGAATTGCCTTTACAATTGAGAATGGAATTGCCTTTACAATTCTACCCCATTATTAATTGAATTGTGCGGCAAATTGGTATACTAGGTAAAAGCGGTCCTTGAAAAAGACAAAGGAAATAATTTAAGCCTGAGGAATTTATTAGTACTTGCATCTCTACTCTGGACAAGAAATCGATCAATACGTTTAATGGTTGATTGTTCATCTTCGCTGGAAAAAATAGTAAAGTCGGGTGTCCCAAATCTTTGAGGACAATGTATTGTATCAATCCAATTTGGACACAATTTCTTGATAATCCCTCTTTCTGCTACTAACTCCCGTTGAACTTCGTCAGCCAATCTTACCGAATTGAAATGTTGATTCGGTAGAACATCCTCCCCTAAGTGGTGATGCTGATTTTGTTGGGTTGTCCGAATTTATGTTAATCAGCAAATTAGGCCTAACAGGGAAATTCACATTGGCAGTACCAATAGACCATCTGGCCTTACATTTTTAACATTTGGCATTTGACCAAGTTGTTGACTTGTTCGGGGGAAAGTATCAAAAAATCTTAAACCTATTGTAGTTTTAAACCTTTCAATTCAACCAATTTAGTTCTAAACCTTTTTATATTAGTATTAATTGAGTCCATCTAGCCAATTTATGCTAAAAATTGCTGACATGGACACTTGACGCGGATATTTTTATATAATTTTTAATCATTTTTCAAAATTTTTTTAATTTTATATTAATTTTGTCCTTGTTATTTTTCCTTTTCTATTTTTTTCCATCTCTTATCTTTCTTTTCTTTTTTTTTTTCCTTTCTTTTTTGTTCTTTCTTCTTGATTTTTGTCCACCATCCTCCATCCAGTGGTGGTCGTTGGTTGTTGGCAAGGACAAGGGCCTAGACACCCTTGCTAGCCACAAGCAAGATTGGCCCTCACAGGCCTTTTGGCAAGGGTTGGCGAGGGCTAGGCGAGGCTGCCTTTTGCCAAATCTAGTGAGGGATCCTCACCCAACCTTCACCAGAGGTTGGGGAAGGCACCCCTTGCCAACACCAGAGGCCGATGAGGGGAGCAAGGGCCAACCTTGCCTAGATGAGGCCCCTCGCCATTCGAGCGAGGCTGCCCTTGTCGCAGGGTCCCCTCGCCAAATTTGGTGAAAGGTGGCCTTGTTGGGTTTTGCCTTTTGGTTGGACAAGGCCCCTCATCAACACTAGAGGCCAACCCTCGCCCTTGTTGACAATTGTCGACCTTCGTTGGCCAGTGGCAGGTGGAAGAAAATAAGGAAGAAAAAAAAAAAAAAAAAAAAGAAAGAAAGGAAAAAAAAAAAAAAAAAGAAAAAGAAAAAGGAAAAAATTCAAAAAAATTCAAAAAAATAATTAAAAATTATATAAAAATGTTTGTGTAAGTGTCAATTGTGCCACGTAGGATGACTATCATCCATGTTAGCAATTTCAAGCATAAATGATCAAATGAACTTAATTAATTTCAATGTGAAAATATGTAGGACTAAATTGATTAAAAGGTTTATGACTAAATTGATACTAATGCAATAAATTTATGATTTTTTTGGTACTTTTTCAGACTAGTTTGGGTTGCCAACTTATTATTTTGAATTAGTTTATTTCGAACATTATTTATTAGGTGATCTCCGTTATTTCTCCTTGATTAGAAAACTCATGACTCTGCACAATCATTAATTTTATTGATTTGATCACATTTTACATGTGACTCATGATACAATTAGCCATGACATTTTGCTGTTCTTCAAGCAAGCTACTCATGGCTGACACCTGGAACGACATCCCTTGATTGCTCTTCACTAAAATACCTTGAAAGATTTGACTTTTTGGCATTGAAATCCCTATGTCGCTCTCCTAGCGGCTAAAAATTAAAATTTAGAAAGTGCACCAACCCCGTCATTAGTCTTCTTCGCGTTGATTTCCGTCCCAGAAGCAAAATTTAGAAAGTGCACCAACCCCGTCGTCAGTTTGTGGCATTGATTGTTGTTTCCAGTAGCATTGGTGGACTCTTGTTGATTTGGTTCTTGCCATAGTAGTCTCCTCAATTCAACAAAAATGCATCTCATCGAGTGCATCAAAAACATGTTTCACAAAAAATGATGATTTGATAGATTGATATGAATTGCCAAAGGTTGCAAAAGGTCCTTTGTTAATTTTGGATAAGAAAGTAAATGACAAGAAATTTAAAAATTCGAATTAGGAACAATCATTGGTAGTGATTTAAAATGCATGAAAGTAAAGATAAAGGATAAATTTGTAGAATAACATTTGAGTTCTTTGGTTGATTGAGAGATGATCCTTTATAAAGAGTACGATGTGGATATCAATAGCCTACAATCAATTACCAACAGCTACTGAATTTGAAAAGATGACTTACTAATTCCATCTTCAAAACAAATAACTTCATAATCCTATTGGCCATTACAAATAAATACAAATCCCTATTTTCTATCATCTAGAAAAAAAATTTCAACAATAAGTTATAAAAAAAAAATCCTAGAATAGTAGTATTAGACATGACTACCCAACAGTTTTGTTTTTCTGCCGATTGCATGCTATTACTTTGTCAATCAATTTCTAAAGTTTTGATTAAGGCTCTCATCGATAATTTTCACTTTGTGTGTTGTCAATGATTTTACCGGCAAGTTGTTGATTCCCTTCAAGCTAGCGATAATTCTATTCATTGATGACTTCTATTTTTACTGAACTCTACTCCCATGGACAAATTCCATCACTTATCGATATTAATCAAAAGTTGGTCATTTTTTGGTGTCAACATCATTAATCAAAATTTGCAGTACTCATTCATGATCTATAGTAATCTTACTTACCGAGAGATAGTTTCAATTTAAATGTTAGGTATTGGGAATTTACTTATGTATCGTAAATTGTTATAGTTTACTCAAAATTATATACATATTCTTGCAAAATGGGTGTAATAATTAATAACAAAATGTACTTGTTCATGCTGTTCAACATATTTTCCAAGTAGCGAATGATCTATCAAGGTACAAAAATTGAGTCATTACATGCTATGATATTATATATGATGATTGTACTTACCAACAAGATTGGTTAATGTGTGTTATGTTTATGGATAAAAGTATGATCAACAAATAAAATTCTCTTATAATGAGTGTTTACAGTTTTGTATTGTCACGAAACATGTCCCAAAAAAAATATAAGCAAATAATAGAATGATCATTGACTTTCCGTTGATCTATCTAGTTAATGTGACTTGTGTATATGTTTCCATCATTGATGATTTGATTGTACTAAATTAGCAATCCCTCAATCCTCGCTTGTAGTGAAATATGGGACAAAGTGTCCTTAAAAAATTGCCATGAGCATTATTTGATGGCCACAAATGCTTTATATGAGAGATAATGACACAAACAATCTTTAAATTTTGACCCAATATATAATGTTGTTTCTGAACTTTAATTTACTTAATATGAGCTCTTGGCCCAATATGCAATGTCATTTTTAAAATTTTTATTTTTAAAGATGAACTTTGAACTTTTGGCACTTAAAACTCAATGCTTAATTTCTTAGTACTTCATTTTTTATCAAACAAGTCTTCATTTGATAGAATATTTGAGGAATTTCACTCTAATTGTGGGTTATAAGCAAACTCCACCCACTACCTATTTTCACAAAGAAGGGTAAGATGAAGCCAAATGGGCAATGTCTACAAGTGATAAACTTGAATTTCTAGAAGCGACGAAACATTTTGACAATGGCAATGTTGATTAGTCGCACCAATGAGCCATGTACCTTGTTAGAGAGATCTTCCATAGAGAGCTCATGTTTAATTCTGTCAATGTTATCCACTTCAATATGATATTTACTCAAAACTTTAAATCAATAAATTATCGGATAACTAAAATATATTAATTACTCCACCTTACACCATATTTATCATGGTTGAGGCTCCATTTGTTTTATATTTTCCTTAATTGCTTGTGTTAACTCATGAATTAAATCTAGGGAAAATTCTAAATAAGAGCCCGAAATATCATTATTTTCTCAAATAAGGGCCCAAAATATACCTTGTGTTAAATGAGAGTCTGAAGTGGTAATGGTTGTTTCAAATAAGAGTTTGATCTTGCCGGTTGCTGGCTGGCTTAATATTCCAATCGATTAAAGAGTGTGTTCATCCAAATACAATTTTAATTTTAGATTATTTTTTATTCATTTCTTTCTTTCTTTTTTTCTTTCTAAGGAGGGTCATTGGCCATTGGCAAGGGCAAATGAGGGCTCGACGAACCTCACCGGCTGTGGGCGAGGCCACCCTTGCCAGATCTAGCGAGGGTTGGCATCACTTGGGGTCGGCAAGAGCTTGGTGACCCTCACCAGCCATTGACGAGGCCTTGCCTAGATTTGGCGAGGGTTGCCTTGTCTTAGTGAGGCCGTTCCTCCATCAAGTCGGGTAAGGGTGACTCTTGCCCAACCTCCTCTAGGCATCGTTGATGGTCAGCTATTCACTAGCGAAGAAAGAAGAAAAACTAGAAAGAGAGAAAAGGGAGGAAAAAAGAAAGAATTCAAAAAAAGGGAAAATGACGAAAATATCATTTACTGTTGTAAAGTTAAGTTCTTATTTGAAACAAACATAACTACTTCAAATTCTTATTTGAAACGAAATCCACATTAGGCCCTTATTTGAAATAACCATGACACCTTGGGTCTTTATTTGAAATAAAGTCTACTTTATGCCTTTATTTAAGAATACGAAGGCACTCAGGCCCCTATTTGTAATTTTCCCATAAATTATTAACCAATATCTCAAATTGTAAAAAGAGCATTTTAGATAAGAAAAAGTAGAGTCCATCTCAAACACGTTTTCATGGGCCTCGTCAAGTAATAATTTCAGCTAGTCAAACAAAGAACCAACATGGATGTGCTCCTGATTATGATAATGCTGTAAAGTGGAGACCACCCCTCATGCACTTTCTCCTTTTGATTTCAACGGAAGTAAAATATTCACCACGTTGAGAATTTTATATTATTCTCATACGAACTGTCTTTGACCAAGTAAAGTTGAATTTGAAGCCGACCAATCTTCACAATTACCAATGAATCTGATTGGTAACACAATTGAGTGTCGAAAATTAAAAAGTTTAGTAGAATTATAACTAATATCGACTAAAAAAATTCAATTAAATACAAAAAACTCATTTAATATGGTGAGTTTTATTAAGTAGAAAAATGTAATCATTGGCAATTAGAATAGCGGCAATTATACTTCTAAATTCTATCAACAATTATCACAGTTTCCTTTAAGTAAGAAAGTCGACAATATTCAACGGTAAATTTCAATCGCTTATTAAATAACTTTTTATTTTTCGTGGACTATAAATAATCCCATTGACTACCTTCTTCCACAAAGATGGAAAGATGAAGCCAAAAAGGCAATGTCTAGAGGAGAGGAATCGTGGATTTCTAGAAGAAATAAAACGTATTGATAGCGGCAGTGTTGGCTAGGCGCACCAAGGAGCCCTGTAACTCGTCTCGAAGAGAGCTCAAGTTTATCAAAGGAGTCTTCAGTTAATAGATTATTTGAGAAGTTGTACTCTAATAGTGGGTTATAAACGATATCAACCCACTACTTTCTTTCACAAAGAAGAGAGATGGAGCCAAAATGGCAATGTCTAGGGACGAAACCTGAATTTCTAGAAGAAATGAAACCTTTTGACAGTGGCAATGTTGACTAGTCGCACCAATGAGTCATATGCTCCGTCCAGAGATATCTTTGAGAGAGAGCTAATGTTTGACCCATCAACATTATTCAGTTGGGCTTAACATTAACTCAAAACTTTAAATCAATAAGCTATAGGTCAAATAAAATGTATTAATTACCTCATCTCACACTATGCTTGTCATGGTCAAGGTTCTATTTATTTTGCAAAAAATGTGATATTTATGAAAAGGAAAACAACAATATTTTCTAGTGTTTAGCCTAGACCAAAAAATGAACTAGTAAATATTTTTCATCGTTTGGTAAGAAAAAGTGTCATTTGATTTTCTTGTAAACACACACACACTAGTGATTTGAGCATGGATAGCCAAAAAACCTAGCACGGACACTAGGGCCTCAAGCCTAGATCCCCAACTGTTGAGCATGAACACGATGCCCATGCCTTGCTCTATGGAATATTAGTCTTGGGTCCATAGCTCTGTGGAAATCGAGCCCAAGAACTCGACGCCCATGCCTGGCTCCCTGCACCTCAACTTGGGTCTACGGAGACCGTGCCCAAGTCCTTGATGCCCAAGCCTAGTTCCATTGAGGCTAGTTCCTAGACTTTGGCACATGGAATTGAGATTCCAACACTAGAGCCTAGGTTAATCAAGGTTGCGTTGGAGACTCTAGTATCGGTGCCCATGCCCAGGTCCATCGAGGTTGGGCCCAAGGACAACATCTTGAGCATGGGCATTGGTGTCTTGGGCATGGCCTTGATGGACTTGGGCATGGTAGCCAGGCCTTGGGCACAACCTAGATTGACTTGGGCTAGGGCTTTGGGGACCTAGCCCCACTACCAAGGGCTCTTGGATGAGCATTGAGGTTTCCATGCTCAAGCATAGAGTTTCTAGTCCAAGTACCGATACTTAGTTGTATTTTGGAAAATGATTTTTGATTTTTTAAAGAAGAATTCATTTAACTAATTTTAAGTTTTAGTAGAATTTTTTTTTCTTTGATTGCGAAAACATTTTCTATTAACTCATTATTTCAAGTTATCTAAATGCCAAAAAATGAGAAAAATATTTTTCGCAAAATCAATGGAGTCTCAATGTGAGATTTACCAGTAGGAAATGTTTGCCAAGAACATAGCTTAGTTGCCAAATTGCAAATCATTTATCATTAAATTACTGTCAGTGGCTAAAAGTCAATCCAAGTTCACATCTTTCCCCATAAAACAAAACAATTCTTGGCTAGTCATCAAATCTCCTGCAACGGTTATTTTATCCATGGTAACACAAAATTTATTTTCATTATCGAATGTGACATCTGTTACCATTGAAAACCGTGGAAGAGTCTAGTGAAATTCAATGAATATCATGGCAGAGTCTAATCAACATTTTTCAGCCGCCTGAGTCCATCGAGGCTAAGCCTGAAACCACAATACTTGTGCCCATTGCCCCGATGCTTGGGCCCTAGTCCATAAAGGTTGATCACTAGATCCTAATATTCAAGCTTGGATCCCCAACACCTTGGCCCAAGTCCACAAAGGCTGTCCTCAAGTTTACAAAGGTTGTGCCTTGGGTCCATGGACGCCGGGCCCAGGACCATGGTGTCCACACATGGGTCCATCAAGGCTGGACCCGAAACCCTAGTGCCCATGCATCTACCCCGTGGCGCTCAGGTCAGGGTCCTTTGTGGCTGAACTTGGGAGTCTAGTACCCATACCTAGTTCTCAAATTGCCCATGCACAAATTACTAGCACCCAAATAGTGCATGTCTATTTAGGAAAACCAAATCAAATTTTCTTTATCAAACGATAGAAAATATTTTTCAACTCATTTTCAAGTTGCATACAAACATTAGAAAATAAAGTCATTTTTCCTCAAAAATAGTTTTCATAATTGTCATTATTTTCACAAAATAAACGAAACATAAATTTGTTTGATTACTAGGCTCCAAATCCTAAGATTTTAATGTGGAAGTTCACGTCATTTCTTAGCAGGGTGGCACAACTCTAAAAAGCACTTTTGATTTAAAATTATTAACAATTCTCGCAGCTTTCTGGTGTAGACGCAAAAAATTATTTTAATGTATAAACATAACGAAAAACTTCAATTAAGTATGAATCATGGATCTTGTTATCAAGTGTTTCTAGAGTATTTATGAAACATGATGACTAGAAATATTTCAATTTTCAAATGAAGTCATTATACATGACCTAAGAAAAATAGTGTATTGAACACTGTAAACTTTCCTTCTTTGTTTACTTAACAAATGAACCAGATGAGTCATTTATAATAACTGAAATTTTAAAGATAAACTTTTAAGTAAAAAAGTAAAAATTCATTTCAAATGTTTTTAATGTGTCGCGTGGAGCAATAATTTCAGTAAAATAACCATGGTGGATGTGCTCCTACCTTTGATAATACCTTAGTGTGGAAACAACAGTCATCCACTCTCTCCTTTTAATTTAAACGAAAGTGGAATAATCGCCAGGTTTAGAATTGTATATATTCTCATACGAATTGTCTTTGACCAAGTAAGTTGAAGTGGAAGCCGACCAAGCTTCACAATTACGGAGGACGACCCTGTTTAATACCACAATTATAAGTGTCAAAAATTTGAAAGTTCAGTAGTAATTATAACTACTATCGATTTAAAAGTTTCAATTAAATAGAAAAAGCTCATTCAATATGGTGATTAAAAAATGTGTTAATCAATGGCAATGATACTACTGATATCTATGAACTATTGTCCAGTTTCATTTACGAAGTCGATCAACAATATTCAACTTTCAATTGCTTATTAAATAACTTTTTATTTCTACTTTCAGCACTTACAATTCAATACTTCAATTCTCAGCATTTGGTCTTATAGTGGGTTATATAAACAACCCCTCCCACTACCTTTTTCCGCATATATGGAAAAGATGAAGCCAAGAAGGCAATGTCTAGAGGAGAGGACACATGAATATTTAAGGCGATAAAACGTATCGATAGCGGCAGCGTTGGCCAGGCGCACTAAAGAACCGTGTAATTCGTCCGGACAGATCATCCAATGAAAGCTCTACTTTGAACCCCTCTATATTATCTAGTTTGACCTAACTTTCACTTAAAAATATAAGACAATAATTTATTGGCTAATTAGTACCCTCGCTCTTGCACCTTAGCAAATCTTCCTTTCATTTGTGAGTATCGATTCTGCCCATAACCTTTTGCCGCATGAAATTTTGATGTTTTCTTACCTTTTTGGATCAATACAAGAAAAAACCTTAAACTAAAACATTTGTGACCAGTTTACCCCAATTAATTTTTTAACTACAAAAAACCTAAACTAGTATACTTGTGACATATTTACCCCATTTTTAACTACTAAAAAATCTCAAACTGGTATATTTGTAACAAATTTATCCTCAATAAGTTTCATTAAATTCGATTAATATCATAAAAAATCACAAACTGGAACTTATGACAAATCGAGGGTAAAACCTTAAACTTGTACATTCGTCAATTGTCGTGTGCCATCCAAATTAACAATTTGACGGTAAAATTTAATGAAAACTAATTGAGGGTAAATTTGTCACGGAAATATCAATTTTGGATTTTTATGATATTAAACCTATTTTATATTCCAATATTTAGGTTATTTTTTTATACATATTTAGATAAATCCATTGCATCAATAAACAAATAAATAAAAGGTAAAAAAATTATTTACATGCGTTTAGGCTTTTTTTTTTTTTTTCACATTTCAGGATAGGATTAGTTTAAATTTATTGCTAGTGTCATCGAATAGATCAGTCAAATTTTTAGTTTATTAGATTAGTACTGTTCGCTTTTCATGTGTAGTTTCCAGGGTCCTGTCTCAGGGTGTTATCTCAAAGCCTTCTATTAATTTCGCCGAATAAAGCTTGAATTATTTTCTTTTCTTACTTTTTCTTTATATACGTTTATTGATTGATTTATTTATTATTTGAGCTTTTATGCATGGTAATATAGAATTGTATGTTTAGAAATGAAAGTCAGAACATGATTGCATCAAATATGTTTTATTAAAAGAGAAAACGTACAAGTAACATATGCTAGGCAAAACTAATGTAACCAAGTCCTCAAACGCTACATTATTAGTTTGCAGAAGCAAGGCTTGCCTCCTGTGCCTTTCACGGCTTCTAACCAGCCTGGGAATAGATTAGTAGCAACTTTAATTAAAATATGATGAATAAAAGATGCGAAAATAAATTACTGTCATTAGGGTTTGGGAGAGTTCATGCGAAACATAAATGCCAAAATCGGTGCCACCTTATAAGAGTATTATTTGCGCTCTCTAACAATCTGTTGAACTCCCGTAGGGATCAGTTTTTTAATTCTATTATCACTCCAACATTGACCATCAACATATATATATATATATAAAAGAAAATTCGCATTTTGTGTTATACACACACATGTCCCTTAACTAAGTTGAGGAGGAATGGACACATAAGGAGTAAATACGTCCCTTTCACGCATAATAGGTAAGACTTCATATATTAAGTAGGCGTATGAGTTATTTTAAGTGAGAAATGATGCGAATTAAATATAATATCTATCATATTCAAGAAAACATTTAACTACTTAACCAATCACTTAATGGTTTGTTATAACAATTTAAAAGATGGTTTTCATTTGTTTTCCATGGGTCAATTTTCAAGCATGTCATTCCAACCTATATTCTCATATATCTTTTTTTTTTTTCACAAATGGGCCAATTTGACACGTGAAAATATGGTTAAGTGAAAACCAATCTGTATATAATATGTAAGAAGTAAAAAATATTATGTTAAATAGCCGGAAATCTAATCAATCTTCCAGGGGGAAACAAGCATTACGATTAACGATCTTAAATAGCCGACCAAAGATTGGCAGAGGCCATGTACATTGTTTTCTGATTGTTAAAGAGTTGCAATTTGTAATTTTCTTGAGCACATGATCACTTGAAATGTCTAAAATTTGACTAATCAAATGGAGTCGAATAAAACTTACGCAGCTTTCTGGATGTTTTATGAATCTTTAGGTAGTCAAATCTCTACAATATTTCCTTGTATTATAAAAAAAATTAAATAAAGATACTCTCCCACATCCTCCTCACGAAGAGAGACTTCTGATTTATCGGCAAAAAGGAAAAAAAGAAAAAATGAAAAAGGACTTCCCGTTTCACTCAAAACAGCCCATGTTGAGCAGAACGATCTACACTATCAATTAGGAATCGCTCTAAGTTGAACTATAATTTTTTAGGTACTTGTTTCAAGGCCTTTTCTCTCTCTTAGCGTTCCCTCCCTCCCCGTCTCTCTCCCTGTGAAAAATTAGAGCTTTGTCTTCTCTTACGCACATGCTTTCTCTTCTCCTTGACTCTCTCTCTCTCTCTCTCTCTCTCTCTCTCGCGCGCGCGCGCGCGCTCTCTGTCATCTTCTCCCGCTCGATAGAGAGTAAAGAAACAAGAAAAGGTGACAGCATTGAGGTAAAATTAAGGCCTGTTACGCAACGAATTTTAGCTTTGTGGATACAGTGTGAGCTACTTCTCTTGCTTTTGCTCCTCATTGCGAATTTAATAAGATGATTTGCCCCAATTTGAAGAATTGGAGTTTGGGTTTGGTTAGGATTCTTAAAGATGATCATTCAATTTTATCCCAATTTTTAAAATAAGTCTAGGGATCACCAATCAGATGAGTAAACCACGACATTTACCTTCTCAATTACTGACTTTAGCTTACCAACATGCCACATTGGATGATATATTATAAATTAATGTCATTTGGATTTTCCAGGTGAAGCAATTAGTTGGTGGCACTCAAGTAAGTGAAAAATAATTATGATAGTTAAGTAAGTGCCATACAAAAGTTATGTCACTTATAATATTCTTATTCTAAATTTAGCCATTCACATTGGTTTTGATCAAAAATCACTAACATGGATGCTAACCATGCTACATGACATAATCAATGCCAAGTGCACAATTTTTGCATATTTTTCTTAAAATTTCTCAAAATAATATTACATTTAAAATGTATAATATGTATTTCCTTTTGTCCTTTTCTTTCTTTTCTTCCATTCATTTTTCATCAGTCTTTTTTCCTTTTTCTGATGGCTAGTGACGGCAACCGTTGTGGCGATAGCTAAGCAAGGGTTGAGACACCCTTGCCTACCCTCATGAGCCCCAAGGACCGCAAAATTCTCACATCTCCAGATCTACAAGGGTGTCACAACCCTCATATGATCTATGCGAGGGCTCATGAGCACTCACCATAGCCAATCAGGGCCTAGGCAAGATGAGGGCTCGCAAGCCCTTGTTTAGTGATCAACAAGAGTCTCCATGCCTTGGCTAGTGGCCGGCGACCCCACTCGACTCTTAATGTAGGATGGTCATTTTAGCACTGGTCATACAAAATAGGACAGTTGGCGTTTACTTTAGAGATTACAACCGAAATTCACCGAAAGACTAAATTGGCAAAAGGTTTAAGATTATATTGGCACAATTAAAGGTTGAAAACTGAATTAGTGTCGTGCAATAGGCTTACGACTTTCTAAACAATTATCCCAAATTAGTTCAATCAAAAGTTCGCTCAAAGTTGTCTTTTTGTCAAAGTGCATCGACATGCCACGTGAATCTTTTGGACGTTGATTATGTAAACTGCCACGTCGTTTTTTCCAAGTTACCAAATCTTATTTTTCCTTTTTTTGGCCAAAATAATATATGCCACAATCTAAAATTAAGATAAAAAAAAAATTATGGTCACGTCATCTAATTGTTCGCATTTTCAAATCGATTTGGATTTTTGAAAGTTTAAGAATTATATTAAATAATAAAGAAAATTCATGAACCACATTAAATATTTAAAATGTTCAAAGACCACAAAAGTACTATTTCTAATTTTATACACAAAAAAAATGAGGTACGGACCTCGAAGTACCAAAATTTGGCACGGAGGGACACTTAAGTGCCAAAACTTACAAAATGTACATTTAAGTGCCAAAATCGGAGCAAAATGGATCACTTAAGTACCAACGGCGAGAAAATCCGGCCAAAATGCCGACGTGGCATTTTTCCAGCAATATGGGATCGAAACGGCGTCGTTTTTGTGGCTGACGTGGCGAAGTAAACCCAAAACGATGTCGTTTTGAGTGTTGATGTGGCCACATCACCTAAAACGATGCCATTTGGATGAATATTAATAAATATTAGCTAAATAATATTAAAATAGCAAAATTATTAGAAAAAAAAAAGGGGGGGGGGAGCAGCTTGTCGCTGCCACCCCATCGCCGATGGGGCGGTGGCAACGAACGGTGAGGGTCGCCGACACCTAGGCGGGGTCAGCGACCCTCATCGACCGGCAACGAGGGTCGGACGGCCCTCGCCAAATGCCGGGAGAGGGCGGCGACCCTCGCCCAAGCCGGGGTGAGGGCAGCGAGCCTCACCTAGATCTAGGAGAGGGTTGCTGCCCTCTCCCGGCGTCTGGCGAGGGCCGTCTGGCCCTCATCACAGATCGGTGAGGGTCGTCGACCCACGCCCGCGTTGGTAGCCCTCGCCATCCGTCGCCGCTGCCCCACCCACCCACCGACGATGGGGCGGCGACGACAGCTGCTCCCCCCCTCCTTTTTTTTTTTTAATAATTATTCTCAATTATAATATTATTTAACTAATATTATTAATATTAGTCAAAACGGTGTCGTTTTGGGTTTACTTTGCCACATCAGCCACAAAAATGACGCCGTTTCGACCTCATATCGCCGGAAAAATGCCACGTTGGCATTTTGGCCGGATTTTATCGCCGTTGGCACTTAAGTGATCCATTTTGCTCTGATTTTGGTACTTAAGTATACCTTTTGTAAGTTTTGGTACGAAGGTTTTGGCACTTAAGTGTCCCTTCGTGCCAAATTTTGGCACTCTCACTGTACTTATGCCCAAAAAAAATTATGGAGAGTTTAAGTTTCAAACTATATATTTATACAAGGGGTGTACTTGTGTAATTGAGTCGAGTCGACAATAATTTGATACTTCAGCTCGACCCAACTCAAATAGCCAAGACTTGATATTGGATTTAAAGCAAGTTATCAAAAGTTTGAGCTCTACTCAATTATTCGCTTTTTGTTATTTGAAAGTTGAATTAAAGTCAAACTCGAGTTCGAATAGTGAAAATATGCTATAATTGAAACTTTAATAAAAATATTTTTTGGACAATACTCACTTGAGTGTCATAACTTTTTTTGGATGCCATAACTTCTAAAAACCATTCAATTGAGTGCCATAACGCTACGATGGCATAGCACTCAAGTGATCAATTGACAAGTTATATGATATTTAGTTATTAGAAAAAAAGTGATAGCACTCAAGTGAACACTGTACATAATTTATGATACTCAAGTAATCAAAAAAAATTATACAACTCAAACGAGCATCATATGAAATTTATGACATTTGTAGCGTGCTTTTCTCGATTTATTTTGCTCATATTTATTAATTTACATAAATAATTAAAATAAGTAAAGATTTAATCCTCCCACTAGACTCACTTAATTAGACATTGAACGACATGAACTCAAAAAGAATCAAAATTGAGTTTGAAAAATTTGACAGTCGAACTCAAATAGCTCGAGTAGCTTGACTGAGTTACATCCTTAATGTAAAACATTGGGCAAAAAAAGAAACGGAAGTACCAAAATTTGGCATAAGGAGAGTCTTAAATGCCCAAAGTTATGAATGATACAATTAAGTATCACTTTTTGAAACTTAGAAAATTCAGTGCCTACTCTAGCGAAGGTTCTTGGAAATCCTAATGGCACTTTTTAAATAATTTAACTCATCTACATGGCTCGTCGGAGGGCTAAATTAGCTTAAACTCACCAAACGATGTCATTTGGCTTTGGATTTGAATTTTAATATAAATATTAATTAAATTAAATTAAAAATAAATTATTCAAAAACCAAGGGAATTGTAGAACTCGGCAAGGGCTGCAACCTTTTTTAAATTAAATTTAGTTTTTAAATAATTTAAATAATATTTATATTAAAATTCAGATTTGAGACAAAATGATGTTGTTTTCAGCTTATCTAGCCATGTCAGCAGGCACTTGTCTCGCTAGAAAGATGCCATGTCAACATTTTGACTAAAATTTTCTCGTCATCAGTACTTAAGTAATCAATTTTTCTTTGATTTGACAATTAAGTATACATTTATGAACTTTTAGCACTTAAGAGTCTCACCCTACCAAGTTTTGATATCTGGGATGTCAGCACTTCCAAAACATCGTAAGCGTCTAGAACCTCCTCCCAAACTAAGAAAAAGTGTGCAAAATGGGAACATAGACCCCGGTCGTCTAAAGTTGATATTGGTCATAGAATACGATTTCAGTGTCGAAGTGGGGTTTTCTTTTTTGCACCCCACGAGTCACTCGCACTTAATTTTATTGCCAAAGAATCACTCTTAAGACCGATTCATTCCCACAGGAACATGAATCCCAATAACTTACACAAGACCATAAGACAAAGAGGCATGCAAATACGTATCTACGTATAACGACATGCATTAATAGAGTACATGAAAAGTCGAAAATTCCAATACATGCACATGTGTGGAGGCAAATATGTATGTATAGGTCCAAGTACCTAACCAGTGACAAAAACGAAATAAGCCAACGATTCACCTTTTGCTAGGAGTTCAGACCACCACAAAATCAACAAGTCTCTTCGAACTATATATTTTTGCACCACATTGCATGTTTAACGGAAGCATTTTGAATAATCACCCATCAGTCAACGAGAACCAGAGCACTCCGATTGCATATGTACTATTCATGATGAGCGTGCAGTAGAAAAGCTTAATTCTAAGTCTCGGGGTCTATGCCAGAATAGTTATAGTTATCAAGGCAGCTAGGGGGAGCGAAAGGTCCACTGAAGCAATATCGAGAGAGAGTGAGAGTGACAACAATGGGGCAACGGTTTGTCTATAAAAAGCCGTCATCCCCGTTTGGAGATGTACACAAATTGAAAGAGCCATTCACTCGGTCACTCCTATTGTGTCCTAGACATCACCCAAACCACTACTATGGCCAAACAAAACCAACTCTCATTCCTCACATCAGCCACTCTTTTGGTCATTATAGTTTCTGTTTCGGAAACGCTTTGTCGCCCTCTTGGAGAGGAACACTTGTTAAAGCAACATGAGGAGTGGATGGTAATCAACAGGCGCATCAACAAGGATGCCGCCGAAAAGGAAAAACGGTATGAGATATTTCAAGAGAACGTTAAGCGCATCAATGCCTTTAACAATGGTAAGGATGTGGGGTATAAGCTGGCTGTGAACAAGTTCACAGACCTAACCAACGAGGAGTTCCGTGCTTCCTACACTGGCTACAAGAGGAGACCCACCAGTGTCCTGTCCTCCGTGGATGCGAAACCGTTTAAGTACGCGAACTTCACCGCCACTCCAGCCGCCTTAGACTGGCGAACCAAGAAGGCCGTGACGTCTGTCAAGGATCAAGGCCAGTGCGGTGAGTGGAAAATCAAAATTTGTCTCGCGCATGCGTCAAAACTTCATGTTGTACTCAAGCTGTTAATAAACGCAACAAAAATAAACTATATAAAACTATTATATTATCTCCTTTCAACTCTTACATTCATTCGACACCTATCTTACTATACATATACATATGCCTCCTATTTTGTACATTAATTTGAACAATATATGCTTTCCTGTCGGAAGAAACTTACTATCTCCTTGTGCAGGAAGTTGTTGGGCTTTCTCGGTCGTCGCAGCCATAGAAGGGATTACCATGATCAAGAAGGGGAAGTTGTTGTCACTATCAGAGCAAGAACTCGTGGATTGCGATGTTAACTGAAAGAATTTAGGCTGCGACGGTGGGTTCATGGACAGTGCCTTTGAGTTCATTATAAGCAAGGGCGGCCTCACGACTGAGGCGAACTACCCTTACCAGGGAAAGGAGCAGACCTGCAACACGGCCAAGACGGGGTACCGTGCGGCCTCAATAACTGGATACCAGGATGTGCCAGCCAACAATGAGAAGGCCCTCTTGCGGGCTGTGGCAAACCAGCCAGTCTCGGTGGCAGTCGAGGCGGGTGGGTTCGACTTCCAATTCTACTCAGGCGGCGTGTTCAAGGGCTCATGTGGGACCAGCGTCGACCACGCGGTCACAGTGGTCGGATATGGGAAGACCTCTGGCGGGACCAAGTATTGGCTGCTGAAGAATTCGTGGGGCACCGCGTGGGGCGAGAGCGGGTACATGAGGATCCAGAGGGATATGCGCTCTAAGGCTGGTCTCTGTGGTCTTGCCATGAATGCCTCTTATCCAATTGCTTGAAGAATAATGAAGATGATAAAATAAATTATGAGCTTATATATGTGATACTGGTTCTTAGGCTCTATATCTATGCAATGAAGTCTAGCGTCTCTGTAAAAGAAGCTAGTGTAAGTGACAATACATCTCTAGGGGTGGTGTGTCCTACAATAGGAAATGCATGTTCTTAGCAAAATTAGGGACCTGCCTACTAAGCTCGGTTCCAAGTGTTTGAATAATTGTGTGGGACAAGAGAAAGAATTTAGTCATTTAAATGAATGAAATCGTTTCGTCAGCGTGAGTTGAAGTACTGAATTGTGTCGAACACCAGAAATCTCATCCTGTAATGTGCTTTCCTTGATAGATTACAGACCAGCACAGGTGGTAGTCCTTTTTGGTTAAAATCCACTAACGGTAGTAAAATTGGACGATATCATAGCTCATCCTTAAATCATTCATCGCATCCACCAATTATGCTATGTCCTTCTTCTACTAAGTTGAATGAAGCCACAAAAAAGAAAAAGAAAAAAAGAAAGCAATTTGCAGAGAAGTTCTTAATGTTATCTATTGATTCAACGTAAGTATGTTACCTCATAATAAGTTATTGACCAAGCATCAATTCACATGCGACTTATTTTTTACGGGCATCTCACACTCTTGTCACTCCTCTATACGAATGTGGGTTGCCATTGTTTAATCAAATTGAAAATGGAAAACCATTGCAAAAAATTAGCAAAGAAAAGTGCCCTCTATGAATGCAAACCCAATTCATAAATATTGTTGGATGAGATGAATTTCACATGATCTGCACTTAAGTTATTTTTATTGTTGAGAGTTGTCGTTGAGATGTATGTGTAGGTTGTATTAAAAAATCCTACGTCAGAGAATTAATATGGTATGGAATAGTTAATATATCTTAATTGACCCAAAACTTATTGATATTAGTTTTTGAGCGAAAATGAGCGCAGCTTAATATATTAATGTGCACAAATTTGAACTCTCCTTGAGCATTCTCCCAAAATAACTGTGTCATAGACATTTTTTTAAGGAAAACACCCTCCGATCATTTGGAGGGTCAATAAGAAGCACCAAAGTTAAATTTCTAAAATAAAATAAAATAAAATAAAATAAGATAAGGATGACACTGAGAGCTATAATTTAGTGGAACACCAACATGAGCCCTTGTCCATATCAGTGGCGAATCAGAGGCCAACGCCGCCTTGCTTTGGGTGGGCCTTGCACGTGGCTACGGGGGTCGCCTCGCTTCGTCTCCATGACTTGTCAGACGATGATGAGGATCTTGCGAGATAAGTACATTATTAATGCCAAAATTTTGATAAGACATTTATTTTTTTTGTCAAAATTTTTTTTTTTTTACTAAAATGTCAAGAATTTAAAAAATCGATCATTTGAATGTCACTTTTGATGTAACTGCCGGAAAAACTAAAGTAGTTTTTGATCGTCCAAGGTGACCACTAGTCCATATTAATTTTTCCAATGGCCATGTTGGACAACTGATGGCCACGTCAACTTTTCGGTGACCACGTCAAAAGTGATTCCCAAATAATCGATTTTTTAAATATATGGCACTCAAATGAGCGGAAAAAAAAAATTGATACCAAAGTGAGTGCCATATGAAAGTTTTGGCATCAACAATGTCCCAACTTATGGAGGCTACAACAAGACTCGATAGGGTGGCTAAGACCAATTAATATATGAGATTTAGCTAGCTAATGACCTCCTCTTTATGGAAAAATTTCACTTTATTCTTACTTGATAAGATTGATAGTACATAGATGACTTGAAAGACGTGAGAATAACATAGGATCGGCAAATATGATTTTGAAATCTACAAATACTAGAAATACACCTTGTTAATTATATGTTAATTAGCTTATAATGAGTGTTTACAGTTTGTATTATTGATCTATCTGGTTGATGTGATTTGTGTTTACCGTTTCCATAGTTGATGCTTTGATTGTACTAAATTGGCAACCCCTCAATCCTTCCTTGTAGAGAATTAATGTGAGAAATAATTGGGTGACAGTTTTTAATCTATTGTAAGAATAATATTTATTTTGAACTACAAAAAACTAAATGACAAATAATTATAGATTATTGTAGAGCTCATTCCTTTGAGAATTTGTAGTTCAAGACAAGCTGTTATTCTCATAATAATCTAAAGATTGTTGTACTAGCAAAGTCCAACTAGTGTGGCAATAGATTCCCTTTTTTGTTAAAAAAATTATTTTCATAGTAAAATGTGGCACAAGGGTTATGAAAAAATTGCCACTTGTATTATTCAATGGTCATAATCACTTTATATGGCCATGAAAATTTCATGCGGTCGAGTATAATCTTTAGCAACGAAAGACGTTACTTGGCTAACGATCTATGACATCCTAAATTTTCATTGTATTTATTATGTACATTATGCTATAGAGAAATAAGATTCATATTTTTCCATATGGGCATTGGTAATTGCCACATGTTCTCTATGTCTCTCATAACTATAATTTATTAGCCACTTTTCACTAATTTGATTACCACATCCTTAGTTTATCTTCTAATTTCTTACCTGCAAATTGCATCATTCCTTATATCACTTCTTTTAACTCATTAATGCTCTTGAAGCTTGCAAGCCAAGAGTCCTCATTCATTGTGCCACATCTCCCTCATTTTCAACCATAAGTTTCACCTATAAGATTTCATCATGCATGACCTCACCCTTTTGCTTTGGTAATTACAAATTAAATAATGATTCTTATTCATGCATCTATTTGGGCTATCTTATCTTCTCTCTCTCATTCTCCACCAAGTGTTTTTAACACCAATGTCATCATGGCTTTTAACCTTAGTTAACTAATATCTATTAATTTTAACTCATAAGAAATACATGTCAAGATCTTCTCTATCTCTCATAGTAATGCTTGAAATAACTACAACTCAAATAATATTTTCTAATTCATGTATTTTAATTGGCTAATGATGCTCTTTCTCTCTTTCCAATCAAATATTTCATCTTTCTATACAAAATCTCATCATTTGTTACTTAAGTAATAACTCACATGCTCTAAAATGGAGACAATGAACCTAGCCCATCGAATTATGTCATGCATAATATCATGAATGACATAATGTTCAAACTCTAGTTACTTCATATCATACTTATAGCCCTAGTTAATTAACATGTGCTGAAGCTATTCTTTAAAATAAGTAAAGAAGGGAGAAAATTTGACTTTCTCCTCTATGGTAGAGCAACTTTATCTTCTTGTCTTCAAGTGTAAATTCTCTTTCCTTCAAAACAACAAGTGAAACTCTCCCTAAATTGCAATCAAGTTCCAAAGTTTAGTCGATTTGAGTTGTTTGAGCTTTAAATCTCAACTTTCAATTATTTCTAGGTAAAAGTTCATCGATTTCATTTTCTTCTATCAAGCTAGTTTTGTTGTTTTCTTAAAGATCGAGAGTTGTTAATGTTTGTTCTTGTTTATTTTGCTTTGAAGGTTATTAAGACTTTGAGTTGTCCAAGTCTTTGTTCAAGGTAAGTAAAAACTCTAGGGACTAAATTAGATTTTTATTTTTTTTCAGTCGGAGGGACTAAGTTAGATTGACCTACTTAGTACTCTTGACTTGTTGGTTGATGTTTGTAAGTTTAGTTTAAATTTGATCTCAAGTGCTAATAGGTTCCACGAATGACACATAAAGTTATGAATCCTTGCCTAAATTGAAATTTTTAATACATACCTAGAAGGTGTTTGAAAGAAAACCCAAATGGTTTTGTTGCACCTTAGATGGGAAAGAATGGGAAAGAATGAGAAAATGGTAAAACTAGGCATAAAAAAAGGATATCTTGGTAAATTTTTGACAACGTTAGGGGCAATTTAAAATTTACAGAAGTGAGTTGGGGCTTTAAACAGGGTTATTTTATGATTTTTAGTTTTAATGAGTGGGTTATTGAGTAATATTAATTGAGGGGAATCAAACCAGTTAAAAAACATGAGTTTAGAAGCTTTGGGGGCAAATTTGTAATTTCACCAAGTTGAGGGATGTATCTGCAAAAACTGAAAGTTTTGGGGGCTGTTCACAACATGAAGAACCTTATTTTGATAGGTGGTAAAGTTATTTTGAAAGAAAATTTCTTAGTCTAGATGATATGTCTAACTATGTAAAATCGATCCTAATTGTGTAATTAATTTAGAAGTAGGCTATTTAAGTAATTTTATAAATTTTGTGCACGTTCATAGTGCAAACAAAATAATCATATATTTTGGATGACAAATAAGTGGCCTTTGGTCTTTAATTTAATTAATATTGTATGATTAAGCGAAAAAGTGAAAGTGTCGAAATTATATATGATAATAATATTCTTGTAATTCGACTAAGTTATCAATGTACTAGCTAAGTGTTGTCGATTAATCACGTGATTGATTCTTTGAGTTGTCAATGTCCACATGGTCAATTATAAGCATTCGATCATATGTTACTGATTACCTATCCATGACTTCCAATTAAATGATGATAGCTTGATAGGGAAAGAATGAGGATATATGTGTTGAAGTGCATGTAATTATTTGTCTATCGTTAGTTACATGAGAAATGGCAAATTATTGAGATGTACATGGCAATTGTTATATTATTATGAAATGTATGTGAATTATGCCATGTGATTAAGACCTTTGTCACAATTTGTTTACCACAAAGTGAATTCCCTTGTATTAGTATGTGGATGAGACTCTAGAGTTAGCCAAATATTTTATCATATGAGACAATTTTCTACGAGATTGAGATGATATGAAATCCTGTTATAAATTGGCTCATGTAGTCATGGTTTGACATGGCTCTTGCAGTCATGGTATGACATGACTTGCACAATCATGGTATGACATGGTTTTTATAGTCATAGTATGATATTAAGAAATGACCATCATTCTATGGATGTACAATGATGTATTTATCATTGATAATGTAGAGGACACCCATGATGAATGGATTAAGGCGTGGCAAAGGGTATGTATGATTCTGTCCTCCATGAGTTGGTGGTGATGTGCCTTGCCTCGTGAAGTGAGATGGTCTTGGCCAGTGACAAGTATAGTGTGTGTATGTGAGCTCCGTGATAAGTATTGCCTATGTATATTCTTGTGTATAGTGGCGAGTTACTAGGTGATACTGTTGCATTATGAATTAATATGTTATGATTGCTTTTAAGTGAATGAATTTACCTTATGGTTAATGGTTTTTATTGGCATATCATGATAAGAGCATTTGCTAATGCATTTGTCATACATGGTGATTTTTATAGCTAGAGCACATGTTATTTGTTGGTACCAGGTTAAGTGGTAAGCTGATCTTCTAACTTAAACCTAGAGAGTTCATTTATTGAGCTTATGCTCACCCCAATATACTTTACAGATTTGTCAGGTTAGGAGTTCAAGGGCATTAGGCTCATGCTCCCAAAGATCACTAATAAGGATCAAATTGGAGTATGTAGAGAAAGTGGAGATGGGCTTCTATACATACAGTTTTGATTTATAATAGCTATGGTTAAATTACTTGTATAATTGAGGATAAGTTAGTAATTTATCGGACAATTGAAGCAAAGTTAATTTATACACTAAATTGAGGTTCAAACTTTATAGAAATTTGGGTCGTTACATGATCTGCCCTATTGCCATGAACTTGTTGTTAGAACAAAGCATTACGTGACAAAGGATTTGACACATTAGAAAGGTATTGTCATGGTTAGACAAAATTATTTTTAGCCATAGCCAAAGAAGTGATTATATATGACAAAAAAAATTAGTACATCGAATGCGTAAACTTCCTTAAATAATTTGCTTAACAAATGACTTAGAAGACTCATTAATAGAGTCTAATAAGTAATGGTGAAATCCCAAATTTTCAAAGTAAATTATTTATGATAAAGTAGACTCCATTCCAAATGTTTGTTCTGAGTCACATCAAGCAATAATTTTATTAAAAATGAATAAATAACAATTAAAATTTTTAGAACAATTGGCAATAGCCTTACAAAATTTTACAAATTTAAAAAATCTTTAATGTCAAACAAAATTATACCAAGTATTCCTTATTAAAGAACCATCCTACCATGGAGTGTCTACAAGGCACTTACAAAACATGCTATTAGAAAATTTCGGTTTTCAAAACTGTTATTACACATAACACACAAAAACGGTGCATTAACACTGTAAATTTTTCCTTAATTGCTTGTTTAACCAATGGCTTAGAAAACTCATGAATGAAATCTATTAAGAAATAGTAAAACCTCAAATTGTAAAAATAGAATTTTAAATAAAAAAGTAAAGTCTATTTCAAACACGTTTTCGTGGGCCTCGTCAAGTTATGATTTCAGTAATATAAACAAATAACCATCACAGATGTGCTCCTGACTATGATTATGCTGTAATTGGAGAAAACACTAATCCACTTTCTCCTTTTGATTAAAAAAAAAAAGAAAAAGTGTAATAGTCACCGCGTTCAGAATTTTATATTATTCTCATACGAACTGTCTTTGACCAAGTAAAGTTGAAGTTGAAGCTGATCAGGCTCCACAATTACTAATGAACCTCTTTCCTAACACAATTAATTGTTGAAAGTAAAACAGCGCATAATAAAATTAAATCAAATTTGATAACTATAACTAATATAAACTTAAGAGATTCAATTAAATAAAAACTCATTCCATATGATAAGTAAGAAATATGTTACTTACTTTACTTACTTTATGAAGCAGAAAAAAAGTAATCTCGATTGCAACTAGAATGTTATCGATTATATCAATAAATTCTACCGATAATTATCACAAGAGAAAATTGATAACATTCAATGATCAATTTTCAATCCTACTTAACAACTTTTTTTTTATACTTCCAGCATTTAAAATTCAAAGCTTAAATTCGCAATACTTAATTTCCATTTTTTTATCAAAAGAAGTCTTCAGTTAATAGATCATTTGAGAAGTTTCACTCTCATAGTGGGTCATAAAAAAGCTCCACCCACTGCCTTTTTTCACAGAGAAGGGAAAGATGAAAGCCAAAATTGCAATGTCTAGAAGGAATGAAACTTGAATTTCTAGAAGCAAGGAAACCTTTTGACGGTGGCAGTGGTGACTAGTTGCCAATGACCCACGCACCTCGTCCGGCGAGATCTTTCAGAGAAAGATTCCTTCGGCATTATCTAATTCCCCCTAACATTTACTCAAAAATTTTAGTGATTAAGTTATGATTAAACTAAAATATATTAATTGATAATCTTACACCATATTTGTCATGTTTAAGGCTCCGTTTGTTCGGTGAATGTGATATTTCTGGAAAATGATCATTTTCTTTGAAAAGAACATATTTTATGGGTGTTTGGCTAAGACCAGAAAATAAAATGACAAATATTTTCCATCGTTTGATAAGGAAAATCTCAATTGATTTTCCTAATTAGACATACATCATTGAAGCACTAGTGATTTGAGAATGGGTGCATGGGCATTGTGGTCTCAAGCCCAAATCCCCTGCTCCTGAGCACAAAAGCAGCACTGGTATTGGGTCCATCAAAATCAAGCTCAAGAACTTGATGCTTATGCTTAGCTCCCTAGCGCCTTGGCCTGAGTCTATAGAGGCCGAGCCCAAGTTGACGACACTTTGGCCTACGTTCATCGAGGGCAGGTCCTGGACACTAACACACGGGATTGGGACCCTAGTGCTCGGGCTTAGGTCAATGGAGGTAGGGCCTAAGACCATGATAGCAATGCCCAAACTTGAGTCCATCGAGGTTTGACCTAAGGACCCAAGCTCAACCTCGATGTCCCAACCATAAGCACTAGTGTCTCAAGCTTGGCCTTAGTGGACTCAAACATGGCGCTGGGGTCTAAAGCACGACCTAGATTGACTTGGACTAGGGCGTTGAGGAATTGGCCCCATAGTTAAGGGCCCGTGAACAAGCATTGGAGTTTCCATGCTTAAGTGCGAAGTTTTCAATTCAAGTATTGGAAAAGATTTCCAATTTACATAGAGGAAACTAGTTTCTTGAATTTAAGTTTTAGTAGGAAAACCATTTCCATTGACTAAGAAAATATTTTTAATTAACTCATTTTCCTAAGCTATCCAAACATTGAAAAACAAAGAAATTTTATGTGAAAAATATTTTTGTGAAATAAATAAAGCCTAAAATATGAGATGTACCGGCATGAAATGTTTGCCAAAAACATAGTTTGGTTGCCAAATAGCAAATCATCTACTTTTAAATTACTGTCCGAGGGTAAAAATAATCCAATTTTACATCTTTCACCACGAAACAGAATAAATCATGCCTAATGATCAAATCCGCTGCAACGGTTAATTTCTCCGTGGTAACACAAATAATGTTTTCATGGTCGAAAGTGAGATCTATTACCATGAAAGATCATGGCATAGTTTAGCGAATTCAATTAATATTTGTAGAGAGAACTTCTCCCACTTTGTTCGCTTTATTACTGCGCTTTGATTCCTAGGATTCTAAAATGGAAGTTCACGTCATTTCTCAGCAGAATGGGACCACTCAAAAAGCACTTTTGATTTAGATTTATTAACAATTTGGAGGCTTGTGATGCACTTAGATTAAAGGGCAAATACCACAAAAAACTCATACTATGCCCATTGTGATACAAATACCACAAATTTTTTTTGCATTGCCAAAAACTGTAAACTTGTCCATTGTAATATGCCCCCAATTATTTTTGTGTCATGAAGAAACCTTAACTTATACACATATGACATATATATCCCCTATTTCAATTTCATTCAGGTTATATTTATCATACTGTTATAAGTTCAGAGTTTTTAATGATATGAGAAAATAGTTTAAGATATTTATATCACAATGATCAAGTTTAGAGTTTTTACTGACACAAATTTTTTTTTTGGGTATTTGTATTATACTCGGTATAGTTTGGGGTTTTTTGTGATATTAATCCTAGATCATAAGTAGTTCAACTTGCATGTTTTTTTTTTCCCAAGAATGATAGTAAAATAACGTTAATGGATGATCTTGGCCCCCAAATGATATCACGGATGATTATGTTGTCTTGACTAGCAACATAAGTAATTCTCTGTCATTCATGATAGCATAACATTAAGAAAAAGTAGAGCATACATTGGTGTTGTTGCACAATTAAATCATGCAATCCACCGTAATTGCGAGATTAATAGAGAAACAAAATAGCAAGATTATTTGACCAAAAAAAAAAAAAAAAAAGAAATAGCAAGATTAAGTTGGTTCGATCTGAATTACTAAGACCTAGGTCCACGGAGAGAGCGAGAGTGATAAATCTACTTTGAATAAAGAGATTACAAGCTTGAAATAAAGCCTCGGTTAATGCCATGCACTGATCTTTCATCCATTACAAAACGCGCAGATGTGGTTAGGTCCCCGTGACTTTCATATTTTAGCTGGAAATGTGGTATTTCCTTATATTCATGATTTCCGGTGGTAAGCGGAAGAATGATCTTTTCCTGTTTGACACAATCTCTTACAGTGTTTTCGGGTAAACTCACAAACAGAAGCGAAGAAACACTCTTAAGAGGTTCTAATGCGTAATCATGGAAAAATTGATTGAGACCAGACTTTAGAAAACGTTCTGGATTGAAAATGCGTCGCGATCTAGGCACTTGCTCAAGAGCCCTGGGGCTCCCAATTCCTCCATTGGATGGCATTCTGGGCATTTCCCTTCGGACGCCACGCCAAATTCTTCCTATGTACTCGACATTACATCTCCGACCTTCAATCGTCATGTAATGTATCGAGGAGCACTGACGAGACCAAAGTTTGCCCATTTAGGTCGGGGTTCCTCGTCATCAGAAATAAAAGCCACAAGGATGAAAAGGAATACCAACATGGGTAGTAACCGAGCTTCTTCTTTTTTTTGATATTTAATGGGGTCGCTATAATTTTTTTTTTTTCAATTGTATCCATGACCTTTCCTAAATCCACGCAATGTAGCTCTTCCATAAAGCATATCAACATATCACATGTACCCTTTTGACATGGGACTACATCGTTAGCATTTATTGGCCCAGAATAACAATATAGACTACCTTCTTGTTTTCCTCGGTGAGCAAAGTATCGAGGTACTTTGACGAGACTAAAGTTTAGGTAGCAATAGACGGGAAATCTACCTAGGTGTGGGAGACTTCGCTTGCCTCCTGTATTACCTAGAGGTGGGGAAAAAAAAACTTACTTCCAATAAATGGTATGAGACATGCAAGTATCAATATGTTAAAATAACAAATGTAGCCTGGCATGGTGCTCTTACTGGAGAAATTACTGTAAGCGGCTCTCATGGGTGGCAATACCTTTGAAGGAAGGTAGGTTAGTGAAGAAGAACATCAACACCCTAGGCTACCCCCTTGTTTTCCCTGGTGAGAAAATCTTTTTGCTTATTTCTTTTGGGCCAAATTATATATATCCTCATGTAATTTATCGAGATACTTGGACTAGACTAAAGTTTACCCATTTAAGTAGGGTTTTCTTGTCATTAAAAAAAATACAATGGGGATAAAAAGGAGTAACGACATGGGTAGTAACTGAACTTTTTTTCAAAATTTAGTGGGATAGCGATACTTTTTTTTATTCAATTTTGTCCATGACCTTTCAAAAAACCACTCAAAGTAGTCATTCCATGAAGTATATCCACATGTCACATGTACTCTTTTGATGTGGACCGCAGTTAGCATTTGTTGGCCGTGAATAACGATCTAGACTACCACTTTGTTTTCCCCGACGAGCAAATCTTTTTGTTCCTTTCTTTTGGCCAGATTAATGATGTATATATACACACGTGGAAGCCATATGTAAGCCATGTACATGCTATCCTAGCAATTCTAAGATTAAGTTAACAAAACTATGTCCATTTCATCTAGGTGTTAGGACTTTCAATGGATGAATTACATTGATTAGAATTTTAAAAGTTCAACAACTAGATTTGTAACATCCTAGATCCGCCACTATATACATATTGTTTGCTTTAGACCCCATTGGGCTCTTACGGTTTTGTTCTTCTAGGCTTCACTCAGATGGGATCAGAAATCGGCTTTGATACCGTCTATAATATCATAGGTCTATCACTATATACATGTTGTCTGCTTTGGGTGTCACTGGGCTTTGCCAAGAAAACACGCATGTACAAATAGAGAATTCAAATACTTATTAGTTAGTCTAAGACTCTCTCCCCAAGAGATGTGGGATAGGAGACGCTCTCTCTCCTTTTGCACATCCAAGGACCAAGGCATAGACACAAGCCATCCCCCCTCCGCGCGCATGGGCCGTCACAAGATTAAATAAAAATAAATCATAGACCGCATTTAAAATTGAAAAAAAAAATCCAGTATCATTATTCCTAATTTTTATGCAAAAACAGAATCTGGGGACTTCAAGTTTCGAATTAAATTTCCAAACTGGAGGAGTCCGTGTGCAAAAGACTTGATATTTGATTTACATAAATTTTCAATAACTCAATTAGATAATAGTTCTCTCTCAAAACTCAAATAAAACTCCAACTCAAGCTCAAATCATCAAAATTACACTATAATTGAATACTAGTGATACATTTATTCAGTTCATGTATATATATATTTATATTTATATTTTATATATTTATATATATAAAATCAAAATACATAAAGATTGAATCATGTGACTAGGCTTGTGAACTATTAAGGTCAAGTTATTTTCGAGCTCGAGCAAGACTTGATTAATTAGTATTTGAGCTACTTCAACTAAAAAGTATCAAGCCGAGCTTGAGTAATATAAGTCAAACTTGAATAGCTCATGAGCCTGACTGAGTTACATTCTCATTTCCAAACACAGGAATCTAGAAGTACTTCCCAAACTTAAAAAGCACGTCGATATAGTTAAGTCAAGCAAAATGGGTACTCAGCCAATGGTCGTCTAAAGTTTATATTGGTCATAGATTATGATTTCAGTGTTGAAGTTCAGTTTTCTTGTTGCGCACAACCAGCCAATCTCAGCTGTTTATGACTATTTACGTGGCACCAATTCATTGGCAAAGAATCACACCCTCAAGATCAATAATTTTTCATTAGCAGATGCTGACCAAAGCTAGTTTTTTCACTGAAGAAAACCAATTCTTTACAAAGGAGAATGAAACCCAATAACTTACACCTGAATTGGAAGGAAACATAGATGCAAACACATATCTATGTATAATGACACGCTAATATAATTTATGAAAGGTCGGAAGATACATCCATGTACATGGAGGTAAAAACATACATATAGGGTGAAGTACCTAACCATTAATGAAAGGGAATCAATTGTCGATTTGCTTTTGGGGAGGAGTTAGAGAACACAAAACCAACAAGCCTTTTAAAACCATAAATTTCTGCACTACATGACAATGTTGAATGGTAGCATCTTTGATTAATCGCCCATCAGTCAATGATAACCAGAGTCACTTCAATTGCAACCGTGCAATTCATGATGAGTGTGCTATAGCAATCAAGGCACAAAGGAGGAGCCAAAATTCCACTGAAGCATTATCGACAGAGACTAAGAGGGACAACAGTTGAGCAACATTTCGTCTATAAAAACCCATCGCACCCATTTGGATTTCCTCGCGCTCAAATTGAAAAAACACGACTCACCAAGTCACTCCAATTGTGCCCCAGACAGTACAAAAAGCACGACTATGGCCAAACAAAACCAATTCTCATTCCTCACATCAGCCACTCTTTTGGTCATTATAGTTTGTGCTTCGGAAATGCTTTGTCGTCCTCTTGAAGAGGAACACTTGTTAAAGCAACATGAGGAGTGGATGGCAATCCACGGGCGTGTCTACAAGGACACGGCTGAAAAGGCCAAACGGTATGAGATATTTAAAGAGAACGTTAAGCGCATCAACGCCTTTAATAATGGTAAGGATGTGGGGTATAAACTGGCTGTGAACAAGTTCGGGGACCTAACCAATGAGGAGTTCTGCGCTTCCCACACCGGCTACAAGAGGAGGCCCACAGGGGTCCTGTCCTCTGGGGGTGCAAAACCGTTCAAGTATGCGAACTTCACCGCCATTCCAGCTGCCTTAGACTGGCGAACCAAGAAGGCTGTGACACCTGTCAATGATCAAGTTGGCTGTGGTGAGTGGAAACTCAAAATTTGTCTTGCGAAAATATCAAAATTCTCATGTCGTACTCAAGCTGTTAAAAAAGGCAACAAAACAATGCTATCTGTAATGCACTGCTATATTTATTTCACACTTATCATACTGTTATATGTCTTTTACTTTGTAATTCAATTTACCATCTCCTTGTGCAGGAAGTTGTTGGGCATTCTCGGCAGTGGCAGCTATGGAAGGGATTACTATGATCAAAAAGGGAAAGTTGGCGCCACTCTCGGTGCAAGAACTCGTGGATTGTGATAATAACGATTACGGTTGCTCGGGTGGACTCGTGGACAGGGCCTTCGAGTTCATCATAAGCAATGGCGGCCTCACAACCGAGGCGGACTACCCTTACCGGGCAAATGACGGGACCTGCAATACAGCCAAGATGGCAAACCCCGCGGCCTCAATAACTGGATACCAGGATGTACCAGCCAACAACGAGAAGGCCCTCTTGCAAGCCGTGGCGAACCAGCCAGTGTCAGTGGCAATCGAGGGGGGTGGGTTTGATTTCCAATTCTACTCAAGCGGCGTGTTCTCTGGCTCGTGTGGAACCAGTATCAACCATGCGGTCACGGCGGTTGGGTATGGAAAGACCTCTGGCGGGACCAAGTATTGGCTGTTGAAGAATTCGTGGGGCACAGGTGGGGTGAGAGCGGGTACATGAGGATCCAGAAAGATGTGAGCTCTAAGGCTGGTCTCTGTGGTGTTGCCATGGAAGCTTCTTATCCAACTGCATGAAGAAAAAAGAAGATGAAATAAATAAATAATGAGCCTATATATGTGATACTGGTTTTAGGCTCTCCACTTGGATGAAATGAAGTCTAGCGTCTTTGTAAAAGAAGCAAGTGTAAGTGACAATACATCACTAGGGGTGGTGTGTCCTACAACAGAAACTGCACGTTGTTAGCAAAATTAGGGGCTTGCCAACTAAACTCGGTTCCAAATGTTCGAATAAAAGTGTGGAACAAGATGAAGAACATAGTCCACGTGAATGAATAGAATAGTTTCGTCAGCGCGATTTTAAGTACTGAATTGTGTCCAACACCAGAAATGTCATCTTATGATTTTAGGGGATAACTGATGGAAAATATAATGTCCTCCTGAAGTGTCTTTTGCTTGATAGAATTTAGACGAGCACCGATGGGAATGTGCTACGTTATTTTGGGATAATTCCCTAAAAGTCCGAATCCTATTATACGATCGCCAATTCAATTTTAAAACCTTCAAATTGTGTCAATTTAGTCCTAAATATGTTAATGATTTGCCAATTTAGTCTTAAACTATTCAATTGTGCCAATTTATTTTTGAACATTTTAATAATTTGTCAATTAAGTTATTTTAGCCAATTTTGGTTGGGAATCACTGACTTTGCAGTCTACTTAGTGTTGACCATTCTATAAGGTGTGGCTGGCACTAATATAGACAATTTCAGCAATTTTAGTTTTTTTATTTTTTAATTGCCGAGAGTCGCTACATGTGAGGGTTGACAAGGCCTTGCCTTCCTCAGGCAATAGGCATGGCCAGCAAGAGCCATAACTCCCTTCTAGATTTTATTTTATTTTTTTTGGTTGAAAGCTTAGACTTGATTTGACTGAACTCAAATTACAATTATCCTCATGCATGATCAATTTTTGAAGGTTTTCCAATTAATGGAAAGTCTGATCCAAATTGATTTGCATGCTGATTGGGAGAAGCTTAACAACTGCTTTATCTAGATCGGGATAGAATTACAACTTGGTCATATCCATGGTCAATTTTCATCTCGAAGCACGGTGATCTTCTTTCTTTGTGTCACACCTCAATTCTCGAGCATGCAACGATCCCCTTTTCACTTGTGGTCATTTGAGTGCGACGTCTTAAAACGCGTTACCGACCATTCTTTTTATCTTTCAGTTGAACGTATGCGGAAGCAATAACTAATCCCCTTACAAGATAAAAATCAAGATAGTCAATAAAGTTAATCTGAAAGCACAATCAACAATACCATTTTATTTATCTTTTGATTAACCTTAGGAAGTCTATACAAACAAGTCATTACAACGGGCAACTTCCTATAAAACCAACAAAACCAATAGGGCCAAGGTTAATTTACTCCTTCCAAAACACAGCAACGAACTATACCACCTACCGATTCTCTAGATCATGGACCTAAAAATGGTTAAATAATAACCATGAGATATAATCTTAGTGAGTTCTCGCTCTAAATCTCGGTTAGGATATCAACTCACCTCAAGGTACCTATTATGCAATAACTTCCTCAAGTAGGTCAACGGTAAATAACACTAATTGCCAAACAATCCATAACATGATCCACTCAACAGTCCCATGAATAATATTGACATGCGATCGACTCATAAGTGACTTTAATCCTATGCATCAGAATTTATGATATTCTAGAGTTTACTATAATCTAAGTTCATAGTTGAGAATGAACTTGGTGACTGACCGGTAGTCCCTATTAAGGCTAGAGGGCCGTGTATAGGATAGCATACTTGTCACAAGTTTGCAACTCAAACTCTTGAGGTTGGTTCATAGTACCCTTTATGGTGTCAGAGCCATGGATTTCTTTGAATCATTTTAGTTTGGTCATTACCACATTTTGTTACTAGAAGAGCATCTCTTCTCCCATGGAAACATCAAATTCATCTTCCCCTTCTCTTCCTATTTCTCTAACCTCTAACCTTTATCTCCAGCCTTCACCAGAACTTCGAAAGTCTTAATGTTCAAAGATAGACTATCTTTATGAAGTTGCTTACCTCATAGAGGATAGTAAGATTTCAGAGACCCAACTCCCCATGATGAATCCTTACACTACTTTTGCCAAACTACCGTCTTTCTCTCCACTTCGATCCATTAAACACTTGATCAAACATACCCCTCGCACCGTAAAAGAGTATGTTCAATCTTCCCGTTTTGACCAGCATCCTATCTAGGCAACCGAACAATAACAGTTTGTCACTCTTTAGATACCACTAGATTTTCCATCTCAATGGATTCAACAAGGCTACACTCATCTCCACTTTGGAGCTATCCGTTTTGCTTTAACCTTTCATGGCCGAAAAGGCTTACCGATTCTTTGCAAGGATAGCCTTGTTAGACACTAAATTTTTGGAATACCAGCAAGCTTGTGTTGGCACCATCCAGATGACAATGAATGCGGGAACTGTCTTTGTTACGCTCTTCCCAAATTTTAATATTGTTCTTGCATATCCCAATCTGCTTACTGCTTTTAAGGTTCAGCTGCAAATCACCGGAGCCCCTCAGACTCCTGGATCTATTGCTGCTACCTTACACTACCAAATGATCTACCGTGTCCAGAACCATGCCATTGATCTCAACATCCCAAATTCTGAAGATGTTCTTGTTATTTTGGTCGATCATGACCAGACCTCCTGCATCCATGTCCCCTGCTAGATCCCAAGAAATGAGCTTGTTAAGCTCCTTCCTGATAGTGGGGTCACCAACTACGAAAAACTCCATCAGAGTTGCAAACCGGTCCAATCCAGTGAACCACAGTTCACTAGGAAAAAAAGATTGTACTATTGCCATCAAGTTCAGTAAAACCAAAGAGGAACCTTCCTCTATTTTTCCCACCATCCTTCATTTCACACCCTGTCCCACTGATCTTGTCTCAAACGAACCAGACAACAAACGATTTGTCCATTCTTTTGGTTCTCAAGGACAGCCAATCCATCTTTTCAAAGACCTTACTAGACATTGTTTTTGGGATCCAGGTTGTGTCTGTCCATCCTACACAAAATCTAACGATGAAGATGACAGACCTTTTACAAAGAAGAAGAAAAAGAAATATACCCTCTACCAAAGGTATCTTGATGGAGATCCAACTATTAGACCTCTTGGAGAAGATGGAGGCAGATATCAGTTCATTGTTTCTTATGGACCACCTAAGCCTCTTGTATCAACCTCACCTCCACCGCCATACAAGCCAGCTCCTTCTCCTCAACCACCATCAGCCGATCCCATGATCACTTCCCCTTTTTATAAGCCGATCTAGAAATGGGTAAAAAAGAATCATTCATGTCCCTTGAATCTACCTAGGCCAGGCACTTGTGTACCTAAACTCGTTCCACCTCCTGTCCTACCTAGTATATGCATGTTTCATCCTGATGACTTCCCTCCACTTGAGGCCACAAAATCATTTGGAACCAGCACCCGTACCCGGAAATTTCCTCCATTGGAAAAATTCTCTGACCCGCACCAAAGGTATCAACACTCACCCAAGGTATCAAACCCCACTGGCCTTGATGCACAAGGACAACGCAAGCAGCCCTCTGCTGCCGAAACTGTTTTGAATTGGCAAACCGAAAATGCTTTAGCCCAAAACGAGCTTCTTGGCAATGTTGCTACGCGTCTCGAACGCGTAGACAAGACCACTAACTTATTTTGCCGCATGTTAAAAGATTTCCAAAAAAGGCTTCATCTACTAGAAACCAAGCAAACACCTCCTAGCCATTATTTGGAAGATTAGAGACCAGAAATTGAAAAGCTCAAACGATAGATCCAAATTCTTCAAAGCCAACAGCCATTCACTGCAATTGATCCACCATTTTTTCCCTCTCCTTCTCTACCGCCAAAACCAGAATTATCTCTTGGATCATCATCCTCATTTGCTGCTGTTCTCAGCTCAACCACCCCTCCGCCTCAGAACAATTTCTTGGCCCTTCGCGAAAATCTTTGCAAGCTTAAATAGAAGCAAAAGAAATCTCCTCCTCATACAGAGTTTCCAACATCACCATCTCCTCCTTGTACACATGAACGCCCTTCCGGTGACCATCCTCTTGAAAACCAACCTGCTATTTTGACCATTTCCAATCCGCTCGAGAACTTCCTTCGACACCAAATTCCTTCAATTGCTGTCATTAAATCGTCTATAGCAAGACAAGTTGACTCTTCATCTGAATCCGATTATGATATTCTTATCAAATCATCTTTTTCGGAAGAAACCTTGTTTATGGCAGACAGTGTCAAAGATGAAGAAATATTCTCTAAACCCGAAATACACCACTAGGATCAACCTGATGCAACTCGAATTTCACCTAGCTTCATCATCCAAAGTTTACTTCACCTTGGATGACATTCCATATTATAAGTGGCCTGATAGGCTTCAAGAATTTCATGCTTGGCTCACTACCAGGCATATTTCTGAACCAAGCACTTATGATATTTTCTTGGAATTCACTAGCCGTTTTACAAGAGCCCTTAAAGACTGGTGGCATACTGCCTCGGAACAAGATCAGATGTACCTCTTGACTCAGCCTCTGGATAACGCTATCCAGATTATTCATATGTACTTCATTGGCAAGCCTGAAGATTCCAAAGAGCTTAAAAGAAAAGAGTTCTTTGACCGAAAATGTTGCTCATTAAGGCGCAAAGATTTTGACCGGCACTTCCAAGCTATGATCAAGTTATTTTATTTACTTGGTGTAGATTGGAACCTTAAGCCTATTTTCTTGGCATCTATCCCAAGAGAACTTAGCCAAGCTGCAGAGAAAAATCTTCAACAAAGGCAGAAAAGCATAACATAAGCTACTATTGGCGAAATCCAGCAAGCCGTTCATATTGCCATAGAAGAATTTTGCCTCCGTAGAGAAGCTTTCCGAAGCTTTCTCAAAGAAAACAGGTATCTTGACAAGGCGTGCTTCAAACCCGGTCTAAAGATCAAATGTCCCAAGGATTACTCTGACCCTTCCTACACATGATGCAAAAATAATAGACACTTTAAACGGCTTTCCTTCAAAAAGACACGCAAAGGAAAAAGCAAAGGTAAGTGGAAATTTTTATGTAAAAGCCGTCATCGCTCCTCTAAGAAGCGCAACAAAGACAGGTGTTATGTTTGCAACAAAAAAGGATATTTTGCAAAAAATTGTCCAAAGGCAAAGAAGCGTGGAAGCCATTTGATTGACAAAATCACCTGAAGTGCTGGCATCCAGCTTGATGATTCAGACATTGAGTTCGTCTTCTTTTTAGATGACCAACCATCCGAAAATACTCTCTGTGCTATCCAAACATATAGTTCAGACTCAGCCTCATATTTTGAGAATGATGTATTCACCTTCTTCCCTGACTCACCTATAGAAATTGATCTCAATGAACTTGTCCATCATCCGTATATTCCCATTCATATTCTCTTGTCTAAATACCATAAACCAATCCTTTTGGTGGCACTCATCGATACTGGAGCAAGTTCTTCCATCCTAGGTATAAAGATTCTCCCAAAAGAATTTTGGAAATCCTACACCAGGTATTTCAATTCTGCTTCTAGTGACACTTTTGCTATCAAGTATCGTAGTAAATCCATTGCTATTCAATTCTTTCCTCAGTGTTCTATTACCACCAAAGTCCATGGTTCTAGGTCTCCAGACAAAGATATCATCATTGGTTGGGACATCCTAACCCAACTTCCCAAGCTTAGAATCATTTCCCATGGCCTTCGTTTCCAAAATCAATTCAGGGAATTTGTGGAAATCAAACGATTCTATGCTCTCCAACCAGATATGCTAGACCCAATAATCCAAAGTTTACTTTCCTCTTGTGCTGAGACACATTCTCAGTTTTCCCAAACTTGCACCTAGCTCTTGTGAAAAAAACTCTCTTTTTTATGTTAAACTTCCTTTCAAAAGAAATGAAGATATCAATCCTACAAAAGCCAGTCACTCTGGAATGAGCCCTAAACATCTCGCACTTGCTCAATAAGAGTGTGCAGAACTACTGGCACAAGGTCTCATTGAACCCTCTGACTCTTAGTGGGCATGTGAAGCATTCTATGTTAACAAGCGAGCCGAGCGAATCGTGGGAAAATGAGGTTAGTAATTAATTATCAACCTCTCGAATCGGTTCCTTCAGATAATAAATTCTCATTGCCCCATCGAAATTCTCTATTTCTTAGCCTGGCCCAAGCAAAAATTTATTCAAAGTTTGATCTCAAAGTAGGATTTTGGCAATTAGGGATTGACCTAGCAGACAGACCCAAAACCGGGTTCTGTATCCCGAACCAACACTTCCAATGGACAGTTGTCCATTTTGGCCTCAAAACTGCACCTTCCATTTTCCAAAAAGTTATGTGCAAAATCTTTGAGTTCATCCTTCCAAACTCCCAAATCTATATTGATGACATCATTCTGTTCAGTCTTGATGAACAATCTCATTGTCAACTTTTGACACAATTTGCTGATATTGTTAAAAAGTATGGGATTATGCTCTCTTAGAATAAAATGATTATTGCCCAGAAGGAAATATAATTCCTAGGCATGCGCCTGAAGGAAGGAACCTACTCCCCAGAACCTCATATTACTGATGAACTTCAGAAATTTCCTGACAATGATCTAAATACTAAACAAGTTCAGCAATTTCTTGACATTGTGAATTATCTGCGAGATTTTGTTCCCCACATCTCCAAAAATCTTCGACCTCTCCAAAGAATGCTCAAGAAAAATCCTCCCCTATGGGGACCCAAACAGACTCAAGTTGTTTCCCAGCTTAAATAGCTCTTCCAACACCTTCCTCCTTTAAAATCCTATGCACTGGCAAGCGAATTCTCCAAACTGATGCCAGCGACAAATATTGGGCAGCCATTCTTTTCGAAGAAATTGATGCCATCAGGCATATTTATGCCTACAAAAGTGATCGATTCTCTCAAGCAGAAATCCATTACCATTCCACTTTCAAAGAGATACTTGTAGTCAAGTATGGCATCAAGAAGTTTAAATTTCACCTTATTGGACACCATTTTCTTGTTGAAATGGATATGTCCTCTTTCCCTCAAATGTTAAAATTCAAACAAAAACAAGTTCCCCATCCACAATTGCTCAGGTGGGCTGAATAGTTTTCCAAATACTCCTTTAAAGTCAAACACATTCCACGGATTAGGAATGTCCTTGCCGATTTCTTGTCTCGACCAAAAGAACCATTGGAGGTCATCAACATGTATGTCAAGAAGGAACCCTTTCAGGATACATACCGTACCACCAATATACAGGGTGGTTGGCCAAGCCTCAAGTACCCTCCTGATGTTCCATTGGCAATTCACCACAATATTCTAAAAGAAAGACTTCCAGGATTAATGTGGGAATATCACCTCCGAATCTTTTGAGAACATGGAGGATTAATGCTCAGACCAGATGGACTTCATCCGCAATATCCATTCATTCATCCCCTCAAATGGTCTCCTAATGACGAATTTCCAAAAGATCTCAAATGGTTATTTTGGTACATGTTCAACTTGTACACCATAGTCATTGAATTCCCCACTGACAAAATTTTGCAGGTCATTAAAAAAGACGGAGAAGGTCAAGTTCATAACCAGAGATATCTCTTGGATATTTTTGCATGGTATAAACCACTCAAATACTGGAGAGAACTCTTCAAAGTCCAAAACCGTCAAGGAAGACCTGAACTAGAAAGACACACTGTTGTCCTGTTCCACCAACCATGGACATTTTCCCATCCATCTGGATGGATTTTTGACAAACCTTCTGTTGTAGGAACTTCAAGCTACAAGCCTCAAGTTTTTCAAGAATTTGCTCAAATTCACCAGATACTTCCATACTCCATCACCACAAGCAGATTAGCATCACGTGAACTCTAGAGAATCCTATGTCAAGAAAATCACACCATCCCACTAGAAGCATGGCTATCTGCCTAGGTCCCTGTTTCTTGGGACCACCTTGAAGCTTGGGATTCCACAAGAGAATAGATTCAAGAGGCTATCCATACCTTTCGGCGGAACAATCCACACTCCTCCACCCCCTATGATCCATGGGGGGGGGCACTTTCACAAGACCCCTAGGGAGACACCCCAAATTACGCCCCTTTTTCAGGCTCTTTCGGTGCTAGCTTCTCCCATCCACCCGAATTGTCGGTAGAATAAATCAAGAATCTCATCCATGCTTTCAAAAGAGAAAAAGACAGAAGCTCAAATCCATCAGATATCGATGAAGACGCTCTCTTTAAGGAACAGTTAGCTCACCATAGCTCTGATGATTCGGACTATGACTACAATGCTAGAGACAGAAGAGACAAATAAATGCCGTCCTGAAAACACTGTACACCAATCACTGTTCATTGTTCATCTAGTCTATTTTTACTGTAGCACCAGGCAAAAAACTACTGTTCATAACCTATCACGGGATTTCTTTAGGACTCCCTATGTGTATAGCCCATAAGTGGCTAGTTTGTTCCCATAATTATGTTCTAGCATGGCCAGTCTGCCTGCTCTTGTCTCTTGTATGCTCCTCTGTCTATATAAGAGCAAGGAGTTCCCATTGTAAAAACCAAAGAGTGAAATAAAAAGTGTGTTGTGTACTCTACTTCCAACATGATCTTCTAAACACTCACATTTTCTTCTAGTCCAGAACGATGGTTCTGAATAAACACCATGATTGAGAAAGATCCTAGAGTATGCTTTGCACTTGCTCTTAGGGGATTTGTGCATCAGAATTTCCGATATTTTAGAGTTTACTATGATCTAAGTTCATAGTTTGAGAAGGAACTTGGTGACTGACAGACAGTCCCTATTAAGGCCAGAGGGTCATGTGTGGGATAGCATACTTATCACAAGTTTGCAACTCAAACTCTTGAGGTTGATTCATAGTACCCTTACACCCTGCAGGATAAGCACACATGCATGTCACAATTAATGCATACCGCACTCTCAATAATGCATTAATCAACCACACTCAAGTCGTATCGCAGGCGATTTTACCTGGTCATTGCCATACCTTGCACAATATCAATTCAGGCATACTATAATCAATACCACTAACACAAGCATAATCAAAACCCATGCCGACATATTACTCATGCCTTCCTGCATTCATACACATTCCGATTATTAAGACCCCTCGATCCTTACCCACAATTGTGCTAACAGTCTTTTAGTATAACCAAGCATTTATCACGCCCTCTCAAAGCATGCCCGTCTCAGACAAGGGTATCATCACGGCCACTTAGGGCACACCCGTAATCATATAGGGTTTTGATCACGGCCACACATGGCACACCCATAAGCATATGAGGGTTTTCATCATGGCCACGAATGGCACGCCTATCCAAACAAGGGTATTATCACGGCCACTTCTCATTAGGTGATCACGCAAGCACCTCAACCACTCAAGTAATTTCATTTTTCCTCATTTAGTTGATATCGACGTGGTTGTGCTGACATATCAAAGCACAGCAATTTTCACACGTAAAATGCAGTAAAATAATCACACGTGATCACCCCATGCATATTAAACCCACCAAACATTGCATGCTTTCACTTTAAAACATACTCACCCCATTTAACTTGTATAACATGACATATAAATCCGACACATTGGGTATTTAAATTAATATGCCCACGACAATCCCTTTAAAAAAATAATACCCCAAGTTCCACGTACGTCAATTATTTATTAGGGCAAACAATTATTCAATCAACATCATATTTGCGGAAATCCACTCAAGATTCAGGCGACAATCAATCCACATATAATAAAATCAATCTCACATATTATCTACAATTCGACATATCGCAATAATTCGACAATTAACTATTCCATAAATCAAGTGTCACCACAATTAATTATTATAAAAATAATTAATTTACGGTTGAAAAATTATAACACTTTAGTCTTAAACCTTTTGATGATTTGCCAATGTAGCCTTAAACCATTCAATTGAGCTAATTTATTATTAAATATTTGACGATTTACCTATTTAGTTTTAAACCTTAAAACCTAAACCAAACTGAATATTAAAGATACATGGTCATTGTGACTAGAATCGAAAACACTGTTTGGTTTGGATTTTCAATTTTTGGTGTCTTTTTTTATTTTATTTTTATTTTTTTTATAATTGGTCCCTCCTCCTTCAATCATTCGACCTTTCCTTTGGTTCACCTCATTCAAGACTACCACAAAAGTCGCAAAACCTGAGGCTAGCTCCAACGATGGCATGCCAAGGCCAGAACATGATCTTCCGAAGTCATTGAAGGAATTAATCTCGTGTGGAGCAAAATATGAGGCTCAATACTTCGTCCCCGAGCTAGTAGTGGAGGAGAAGATCTGAGGAGATGGTGCCAGTGGGGTTTTGTTGCGACCTCTGGAAGCCCTAAGGGCATGAAGACTAATGGCTTATTACGCTTATGCTTAATCCGGGCTCTTCTAAGCTTATTAATTCACAACTTATGGTTTACAATTTGCAACTTATATATCATTTTCATTTATGAGTCGTCACTAATTAATTTAGAGTTTAGAATAAGTCAATTAGAAATCAAATAAAGTATTAATAAAAATATCTTACTCCTATACAACTAGATAGCTTTGATTACACTAGTTAATCAATTAATGCCTTTTCGATATCTAATTTTTGTCTAAATATCAAGTAAAGCAATTATGAAGTATTTCATATCTATCATGATTCTTAGGTTTCAATTCCTAACCAGATTGAGGAAATACAAATTCTTGCATCATAAGAATGTGATTGGTATAAGTGAAAAAACCAATATTTACTCCCAAAAATTTAAGCAAGATTCTTTTTTAAGGATTTTCTTTTAAGGATCTTCGCACATTTCAAAAAAAAAACTGCTCAAACACCATTTTAAAACTTTTTTTGATCTTCTTTTGGGATTTTTTTAAAATATATTTTAATATTAACAAAACAATATAAATATTATATTATTAAAAAGGACCCCGAGTCAGCATTGACTCGACTCCCAAGGCCTCCACATCCGGAGGCTGGGAAGATGACTTTTTTTTTTTTTTTATATGGACGATACCACCAAAAACTTCAAACTTTATCTATTGTGACACATTTACTTAAAATTTTTTTTTTGTGATACTAAAAATCTCAAATTTTACCCCATGTAACACATTTACCATAAATTTCTTTCCTGTAACACCAAAAGTCCCAAAATTTACTAATTATGACACATTTACCCCAAATTTAAAGGGCATTTTCGTCTTTTTTCTTTCCTTTTGCTTTTGTTTTTCCTCTTCCTTTGACGACGGAGGGAAGCTGCCAAAGTTGGCCCTTTGGTGAGGGCAACCCTCACCGTCGCCCTGGCCTAGGCAAGCGAGGCCACCTGAGCGAGGGCAGCTAAGGGTAGCCCACGTCGGATCTGGCGAGAGCGGCCCTTGTCGTCACCCTCACCTAGGTCAGGCTAGGGCTGTCCTTGTTAGCATCAGGCGAAGCTGGCCCTCCCTTCCCAAATTTGACAAGAGCTGACCTTGCAGTTGCTCTTGCTTGGGTCAAGAGGCCCTCGTCATTGCTCTTACTTGGGCAAGCAAGAGCAGCCCTTGCCATCGTCCTAACTCTAGCCCAGATTCGGTGGGGGCCGCCCACTCTAGTATCTGTCGAGAGTGGCCTTTGACCGATGCCGACAAGATCGGTCACCACCTTGTCATGTGAGGGCAACCCTTGCCTGAGTAGAGCAAGGGCCGACATTGGCGACTTCCTTTCGCCACCGAACGAAGAGGAAAAAAAAGAAAAGAAAGAAAAAAGGAAAAAAGGGAAAAAGGAAATAAAAATGAAAAAAATAAAAGACGAAAATGCCATTTAAAATAAAAGTTTAAAGATAAATATATTACATAAAATTTGAAAATTTTGATGTCATAAAAAAAAATTAAAGTAAACATATTACACGTGACAAAGTTTAAAGCTTAGAGTCTTATTATATATTTTCTCACTCTCCCTCTCCCCTCTACACACACAAGAATAGCATAAGAGAGACTGAAATCCATTTTTGTTCCCTTCCCTCTTCTTTTATGTTTCCTTTCTTGTATAAATTTATTGAAAGTGCTAAAATTTATTAATAATATATAATTTTATCCTAAAACTTTTTAAAAGTAAATTTAAATATAAAACTTATTATAAAATATAATCGATTTTTAAAATTTTTAAAAAATACAATCAAATCTAAAAAATTATCAAATTAATTCAATTACATCATTTAGTATTTATTAATCACTTTTTGAAAATATAAAAAATTCAATAACAATTTTTTAATAATTTTTAGAATTTAATTACATTTTTTGAAGGTATTTTAATTTTTAGGATTTTGATAAAAACAATTTTAAGATCTAATTACATTTTCGTGATGAATTTTAAAATTTAATTATATTTTTGAAAGTTTTAGACATTAGTTACATTTTCTTAACCTCACTTTAATTTTTTTTTTTTTTTTTTACTTTTCTCTGCGGTATTTCGCCAGAACAAACCGTCCTCCAACGACGCCTACGGTCAACACCAACAGCAAGCGCCACCACCAAACCTCTTTACCTTCATCGCCGACCCTGACCGGAGAACACACACAAATGAACGCAGCTCGGCTGAGGCATTTTATCGAACATTCAGCGGGCGTCGATTGAGGGGGCCCCGACAAGCAATCTTGGATCAAAATCCACAAATAAAGGACAAGCCTAACTCGGCTTCAGCATGGGACGATTCATTTACGCTCAATATAAAGATGAATATTAGCAAGTTTCGAGCACAAACGAAGAGTACGATCATGCGTTTAACTCGAACATTTCATCGAGCAACTAACATGCGCAAACTGAGAAAGGAGAGATGGGGCATGAAAACGGGGGAGGTTCGGCGAGGGTCCCTACCCGGCTCACGGCGTTGGACGGCGGACGAGCTCGAAGATCGGGCTGTGCCCTCCGCCTCGCGCACCTCCGAGCCGAGATCCTCCGGAAACCGACCCTGAGTCGGCACAACCAACCAGAAGAACTCAAACGCACCATACCGCGGGGTTTGTTCGGGAAGTGGGGGACCGTCGGTGGATCGTCGGCCGGGTTTCGAGTGTTTTTGCCACCGGAGAACACTCGCTCACCCTCGGCCTCGCTCTCGGTTCTCTCTCTCAGATCTCGAGTTTTTCTCTCACTCCCTATTCGGCCTCAGATCCGGCCTACTCAAACCGAAGCCCCTCATTTTCTTAAGAATTTTCTCTCGGTAAAGCTCCCCTTTCGGATCTCTCCCCTCGATCTTCCCTTCCCTGAATCTCCCAGCCTCCACCTCTATTTATGATCCGAGAAGGCCGGTCGGCGAAGGGGTTTCGGCCGCCGGTCCTTGAGGCGCCGACCGGCCCCCGCCTTTGGCCGAACCGGCGTCATGTCGCCCGTCGCCTCCATCGCCCCTGCTCTGCTCTGCGCCTGCTCCTCTGTCACGCTCGTCCTCGATGGCGTGAGGGAGAAGAGAAGGGAAATGGGGCTGGGCCAAGGGAAAATGCGTTAGGCAAGATGGGCCCTGGGCCCGCACTAAAGGGAAAGAAAAGGGAATCCAGTGGGCCTCTTTTCTTTTTTTGGGAATAATGAATAAAAATAATTAATTTTTAATGCTTTTTTTTTAAAAAATTATTTATCCGAAATGCGGTAAAAATAAGGGAAATTAAAATAAAACTAAAACTTAGTGGATGCAAATAATATTAATACCTAGGTGATGTGAAAATCCTTTTTTTTTTTTTTAGGGCGAAATTCATTTCTAAATTTCTATGTAATTTAATTATAAATATTTAGTCAGAATTTAGATATCAACATGTTTGTGGTGATAGGGGTAGAGGGTGAGCAAGGGTTAGAGACACGTGGTGTGGAGTTGGCGAAGGAGGTGGTCAAGGACGAGCTAGGGCGTGGGGGCTTTTAGGGACTCGAAGGTGGTGGAGGGTGGTAGAGGAAGAGGATGATGGTGGCCACCATGGCCATTAGGAGGACCAAATGTGGTTATCGTTTGGGAGTGGACAAAGCGATGCATTTGGCTTCTTTGTGTTAAGGATAAGAACACATGATTCGTTCAAATTCAAGATATTTTGAATGAGTTTATCATGGTAATAATTATAATAAATTAATTCAAAATAATTTGAATTTGAATGAGTCATGTGTTCTTATCCTTAACACTCTGAAACAAGGGTGAAGACCAAAAGGAAGAGTGAAAACTAAAGGATTTTTTCTGTGTTTCAATTTGCATTTATTTATAATCCAAACCAATCTTTTATAATATCTACTCTTTAGGAATATTAATCGAATTGAATAAAAAAAATTTGAAAATTTCAATTCGGTCCAGTGATTTTTGTTATCCTTAATGGTAAGCATTTCGGGTCTATGTCTCGGCTGAAGTACTCTAGTAAGTGTGTTGTTCCTTCATTTCTCCTTCCAAATCTTTAGCCCATGTAATCTCCATGGGCGATAATCGTTTTAGGCACTCTAAACCTTACCCACCTTCTTTCGGTAGGCATCCACCTTGTATTGAGACAGACGTTAAAGATAGTGGAAATTTCTTTTTTTTTTTGGTTGGGGGGGGCTGAGAGAGTTTAAAAGTGACCTTGAGAGTTCAAATGAGCTAAGGGCCCTTTTTTTAGGTCGGATTGCATAAGAAAAATTTCATAATCTTGCTTATGTCTATGTTTCCTAATTTCTAAATACGGAGAATGCAATGAAGAGCAGCAATGCAAGACCAATATGGATCGTTTTGTTTAAGGGTCAAAATTCGATATTAATAGCCAAACCAATGTGAAACTTTCAAGGAATATGGGAGGGGCCTTTGGAATGAAAAACTTTAGTATTAACAACGGACCAAATAATTTATGGCTATTAGTCAAACATATTGCTACTATTATTTTCTTGGAGTTAACAAATCTAATTTTCGATTATGAAGCCTATCTTCATGGTCCAAGGTGACACATATTGCCGTGAATGATTGGGGCATACTTCAGCAAAATCCAATGAATGTTTGTGGAGAGAACCTTTTCCTACTTAATTCGCCTGATTACTAGGCTTGGATTCCTAAGTTTCAAATGTGGAAGATCACGTCATTTCTCGGCGGAGCGGGACAATTCTAAAAGCACATCTAATTTAATTTCATAAAAAAATCTTGCACCTTTCTGGCGCAGACGCAAAGAAGTATTTTAACTTTTAGAAATGATGGAAAACTTCAGATTATTCTGAACAATCTTTAATGTCAAACGTGGTTGTCCTTAGTCTAACTATTCCTTAGTAAACAAGGTTTGTTATCGAGTGTCTTTAGCTCACTCAACAAGCTAACAACAAATATTTCAGTTTTCAAAAGATGATTCTATATAACATGAGAAAAACAATGAATTGAATACTATAATTTATCCTTTCGGACGAAGAAAAACACTATAAATTTCCCTTAGTTGCTTGCATAATATTTGGCTCACAAGACTCATTAATTAAATCTATTAAGGTTCCGTTCATTGTGCGAAAAATAATTTTCAAAAAAATATTTCTTTGGATTTTTCGAAGATTGGTTCATAGAAAATAAATGAGTCAAATAAAATAGTTTTCTCCTATGAAAAAATACCTTCAAAAATGGGGAAGATTATTTCCTCTTTTGAAAAGAGGAAATACCTTTTTATCTCTTTTTTCACCTAGACCAAGCACGTTCTTATTCGTGTACTCATTTTAATTATTTTTTCTTTTTCTTCTTTATTTCTTTTTAAATCAAATTTTTAGTTATTTTTCTTTTTTCTTTTTGCTTCTTCCTCGACTAGTCATCGGCCATAGCAACAACCGGTGACTAGCCACAAGAGATGCACAAGTTCGCCCTAGGCTAGCGAGGTACCTCGCTAAATTGGGCAAGCTAAGCAAGTTGTGCAACTTGTCCTCTACCTTTTCTGTAATGTAAGTTGGACTCTTGTGAGGCCTCAAGTTTGCTGGTCTCGGGTGAGCTCGTTCATCACCTAGGGCTAGTTGTTGGTCATTGCCTAGCCCAAGTGAAGGAAAAGAGAAAAAAGGGCACAAAGAAATAAAAATAATGAAAATTTTGATTATTTTGCAATTTTGCCCAGGAAAATCAAATAACATTTTCCATTCCAAGCAACTAAAAATTGAAAATACTGTCATTTTCATTAAAAATAACTTCTTAAAAAATATTTTTCGAAAATGGTATAATTTTTGCAAAACAGATAGAGCTTAATAGTGAATTTTCACACATATGTTCATGAGTCACGTCCAACAATTATTTCAGTAAAATTCATTAATATTTATAACGGATATGGCCTGCCTATGATAACACTGTATGGTGGAGACAACACTCAATCCACTTTCTACTTTTAATTTCAGCGAAAGTGGAATACTCAGCAGTTTCAGAATTTTATCTGTTCTCGTGCGAACCAATGTATTTCTTTTTGACCAAGTACAGTTGGAGTTGAAGGCCATCAAACGTCATAATTACTAATGGCCAAACGATAACATAGTCAAGTACTGAAAGTGACTGACAAAGAAAAAAGTACTAAAAGTTAAAACGTTTATTACTCAATGAGATTAAATGTTATTTTATGATTATAACTGATATCAACATAAAAATTCCATTAAATCGGAAAACTTACTTAACATGGTAAGTAAGAAGGTGTTACTTAACTTTTTAAGTAGAAAAAAGTAATTTTTGGCAATTAGAATGTTGTTGGTCATATTACTAAAATCAACCTATAATAATCACAATTACTTGTATGTTAAGAAAATCAATAATGTTCTGAGATCAAATTTTCAATTACCTAATAAATAATATTTCATTTCTACTTTCAAAACATAAAATTATTGGCATCTAAAATTCAGTGCTTAAATTCTCAATACTCAGTTTTCAACTTTATGCAATGAGCCTTCAGTAAATAGATTATATAAGGAATTTTACTCTAATGGTGGGGTATGATCAGCCCCACCCCCCACCTTCTTCCACAAAAAGTAAAATATGCAGCCAAAAAGGCAACATCTAGAAGGGAGGAAACCTGAATTTCTAGAAGCAATGAAAGTTTTGACTGTGGGAATGTTGGCTAGGCACGCCAAGGAGCCATATACCTTATTCTAAGGAGAGTTTAAGTTTGCATTCGTCAACATTATCCAATTGAATCGAAGGTCCATTTAAAAGTTTAAGCCAAAACATCAATCGAAGTATTTTAATTGCTCCATCTTACACCATATCAATAATGTGGAAATTTTTAACCTGCAAGAGAACCGAAGGACCACTCTTAAGATGTTCCAATGTTTTCCACTCCCCTCGGACGCCACACCAAACTCCTTTGATCTAATCACTTCTTCGACCTTTGATCCTCATTAAATTTGTTGAGGTGCTTTGGGTGAGACCAAAGTTTACCCATTTAAGTTGGGTTCCTTCTTTATCAAAAGCAAATGCTATGAGGATAAAAAGGACTAACAATATGTGTAGTCACTGAATTTTTTTTCAATAATAATGAGACTTTTTCTTTTTTCAATTTTGTCCATGAGCTTTCAAGGATCCACTCAATATAGTTTCGTATAATATCCACTTTTTTTGAATTTTTTATATTTATATTTTATTTTTTCTTCTTTTTTTATTGTCTTTTTCTCATGGTTAAGACCCGGAAGGAGATTGTCAGCCACTAGCCAAGGCTTGGCAACCCTAGTTAGTCACTGGGTGAGGGCTAACCCTTGCCCAATAGTCGGCAAGGCTTGCAGGGCCTCAACTAGTGGCCGGTGGCCCCCTACAAGCTAAGTTATATAGTTAAGACTAGATAATTGATTTACATAAGTTTTCAATAAGCTTCAACTTGACTCTCAAAACTAGAATAAAACTCAAACTCAAGCTTGAACCATTAAAATACACTATAATTGAAAACTAGTACTATTTTTATTTAGTTCATATATATATGTAATTAAAATACATAAATATTTAATCACTCGACTAGGCTCGAGAGCCATTATCTTTGAGCTTGAGTTGGACTCCATTGATTAGTGTATGAGCAACTTGAACTCAAAAAGAATCAAGCCGAGCTTGTGTAATCTACAAGTCGAACTTGAATAGCTCATGAGCTTGACTGAGTTACATCATTATTGCCAAACATGGGAATCTAGAAGTTTTTCCCCAACTTAGAAGACACGGTGACATGGGTAAGTTGATCAAATTGGGAACCGAGCCAATGGCCGTCTAAAGTTTGATATTGGTCGTAGAATATGATTTCAATGTTGAAGTATAGCTTTCTTGTTGCATACCACCAGCCAATCTCAGTTATTTATGACTATTTACATGGCATCAATTCATTGGCAAAGAATTACACCCTCAAGATCAATAATATTTAGGGGTAAGTTCATTAAAAATCCTAAAATTTGTCAGAAAATGTAATTGAGTTATATAACTTTCAAAAAGTGCAATTAAGTCTTAAAACTCATTACGAAAATACAATCGTGTCCTAAAATTTTTAAAAAATACAATCAAGTCCTAAAACTTGTCATTAAAGTATAATTAGATCCTAAAACTTTCAAAAGTGCTATAAATAAAGGACTTGATTTGATCAATTTGACAAACTTTAAGATTTGATTATATTTTTTGAAAATTTTAAAACTTGATTGTATTTTTGTAATAAGTTTAAGGACTAAATTGCACATTTTGAAAGTTTTAGCACTAAATTGTAATTTGTTGATAAGTTTTAGAACTTCCAATGCACTTATCCCTAGTTTTTATTAGCAAATGTTTACCCAAGCTAGCTGTTTGATGGAAGAAAACCGGTTCTTTCCAATAGGAACATGAATCACAATAACTTACCCGTGATTAGAAGGCAAACCTAGATGCAAATACATATCTACTAATGACATCTAATAAAGTTTATGAAAGGTTGAAAAAGTCAATACATACATAAATACGGAGGCAAAAACATGTGTAGACCCAAGTAGCTAACCATTGACTTAAGGAGATCTTGGCTTTGGCTAAGAGTTGAGATCACCACAAAACCAACAAGCCGCTTAGAACCAAAATTTTTTGCACTACATAACAATGTTTATTGGTAGCATTTTGATTAATCACCCATCGGTCAATGAGAATCAGAGTCACTTCAATTGCATCCCTGCTATTCATAAATTTTCGTTCGCGCACTTCCACCTTAAAAATTTTTTCGTCTCCCCTGTGAATCTCCTATATTAGGTACCCTCCCCCTGAATCCAAGTATCCTTCCCAAGCAATATAATAGCTACTTGATTTTGCTCCTTGACTTGGCCAAGTTTGGCAAGAGACAAAGCTCTGCCCTTCCAACTTCTCATTAATCGCTTTGGCCCAATCAAACTTAGCGAAAGCGCACCATGTGGCACCTTGATACATGAGTCATATCCGATGTTCCTTCTTTTAAATATTCTCCGGCTGCCCATCTACACATGTTGGACATGATCAATCTAATCAACTAGTGACTTTGATACCCACTTGTTGATAATTCAGAACAAGAATTCAAATACCTTGTCAAGGGAGAACCCAAGCTTGAGCCCAACCATTCACTAAAAAATTTAAGATAATTTCATCACGAACCAACTACAATAAGTTGACTGCTGTAAGTCACAACATAGATCCAAGGTGAAACAAGATCCAATGTGAATTTGTTTCACCTAACATCCTCACTTGTGCACCTCAATTTGGAGGCTTGTGATGCACTTAGATTAAAGGGCAAATACAACAAAAAACTCATACTATACCCATTGTGACACAAATACCACAAATTTTTTTTGTGTTGCCAAAACTGTAAACTTGTCCATTGTAATATGCCCCCAATTCTTTTTGTGTCATGAAGAAACCTTAACTTATACACATATGACATATATATCCCCTATTTCAATTTCATTCAGGTTATATTTGTCATACTGTTATAAATTCAGAGTTTTTAATGATACAAGAAAAAAGTTTAAGATATTTATATCACAATGATCAAGTTTAGAGTTTTTACTGACACAAAAAAAAGTTTGGGTATTTGTATTATACTCGGCATAGTTTGGGGTTTTTTGTGATATTAATCCTAAATTATTAGTAGTTCAACTTGCATGTTTTTTTTTTCCCAAGAATGATAGTAAAATAACGTTAATGGATGATCTTGGCCCCCAAATGATATCACGGATGATTATGTTGTCTTGACTAGCAACAAAAGTAATTCTCTGTCATTCATGATAGCATAACATCAAGAAAAAGTAGAGCATACATTGGTGTTGTTGCAAATTAGATCATGCAATCCACCGTAATAGCGAGATTAATAGAGAAACGAAATAGCAAGATTATTTGACCAAAAAAAAAAAAAAAAAAAAAACAGAAATAGCAAGATTAAGTTGGTTCCATCTGAATTACTAAGACCTAGGTCCACGGAGAGAGAAAGAGTGATAAATATACTTTGAATAAAGAGATTACAAGCTTGAAATAAAGCCTCGGTTAATGCCATGCACTGACCTTTCATCCATTACAAAACGCACCGATGTGGTTAGGTCCCCGTGACTTTCATATTTTAGCTGGAAATGTGGTATTTCCTTATATTCATGATTTCCGGTGGTAAGCGGAAGAATGATCTTTTTCTGTTTGACACAATCTCTTACGGTGTTTTCGGGTAAACCCACAAAAAGAAGCGAAGAAACAATCTTAAAAGGTTCTAATGCGTAATCATAGAAAAATTGATTGAAACCAGACTTTAGAAAACGTTCTGGATTGAAAATGCGTTGCGGTCTAGGCACTTGCTCAAGAGCCCTGGGGCTCCCAATTACTACATTGGATGGCTTCTGGGCATTTCCCTTCGGACGCCACACCAAACTCTTCCTATGTACTTGACATTACATCTCCGACCTTCAATCCTCATGTAATTTGTCGAGAAGCTTTGACGAGACCAACGTTTACCCATTTAAGTTGGGTTTCCTCGTCAACAGAAATAAAAGCCACAAGGATAAGAAGGAATAACAACATGGGTCTTAACTGAGCTTTTCTTTTCGATATTTAATGGGGTCGCTATAATTTTTTTTTGTTCAATTGTATCCATGACCTTTTAAAAATCCACTCAATGTAGCTCTTCCGTAAAGCATATCGACATGTCACATGTACCCTTTTGATATGGACAGCATTGTTAGCATATATTGGCCCGGAATAACAATCTAGACTACCTTCTTGTTTTCCCCGATGAGCAAAGTATCGAGGTACTTTGACGAGACTAAAGTTGAGGGAGCAATAGGCGGGAAATCCGCCTAGAGGTGGGAGACCCAGCTTGCCTCCCATATTCCTTGAAGGTGGGGAAGAAAAAACTTCACTTCTAATAAAGGATCTGGCATGTTAAAATAAAAAAAATGCAACTTAGTAAGGTACTCTCACTGGAGAGATTACCGTAGGCAGTCCTCTTAGGTGGCAATACCCTCGAAGGAGAGTAGGCTGGTGAAGAAGATTGTCAACACCCTAGACTACCTCTTTGTTTTCCCTGGTGAGCAAATCTTTTTGCTCATTTCTTTTGGGCCAAATATTATATGTATGTGTGTGTGGAGGTACTTTGACGAGACTAAAGTTTACCCATTTAAGTAGGGCTTTCTTGTCATAAAAAAATGCTATAGGGATAAAAAGGAGTAACGACGTGGGTAGTTACTGAACTTTTTTTCAATATTTAGTGGTGTAGCTATACTTTTCTTTATTCAATTTTGTCCATGACCTTTCAAAAATCCACTCAAAGTAGTCCTTCCGTAAAGTATATCCACATGTCACATGTACCCTTTTGACGTGGATTGCACTGTTAGCATTTGTTGGCCCTGAATAACGATCTAGACTACAACTTTGCTTCACCCGACGAGCAAATCTTTTTGCTCATTTGTTTTGGCCAAATTAATGATGTATATATCCACACAGATGGAAGCCATATGTAAGCCATGTACATGCTATCCTAGCAAATCTAAGATTAAGTTAACAAAACTATGTCCATTTCATCTAGGTGGTAGGATTTTTAATGGATGAATTACATTGATTGGAATTTTAAAAGTTTAACAACTAGATTTGTAACATCCTAGATCCATCATTGCACATATGTATATTGTCTACTTTGAACCTCATGAGCTCTTATGATTTTGTTCATCTAAGCTTAGATGCTTAGAGAACTTAGATGCTTAGAGAACTTAGATGCTTATAAGTTAGTCCAAGACTCCCTTTCTATGCGATGTGAGATAAGAGACACGCCCTTTCCCTACACACATCTAGGGAACGAGGCGTTCTCTACCCCCACATGCAGTTGAGCTATGATATTTCATCATAGTACACATATTATCCGCTTTGGGCCCCATCGTGCCCTCACAAATTTGTTCCTCCAAGCTTTGCCAAGAAAATGCGTATGTAAAAATAGAGAACACAGATGCTTATAAGCTAGTCCATGACTCTCTCCCCAAGCAATGTGGGACAGGAGATGCGCTTCCTCCCTATGCACGTCCAGGGACTGAGGTGCGGATGCACCATCATCCCTCTTTCCTACACACTGTTGCCTGAGCCGTCACAAGATTAAATAGGAAAAAAAAATCATAGAAGGCATTTAAAATTGGAAAAAAAAGCTCAGTATCATTATTCCTAATTTTTATGCACAAATAGAATCTGGGGACTTCAAGTTTCGAATCAAATTTCCAAACTAGAGGAGTCCGTGTGCAAAAGACTTGACACTTGATTTACAAAAGTTTTCGGTAAGCTTGAGCTTGACTCAATTAGATAATAGTTCTCTTTCAAAACTCAAATAAAACTCAAACTCAATCTTGAATCATCAAAATTACACTATAATTGAATACTAGTGATATATTTATTCAGTATATAAATAATCAAAATACATAAAGATTGAATCACGCGACTAGGCTCATGAGCTATTAAAGTCAATTATTTTCAAGCTCGAGCTAGACTCGATTAATTAGTATTTGAACTACTTCAACTAAAAAAGTATTAAGCCGAGCTTGAGTAATCTAAGTCGAACTTGAATAGCTCATGAGCTTGACTGAGTTACATTCTTACTTCCAAACATAGGAATCTAGAAGTACTTCCCAAACTTAAAAAACACGTCGATATTGCTCAAGTCAAGCAGAATGGTTACTCAGCCAATGGTCGTCCAAAGTTTATATTGGTCATAGAATATGATTTCAGTGTTGAAGTTCAGTTTTCTTGTTGCGCACAACCAGCCAATCTCAGCTGTTTATGACTATTTACGTGGCACCAATTCATTGGCAAAGAATCACAACCTCAAGATCAATAATTTTTCATTAGCAGATGCTGACCAAAGCTAGTATTTTCACTGAAGAAAACCAATTCTTTCCAATAGGAGTATGAAAGCCAATAACTACTAACTTGATTGGAAGGAAACATAGATGCAAACACATATCTATGTATAACGACAAGCTAATATAATTTATGAAAGGTCGGAAGATACATCCATATACATGGAGGTAAAAACATACGTATAGGGTCAAGTACCTAACCATTGATGAAAGGGAATCAATTGTCGATTTGCTTTTGGGGAGGAGTGGAGAACACAAAACCAGCAAGCCTCTGAAAACCGTAAATTTCTGCACTACATGACAATGTTGAATGGTAGCATCTTTGATTAATCGTCCATCAGTCAATGATAACCACAGTCACTTCAATTGCAACCGTGCAATTCATGATGAGTGTGCTATAGCAATCAAGGCACAAAGGAGGAGCAAAAATTCCACTGAAGCATTATCGATAGAGACTAAGAGGGACAACAGTTGAGCAACATTTCGTCTATAAAAACCCATCGCACCCATTTGGATTTCCTCGCGCTCAAATTGAGAAACACGACTCACCAAGTCTTTCCAATTGTGTTCAAGACAGTACAAAAAAAGCACAGCTATGGCCAAACAAAACCAATTCTCATTCCTCACATCAGCCACTCTTTTGGTCATTATAGTTTGTGCTTTGGAAACGCTTTGTCGTCCTCTTGAAGAGGAACACTTGTTAAAGCAACATGAGGAGTGGATGGCAATCCATGGGTGTGTCTACAAGGACGCGGCTGAAAAAGCCAAACGGTATGAGATATTTAAAGAGAACGTTAAGCGCATCAACGCCTTTAATAATGGTAAGGATGTGGGGTATAAACTGGCTGTGAACAAGTTCGCAGACCTAACCAATGAGGAGTTCCACGCTTCCCACACTGGCTACAAGAGGAGGCCCACAGGGGTCCTGTCCTCTGGAGATGCAAAGCCGTTCAAGTATGCCAACTTCACCGCAATTCCAGCTGCCTTAGATTGGCGAACCAAGAAGGCTGTGACACCTGTCAAGGATCAAGGCGACTGTGGTGAGTGGAAACTCAAAATTTGTCTTGGGAAAATATCAAAATTCTCATGTCGTACTCAAGCTGTTAAAAAAGGCAACAATGGTACATATAACAGACCAATGTTATCTGTAATGCACTGCTACATTTATTTTACACTTATCATACCATTATATGTCTTTTACTTTGTAATTCAATTTACCATCTCCTTGTGCAGGAAGTTGTTGGGCATTCTCGGCAGTGGCAGCTATGGAAGGGATTACTATGATCAAAAAGGGAAAGTTGGTGCCACTCTCGGAGCAAGAACTCGTGGATTGTGATAATAACGATGGCGGTTGCTCGGGTGGGCTCATGGACAGGGCCTTCGAGTTCATCATAAGCAATGGCGGCCTCGCAACCGAGGCGGACTACCCTTACCAGGCAAATGACGGGACCTGCAATACAGCCAAGATGGCAAACCCCGCGGCCTCAATAACTGGATACCAGGATGTGCCGGCCAACAATGAAAAGGCCCTCTTGCAGGCCGTGGCGAACCAGCCAGTCTCGGTGGCAATCGAGGGAAGTGGGTTTGGCTTCCAATTCTACTCAAGCGGCGTATTCTCTGGCTCGTGTGGAACCGATATCGACCACGGGGTCACGGCAATCGGGTACGGGAAGACCTCTGGGGGAACCAAGTATTGGCTGTTGAAGAATTCGTGGGGCACTGAGTGGGGTGAGAGCGGGTACATAAGGATCCAAAAGGATGTGAGCTCTAAGGCTGGTCTCTGTGGTCTTGCCACGCAAGCTTCTTATCCAACTGCATGAAGAAAGAAGAAGATGAAAAAATAAATAATGAGCTTATATATGTGATACTTTAGCTCTCTCTATATGTGCGTGAAATGAGGTCTAGCGTCTCTGTAAAAGAATCATGTATAAGTGACAATATGTCACTAGGGGTGGTGCGTCCTACAACAGAAACTGCATGTTGTTAGAAAATTAGGGGCATGCCAACTAAACTCGGTTCCAAGTGTTCGAATAAAAGTGTGGAACAAGATGAAGAACATGGTCGACGTGAATGAATGGGATGGTTTCGTCGGCATGATTTTAAGTACTGAATTGAGTCCAACACCAAAAATGTCATCCTATGATTTTAGGCGATAACTAATGGAGAGTATAATGTCATCCCGAAGCGTCTTTTGCTAATAGACTTTAAACGAGCACTAGTGGGAACGTGCTACAGTTATTTGGGGATAATTGTATAAAAAGGCCGAATCCTATTACATGATAGCCAATTTAGTCCTAAAACCTTTTAATTGTGTCAAAATTATCCTAAACATGTTAATGATTTGCCAATTTTGTTATAAACCATTCAATTGTGCTGATTTATTTTTAAACATTTGTTAATTTAGTTATTTCGGCCAATTTTGGCTAAAAACTGCTAACGTGGCAGTCTATTTAGCGTTGGACATCCTACGAGGTGTGGCTGGCACTAATATAGACAATTCTTGCAATTTTATTTTTCTTTTTTTACTTTTTTTTTATTGGTGAGAGTAGCTACATGTGAGGGTTGACAAGGCCTTGCCTGCGTTAGGCAATGGGTATGGCCAGCGAGAGCCACAACTCTCTCCCAGATTTGATTTTTTTCAGTCAAAAGCCTAGACTTGATTTGACTAAACTCGAGTTACAATTATCCTCATGCATGATCAAATTTTGAAGGTTTTCCAATTAATGGAAAGTCTGATCCAAATTGATTTGCATACTGATTGGATGAAGCTTAACAACCGCTTTATCTGGATCGGGATAGACTTACAACTTGCTCATATCCATGGTCAATTTTCATATCGAAGCATGGTGATCTTCTTTCTTCGGACCAGACGTGTGCAACCCTTGAGATTCATCACCCCTACCACGTTGTTTCTTGTCCTATCATTAACATCATCATCCATCGTTATCATCATGCAATAATATCTAATGCTTCGTTATCTTTTCACGCTCTATCTGCATTATGTTTCAACCCTTGATGTCCTTTCCCCAAGAGAATCAGCTCCTGAACTTATTGACTCAGTTCTCCTTTCTAAACTTGTTAAAAATTTCCAGAAACTCTTGTAAAATCAACTTGATTGCTTCTGAAGAATGTGGAATAGCTTGATTGTGTAATATGATATTCCTATAACACCACAATCTTGTACATCAAAGGTCAACAGTTTGAAATCGAAGTCCATACTTTGTGCAATCTACCCCCTGTTAAGGAAGTGGTTTATCATCTCCTCTTGAGCTATGATGCTCCAAGCAGACGAGATGATACCCTATGAGCTTTGTTTCCATAAAATCCGGCCAAAGGGCATGCTATGAACAGATGGATTGAAGTTTCTTTTGAATTTCCAGTTGGAAGCATACGGAATGTGAAATAATCTAAGGTTTCTACAGTACAAGACATTAGCCGTTATCCTCCAAAACATCATCTTGTACCTCTCATGAACTCTAGCCTTTCAAATTTTGTTCCAAATCCCAGAGTAGGGGTCATTCTTTAACACAACTTGATAACCTTATTTAACTGATTTAATTTCATTAATATCTAGTTGTCAAATTGGTTTATCCACCCAAATGAAGGTTGAAATTTGAATCTAAAAAATGGCTAGGACTGAGATTGGGTAAACTACCTAAGTTGGACCATTTACATATCAAGTTTTTTCCTTGAGATGAAGAAGCTCGCTATATGTTTGCTTTAAAACAATATCAAGATCTATAAAAGAAGATAAATGATTTGGGACTTGTGGAATCCAAGGGTGATTACTGATCTTAATTGACTTAGCATCCCCTACTTGATAAAGAGTTCCAATTTGAGTATTCTCTAGTGTCCATGATTGCATTCCACAATTGAGATGCTGATGCCTTAAACTTGTGGCTTCAGATGTTAAAAATATGTCTCGAGTTTGAGCCCCGGTAAATAAAATTAGACTGACGAGAATATGTGAACTCGATCACGTGCGGATCAAAAATTAATTGTACGTGATTTTATTGCCTTCTACATGCAAAACGGAGAAGGAAGAATGAAGACAAGGGAAGCAGTAGAAATGAAAGGACATGCGTGTTTGAAGGAGGCGTGCAGCTGCAAAAGAGAAAGTCCAAAATTCCTGCTTTCATTTAATGCAAATAGGAGCTCCAGCTTTTGAGTTGTCTTCTAATCGCAGAGGAGAAAAAGTCAAAGAAGAGGCAAAATAGTCCATGGACGTGCAATTGTTCTCCACCTCATTAAATGCATGCACATGGCCATGTGCATGCATGAGTGCTTCATGAAAATTGGTGAGTGGCTTCAAAAGGTGGCAGCCTTTGACAAATTGAGGAGTTCACATTTGTTCCTTTCTCTTCCCATGCTCCTATAGAAGGAGGACATCCGAAGCCGAAGAGAAGAGGCCGTGTAGAGAGAGCTCCAGAGAGAGAGAAAGAAGAGCGCGAGAACTAAATGCGTGGGAGCTCTCGACAGAAGGGAGATTTTCTCATTGTAATTACACTTGGGTGTTTTAGCCAGTTAGATTCTTGTTAGTAGAATTTGTTTAATTCATTGAGTGAGAATTTCACTGGGAATTGTGAGGGGCTAAACACTGTGTGAGTTATTAGGTGTAATTGGGGGCTGGAAAACACTGAGTGAGTGTTTGAGTACTCGAGTGGGTGTAATCTCCATGTATCGCTTGGTTCTATAGTGGAATTCCGTGCTACTCTCCCCGTGGACGTAGGTTCCGATATTCGGACTGAACCACGTAAATTCGGTGTCCGATTTCCTTTCCTTCATTCCCACTAATTTTATCCAATTCGCTCGATCAATATCCGGCGTCAAATTTTCAACAAGTGGTATCAGAGCCAAGGTTGGCGAATCGGTTGCGATGGAAGAAGGAAAGGTGAGAATCGACCGGTTTGATGGGAAGGATTTTGCCTTCTGGAAGATGCAGATTGAAGATTATTTAGTGACAAGTCTTGGATAAGTTGGAGCCCATCCCTTAACCTTAGCTTCCCGAGAAGGTCTGATTGGCAGATATAATTATCGAGAAAACAAATCTGCACTTACCTTTATATGGAGAGAAGCCGCCAAGCCCAAGACTCGATGAAAGATGTCTTTTGAGTGGGAATCCATTTGGTGGATAGACAAGCGATGGGTGTTATTCGGAGTGGGAATTGGTGGATAGACAAGCGATTGTCTTGTCTCGGAACGTCGCGTTTAACATTGTGAAGGAGAAAACCACTGCGGGACTGATGAAAGCCCTGTCAAATATGTACGAGAAACCCTCTGCGATCAACAAGGTCTATTTGATGCGACGTCTGTTTCATTTGAAGATGGGCGAAGGTAAGTCGGTTGCTGAGCATGTTAACGAATTCAATGAGGTTGTTAACCAATTGAGTTCAGTCGAGATTACCTTTGAAGATGAGGTACGTGCATTGATTTTATTATCCTCACTACCTGATAGTTGGAATACTACTGTTACTCCTGTTAGTAATTCCTCTGGGTCAAGAAGTTTGACATTTGATGAGGTTCGCGATTTGATTTTGAGTGAAGACATTCGTAGAAAAGAATCCGGTGAACCTGTGCCTGCTGCTTTAGTAGGTGAAAATAGAGGAAGAACTAGTACACGTGTTAACAGGAATAGTATAAACATGAATAGACATAGTCAGTCTAGGACTAGTGGAGTTGTCTGTTGGAATTGTGGTAGGAGTGGGCATCGTAAAAGAGACTGTTTAAGGCTGAAAAATGAAAAGGGTAAGGGAATTAGAGTTGAGTCTACATATGATGTTGCCGCTGTAGCTAAAAGTAATTCTGATGGTGTCGATTGTGTCTTGTCTGTCACTGAGGATTCGTCATTTGACGGATGGATAATGGATTCTGGTTGTTCATTTCACGCTACACCAAATAGGAACTGGTTTACTACTTATCAGTGCACGGGTAGTGGTAAAGTCCAGTTGGGGAACAACGCTAAATGCGATGTTGTGGGTGTCGGTGATGTTAAAATCAAAATGCATGATAATATTGTGAGGACATTGACTGGAGTAAGACATGTTCCGCATGAAAAAGAACTTAATTTCCTTGGGTGCTCTAGATTCAGCTGGTTGCAGGTTTTCTTCAGAAGGTGGAGTTCTGAAGGTTGCACGAGGTGCCTTGGTGATAATGAGAGGAATCAAGCATGGTGGCCTGTATGAACTTCAAGGTAAGATAGTGATAGGTTTCGCCCCAGAGACGTCGGATGCATCTGTTCGAGAGTCTAATGACTGCTCGAGGAAGACCTGGGTGGTTGTGCCGATGCACAAATTTGATGCTGGTGTCAGGAACACGCGGTTGAGAGCTTTGATCGAGACGGAGACTGGTAGGTCGATCAAGCATGTGCGAACTGACAAGAGCATGGAGTTCTGCATGGAGCTGGTAAATAAATTCTGCATGAAGGAGGGCATAGTGAAACACCGCACTAGTGCCAGTAAACCACAACAATTTGCAGAATTGATGAGCAGAACATTACTAGAGACGGCCCGAAAAATGGTCTCTAGTGCTGGTGTTGCTAGGATAATCCTGGCTGATGTGCTTAGTACGAGAAGCTACCTGGTAAATAGATCCCCATCAACTGCTGTTGAATATCAGACTCCTGAAGAAGTGTGGTCAGGTAACGTTGCTGGTTATTCTATGTTTAGAATGTTTGGTTGCCCGTGTTATTTTCGAGTGACTGATGGTAAGCTCGATGAGAGGGCAATGTGCATATTCCATGGCTATGCACAAGGTGAGGGAGGCAATCAGTTGTGGTGCCCGGATATAAATTCACCTGTTGACAGCAGGAAAGTTACCTTTGACAAGTCTCCGGTACTTCTAGTTAGGAGTGTTTGTGGCAATGTTAATACGGATCTGGACGATGTTCAGCTCAAGTTGGAGTTGCAACCAGAAACTCCTGAGGTAGCATGTACTAGCGGAATAATCGACACGGATAATGCTTGGAGCGAGGTGGAGCCGGTAGAGCCAACTGTTGCTATTGCTGCTAAAATTGACAAGGTGCGTGTTCAACCTTCGGTCAGATATGTTTGCAATGATGGATTTGCTTTATCTGTGATACAGGAGGTTATGTCGGAAAATCCTTGTAGAGCAGTTAATTATGCAGGTGGAGTTGGTGTCTTGATGAGGTCCACGGTTATGGCGAAGTTCAAGCGTGGCTTGAACTTGGAAGCATTATGTGGCGGTTGAGCCCATTGGGGCTGTAGGAGAGTAGCAGCGAGATTTCCACGGAAGCGATGGTGATTTGGCTCAAACGTTGAGCCAAGGTGGAGATTGTTAAAAATATGTCTCGAGTTTAAGCCCCGGTAAATAAAATTGGACTGACAAGAATATGTGAACTCGATCACGTGCGGATCAAAAATTAATTGTACGTGATTTTATTGCCTTCTACATGCAAAACGGAGAAGGAAGAATGAAGACAAGGGAAGCAGTAGAAATGAAAGGACATGCGTGTTTGAAGGAGGTGTGTGCAGCTGCAAAAGGGAAAGTCCAAAATTCCTGCTTTCATTTAATGCAAATAGGAGCTCCAGCTTTTGAGTTGTCTTCTAATCGTAGAGGAGAAAAAGTCAAAGAAGAGGCAAAATAGTCCATGGACGTGCAATTGTTCTCCACGTCATTAAATGCATGCACATGGCCATGTGCATGCATGAGTGCTTCATGAAAATTGGTGAGTGGCTTCAAAAGGTGGCAGCCTTTGACAAATTGAGGAGTTCACATTTGTTCCTTTCTCTTCCCATGCTCCTATAGAAGGAGGACGTCCGAAGCCGAAGAGAAGAGGCCGTGTAGAGAGAGCTCCAGAGAGAGAGAAAGAAGAGCGTGAGAACTAAACGCGTGGGAGCTCTCGACAGAAGGGAGATTTTCTCGTTGTAATTACACCTAGGTGTTTTAGCCAGTTAGATTCTTGTTAGTAGAATTTGTTTAATTCCTTGAGTGAGAATTTCACTGGGAATTGTGAGGGGCTAAACACTGTGTGAGTTATTAGGTGTAATTGGGGGCTGGAAAACACTGAGTGAGTGTTTGAGTACTCGAGTGGGTGTAATCTCCATGTATCGCTTGGTTCTATAGTGGAATTCCGTGCTACTCTCCCCGTGGACGTAGGTTCCGATATTCGGACTGAACCACGTAAATTCGGTGTCCGATTTCCTTTCCTTCATTCCGACTAATTTTATCCAATTCGCTCGATCAATATCCGGCGTCAAATTTTCAACATCAGAAACTATATCTCCGGAAATATTTTACCTCAATTGCCTCAATCTTGTATTAGCCCCTAACCGAGTTTGAGAATGGAAGCATTGTTAAAATTTCTATATATAACTCAATTCGTCGCTTTTCTTATCGCTACACAGCAAACCCTAACATTTCGAGTTGTGCGATTGCCTCCACCGCATGTGGTTGACACCGACTCGCCACATCACCAACAGGTTGTTTCTTCTCCAAGTGAGATTTAGAGCTGATCGTGAGCACGAATTTTCCTCTCTGATGTTTATGTTCTGGATTTATGAGTTAACTTGAACCGAGGCATAAGCAAGCTGAGTTATTGCGCCTGCTGTTCGAAGCCGAGTGGTCGCCATCACTGAACTGTAGAACGTTGGCTTTCTCATGGTTGCCATCGCTGATCGAAAGCCACCGCCCTAAACCGTGTCACCGAGTCGTTGATGTAATCATGATCATCGGTCAGGTATAAATTGTAACTCATTTCCTAGCAAGTTTTTGGTAGCAATGGCTCGTGAGGCTTCCATACTGTAATACAAGAGGAACTAAGCCCTATTGCTGTCAAATCAGCAATGCTTGATCTTAAAAGGATTTGAGCTTAATTAAGCCTAGTGGCGTTATTAGATGACATGTGCATCAACGCTTGATCGAACCTAAACTTGGAACAATGGAATTAAATATTACTTTTTTTTTTCTGTCCATGTTAGGATTTTTATGAATATGCATTTTTTAGGATACTTTAGATCTGGTCGTCTCATTTAATTTCATATTTGCATTACACATAATTGCTTTTCATTAAGAATCATTCATGCCATGTTCATGTTATAGATATTCATAATATTCGTGATTTGCATGTTAGTGTTTAATAAAATTGGAAAGTCCAACTCAAAAATTAGATCATATGTATAGAAATAGCATATAAACCCATGCTGGAGTGGGTGGATGCACATATGAAATGAGTAGAACTTGGTTTTGATACCATGTTAGAAGGTCCAATTCAAAAGTATAAGTTGGTAGGTGAAGAAGGACCACATGTGTATAAAAAGCATATGAACCACACAGTCAAGCAAGGTACTGGTAGAATATTTAAATGACCATTGATTTGGCATTTTGCACATAGGAAATTGCATCAGGAATGTTTACATATTTAGAAAAATTCATATTTTGATATAAATGGGTGTCCTTATTTGGACACATTTCATACATCTTTGCATATTATGATAGGATTTTGCATTATGTTCGCATAATTACTCTTTGACATGTTAGAGTAATATTAGAATTTTCCATAAATAATTGTTTTAGTACACATCTAGGATATTTCATTTGCATTATGATTTAATTGTCATAGTTACTAATATACTTTCATAAATCATATGTCATAAAATATATATATATATATATATATATATATATATAAATATAATCAGATCTCGCATCTTAATAACTCTAGATCCATCTTCATTGAAGAAATCACAAAAATAATTTGGGGCGCATTTAGGGAAATTTTGATTGTTTTGCATATTTTCTTGATACATGAAGATTTGCTCTCTTATGATTGCATTTCATTATAGATTACATTACGTCAAATTTTTCCACATTTATTAATAGATTATTATAGGAACATTATTGATCGAGTACATATTCATATAGAGCACATCACATTTGCATATCCGCTTTCCTTTTATGTATTAGTCTATTTTTGGAAATTTGTACCAGGATTTTTTATTTTTTATTTTTACTTTCCATTTATCGCTTATGGGAGTCCTGACTTTATAACAGCGCTTTGTTTTTTTTGTTGCCCGAGACAAGTTGGGTTATTATCTTCAGCTTTTGTTACTATCCAATTTATTCACTGCTTTACATAAATTGGTTGCATTTGCCAACTTTTTATATATATTTTTGTATGACTTTTAAAATATATGATTTATTACCGTTAGTGCATGGACACATAAATGCTTGTTAGGAAATAAAGGTACTCTGAAAGATCAAGCTGTGATCGATAAGTCTTGAAAAGGTCCTTGTAAACCGTAGGTGACATCTCGTTGGAGGGTTATTGCACTGGAGTGATCTATTAACTCCATCAGACACATCTCGGGAGGTTTGCGACATCCTTCTGAAAGAAAGAAGGAGATGCTCCCCACCCGTGTCTTGTTGTTCGAGGTTCCCAGAAAAACGAGAAGACCAACTTGGAGTCTCTGTCTCTCCAATCCTCATCCAAAACCTCTTATTCGTTCTTTCCGTTTTTCAATTGCGCCAAACTATTCATTTCCATTGTCGATTTCGGTAACTCCGTCTTCCACCAGTGCCTTGACTTTCCGTTTTTCAATTGCGCCAAATCTATTCACCTTAAAACCAATTACCCCTAATAGACAATATTAAGAATTTTGCTTGTGAGTCCTTCTGACATGCAACTTCGCCCAAAATTTAGAAAAGGGCATTGAGTCGCATACCAAACAGGCTTGTGGGCTTGATCTTGAAAGTCAAAATGAACTCAATGCCCTTTTCTAAATTTTGGGCGAAGTTGCATGTCGAAGGACTCACAAGCAAAATTCTTAATCTTGTCTATTAGGGGTAGTTGGTTTTAAGGTGAATGGATTTCAGATTGGAATTTGAACTTCAACCTTACACTATGAGAACCAATTTTTAATTTTAGAACTTGGAACCTATCATGTTTTTCCGGTCTAGTTCTAAGGTCTAGTTTCAGAATTAGTTTTTTTTTTTTTTCCTTTTACTTCATTTTTCTTAAAGATGCAAGTATAGTTTGGGAATTATTTTGGAGAGTTTTGGGAAGATATAATTGCATTTTCATTTCCAAGGCAAATCCATAGATGCTTTGTATAGTTCTGGCATGTAAATACATTCTTTCCTTCCAACTTTGCTCTTGGTAAACTTTCATCATTCGGAATATGTCTCCCCCTCGCACAACGTCATGGGCAATGCTAGATCTAGTTGCCGGCAAGCCAACTTGGCAACGACCAGCCTCAATTGAGGTTGCAAAACCCAAGCAACACTTGACGTCATGTGACCCTAGGTGAGGCTGGCTGGTAGTTAGATGTGGCTACTTATGGTTAGCCAATGGCTGATTTAGCTCGTTGGCGGCTAAGTTTTGCTGCAAAAGTTTGAGATTTAAAAAAAAAAAAAAAAAAAAAGTCATTTACAAAGTGTAATTTCCAAGTGGCATTTAAGCCAAAGTTGCTTCCCAATGTCTTTTTAAATAACATTTTATCAAATGTTATCTGCATTTTGGAAAAAAAACCTTTCACGTAGAGTCCTTTACATTTTCCCAAAGGCTTTCCTCAAATGTGTTTCCAAATGCACCCAAATAGCATTTATAGCAAAATAGTATGAGCAACAAAAACATCTTTAAGTAAAATATTGATACAAAACAGATAGAAGTATAAAACAAGAAGGAAGTTAAGTTCGTTTAAGAAAGATAAATCATTTTCTTCCAACTTCATAAAACAATTTCTAAACAGTTTCTAGAGGCTAGGTTAGCCAAAAGATGGTTATTGATCCAAGGATGCAAGGTGTCCCTACGTTTTTAGGATGTGTAGGTACCCAGAAACTATAACATACTTGCAAAGTACTGTTTCCAAATTTTTGGAATCAGAAACCAAACCCATTTCCATAGCCCCTCCAATTCGATTCCCAGGTAAAACCAAACCAGTTGCACAACCCTAATATCTATGTTTGATAAGGACATGCTATTCTTAAACAACAATATCTTTAATTTCTAAATACGGAGGAGTGCAATAAAGAATGAGAATGCCATGCTATTTAAGTGTCAAATGATCAATTTCATCAGTGAACTTCATCCATAATTTTTGTAAAATGCAAAAGGGACCTCTGGGCAAAAAAATTCAGTATCAACAGCCTCTCCTCTTTAAAGGGGAGCTCGAGAAGATTTCTTTCGTAGGCATATGATACCTAAGTTCATTACGAAGATCGTACCATGGATACAGATGTGACATTGATGGTCGGCACTCTGCTTCTCCTTGCCACCATGATAAATTCATCTTTGCCTCCACTTGCCCTCGGAGTGGAGTGGTGCTTCGTAAGAATACTTTGAAAAGAATACCTTCAACAGATTCAGGCTCAAAGGGGTTAACAAGATTAACCTGTCATATTTGGATAGAGAAAGACCATTTCAGTCAGTGTACCTTCACAAAACGATCATCACTTATGGATGAGCATCAAATGCATTATGTGACTACTCTCTCATATGTTTAGTTTGACATCCTTTTTTAGGATTGGCTTGCCTTCTCTCATTCTATTATCTCCCATTCACAACAACAAACACATCAGTATGATCATAAAAATATTATCTTTTGAAAAACTTCCCAGAACAAGCGAGGACATCACCAAATGATTAGTCCCAGACAGAATATTCTAATGGTGTCATTCAAAGTTTGAACTTGGTGAGATCTTTTGGCAAATTTTGGCATTAGCAATTGTAAAGCTAAATCAAATTTTCTAAAGAACTTGCACTTCTTGGAAATAGCGCAAATGAGAAAGAAATTTTTTTTCCCTTATCTTAGGGGAAAAAAAATCCTTACCTATTATTTAGTGACGAGCAAATCGATACCCTTGCACGGAAAAGAGGTTTGTTAGAAATGACAATGCCGGATGATTAAACTTGGCCGAATGTGGTCGTCATCCTGGCGTATCTTCAGCATGTCATCCAACGTGGGTGCAAAAGGGAATGGAAGAAAAATAAATGTGCATGTTTTGTCGAAATTCATTTTGAAAATAATTTGGGAGGGAATACGTTGAAGCATAACCTTTGGACAGGGATCATCACAGGGTTAGTTTGGTGTACCTTCTCATGCCTTTAATATGAAATACATTGTGAAAATGCAGATTGTTATTCAACCAAATGGGACCGTATCACATGATCATAAATCCTTGCCGAACCGACCGCCAAGCCCATGGGGAATAAACAATAGCCTACGGAAATTACTAACGAAAATATAAATATTTGAGAACAGAAACAAAATAAAATGACTGAAACTTCACGACACTCTCTTTCACCACAATAGCTTGTGTTCGCATGATCCGGTAATTGGATTCAGCTGCACATTTAGTTGGGTTGCTCCCCCTACTGTCTTGAGCAATAACGCTTTGGCATCAATCCAGTTTGAACCTGTAAAGTCTGCAAGAGCTTGTTTGGGATTTGGGCATGGTAACTCCTTGGCTACCAGATATTTTTTTTGTAAAGTCCGCAAGAACTTGGACAAATGTGGTGGTAGTGATGGGAACTAACGGGGCTGGTTTTGCTTCTATAGTAGTGGGATGGATCTGTAGTCTGCTTGTCTCGGTCCTTCACAAAAACATTTTTGCTATCTTCAATCGGCTCAGACAATTTCCGTTGCAGACCCTGTCTTCAACTCGTTCACCAAAAGAAACCAGCTTGGAGAAGGTGTGACTGCTGGACCCAACCATGCGTGAGTAGAAATTTCAGGGCAAGGTCTTTAGAAATTGGTCTGTATCTACTTATTTGTCAATGTAGGGTGAACCTGAGCTGCCAACCCGCACCATCTTTGCAAGTACACCTCGAAAGGCTCGTCTTTCTTTTTTCTTTCCCGTGCATGAGAGGTCGTCCCATATAGGGGTGACATCCACATTGAACTTATACTGCCGCATGAAAGCCTCCAACAGTTCATCCCATGTCTCCGTCTCGTTGGCCCCAGCCATTATGTACCAGTGTAGGGCCGACACAGTCAAGCTCTTGGAAAATAGAATCAGGAGTGACGTAATTTGGGTAACTTGCCATGTTCAGCACATAGTACTAGAGGTGGACCTTTGGGCATCTAAAGCTGACATATTTCGTAAAGTTTCTCACCTCGAATTTTTCAAGTAATTTGAGTTTAGCATAGTGTTAGAGATCCTGCCTGTTTGCGACATCTCCAACCTTTGTCATGTGCTGAACTGTTCTTCCAGCTTGAGCGATGCCATTGTTTCCTCTTGCCTAATATGAGCAGCCACCTCCGCCAGGATGGGATCTAAATTCACCGTGGCAGGAAACTAGAGGGGTCAGAGGCTGCAATGGCTTTACCTTTTCGGTTGGTACCTAGGGATTCTTCTCGTGCGGCCGTTCCAGCATAGCATGCCGCACAACTCATTTTCTTGGTCCAGCATGGTCTCTTGGTCATTGTCACCATTAGTTGCCATTTGTGGGGATAGCGAGCAAGACCTGCGGTTGTAGTGACAAACCTGGGTAGAAAGCGGAGCAATAATATGTTGGTCTAGAATCCTCAACATCTCTTTTTGTGAGAATTTAGTCTTTTGACAATATTTCGTCAAAGAGGGAGTAGGAAAAGTGTCTATCTACCCAATTCCGGACTCTTGTGCAGAGGCGTCACTGAAGGATAAGCCACAACAATCAATCGAATGGCCACCGCGACTCAAAAACATTTCATTTCAAGTACATACATTTGGCTTTCAAAAAGAGATTGCAATGTGGACATGCTAATACAACTAAGAGGTCTGCCTACCGGTGCACATGATAAAATTTCTGTTCTAGAAATCAATTTCTGTCCAAAAATTGTATTTTCCATTTTTTATTCTCCAGATAAGTTTCTGAGGCAAAATAAGCATTTGATATTGATATAAAATTTTTGTTCCTAAAATAGAAAATAATTTAATAAGACATAAAATTTCTCATTCTCGAGTGGTGATCAGGGGTTGGCGAGTGGTGACAAGTGGTGGTCAGGGGTTGGGGGCAGCGGTTGGTGATTAGTGATTGGCAGCCACAGCTGACAAGAGGTGGGTGGTGACGAGAGCGAGTGATAAAAAAAGTTTTTATTTCACTTTTATTTCAGAAATGAAGAAATAGAAAATTTTAACTAATTATTTATGTTCCAAATCTATTTCTAGAGTAGAAATTTGTTTCAAAAATAGAAAAATAAAATTACGATATCAAACGAATTTTTGTTTCAAAACTGTTATGGAGAACAGAAGAATAGAGATGGAGAAATAGAGATGTTTTCATGCGGACCGTAAGCAGCTTGCTTTGTAGGGTCAAATTAGCAGCACATCTGCTCCGGCTTTAGTTACTCAATCTGACTTTGGACGTCCTCACGTGCAGGCCGGACAGAAGTTTTTGGGAGAGAGGGTAAGCATTTCGGGTCTATCTCTTGGCTGAAGTATTCGAGCAAGATGTGTTGTTCCTTGATCTCTCCCTCCAAATCTTTTAGCCCGTTTAATTTCTGCCGACGACAATCGTATTAGGCACTCTCAACCTCATCCACTTCCTTTTGGTAAACGACCACATTGTATTGAGATATTTCAAGTTTCATCCGGGAGAAATCCAGTTGAAATAAGCCTGACCTTGGAGGTGATGGAAAATTCCTAAAGGGGGCCAAACTGTCGAGTAATCTTGAGGGTTTAATTGGATTTATACAAAGTGAGTCCCGCAAGAGGAATCTGGTTATCCAACATGGAATTAAGACTTGTTTAATTTAGAGAAATGCTTATATGAGTATCATTAATCCACCGTGAGAATAATAACCTATTTTAAGTTATAAAAATAACAAATAATTATAAATTATTGTCAAGTCCATTCCTTTTAAGAATTTGTGATTCATAAAATGTTACCACTCTCATAGACATAGTAACCCAAAAAATTTTATGCTAATAAAATCCTTTAATTTACTTTGTCAATAACAGTTGAAGGAAGAAAGAAAGAGAGGGAGGGAGGGGGGAGGGGAGAGAGACATCTTGGGTTTTATCTTGAGGGTCAACTTGAGCTTAGGGCCCTTTTCTAATTTTCAGGTTGGACAAGAAAAATTCATAATCTTGCATGTGTCTATGTTCTAATTTCCAGATAAGGAGAATGCAAGACTATGCAGTATGGATCGTTTTGTTTAAAGGTCAATATTTAATATCAGTAGCAAACTCAAATGTGAAAAGGAAATAATGGCTACTCATCAGATATATTGCGAGTATCACTTTCATCAAGATAATAGGTCTAATCTTTTTATTGTGAAAACTATTCAAGGTGAAACCTATTAACATGAAAGAATGCAGCATACTTTAGCGAAATCCAATGAATATTTGTGAAGTGAACCTTTTCATACTTACTTCTCTTGATTACTAGGCTTGGATTCCAATGTATCTACTATGGAAGATCACGTCATTTGTTGGCAGAGTGAGAGACAATTCTAAAAGGTACTTCGAATTTAATTCATTATAAAATCCTGTGCCTTTCTGATGAAGACGCAAAACGGTATTTTTAACTTATAGTGACGATGAAAAACTTCAGATAATTTTGAACAGTCTTTAATGTTAAACAAAGTTGCCCTTAGTCTAAGTGATCCTTATTAAACAAGGTTTATTCTCGAGTGTCTTTAGCGCACTAAACATGCTAAGTAAAACAATTTCAGTTTTCAAAATGATTCTATATAACATGAGAAAAACATTAAATTGAATAACTTAATTTTTCCTTCCTAACAAAAAGAACCACCGTAGATTTTCTTTCGTTGCCTGCACAACATATGGATCACAAGACACATCAATTAAATCTATTAAGTAATAGTAAATTCTCAAATTATAGAAATAATAAATAAAGTTCATTTCAAACAGATTTTCATGAGTCATGTCAAGCGATAATTTCAGTATAATGAATTAATACTTATGACGGATGTGTCTAGACTATGATAAAGCTGCAAAGTGGAGACAACACTTATCCACCTTTTCCTTTTAAATTCAACGAAAGTGGAATACTCAATAGGCTTGGAATTTCATCTGTTCTCATATGAACTAATGTTGTCGACAAAGTACAGTTGCAGTTGAGGTCCATCAAGCTTTATAATCACTAATGGCCTATCGGTAACATAATTAAGTATTGAATATGTTCAGCACTCGATTAAAGTAAATGTATTTGATGATTATAGCTAAATGTCAACATAAAAATTCCATTACATCAGAAAACTTACTTAACGTGGTAAGTTAGGAAGGGGTTACATAATTTATCGAGTAGAAAAAATTAATTTGTGCAATTAGAATATTGCATGAACATATAATAATCACAATTCATCTATGATAAGAAAATCGATAATATTCAGTGATCAATTTTTCAAAAAAGAAGTTTCTACTTTCAACACTTAAAATTATTGATAGTTAAAATTCAGTGCTTAAATTCTCAATATCTAATATTCAACCTTATCTAATGATCCTTCAGTAAATAGATTATTTAACAAATTTTACTCTAATGGTGGGGGTATAATCAGCCCCACCCACTGCCTTCTTGCACAAAGAAGTAAAATATGGAGCCAAAAAGGCATTATCTAGAAGGGATAAAATATGAATTTCTAGAAGCAATGAAACGTTTTGACAGGGAATGTTGGCTGGGCGCACCACCGAGACATGCATCACATTTAGGGGGATATTTCAAAGAGAGCCCAAGTTTGAATTTATCGGCATCAACCATGTATGATCATTTTAAATGTTAAGCCAAATGGTCAACTATAATATTTTAATTGCTCCATCCTACACCTTATCAGTGGTTTGGATATTTTTTCGCCAAACACAGTGGGCAACTGCACAAAAGTAATTCTCAGTCATTCATAATCGCATAACATTAAGAAAAAGGAGAGCATACTTTGACGTTGTTGCAGAAGTTGATTTCCAATCGACCATAGTAGCGAGATTAACAGAGAAATGAATGACAAATAGAGAGATGAAATAGCAGTATTAAGGTGGTTCAATCTGAATTACTGTGATTCACGTCCACGGACAGAGCGAGAGCTGTAAATCCACTTTGGATAAGGAGATTTCAAGCATGAAATAAAGCCTCGCTTAATGCCAAGCACTGGCCTCTCATTACAAGAGGCGCTGATGTCGTTGGTCCCCATGCCTTTCCTTTCTTAGCCGGAAGCATAGCATTTTATATTCGTGACTTCCGGTGATAAGCGGAAGACTGATCTGCTCATGTTTAACACAATTTTTTACGGTGCTTTCATAACCAACAAAAAGAACCGAAGGAACATTCTTAAGAGGTTTATATGTGTGATCATATAAAAATTGATTGAAATCAGACTTTAGAAAACGCTCTAGATTGAAAATGTGTCGCCTCTAGGCACTTGCTCAAGTGGCCTGGGGCTCCCAAATTCTAAACTAGATGGCTTCTGTGCATTTCCATTTGAACACCACACCAAACTCCTCCTATGTACTCTACATTACATTTCCAACCTTCGATCCTCATGTAATTTATCGAGGTACTTTGAGCAGACCAAAGCTTACCCACTTAAGTTGGGTTTCCTCGTCATAAGAAACAAATGCCACAAGGGTAAGAAGGATCTACGAGATGGGTAGTAACTGAACTTTTTTTCAATATTTAAAGGGGCCATTATAAATTTTATTTGTTCAATTTTATTCATGACCTTTCAAAAATACACTCAATGTAGTCCTTTCGTAAAGTATATGGATATGTCACACGTACCCTTTTAACATGGACTGCACTGCTAGCATATGTTGGCCTAGAATAATGACCAAAACTACCCCGTTTTTTTCCCCAGCGAGCAAATTTTTTTGTTCCTTTCTTTGGCAGAGAGAGAGAGAGAGAGAGAGAGAGAGATGGAAGCCACATGTAAGCCATGTACGTGCCAACCTGGCAAATCGAACATCAAGTTAACAAAACTATGTCCATGTCATCTAAGTCTTAGGATTTACATTGGAAGAATTACATCGATTGGAATTTTAAAAATTCAATGATAAGATGAAACCAAAGAAAAAAAAGTTTATAGACCGCATTAAAAATTGAAAAAAAAGTTATGTACTGATATTGCTAATATTTATGCACAAACAGAATTTGGGGACTTACAAGTTTCGAACTATGTTTCCAAACTAGGGGAGTACGTGTGTAATCGAGTTGAGTTGACAAATAGCTCAACACCTAAGTGTGACCCAAGTCAAATAGTTAAGATTACATAAGTTTTCAATAAGCTTGAGCTTGACTCAATTAGACAATAGTTCTCTCTCAAAACCCAATAAAACTCAAACTTGAGCTCGTATCGTCAGAATATACTACAATTGAAAACTAGTAATAAATTTATTCAGTTCATATTTATTAACATATATAATTAAAATAAATAAAGATTGAATAACTTGACTAGGGTTATGAGCTATTATTTTTGAGCTTGAGCTAGGCTCGATTAATTAGTATTTGAGCTACTTGAACTCAAAAGAATCAAGCCAAGCTTTTGTAATCTGCAAGTTGAACTTGAATAGCTCACGAGCTTGACTGAGTTACATCCTTATTGCCAAACAAGGGAATCTAGAAGTTCTTCCCAAACTTAGACAACACGTTGATATGGTTAAGTCAAGCAAAATGGGAACTCAGCCATTGGTCGTCTAAAGTTGATATTGGTCATAGAATATGATTTCAGTGTTGAAGTTTAGTTTTCAAGTTGCGCACCACCAGCCAATCTCAATTATTTATGACTGTCTACGTGGCACTAATTCATTGGCAAAGAATCACACCCTTCAGATCAATAATATTTTATTAGCAGATGCTGACCTAGGCTAGTTGTTTCACTGAAGAAAACCAGTTCTTTCCAATAGGAACATGAATCCCAATAACTTACACATGATTGGAAGGCAAACATAGATGCAAATACATATCTACACGTAACAACATGCTAATATAGATTATGAAAGGTTGAAAACGTTGATACACACACACACACACACATATATATATATATATATATATATATATATATGGAGGCAAAAACTTACATATAGGCCCAAGTACCCAACCATGAAAGAAAATCAACCGCCGATTTGCTTTTAGCTAGGGGTTGAGACCACCGCAAAACCAACAACCCTCTTAGAGCCATAAATTTTTGCACTAAATGACAATGTTGAATGGTAGCATCTTGATTAATCACCCATCAGTCAATGATAACAAGAGTCACTTCAATTGCATCCGTGCTGTTCATGATGAGGTTGCAATAGCTATCAAGGCACAAAGGAGGAGCAAAAGGTCCACTGAAGCATTATCGAGAGAGAGTGAGAGTGACAACAGTTGAGCAACATTTTGTCTATAAAAACCCATCACACTCATTTGGAGTTCCTCGCACACAAATTGAAAGACACGACTCACCAAATCATTCCAATTGTGTCCTAGACAGTACCCAAAGCACGACTATGGCCAAACAAAACCATTTTTCATTCCTTACATCAGCCACTCTTTTGGTCATTATAGTTTGTGTTTCAGAAACGCTTTGTCGTCCTCTTGAAGAGGAACACTTGTTAAAGCAACATGAGGAGTGGATGGCAATCCACGGGCGCGTCTACAAGGACGCGGCTGAAAAGGCCAAACGGTATGAGATATTTAAAGAGAACATTAAGCGTATCAATGCCTTTAATAATGGTAAGGATGTGGGGTATAAACTGGCTGTGAACAAGTTCGCAGACCTAACCAATGAGGAGTTCCGCGCTTCCCACACCGGCTACAAGAGGAGGCCCACAGGGGTCCTGTCCTCTGGCGATGCAAAACCGTTCAAGTATGCGAACTTCACCGCCATTCCATCTGCCTTAGACTGGCGAACCAAGAAGGCTGTGACACCTGTCAAGGATCAAGGCGGCTGTGGTGAGTGGAAAATCAAAATTTGTCTTGCGAAAATGTCAAAATTCTCATGTCGTACTCAAGCTGTTAAAAATAGGCAACAAATATACATAACAGAACAATATTATTTGTAATTCACTTTTAGATTCATTTTACACCTTTCATACTACACGTATACACGTCTTCTATTTTCTAATTTACTATACTATCTGCTTGTGCAGGAAGTTGTTGGGCATTCTCGGCAGTGGCAGCTATGGAAGGGATTACCATGATCAAGAAGGGGAAGTTGGTGTCGCTCTCAGTGCAAGAACTCGTGGATTGTGATACTAACGATTATGGTTGCGGGGGCGGGCTCATGGACACGGCCTTCGAGTTCATCCAAAGCATCGGTGGCCTCACCACTGAGGCGAACTACCCTTACCAGGCAGATGACGGGTCCTGCAATACGGCCAAGATGGCAAACCCCATAGCCTCAATAACCGGATACCAGGATGTGCCGGCCAACAATGAGAAGGCCCTCTTGCAGGCCGTGGCGAACCAGCCAGTCTCGGTGGCAATCGAGGGAGGTGGGTTTGGCTTCCAATTCTACTCAAGCGGTGTATTCTCTGGCTCGTGTGGAACCGATATTGACCACGCGGTCACGGCAATCGGGTACGGGAAGACCTCTGGGGGAACCAAGTATTGGCTGCTGAAGAATTCGTGGGGCACTGGGTGGGGTGAGAGCGGGTACATGAGGATCCAAAAGGATGTGAGCTCTAAGGCTGGTCTCTGTGGTCTTGCCACGAAAGCTTCTTATCCAACTGCATGAAGAAAGAAGAAGATGAAAAAAAAAAATTATGAGCTTATATATGTGATACTTTAGCTCTCTATATGTGTGTGAAATGAAGTCTAGCGTCTCTGTAAAAGAATCGAGTATAAGTGACAATACGTCACTAGGGGTGGTGTGTCCTACAGCAGAAGCTGCATGTTGTTAGAAAATTAGAGGCCTGCCAACCAAACTCGGTTTCAAGTGGTCGAATGAATGTGTGGGACAAGATGAAGAACATAGTCCCATAAGTGAATGGAATAGTTTCGTCAGTGTGATCTTAAGTACTGAAGTGTGTCCAACACCAGAAATATCATCCTTTAAAGTGATCCTTAATGGAAGCTGATGGAAAATGAAATGCCATCCTGTAATGTGCTTTGCTTGATATATTACAGACCAGCACAGGTGGTTATTCCTTTTTGGGACGATATCACAGCTCATCCTTAAATCATCCATCGCATTGACCCATTATTCTATGTGCTTCTTCTACTAAGTTGAATGAAGCCATAAAATAAAAAAAATTGCAGAAAATTTCTTAATGTTGTCTACCGGGATTCAACGCAGTATGCTGCCTCATTAAGGGAGTACTCGGATAGGAGTTAAAGTCTAAGACACATTCCTATCTCCACTGAATTTCACTCTTAACACTTTAAACGAGTTACGGACCAAGTAAGCATGTTATCTACTCTTTTTTAGTTTGATTAGATCATATGAGACTTATTTTGTATGCGCATCTTACGTGTGAATTCTCACACTCTTGTCACTCCTCTATACGAAGGTGGGTTGCCTTTGTTTAATCAAATTGAAAACGGCAAATCATTGCAAAAAACTAGCAAAGAAGCATGTGAAGAGTGCCCTCTCTTAATGTGAACCCTATTCATATTCATTGTTTGATGAGATCAAATACACATGATCAAATAGAGTTACTATTGAGATGTATGTGTAAGTTATGTTAAAAGGTTCCACATCGAAGAATTGGTGTAGCACGAAGTAGTTAATATATCTTAGTTACCTGAAACTCATTGACTTAAATTTCCAAATGAATGTAAGTGCAACCGAATAAGTTGACATGCATGGATTTGGCGATCAACCTCAAGCGAAGGTACCAAAATTCTACTCTGCACTCCTAACGGTTATTTTGGTATAGGTATTATCCAATGACTGTATGGGCCTAGGCATGTTTGCAGGAAAGCTCCCTTCGATCACTTGGAGGGTCAATATGAAGCACCGAAGTTAAGAGTCTAAAAAAATGAAAAGCACGACACTGAGAACTATTTTTTAGTGGAACATCAATATGAAGTTCGCCTTATATCTTGGTGAAGCCCTTGTGCAGATCAGCGGCTAGAGTCAGAGGCCTTCGCCGCTTCATCTTGGGCCGGGCTCGTCGCTTCTTCTCAACGACTACTCAGATGATGGAGGGAATCTCGCTTTTTTTGATTGGGGGGTTATAACAAGCCTAGACAACGCGGCTAAGACCAAACTATAGGCAAAAGTACAACCCAAGTGTCAAAATTTGGCACGAGAGGACACTTAAGTGCCAAAAGTTATGAAATGTGCACTTGAGTGTCACTTTTTTTGAAAATTGGATTACTTAACTGTCAACTGCGGCGAAGGCTACTGGAAATCCAACGTCGTTTATTTTAATAATATAACTTGCGGCTCACCGGAAGCTAAGTTAACAAAAAATCAACAAAAACGACATCGTTTTTATGCTGATGTGGCATTTAAAAAATGCATTAATATTAAATAACTTTAAAAATATATTATTATAAAATTGATTAATTTGAAAAAAAAAAAAGCAGGAAGGGGAGGGTTTGGGCAAGGGTTGTGCAGCCCTCGCCGTTACTGTCGTCACTACCCCGCCATCGCCGGGAAGGGCCGGCAATGATGGGTGAGGGTCGGCTAGTGGCTAGTGTTGCCGGGCCTTGGCCAACCCTCGCCCACCATCACTAGCCCTTCCCAGCGATGGTGGGACGGCGGCAAGGGCTACACAGCCCTCGCCCGAACCCCCCCCTTTTTATAAAATCAATTTTAAATTTTTATTTTTGATATGATTTGGACAATTTTTTTTTAAATTACCACGTTGATATTTTATTTTGAAAAAAATTACTCTATCAGCAAATAAAATCGCCGGAAAACAACACGTGGCAGTTTGGCCAAATTTTTTTGCCGTTGGCACTTAACTAATTTTTTTTTTTTTCTGATTTTAGCACTTAAATGTACATTTTCAAACTTTTGGCACTTAAGTGTCCTCCCGTGCTAAGTATTGGCACTCCAAGGGTCCGCACGTCCCAAACTATATATCAGATTTAGCTAGGTAATGACCTACTTTTCAAGAAAAAAATTTCACCTTCTTAGTTAATGAGTTTGATAGTACATAGATGACTTGAAAGATGTCAAATTAACATAGGATCCACAAATATGATTTTGATATCAACAAAAATGCTATAAAATACCCCTTATTAATGTCATATTAACAATAAATAATGCATGCACTTTGGAAAAACATTAGATTAAGGGCCATGTTATGTGTATCTAGATATACTCATTTTATGTCAATATCAAGTTGCATTCTTAAATGGTGCACTGTAATATACCATATTCTATCAGGGATAATTACATAAATGGTCTTTGAACTTTGATCCAATGTATAATGTTGACCCTCAAATTTTAATTTGTTCAATATAGTTCGTAAAGTTGTTGTAAATGTTCAATCTAACTCCTAAATATATGAAAATATCCAATGTTATCCTTGAACTTGAATTAATAAAAGGACAACATTGAACATATTTATATGATCCAATGATTAAATTGAATATATAGGGACCACATTAAACAAATTTTAGGGACGACATCGTACAATGGGTTAAAGTTAATGAATCACATTGAATAAATTAAAAGTTTAAGGACCATATTAATTATTGGGCCAAAGGTTGGGTCAAAGTTCTAGGACTATTTATGTCATTTTCCATATTTTGTTATATCAATTTCTACCAAGTACATAAAAAATAGATTTATTACAAAAGTACAAAAATATAAGGGAAATTACATAAAAAAAAAAAAAGTAGAATAAAATCGAAAGGAGTAGAAAGTGGGAATAGTTGGACGTGGTCAACGCATTAATCAACTTACCCACTTTCATGCACTTAGTATTTGGACGTGCCAATTAAAAATTTAAGTGGGATAACATAGGGTATAATGTGTACTCTATAATGGGGAACAATGTCCTGCTCTTCTTGCCCACTCACTTTTTCCCTTTTTTTTTTCTTTTAAATTGTAACATATATCAAGATCGATATGTCAAATTTGACAATTTCTATTTCTCATTTAGTTTTTCCTCTTTACTCTCTTTTTGTACTATTTTAGTAAATTTTCCTCTAAGCAAGATATTAGGTAGTTGAGCTTATTTAATTTCTATTCATGAAAAGATAGAATCATGAAGTTATTGTTTGAGAGTGAAGTAAGACATCAATTTCTATGTTTCTTGAGCAACAAATTGATTGAACAATTCATTCATGCATGATATATCCTAGCCAAATCAACAACTGATATTTTAAGTATGGTTATGTAAAATTCAGAATGGAATTTCCTTTACAATTCTACCCCATTATTAATTGAATTGTGCGGCAAATTGGTATACTAGGTGAAAGCGGTCCTTGAAAAAGATAAAGGAAATAATTTAAGCCTGAGGAATTTATTAGTACTTGCATCTTTACACTGGACAAGAAATCGATCAATACGCTTAATGGTTGATTGTTCATCTTCGCTGGAAAAATAGTAAAGTCAGGTGTCCCAAATCTTTTAGGACAATGTAGTATTTCAATCCAATTTGGACACAATTTCTTGATAATCCCTCTTTCTACTACTAACTCCCGTTGAACTTCGTCAGCCAATCTTACCGAACTGCAATGTTGATTCGGTAGAACATCCTCCCCCTAAGTGGTGATGCCGATCTTGTTAGGTTGTCCAAATTTATGTTAATCAGCAAATTAGGCCTAATAGGGAAATTCACATTGGGTAGTACCAATAGACCCTATGGCCTTACATTTTTAACATTTGGCATTTGACCAAGTTGTTGACTAGTTCGGGTGAAAGTATCAAAAAAGTCTTAAACCTATTGTAGTTTTAAACCTTTCAATTTGACCAATTTAGTTCTAAACCTTTTTGTATTGGTATTAATTGAGTCTATCTAGCCAATTTATGCTAGAAATTGTTGATATGGACACCGGTTGTCTTACATGACATAAGCGATGCTGACGCAGATATTTTTATATAATTTTTAATAAATTTTCGATTTTTTTAAATTTTGTATTAATTTTGTCCTTGTTATTTTTCCTTTTATTTTATTTTCCATCTCTTATCCTTCTTTTCTTTTTTTCCTTTCTTTTTTTTGTTCTTTCTTCTTGATTTTCCTCCACCATCCTCCATCCAGTGGTGGTTGTCGGTTGTTGGCAAGGACAAGGGCCTAGTCACTCTTGCCAGCCACAAGCAATATTTTCCCTCACTAGCCTTTTGGCAAGGGTTGGCGAGGGCTAGGCGAGGCTGCCTTTTGCCAGATCTAATGAGGGGATCCTCACTCAGCCTTCACTAGAGGTTGGGGAAGGCACCCCTTGCCAATGCCAAAGGCCAGTGAGGGGAGCAAGGGCCAACCTTGCCTAGACGAGGCCCCTTGCCATTTGAGCGAGGCTACCCTTGTCGCAGGGTCCCCTCACCAAATTTGGTGAAAGGTGGCCTCGTTGGTTTTTGCCTTTTGGTTGGACAAGGCCCCTCATCAACACTAGAGGCCAACCCTTGCCCTTGTTGACAATTGTCGACCTTTGTTGACCAGCGGCAGGTGGAAGAAAATAAGGAAGAAATAAAAAGAAAGAAAAAAAAAAAGAAAAGAAGGAAAAAAAAAAAAAAAAAAAAAAAAAAAAAAAATTCAAAAAAGTAATTAAAAATTATATAAAAATGTCCATGTAAATGTCGATTGTGCCACATAGGATGAATGACATCCATGTTAGCAATTTCCAACATAAATTGATCAAATGAACTCAATTGATTTCAATGTGAAAATATGTAGGACTAAATTGATACCAATACAATAAATTTATGACTTTTTTGGTACTTTTTCCGACTAGTTTGGGTTGCCAACTTATTATTTTGAATTAGGTTATTTCAAACATTATTTATTAGGTGATCTACATTATTTCTCCTTAATTAGAAAACTCATGACTCTGCACAATCATTAATTTTATTGGTTTGATCACATTTTACATGTGACTCATGATACAATTAGCCGTGACATCTTGCTGTTCTTCAAGCAAGCTACTCATGGCTGACACCTGGAACGACATCCCTTGATTGCTCTTCACTTAAATACCTTGAAAGATTTGGCTTTTTCGCATTGAAATCCCTATGCCGCTCTCCTAGCGGCTAAAAATTTAGAAAGTGCACCAACCCCGTCGTCAGTTTGTGGCATTGATTGTTGTTTCCTGTAGCATTGGTGGACTCTTGTTGATTTGGTTCTTGCCATACTAGTCTCCTCAATTCAACAAAAATGCATTTCATCAAGCACATCAAAAACATGTTTCACAAAAAATGATGAAATGATAGATTGATGGATTGACATGAATTGCCAAAGGTTGCAAAAGGTCCTTTGTTAATTTTGGATAAGAAAGTAAATGACAAGAAATTTAAAAATTCAAGTTAGGAACAATCATTGGTAGTGATTTAAAATGCATGAAAGTAAAGATAAAGGATAAATTTGTAGAATAACATTGAGTTCTTTGGTTGATTGAGAGATGAGCCTTTATAAAGAGTACGATGTGGATATCTATAGCCTGCAATCAATTACCAACAGCTATTGAATTTGAAAAGATGACTTACTAATTATATCTTCGAAACAAATAACTTCATAATCCTATTGGCCATTACAAGTAAATACAAATCCATATTTTCTATTATCTAGAAAAAAATTTCAACAATAAGTTTTAAAAAAAATCCTAGAATATTAGTATTAGACGTAACTACCCAATAGTTTTGTTTTTCTGCCGATTGCATGCTATTACTTTGTCAATCAACTTCTAAAGTTTTGATTAAGGCTCTCATCGGTTTTCACTTTGTGTGTTGTCAATGATTTTATCGGCAAGTTGTTGATTCCCTTCAAGCTAGCGATAATTCTATTCATTGATGACTTCTATTTTCACTGAACTCTACTCTCATGGACAAAGTCCGTCACTTATCGATATTAATCAAAAGTTGGTCATTTTTTGGTGTCAACATCATTAATCAAAATTTGCGGTACTCATTCATGATCTATAGTAATCTTACTTACTGAGAGATAGTTTCAATTTAAATGTTAGGTATTGGGAATTTACTTGTGTACCGTAAATTGTTATAGTTTACTCAAAATTATATACATATTCTTGAAAAATGGGTGTAATAATTAATAACAAAATGTACTTGTTCATGCTGTTCAACATATTTTCCAAGTAGCAATGATCTATCAAGGTACAAAATTGAGTCATTACATGCTATGATATTATATATGATGATTGTACTTACCAACAAGATTGGTTAATGTGTGTTATGTTTATGGATAAAAGTATGATCAACATATAAAATTCTCTTATAATGAGTGTTTACAGTTTTGTATTGTCACGAAACATGTCCCAAAAAAAAATATAAGCAGATAATAGAATGATCATTGACTTTCCGTTGATCTATCTAGTTAATGTGACTTGCGTATATGTTTCCATCATTGATGATTTGATTGTACTAAATTAGCAATCCCTCAATTCTCGCTTGCAGTGAATTAATGTGGCGATAGATTCCCTTTTTAGTTGGAAAAAATCATTTTCATAGTGAAATATGGGACAAAGTGTCCTTAAAAAATTGCCACGAGCATTATTTGATGGCCACAAATGCTTTATATGAGAGATAATGACACAAACAATCTCTAAATTTTGATCTAATATATAATGTTGTTTCTGAACTTTAATTTATTTAATATGAGCTTTTGGCCCAATATACAATGTTGTTTTTAAACTTTTAATTTGTTTAACATGAACTTTGAACTTTTGACTTTTAAAACTCAATGCTTAATTTCTCAGTACTTAATTTTTTATCAAACGAGTCTTCATTTGATAGAATATTTGGGTTATAAGCAAGCCCCACCCACTACCTATTTTCACAAAGAAGGGTAAGATGAAGCCAAATGGGCAATGTCTTCAAGTGATAAACTTGAATTTCTAGAAGCGATGAAACATTTTGACAATGGCAATGTTGATTAGTCGCACCAATAAGCCATGTACCTTGTTAGAGAGATCTTTCATAGAGAGCTCATGTTTAATCCCGTCAATGTTATCCACTTCTATATGATATTTACTCAAAACTCTAAATCAATAAATTATCGGACAACTAAAATATATTAATTACTCCACCTTACACCATATTTATCATGGTTGAGGCTCCTTTTGTTTTATATTTTCCTTAATTGCTTGTTTAACTCATGAATTAAATCTAGGGAAAATTCCAAATAAGAGCCTGAAATATCCTTATTTTCTCAAATAAGGGCCCGAAATAGACCTTGTGTTAAATATGAGTCTGAATTGGTAATGGTTGTGTCAAATAAGAGTTTGATCTTGCCAGTTGCTAGCTTGCTGAATATATCAACCGATTAAAGAGTGTGTTCATCCAAATACAATTTTAATTTTAAATTATTTTTTATTCATTTCTTTCTTTCTTTTTTCTTTCTAAGGAGGGTCACTGGTCATTGGCAAGGGCAAACAAGGGCTTGACTAATCTTGCCGGCCGTGGGCAAGGCCGCCCTTGCCAGATCTAGCGAGAGTTGGCATCGCTTGGGGCTGACAAGAGCTTGGTGACCCTCACTAGCCATTGACGAGGCCTTGCCCAGATTTGGCGAGGGTTGACCTCATCAATGGCCACAAGGGCAAGGGTTGCCTTGTCTTAGTGAGGCCATTCCTCATCAAATTGGGTGAGGGTGACTCTTGCCCAACCTCCTCTAGGCATCACTAATGGTCGGCTATTCACTAGCGAAGAAAGAAGAAAAACTAGAAAGAGAGAAAAGGAAGGAAAAAAGTAAGAATTCAAAAAAAAGGAAAATGACAAAAATATCATTGATCGCTAGAAAGTTAAGTCTTTATTTAAAACAAAAATAACCACTTCAGATCCTTATTTGAAACGAAATCCACATCAAGCCCTTATTTGAAACAATCATGAGACCTCAGGCTTTTATTTCAAATAAAGTCTACTTTATGTCTTTATTTGAGAATATGAAGGCACCCAGGTCCCTATTTGTAATTTTCCCATAAACTATTAACCAATATCTCAAATTGAAAAAAGAGAATTTTAGATAAGAAAAAGCAGAGTCCATCTCAAACACGTTTTCATGGGCCTCATCAAGTAATAATTTCAGCTAGTCAAACAAATAACCAACATTGATGTGCTCCTGATTATGATAATGCTGTAAAGTGGAGACCACCCCTCATCCACTTTCTCCTTTTGATTTCAACGGAAGTAAAATATTCACCACGTTGAGAATTTTATATTATTCTCATACGAGCTGTCTTTGAGCAAGTAAAGTTGAACTTGAAGCCGACCAAGCTTCACAATTACCAATGAATCTGATTGGTAACACAATTGAGTGTCGAAAATTAAAAAGTTTAGTAGAATTATAACTAATATCGACTAAAAAATTCAATTAAATACAAAAAACTCATTTAATATGGTGAGTTTTATTAAGTAGAAAAATGTAATCAATGGCGATTAGAATAGTGCCAATTATACTTCTAAATTCTATCAACAATTATCGCAGTTTCCTTTAAGTAAGAAAGTCGACAATATTCAACGGTAAATTTCAATCGCTTATTAAATAACTTTTTATTTTTTCTTTCAGCACTTGTGATTCAATATTTAAATTCTCCGCATTTAGTCTAAATAGTGGACTATAAATAACCCCATCGACTACCTTCTTCCACAAAGATGGAAAGATGAAGCCAAAAAGGCAATGTCTGGAGGAGAGGAATCGTGGATTTCTAGAAGAAATAAAACGTATTGATAGCGGCAGTGTTGGCTAGGCGCACCAAGGAGCCCTGTAACTCGTCTCGAAGAGAGCTCAAGTTTATCAAAGGAGTCTTCAGTTAATAGATTATTTGAGAAGTTGTACTCTAATAGTGGGTTATAAACAATATCCACCCACCACTTTCTTTCACAAAGAAGAGAGATGGAGCCAAAATGGCAATGTCTAGGGACGGAACCTGAATTTCTAGAAGCAATGAAACCTTTTGACAGTGGCAATGTTGACTAGTCGCACCAATGAGTCATGTGCCCCGTCCAGAGATACCTTTGAGAGAGTGCTAATGTTTGACCCCATCAACATTATTCAGTTGGGCTTAACATTAACTCAAAACTTTAAATCAATAAGCTATAGGTCAAATAAAATGTATTAATTACCTCTTCTTACACTATGCTTGTCATGGTCAAGGTTCCATTTGTTTTGCAAAAAATGTGATATTTATGAAAAGGAAAACAACAATATTTTCTAGTGTTTAGCCTAGACCAGAAAATGAACTAGCAAATATTTTCCATAGTTTGGTAAGAAAAAATGTCACTTGATTTTCCTATAAACACACACACAGTGATTTGCGCATGGATAGCCAAGAAACCTGGCATGGACACTGAGGCCTCAAGCCTAGATCCCCAACTGCTGAGCATGAACACGAATATTAGTCTTGGGTCCATAGCTCTGTAGAAACCGAGCCCAAGAACTTGATGCCCATGCCTAGCTCCCTACGCCTCAACTTGGGTCTATAGAGATTGTGCCCAAGTCCTTGATGCCCAAGCCTAGTTCCATTGAGGCTAGGTCCTAGACTCTGGCACATGGAATTGAGATCCCAACACTAGAGCCTAGGTTAATCAAGGTTGTGTTGGAGACTCCAGTATCAGTGTCCATGCCCAGGTCCATTGAGGTTGAGCCCAAGGGCAGCATCTTGAGCATGGGCATTGGTGTCTTGGGCATGGCCTTGATGGACTTGGGCGTGGTAGCCAGGCCTTGGGCACAACCTAGATTGACTTGGGCTAGGGCTTTGGGGACCTAGCCCCACTACCAAGGGCTCTTGGATGAGCATTGAGGTTCCCATGCTCATGCATAGAATTTCTAGTCCAAGTACCGATACTTAGTCGTATTTTTGAAAATGATTTTCGATTTTTTAAAGAAGAATTCATTTAACTAATTTTAAGTTTTAGTAGAAATTTTTTTTTCCTTTGACTGCGAAAAGATTTTCTATTAACTCATTATTTCAAGTTATCTAAATGCCAAAAAATGAGAAAAAAAGTTCGCAAAATAAACGGAGTCTCAATGTGAGATTTACCAGTAGGAAATGTTTGCCAATAACATAGTTTAGTTGCCAAATTGCAAATCATTTATCATTAAATTACTGTCAGTGGCTAAAAGTCAATCCAAGTTCACATCTTTCCCCATAAAACAGAAAAATTCATGGCTAGTCATAAAATCTCCTGCAACGGTTATTTCATCCATGGTAACACAAAAATTATTTTCATTATCGAATGTGACATCTGTTATCATGAAAAATCATGGCAGAGTCTAGTGAAATTCAATGAATATCGTGGTAGAGTCTAATCAACATTTTTCGGCCGCCTGAGTCCATCAAGGCCGAGCCCGAAACCCCAATACCTGTACCCATTGCCCTAATGCCTGGGCCCTAGTCCATAAAGGTTGATCACGAGATCCTAATATGCGAGCTTGGATCCCCAACACCCTGGCTCAAGTCCACAAAGATTGTCCTCAAGTTTACAAAGGTTGTGCCTTGGGTCCATGGACGCCGGGCCCAGGACTATGGTGTCCACACATGGATCCATCAAGGCTGGACCTAAGACCCTAGTGCCCATGCCTCTACCCCCGGCGCTCGGGTCAGGGGCCTTTGTGGCTGAACTTGGGAGTCTAGTACCCATACCCAGTTCTCAAATTGCCCATGCACAAATTACTAGCACCTAAATAGTGTTTGTCTATTTAGGAAAATCAAATCAAATCTTCTTTATCAAACGATAGAAAATATTTTTCAACTCATTTTCAAGTTTCATACAAACATTAGAAGATAAAGTCATTTTTTCTAAAAAATAGTTTTCATAATTGTCATATTTTTCACAAAATAAATGAAACATAAATTTGTTTAATTACTAGTCTCCAAATCCTAAGATTTTAATGTGGAAGTTCACGTCATTTCTTAGCAGGGTGGGACAACTCTAAAAAGCACTTTTGATTTAAAATTATTAACAATTCTCGCAGCTTGTGTGGACGCAAAAAATTATTTTAATGTATAAACATAATGAAAAACTTCAAATAAGTATGAATTATAGATCTTGTTATCAAGTGTTTCTAGAGTATTTATGAAACATGATGACTAGAAATATTTCAATTTTCAAATGAAGTCATTATACATGACCTCAGAAAATAGTGCATTGAACACTGTAAACTTTACTTCTTTGTTTACTTAACAAATGAACCAGAAGAGTCATTTATAATAACTGAAATTTAAAAGATAAACTTTTAAGTAAAAAGTAAAATTCATTTCAAATGTTTTTAATGTGTCGCGTGGAGCAATAATTTCAGTAAAATAACCATGGTGGATGTGCTCCTACCTATGATAATACCGTAGTGTGGAAACAACAGTCATCCACTCCCTCCTTTTAATTTAAACGAAAGTGGAATAATCACCAGGTTTAGAATTGTATATATTCTCATATGAATTGTCTTTGACCAAGTAAGTTGAAGTGGAAGCCAACCAAACTTCACAATTACGGACGACCCTGTTTAGTAGCACAATTAAGTGTCAAAAATTTGAAAGTTCAGTACTAATTATAACTACTATCGATTTAAAAGTTTCAATTAAATAGAAAAAGCTCATTTAATATGGTGATTAAAAATGTGTTAATCAATGGCAATTCGAATATTGCCAATTATACTACTGATATCTATGAACTATTGTCCAGTTTCATTTACGAAGTCGATCAACAATATTCAACGGTCAATTTTTAATTGCTTATTAAATAACTTTTAATTTCTACTTTCAGCGCTTACAATTCAATACTTCAATTCTCAGCATTTGGTCTTATAGTGGGTTATATAAACAACCCCACCCACTACCTTTTTCCACATATATGGAAAAGATGAAGCCAAGAAGCAATGTCTAGAGGAGAGGACGCATGAATATTTAAGGCAATAAAACGTATCGATAGCGGCAGCGTTGGCCAGGCGCACTAAAGAACCGTGTAATTCGTCCGGACAGATCATCCAATGAAAGCTCTACTTTGAACCCCTCTATATTATGCAGTTTGACCTCACTTTCACTTAAAAATTTAAGACAATAACTTCTTGGCTAATTAGTACCCTCGCTCTTGCACCTTAACAAATCTCCCTTTCATTTGTGAGTATCGACTCTGCCCATACCCTTTTACCGCATGAAATTTTGATGTTTTCTTACCTTTTTGGATTAATACAACCAAAAACCTTAAACTGATACATATGTGACCAGTTTACCCCAATTAATTTTTTAACTACAAAAAACCCAAACCAGTATACTTGTGACAAATTTACCCCTTTTTTGACTATTGAAAAATCTCAAACTGGTATATTTATAACAAATTTACCCTCAATTGGTTTCATTAAATTGGATTAATGTCATAAAAAATCACAATCTGGTACTTATGACAAATTGAGGGTAAAACCTTAAACTTGTACATCCGTCAATTGCCGTGTGTCATCCAAATTAACAATTTGGCAGTAAAATTTAACGAAAAATAATTGAGGATAAATTTGTCACGGATATATCAGTTTTGGATTTTTATGATATTAAACCTATTTTATATTCCAATATTTAGTTTATTTTTTATACATATTTAGATAAATCCATTGCATCAATAAACAAATAAATAAAAGGTAAAAAAATTATTTACATGAGCTTAGGTTTTTTTTTTTTCACATTTCAGGATAGGATTAGTTTAAATTTATTGCTAGTGTCATCGAATAGATTAGTCAAATTTTTAGTTTATTAGATTAGTACTGTTCGCTTTTCATGTGTAGTTTATAGGGTCCTGTCTCGGGGTGTTATCTCAAAGCCTTCTAATAATTTCGCCGAATAAAGCTTGAATTATTTTCTTTTCTTAATTTTTCTTTATATACGTTTATTGATTGATTTATTTATTATTTGAGCTTTTATGCATGGTAATATAGAATTGTATGTTTAGAAATGAAAATCAGAACATGATTGCATCAAATATGTTTTATTAAAAGAGAAAACGTACAAGCAACAGATGTTAGGCAAAACTAATGTAACCATGTCCTCAAACGCTACATTATTAGTTTGCAGAAGCAAGGCTTGCCTCCTGTGCCTTTCACGGCTTCTAACCAGCCTGGGAATAGATTAGTAGCAACTTTAATTAAAATATGATGAATAAAAGATGCGAAATTAAATTGCTGTCGTTAGGGTTTGGGAGAGTTCATGCGAAACATAAATGCCAAAATTGGTGCCACCTTATAAGAGTATTATTTGCGCTCTCCAACAATCTGTTGAACTCCCGTAGGGATCAGTTTTTTAATTCTATTATCACTCCAACATTGACCATCAACATATATATAAGAAAATTCGCATTTTGTGTTATACACACACATGTCCCTTAACTAAGTTGAGGAGGAATGGACACATAAGGAGTAAATACGTCCCTTTCCCGAATAATAGGTAAGACTTCATATATTAAGTAGGGGTATGAGTTATTTTAAGTGAGAAATGATGCGAATTAAATATAATATCTATCATATTCAAGAAAACGTTTAACTACTTAACCAATCACTTAATGGTTTGTTATAACAATTTAAAAAATGGTTTTCATTTGTTTTCCATGGGTCAATTTTCAAGCATGTCATTCCAACCTATATTCTCATATGTCTTATTTTTCACAAATGGACCAATTTGACACGTGAAAATATGGTTAAGTGAAAACCAATCTGTATATAATATGTAAGAAGTAAAAAATATTATGTTAAATAGCCGGAAATCTAATCAATCTTCCAGGGGGAAACAAGCATTACGATTAACGATCTTAAATAGCCGACCACAGATTGGCAGAGGCCATGTACATTGTTTTCTGATTGTTAAAGAGTTGCAATTTGTGATTTTCTTGAGCACATGATCACTCGAAATGCCTAAAATTTGACTAATCAAGTAGAGTCGAATAAAACTTACGCAGCTTTCTGGATGTTTTGTGAATCTTTAGGTAGTCAAATCTCTACAATATTTCCTTGTATTATAAAAAAAATTAAATAAAGATACTCTCCCACATCCTCCTCACGAAGAGAGACTTCTGATTTATCGGCAAAAAGGAAAAAAGAAAAAATGAAAAAGGACTTCCCGTTTCACTCAAAACAGCCCATGTTGAGCAGAACGATCTACACTATCAATTAGGAATCGCTCTAAGTTGAACTATAATTTTTTAAGTACTTGTTTCAAGGCCTTTTCTCTCTCTTAGCGCTCCCTCCCTCCCTCTGTCTCTCTCCCTGTGAAAAATTAGAGCTTTGTCTTCTCTTACGCACATGCTTTCTCTTCTCCTTGACTCTCTCTCTCTCTCTCTCTCTCGCGCGCGCGCGCGCTCTCTGTCATCTTCTCCCGCTCGATAGAGAGTAAAGAAACAAGAAAAGGTGACAGCATTGAGGTAAAATTAAGGCCTGTTACGCAACGAATTTTAGCTTTGTGGATACAGTGTGAGCTGCTTCTCTTGCTTTTGCTCCTCATTGCGAATTTAATAAGATGATTTGCCCCAATTTGAAGAATTGGAGTTTGGGTTTGGTTAGGATTCTTAAAGATGATCATTCAATTTTATCCCAATTTTTAAAATAAGTCTAGGGATCTCCAATCAGATGAGTAAACCACGACATTTACCTTCTCAATTACTGACTTTAGCTTACCAACATGCCACATTGGATGATATATTATAAATTAATGTCATTTGGATTTTCCAGGTGAAGCAATTAGTTGGTGGCACTCAAGTAAGTGAAAAATAATTATGATAGTTAAGTAAGTGCCATACAAAAGTTATGTCACTTGTAATATTCTTATTCTAAATTTAGTCATTCACGTTGATTTTGATCAAAAATCACTAACATGGATGCTAATCATGCTACATGACATAATCAATGCCGAGTGCACAATTTTTGCATATTTTTCTTAAAATTTCTCAAAATAATATTACTTTTAAAATGTATAATATGTATTTCCTTTTGTCCTTTTCTTTCTTTTCTTTCCATTCATTTTTCATCAGTCTTTTTTCCTTTTTTTGATGGCTAGTGACAGCAACTGTTGTGGAGATAGCTAAGCAGGGGTCGAGACACCCTCGCCTACCCTCATTAGCCCTTAGGCCGGTGAGGGCTGTGACGCCCTTATTGTGGCTAGCAAGGACCGCAAAATTCTCACCTCTCCAGATCTACAAGGGTGTCACAACCCTCATATGATCTATGCGAGGGCTCATGAGCACTCACCATAGCCAATTAGGGCCTAGGCAAGATGAGGGCTCACAAGCCCTTGTTTAGTGATCAACAAGAGTCTCCATGCCTTGGCTAGTGGCCGGTGACCCCACTCGGCTCTTAATGTAGGATGGTCATTTTAGCACTGGTCATACAACATAGGACAGTTGGCGTTAACTTTAGAGATTACAACCGAAATTCACCGAAAGACTAAATTGGCAAAAGGTTTAAGATTATATTGGCACAATTAAAGGTTGAAAACTGAATTAGTGTCGTGCAATAGGCTTACGACTTTCTAAACAATTATCCCAAATTAGTTCAATCAAAAGTTCGCTCAAAGTTGTCTTTTTGTCAAAGTGCATCGACATGCCACGTGAATCTTTTGGACGTTGATTATGTAAACTGCCACGTCGTTTTTTCCAAGTTACCAAATCTTATTTTTCCTTTTTTTTTGGCCAAAATAATATATGCCACAATCTAAAATTAAGATAAAAAAAATTATGGTCACGTCATCTAATTGTTCGAATTTTCAAATCGATTTGGATTTTTGAAAGTTTAAGAATTATATTAAATAATAAAGAAAATTCATGAACCACATTAAATATTTAAAAAGTTCAAGGACCACAAAAGTACTATTTCTAATTTTATACACAAAAAAAATTATGGAGTGTTTAAGTTTCAAACTATATATTTATACAAGGGGTGCACTTGTGTAATTGAGTCGAGTCGACAATAATTTGATACTTCAGCTTGACCCAACTCAAATAGCCAAGACTTGATATTGGATTTAAAGCAAGTTATCAAAAGTTTGAGCTCTACTCAATTATTCACTTTTTGTTATTTGAAAGTTGAATTAAAGTCAAACTCGAGCTCGAATAGTGAAAATATGCTATAATTGAAACTTTAATAAAAATATTTTTTGGACAATGCTCACTTGAGTGTCATAACTTTTTTTTGGATGCCATAACTTCTAAAAACCATTCAATTGAGTGCCATAAATTTCACTTGATCACTTGAGTGCCATAAAGCTACGATGGCATAGCACTCATGGTGAACGTTTTTAAAAAATCATAGCACTCAAGTGATCGATTGACAAGTTATATGATATTTGAGTGATTAGAAAAAAAGTGATAGCACTCAAGTGAACGCTATACATAATTTATGATACTCAAGTGATCGAAAAAAGTTATTACACTCAAGCGAGCATCATATGAAATTTATGACATTTGTAGCGTGCTTTTCTCGATTTCTTTTGCTCATATTTATTAATTTACATAAATAATTAAAATAAGTAAAGATTTAATCCTCCCACTAGACTCACTTAATTAGACTTTGAACAACATGAACTCAAAAAGAATCAAAATTGAGTTTGAAAAATTTGACAGTCAAACTCAAATAGCTCGAGTAGCTTGATTGAGTTGTATCCTTAATGTAAAACATTGGGCAAAAAAAAAAAAAGAAAGTACCAAAATTTGGCATAAGGAGAGTCTTAAATGCCAAAAGTTATGAATGATACAATTAAGTATCACTTTTTGAAACTTAGAAAATTCAGTGCCTACTCCAAATGAAGGTTCTTGGAAATCCTAATGGCACATTTTAAATAATTTAACTCATCTACATGGCTCGTCGGAGGGCTAAATTAGCTTAAACTCACCAAACGATGTCGTTTGGCTTTGGATTTGAATTTTAATATAAATATTAATTAAATTAAATTAAAAATAAATTATTCAAAAACCAAGGGAATTGTAGAACTCGGCAAGGGCTGCAACCTTTTTTAAAATAAATTTATTTTTTAAATAATTTAATTAATATTTATATTAAAATTCAAATCTGAGACAAAATTATGTTGTTTTCAGCTTATCTAGCCATGTCAGCAGGCACTTGTCTCGTTAGAAAGATACCATGTCAACATTTTGACCAAAATTTCTCATCATCAACACTTAAGTGATCCATTTTTCTTTGATTTTGACAATTAAGTATATATTTCTGAACTTTTAGCACTTAAGAGTCTCACCCTGTCAAGTTTTGATGTCTGGGATGTCAGCACTTCCAAAACATCGTAAGCGTCTAGAACCTCCTCCCAAACTAAGAAAACGTGTGCAAAATGGGAACATAGACCCCGGTCGTCTAAAGTTGATATTGGTCATAGAATATGATTTCAGTGTCGAAGTGGGGTTTTCTTTTTTGCACCCCACGAGTCACTCGCACTTAATTTTATTGCCAAAGAATCACTCTTAAGACCGATTCATTCCCACAGGAACATGAATCCCAATAACTTACACAAGACCATAAGACAAAGAGGCATGCAAATACGTATCTACGTATAACGACATGCATTAATAGAGTACATGAAAAGTTGAAAATTGCAATACATGCACATGTGTGGAGGCAAATATGTATGTATAGGTCCAAGTACCTAACCAGTGACAAAACGAAATAAGCCAACGATTCACCTTTTGCTAGGAGTTCAGATCACCACAAAATCAACAAGCCTCTTCGAACTATATATTTTTGCACTACATTACATGTTTAACGGAAGCATTTTGAATAATCACCCATCAGTCAACGAGAACCAGAGCACTCCGATTGCATATGTGCTATTCATGATGAGCGTGCAGTAGAAAAGCTTAATTCTTAGTCTCGGGGTCTATGTCAGAATAGTTATAGTTATCAAGGCAACTAGGAGGAGCGAAAGGTCCACTGAAGCAATATCGAGAGAGAGTGAGAGTGACAACAATGGGGCAACGGTTTGTCTATAAAAAGCCGTCATCCCCGTTTGGAGATGTACACAAATTGAAAGAGCCATTCACCTGGTCACTCCTATTGTGTCCTAGACATCACCCAAACCACTACTATGGCCAAACAAAACCAACTCTCATTCCTCACATCAGCCACTCTTTTGGTCATTCTAGTCTCTGTTTCGGAAACGCTTTGTCGCCCTCTTGGAGAGGAACACTTGTTAAAGCAACATGAGGAGTGGATGGCAATCAACAGGCGCATCTACAAGGATGCCGCCGAAAAGGCAAAACGGTATGAGATATTTCAAGAGAACGTTAAGCGCATCAATGCCTTTAACAATGGTAAGGACGTGGGGTATAAGCTGGCTGTGAACAAGTTCACGGACCTAACAAACGAGGAGTTCCGTGCTTCCTACACCGGCTACAAGAGGAGACCCACCAGTGTCCTGTCCTCCGTGGATGGGAAACCGTTCAAGTACGCGAACTTCACCGCCACTCCAACCGCCTTAGACTGGCGAACCAAGAAGGCCGTGACGTCTGTCAAGGATCAAGGCCAGTGCGGTGAGTGGAAAATCAAAATTTGTCTCGCGCATGCGTCAAAATTTCATGTTGTACTCAAGCTGTTAATAAACACAACAAAAATAAATTACATAAAACTATTATATTATCTCCTTTTTCACTCTTACATTCATTCGACACCTATCTTACTATACATATACATATGCCACCTATTTTGTACATAATTTGAACAATATATGGTTTCCTGTCGGAGGAAACTTACTATCTCCTTGTGCAGGAAGTTGTTGGGCGTTCTCGGTTGTCGCAGCCATAGAAGGGATTACCATGATCAAGAAGGGGAAGTTGTTGTCACTATCAGAGCAAGAACTCGTGGATTGCGATGTTAACGGAAAGAATTTAGGCTGCGAGGATGGGTTAATGGACAGTGCCTTTGAGTTCATCATAAGCAAGGGCGGCCTCACGACTGAGGCGAACTACCCTTACCGGGGAAAGGAGCAGACCTGCAACACGGCCAAGACGGGGTACCATGCGGCCTCAATAACTGGATACCAGGATGTGCCGGCCAACAATGAGAAGGCCCTCTTGCAGGCAGTGGCAAACCAGCCGGTCTCAGTGGCAGTCGAGGCAGCAGGGTTTGACTTCCAATTCTACTCAGGCGGCGTGTTCAAGGGCTCATGCGGGACCAGCGTCGACCATGCGGTCACAGTGGTCGGATATGGGAAGACCTCTGGCGGGACCAAGTATTGGCTGCTGAAGAATTCGTGGGGTACCGGGTGGGGCGAGAGCGGGTACATGAGGATCCAGAGGGATACGCACTCTAAGGCTGGTCTCTGTGGTCTTGCCATGAATGCCTCTTATCCAATTGCTTGAAGAATAATGAAGATGGTAAAATAAATTATGAGCTTATATATGTGATACTGGTTCTTAGGCTCTCTATATTTATGAAATGAAGTCTAGCGTCTCTGTAAAAGCGAGTGTAAGTGACAATGCATCACTAGGGGTGGCGTGTCCTCCAATAGGAACTGCATGTTCCTAGCAAAATTAGAGGCCTGCCAAGTAAACTCGGTTCCAAGTGTTTGAATAATTGTGAGGGACAAGGGAAAGAATATAGTCCCGTGAATGAATGGAATAGTTTCATCAGCGTGATTTTAAGTACTGAATTGTGTCCAACACCAGAAATCTCATTCTGTACTGTGCTTTCCTTGATAGATTACGGACCAGCACAGGCGGTAGTCCTTTTTGGTTAAAATCCACGACAATAGTAAAATTGGACAATATTATAGCTCATACTTAAATCATTCATCGCATTCACCAATTATGCTATGTCCTTCTACTAAGTTGAATGAAGCCACCAAAAAAAAAAAGCAATTTCTAGAAAAGCTCTTAATGTTGTCCATCGGGATTCAACGTAAGTATGTTACCTCATAACGGGATGACAGGAGTTAAACTCTAAGTCATAGGCATTCCTATCTCCACTCAATTTTACTCAACACCTTAGATAAATGAGTTATAGACCAATTAAACATCAATTCACATGTGACTTATTTTTATGCGCATCTCATGCGTGAATTCTCACACTCTTGTCATTCTTCTATGCGAAGGTGGGCTGCCATTGTTTAATCAAATTGAAAACGGAAAACCATTGCAAAAAAATGGCAAAGAAAAGTGCCCTCTATGAGTGTGACCCCAATTCATATACATTGTTGGATGTGATGAATTTCACATGATCAAACAATGCATGTCACTTGAGTTCATATCCACTTAAATTATTTTTATCGTTGAGAGTTGCCGTTGAGATATATGTGTGGGTTTTTTAGAAAATCCCATGTCGGAGAATTAATATAATGTGAAATAGTTAAAATATCATAATTGACCCAAAATTCATTGAATTTGGATTTTGAGTGAAAGTGAGTATAACTTAATATGTTGATATGCACAAATTTGGACTCTTTTTTGACGATTTCCCCAAGTGATTATATCGTCCAGTGATGATATAGACGTAGACATTTTTGCTGGAAAACTCCCTTCGATCATTTGGAGGATCAATAAGAAGCACCAAAGTTAAATTTCTTAAAAAAAGAAAAGCATGGCACTGGGAGCTGTATTTTAGTGGAACATTAACATGATGTTCGCCTTGTATCATGGTGAAGCCCTTGTCCAAATCAATGGCGAGGGTCAGAGACCTACGCCGCCTTGTCTTGGGTCGGCCTCGCACGTGGCAACGGGGGTCGCGGCTTTGCTTCATCTCCACGACTTGTCAGACGATGATGAGGTTCTTACTATCTTTGGTTGTGGGGGCTACGACAAGTCTGGACAAGGCGGCTGAGACCAACTGGTATATGAGATTTAGCTAGCCAATGACCTACTCTTTACGAAAAAATTTCACTTTATTCTTATTTGATGAGTTTGATAGTACATTGATGATTTGAAGGACGTGAGATTAACATAGGATCGAAAAATATGATTTTGAAATCAATATAAATACACCTTGTTAATTTCATGTTAATTAGCTTGTAATGAGTGTTTACAGTTTGTATTATTGGTCTATCTTGTTAATGTGAATTGTGTTTATCGTTTCCATTGCTGATGTTTAGATTGTACAAAATTGGCCACCCCTCATTCCTCGCTTGCAGGGAATTAATGTAGCGATAGATTCCCTTTTTAGTTAAAAAAATTATCTTTGAAGTAATGTATGGTACAAAGGGTCATGAAAAAATTGCCATGAGCGTTACTTGACGGTCAAAATCGCTTTATACAGCGACAAAAGTTTCATGCGGTCGAGTATGATCTTTAGCAACTAAAGATGTTACCTGGCTAATGATTCATGACAGCCTAAATTTTCATTTGTATTTATTATATATATATATATATTATGCTATAGAGAAATAAGATCCATATATCTCCATACGGGCAATGGTAATTGTCACATGTTCTCTATGTCTCTCATAACTATAATTTATTGACCACCTTTCACTAATTTGATTGCCACATCCCTTAGTTTATCTTCTAATTTTTTACTTGCAAATTACATTGTTCCTTATATCACTTCTTTTAACTTTAACTCATTAATGCTCTTGAAGCTTGCAAGCCAAGAGTCCTCATTCATTGTGTCACATTTCCCTCATTTTCAACCATAAGTTGCACCTATAAGATTTCATCATTCATAACCTTATCTTTTTGCTTCAGTAATTACAAATCAAAAAATGATTCTTATTCATGTAGCTATTTGAGCCATCTGATCTTCTCTCTCTCATTCTCCACCAAGTGTTTTTAAGCCAAATGTCATCATGGCTTTTACCTTAGTTAACTAATATCAATTAATTTTAACTCATGAGAAATACATGTCAAGGTCTTCTCTATCTCTCTTAGTAATACTTGAAATGATTACAACTCAAATAATGTTTTCTCATTCATGTATTTTACTTGGCCAATGATGCTCTTTCTCTCTTTCCAATCAAATATTTCATCTTTCCATACAAAATCTTGTCATTTGTCACTTAAGTAATAATTCACATTCCCTAAAATGGTGACATTGAACCTAGCCTATCAAATTACATCATGCATGATATCATGAATGACATAGTGTTCTAACTCTAGTGACTTTATATCACACTTATAGCCCTAGTTAATTAACATGAGCTGAACCTATCCTTTAAAATAAGTAAAGAAGGAAGAAAATTTGATTTTCTCTTCTCCTCTTTGGTAGAGCAACTTCATCTTCTTTTCTTCACATGCAAATTATCTTTCCTTCCAAAACAACAAGTGAAGCTCCCCGTAAATTTCAATCAAGTTACATATTCATTCAATTTGAGTTGTTTGAGCTTTAAATCTCAACTTTCAAGTATTTCTATGTAAAAGTTCATGGACTTCATTTTCTTCTTATCAAGCTAGTTTTGTTGTTTTCTTAAGATTGAGAGTTGTTAATGTTTGTTCTTGTTTATTTTGCTTTGAAGGTGATTAGGACTTTGAGTTGTCCAAGTCTTTGTTCAAATTAAGTGAAAACTCTAGGAACTAATTTAGATTGATCTACTTAATACTCTCAACTTGGTTGGTTGATGTTTGTTAGTTTAGTTTAAATTTGATCTTAAGTGCAAATAGGTTCCACGAATGACACATAGAGTTATGGTGAATTCTTGCCTAAATTGAAATCTTTAATACATGCCTAGAGGGTGTTTGAAAGAAAATGCAAATGGTTTTGTTGCGCCTTAGATGGGAAGTAATGAGAAAATGGTAAAACTAGGCATAAGAAGGGGTATCTTGGTAAACTTTTGACAACATTAAGGGCAATTTCAAAACTTGTAGAAATGAGTTGTGGCTATGAACAGGGTTATTTTATGATTTTTAGTTTTAATTAGTGGATTATTCAATAATATTAATTGAAGGGAATCAACCGGTTCAAAAAACTGAGTTTAGAAGCTTTAGGGGGAAATATGTAATTTCAGCAAGTTGAAAGAGATATCTACAAAAACTAAAAGTTCTGGGGGCATAAGTGGTTAAGTTATTTTGAAAAATAATTTCTTAATCCAAACAATGTGTCTAACTATGCAAAATTTGTCTAATTTAGAAGTAACCTGTTTTGATAATTTTACAAATTCCATGGCATCTCCATAATGTAAATAAAATACTTGTGTATTTTGCATGACAAGTAAGTGGCCCTTGGTATCTCATTTAATTAATATGGCATGATTAAGTGAAAATGTGAAGCTTTCAAAATTATATATGATAATAATATTCTTGTAATTCAACTAAGTTGCCAAAGTACTAGCTAAGTGTTACCGATTAATCACGTGATTGATTTTCGAGTTGTTGTTACTCACATGGTTGATTTTTTGAGTTGTCGATGTCCACATGGTTGATTATGAGCATTCGTTCCTAAGTTAATGATTAACTATCTATGGCTTCCAATTAAAAGATGAGGATATATGTGTTGAAGTGCATGTAATTATTTGTCTATCGTTAGCTGCATGAGAAATGAAAAATTATTGAGATGTACATGGCAATTGTTATGTTGTTATAAAATGTATATGACTTATGACATGTGATTAAGACCTTTGCCAAGATCTGTTCACCACTAAGTGAATTCATTTGTATGAGTATATGGATGAGACGCTGGAGTTAGCTATATGTTCTACTATATGAGACAGTTCTGTACAAAATTGAGATGATATGAAATCATGTTATAACAAGGCTCTTGCAATCATGGTATGACATAACTCTTGTAGTCATTATATGATATTATGAAATGACCATTGTCTTGCGGATATTCAATGGTGTATATATGTAAAGAACACCCATAACGAATGAGCTGAGGCGTGGTAAAGGGTATTTGTGATTTCATCTTTCATGAGTTGGTGGTGACGATGCCTTATTAGTCGAGATATCTCATGAAGCGAGATGGTCTTGGCCAATGATAAGTATGGTGTGTGTATGTGAGCTCCATGATATACATTGCCTATACATATATTCTTGTATATATGTGGTACTAGTGCATTATGAAATAATACGTTATGTTTGCATTTGAGTGAATGAACTTGCCTTTTTTATTGGCATATCATGATAAGAGCATTTGCTTATACATTTGTTATACATGGTTATTTTGTATAGTTAAAACGCATGTTGTTTGTTGGTACCAGGTCAACGCTTCCAAAAATCACTAGTGCAGATTGGATCAAAGTGTGTAGAGAAAGTGGAGATGGGTTTACAGACGACTTTGATGTATATTAACTATGGTTAAATGACTTGTACAATTGATGATAAGTTAGTTATTTATCTGATATTTGTAGTAAAGTTAATTTATATACTTAGTCGAGTTCAAATTTTATGGAAATTTGGGTGGTTGCTTGATCTGCCCTATTGCAATGAATGTGTAGTGAGAACAAAGCATTTCATGACAAAAGACCTGACATATCGTTAGGAAAATATATTTTGTGGTCATAGGTTTTATTTTTAGCCAGAAAGATATTGTCATGGTTAGACAAAAATATTTTTGGCCATAGCCAAAAAGGTGATTACATATGATCCATAAAAAAAAAAAAAATAGTACATTGACATAAACTTCCTTAAATAATTTGCTTAACAGATGAATCAAAAGACTCATTAATAGAGTCTATTAAGTAATGGTGAAATCTCAAATCAAAGTAAGCTCCATTCCAAATGTTTGTCCTAAGTCAAATCAAGCAATAATTTTAGTAAAAATGAATAAATAACGATTAAAACTTTTAAAATAGTTGACGGTATTCCTATAAAATTTTACAAATTTTAAAAATCTTTAATGTCAAACAAAATTATACGAAGTATTCTTTATTAAAGAAGCATCCTGCTATCAAGTGTCTATAAGGCACTTACAAAACATGCAATCAGAAAATTTTGGTTTTCAAAACTATTATTACACATAACACACACAAAAAATGGTGCATTGATGCTGTAAGTTTTTCTTAATTGCTTTTTCAACCAATGGCTCAGAAACTCATGAATAATATCTATTAAGCAATAGTAAAATCTCAAATTGTTAAAATAGAATTTAAAAAAAAAAGTAAAGTCCATTTCAAACATGTTTTCATGGGCCTCATCAAGTTATAATTTTAGTAAGATAAACAAATAACCATCACGGATGTGCTCCTGACTATGATTATGTTGTAAATTGGTGACAACACTCATCCTGTGACGTCCTGAAATTCGAGCCCTCTGAGGGAGGACTGAACGTTAATTTCGCCAGTGCATTGTTGGTTGATCTCACTCGGAACTGATCACTCCTGAGATACTGACCTTGAGGGAAAAGGCTAATGAGGACAGAACTCGTGCGACTAAAGAACTTGACCTGGGAAAACGACTCGACCGTGAGACTTGCGTAAGGACAATCCTGTAGTCAGGCAGGCCGATTTCAGGGACGACTAGAAGTCGATTCGCGGACAGAAATAATGGGATGACGGGTGATTCCGTCTACGTTATCGAACCCGTGAACGACCCTATGTCGATCCTTGATAATCGTGTACTTTGAAATAAGAATCGATCCTTCGCAATTTCATGTAGTCAAGGACGTCCATGTGTCGAGAAGTCTTGAACGTGATTTGGCACGAGTCGGTTACGTGTGAATCCTCGAAGCCGCCTGTCAGTCTGAATTATACCAAAATGACATTTGGGCGAAATTGACAAGGCAGGAGAATCCAAGATTGGACTTCGAATTTTCGGGAACGTCCGGGTGGACTTTTGGATGATGCTTCCTTGACGGTCGACGGAGTCGGTCGAGCCAAGTTTTGAGAAAGGGATTTTGGACCGAGAAACAGCCTATGAGGATGTGGGCCGGGCAAGAACAAGTGTGGGCCTCACGCCCAAGGTGGGACAGCCACCATGGAAGGCCGAGGCAAGCAAGTGAGCCCGTTGGGCCAAACCGACCATTTACCCTTCCTAGCCCATTGTCTAAACCTGAGCCAATTCGAGCCCAATAAATTTCCGAGCCCGTTCCTATTCATTTTCCGGCCTTTTTCCTGGGCCCGTCCTCCATTTTCAGCCCAAGGACAGACTGGGAAATGTGCAAGGTGGAAATGACCAAAATGCCCTTGGATATTTTGAAGAAAAGTCAAAAAGGAAGAGAGAGAACATGAGGTCATTGTTTGGCAAGTGGGGCAAGCCTTGATGGCTTGGATAAGGCTTATCCTTCAGCCTTCACTTCACTCTCTCTCTCCTCTTCATCTTCTCCAAAATCGCAGCCCCTCTCTCCCCTTCTTCCCTTGCCTTCCTGCAGTTTTAGTTTCGACCTCTCACCGAAATTGGAGTTGTTCGTTGCCTTCCCGGTGGAATCTCGGGGCGTGCCACCCACCGTTGCGCTCGGAAGAGAGAATACGTACGGATGGCGACGGCCGTTCATCGATCGAAGCTGCCGTCCGATCCGTACGGCGGCCGAAAGTCGGCTGTTTCCGGACCGCCTACTGTAGCGTCGCCCTCTACACAGCTCCGCCTTTTCTTCCGTTTCTCTCCATTTCCGGCCAAACCACCACCCATCCCAGCCACAAGTGGTTCCCCCTCAACCCCAGGTGCCGTTGATCGCTGGCCCACCGCTCGCCGGAGCTCCGGGCAGCCCGTTTTCCTCCGGTCAGCTTCTTCCTCCTCCTACAGTGCTGTTTTGTGAAGTTCAGTGGGGAATCCGAATTTGTTGCTGCTGTGTTGAGCCCAGGACCGCCTTGGATCGTCGTGAGTGAGGTCCCCGGGTGTCGGGTTCGTCGCCGCCGCCGCGCTGGTGTCGCCGGCCCGCTTAACGGGTGAGTTTAGCTCCTAATCCCTATTTAGTGCCTAAAATTGCTTAGGGTTGGGTTAATTAGTGTTAATGCTGGTTTAGGAGGGTTAATTAAGTGTATTAGCCCTAAGATAGTTGATTAAGATTAGCTTAGCTTAATTATGCTTGATTATGCTTAAATAATTGCTTATGTGTGGTTTATGTGATAATTAAGCATGTTTAGCTTAATTGATTGATTAATTGTGTTTAATCAATGTTTTGTTTAATTTCTGAATTTAATTTATTATTAATTGAATTTCGGAAATTACTGTTCACGGATTACTGTTCACATGCACTGTTCATCCGGAAGTGAGATTGTGCATAATTTTATGTGCATTGATCATATGAAGTGAATTGGATGTGGCATTGCATAAACATCCGCTTGAATCGTGTGATTTTCACAAAAGAAAGAAAGTGATTTGTCCGAGGGACACCGGAAATGGACCACTTTTATGAGAAATGTGGGAAAAATGGTTTGTCCGAGGGACACCGGAAATGGATTGCTTTTATGAGAAAGGATTTGAGGTTTCATATGCAAGCATGTGTGCATTGGCTAATGCTCAAAGATAATAAATCGGTTGTGATGGTATGCTTGCGTGATCACTAAGTTGAACCCGCCGCCCGGCCGAAGTTCGGGGGTGATAGTCCGATTTATCGGAAACCCGGCGAGGGCACGGAAGGGCACGGTTGCGTCTCGCGGAGGAAGGGCGCCGTAGCGCCGTGGCGCCTCAGTTGTGAGCCGGATGCGGAGTCACGGTAGAGGCCGGGCCCATGCTCCTTCGGGAATGCCGTCTTGGGCGGGGGTCCCTTGACGTAGCCGCGCCTCATGGGGGAGGGCGATGCTGGCTATGCCAGTAGACACCGGCGGGAGTTCGGTTGTAGCCCGAGGGGCAGTAATAATCGGAACACGTGTGGATGCAAGAGTGCATGAGAAATATGGTATCACTGGTTCCGATTATGCATGAGGTGATCACATCATGATTTATGGCACGCACGCATGAATTGATAACGTGCGGGGTATGGCAATGGCCAGTGAGATCGCTTGTGGTGCGATTCGCATGTGATTGATGAACTGCATCATCTAACGGCCATGTGCATTGCGTGTATTGTGCTGACTTATAACGTCCAGGGTATGGCATACCGGGTAAGGTTGCATGCGAATTGACTATTTGATTGTTGGTTGCATTGCTTGTACTGTGTGAGGTTTGACGTGCAGGGTATGGCACATCGGGTAGGGTTGCATGCGAACCGACTAATTGTTTGTTGGTTGCCCCCGTCATTGTTTGCTTGCGGGTTGCGGGTTGCGAGTTGCGAGTTGTTAGTTGTTTGTTGTTGGGTTGAGTGAGGGGTGGTTACGGAGAGATACCCCAGGTTGAGTTGGTGTACTAACCGGGGCTTAGGGGGAAGAACTCGCTGAGATTTTATCTCAACCCGTCGTGGTTAACATTTTTCAGGCCCCTAAAATGGCGCACCCGTAGTGGAGAATCCAGCCCCCGCTTCTCCAGTGATCGACCTGACGGAGTCGAGTCTAATGGGTCCGAGTGACCGTGGTGTTGAACCCGAGGGTTCATTCTGTATAGCTGGATTAGCCTAGTTTCTTTTTGGCCTAGCTTAGAGGATGGATCGCCCCCTTTTGTCGGGCTTGTAATTCAAAAGACGATTCTCCGTTGGTTAATCCAGTAAATTGTGTAAATGAGTAGTGATGGTTGTTCTTGTTATTCATCCCTCTATTCCTGATTGATTGATTGATTGATTGTTGGACTAGGGATGGTTCGTCTTCCGCTTGCGCATAACAAAAGATTAAAATGAATGGTCGTCGACGAGTCCTGGGACGTCGCTTTCAATTGACCATGGTAAGGGGTTGTCGCGTGCTCGGGGTTCGGGGCGTGACACATCCACTTTCTCCTTTTAATTAAAACAAAAGTGGAATATTCACCACGTTTAGAATTTTATATTATTCTCATACGAACTGTCTTTGACCAAGTAGAGTTAAAGTTAAGCTGACCAAGCTTCACAATTACTAATGAACCTGCTTGCTAACACAATTAATTGTTGAAATAAATAAAAAAAGCAAATCGTAAAATTAAATCGCATTTGATAAATAACTAATATCAACTTAAAATATTTAATTAAATAAAAACTCATTTCATATGATAAGTAAGAAATATGTTACTTTACAAAGTAGAAAAAAAGTAATCGACGGCAATTAGAATGTTATCAATTATATTAATAAATTCTACCAATAATTATCACGGGAGAAAATTGATAATATTCAATGATCAGTTTTCAATCCTATTTAACAACTTTTTATTTATACTTTCAACATTTAAAATTCAATGCTTAAATTCGCAGTACTTAATTTTCAATTTTATCAAGTCTTCAGTTAATAGATTATTTGAGAAGTTTCACTCTCATAGTAGGTTATAAAAAAAACTCCACCCGCTACCTTCGTTCTTTCTTTCTTTTTCTTTCTTTCTTTTTTTTTTTCGTTTTTGGTCAAGAAAGAACTTTTCATTAAGCCAATCCAAAGTGGAAGTACCCAAGAGATGGGCTTCAATACATAATAAGTCCCAAAGAGAAAAGGGTGGAGAAGAAACCCAATTCTATGGTAAACCCTATTTTCTATGGGTTTTAACAACCCATTCTGCGACCACATTGGCCTTTCTATGACAATAAGAAACCTAAACATTGGACAGAATTGACAAAATGTCCTTACACTTCTGGGTTGGGACATGAGCCTCCCATGTGAGTTGTTAGGGGCTAGAAACTACTTCAGCCAAAATCAGACAATCTATTTCCACTTGGACGATGTTGTTTAGGAGAGGGGGTATACGGCTTGCAAAACCAACAACTACATTATGAGGACAGAGTAAAAAACTAAGAGCTTCAACCAAGGCAAATGCTCCGACTAAAAGGGGAGATGCTGTCGGCACCAATTTCGCATTGCCACTCAGCTATTGGCCAGTGGAGTCGCAACATAGCCATGCAACCGAACCTATTGTTTTACTGGGGATAAAAGCCCCACCAATGTTTACCTTGAAGGTATGAGCTTTTGGTGGTTTCCAGCCGTTGGGTAAGTCTATTCTAGGTTTGATTTTGCCTTGATGTGTTCCATTTTTGGAAGCTTTGTAGCTTATAGAGCACTATTTCTACCACCTTGTTGGCCTGCTGTGCTTGATGTATGAAGATAGCTGCATTTTTGGACTTCCACACGTTCCACGGAATCGAAGCAACATCGGCCAAATCTGGTAAGGTCTTTTGCTTTGATATGTACAACAACCACTCCTCAATCCGACTTAAACCTTGGCTTGATATTTAGACATTTATTGCAGCATTTGCCCAAACAATTTTGGTTTATGGGTAGAGGAGGCAGGTGTGCTCGATTGATTCACAACATTGGTGGCATAAGGGGTAGAGAGGATCAAGTATGATCTTCCTTTGAAATAGATTGTCTTTGTTTAGGAGTGCATTTTGACATAGATTCCACAAAAATAGTTTAACTTTTTGGGGGCTGGAATTTTCAAATATCTATCCATAGGATGCTCTAGGGGGGAAGCCTCATCCGTGTTTATTGTGTTGATGTATCTCAGATAAAATGATACCCACTTTTGACCATGTATCGGCTTGCTTGGGTACATATCCACACAATTTCGTCATATCTTATTTGTGGTTTTAGAAGGATTGTCAATATCTCACGAACTGTTTGCTTGTCAACATGTTCTTGTGATACTGCTTCTTTCTAGACTCCCCCCTCTGATGATATAAAGCCAGATATGAATTGAGGTTCATTTCGTTGGGCAAGACCACTTAATATTCCCTTTTGTAGTCACCTGTCTTCTCTTGTTTTAGTCTTTGTCCCACTCCCTATAGTCCATAATGTGGCAAGGGAAATAGATTCCCTACCTAGAACCAGGCTTTGCCAGCCCCAAGAAGGACATTATCCTTTCTCTGCATGCCATAAGTCTTTAAGTGGAAAACATAGACCCTTAAGCAGTCAACCCCACGGGGAGTTTAGGTTCTTGCTTAAACATCAGCCTTGCTTCACTAACATGGCCTTATTAAAGTCCAACAGATCTCAAAAACCCAAGCCCCCATCGTCCTTTCTTCTCTTGAGTAGTTCCCATATTTTCCAGTGAACTCCAGCTTTCCTCTTGCTAGTTTTCCACCAAAACCATGCTATTTTCTACTCAATCGCCTTACAAATTGAAACAAGGATTTTAAAAATAGACATGGCATATTGTGGAATCGCTTGCACCACCGCCTTGATTAGGAATTCTTTTCCTGTTTTAGAGATAAGTCTTTCTTTCCATCATTCCAACTTTGTATTGACCCAACCAATAATCCAGGCGAACATGTGTTTTTTTAGACTCCCCAATCTAAAGGAATTGCAAGTTATTTCCCTATCTTCTCTGTAAGAGGCACCCTTAATGCCCTTGCCATATTATCTTTTAGGATTTAAGGGCAATCCCTACCAAAAAAAAAAAAAAACCTGATTTGCTCAAATTGGTTGCTTGTCTTGAGGCCACACAATATTGGTTAAGGATTGATATTAAGTTTTGACATTCTAAAATTTTCCCATTCAGAAAGAAGATCGAGTCATCTACAAATAGTAGGTGGAAGAAGATAAGGCACCATTTATTCAATTTTATTCCCCTGATATTACCATCATCCACAACCTTCCTTATGAGAGTTAATAGCACATTAGCAACCAAGATAAAAAGATAAGGGGAAAGAAGGTCCCCTTGCCTTATGCCTCGAGAAGGCTTAAAGTACTGAAGCGGCTCTCTGTTTACCTTCACGCTAAAACATATAGTAGTAGCACGTTGTATGATCCACCCTACCCATCTTGCATCAAACCTAGCTTTAATTAGACAAGCAACAAGGAAGTCCTATTCCACTCGATCATAGGCTTTTTTCATATCTAATTTTAGAATTGCTTGGAATTTTCTCCTTCTCTTCCATGTTTCAATCTAGTGTAGCACCTCTTGTACCACAAAGATATTATCTTGAATTTGTCTCCCTCTGACAAAAACACTTTGTTTTTCGACAATTATTTCTAGAAACAAAGGTTTAAGTCTATTTGCCAACACTTTCGTGATAATTTTATATCCAAAATTGCATAAGCTGATGGGCTAGTATTGATCTAGCTTTTCAAGATTTTGGATTTTCGGTATTAGGGAAATCAAGGTTTTGTTAAGGTATAGTAGCATGGTGCCGATTCTGAAGAATTCTTTAACCTCCATGATAATGTCCATTTTCAATACTTTCCAGTTCTGTTGGTAGAATAGGGCATTGAGGCCATCTAGTCCTGGTGCTTTCTCGGCTTCCAGCTAAAAGGTAGCCTTTTTAATTTCATCTTTATATCCTCCGTCACTACTCTTCGACACTGATCTAGAACAAAGGAAAATTCTCTTTGGCCTTCAAACTGATAAAGGTCACAAAAGAACCCCAAAATAGCTTGTTTAATGTGGTTAGGGTTTGAAATCCATCGTTCATCGAAGTCTTTGATCATGGAGATCCTATTTCTTTTCCCTCATTGAGTTGTTGTTGCATGGAAAAATTCGGTACTCTTGTCACCCCACTTAAGCTAGATTATATATACAAACCCAAGGCAGCAGATTTGAGGAACTAATTGTACGTATCTCGTCCCAAAGTTCAAGTCTTCTCTGGACATTATAGGGAGCATGAATAAAAGTGATTCTCATCCCCTTACCACTCATAAGATCTTTGCATTTAAGGTTCACAAAATTCGTTGATGGCAAATTGAAGTTGAGCCCCACTCTATCATCCCAAAATATGGCTAAACCACCAACTGTACCTCTCGGGTTAACCAGCTCACAGCTTTGAAATTGTAGTCTTCTTTTGATTCTTTGAAGAAATAGTTCTTGGTTTTGTCTTCATTAGAAAAACCATAGTAGGCCTATGTTGAACCACCAAGGCTCTTAGTTCTTAAACTGTCAAGGGTGTATCCAACCTTGACAGTTCCAGCACAACAAATTCATTTATCCTTTAGTGGCTTATTAGGGCTACCCACCAATGCCCATTTAACAGGATCTTTTGCCACATTGATGGGGGTATCCAAAAGTTAGAACTCATCCAGTCAATCAGGTGTCTAGATGTTAGAATTGTGAGGGTTGTATCTTCTTTGTTTCTTGGCTGAGGGAGTTTATGGTCCCTTCCATTCTTTCTTTTTATTAGCCATGGGATTCTGGCCTTGGGAAGGCGTTGGGAGCATCAGAACCTCCTTTCCAATAGCTTTGCTTTTGTAGTCATTGGCCTTCTCACTAGTGAATTTTGCTTGTAAGAACTCAGCCCTTCTTTTCTAAGGCTTTCCAGGATTGACAAAGTTGTTCCTTTGTGCCTCCTCCAGCAATGCATGGGTGGTTGCTGCTCTTGTGTTTTAGGGACCATCTCTATGATTTCATCATCGTCTTCTTTGGACTTTTTCTCATAAATTACATCCCAAAAAAAGGCTATGATCTTGCACTTCTGCTCGTAGCCAGTTCCCATAACAGCTCCCTTTCTTCATGTTGAACTTCCCCTCATCATAGGGGATCTCCTTGCATTGACTGGCATAATGACCCATTTTTCCACATGAATAACAATAAAAAGGAAGACTTTCATATATAAAATCCATCCAAATATTCCTTCCTCCATGAATAGTTGAATGCCCCACTTTAAGTTCCGCTTGAATGTCTATCTCAATTTTTGCTTTTTCAACATGCTAAGATATTGGGCCTTTGTCTTCGATTTTCACTTCAAGTACTTTCCCTATCATGCTTGCAACCTTCTTTACAATGCCCTTAGATTTACATTTAGTAGGGAAACCTAGTATTCTAACCCAAAAAGCACAGGTTGTAAATTCATAATAATGTGGAGGTGTATCCAGTTCTCAAGCTTTCAAGAGAAACAAATGATTAGAGAAGCACCATGGCCCCCCATTTAGCACCTTTTGTTTTTCTTCCTCATTACTGAAAATAAAACAATAGATGCCATTCTCCGATGGTTTCATAACGACATGATCATTTCTCCACATTTTTTTCAAAGCTGTCAAGAATGCTTGAAGATTAACGCTAGGGTTTTGATAAAGTTGGCCCATAAAGGAGAATTGGCATTCCAATAGTTTTTCTTCCAAGAAATTATCCCAAATAACTATATCTTGTTTATGTAATAACTTATTGAGTTTATCGTAGAGATTTTCTAGGCGTTCGTAAGCTTCACTATCCTCATCCATGTTTTGAGTTCATCACCCAATTGTGCAAAAGTCTCGATGGGTGCTAAATCTTCAATGGCAACATCTTCGGGATGGAAGAAAGGACGATGCTAGGAGTTCAAGTTGGGATCGCATCGGCGAGACAGAAGGTTCATTTGAAGAGTCAGGCTTAATGATGGGAAGGTATACAGGTATGGGGGGAAAGAAGCTTAAATCAGGGTGGGTTAATTAGTCGATCAAAGTGGGTAAGGGGCAAAGGGTTTAAGCAGGATGATTGGTTAGGGTTTCAACAAAGGGAAAATGAGTGACTACTTGCAAATGTGAAAATGGTGCCTAAGGAGATGGGGAGTAAGAAAACCTTCATGAAGTGTTTGTGGATGGCCAAAGGTGGGAATCTTGACGAGAAATTTGGGTGAGAGGAAGCAAAGACTACATGGTTGGTAGAAGGGAGACTACGCAGGCAGTAGAGAGCTGAGAAGCAAGTTTAACCCACTACCTTCTTTCACAGAGAAGGGAAAGGTGAAGCCAAAATTGTTATGTCTAGAAGGAATGAAACTTGAATTTCTAGAAGCAAGGAAACTTTTTGACAATGGTAATATTGACCCATCGCCAATGAGCCACGCACCTTGTCCAACAAGATCTTTGAGAGAAAGATTCCCTCAACATTATCTAATTCACCCTAACATTTACTCAAAACTTTAAGTGATTAAGTTATAGGTAAACTAAAATTTATTAATTGCTCGATCTTGCTATATTTATCATGTTTAAGGCTCTGTTTGTTTGGCAAAAAATATGACATTTCTTGAAAATGTTCTCAAGGAAATCATTTTCTATAAAAATAACAATATTTTATGGGCTTTTGGCTAAGGCTAGAAAATGAACTAACAAATATTTGCCATTGTTTGATAGAAAATTTCAATTAATTTTCCAAATCAGACATACATGATTGAAGTGCTAGTGATTTGAGCATGGGTGCACGAGCACCGGGGTCTCAAGCCCCAATCCCCAACTCCTAAGCATAAGCACGTCACTAGTCTTGGGTCCTTGGGTCCATCAAAACCAAGCCCAAGAACTTGATGCTCGTGCTCATCTCCCTGGTGCCTCGACTTGGGTCTACAGAGGTTGAGCCCAAGTTGTCGATGTTTAGGCTTGGGTTCATTGAGGGCGGGTCCTGAACCCTAGCGCACGGGATTAGGACCTTGGCACTTGAGCTTGGGTCAATTAAGGCAAGGCCCAAGACTCTGATACCAATGCCCACACTCGAGTCCATCAAGGTTTGACCTGAGGACTCGGGCCAAGCCTCGATGTCCTAACCATAGGCATTGGTGTCTCAAGCTTAGCCTCAAAGGACTTGGAGGTAGCGGCTGACTTCTCAGGCATGACCTAGATTGACCTAGGCTAGGGTATCGAGGAGTCGGACCCACAGTCAAGGGCTCGTGAACAAGCATTGGGGTTTCCATGCTCAAGCACAGAGTTTTTAATTCAAGTACCAATACCTAGATATATTTTGAAAAATGATTTCTAATTTTATAAAGAGGAAATTATTTTTCTGAATTTGAACTTTCGTAGGAAAGCCTTTTCCGTTAACTAGAAATACCTTTTTAGTTAACTCATTTTCCTAAACAATCCAAACATCAAAAAAAGAAGAAAATGTTTCATGAGAAATATTTTTTGTGAAATAAATGAAGCCTAAAATATGAGACTTACCAGCACAACACATTGGCCACAAACATAGTTTGGTTACTAAATAGCAAATCATCTACCCTTAATTTACTGTCCGAGGCTAAAAGTCAATCCAAGTTCACATCTTTAGCCACGAAACAGAATAAATCATGGCTAATAAGCAAATCTGCTGCAACGGTTATTTTCTCCGTGGTAACACAAATAATGTTTTCGTGGTCGAAAGTGAGATCTATTACCATGAAAGATCATGGCATAGTTTAGCGAATGCAATGAATATTTATAAAGAGAACCTTTTCCTACTTAGTTCGCTTTATTACTGGGTTTCCATTCCTAAGATTCTAATATGGAAGATCACGTCGTTTTTCAGCGGGGTGGGACCACTCAAAAAGTACTTTTGATTTGGGTTTATTAACAATTCTCGTAGCTTTCTCGCGAATACGCGAAAATTTATTTTAATCTATAAAGATAAAGAAAAACTTCAGATACAGTTGAATCATCTTTAAGGTCAAACAAACTGTACTGATTTTACGAATATGATAATTATAAATATGCAATTTTCAAATAAATCATTACACATGACCTGAGAAAAATCGTTTATTGAACACCGTAAACTTTTCTTAACTGCTTACTTAGCAAATGAATAAGAAGACTCATTAATAGTAAAATATAAAATTTTTAAAATGAGCTTTTACATAAAAAAGCAAAAGTCATTTCAAACGTTTTCTATAAGTCGCGTCAAACAATAATTTCAGTAAAAAAACCATGGAGAATGTGCTCCCACCTATGATAACAGTGTAAAGTGGAGACGACACTCATCCACTTTATCCTTTGCATTCGACGGAAGTGGAATATTCATCGGGTTCAGAATTATTAATATGCTCATCCGAACTGTCTTTGACCAAGTAAAGTTAAAGTTGAAGCCGACCGAGCTTCACAATTTCTAATTTGTTTAATAACACAATTAAGCGTGGAAAATAAAAAATTCAGTAGTAATTATAACTAATATCGATTTAAAAATTCAATAAAATAGAAAAAGCTCATTTAATATGGTAAGTAAGAAATGCGTAAATAGATGGGAATTAGAATATTGCCAATTATACTACTAATATCTATGAAAAACTATAACAGTTTCATTTATGAAGACAATCAACAATATTCAACGGTCAGTTTCAATTCCTTATTAGAAACTTTTTATTTCTACTTTCAGCTTAAAATTCAATATTTTTTTTTTGTCGAATCAAAATTCAATACTTAAGTTCTCAGCATTTGGTCTGATTGTGGGTTATAAACAGCCCCACCCACTACCTTCTTCCACAATGATGGAAAAAATTGGAAAAGATAAAGACAAGAAAGCAATGTCTGGAGGAAAGGAAACATGAATATTAAAGAAATAAAACGTGCTGATAGTGGCAGCGTCGGCTAAGCGCACCAATGAGCCGTGTAACTAGTCTAGAGAGATAATCCAATGAGGTAAAGTTTGAACCCCTCACTGTTATCTAGTTGAAATATTTTCACTCAAAAATTTAAGACAATAAATTATTGGCCAATTAGTACTCTCACACTTGTAACTAAACAAATCTCCCTTTCATTTGTGAGTATTAGTTCCGCAGATACTCTCTTATTGTGCGAAATTTAGATGTTTTATTATTTTTTATATCCCAACATTTAGGTTATTTTTTATACATATTTAATAATCTCATTACATGAATAAATAAAAAAAGTAGAAGAAATTATTTAGATGCATTTAGGTTTTTCTTGCATTTCATGATAGAATTAATTAAATTTAGAGTTAATATCATAAAAAACTATAAACCGATAAGTATGAGATAAATTTACCCAAAAATAAATTTTTTAACCAAGAATCCCAAATCAATACACTTGTAACAAATTTGCTCCAAACTATTTTTTAACTACAAAAAACCCTAAACTAATAAATTTGTGATAAATTTATCCTCCGTCGGTTTTTATTAAATTGGATTGATGCTACAAAAAATCACAAACGGTCATTTGTGACAAACAGATGGTAAACCTCAAATTAGTATACCTATCAACTGTTATGTGTCATTCTACTTAGCAATTTGACAAAAAAATTTAATGAAAATTAACATAGGGTAAATTTATCACATATTTGGGGTTTTGATGGTCAACAAATTAGTTTTTGATAAATTTATCATAGGTGTACAAATATGGGATTTTCTATGGTATTAACCCTTATATTCATTAATAGTTTCATCATAGAGATAGGTAAATTGTCATTTGGTTGGTAGTTTTTAACTCTTAATGCATAGCTTACGTGGTCCTGTTACAAAGTGTTATAACAAAGCCTAATTTTTCTCAATAAAGCTTAAATTATTTTAATTTCTTGCATTTTCTTTATATACTTTTATTTTTTTTATTTACTTATTTATTGTTTGAGCTCTTATGCATGGGGCAATATAGAATCACATGTTTCGTGTTAGAATATTTAAATAATATATCATGCCTTCATCTAGTAGTTTAGGTTTTTAAAACAATTGACAATGGTACTACCAAAATCTAACATGGTATTGGAACTGTAGGTCCTGAGTTTAAATCTTTTCAAACCCTATATGTCTACCCAATTAAATTTTCATGTTTAGTACTAGGCAAAAAAAAAACAACCTAAGTGTGAGGGGGAGTGTCAAATAATATATCATGACTTTATTTAACAACTTAAGTTTTTAAAATAATTGGCAGTAGCCTTATCAAAATTTTACATTTAGAAATAAAAATTGGAACATGCTTGCACCAAATGATATTTTATTAAAAGAGAACACACACTAGTAACAAATGTTAGGAAAACCTAGTACAACCAAGTCCTCAAATCCTAAATCTTTAATTTGCATATGTAAAGCTTGCCTTACACGGCTCCTAAGCAGCCTACGAATAAGTTTGTAGCAACCCCAATTAAATTATAATAAATAAAAATTGAGAAATCATGTTCTGATTTATAGGACTTTGAAGTGTTAATGCGAAGCGTAAATGAGAATGCTAGCGTCACCTTACAAGAGGATTATTTGCGCTCCCTAGCAATCCATTAAACTCCCTCAAGGATTAAGACTTTCTGGCTCTAACACCTGTGTAGCTTCTCTCTGCTTGCTGTGCAGCTCTTACTTAAACCATAACCATGGATTCCACCTATCTCCTCCTCCCAGATGATCGGACCATACCCTCCACAAGCGAAGATGCGTCCTCCTCCAGATACCTCCTTCTTTGTTGCGTGTAATAGGAAACCCCCCTACTGCCCTGCCTTAACCTCTCGATGGTGAACCCCTGTCACCCATTCAGTGGAAGGAAGCTCATCACTCTCGGCGAAGTAGAAGCATCACATGGCCTTCACAAGCAAAGATGCGTCCTCTTCCAAACACCCCCTCCTTTGCTGCATGTATTAGGAAACCCCCCTGCTGCCTTGCCCTAACCTGTCGATGGTGAACCCCTGTCACCCACTCAATGGAAGGAACCTCATCACTCTCGGCGAAGGAGAAGCATCACATTGCCCCTCTCTTGATCGAAGTTCTCATAGCTTTGAAGTCCAACCGCATCGTAGAATCAACACCGGCGTGCCCCAGGAGGCCTAATCAGCAGAAGCACAACAACCCATCATCATCCTCAATGGTAGCATAGCAAAATGCGTTCGAATGACTGGAGTCTCTCTGCAACAAACTTGGTAAGCTCCTGCACACTCAAGAACTAGAAATCAAGGATGAAGATCTCTTTGCAACAACACTAGGGGAATGCCGATTTTCCCTCATGGGCCAAATATACCAAAATCCCAGTATTAATCACCAAGCCCAACTCACAGCCATGAAGAAAGCTTGGAGAACAGACACAGTTCTTATGACACCCATGGAACATGGTGTCTTTTGCTTTAAATTTAATAATGAGGAGGATAAGCAAAAAGTGCTTAAAGGGGGACCTTGGTGTTTCTCTAACCACCTGTTACTGCTAAAGGTGTGGGAACTGGATACACCTCCACATTGCTACAAGTTCACAACATGTGCATTCTGGGTGCGCATATTGGGACTCCCCATTGAATGGAAATCCAAAGGAATCGTGAAGAAAATTGCCAGCAAGATTAGAAAAGTCCTAGAAGTCAGAATAGAAGATAGAGGCCCGGTTGGCCAGTGAGTTGGGAAAGCTAAAGTTGAGATTGATGTCAACACTGAACTAATTGTTGGGCAATCGACAACCCATGGTGGCAAGAAAATCTGGGTGGACTTTAAATATGAGCAGCTCCCCTTCTACCACTACTCTTGTGGAAAGTTGGGCCACTGCGCAAGTTCATGCAAAACCATCCCCTATGTAGAAGAAAATTTTAATAACAAAATGGACAGCACCTACAGCAACTGGTTGAGGGTTGAAGTTCAGGACCATAGCCCATTCTGGGATGTTTTCTATGAGGAAAAAGTAACTGAAGATAGTGGCAATGCAGCAGAAATTGTCCAAGACACACAAGACATGCCTCCCCCCCGCGGCTATTGCTCACGGATGTAGGCATGATGGATCCATGTAGGGTAGGGACCAGCTCAGACCAGCCCTTACAGAGCCCAGAGGGGAGAACTCCACCACAGGCCAACTTCAACAGGTTGGTAAAGACATTCTCCTACTCCTAGCCCCCCCTCCCCAGTAGGCCCACGTGGGACCACCTAAAAAGAAAGATGCTAAAGGCCCAAAAACGTCTTCTAACAAGAAAAAGCAAAGATTTAGCCCTTATAGTTCCAAAAACAATAGCTTAGACTGGTTGGACAAGTCAAAACTCACGGATACTCCTATCGGTCTCATTGATGGAGATTCTAATCGGGCTGTGGTGGCTAGCCTTAAACAGCCACAAGGGGATAAATGAAGCTTATCTGGTGGAACTGTCAAGGGGTGGGTACACCCTTGACAGTTCACAAAATGTAAGCCATTGTGGCTATACATCAGCTCGCGATGGTGTTCTTGATGGAAACCAAAAATCAAGAACCCCACCTTCAGAGAATCAAAAGGAGACTACAATTTAACCAAAGTGAAGTCGTTAACTCGAGGGGTATCACTGGTGGACTAGCATTATTTTGGGACAACTGGATGGAGGTACAAGTAGAGGAGCAATAGGAGCACTTTTTGAACATCAAATGCAAAAATTGAGAAGATGGTAAATTCATGCAAATAACTTTTCTTCATGCCCCCTATAACCTAAGTTAAAGATTAGTTGTTTGGGACAAACTTTGCCAAATTAGTTCCTCAACTAGGCTGCTATGGATTTGTTTGGGAGATTTCAACGAAGTGCTATTCCACTGGGAGAAGAGAGGAGCTCGTTTTTCTGATCGATCGCGCATGGCAGCTTTCTGGGAACTGCTGAATGACTACTCCCTTATGGATATGGAGAGCAAAGGCTGTGCTTACACCTGGTCGAACAATAGGGAGGGCAGAGATAACATAAAAGAACGACTTGATAGGGTTTTGTGTACCATGGAATGGCGGATTTTGTACCCAGAAGCTGAAGCTTTCGTCTTTCCAACTATAAACTCTGACCACAACCCTATTCTTCTATCTTTATAAACTGAGAGAGTGAGAACGAAGAAAGAGTTCAAGTTTGAATCATTCTGGCTGGAAAAGGATGAATGTAAAGAGGTTATCAAGAAAGCATAGGGATCGGTACACCAACGGGATTGGATGCTCCCAAAGAAGATTTATGCCGTGACTGCAGCATTAACTAAATGGAGTAAGACCTCTTTTCCTAATGGGCAACGGCGTATAGCCCAACTCAAACAGGAGCTACAAATCCTGATTAACAATGAGAGCTATCCAAAAGAGAGAGCAAGAGCAATGGATATTAAAGCAGAAATGGAAAGCCTATGGAGGCAAGAAGAGCAGTACTGGGAGCTGAGGTTGAGAATTAAATGGCTCAAGGAGGGAGACAGAAATACCCGGTTTTTCCATGCCACAACTACACAACATAGACAAAGGAACAGAATCTCAAGAATTAAGAAGGAGCATGGCAGCTGGATTTCTACACCTGATCAAATAAAACAGTAAGTTTTGGCTTACTATCAGCACCTATATCAATCGGAAGGTCAAAGGGACTTTCTGCCAGTCCTTGTTCAATGCACACAATTGATAACAGGCGAGATGAATAGGCTACTGGTGAGGGATGTGACCAAAGAATAAATAAAGACAGCTACCTTTCAAATGGGGGCTGAGAAGGCGCCGGGATCAGATGGCCTAAATGGCCTGTTCTACCAACAAAACTGGGACTGCCTAAAAACGGACATAGTGCTAGAAATTCAGGATTTTTTCAGAACCAACCTCTTGCTCCCAAAGCTAAACAAAACCAGCATAGCACTCATCCTGAAAACCCAAAATCCCGAATCTTTGGACCAATACCGCCCAATAAGTTTATGCAATTTCATGTACAAAATCATAGCAAAAGTGTTAACTAATAGGCTTAAACCCTTGCTACCCCAAATAATTGCAAAAGAAAAAAGTGCTTTTGTTGGAGGAAGATGTATCCAAGACAATATCTACACGATCCAAGAGGTGTTACATCAAATACGCACTAGAAAAAATAGAAGAAAATTCCAGGCTGTTCTGAAACTAGACATGAAAAAAGCATATAACCGTGTAGAATGGGATTTTTTGGAGGCATGCCTATTGAAGATGGGCTTCCACGTAAAATGGGTTGGGTGGGTAATGCAATGCGTAGCAACTGTCTCCCTAAGCATGAAGGTAAATGGCGAGCCCCTACCCTACTTCTGACCATCCCGTGGGATTAGGCAAGGGGACCCCCTGTCCCTTTACCTATTTATTTTGGTGGCCAATGTACTATCTAGACTACTTGGGAAAGCAATGGAGGATCACAACATGAGGGGGATCAAGCTGAATAGATGGTGCCCAACCCTCTCCCACCTCCTCTTTGCTGACGATTCGATTTTCTTTCTAGATGGGATGGTCCGAGAATGTCAAAGTCTGGCTTCCATTCTAAATCAGTACTACATGGCATCAGGACAACAAATTAACCTAAACAAGTCAGGGATACACTTCAGCCGCAATTATCCCCATCCTCTAATGAGAAATATGGCGCAAGCACTGAGGGTATTTATTGTAGCACAAACCGGGAAATACTTAGGCATACCCTCAGACTGGGGAGAATCAAAAAAACATACTTTTGCTTGGATTATGGGGCGAGTCAACCCGAAGCTTGAAGGCTGGAAAGAAAAGCTGATCTCTTGCGCAGGAAAAGAAATTCTTATAAAATCAGTGGTACAAGCCATACCGCAATATGCTGTTAATGTTTAAGATTCCTACTTCTATTTGCAAGGCGATTGAGATGAGAATAGCGCAATATTGGTGGAAAAACAGCACGCACAGCACGGGAATTCACTGGAAACGATGGGAGGACATAAAGCTTAGGAAGATCAAGGGAGGCCTGGGGTTCAAGGACATGATGAGTTTTAATAAAGCTTTGTTGGCTAAACAAACCTAGAGGCTAAGAACAAACCCAACCTCCCTATAGGGGCGCCTATGCAAAGGAGTATACTACCCATATACCGATATTTGGCATGCGGGAAAGAGGCAAAGATCCTCTTGGGGATGGATTAGCTTGCTTGCTGGGCGAGATGCCATTTCCCCTGCTACAAGATGGATGGTTGAGAATGGTATAAATATTAAACCTAGGGAGGATAGTTGGCTCCTGACCAGCGTCATGCACAGATCAGCAAACCAACAAGAGCCCTTACTTGTGTCGGGGTTTATCTCACAACCAGAGGGCAACTGGAACCTCCCTCTCATCCAGAAATATTTTGATGAAGGCACAGTTCAGTAGATTATGGCGACCCCCCTAAGCCCTCACTTTGGACAGGACGCTCTAATCTGGACTGGTACGCATGTAGGCTGTTACACGGTCCAAAGCAAGTACATGATTATTCAATCGATAACAGCAGGAAAACCACGCAACACAGCCTCAACATCATACACCCCGCCTAGCATACTGTGGAAAATCCTATGGTGCTTACACGTTTTCCCCAAAATTAGATTTTTCCTATGGAATCTATGTAATTTTGCCATTCCAATGACAAACAACCTGTTTAGGCATAAAGTCATACCTGATCCTCTTTGCCCGCTGTGTCGAGAAAGCCCCGAGACCATCAAGCACCTATGCTTCCGCTGCCCCCGAACGAATTCTGTTTGGACAAGTCTGAACTTGTGTTTCTAGATTCCACACCCTGATTTCAGCAGAATAGAAGACTGGTTACTGGAAACGGAACAAAAGGGAGGCTTACCGAGCCTGGAGATGCTGGCATCTGTGCTATGGGAGCTCTGGAAGGTGAGAAATGAAGCTGTGTTCTAGTGCTAACCTCGGCACATTGATGAAGTCTCCGACAGAGCTGCCGCAACCCTTCACAACTTCCACGCTTGGTCACAAACAGGGGGTCAGTCCAACATCAGCATAAACTAGATGAGCTCGTGGATTCCTCCCCCAACACACGCCTTCAAAATTAATCTCAACGGGGCTTACCTCCCGGGTGAAACAGAGGGCTCGACGGCCTGGCTGTGCCGCGACTCGACCGGATGATTACTGCATGATGGGGCTTGATCGGTCCCAGCGATGTCCCCCATCCTCGTCGAAGCTTTTGCGCTCCTGGATGCCCTAATTTTTCTGAGATCCCGACCAGATTCGCCTTTACCTGAGGGTTATCCACCCCCCCTCTCCCAAGCGACGCCGTTTTCATAGAAACAGATTGCCAAATTTTATCTGCAGCGGTGGCCCACAACCAGATTCTCACATGGGAGGCACGGGTTCAAGTCCAATAGTGCATGAATTTTCTGTCACATTTGCCCAATATTCAAGTCGTCTTTTGTAACTGGGAGGCTAACACTAGTGTTGATTGGGTGGCTAAAACCCATCGCAAAAAGTGCTTACCCTCGAATTGGGTCAAATCCCCCCTAGTTTCTCTCTGGCAACTACTATGTACTAACGCCCAACTCTCGGGCCTTAATACCTTGGGATAAATCAATGTGAATCATATTTCGACCAAAAAAAAAAACTCCCTCAAGGATTACCTACTTATAGGCAGATTATCTATCATCCCTCAAGGATTACCTACGTACAGGCAGATTATCTATCATTTTTTTGAAAATTATAATTATTTTCTCCTTCAAATCAATTGGATATATGGTCGCTTGAATAAAACTGGGTGGTTCGAAAGGAAGAAATTCAAGAACGGTTTTAATTTTTTTTTCCAAGGGTCAATTTTCAAGCATGTCATTCCAACCTATGTTCTCATATATTTTATTTTTCACGAATGGACCAACTTTTCCATGTGAAAATATTTCTAAGTGAAAACCAATCTAACATATAATATGTAAGAAGTACAAAATAAAACCGGAAATCTAATTAATCTTCTAAGAGGAAACAAGGATTACGATTAACGATATTCAATAGCCAACCACAGATTGGGAGGAGGCCATGTACATTGACTTCAGCTTGTTGAAGAGTTGCAATTTGAAATTATCTTGTGTACATAATAGCTCGCGATATGCTAAATTTGACAAATCGAGTAAAATCTTATGCAGTTTTCTGGATGTGTCGTAAATTTTTAGGTAACCAAATCTTTAGAATGTGCAGTTACGTATAAAAATACTTAATAAAAATACTTTCTCCCATCCTCCTCGTGAAGAGAGGCTTCTGATTTATCGGCAAAAAAGGCCAAAAAGGCAACAAAGAAAGAAAAGATTTCTCGTTGCACTCCAATCAACCCACGAATGAATTAAACGATCTAGACTATTAATTACGAATTGCTCTAAGTCCAACTTTAATTTTCTGGTAACTTGTTTCGTGACAGTTATATGGTGAGCACTCCCATCAATTTGTTGAGATGAACGTGTAAGTTCTATTAGAAAAGTTCTATATCGGATAATTGATTTGATATGAAATAGTTAATGCATCATTGTTGGCACATAACCTATTGACTTAAGTTCTTGAGTATATGTGGGTTCAGTTGAATATATCAATGGATTCAGACTTAGCATCTCCCATGGGGATCTTCCTATATGAAGGAATCAGGCTTCCACTGGGTACTCCCAACAAATGGCATTTGATAATTGACCTAAATATTTGAGTGAAGGTGAGTTACTTTAAAGGGCTCAGACTTTGACTTTCTATTGGTGATCTTCCCGAGCTGGGGTATTGGGTCTTTACTGGGCACTCCTAATTGAAATGTATTTGAGATTGTCCGGAATAAGCTCTAATTAAGAAGGGGTAAGACTATTTTTAACTTTAAGCAAATCACAAGGGATAATAACATCGCGATTTGCCAAAGGAAATGACTTTGGTTGATGAAGAGAAACCTAGGACATGTTTGTTAACACTACTGTTTTTCTATTCTTTTGTTCTCTGAAATAAAAAAAAACAGAAATCTATATGATAACATTAGCTAGTATTTCTATTCCTCAAAATATAAAATTGTTCTATAGAGTAGATTTAGAACAGAAACAAGAGTTGAAAAAAGTAGTTTGTTGTTTTCGGGAATAATTTCGGCAGTAAATTCTTTTTTTCTTTTCTTCTTCTTCCTCTTCTAATCAGTTGCCATCGTTTGTTGCCTGCCACTGCCTGCTACTTGCCGCTCGCCACTACTGGTCGCCGCCACCGGAAGAAGAAGAAAGGAAAAAAAGAAAAGGAAAAAATGAAAAATCTCAAAATAAAATTAAAAAATTAAAAAAAAAAAATTACATCACAAAACATTTTATGGATCGTACTAAACACATTCCTATTTTTTTTTCTATTCTAGAAATATAAATTTTATGCAGTTACCAAATGCGATCTGTTACTAAGAAATTGTTCAAGAGAATAAAAGAACTATTTATGAAAAGGAATTATTCCTAGGAAAAAAAAATATTACCCAACGCACCTCTAACAACAATCGATGAATGTAGAAAATAGTATTCAATCTAAATTGATATGAGTTTCGTCTTGTGGACCATTGAGATTGTCACGCCCCGAACCCCGAGCACGCGACAACCCCTTCTCTTGGTCGATTGAAAGCGACGTCCCGGACTCGTCGATGACCATTCATTTTAATCTTTTGTTATGCGCAAGCGAAGACGAATTATCCCTAGTCCAACAAATAATCAATTAATCAATCAGGGATAGAGGGATGAACAACAAGAACAACCATTACTACTCATTTATACAAATTACTAGATTAACCAATGGAGGATCGTTTTCCGATTTACAAGCCCGACAACAGGGGCCGATCTATCCTCTAAGCCAAACCAAAAAGGAACTAGGCTAGGCTAATCCAGCAGTATAAAATGAATACTCATGTTCAGCACCACGGTCACTCGGACCCATCGGACTCGGCTCCGTCGAGTCGATCACTAGTGGAGTAAGGGTAGGATTCTCCACTGCGGTTGCGCCATTCTAGGGGCCTGAAAATTGTTAACCACGACGGGTTGAGATAAAATCTCAGCGAGTTCATCCCCCTAAGCCCCGGTTAGTACACCAACTCAACCTGGGGTATCTCTCCAGAACCACCCCTCACTCAACCCAACAACCAACAACCAGCAATCAACATTCAAATAATAGATAGGGTCAACCAACGATCAAAAGTCAGTTCACATGCAACCTTACCCGGTATGCCATATCCTGCACGTAAAACCTCATACAATGCAAGCAATGCAACCAACAATCATATAGTCAGTTCGCATGCAACCTTACTCGGTATGCCATACCCTGCACGTATAAATCAGCACAATACACGCAATGCACATGGCCGTTAGATGATGCAGTTCATCAATCACATGCGAGTCGCACCACAAGCGATCTCACCTGGCCATTGCCACACCCTGCACGTTATCAATTCATGCGTGCGTGCCATAAATGATGTGATCATCTCATGCATAATCGGAACCAATGATGCCATGTTTTCTCATGCACTCTTGCATCCACACGTGTTCCGATTATTACTGCCCCACAGGGCTACAACCGAGGCGCAACGGCGCTACGACACCCTTCCTCCGCAGAGGCGCAACCGTGCCCTTCCATGCCCAAAAGACGTCAAGGGATACTCTCCCGAGACCGCATGCCCAACGAACGTCAAGAGATACTCTCCCGAGACCGCATGCCCACAAAACGTCAAGGGATACTCTCCCGAGACCACATGCCCACAGAACGTCAAGGGATACTCTCCCGAGACCGCATGCCCAATGAACGTCAAGGGATACTCTCCCAAGACCGCATGCCTACAGAACGTCAAGGGATACTCTCCCGAGACCGCATGCCCAATGAACGTCAAGGGATACTCTCCCAAGACCGCATGCCTACAGAACATCAAGGGATACTCTCTCGAGACTGCATGCCCAATGAACGTCAGGGGATACTCTCCCGAGACGGTGGTTTCAGCTTAGTGATCATGCAAGCATACCATCACAACCCACTTATTATCTTTGAGCATTAACTAATGCACACATGCTTGCATATGAAACCTCAAATCATTTCTCACAAAAGCGGTTCTTTCCGATGTCCCTCGGACAAACCATTTCTCCCACCTTTCTCATAAAAGCGGTCCATTTCCGGTGTCCCTCGGACAAACCATTTTTCCCTTTTTGTGAAATTCACACGATTCATTCGAATGTTCATGCCACGACACATCAATTTCACTTCATATGATCAAGACACATGATTAATAATAAATTAAATTCAGAAATTAAACAAAACACTGATTAAACACAAATTAATCAATCAATTAAGCTAAACAAGCTTAATTATCATATAATCCACAAACAAGCACAATTAAGCATAATCAAGCATAATTAAGCAAGATTAAGCTAATCTAATCTTAACCACATATCTAACCACCTATCTTAGGGCTAATAAAACTTAATTAACCCTCCTAAACCAGCATTAACACTAATTAACCCAACCCTAAGCAAGTTTAGGCACTAAATAAGGATTAGAGGCTAAACTCACCCGTTAAGCGGGCCGAAGACGCGGACGCGGCGGCGGCGACGAACCCGACACCCTGGGATATCTCTCCCGACACTCCAAGGCAGTCCCGGGCTCAACACAGCAGCAACAACTCAGATTCCCCACTGAACTTCAGAAAACAGCACTGCAGGAGGAGGACAGGGGCTGACCGGAGGAAAACAGCTTGGCCGGAGCTCCGACGAGCGGCGGGCCAGCGATCAATGGCACCTGGGGACGAGGGGGAACCACTTGTGGCTGGTATGGGCGGTGATTGGGTCGGAAATGGAGGAAAACAGGTCAAAAGGCGGAACACAGCAGAACTAGTCTCTATAGTGACGGTCCGGCGAGCAGTCGGTTTCCGGCCGCCGTACGGATTGGACGACAGCTCCGTTCGATGAACGGTCGACGCTATCCGTACGGATTATCTCTCCCGAGCGCAACGGTGGGTGGCACGGCCCGAGATTCCATCGGGAAGGCAATGAACAACTCAGATTTCGGTGAGAAGTCCAAAACAGAAACTGCAGAAATTGCAAGGAGAAGCAAGGGGAAGAGGGCTGCGATTTTGGAGAAGATGAAGAGGAGAGAGGGAGTGAAGTGAAGGCTGAAGGATAAGCCTTATCAAGGCCATCAATGCTTGCCCCACTTGCCAAACATTGACCTCATCCTCTCTTTCTTCTTTTTGACTTTTCTTCAAAATATCCAAGGGCATTTTGGTCATTTCCACCTTGCACATTTCCCAATCTGTCCTTGGGCTGAAAATGGAGGGCGGGCCTAGGAAATGGGCTAGAAAATGAATAGGAATGGGCTCGGGAATTTCTTGGGCTCGAATCGGCTCAAGGTTGGATAACGGCTAGGAAGGGTGAAGGGTCGGTTGGGTCCAACGGGCTCGCCCGTTTGTCTCGGTCTTTCACGGTGGCTGTCCCACCTTGGGCGTGAGGCCCTCACTGTTCTCGCCCAGCCCACGTCCTCGTAGGCTCGTTTCCTCGGTCCGAAAATCCCTTCCCAAAAATTCAGCTCAACCGACACCATCGACTATCGAGGAAGCATCGTCCAAAAGTCCGTCCCGGACGTTCCCAAAAATTCGAAGTCCAATCTTGGATTCTCTTGCCTTGTCAATTTCGCCTGAATGTCTTTTTGGTATAATTCAGACTGACAGGTGGCTTCGAGGATTCATGCGTAACCGACTCGTGCCAAACCACGTTCAAGACTTCTCGACACATGGACGTCCTTGACGACATGAAATTGCGAAGGATAGATTCTTATTTCAAAGTACACGATTATCAAGGATCGACATAGGGTCGTTCACGGGTTCGATAATAGTAGACGGAATCACCCGTCGTCCCATTATTTCTGTCCGCGAATCGACTTCTATTCGTCCCTAAAATCGGCCTGCATGACTACAGGATGGTCCTTACGCAAGTCTCACAGTCGAGTTGTTTTTCCCAAGTCGAGTTCCTTAGTCGCACGAGTTCTATCCTCAGTAGCCTTTCCCAAAAGGTCAGTATCTCGGAAATGATTGGATCCGAGTGGAATCAATCAACAATGCATTGGCAAAATTCACGTTCACTCCTCCCTAACAGGGCTTGAATTTCAGGACGTCACAATTCTTCCCCCCTTATAAAAATTTCGTCCTCGAAATTTGCAATCACAGACAAATCCTCAAAAGATGGGGGTGCTGATGCTTCATCACTTCCTCACTTTCCCTATACAGCTCTCTCTGTTCCGTGATGTTGCCCGATCACCTTAACCAAGGTAATAGTCTTGTTTCGGAGTACTTGCTCTTTACGGTTCTCTATTCGTGTCGGCCTCTCCACGTACGACACTCTGTCGTCTACGTCCAGTTTTCTCAAAATTCAACACATGATTCGGGTCCGGTTCATACTTTCTCAACATAGACACGTGGAAAACATCATGTACTTGAGCAAGTTTCGGTGGCAACGCAAGATGATACGCTAAAACATGTACCTCGTACTTAACTTTCCTTTCTTGTCAAATCTGGAAGTACCCCTCATCGGCGATACTTTCAGAAACACATGATCACCTACCTTAAACTCCAACGGTCTACGACGCTTATCTGCACAACTCTTCTGACGACTCTGAGCAGTCTTTAATCTGATTCAGATAATCTGAACTGCATTCAATAACTGCGAAACCGAATTTTGAACTAGCGATTCCCCGTTCTCTAACCTCGTTCTATAAACTGGAGTTCCACAAACTTGATCACATTGTGGCTATACCATTTCGATAAAATCTTATCCCACAAGCACTCTCTTTTTGCACAGTGTGTAATTCAATTCATTTCTGCCCCTTTCGACATCCTAGAAGCCTGCCGGGAGTCGCTCCTTGCTCAGGCACTCTAGCCCCGGCGACCACTCCCCGCCCTCGTCAGATCAGTCGTTATGGGCATCTTCGAACTGCACCACTACTAGTCCTTTTTAGACATGCACTAGAGGTATTATCCGCTTTGGCCTGTGCCATACCAAGCCTCACGGTTTTAATCTCGTCTGAGAACCTCAAAGTGCAAAACTTTCTCCAGCTCGTTAACCCATGAGTTTGTTTCCACGGGGTCACTTATTGACTCTTAAAATCTGATTCACTGAATTTCCATCGAACCACCATCCGAATTCCACAAACCACCGATTTTTCTTTCAATATTCCCTTCACATCCATTTAATAACCATACCAAGAATTCACCTCAATCACATGAAAACTAGTGCAAACCAAATGTCATTTCTCGCACTAAAGGCTTTCGAGTACTTCTTCAAATCCTTTCTAATTGATCATCCATCTGCGAATGGTACGCCGTACTATACTGCAATTTCATCCCAAGGCCGACTGCAAACTTTTCTAGAAAGTTGCCACAAACTTAGGATCACGGTCAGATGTGATTGTCATTGGAACTCCATGTATGCGCACAATCTGATGTACGTACAATTCTGCATCTCAAAATCTATGATAATATGTTCCCACTTCCACTCGGGAATCTCAAGAGGTTGTAATAACCCACCAGGCTTACAATGCTGAGCATTTACTTGCTGGCACGTCAAATACTTTCCAGCAAGATTGCTTCCTTAAGCTCTGCATCTTTCGGAATGCACAATCGCCCTCGAAACTTCAATGTCCCATCCTCGGACACTTTTTTTTTCTTCTTTTTTTTTTTTTTCACTTTGCATCTCGGGTTCCACCTTGAGAGTGGCCATTAGACTAGCAAAATGGCCAACCTCAATTTTAAAATTTGAGTCCCCGACTCCCTCCAAAGAATCCATTCTCGTACCATCATCGACCAATTATCGACTTTCGACTAAGTGCATTTGCCACTTTATTCGCTTTCCCCAGATGATACAAATTTCACAATCATAGTCCTTAAGAAGTTCCATCTATCGTCTTTGAACATGAGGCAAAGATGATCACCGCATTTTGCTATGTTGCATTAACATGTAACCTAATCCTTTATACGACGCGTCGCTGTAGATTTCGTACCCACCAGGACCAGACAGTAATGTCAAGACAGGTTTACTCTTGAGCTCTTGGAAGCTACGATCGCACTTGTCCGTCCAATCAAACCTCTCATCTTTCTTTAACAACCTCGTCAATGGCATGGCTATCGCAAAGAAACTTCTGCATGAAACATCTGTAATATCCCGCCAATGCCAAGAAACTTCGAATTTCAGTTATCGTCATAGATCTCGGCCAATTCATGACCGCCTCAATCTTAGTCGAGTCAACGATGATCCCTTCACCTGAAATTACATGTCCTAAAAATGCCACGCGAGATAGCCAAAACTCGCACTTGCTATCTTAGCATAAAGTTCATGCTTCCTTAAGGTCGGCTGTACTGATTTCAGGTATTTCTCATGATCCTCGGGACTCTGCAAGTACACCAGAATATCATCAACGCTTGGCAATGGATACTTGTTCTTAATCGTCACTTGATTAAGCTGCCAGTAATCAATGCACAGTCTCAATGAATTGTCCTTTATGTAGTAGCTCTTGCATCTGCACTTTCAATTCTTTCAATTCTGACAAGGCCATCCTATAAGGCGCCTTGGAAATCAGTTCAATCCCAGGGGCCAACTCAATCACAAACTCAATTTCCCCACTCTAGGGCAATTCCGGCAATTCCTCGAGAAACACATCCATGTACTCTTGTACCACAACAATATTCTCCACATTTGATCATTTCACCATCGTGACTGCCACCAATGCCAAATACTCTTGACACCCAGATTCCCACAACCAAGTCACCTCAAGTGACGAAACCAGAAGAACGGAGGATTCTCCTCAATTTCCCACACACTCAAAACGACCACCTACTACTGGGTTAAACTGAATTGTCTTTCCATGACAATCTACCGTATGCAATGACTTCCTCATGACCTAGTTTCAGGCGGTCAGCTTTCCCACATAATTCTTTCTGTCTAGTGGGATGGGATTCCTTCACCCCATCATCGGTCCCTTCTCGAACTGACAATTGTCTCTATTAGGCACAAACCGCGAGCCAGATGTTGTCGCCCTCTCGATCATATTCTTCTCTATCATCTAGGTCCTTTCGTACATCTCATCAAAGCTCTTTAAGTTCAAGAGCATTAGCTGGGCTTTCAATTCTAGCTTCAAGCCATCTCTAAAATGTCTCGCCCTATCCACATGGTCCTTTACCAACCTCGGCATGCTTGGCCAACTCAGCTAACTTCACCTCATACTGATTCACCGACATCTGATTCTGACAAAACTGTTGGAACTCTGCCATCTTTAACTCTCTCACACTATCCAAGAGGCACTTCCCATTGAACGCTTCACGAAAGGCACCTCATGTCTGAACCGTGCCTTTAGGGAACACTCTTCCTTGAGTGGCTTCCCACCAATTAATGGCATTACCTTGAAGCTAATAAGCCGCCAGAACCATTCTGTTTGACTCTAAACACCCCAGCACTGAAACAGTCCTCTCACTATCCTTTATCCAAAGGGTCACAGGTTCAGGGTCGCCCACGCCACTAACCTCGGTGGCTTTCAGTCTCAGGAACTGCTCTACCAGCCTAGGCATCGGTCTCTCGCAGACCTCTCCTCTCACTTAGGGAACCACAAAGACCACAGCAAAAGCACTCAGCTTACTGCCCTAACAAGGTCTCTAGCGCCAGCAAGATCCTGTCTAACCTAGGATCTGCTTGCACGCTACCTCTAGTACCAGTCTGACCAGACACTGCCCTACGCCTAAAGGCTCTCTCTGCTCAGGATTGCTCATCACTCTGAACTATGAGCAACCCGCCACCACACAAAGCCACACAAGGCCACAAAAGCAATCACAGGCACATAATATAAAAGCCATCCCTATCTCACTATCCCAAAAATCCCACGCACCTTATCACTCCAAGTCTCAATCTCGCTCTGATACCAAAACCGACGGGGATGTCACGCCCCGAACCCCAAGCACGCGACAACCCCTTATCTTGGTCGATTGAAAGCGACGTCCCAGGACTCGTCGATGACCATTCATTTTAATCTTTCGTTATGCGCAAGCGGAAGACGAATTATCCCTAGTCCAACAAATAATCAATTAATCAATCAGGGATAGAGGGATGAACAACAAGAACAACCATCACTACTCATTTATACAAATTACTAGATTAACCAATGGAGGATCGTTTTCCGATTTACAAGCCCGACAACAGGGGCCGATCCATCCTCTAAGCCAAACCAAAAAGGAACTAGGCTAGGCTAATCCAGCAGTATAAAATGAACACTCATGTTCAGCACCACGGTCACTCGGACCCATCGGACTCGGCTCCGTCGAGTCGATCACTAGTGGAGTAAGGGTAGGATTCTCCACTGCGGTTGCGCCATTCTAGGGGCCTGAAAATTGTTAACCACGACGGGTTGAGATAAAATCTCAGCGAGTTCTTCCCCCTAAGCCCCGGTTAGTACACCAACTCAACCTAGGGTATCTCTCCAGAACCACCCCTCACTCAACCCAACAACCAACAACCAGCAATCAACATTCAAACAATAGATAGGGTCAACCAACGATCAAAAGTCAGTTCACATGCAACCTTACCCGATATGCCATATCCTGCACGTAAAACCTCATACAATGCAAGCAATGCAACCAACAATCATATAGTCGGTTCGCATGCAACCTTACTCCGGTATGCCATACCACTGCACGTATAAATCAGCACAATACACGCAATGCACATGGCCGTTAGATGATGCAGTTCATCAATCACATGCGAGTCGCACCACAAGCGATCTCACCTGGCCATTGCCACACCCTGCACGTTATCAATTCATGCATGCGTGCCATAAATGATGTGATCATCTCATGCATAATCGGAACCAATGATGCCATGTTTTCTCATGCACTCTTGCATCCACACGTGTTCCGATTATTACTGCCCCACAGGGCTACAACCGAGGCGCAACGGCGCTACGGCGCCCTTCCTCCGTAGAGGCGCAACCGTGCCCTTCCGTGCCCAAAAGACGTCAAGGGATACTCTCCCGAGACCGCATGCCCAAGGAACGTCAAGGGATACTCTCCCGAGACCGCATGCCCACAAAACGTCAAGGGATACTCTCCCGAGACCGCATGCCCAATGAACGTCAAGGGATACTCTCCCAAGACCACATGCCTACAGAACATCAAGGGATACTCTCCCGAGACCGCATGCCCAATGAACGTCAAGGGATACTCTCCCAAGACCACATGCCCACAGAACATCAAGGGATACTCTCCCGAGACTGTATGCCCAATGAACGTCAAGGGATACTCTCCCGAGACGGTGGTTTCAGCTTAGTGATCATGCAAGCATACCATCACAACCCACTTATTATCTTTGAGCATTAACCAATGCACACATGCTTGCATATGAAACCTCAAATCATTTCTCACAAAAGCGGTTCTTTCCGATGTCCCTCGGACAAACCATTTCTCCCACCTTTCTCATAAAAGCTGTCCATTTCCGGTGTCCCTCGGACAAACCATTTTTCCCTTTTTGTGAAATTCACACGATTCATTCGAATGTTCATGCCACGACACATCAATTTCACTTCATATGATCAAGACACATGAAATTATGCACAATTTCACTTCCGGATGAACAGTGCGGTGAACGGTAATTTCCGAAATTCAATTAATAATAAATTAAATTCAGAAATTAAACAAAACACTGATTAAACACAAATTAATCAATCAATTAAGCTAAACAAGTTTAATTATCACATAATCCACAAACAAGCACAATTAAGCATAATCAAGCATAATTAAGCAAGATTAAGCTAATCTAATCTTAACCACATATCTAACCACCTATCTTAGGGCTAATAAAACTTAATTAACCCTCCTAAACCAGCATTAACACTAATTAACCCAACCCTAAGCAAGTTTAGGCACTAAATAGGGATTAGAGGCTAAACTCACCCGTTAAGCGGGCCGAAGACGCGGACGCGGCGGCGGCGACGAACCCGACACCCTGGGACATCTCTCTCGACACTCCAAGGCAGTCCCGGGCTCAACACAGCAGCAACAACTCGGATTCCCCACTGAACTTCAGAAAACAGCACTGCAGGAGGAGGACAGGGGCTGACCGGAGGAAAACAGCTTGGCCGGAGCTCCGACGAGCGGCGGGCCAGTGATCAATGGCACCTGGGGACGAGGGGCAACCACTTGTGGCTGGTATGGGCGGTGATTGGGTCGGAAATGGAGGAAAACAGGTCAAAAGGCGGAACACAGCAGAACTAGTCGCTACAGTGACGGTCCGGCGAGCAGTCGGTTTCCGGCCGCCGTACGGATCGGACTACAGCTCCTTTCGATGAACGGCCGACGCTATCCGTACGGATTCTCTCTCCCGAGCGCAATGGTGGGTGGCACGGCCCGAGATTCCATTGGGAAGGCAATGAACAACTCAGATTTCGGTGAGAAGTCCAAAACAGAAACTGCAGAAATTGCAAGGAGAAGCAAGGGGAAGAGGGCTGCGATTTTGGAGAAGATGAAGAGGAGAGAGGGAGTGAAGTGAAGGCTGAAGGATAATCCTTATCAAGGCCATCAATGCTTGCCCCACTTGCCAAACATTGACCTTATCCTCTCTTTCTTCTTTTTGACTTTTCTTCAAAATATCCAAGGGCATTTTGGTCATTTCCACCTTGCACATTTCCCAATCTGTCCTTGGGCTGAAAATGGAGGGCGGGCCTAGGAAATGGGCTAGAAAATGAATAGGAATGGGCTCGGGAATTTCTTGGGCTCGAATCGGCTCAAGGTTGGATAACGGCTAGGAAGGGTGAAGGGTCGGTTGGGTCCAACGGGCTCGCCCGTTTGTCTCGGTCTTTCACGGTGGCTGTCCCACCTTGGGCGTGAGGCCCTCACTGTTCTCGCCCAGCCCACGTCCTCATAGGCTCGTTTCCTCGGTCCGAAAATCCCTTCCCAAAAATTCAGCTCAACCGACACCATCGACTATCGAGGAAGCATCGTCCAAAAGTCCGTCCCGGACGTTCCCAAAATTCGAAGTCCAATCTTGGATTCTCTTGCCTTGTCAATTTCGCCTGAATGTCTTTTTGGTATAATTCAGACTGACAGGTGGCTTCGAGGATTCATGCGTAACCGACTCGTGCCAAACCACGTTCAAGACTTCTCGACACATGGACGTCCTTGACGACATGAAATTGTGAAGGATAGATTCTTATTTCAAAGTACACGATTATCAAGGATCGACATAGGGTCGTTCACGGGTTCGATAATAGTAGACGGAATCACCCGTCGTCCCATTATTTCTGCCCGCGAATCGACTTCTATTCGTCCCTAAAATCAGCCTGCATGACTACAGGATCGTCCTTACGCAAGTCTCACAGTTGAGTTGTTTTTCCCAAGTCGAGTTCCTTAGTCGCACGAGTTCTGTCCTCAGTAGCCTTTCCCAAAAGGTCAGTATCTCGGAAATGATTGGGTCCGAGTGGAATCAACCAACAATGCATTGGCAAAATTCACGTTCACTCCTCCCTAACATGGCTCGAATTTCAGGACGTCACAGAGATTATTAGGGTATTTTGATCAGACCAAATATTATAAGCCTTTGCGTCATGAATAACAAATAGGACAAGAATAAAAAATGGGTTATGACATAGGTTGTAGTGATTTTTTTTTTATGTCCAACGTCACCTTTTTTTTTTAAAAAAAAAATTATCTAAAAAGTCATAACCATTTATATGGTTGCTAATTTAGTATAAAATACTTTAATTATGCTAATTCAATTCTAAGCTATTAATAATTTGTCAATTTAGTCCTTTGGGCCAATTTTAGTTGGCTAACATGCATGCTAGCTATCTACAATGCTAGTGTTAAGGTAAATAATTTTGGCCAATTTTTCTTAATTTTTTCAAAAGTTTTATTATTTTTTTATTCATTTTTAAATTTTTTTCCTTTTTCTTTTCTTTCATTTTCTTTTCCTTTTTACATTTTTCCAATGGTCAAGGTTGTCATGATCACTAGCACATGCAAGGGCCACGATGGCCTTGTCTGCGCTCGTGAGCCACAAGGCCGGTGAGGGCCACTATGCCTTCTGGTTGACAAGGGCTGACAAGTAATCTAGGCAAGGCTTTGCAAGTCCTTGCCCAGTGGTCGATGGGAGTCAACCTTGGCTAGCGGCTAGCAACCCCATGTGATTTTTAGTAGTGGGAATAAAAAGAAAGAAAATAAAATCAAAAATCAAAAAAATTTAAAAACTTGTTCACTTTAATACTAGCCATGCCACATAAGATAGTCAATATTTACATTAGCAATTTTCTAGCAAAAATTGACTAGAATAATTAAATTGACAAATTGTCAAAATATTTAAGATTAAATTGGTCATTTTAAAATAAAATTAAGACTTTTTAGACACTTATCCCAAACTTTTTCATTCAATCAAAAGTTTGCTTAAAGTTGCCCTTTTGTTTAGTGTATTGACATGTAACATAACCTTTTCTGGATGTGGACTACCATGTTAGCATTTATTGGCCAACATAGCGATGTAGGCTACTACATTTTTGTTGGGTGATCTCGAGTCTCTCTTTCATTGAAAAAGCTAATTCAAAAGATGAGATTTTTCCTCACACTTTCAAATTGACCACCACCCCTTTCACAACTAATGTAAGACAATCTTAACAATCTCCCCCTCACACATCTACTTAGGTCAAAGCCATAATAATTCGTAACTCTTTCGTGTGCCTATTGGGTTTAGACTTATTGGCAACTTAGGCTCTAATGCCAATGATGGGCAATCTTCAGCTTCTCTCACTCCAAAAGCTAATTCAAAGGGTGATGTTTTCTCTCATACTTATAAATCGACCATCAACCTTTCCCACAACCAACGTGAGACGGTCTTAACAATCCTTTCTCCAAGTTAGCAAATCTTATTTTTCATTTCTTTGGAATAATTATTTTGCTAGCATGGCCAATCTAACACTAAGAAAACAAAATTATGGCCAAGTCATCTTGAGAGGCAATTGTTAGATTGATCATGTGAGAGGAAACAATCACACATTCTTGAAAAGTGAACACTTTGTAACCTCTTATTGATTCTCTAGTGAATCCAAGACAATAGGCCGTTAATAAGGAAGAGTGGACCTAGACTTATCATAAGTGAAACCATTATAATTTCTATGTGCAAATATCTCTATCCCTTTAACTATTTATTGTTATCCTTGATACCATATTGCACACAAGTGAATTTGATCATAGCATATTCTCTCTTGAGACTTTGTTTTCACGTGATATTAGTCTTGATTGTTTTAATTCCATTTTAATTTTCAAGATTGTATACAATCACCTATTCACTCCCCTTTAAGTGATAGTGCTAGCCACCACAATTATTATTAGTTTATACACTAAAGAATATGGATAGTTCAAGTTTCAAACTATAAATCCATACTAGGGGTGTACGTGTGTAATCAAGTCGAACCACAACAATCCGACACTTGAGCTCGACCCAACTCAAATAGCCAAGACTTGATACTGGATTCAAATAAATTATTTATAAGCTTGAGCTCAACTCAATTAGTCAATAGTTCTAACTTGAAACTCCAATAAAACTCAAACTCAAGCTCGACCATGAAAAGACACTGTAATTGAAAATTTTATAAAGATTTTTTGTTCATATTTATTAGTTTATATATATGATTAAAACAGTTAAGATTCAATCCCCTCGACTAGGCTTGTGAGATATTCAAGTATTTTTTTATCTCGAGCTAGACTCGATTAGTTGGTATTTGAACAACTTGAAGTAGAAAGAAATCAAGTCGAGTTTGAGAAATCTGACTGTCGTACTCAAATAGCTCGAGTAGCTTGACTGAGTTACATCCTTAAATGCGAAAAATCGTAAGTGTCAAGAACTTCGTCCCAAGCTAAGAATAAGACGTCCAAAATGGGAACTCAGCCCCCGGTCGTCTAAAGTTGATATTGGTCATAGAATATGATTTCAGTGTTGAAGCTGGGGTTTTTTTTTCCGCCCCACCCGCCACTCTCAATTTTTTATGATCATTTAGTGCCACCTGCCAAAGAATCACACTCTTAAGATCAATAATATTTTATTAGCAGATTGTTGACCAGAGCTAGTTGTTTCACTGAAGAAAACCGATTCTTTCCAATAGGAACATGAATCCCAACAATTTACACATGACCACAAGACAGATAAATGCAAATTACATATCTACTTAGGACAGATGCACTACTATAGTTTATGAAAAGTCAAAAATTTCAATACTTACGCACAAATATGTATGTGAAGGTCCAAGTACCTAACCAGTGACGGAACAAAATAAACCAACTATTCGCTTTTGGCTAGGAGTTGAGAGCACTACAAAATCAACAAGCCTCTTAGAGCCACATACTTTTGCACTGCATTACTTCTTTAATGGAAGCATTTTGATTAATCACCCATCAGTCAATGAGAACCAGAGCACTCCAATTGCATATGCGCTATTCATGATGAGTGTGCAATCGCAAAGCTTAATTCCAATTTGGGGAGTCCAAGTCAGAACAGTCATCTAGGCGCATAGAGGGAGCAAAAGGTCCACTGAAGCATTATCAAGAGAGAGTAAGAGTGACAACAATTGAGCGGCATTCTGTCTATAAAACCCCATCATACTCATTCGGAGATGTGCACAAATTGAAAGACAACCTCACCAAGTCACTCCAATTCTGTTCTAGACAGTACCCAAACCACTACTATGGCCAAACAAAACCCACTCTCATTCCTCACATCAGCCACTCTATTGGTCATTATAGTTTCCGTTTCGGAAACGCTTTGTCGCCCTCTTGAAGAGGAACCCTTGTTAAAGCAACATGAGGAGTGGATGGCAATCCATGGGCGCATCTATAAGGATGTGGCCGAAAAGGCCAAACGGTTTCAGATATTTAAAGAGAACGTTGAGCACATCAATGCCTTTAATAAGGGTAAGGACGTGGGGTATAAACTGGCTGTGAATAAGTTCACGGACCTAACCAACGAGGAGTTCCGCGCTTCCTACACTGGCTACAAGAGGAGGCCCACCAGAGTCTTGTCCTCTGAGCATGTGAAACCGTTCAAGTACGCGAACTTCACCGCCATTCCAACTGCCTTGGACTGGCGAAACAAGAAGGCTGTGACATCTGTCAAGGATCAAGGCGGCTGCGGTGAGTGAGAAATCGAAATCTGTCTCGCGAATATGTCAAAATCCTCATGTCGTACTCAAGCTGTTTAAAGACGCAACAATAACAAACTACACAACAATATTATATTATCTCTATTTCACTGTTACATTCATTCTACACCTCTCTAACCATACATTTAGATATGCCTTCTATTTTGTCCATTAATATGAACAATTTCTGTTCGCTTGACAGAGGAAATTTACGATCTCCTTGTGCAGGAAGTTGTTGGGCATTCTCCGCAGTGGCGGCTATGGAAGGGCTTACCATGCTCAAGAAGGGGAAGTTGGTGCAACTCTCGGTGCAAGAACTCGTGGATTGCGATGTTAACGGTAAGGATAAAGGCTGCAGGGGCGGGTTAATGGACAATGCCTTTGAGTTCATCATAAGCAACGGTGGCCTCACGACTGAGGCAAAATACCCTTACCGGGGAAACGAGCGGACCTGCAACAAGGCCAAGACTGCAAAACGTGCGGCCTCAATAACCGGATACCAGGACGTGCCAGCCAACAACGAGAAGGCCCTCTTGCAGGCCGTGGCGAACCAGCCAGTCTCGGTGGCAGTCGAGGGGGGAGGGTCGCAGTTCCAATTCTACTCAAGCGGCGTCTTCAATGGCTCGTGCGGGACCAGCCTCGACCATGCGGTCACAGCGGTTGGGTATGGGAAGACCTCTGGCGGGACCAAGTATTGGCTGCTGAAGAATTCGTGGGGCACCGGTTGGGGCGAGAAAGGGTACATGAGGATCCAGAGGGATGTGAGGTCTAAGGCCGGTCTCTGTGGTCTTGCCATGAATGCTTCTTATCCAATTGCATGAAGAATAATGGAAGATGATAGAATAAATTATGAGCTTATATATGTCATACCGGTTATCAAGCTCGCTGTAAAAGAAGCGAGTTGAAGTGAGGCTACGTCACTAGGTGTGGTGTGTCCTACAACAGAAACTGTACGTTGTTTACAAAATTAAGAGCCTGCCAATTAAAGTTGTACCAAGTGTTCAAATGATTGTGTGGGACAAGATAAATGAATTAGTTTAATCAGCGTGATTTGAAGTAATGAACTGTGTCCAACACCAGAAGAATGCCATGAAGCTATAGAAACGTGATTTGGGACAACTATTCCTTGATAGAAACACAATTGCAAAACTGAAGGAAAATGAAAACTACCGACATAGGAAAACATATTGCAGTTCCTCCTATATGCTTGATAAAGTGGTAAAGAACCGACCAACGACGGAATAAATCTAGAGGATCCTAATAATCCGTACAAAAATCCACACGCAATAGTAAAATTGGACGATATCATGGCTCATCCTTAAATCATTCATCGCATTCACCAATTATGCTATGTCCTACTAAGTTGAATGACGCCCGAAAAGAATTAGGAAAATAAAATTTCTTAATATTTTCTATTGTGGATTCAACGCAAGTCCTCTACCTCATAATGGGAGTTCTCAAAGAGAAGTTAAAGTCTTGGTTCCTATCTCTACTCAATTTCACTCGACATCTGAAACATATTAATTATGGACCAATTAAACTTGTGATCTCCTCTCTTTGATTTTTATCATCTCACATGCAACTTATATTTGACTAGCGCCTCACGTATGAATTCTTACACTCTCTGATGTTCCTTCCGTACGAAGGTGAACTACCTTTGCTCTATCAAATTAGAAAATAGAAAAGTATTAGCAATAGCATGTGAAGAGTGCCCTCTATGAATGTGAATTCAATTCATATACATCATTGGATACGATCAGATCTACATAATCAAATGATGCGTGCAGATTGAGATCATAAGCACTTAAGTTATTTTTGTCGCTCATAGTCACTTCGGTGGAAGTATTATCCAATGACTACATAGAAATAGACATTGTCTTGGGAAAATTCCCCTCCAATTCCATCATTTGGAGGGTGGATAAGAAGCACCAAAGTTAATGACTGAGATGAAACTGCATAACACTGAGAACTACAATTTAGTGGAACATCGACATGATGTGTAATGATGAAGGATGTTCCATTCTTTCCAACCAAAATTCATTAACCAATTATATAGGAAGTCCCCCGTCAAGATGCGTTTTCCGCCGGTGCCTTCCTTTCAGCAAGTGCGAAGCAGATAGAGAGAGAGAGAGAGAGCGCGAGAGCAAATCTCTGGGGACAGCAAGCTAAGGCAGGCAAGATCGTGGCTTTCGCCAGCCTTGCCACTTGCCGACGCATGCCTTCGGAACTCACCATTCCTACGGCGAGACGGTCACCGCGGATCTGCAGCAAGGGTGGTCCTCATGCCGATTAACGACAAGAGCGCCATGCTCGCCTTGCATCTTGGCGAGGCCCTTGCACAGATCAGCAGTGAGGGACCGAGGGCCACGCTGCCGCGCCTGGGTCCGCCTTGCATGTGGTGACGAGGGTCGGGTCCTCGCCTCGTCCCCCTTGACTAGTTAGATGATTATGAAGATCTCGCTATCTCTGTTTACATGGGCTGCGATAGGCCTAGATGAGGCGGCTTGGACCAACCCAGACGTCGTGAGTCGCTGAGCTATCGCCGGGGTCGATACGATGAAATCTTAATAGGAGTTCAACATAAAAAAACAAAGAATAATAATTCGACAAGTAACAAGACAATTAGCAAGGACAAGATTTCGGTATGAAAGGTGAGGGATAATGTTTTATCCAGGAGGCCCTCACACAATGAATCAGCAAGTTCTCATCTTCCTAATGTCATAATGATTAAAAGAATGAAAACAATATCTAACTCGGGATTTCTTAACTTTGTGCTCTATAAGGTGTGGACCTTAGGAAACAATAAACCTTTGCATTAGGGATTAGCCAATGAAAATATCACTAACGGATGCTAATTAGCCGATAATTACCGTATTATTTTTGCTTCATTTTCATTTTCAATAATCATCATATTCCGAGTTGTGACTAAAAAAATGAGAGAAGAGGTTCGGATAAGTCCACAATGCACAAGATTCATATTTTATTGGTAGCAAAAGATAGGATAAAATCCCCTTGCGATGTGACTTTCATATTGGTAGTTTATGACGTTATCAACCGGACTTCAATCGAAATTCTTTGGTTACGAATAAAATAAAAGCTTAGTGCAATTTGGTAATGGAAGAGAAAGTGAAGTGGTCTAATTGCAATAGGGATCTATTTAGACTAATTATTACTACAAAATCATGTTACTCTTCAATTGGCCGCAATTTGTTAGGCTAATGGCAGACACCACACTATCAGAATTGTCATGTACAATATGTACCATCATCTTATGGTACATTGACTACATCATGTCAAGAACCCACTACCAATTAGTGCATAAATATTGCGCCCATAGATTAACAAAATCAATCTGCACTTTAGATCAACAACTAAACGTATTCTGACCAGTTTTCACGCATCTCCACTAGTCCACACTTTCCCGGGTGATCTCTTTTGATCGGCTACAATTTGTTAGCCTAATGGAAAATATTACAATATTGGGGAACATTGTCCAAAGAGTTCTAAACTTATTAAATAACTGTCAATTCAATTGGAATATTTCAATCCGATCAATCCAGCCAATATTCTTGTAATAATCCTAAACTTTTTGATAATTTTCCAATGCAAATTGGCCAATTTAAGTCAAAAATCAACGACGTAGTTTGAGTCTATTTTTTTTCAATTGTTTTATTTATGCTTTCTTTTATATTTTCTTTTATTTCCTATTCTTTCCTTCTCTATTGTTCACCTTCTTCCTCCCGCCAGAAAGGACCAGGCCGGTCGCTGGGACATCAACGATGGCCAGCAACTCTTGTTGACCATGGACAAGGGCACGCATGCTCTTGTCAGCTACAAGTTATTGAAAAACGTCCGATGATATTTCAAAATTGACAAAACCATCTAATTATACCAGTTATTGGATAAATGTAGATATGGCCTTGTCTTAGGATTGACTAGAGTGCTGATATTACCTGAAGTATGAAGTAAAAAACTGAAGATGATTAGAAGGACCTCGATGAAGGTAAAGAAGTCAAGTTCATGAGGATTTTGAACTATTGTGACGAGATGAACAGTTCATTAGTGGTGTAAAAAAATACCTAAAATCGGGTCTTTTCGGTCCTGGTCTCTTTCGATTCGGATAAAGAGTGAAGGAATTTGGGTAGATTGACGGTTCAAGTCGGGTTTCGGGTTTGTTTGTTTGTTTTCTTTTTTCTTTCTTCGCATCTTCTTCTTCCCTTTGAACCCTCTGTCACAGCAACAGCTCCAAAAAAAAAAAAAAAAAACTACATCTTTCGACGATGCCGACGAGGAGGACGAGTCCTGGAGGCGATGGGGCCAGAAGTCAACGATGCCTCTGAATGACGAAGAGTTCGATCCTCCTCCAGATTGTCGAGCATCGATTTGGGCCAGTTTCAGGGAGAGATGAGGCGTCACTCCGTGCCCCCGTTCGGGTTCATCAAGCCCCGTCTGGGCATTCTTCAGACTCTGGTCATAGTGGTTTCAATTTCTGATTCTCTTCTTAGGACTTCTGTTATGCGGTATCAGTACTCCTGTTTATTTTTGGATGGTTTTGAACTTATAAATCGATTACCATATGGCTTGCGGCTGTGAGCTGTATTGGGCCTTGAGTTGCGTTGGCTTCTTGATATTTCGAGGTAAGGTTTTGCTAAGTTTTGAGTTTAGTTATATGACATTGATTACACATTTGGAATAGCTTTAATGCGTTAGTTCAGTTGGAAGTCAGATATCTTATAGCTTTGCGGTTAAGTTCTATTCAACCCAGAAAGCAACTGCATGCCAGCTGAACAAGAACTAGACTTTGTGATCCTGGTGACATTCGGGCATCTACGAGATAAAGATCGATCTCTAGTTCCAGAATAAGGGCCATAAGTTATTACTGATTTGGGTTTTATTTCTCCTAAAGGGACATTGCGCATGGCGATTGTTATGCTTTACCGTAATCTCCTTTTCCTTATAGCTAGAGCGTTCTGTATCACCTGTTGAAGAAGTAATTTGCAGCTTTGGTTAAACGCAGTTTTTTTTTTATTACAAGCGATTGATGCGAAAGATGTGGTTTTTTTTTTTTTTCCTGATGTGTCCGTTTCCTTGAAGTTGTCGAAAGTTGTGGTTTTTTTGGTTTTTTGGAGCTGTTGCTATAACAAAAAGGGCAAAAGAAAGAAAAATAATAAGAGAGTAAACCCAATATAATCCTAACCGTATTTTCAGTTCAAGTCACGATTTGAGGCAAAACATGCACATAGAGTTCGGTTCAGTTCAAGTATCATCAATACCTAAACCAAAACGAACCATTCACATCTCTAATTTAATATGGTTGTATTGATACAAAGGAAGATAAAGTGGATGGCAACACACAAATCGACTAATGGCGGAAAGCCTTGATAGGTGCACAAGTTGTTGACAGAAGCGGCTTCTTATATCACTTGAGAAAAACATATGTATTCATACGCATCATGTCTTGAAGGCCCATATATTCAATCTTACGGAATGTTGACAGTCCACCTCGGGCCTGGAATTCCGAAGACAGACATACAGAGAGAAATTTAATCGGTCGTTAATCAATTTGCTAAGAAGGAATATTTCCTAATATGAGCAAAACTATTTCATGGAAAGCACACTGTCGCTAAGATAGATATGATCATATGGGCAAGCAAACCTCCTGGTGATTGGGGAACTTATCTTCAATGGCTAAATTGATCATCTTGAAGATCTTCTAACCTTTGGTGTGGATCTTGAAGACTATATGAGAAGAACAACATACACTAAAGATATATGAATCACGAGAACAAATTGACAATATTGAGAAAGCTTTATTCTCTCTTGTTATTGAGTGAACAGTTCATTATTACCAAGAGCGACTCACTAATTGTAATCTTTGTTCGGAGGTGTTGTAGTAATGCATGGAAATTTGGGTAGAAGCAGCATGAGCTACATTGTGATGTATTAAAAGATTACTAGTAAAATCTGGCCTATTGGCAATTGTTAGTTTGGAAGAGTGGATATAAGCTTGATCTAAGTTGAATCACTATAAAAATCTATGTGCAATTCTTCCATCTCTCTTTATTTGTTTCCATATTTATATGACATAAACATAGTGCACATGATATCATAAGCTTACTCTTACATAAATAAAATTGTTCTTGCATAACCATATTTGATTTTAATAATTTTGCAAATATATCAAGTTTCCTTTTATAACCTATCCACCCCCTCTAGGTTATATCATTAATTATAACAATCGGTATCAAAGCATAAAGATATGCCATGGCCAGTCATTTTGGTGCAGGAGTCTTTGAAGGACAATCAACTTCAAGACTTCCGTTCTTCGATGGAAATAACTATAGTTTCTGAAAATGCAAGGCATTTATCAGGTCAGCAGCTCCAGCAACATGGGATGTCATCGAAAATGCCATTCGTATAACTCTAACAGCCAGAACTCTATCTTCATCAACATCCTCTGGCACTGGTCAAAACACAGGAGAAACAAGAGCAATGTAAGCAACGTTATCAGCTAAGGAATTTGCCAGAAGAGCACCTTACGATGCTAAAACTTTCTACTCTTTTATTGTGCTTTATCACCCTGAGGATTTAATTGTATCTCTATATTTACTTTAAGCAAAGAAATTTGAAACAAGCGATTAGTGACTTTCGAAGGAACTTACAAAGTTAAAAAAAAAAACATATAATATACTTCTGGGAAGATATGAAACCTTACGAATGGATATTGATGAGACTATCACAGAAATGAACACGAGGTATACTGAGAGAGAAATGATCTTGCCTATTAAGGAAAGACATTTATCAATGCTAAGAACATAAAGAAGATTCTTAAAGCACTTCCTAAGTAATGGGATCATGTGAAGACCTTCATTCGAGAAACACTGAATATTCTGTCTTGCTTTATGGATGAACTCATGGAAACTTCAATGGCCTATCAAGTTGACTGATTAGATGAAGGGGAATAGAGAGTTAAGAAACCAATTGCATTTAAAGGTAATACTTACGTGTGTTAGAATAAGAGTTCAAAGATGAGACACAACGGCTCGCCTCGCCCTAGCGGGCAATGTGAGCCCAATGCCTTGATCTCTTGGTTTGCCAAGCCAGTTATGGCATTCCTGCACCCCTGTTATTTTTGTGTTTCAATTGAGGGTTTTCACATATGTTAACTTGGAGCCTATCTTAGTTCTATTAGTGTACATTTTGCTGTATCACACCATGGGAGCTATTTGGGGTATTTCCGTTGGGTGTATTTGGGCCAAGAATGAGCACCGAGAGCCTGCTGTCTAGAGCCTTAAACATGCTGCACAGCGGACTCCGGGTCCCATTACGGCCCATTTGAAGATATCAGACGGTCTGGAAACATCAATTTTTCTTGTGTACGTCCCTCGGAGCGATTCCGGGCTCATTCGGACCTATTTGGAGCCCAAACAAGCGCTCAAAGCCCACTGTACAGCAGCTTGAGCGTGCTGGATGGCGGACCTCTGGCTCTCATTTGGTTCTAACAATGGTCCTTGGGAGCCTCTTTTACCTTAGGGAAAGTATCAATGTTGGAATCGCAGCCTTAGGCGTTATTATACTTTGATTAGTGAACTGTGGTCAATTCGTGGTTAATCATGCTATTTATTCTGATCTTAATGTTGAATTTAGTAGATGTTAGTATAGGTGAAAGAGTGGCATGGAAAGCATGGAAATGGAGAAGTACAAAAGATAGCATTCAAGGAGATGCCGTGCTAGTTTAGTGTTTAAGTTTGTCATTTTAAGTAATGTTTGAGTCTATGTCTAATTCAATATCATTGTAATATAGGATTATATAGATGTTAGGGTCGTCTGAGTAATAAAAAAGAGAAAGCTGATAAAGAGATGGGATAAAAGGAGTAGTTAGCGTGGCATTTAGTTTGGAATTTCAATTGGAGCTAGGATTAATTCGTTGATTAGAATTACATTGTTATTATTTAGCCAGTCACTTCGTTTTGTCTAGTTCATGGTCATTTCATCTGATTTTAAGATATAGACTCCCTTAATTCTAGATACTGCTTAAGGGGTCCTGTCCAAAGGCATAATAATAAGTCATATATTTTCTTTGCCCGACACCATATCGGGTTTTACTCTTCTCGCACTTTACATTATGTCTTCCTCAATTACATGTTTATCTTCATTTGGAGCGTTATTTATTCTATACGCTTGATGGATACCCATTTAAGCAACCATGCATGATCACATAGTAGTATGTACTTGGAGCTTAAAATTTGCAAAAAGGTTTAAACCTGAAAAATTGTTATGCAATCTCTTCTAGCAAAACTGATAAGGATTTTAAATATCAAGATTTCTCTAAATTTACTTATGAAAATGGATTTTAGCATTATTTTTTTCTTCATATACTCCATAACAAGATGAAGTGGTTGAAAGGGAGAACGGCTCTTTATAGGATATGGTAAGAACCATAATTCAAAGTGGTGTTCCCTATATTTGTGGACTGAGGCTATTGTAACTTAGTGTTATATCATTAACTCACAGAAAAATCATTAAAAAATAAGAAAACACAAGAAATTATATGATTCGATTTGAGCATTAATACCTATTTTACAAAGAGAACTAGCAGTAAATAATTCATGAGACAATCGAAAATTTAAAGAGTTAAGATCCCTCGTGCGCTTAACTATTTCCCAACATTAAATTATACCAAAAATCACAGTATCTAGCCTCACGTAATTATTCGAACATCACAGCCACTTTTCTTGAAGTCACGACACACGCACAATACAAACAACACTCAATTCACATCAAACTGAAGCCCCAAACTAACGAGTTTTCTAAATATTTGGTTTGACTGGCTGCAAGGAAACTTATGACCAACAAAATAAGGAAACACACAAAGTCAATATAAAGAAAGTGAGCCCAAACAGCAAGTTTGGCCTAACGTGAAGGAAACTTCCTTTTCCATACTTCTCTAAATATTTGGTTTGACTTGCTGCAATTGGAAGCTTATTTCCCGTTTTATATTTATCAAGCACCAAAAAATAACAACCGCCATCCGAATCTCCTAATTAGCATCGAATCGGGTTTTCATTGAAGCTCATATTCAAGATATAATTTGACAATACAAAGTATATACATGAGTTTTACCTTTCAAAACTACTTGATAATTTGGCACCAATTATCTATTTCTACCTATTTACGAAGACGTCATTTTCTTTACAGAAAACTCCAAATCCAAACCCTAGATTTTCGTACACACCCAACCACTACAAGTAACGACAAATCTAATCACCCACCTTAGCAAGAAGCTAAAACAAGTTTGCAAGGTGGGGCCATTTGGCCTTTTCAATGTGGGGTTTTACTTAAGAGGCATGTAAGTGGTATTGGCAAAAATAGAGATATGTAAGTGGTCCTTAGAAGGAAAGAAAAATAAGGTATGTCTTTTATACTATTCGTTTTCTTCATATGTTTAGTTTTTTTCTTGCTCGATTTCTACTTCTTGAGTTGTTTATTTAACTCGTTTTTACTTGCACCAGTCCAAATCTGCATACTGTTAGATAGGATATAGAAATGCATTATTTTGTCTGGTCTCTTCCGAACGAAAGATATAATATAAAGAATCTGAGGAGATTTATTATGCTATTCTATGCTATCCGTTTTAATATTATTATGACCAAATTCAGCCTTGGAGTTCCAAGAGAATAATAGCTGAAAAAAACGAAACGAAACTATATTAGTTCACCATTTCTTGTTATTTTCCAACCTATTTCCAAATAAATTAATTCTCTCTCTCTCTCTCTCTCTCTCTCTGCGCGTATATTATTGACTTCGAAGCCCACTTCTCTGGACCAAATGATTCAAACTTTGGCCAGCCATCTTCTATCTAACCACCAAGCCTCCATTAATAAAAAGGTTTAGTCCTTCAACATTAATCAAAGGTCCTTCAGCACGTTTATGTCACTTCACTTTAACAAAATGATACACATTATTAGAAAAATATGACTTTTTACTCATGATATTGGCAGAAAATTTTGGTAAGTATATATAGATTTTGCATCGTGCCAACAATTTAAACTATTTGATTAAGTGGTCTCAATTTTATCATATGTATAATATTTTTGTAGGAAGATGAATATTTATTTCGACTACACAATGCACAGGTGTCACTAGGTTCTGATTATTTGTGAAAATTAATTACATTGAAGTTAACGTTTAGTACGACGCATCTTTAATAATACTTATGTACTTTTCAATCTGCCGATCTTCTCTGAAATTATAAGATAAGCGCAATCTCCAATCTCTTTATAAATGATGTCGGCTAAGAACTTATCAATAATAATATAAATTAGCTCAAAAAAATAAATTGCATGACGATGGCGTGGGGCAGGTTTATTGATAGGAAACTTCCATGACTCTAACTTCTGTAAGCCAATTTCACATAAATAATATTTTTTCTAACTCTCCCATTGAGAACACGCCACGTGGGAGTAATTTTTCCTAGTAAATTGATAACTCTCTATTTTTTATAGCATTATCCAGGTTAAATGAAAAATAAAAAAACAGTAATATAAAAAAAATTACTTGGAAAGGTGCAAGAATCATTATAGGATATTAACACAAACAATCTATAAATATTAGCTTAACGTGCGATGTGATTCTTGCACTTTTAATTTGTTCAATATAGGCCTTGAACTTTAGCCCAATATATAATATGGTCCCTAAATTCTTAATTTGTTCAATGTAATGTTTAATGTTATTTCTATTAATTCAAGTTCAGAGACAACATTAAACATTTTCTTATAGTTTAGGGACTAAATTGAATATGTACTAAAAGTTCGAATTGCATTGAACAAATTAAAATTTCAGAAATGACATTACATATTGGACCAAAATTCATTAACTATTTATGTCATTTTCTTTTTCATTATCAAATTCAGCGGCAATCCTAATCGAACAAGTACAAGTACTATAACCACGGTGCAATAAATTGCAAGCTTAAACCACAAAGATTAAAGGCAATTACTAATCCCTATAGGTCACATCATACTTATATCATCGTTTAGTTATGTTCTAATACTATATACCCGTCACTAATCCCTTAACCAATAATTATACACTATGATATTGGGTACCAGCGACTACGAAGCTTCCAGGAAGTTTCTTGTCTTACATTTTTTTATTAGGTCAATTTATAGAGAGATTATTTAGATCCTTTGGTAGTATGGTATCGTTTTCTTCACCGGAATTAATTATTATTTTGTAAAAAAAAGGAAAAAAAAAACTTATAGATACGTAGTGATCCACTTTAGTAGACAGGAATGTCATCTTTAATATGTGTTTATGACTTTCTCATGATTTGCTGAGTAATTGGCAATCTCATACAAGGACGGTACTTAGACTTTGCATGATAATGACTTAACAACAAGCATGGATCTAGCGCGAAAAATATCCATATTGAAATCATAGGTAAAATTTCCCATGTTGGCCTCACTAAGGATATGATCTTGCTTCCGTTCTTTTCCGAGAAGAAAGTATTTTAGCATGGCAGAAGTATCTATGGCAACATGTATCCTAACAGTACGTAAATTGCTTTAGCTCGAGGCTACCTACATAGGTAAAAGATCTGAGTTTAACTAGTTCATGAGACCTGTAAAGTGTTTTAGATATCTCTAAATAGTCAAGATTCATCTTTTATGTCCTTGGACTATAATAGGAAAAGAGATACAGTTTGATGAATTTCAACATTTTAGTGTTTACAAGAAGTTCTTTTGATAAGTAGAGTGGAGGTAAGAGAGGACAAAGATGTAAGTAGGTGTATTGGCGCCAACATGATATTGTCATCTCTAACCACTGACTCATTTGTTCCCACACAGCTTTAAAATGCATTGTGCTAGTCTCATGTTGCACAAGAGTTATCTACTGGTATAACATATCATATGTACATGTGCGATGTGGAACTACTAAAATATTTTACAGCTAATGACCAGCACCTCTACCTTGATTGATTTATCTTGACCAATATAAACAACTCGCATGAGCTCATCGTGCTAATAGAACTCTAGCTTGGTTGCAACTAACTCAGCTTTGTGCAGCTTTAAAACTTGCCATGCTAGTTTGAGATTGCACGAGACTTATCAACTAACATAACAACTAATACATGGCAATATGAGATCAAAGAGACATTTGACACGCAATGCACCTACATGAAAGCTCATTGTCTAATTAGGTCATTACTTAATAGTATAGAAATTTTGGATCTTCAAGCGTATAATTCATGATACACATTCAGGGGCACATGCATCTACGCCTACAAAAGTATATCCACGCACGAAATTTAACAATTGAAGGAGTCGTAATTGGCTAGCGTTTGAAAAAAAATGCATTTTCTAAATGAAGTTTATTATCCTCATTTTCCATTAAAAGTTGAATACGGACATTGATATCCGGTGGAAACGAACCCCTAGTGGTCCACATCCCATTGCTGCTTTATGTAGAAAGATACGACCACTTCAAAAATAAAGAAGATGACAGCGCAAGACTTTCATTTGGTACCTCAAAGTTAATCTTATCTCTTCTTTATTGGGTGTCCGTTTGTCCAACTAAACTTTGCTTTTTATGTTTGGTTGTATATTGTCTCTACATAATACTTTCAGGTGTATTAAACATCGTATAAAATGATCACAATTCGTGTCAATTTTGATGTAGTGTTGAACGTGATCTATATGTAAATTGACTGTTTGTGAGGATTACTATATCTAGTCGGGATAGACTTGGTATTAAAGATTTCGATGAATACCACATTATTAAAAAGTATTTTGGGAGTTTGTTTGATATATAGTTGGAATCTTGGTCAATACTCTCATAAATTGATCAATGAAATCGATTGGCACTCGTAAAAGAGAAATGATGGGGACATAGCGATGTCCTCAACTATTTCTTGTCTTGTAGTTGATCAACTTAGAGGAGAATTTGTCAATAGCAAAATCAAGCCATGGCGGCTCGGACTTCTAATTCAGAAACCGGAGGTCGTCCTTTCAAATTTCAATAATTGCTTTTAAACTACTACTTAAATCTCAATAATTGCTTATGAACTACTTTATACTAAAGTAGCTTGTGCCTGTACTTAACCGGTACATGAGATGGGCCTCCATAAAATCGGATTTCCACGCCCGTACTCTAGGATTATCAAGAAGAAAAGATTTCTGCTTCGATGAAGAGTTTTCAACTTAGAAGATTTTTCTAGGTGAAAAGGGCTTTCTTTGGTCTTGTCTGTGCTAGAAAATACCTTTGGAGTTCGAAGCATCTTCTATTCCACAACCAAGAAAAAAAAAATGTCACTTAGTTGAGTGATCTAAATCAATGAATAAATCTGTTTATTTTAATAGAGATGTCATTCAACAAGTAATTAAGAGATTTTTGTGTGGTTTACACAACGGTAATGTTAAGTTATCGAATATGATTAACCTCATACTCCACCGGCTTGATTTCTCCACGCAACAGATAGTGATTCCACAATTTTTTTTACTTTAATATTTTATGTTGACAATAAGGTTGTGGTGAACATTGAGGTGGCAATAATGGTGGCCGAGGTGCTAAGTGGTAGTAGGTGGACGAGATAGACTGGCGGCGTCGAACTGTAGTTACATTTGAAACGGTAGTGGGATGGTAGGGATGGTGGCGGCCGGTGGAAAACAGTGATGGCAACGGTGGTTTTAATAGCAACTTGTAGACATTTCCTTCATAATTGGTCATAACGGGGTACTAATGGATTAGACCGGTTGGACTGACTATCAACAAAGCACTATTTTGCAATTGCTTCTAAGTTGACCGAATTAACTGCCTCTCCTGCGAAAGGACTAGACTATGACAATTCATAACGATAGTGTATGATGTTATCTAGATCCTAATACAGAAGAGCAAATTGACCGAAGCTATAAAAAAAGTCTTTTCAGTTTTCAAAGGATTTGACGGGATCGTTTGGATCAATATCCCCAATCAAGAGGAGATCATCTGGCGCGTTTTCCAAGCTCATCAAAGTCCACATCCCTTGGCTTCATAGTCACTTCCTCAGACACAATCCTGCTCCTAATCTGTGTTAGGTGTAGACCATCCGGGCATTTTTATTTTGCGAAAATTACATCGAAAAAGAAGGATTATTGTTAATATGCACGCACGAGTCTTATTAGAAAAATAATATATCAAGATAATTGATGTGATGATGAGTGATTTATAATCCCAGCTATAACTCATCGACTTAATTTTTTTGATAAAAGTGAGTCCAGCCGGAGATTTTTGATAGATTTGGATTTGGATTCTTCCTTGACAATCTCTCCAAAAGAAGATAGTGGGCCTTTGCTCCATGCTTTCAACAAGTGATATCAGAGCTAATAGTTGATTGGTCAGCCCCAATCTATTCCAATGTTTAGTAACTAATCCAGGAAAGAATCTCATGACTACTATGGTCCAAACGACAACACCCATTGTTAGGCCAAGGTGAAATAGACCATATGAAGATGTGTGTTGTTGTTATTGCAGTCCTCACATGCAACAATGTGAAAATTTAAGTTGAGACATCTTGATATAGATGGATACTCGAGTTAAAAGGGTGTAAACATAATATTAAGTTAAAGCATGAAGAAAAAATTGTTAAGATGCATGTGCAAGTTAAGTTAAAAGTCTCATGTTGGATAATTGATGTGGGACAAACAATTAATAATTATAGTTGATCCATAATTCATTAATTTAACATTTTGAGTGAAGTTGATCCAACTAAATATATTGATGGGCTCGGCTCAAACTTAAGCTCTCCCTTGGTGACCTCCCCTAGTGAAGGTACTGAGCCTTTACTACACATTTCCAATAGTTAGTTAATTTATACAAAAATGGTGAAAAAGACTATCTACATAGTCTAGAATTGGATTGATAACACATATGAGGAGTAATCGCCTTGAACTCTATAGATTGTGCACTTATTAACAATGCAAAACGCCATATACAAAAACAATTTATCCCACCGACCTAGTGTATGTGTGTATATATATATATATATTTATTTATTGTGGATTTATTTGAAAAGTACAAATCGAGTATTACATTTTTTCACAATATATTGATTAAGTATTTTTGTGAGCCATGCTCTTAACATCGTCATGGATTATGAGATATCTATCAACATTTGCCAAAAATAAAACCTTAGACATCAAATGGTTGTCAAAAAGAAAAAGGAGCTATTTCCATGAAAGTGGAAACTAAACTATATAGAATTGAAAGATGATTTTGAAGATATCGCCTCGAACTCTGTAAATATAGAGAAGCAAATAGCGAAGAGAGGAGAAATCATTTTACTTTTAAGAAAATTCTACACAAATAGCCCTACCGCCTTTTATACATAAGTTGATGGCAAAAGGTAATGGCAATAGTTGAAAATTCCGATAAAGAGAGTAGAACTATCAAGAGAGAGGAATTTGAATTCTTACCTTGTACTTTCACTTTCACATTTATTTTAGGTCCTCCAAATATTTCATGTATTTATATCATGACTCCATGAATATTACAATTTTATGTCTTATGTTTTCTTTTAGGATTAAGTTTCAAGGCTACTATGAATATTTATCTTGTTTAATTTTTTTATATATTATTCATGTTACAAAAATTCATGTCTACAATAGCATTTAGAATGACAAAATAAATATAGTCTTAAACCAATCCAATGCATGGACATCGGGCCAGTTTAAGAAATGATGGGAACTTCCTATAAGTGCTATCCAAATATACAAGTTGTCTTATGATTCATAAACTATAGTTGCACCCCCACTATATCACGTAAATGGTGAACTTACCAAATATACAAGTTATTTTATAATTTTTCGCATATTATTCATGTTGCAAAAATTCACGTCGACAATAACATTTAAAATGATAAAACAGATGCCGTCTTAAACCCATGCAATGCACAGACATATTGTCAGTTTCACAAAAAAACAATGGGCACCTCCAATAAGTGCTGTCAAAACATACAAGTCGTCTTATAACTCATGTTTTGTGATTGCACCTCCACTATATCATCTAAAAGGTGAACTTACAAAATATTATGCTTCTTTACATCACATGTATTTCGTTTCCTACGAGGCAAAGAAAACGAGGGATATTACAAAGGGTTACAACATAAGAAGATCCTACCCCAGAAAAGGCCTAAGCTGCTAATTATAGACCTTTTCAAGTTGGTTTCGGACTCTTTCGGTCCCCAATGGATACCTTCTCGCAAAGGCTCCCATTAAAAAACCACATTCAACCCTTCCTCTCTCCCTTTATATATGAACTTCTGGTCCTCTCATCTCGCAAACTCCTATTCGCGAAAAGAAAAAAAAGCTCTCAAACTCGTTTTGTCCACTTTGTGCTCGAAACCCGCATCGGAATCCCAAGGAAACAGCCAAGAGTTTCCAAGAAATCAAGAAGACGACTTCGCACCTCTCTAAACGCCGTACCCTCTTCCCAAGAACCAAAACTTTGAACCACCTCGAACGAGACGATGGAATTCAAGACCATAAAGAAGAAAATGTGGATCTTTTCTTCCTGAAAATCTCCCTCCCTCCCTCCCTCCCTTCCCTCCCTCCGTCTCTCTCTCTCTCTCTCTCTCTCTCTCTCTCTCTCTCTCTCTCTCTCTCAAAACCATTTCTTGATCCTTGTCTTGTCTCGTGATGGAATTTATGACCATAATTGCAATATCACTGACCAGCACCAACCGGAAAGCCAGCACCAAGCACAATTTCCCCATCCAAACACTCTCCTTTTGGTTCGCCCCCACCACCCGCCCGCCTGGCCTTTGAAAAAGTTTCGAGCTTTTCTGCTGTCATTAGTTTCATTTAGGAGATAGAAAAGTTTCTGTATGGCTCTTTACACTAACTACTGTGAAGCGGGGTTATTTGGATCAGACCCGCATCAAATGTTCGACCCGCTTCTGTGGGCTAATGGGTCGGTGCCGGTGGTGGCCACGCAGCAGTCGTTGGTGTTGGATGGTGAGAAGAGTGAGCTTGTGATCAAGGCTCCGAATAGAGCGGCGAAGAAGAAAGTTTCAGAGGAGAAGGCGTTGGCTGCATTGAGGAATCACAGCGAGGCCGAGAGGCGAAGGAGAGAAAGGATCAACTCACATCTCGCCACTCTCCGCGGCTTAGTTCCCTGTGATGACAAGGTAATTGATTTCATTCTTTTTTTCGCTTTCGTTCTCGTTCTCGTTCGTGTTACAATCCCAAAGGTACTTGTATAGAGGAGTTTAGGAGAGGTTGGGACCTTTTGTTCGATTTAATTTCTATGTTTAGGAGGGTCAAAGTAGCAATCTCCAACATTATCATATATCATCTCGAAATGGCATAGGCTAAGGAGATCATTTTAACTATCGTTTAGCGGAGCTCACAATAGTATCGGCTATTGAAAAAGGATCCTCACTTTTACAAGTTGTGTGATGAGCACGCCACGGTTATAACGATTTACATGAGTTGAATTTTAGGCTCGTTTGTTTTTCAAAAAAAGGAATGATTTAAAAATTATTTTCCTAAATATGATTGCTTGTATCATTTAAAAAAAAGAACAAAAGAAAAAATATTCTTATCATGTATGAAAATATTTAGGCATAAATTATTGTCGATAATAAAATATTTTTTATTAATTAGCTATTTCAAGCAATACAAATGATCATATTTAGAAAAATATTTTTCGAATCATTCTTTTTCCATAAATCAAATGAGATGTTAGGAAACTGTCCCACCTAACTTGAAGAAGTTTGGAATATTTGTAGTTATATATGATAGGAACCCGGTGTCATTACATAGATTGACAATAGACTGAACATTCTAATTATTTGGTCGATGCTATGTGTATGCAAAGGCCATGATGGTCTCTCCAACTAGCATTCTAACATCCCAACACTGCCTCGCAATCATCTTGCGGTTGTGCTCCACCGGTCAAGAAATGATTCCTTTGTTTTTATCCATTTAATACACATGACATGTTGAATCTTTTAAGACAAAAAATGGAACTTTGATGTAGAGATTCTGGGTAGAGGCTTGCACGGTATATTTGATGCCCCAAGCGGAATATTTCTGGATCAAGCCGTTGTTTTCATACTTGTCGTTTTTTAAGTTAAATCCGATTATATCTAGTACAACAGAGAAAGGTTTCTTGAAATTCGGAATACGAATAATATTAGATATCATTTATGTTCAAATGAAAGGTTGGAACAACCCTAGAAAGGACTAGGATGCATAAAATCAGTATCTTGAGAAATTGAAGGTTGTCATTTATCATACGTAATGTGGGGAAACCCAGGCAAGAAAGCTAAGCATCTGGCGCTTTCCTTGACAAGTGGGCAGTTTGTCCACCTAAGCTGAGGTTTGACTTTCTTAAGCTGATCGAACGAAATAATACTTCATGCCATCGCACGATGGCACCAACTGACGAAATCGAAAGGGCTCGTCTTCTCCACTTGAACAGTTGACCCTCCTTTTCGATTTCAATAATTCACTTTTTAAAAGAATTTGCAGGTCGCGTCCACGGAGTCCACCCTTTCGGTATCTTGTAGAGCTCGAAATTGTCAAACGTTGTTCCATCCGAATCTCCAATTTCCTTTTCTTCTAAAATTGGGAAAGATTGCAACTCTCCCAATTTCTGTGTATATATCTAGGGGAAGGCGCACTCAGCGCATACTAGAATTAGGTGCGTCTACGTCTGATCTAGGCTGCTCTAGCACGTCTTCCTGCACAAATTGTCACATGGGGATGAGAATCCACATTGATTCGTGTGTATAAAGTCAATGAATGAATATAAAAATCTGTCACGGGGGCCGAGTTCTACAGACCAAGATGTATAATGTTACCGGGGACGGCATGGGGTGGGGCTGCCTAAATGGCCAAGAGTTCATAGATTAGCTGTCATAGACTCAAAGTTAGCATTTAGATATTCAAAAATCAAGTGCGGATTCAGTGACATATATTGCGCAGACATCTCCGCCGTACGTGACATAGGCATTCGGGAAAGAGACTAATTTTTGTCGCCTCTTTTATAAATAATTTCGCATAAGTCGAGGGAAGGCCTGTGATTATTAGGTTATTGAGGGATGTCAGAGACATTGAAATCGATCTAAAAATTGGTAGACGTGCAAATCATACTTGATAGGATTTTTTTCATTTATAGAGGTGGGGGCCCCTAGATCTTTTAGGTGATTTTTACAAGGATGGAGATTCTCTAAAGTTTAAGTAATGGGGTAATAGGACAAAGTCCAGTTATTTTTTAATGAGACCAGTTTACCTTAAAACCTATACGTAAGATCTCTGTGTACCTGTGTGTGAAAGATGACACTGAGCACAGAGGTTGTGACCCTGGTTGGGGTCGTCCGAGGCTAAAACCTTGAATCCGAGGAAGCAAGGGAAGCTGGAGAGGGCCGGGTGACACGAATGGTGTTGTCAGGTGGCTCGAGCCAGGGCGCAGTCTCGACGGCGGGGCGGTGACAGAACAAAGGAGAGCAGTATGCAGTGCCAAGTTTTGGCAGGGTGCCCCGGCCATCGATTTCGCCTTGATAGAAACTGACGTCGCAACCCTCATTCGTCTCCAGAATTGAACGGAGACAACGTTCATGAAGCACGAACCCTCTGCCGATTAGGTAGTTCCCACGTAGTGACCATCCGAAGAAACGTAGCATCAAAGGAAGAAGAATACCCTAACCGAGAATATAAAACACAGAAATCTTTCTTCATGCTTAGTCATATTCCCTGTAATCTTTTATCAGGTTTTAGGAGATCGGTAATCTAAATGAGATCTGTGTTAACTTTAGGAATGTATATTTTGCTAGATGGACAAAGCCACATTGCTTGCTCATGTGATCGAGGAGGTGAAAGAGCTGAAGAAGACGGCACAAGAGGCAAGCAAAGGCCTTCTCATGCCGCTGGATGCCGATGAAGTCAAAGTCGAGCCACTCGACAATGCCGTGGGAAATGGTACGTTCTCTTTCAAGGCATCTATCTGTTGCGAATATCGACCCGAGCTGCTTTCTGATCTCCGGCAGGCTATTCATGCCCTCCGCTTGAAGATTGTGAAGGCCGAGATATCGACTCTCGATAGCCGCTTGAGGAACGAGTTCATCTTCTCGAGCGGCAAAGAGGAGTTTAGTTACGACTTGAGTGTGCAACGACAGCTCCTTGCAAGCTCGATTCGCCAGGCTCTCTGTAATGTCCTGGCTAAGACATCTATCTCAACTACATACTCGCCAAGAACGACGTTCCCGAGTAAACGGCGAAGAGTCTCTTTCCTCGATTCCTCAAGCTCGTCGTTGTGAGGGATTGGATTATGAAATCGGCGATGGAGACTAATGTAGATAGAGTGTCACAACATACTTATATACGTCCTGATAAGTGTCTGTACGTAGTTAAGACTAAACCTTTCAGAAATGTGGAACGTTTGATATGTAAAAGCTGACGGCAAGATCGTATGAGACTTGTGCTAGGATTTTGTGTACGCTGTGATGTACGGTAATAAATGTGGTGTATAACCGATTCTACATTCGGTTCATCCTTGAATAAAATGGAAGAAACTAAGTTCTGTTGTGAATTTTTCCGTGCATGGTTAATTGTCGTCTAGGGCAAAGAATTCTGAGAAATCCTTGTTCTACCGGAAACTAGAAAGAACATATTGAGAACTTATTATGTTCAAAGAAATGTGCTAGAATATATGTACATTAAATAGCACATTTGTTTGATAGTCCATGTCAAAAGCTTAAACTTATAGATGAAGGGAAGTGACACGCATATATAGAGCATATAAACCCTCTCACATGCAAATTAAATAAGAAATAAACGTGTAATTTGACGAACAAGGGGTTGCACACGATAAAAGAGCTAGGTAGAATCTCGCTCTGATATCATGTAGAATTTTATAGAATCACTATCAACTATTCTAAAAGCCTATTTATTAGATTGATGTTTTGTTTAATGTTTTAAATTCTTTAGCAAATGATTGTTCGCACTATTTGTTTTTCGTCTAGAAAGTCAGTGCCACTGTTAGATAATTGGCATTTGTTTAGCTTAAATTATACCTTTTTTAAAGAATGATGAATGAGTCTGTATGTCCATAAGTAAGTGATACATTTAATAGGATAATGTCGAAATATTCCACTAGCATTTGTGGAAACAAAAACGTAATTTTCTTCTTAAGATTGCACGATGATATGTCGTATCCATGTTGACGCAGGAACAGTTCTGCCAGATAATCAAGGTCAAAGGTCAATGAAGGATGGTCCGTATATAACGAGGAAACATCTTCATGGCACATATTTACTAATAGATGTTCTTTTGTAGATTCGATGGCAACAGCTCACAAAATTTTGACTGTAATAATACCTCCTCTTTAAATCCACTTCTGGAGTTCATTCTTTACACCACTTTCTTTTGCAGTAATACCTTCTCTCTAGACACAATTCATGACATTGCAATGCTACATAGGCAAAATCTTTGTACATGTAACTTTTATTCATGTACTTTGGCCCTCTTTCATGTAGAAATAAAAAATGAATGAACAATGAGACAATTGACTGATAGAAAATGAAAAAAATAGTTTTTAGAGGAATTGTTTTCTGTATCATATCAATTGCACAAGTACAGTATTATATTTATAGTACAAAAAGAATCAGAAAAAACATACAAAAAATATATTCGATATCGACTACCGATTTTGTCTCTTAGAATATTCCGATAATATTCCAATACGGATATAATGTATCAATTTGGATCGTAATCGGTATCATATCAAATCCAATCTCTAACACTCCCCCTTAGATTGAGCAATTTCAATGTCAAGGAAATATTTGGGCAAATCCCAAATCCTTGAGGTGGAAGGTGGAGTGTAAATACTCTTTGAACTTTTCGACAGGATAATCATTGTTTCTCATGACAAGTATATCATCAACATATATTAGCAAATAAATTGATGAATCTCCAAAAGTCCATGAAAATAAGGCATAATCATGCTTAAAGTGTTGAAAACCTACACTGGTTAATGTGTCAGTGAACTTTGCATACCATTGTCTAAATGCATGTTTCATTCCATAAAGGGACTTACGTAGATGACATACCTGTGACTCCCCCTGTCTGCGTAATCCTGGAGGAAGTTGCATTAGAACATCCATTTGATATAGTGACCAATTGCAAATAGCTGCAACAAATAAAAAGGAACAAATTGTAACTTCTTTGGCGACAGGAGAAAAAGTTTCCTGATCATCGAAACCTTCTCTTTGAATGAATCCTTTAACAACTAAACGTGCTTTGTAGTGTTCAATAGAATCATCGGCTTTAAACTTGATTTTGTATACCCATTTACAACCGATCTCTTTCTGATGTGGGGGTAGTGTAACAATATCCCAAGTGTGATTTTCCATGAGGGTAGTGAGTTCAGATTCCATAGCACGTTGCTAGTGAGGATCACGTGTGACCTTAGTGAAAGAAGATGGTTCATGTTCTTCTAATATACGGCTAATGCAACACATATGTTGTGATGATAGTCAATTAAAGGAAACATATGAGGAGACAAGATACTGGGTACCTATTAATTTCACAGCTAAACATATGTAGTCCTTGGTCCAAGTAGGTGGAAAAATATACCGTTATGAATGTCGAGGCTGAACAGGTAATACTAGTTTAGGTGTTTGTGTTTTAGATTCCTATGATGAGCCAGTACTAGTTTCTTGTGAAGTTGTTGATGAAAAGGGAGAAACTTCATTTTCAGATGCTTCAACATGGGGTTGTGAATTCGTGGACTCCTCCATAGCTTGCACATAAGCTTCTGGTGTAACATAAATGTATGGTAACACCATGGATAGTCTTCATCGGATAGGAATGGTCTCTCTTGTTCTAGCAAAGTCAAGTCGGAAGAAGAAATCATCTGCTTAAATGGGAACATATCTTCATGAAAAATAACATCCCTACTATAAAAAAACATTCCCTATGGAAATGTCTATAACCCGATATCCTTTCTGAAGAGATGGGTAACCCATGAAGAAACATTGAATGGCGTAGGGATCCATGTTATCCCGAGGGCCCACGTTCGTTACATAGCACAAGCAACCAAACAATCGAAGATGATCATTTGTTGGCTTTTTGTTATATAGCATCTCAAAAGGAGTCTTGCCTTTTAGAATTCGAGTTGGCATGCAATTAATCAAATAGGCAATTGTGACCACGCAATCCTCCCAAAAAGTTTCAGGAATAGAGGCTTGATATTTTAATGCACGGGCTATTTCCAAAAGATGTCTATGCTTGCGCTCAACAATTCCATTTTGTTGAGGGCTGTAACTACACGAACTCTCATGCAATATTCCATGAGAAGATAGAAATTCCTTGCAATTAGTGGTAAAAAATTCACAACCATTATCTGTACAAATGCATTGCACAGATTTGTTGAATTGATTCCTAATCATGGAGATAAATTTTGATTTATGGGAAAATGTTTGCCCTTTTGATTGCATAAGGTACACCCAAGTAACATGTGAAAAATCATCAACGATAGTAAGAAAAAAAATGAGATCCGCCATGATGAGAAGTATACTAAGGACCCCATATGTCCATATGAAGTAAGGAAAAAATGTTGCCCACTTGAGATGTACTTGTAGGAAAGGCTACACTGGATTGTTTAGCCAAAGGACATATTGGACAATTTGGATGAGGGAAACTCACATTATGACTCAATAGCTAATGAAAAAGGAGATTTTTTTTCTAGCAATTGCATTACAGGAAATGCTTTTATTTATAGATTCTAACTCTCTCGGAGAGTCAATCCAAAAGTGAAGCCCTTGTGCAACTCTACCCAAGCTCATCAGATTCCCAATAGAAAGGTCCTAAAAGAAACAATTTTTAGAACTGAATATGGCACAATAGGAATTATCCTCACACACCCTTGATACAAAGAGAAGGTTGAATTTGAAATCAAAAACAAATTATACATCCCTCAAGATAAATTTTGAGCCGAGATGTACTATACCAACTTTGGTAACATAGGTGATATTTCCATTTGGAAGACATACCAATACTGGGGATTGTGGTTCCTTAATATGGGAAAAAAAAATTGCTTATTACAAATTATGTGGCCACTAACCCCTAAATCAATTATCCATGCATCAACCGAAAAAGAATTCTCCTTATAAAGAAAAGTACCTAAAAAGCCTACACTTTTGTCAATGGTCTTTAATTGACCCAAAACCTATATGATATTTTGGTATTGTTTCAAAGTAATCATCTAATGTGCTCTTTCAAATTTATGTGCAAAGACCTGATAAGCAGTGGATTCCTTTTCCTTTTTGTTTTTGTCATGAGGTTTCCCATGCAATTTCCAGCACGTGTCCATGGTATGGTGTGGACATTTGCAAAATCCACAATATTTATTTTTAAGTTTAGAATTTTGTCCACTAACCTTCCCTGATGATGTGGCATTTTATGAGCCATAGGATCCTTTATAAGCTTGTTGACACCAAAATTTTGACCCAATGTGTGGCCATATTTGCACGCTGACTCGACTGTTAAGCAAGACTAGCATTACGTAATTTTATATCACAAGAAGGATACCTTTGGTTGATGTTTTATGGAAAATATGTTCAGCCTAATAAGAGACCATGAGTCTCGCCCGTAATATGAGGAAAGGGATAGATAAATTGCACACATGAGGATAGAAAATTCGGAAGGAAATCAATTGGATACTAGTGAGTCACAATTTCCACAAAGAATCTTCTCTCCAATAAATTTCAGAGGAATTCATGGGATAAGACGGACACAAAGGAGGGAAGAAAACGAAAACATTTGTGGAAAGTGTGGGCTGTTGGAGCTTACAAAAGGAAGCTAATGAGTTGGAAAATAAGGGAAAGAATCAAGCCACTCATGGAATCATAAATGGAGACGAGCGAATTGGGACGCGTTTGCAGAAATATGAAATGGAAATCGAAAAATGTGAAGCGCTTCCACAATTGCCCTTGCATAATGACTTTCTCTAGTATAATATTCCCACCAAAAATAAGGAAGAAACCTCATCAAAGTTGGGAAGACAGCTCAATGAGGAGAAATGAAAGTGCAAAAACCCTTCATATTGCTATGTGGAACTTCTTTGGCTATGGAAAGAAGCGCCAATCAACCTCCTAAAAGAAAATGCAAAAAGCAAATCATGGCCAGCAAGAAGTCAATCGTAGGAAATCATAAAGAATAAAGGAAAGAAAGTAAAACGAAAAGGAAAATAAGAGGTGATCAATCTGATTGGCTATGCAAAGAATGTGAGAATCCTAGTCAGCCATTCTTGTTATGATGGATATTTGGATTTTGGTAAATGAGGATTTAAATTTCTGATCAAGAATCAAGAGCCAAAAAATCAGGTGAACAGGAAGGTAGGAAATTTGATAAAGAAAGGAATCGAGACATTCAAGTCTGAATAGCTTACATGAAATAGGAAAGATTGAGCTGGCCACAAAATCACGTGCTGATTTGCAGACCATGAATTAAGGCAATGAGAAAAGGAAACTCAAAAATTGCCCGTATAAAGAGACGTTTGGGGCCATTATAAAAGGAGGGGAGAAGAGCATGAAGGGATCATCAGTTTTCTTATCACCATACTAAGCTCTCTCGTGATTTCACATCGTTGTGGTGCCTTGTATACATCACAACGTAATCCATTTCTTGAGTCCTCAGTCTTCTGACAAGTCTCCAATAGCATCTGCAAAAGCTCTGCCATCACTGAAGATCTCCATTACTGTTACTTCCCGTTACTGCTATTCGTCGCCAAATTTCGCTAATCGTTCCTGCTATTCACTACTGCTTTGTTGCTGGTCGCAACTATTTTGCTGATGTTCATTGCTGCTCTTGTGCGTCATTGTTGCTACATTGTTGTTGATCATTGCTGTCGCATCCCTTTAGTTGCTTCCTATAATATTGTGCTTCTGGTTCATGCCAATCTCTCTTAGTTTACTCAAACTAAGAAACTTTATGATGATGATAATAGCATTTTTTTAAGTATGTTCAGGTTCATAATTTTTTCATGATCATGATCATTGGATGTTATTTTATTGTTTGCTCAATTGCTTGGTCATATTTTACACGTTAATGGTGCAGTATTACAAAAACCAGCAAAGGTTGTATGCAAAACATTTTTTAAAATAAGGAGAAAAGGTACAACTCCCCAAACTCAGGATTTTTGATTTGCGGAAGTAAAATGTACTCCCACATTTTACTTGAGTGTATAATCGACCCAAAACTGATTAGTGGCGGCTCCAATAGGTAAGATAAATATCATGGTTGAATTAAGTATAAAGTTGCGATTGGTAGAATTTGGGAGAGTCCATGCTAAGCACTGCATTTAGTAATCCATTAACTTCCTTCGGGAAGGTCGCGACAAGGCTAGAGCTATCGTGTTCTCATAATAGCCATTCGATTTGGCTAAGCTGATGGAGGATCATGGACCATTCAATCCCGCACGTTGATCCCAACCATCGGATCTAGCGCGCGGATCCCAGTGGCTCATTCCAGTCGACCGAATCCAACCGTTCAATGAGCACGTTGGATCCCAGCCGTTAGATCTTCCCTGCACATCCCAGTCATCGGATCCATTTGGGGGAGGGTTTCCTCTTTCCCTTTTAGCTGCTGCAACAACTCCTCCCATCAGAACCCTAGTTGCTAGTCCAGAAGCTCTACCCCCACTGCTGCTGCTCTTCTTCAAAGCTTCACCAATCAAGAATGCCACAAGAGATATCCCTTCGCCTATTTGCCCATGCTCGGCCACAACAAGTCATTGGCTTTCCTCTTGGATGGCCAACTAATAGATCCGGTTGAGTGACAGCAGTGGGTCCATTCTGAGGATCTATGAACAAAAAGCTGAATAGGAGTCGTTTAAAATCAGTAAAAACCTTGTCACCCTTTCCCTTTCCTTGATATGTTTGTACTGCCGTAAGGTTTCGTTTGGACCTTAAGTTGCTCCTCGCATGCCTCAAGCTCTTCCAGAGGGCCAAGAGGCAGTTGAAGATGGCAGTGATGCTAAGGGCTCCTTGCTTTAGATCAGAAATGGCTTGCATTATGGTGAAGAGTTTCACCTAATCCAATCACCCATACATCTCTTGGATGCTTTCCCAAAGTTGCTTGGAATCCTCGGTCAATGAAAGTTCGATGGCCATATTCGATGAAAGGTAGGTGTCGATCCAAGTTTGAACCAGCTGGTTGCATCTCCATCAGTGCCACTAAAAACACTCATCGACCAGGAATGGTACAGTGCCGTCGATGAAGCCGTCTTTGTCCTCCGTGACAAAGGCATGCCTAAGATCCCAAGCCCACAAGTTGAAGTTCTCCAGTTTGGTGAGCTATGCTTGGATGATTCGGAGCTAAGGACTATCGGCTGGCAATGTATACAGAGGGTCATCGGGTTCAAGTCATTAGGTTCGAGTCAGTCGCCAATGCCAACGGGACACGACAAGAATCCGGGCGGAAAAATTTGGGTAGGGATTCATCCCCTGACCCGGTGAGGACTTAGTTTCGCTAACTGGATCTTCCAAACCCGAATTGTCATTTGGGTTGGGCTTAGGTGCAAATGGGCCTTGCCTATTTCTGTTTAGCAATGTCCCGAAACCATTGCTTTCAGATGGCCCATAGAGGTATTGGGCCCACATCGCCATCTCCGGCCTAGTCACCCATTGGCTATGAGTTGGATACCAAGGAACCCGAGGCCATTGAATTGGGCTTATAGCTTGGATTTGGACTGAAGCAGAAGTAAAAGCAGCTGGGTACTAGACGTGAATTGAGATTCCCTCCTACTATGAAACAATTTGTGTTGAAGGTGAGACAAGAGTTTCTCCCATTGAAGTATGTTCAACCATGATATGATAAAGAGAACTAAATTCCTATTCAGTTTGTTGAATCGTTTTGCAGGTTGCATCAACATCCAAAGAGAGAACCAATGGCAATACATTGGTGTGGAAGTTAGGCCAAGAAGGCATGCTCTAATACCATTAACAGAAAATGAAAAATAGTTTTGGGAGGAACTGTACTCTATATTATATCAGTTGTACAAGTACAACATTGTATTTATAGAACAAAAAGAATCAGAAAATATATATAGAAAATATATTTGATATCGACTGCCGATTTTGTCTCCTATAATGTTCCAATAATATTCCAATATAGATATAATGTATCAAGTAGGATCATAATCGGTATCATATCAAATCCAATCTCCAACATTGACTTTTGTAGAGGTAAAAGAGTAAGATACAAGATAATGAGAATCACATTCATAGTGTGGTAACAAAACAAATCCATCAAGCACATAGATTGTTGAGGAAAAGGCTTTTGTGTTTTAGGCGCACAACAAGCATTCAATTCAATATAAGTCATCAAGGGCAAACAACAACATGTGAAGTTTATCCACTCAAATTTCCAGGTCATGTCTTTGAGCAATCCCTTCATGTCATTGACTTGTAGTAAAAGTTATTACCGATGATGAAATCTTATTATTTTGTGCCATAGCATCTATCATTATCGATTGCCATAGCTATAGTCATAGCTGAACTAGCCCTTGATGAGACATCAAACCCAAGATGATAAAAAATACTCAGCAACACCAAACCTCAACCACGGTCTCTTCCATTAGATCAAACACTGATGACAATTTTCATTTAGCATCCATGGTTATGGCTAAGATTTCTTTCTTAAGATATCCATCAAACAATAATACACATGGGAAACACCAATTGAAAATCCACCCTAATATTTCTTTTTGAGGACATGCAATAAAAATCTGATACCCCATTCCAGCGAGAGAGCATAAGGAGTCTAACCTCAAACCCAATAAGCTTTTCAATTAGCCTCACCTCACTCAAAAGTTAAGGAACTAAGTTATGAGCCACCTAAAGATATCAACTGGTTAATCCATCTTCAATTTTTGATTTGATTTTTTTAATCATGTGAAATAAACTAAGTAGAACTTGACTTTGATATCATGTAAAATTATATAGGATCACTGTCAATTATTTTAAAAGTTTAAGCTATTAGATATACGTGATTTAAAATTTAGATGTTCTAACAAAATCATTATCCGCACTATTTTTTTTTGTCTTGAAATTCAATGCCATTATTAGGTAATTGGCATTTGCTTCTTCTTTTTTTTGGTGAAAGAATAAAAATTAATAAATGAGTCTAGATTTGTGGTTGCAAATGCATCCTCTATTTAATGGAATGTGAAAAATAATACAGAATAATATTAGAAGTCAAAAAAATCCATAAGCAACTGATACATTTTAAATGTATGATGTCGAAATATTCCACTAGCATATGATAGGAACAAAAGCGTAATTTGCTTCTTAAAAGAGCATGATGATATGTTGTATCCATATTGACACATAAATGGTTTTGCCACATAATCAAGGTTAGAGGACAATAAAGGCTACTCCTTATATAAGGAGGAAACATCTTCATGGCACATGTTTACTACTAGACTTTCTTTTGTAGATTTGATGGCAACAACTCAAAAAATGTTTACTGTTGTGATACCTCCCTTTTGAATTCACTTCAGGAGTTAAATTTCAAAAAATTATGCAAAAGATCCTAAACTTATTGTACAAAGGTTAATATAGTCTTATGCTTTTCAACTGTGCTAATTTAGTTATAAACCTTTTAACAATTTGTTAAATCAGTCCTAAACATTTCAATTATGCCAATTTGGTTTTAAACATTGTGATGATTTGCTAATTTAGTCATAAACCTTTGGATGATTTGCCAATATAGTCCTCCTAACCAAATATCAAAATAACAAGTTTATGACTAGATTGGCAAATCTTCAAAATATTTAGGACTAAATCGATAATTGAAAGTTTTATGACTTAATTGGTAAATCATCAAAAGTTTTAGGATTAAATTAACATAATTGAAGATTTTAGAATTGAATTTGTTGCTGTACAATAGATTTAAGATTTTTTGAACGATTATCTTAGTTCATTTTTTTGTACCACTTTCTTTTGCAATAATACCTCCTCTTTGAATCATGACTCTAGACAGAATTCATGACATTGCAATGCCATTAGGGATGACTATGGTTCAGGATGAGCTGGTCTAATGCCTAACCTAAGGAGCAACTCGCATAGTGTTGGTCTTTAATTTTTGGGACCAAGGATTGAGCCAATTAAGCTTGGGACCGAGGACCGAACCGACCATGGGTTCAATCTGGTTCCAAGGTCAACCCAGGATCAATCGATTTACTCGATAACTAGTGAGGCTAGAGAAGAGAGGCAAACGGCGCAAGCATCAAGTGGTGAGTGTCGCACAGCGAGCCATCGGTGGGTGAGCAGGGCAAGCGTCGAACGGCGAGTGGAGTGATGTTGCTCACGAGCAAAGTTATTTTCTCAATTTTACTTGGCAAATTGAAGAGGATAAAAATGAAAGAAGAGAACAAAAATACTAGAGTTGGAGGAGGACAAGGTCATTTAATGCTGTTTTATTTAGGATTTGCCCTTTAGAATAGACAAAAGAGTTTTATATATAATATGTTGTATATATAATATATGATATATCTAAAATATATATTATATCTAATATATAATATTATAATATATATATATTGATTGGTCCAGGTTGGACCAACCCTAAACTTTTAGAATCGAGGATCAATCTGCACGGTATTGGTCCGGGATCTTAGGTCAAGGACCAACTCAATCCCCTTGGAAATCGGACCAAGACTAGCAAGGTTAGGTCGATCTAGGGTTTGATCCGAGGTCAATCTTAGACCGATGCTCACACCTAAATGCCACATAGGTAAAATCTTGAAGTACGGACCCCTAGAGTGCCAAAACTTGGCACAGGGGGACACTTAAGTGTCAAAAGTTACAAAAGATGTACTTAAGTGCCAAAATTGGAGCAAAATGGATCAGTTAAGTACCAACGGCGAAAAATTCCGGCCAAAATATCACGTGTCCATTTTCCTATAACTTCATTTGCTAACAGAGTATTTTTTTTTTTTTTCAAAATAAAAAATCCACGTGGCAATTTTAACAAAAAAATTGCCAAGTCAAACCAAAAATAATTTAAAAAATAGATTTTATTAAAAAAAAAAAAGAAGAAGAAGGAGAGGAAGGGATCCGGTGAGGGTTGTATAGCCCTAGCCGCTGCTGCCATTGCCGCCTCCCCACCATTGCCGGGAAGGGCCGGCGACGGTGGTTGAGGGTCGGTCGGGGTCGCCGCACCCGGCCGGTGGCCAGCAACCCCGGCCCTTGCCGCACCTCGATCGGGGCCCGGCGACCTCGATCAACCCTTGCCCAACGTCGCCGGCCCTTCCCAACGATGGTGGGGTGGTAACGGCGGTGGTAGCGAGGGCTACACAGCCCTCACCGGATCCCCCTTCTCCCTTTTTTTTTTTAAAAAAAAATTAATCAATTTTATAATAATAATATATTTTAATAATTTAATATTATTTAATTAATAATTTTAAAAATCCATGTCAGCACAAAACGACGTCGTTTTGGCTGATTTTTCACCGATTTAGTTTTCAGCGAGACACGTAGGCAAGAAAATTAATAAAAAAATTACCACGTAGGATTTCCGGTAGAGTTCTGATAACTTGGTATTGAAGTAATCAATTTGTTTTGAAAAATGGCACTTAAGTGTACATTTTGTAACTTTTGGCACTTAAGTGTTTTTTCGTGCTAAGTTTTGACACTCGGGCTGTATTTATGCCGTAAAATCTTAGTACATGTAATGTTTTTTTTGGTAACCCAGTACATGTAATGTTTATTCACGTGGAAATCAAAATGAATGATGGCGAGACAATTGACCTTCGTAGAGAAAAAAGTGATAGGTACAAGATAATGAGAATTCCCTAATAATGCAATAACAAGACAAATCCATTAGGTGCATGGATTGTTGAAGAAAATTATTTTGTGTTTTAGGCAAACAACATCATGTAAAGGTCCACCTGGGTTTTTAGATCCTGTCTTTGGACAACATCCATCAGCGTCGATTGCCACAACCATAGTCTTAGTTGAACTAACCCGTGATGACAAATCAAACCCAATATGCTGAAAAATACACAGCAACACCAACCTTCAACCATGATCTCTTCCGTTAGGTCAAACAGTGATGGCAATTTTCATCCAGCACCCATAGTGACGACTAAGATTTTATTCCTTGAAATATTCACAAATAATGATACACATGGGAAGCACCAACAAAACATCCACCCTAATATTCCTTATTGAGGATAAGCAAAATAAAAATCCAATACCCCATTCTAGGGAGAGAACCCAGGGAGTCTAACCTCAAACTTGATAACCTTTTCAATTAGCCCCACCTCACTTAAAAGTTAAGCCATCAAGTTATGAGCTAACTAAATGTTATGCTTGATCCATCTTCAATTGTTGATTTGATTTTTTGTTCCTAGCATGGTCACATGAGCACCTGTCAACATTTCTTTTTTAATTAATGTGAGTATTCAATTTCATTTTATTTTTGGTTATGTGATTGGTTCATCATTATAGAATAAAGCCCTCATATATGGTCTTACGACTTTGCAGAGACTTATGATTTTGATAAACAATCGCCCAGGCCTAGTTACTGTGACCCCCTTTGCGGGGAGGCACCCCTTCTCCCAAAGTCACAAGGTTATTTTGCAAGTATCAAAGAGGGGCCCCTTAGGGAGCGAGGCTTCTTTGTTGAAAAAAGGGTAGGTGAGGGGGGAAGGAAGAATAGAGAGGGGGATGGAGAAGGTTTGGAAAGCCCTTACTTTGTCTAAGTAAAGGTCTCTCATTATCAGATGAGATGATAAGTGTTGCAAAAATCAAGCGATCGAAAAATAGAATAAAAAAAATAATAGTATTTATGTGATTCGGTAAATGTGATTTACTTCATAGGAAGAGCAACATATGATTTAATTATAGATCATCCCATATAGAGATTATAACTACACTCAAATCACTCAAATACTTTCGGTGTTTTTCAACTTTCAATTACATTAAATAACTCACGGTACTTAGCTATCAAAGCTTCTCATGAAACAATATATCAATCTCACGAAAAGTAAATCTCACCACAAGTTCCACTGCTATAGCACCGATTCTTCTTTGGATGTAATTCACGAGGAAGCCTAACTGCGGATATTGCACCAATAGCATCTGCTCGTGAGAACTTTAAGTCAAACATCAACTTCAATGGCAAATCCAGGCATTGAATACGAATCCCATACACACATCATTTATAGATACAGAAAAATTGTAGGTGTGAAATTCCTTGACGGCACAACTATTTGGTTCCTCCTCCAAGTAAGAAACTTTGGCCGTTAGCTTTCTAAGACCGGACGCCAAGAAACTTCACTTTCATGTTATTGGACTTCTACATAATTCAATCCGAGCTAGGCTTTTTCAAATGAACTTAAATTCGAGATATAATTTCAATAACAATTATAAATATTTTAGCAATGTTGGGTTCACTTATTAATCTGGTTTATTTCACCTTGTTAATTTTTGTTGCTTTTAGAAGTCAAGTCCACCACTTAAATCCTCGGGTGACCTTTTTCCAAAGTATGATGATGACACTTTTCGCTATCTTATTTAGAGCCCACCAAGGCAGACATGTGATTCGCTTAGCACACCCCGGTTGACGTCCCAAAGCGCCTTTTTCTTCATTCTTCACCAATCACATGAAAGCTAAGTGCTCTTGACAAAACATCACGAGGCCTCTTTCGATGCATCACGGGAATGTAAATTTGGTTCCGCAAGTAATAGTAGGCTGGAAAATTATCATTGTGGGCGTCTTGTGGGAGTCTTTAGATCACATTTTCTTCTTAGTCTTGCACAAAAATGACGTTTTATGGCCACTCATTAGACGATTGGATCCTACAAAGATTGATTTGCCCTTTCCCTGTATAGGTGCAAATTCCAGGCCGAAGACAAAAACCAATAATTTCATGGTTTAATTAAGTAATTGGGACTTCGATGCTAATTACTGGATTGACTAGGCTTTATCTTAAGCCATTTTGTTGGGGCCAACCTCAAGATGAGATCACAACTGTGAAGATAAAAAAGACGAGCTATAAGTTTAAGATTAAGAAAAAGACATTACAAGTACTATAACTTTTCAATAGACCACTTTAATGTCATAAATTAGAAAACATTTAATACAAGTGCCAAAAATCTTATGTGACGTGGCACCCATGGTGAAGGTTTTTTAAAAGTGACCGCACTCAAGTGATTTATTGAAAAGCTATGGCGCTTGTGTGAACAATTTTCAAAAGCCATGCTACTCAAGTAATCAATTGAAAAGAAGAAAATTGTCCAAAAAATTCTAAATTTATTGCGCTTTTGTCAATTTAATTATGAACATTTCAATTTTGTCAATTAAATTATAAACTTTTTATGTTTTGCTAATTAAGTTCATTCGACCAACTTTGACCGAAAATCGCTAGTTGTTCTATATAGCACGACTAAAACTAACATCTATAACTTTTAATAGTATTTTGAAATTTTTATTAATTTTATTAATTCTTTTTCTTTTTCTTTCTTTTCTTTTATTTTTCTTTCCCTTCCCTCTTCTAACCAGAGGCAACGCTGGGCAAAGCTCACCCCAATTAGCAGCTAGCATGGGCAAGCCTCACCTTGCCTTGGTGAGGTCAACCTCGATCACCCCTGCTAGCCCTTGCCTTTGGCTAGTCACCAGGCCTCAGGGACTGGCTAAAGTAGGAAGAAGGGAAGCAAAAAACAAAAACAAAAATTAATAAAAATTTCTATGAAATATTAAAAATTATCGACGTTAACTCTAACTGTACTAAATAAGACAACAGACATCCAATCAACAATTTTTGGCCAAAATTGGCTAAATAGACTCAATTGGCAAAATTTGAAAAGGTTTAAGATTCAATTAGCAAAATTAAAAGGTTTATAATTGAATTGATAAACATACTATAATTTAAGATTTTTTGGACAATTTCCCCAATTGAAAAATTATAGTATTCAAGTGAGCGTCATATGAAAATTATTGTACTTGTGATGTATTATCATGTTTAAGACCTAAATAAGGTTAAAGACAATGGGGATTATGGGATTGCGATAGTTGTAGACATTCCACATGAATAGATAAAGCTCCTCGTGAAAGCAACACGTGGCTTGAAAAATGCAATCGTGCAATTCTCGAACCCCCGACAAAAGTAACCTATGGTCAATTGACCCCATTTGAGAAGGAAGGATCAAGATTAATTAGGCAAGCACATTCGACGTTTCATGCGTGAGCCGAATGGAAGGCCCGTGACTAAAATCCTTTTTGTGGTACACCTCACGAGAGCACCAAGAGAACCCCGTTTCCGGATTGAACACTGCTTCTCCGTTTTGTCCACCTATACCAGGTGGCCAATCCAAACAGTTTTGCTTATTTTCGCAAACTATTCACACGTGGAGGAACTGTCTTCAAGTGGGTTCGAAATATGGGCAAAGATGGATAGTGGAATTCGACATGGCTTCCCCTATTAGCCGCCAAATGACACCACCAAAAAGCGAACCCACCAAAAATTCTCGGGTCGAAACTAGATATTGATGAGGACATTGGTGAATTTGGTTGATTCATTCCCCTGATGTGATGCATCAGTAAGTGCCAAATTACGTATGTAACTTGATCGTACAAGATCTGATCGGCTATTGAACTGATAGATAAGTATCGCAAATCCCCAAATTATTACGACACGTTTTAAAATGTCAAGAAGTTATGATAGAGCAACGGCCATGACTACTAATAAAGACGTGTTGATTACACCGACTTTTCATGGGTGGATATGCTTATAGGTCATATCTTGGTACTGAACTACATATGTATCACTATCATAATCTTTTCAGCTAGAATTTACTTTTTCCACATTCACCATGTTGCAGCCAAAGAACTGTGCAATCCATTCCAATGGCAAGATAAACGAGGAAGTAATTGAGAAATAGAAACAGGATATAAAGATTTATATGTTTTGGTCTGAAGATGGTATTTTATATTCACAGGAAGAGTGACAAGCGATGAATTTACTCTTTGGAAAAATGGAGATTACAATCTCAAATAAAATAAAATAAAACTCTCTCGTACCCAAACCTAGAAATAAGCACGAGACGTGAGGAATCTGTGCTTGAAGGGCACCGGCCTGGTTCGACCAAATCTTACCTGTAAAAGAGCACGCGGGGCAAGGACTGCGTTAGCCCCGGCCTACCCCTGAAATCCGCCCTATTTGTATAATTTCAAAAAAAAAATTTATTTTTTTCTAGTAATGTATTTATGAATTTGAGATAAAAATAATAAAAATATGAAAGAAAAACTTTTAGAACAACCTCTTCTCCTCACAAGCCTTGCTTTTATGGGAGATCCGAGCATTAATGTTCTCTATCTAAGCAACGTGGCGCAATAGTTTGCACGCATTCCATCATCAGATTGTCCTGCATCGACTCTTTCATGAAGCTTAACCTTGTTTGACTCTACACGACTTCATTCCTTTCAAAGCCCCCCCACCCATGAAGTCATTTATTGTGATACATATCACACATGACGGTACTATTAAAAATGCCAAGTTTTTTTTTTTTCCATATTTTATAAGCCTAATTCCCTTTTATAATATCAATTTTAGATCATATCATAATTCTGACCCAAAATATAGCAAGAACTTTATATCATGTTTCAATTCTGGCCCAAAGTTTTTTGTCTCATAAAAAATGCAAACTTTAATCGAATATCAAAATATTAGTTGGTACACAAATCCAACTCTGTCAAGTTTTCATCAATGGTGTCATTAAAGATTCGATGTGTCATTTCACGTGTATTCGGCGGAAACTTGATAGGAGGTAAATTTGGGTACCGACCAAAATTTAAGAACAAAAAAAAAGTTTGAGTCAAAATTGGAATATGAGCTAAAGTTGACGTTTTTTAAATAAGACCAAAAAGATATGGGCTAAAATTGAGACCCGAGATAAAGTTGATGCAATTTTTTACAAGATAAATAAAGTTTGAGCCAGAACTAAAATTTAATTTAAAGTCACTGATTTTTTAAGGAGTTTGGCCCTATGATATAAGGCGGTGGCCTACAAGGCTTTATCACGTTGAGAGAGACCACTCTGGCCCTTGCCATGCCTCGCATGGGATGCACGGCAGTGGCGGGGCAAGTTTTAGCCCATGGGATCCTCGTTCCATCTTTATCCCGTACCCTCCCTACCTAAGTTTTGGGTTACATCCAATCCATGCTCATCTATTATTTCATTCAATCTTCCAATAATTTTCCTTTCGAAAATCCTAAAAGCACCCTCTCTAAATGTGTGATACATCGAAACTAGGTTTGCATTGTTCTTAGAGCTCAAGTATGGGAGACCACTTGACATGACGCCACCCCGCACTCACCCAAGTGGACCCCGGCGCAGAGAACGTGCGGACTTGTTCAGGCATTTCTAGATAAGGGGTGACAATTTTACCTACCGTTGGATAGTTGCGCAATGAGTCTTGAGGTGGGGACGAGGCGAATTTCTTGCCTTGCATGCGAGGATGGAATTGGCTGAGACACTCGAAACATGCCTTACTATTGAAGTAACAAATCAAAAAGGGAACAAATCAGAATGTTTACAGTTCATAATCTTCTATAAATCAGCATAAAAGATAACATATTAAGCGAAGTATGAACGAGTTGATTATTTGAAGATCTTTTCTAATTTATCTTTTATTCAATTTTCATGTCGATAAAATTGTTATATTTTATCTTTATATGTTGTATAACACATCAATGAAAAGTAGTGCTTCATCGACTCAATTCTCTATTTTCTTTGCTTACCCCTACCAATGATCTAATGTTTAAAGTTTGAGGGTTTCAAGTAAAGATATGTTCACTGGATGTCCCAAAACTTATCATGAAAATACAATTAATTTCTAAAATTTGGAAAAAATGCAATCAAGTTTTGAAATTTATCAAATTGGTGCAATCAAGTCCCAAAGTCCCATCAATTTAACTAACGTTAATATTTTTTATCAATTTAACTAATGAAAAATACTAATGTAGCATTTTTTTTAACTAGATTTGGGCACGTGTGGATCTCACCTGAGTTGGGCAAAGGCTGGCCACCATCCCCAAGGCCAACAACACCAACCCTTTCAACAATGAGCGGCGACAGCTAAAGAGCCACTAGCACCCTACCATTCTTTTCTTTCTTTCATTTTTGTTTTTTAATAAAATTTCAAGTTTCCTTTTTCAGTTTTTTAATCTAATTAAAATAAGAATTGAACAAAATAATAATAAAAATGCTAACGTGGCATTAAAAAATAATTTTAAAATGCCACATTAGCTTTTTCCATTAGTGAAATTGACAATGATAACTTTAAGACTTGATTGCTTCAATTTGATAATTTTTAGAACTTGATTACACTCTTTGCAAGTTTTAAGATTCAATTATATTTTCGTAAAAAATTTAAGACTTCTAGTGAACATACTCCTTTTTAGTATTAAATTAGTTTCTTTACATGTGTTATATTATTTTTCAAAGTGAGCACCAGTTCATGGAAGACCTTGGGATTAGACCAAATCAAGTTTGACTAGTTTTGGTTTGGTTCCAAGGTTTATAGAGTAGATTTTGCATTCCAAAAGCTAGGGAGCAATCCCAACAAGATAAGTTTCAAGTTTTAGGTCCGGAGCCTACTTACCCTTGAACTACTCACCCCTAATAGGTGAATGTTAGTCCTGACAAGATAGGTTCCATCTTCTAATGGTGTCCAATCTGTCTCCAACTTGGTGAATGTTAGCCCATTGAACAAACTTTTTAGGAATATGCATTGTTTGATCTCTATTTCCCTTAAAGAATTTAATGCTTACAAGCCATCAGCGGCCCTTAAACTCCCCAAGAATGTAGTTGAAAATGCTGCAGTTTTTTCATCTTTATGTATTGCAAATTTTGACAGATAGGAATTTTTGTTGTTACTTTAACTTTTATTTTGCTTGACTAATGGAAGAGTTGGACAATTCTCATCTTTTTGTTGCTCCTACTTTGCTGCAACTGCTATTTATCTTGGTAGTAAATTATAGGATGTTTTGCTAAATTTGTCCTTCAAGAAATAAATAAAAAAATGAAACCAAAACAAAAGAATGAATTAGTTGGTTTCAAGATAGATTTTGAAATCAGACCGAATCGATAATGTTAGGTTTACTAGGTAGGTTCCAAATTTCAAAAATTAAAAATCGATCCCGATAGGGTAGGTTTCACGTTTCAAATCTCAACCCTACCCATCCTAAAACCACTCACCTAATTATTTTGGTAATATAAAATCTTATTAATTGCATTAATTCTAATAGCTAACATCATTACTTTCAGTAAGTTATTCCTTTTTTTTCCCATAAATTAGTCATATGAGTTTTCTCGACTAATCTTTTTGTTAATAGATCAAAGAATTCCATATTCATTTTTTAATTTTTGCCCAACAATTTTGTAAACAGAGGATTGCTGGCTAGTGCCACCGGGAACCAACCTAAAAATAAAGACTAGAAGGTTGCCAAGAGAAATTTCTTTTGCTCCAAAAGTTAGAACTAGTGAGAGTTATCGTTTATTGAAAAGAGAATGCTCTTGGAATGAATGCTTTTTCATAAAAGAAGAACTGGGGGACTATTGATAGAAATTGATATGTGCCTCCTATCGAGACATGGTGGCCTCGAACTCGGGCCATGGACACCTCATCTCGAGCTGATTTTTGTTGCATTAGATTCCCTACAACCTCTACTTTTATGATATGTAATCAAAATATGTGAAGTGTAAACTTCCAAACATTGCAAAAAATGATTGATCGGCCTTAAAGTGTCAAAAATTGATTATCGATTTGGGTAGCAATGTGGATGCCAAAAGACTCATTTTGATGAGCAAAATTCATTTAATACGTCTAAAGGTGATTTGTGCCTTGTGCATCAACGCTGAAACCTTGTTCAACTCCCTACCAACCCTAGGTCAAAATTTAATAATTTCTTGAAAATGAGGGCCAAATTTGAGGTGTTCAGAAAATTTTTCCAGAGATTATTAGTACACACATTAAATCACTTTGGTAAATAGTTTTAAACTTAAAATTATTGTAGTGTGAGGCAATTGGGGTGGGGAAATCCGCATACCTACTAGGTTTGTAAATAGGGCACGCAAACATGACCTCCGTGGGGCATGGAGCCGGGATGAGGATGCGATCCCCGCCCCGGCCCCCCATTGTTATCTTTATTTTTTTGGGGGCGCCTGATCAAACCTTATGGCAAGGTGTGGCAGGTGCTCGCAAGGTCAGATCGGTCAACCTATTAGCCTTGGTTGGTTGACTTATCCCTACATTGCATCAATCTCTCTACTGCTTACAGCCACCGGTAGTCCGGATTTCGATCCTTGGTCGATCTGTTGACCGAAATTCGAGGCATACCCAATAGTCAATGAAGAAATGTTAGTTCAGGTACGCCAATTATCAATATTGTGCTGATCAAATTCTATCTTCTAATTTTGTTAGTATTACCAGCTGTTAAATGAATTTGGACAAATAGATGTAGCTTTTTCTTTCTTGGGAAAATCGTCCAATCAATTCTAAACCTATTTTACAGACAATAATACAGTCCTAAACTTTCCAATGTCACAAATTTAGTCCTAAACCTTTGTGTCAAATTCCAATATAGTATTGCCAGCTAGTTTTCATCAAAAATTGCTAATATGGTAATTTAATCATGCCAATTATCTAACATGGCACACTGCTAAGTTAGCAATTTCCGGCAACAATTGGCTAGAAATATTACATTGGAATTTCATGCAAAATTTTAGAACTAAATTAGTTAAATTAAAAGTTTAAAACTAAACTGATATTCGCACAATAAATTTATGACTAATTAGGTAATTTTTCTTGCTTTTCTTCTTTTATTTTATTTTTCTTTGCAAGGCGTGGAGATCCAATGAATGGAAAATAGCCAAATATAGGTCTTGGATGCTCGAGGCATTGACTTTCTCAAGAAAGCAGCGAGGTGGACTGCTCACGGATCGACTCCAACGCTGCCGTGGTGCGTTATCATCAGAAGTTCGGCACAGTAAAACCTAACGCGACGCCTGGCATAAGACAAAGGATCTACAATTTTTCTTTTGGGGTCCAGTGACAAGGGTCAACGTTGAAACTTACGTTTACTTTCTTTTAAACGCTCGCAGTGTTCGAAACGGGAAGGAAGTGCCTATTTCATTGGTCCTCTAGAAGCAAAATTTCCTTTTGGTTTTTCCTTTGGGCAATTGGAACATTAACGTCGACCATCGGAAACTTTGACTATTCCATTGGTCCATTCCGATGAGCTAGGTTTTAGAGCCTTTATTAAACGCCTCGTGGTCCTCTCTCACTTATTGATCCGCAAGCGGAAAGCGGCCCTTCTTTGAAGCCATTAAAAGACTTTCTTTAAGGCACAAGTGCCATGTGGCCAAGGAAACACGGCTCTCCTTGGGAATTTGTAGGCCCGGGATCGAAATAATACAAACTAGATATGGCCGAGAATAGGTGTACGAGAGGAGGGGAACTTGCACTGACATAGCTCGTGTTAGGTACCGCCCTATGGTGGTGGAGGATAGTGGAGTCGTGACCAATTAGGACCGGTCCGGTCTAGATTTCGGGCACTTTCTTAATCTCACGGCCGCCATTTGGTGTCGCCCTGTTCGTGTCAGATGGTGCCCACATCGCACACGAGGACGATGCATCGTACAATCATGTGTAACAATCGCGAAACGTAAGGACAACTGCTTCGAAAAGGTTAAAAGATTCGAATCTTGATGTACAAATACGATCTAGATGATTACGTTTATCTGGGTTTCAAAGACATATGTTTTAGTAGCTAAATAGAAAGTCGTATAACCATGAATGCACTCCATTTCTACTTATTCACATCCTCAGAATTAGAATGTCCACTATCAAATTTATTGTGAATAAGCACCTCGACATTTTTATTTAACAAAATCCTAATGTTAATAGTTGAAGGCACTGACAAGGGAAATGAATACGCTTTAAAAAGTGTAAGATTTATATCTAGATACAGAGATACGATCAAAATAATTATGTTTATCTGGGTCTCAAAGACTATGCTTTAGTAACTAAATAAAAAGTCGTATTGTTATAAATGTACTCCTGTTTTCACTGATTCATATTCTCAAAATTAGAATGTTCGAGATCAAATGCAATATTTCTTTAACAAAATTCTAATGTTAATAATTGAATGCACTAAAGAGAGAAATGGGTACGCTTCGCAAACAAGGCCGGGCCGTCAATACACGCATGTCCACCATCTAAAACGACCAATTCAAAAGATTTTTTTGTTTTTTTTTTTTTGGCTTTTGATTCCACCAGTGTCTCCAAATGGAAGTGTGAGTACCATAAAATTATTCAGCTGTGTTGAATGATTGGTGACAGACCAGTGAGGTTAGGGGGGACATCACTGTTCTGTTGCATGTGCTCTTTCCCTGCTCCCCTCCCTTTTATTCATTTTCCTCCCCAATTCTCCTGCTCCATGCTCCTCCCTCCCTCTCTCTCTCTCTCTCTCTAGAAGAAAGTTTCATATACAGCAACAGACTCAGCAACAGTTTCCATCTCTCTCTTTCTCTCTAGAAGAAAGTTTCATATGTCTTTCTCTGTTTCTTTACCTCCACAAACCCCAAAACCTCTTCAAGATCCTTCTCCTTCTCCTCCTCCTCTTCATGGCTTCGGTTATTTGCTCTCCTGAGGCGGTTCCTGCGCGCCAAAACCGCCCGGAAGCCGCCGAAGCAATCCAGCCCCATCAACGTCTCGGCGACTCATGGCAGAATCGATGATGAAGGCCATGCGCCTCCCGGAGCTCCCTCGGCAACGGAAGATGGTTCGGCCGCGTTGCAGAGAGCAGTGAAGAGCGTCCACTTCGGGAGCACGGAGGAGCGGCGAGCGGCCGCGGCGGAGATCGCGAGGTTGGCGAGGGAGGACGCGAGGGCGAAGAAGCTGATGGCCGAGCTCGGGGTCGTGCAGGCTCTGGTGGCCATGGTTAGAGTCAATGGAGATCGTGCGCAACGAGGAGCGATCAGAGCTCTGATCGAGCTTGCTGATGGAAATCACACGTAAGTAATTTCGTTTATTAATTAATGTTTTTTTCCATTTTTCCCCTTTTTATTAATCATTTTTCCTTTTTCTTGAGCGATAAAATATGGATTAAGGAGTATTTACGAAAATCAGAATAAGCCAAATAGTCATTATCTGACGCATGAGATTTTGTGTACTTTTTCTGTAAATGAATTCTTTATTAATTTTTGCTGCTCTTTTTTTTTTTTTTCTTTTGTGATGACATGAGAGTGGCAATGAAATTTAAAGGTAATAATCATTTATTGATAAATGAGTGAGGTGATAGAAAATCGTATAGGTTCGTTCTATTAATGATGTGGATAAATAGAGTCGCTCATGTGTAAGAAACATACAAAAGTTCATTTATGTTGAGATGGGTCCAATGTAAATTTTCTATGCAAGTAATTTAGCTTGGACCGTCAAACTTCAATTTACAAAATATTTACTTAGGTTTTAGTTTGTAACACCCCGACCCATTTCACGTGAACTAAGTTTCTAAGGCACTAACCATTTTTTTTGTGCATATTGACTTATGAATCACTCAATATGGTCTCTTCCGACCAATGGGTGGTTTGAGATGTCAATAAATAATAATGAAAAATAAAAAGATGGAGGGATATTACTTTTTATTGGGGGCACTAAGGAGAGAAAATTCTGTCATGGCATGATCTCATATCTCACTCAACAACTATTGTTAGGTACTAATTCCAGAGGTGCTGCAGGCTTTGCTTAGTCTGATTCAGCACTTTGGATGAATAGGAGTGGTGGGGCTGAGCATGGTTGAGCTAACTCCTAATCCAAATAAAAAAATCAGGATCATTAGCTGGGAACCCATTTATGAATCAACTGCTAATTAGCTCTGGCATAAGAAAATTACCTCCATAGTCCTTAGGGCTCTAGTAGCATAATAGTGTTTGGGTGATTATGCGAGAATAACAAATTATTATGAATTACAAATTTTTGAAGGAATAGATCTCACAATAATTGATAATTATTTATTATTTAGTTTTTTGTAGTTTAAAATAAACTATTATTCTCACAATAAATTAAAGATTGTCATTCAATCATTAATATGACCAATTTTGCTTAATTTGCTTACTTAATTTAGGGGAAAATGGAAATTTTTGTAGCCTTTCCAACCCACAAGAAGATAAAAAACACTGAAATGATTGGGGGGTTTGAGTGGAGCCACATCGGAACCTACACTCTTTTGACTTTAAAGGATGAATTATGTTGTCGATTTCAACTGGTGGCCGTTGATTTTCTCTATAGGGTCCGCGACTTTTGGGCCAATGTACACATCATCTAATTAGCCTATTTTCACAACTGAATTAGGGAGTATCATCAAAAACATTTGGTCATCGGATGAGAAAAATACAGCAAAGTAAGATCGGGTTGTGTCGGTGACGAATTCAAATTTTCGAGGGGTTTGCCCCTCAACTTCAATTGAGAAGGCCGTGGGATTCGCTGACCCGCCACTAACATGGCTGGCTAGGTTTCGCAAGAGCAGGTGTAACAGAAGCCGTACCATAGTGATTAGAAAAATAAGAGACGTGATGTCTGAGAAAAGCTATAAACTATTGTTCTTGAGATTCAATGCAAATTGTTCAGATCACACAAATTTGCATTTGCATATGATCTTTTCACCATTGAAAATTCCCATGAGTTGACCTAACTCCTTTTCTAGATCTCAACCTAAGATTCTTGTTGACTTTGCAGGCATTTTTTATAAGTGAGTTGTCTGGTTTTGGCCCACCGCTTGACTCTATTTAGTAGACAAAGCTAGGCTTGAGTTTCATTTCACTGAGCTGTCTTTGAATGCATGTCGCAAAGTGTATTTGAATGATGAGATCCACAGATATAGGGTCGAGGACTATCACGTGGAAGAATCTTACTGCATACCGAATCGCAAGTATGGCATTGGAGATGGGGAAAGGCGATTTATTGGACAATGTTATAGATTCGTATCGAGTGCTTGAATAAAATCAACTTTGGAAATTATCAAATTAGTTGCTTTAATAAATATATTTTTGGGATATATGCATTAAAAGTGTTAAATTTTATCATAAAATATAATCGGATCCTAAAACTTTCAAAAAGTACAAAAAATCCTGAAATTTTATCATGAAAATATAATCTGAGTTCTAAAAATTTTAAAAAGTACAATCGAGCTTTAAGACTTGTTATATTAATTCTATCAAGTATTTCCGTTTATTACATCTTATGAAAATTTCAGAATTTCATTATAACTTTGGATACACTTATCTCTATATATGTCGGGTCAATTTCCTTTGCGGCGGTGATCATTTCTTTTGACTAACTAGTCTTATCTGATGGGCCATTTTTGTCCAGGAACAAGGCCCTCATGGTGGAAGCAGGAATCTTTCTGACACTGCCAAGTAGCAAGGACGCAGTGGACGAAGAGACAAGGCACGAATTCACCGAGCTGCTCCTGTCGCTGTCCTCCCTAAAGAACGCCCACTTGCTTCCTCCTCTCGAGTCGTCCCGGATCGTACCCTTCGCGCTGTCCGCCCTCGAATCGTCCTGTTCCAGCCACGACACGAAAGACTCGTGCCTGGGGGTCCTGTACAACCTGTCCGCCGTCCTGGAGAACGCCTCGAAGCTGGCCTCGAACGGCGTGGCAGAGCCGCTCCTGACGGTGACGTCGGCGTCGAAGGGCATGGCGGAGAAGGCCCTGGCCACGCTGGCGAATCTCGTGGTCACTTCCCCGGGGAAACGGGCCCTGGAAGATAGCCCGATGGTGCCGGAGAGCCTGATCGAGGTCCTCACATGGGAAGACCAGCCCAAGTGCCAGGAGCTCTCGGCCCACATCCTGATGATCCTGGCTTACCAGAGCGCAGCTCAGAGATCGAAGATGGCGAGGTCGGGGATTGTCCAGGTCCTCCTCGAGGTGGCCTTGCTGGGAAGCGCGCTGGCCCAGAAGCGGGCCTTGAAGATGCTCCAATGGTTCAAGGATGAGCGCCAGACCAAGATGGGCCCGCACTCGGGGCCACAGGTGGCTAGGACCCCGATGGGGTCGCCGGTGCATTACCGGGGGGCCCAGGAAGGGAGGAAGATGATGCGGCGGCTGGTGAAGGAGAGCCTTCACAAGAACATGGAGATGATCACGAGGAGGGCCGGTGGGGATGCCCCAAGTTCTCCCTCAGGGCTCAAGACCTTGGTCATTAGCACGAGCTCTAAGAGCTTGCCCTATTGATGGACTTTGAATAAGCAAAGAAGCCCTGAAAATAGATAAAAAAGAAAAGAAAAAAAAGAGACTTTCATTTCTTGAATTTTGGGCAGTGCCTAGTGAAAAAATGTATATCATGAACGGAAATGGATGCCATATGTTCAAAGTTCATGATGATTTTGTCCTGTAGAGTGACTTCTACATTTTTTTCTCTTTTAATTTTCTCTAGTGTTGTACAAATTAATATCTTGAGAAACCTCTCTCAAATATCAACGCTTAAAACAATTTGCATTGAGATAGGTTCTCAGGCCAAGGATTATGTGAATTTGAGATGTGAGGAAAAGGGGAGGGGAAAGAAAATGAGTCACCTTTGCTAAATAGGCTTCAACTTTGAGGCTAGATAAGTTCAATGAAGGTGTTGCCTTGGGTGTATTTGGGTGATTTTAATGAAGTATTATTTCATTGGGAGAAAGTGGGGAAGCACATGGCTGAGAATTATAGGATGACAGCTTTTCTGGATTTTCTGGATACTTATTCTTTGATGGACATAGAGAGCAAGGAATGTGCCTTTATCTGGTCGAATAATAAGGAAGGGATGATCATATTAAAGAACATCTTGATAGGGTAATGCACCCCATAGAATGGAGATTAATGTTCCTTGAAGCAGAAGTATTTGCACTTCCAGTCATTAGGTTAGACCATAGCCCCATCCTTTTAACTTTCAATGTTGAACCAGTTAAATGAAGAAAAGAGTTCAAGTTCGAAGCCTTTTGACTTGAGAATGATGAATGTAAAACAATTATTAAAGACACTTGAAATTCTCCTAAACAATTAGGGGTGAAGTTAGTCTAAAAGTTATGTGCGGTTGCTATTGCCTTATCCCAAATGGAGTGAAAAAAACTTTTAGGAATGGATACAAAAGAATAGACTCATTGAAGCGGGAACTTCAATCATGTATAAACAATAATAGAAGATATTTTGAGTGGAAAGGGTCAACCACTTACAATGGGAGATTGAGGCGTTATGGAGGCAAAAAGAGATGTATCGAGGCTGAGATCAATAATTAATTGGTTGAAATTGGGTGAACAAAAACACTAAATTCTTTCATGCCATCATTGTTCAATGGCGACAAAGAAATAGAATTTCCATGCTATAGACTAAGTAGCACCAATACGGACACGCGACACAACACGATACGCCAACACGTTATCTCTAAAAAAAATAGAGAATTTTGACGTATTGAGACACGTTGTTTATTAAATATATATTTTAATATATTCATGAAAAATTATCATTTTTATAATTATTTGAATCAAATTAATTTGATTAAAATTCACAAATAAATAAATAATAATAAAAGTCTAAAATGAATTTACATTAAAAACATTAATACATTATTTATTAATATCATTCATTGTTTCAATTTAACAAATTTAACTCAATTTTAATAATCCATAAAACTTAGAGAGAAAAAAACAAACAATTTACATTCTTGACTCTCGTGTTATAGCGTGTTGGAAGAAAAGAGAAAAATAAATAAACTTAAGTGGGTGAATTGTATGTCACAGAAGTGAGAGCTAAAAAAAGAGAGAAGACTATGGTTTTCATTTTTCCCATTTATTATTTTTATTATTATTTTATTTATTTACATTTTTACATTTTGACTTATCATTTATTGATTTTTTTTTAAAAAAATTGACCTCTTGCATGTTGAAATCATGTCTTGGAATTCCAACATGAGTGTTAGAGAGTGTCGGGAAAAGTTGACCAAATGTCAAATTTTCCGACACATGTTGACCGAGTGTTGAAGAGTGTTGGAGTGTCAACACGACACGAAGGCTCTTGGAGAGTGTCGGTGCTTCTTAGGCTATAGATATGGGAAGGAATATGGGTTGAAGATGGAAGTCTTCTTAAAAGAAAGCATGGTGCAATTCTTCCAAGAACTATATCAATTCATCGGACCCAAATGTTCTCTCCCATTTTAGATTAATGTTCTCGAGTGGTGATAGAAGAGATGAACCAATTGCTGCTAATGAATATGACTTTGGAAGAAGTATAGAGTGCCGTTTTTTGGCTTGGCGCATCTAAAGCACCAAGGCCAAATGGACTCGGTGGGTTATTCTAAATCTAGAATGAGGTCTTTCAAGCAGTGAAGGAATATTTCAGTATTGGGTCCCTACAGCCAGAGCTTAACAAGGACCCATATTTCATTTATCCCAAAATTCCTAATCCCAAGAAGTTTGAACAGCATCATCCAATAAGCCTATGCAACTTTGGATATAAAATTACCTCTAAAGTGATGGCAAATAAGCTTAAACTACTGCTTTTGAATATAATAGCTATAGGATAGAGTGCATTTGTTGGGGGAAGGCAAATTCAATATAACTTTTTCATTATGCAAGAACTGTTATATCATATTAGAATTTGCAAAAGAAGAAAGAAATTCCTAGTGGTTTTGAAACTTGATATGAAAAAGGCATGTGACCAAGTAAAGTGGGTTTTTCTAGAGGCATGCTTGATTAGAATAAGTCTTGTTGAAAGGTGGGTGGGTTGGATGATGCAATGCATCACAATAGTTCTATTCAGTGTCAAGCTCAATGAGAGCCACTTCAATATTTTAAGCCAACATGAGGGATTAGGCAAGGGGACCCATTATTCCCTACTTATTATTCTAGTGGCTAATGTATCATCCTCACTATTGAAGACAGGTTGATAATGGCATCATCAAAGGGATTAAACTTAATAGATGATGTCCTACCCTTTCTTATTTACTCTTCGCGAATGACTCCATCTTCTTCTTAGATTGGAAAATTTTGGAATGTCAGAATTTGCCAACAGTTCTAAACCAATAATGTGTAGCACCAGAACAAGAGGTAAATTTGGACAAATTAGGAATTTATTTAAGTAGGGATTGCCCTCACAACTTAAAAGAGAACGTGGAAAGGGCATAGAGATTAACTATAATAGATAAAATAGAAAATTAAAATAGATGTTTGCCTTGGATTTTGGGATGTGTAAGTACAAGTTAGAAGGATGGAATGAGAAGTTGATGTCAAAAATCGAGAAAGAAAGTATGATTCCATTTTCAAAATCCCTATATCAACATGTAAAGCAATTGAGCAGAAATTAACATAATTCTGGTGGAGAACAAATGGAACAAAGATTGGAATTCATTGGAAAAAGTGGGATATTTTGAAGATGAGAAAGGATAGGGGAGGTTTGGGATTCCAAGATTTGCTTGACTTCAACAAAGCCATGTTAACAAAATAGGCTTGTCAATTGAGTAAGAGCCCGACCTCTCTTTGGAGCTAGTTATTTAAATGCCTCTTTTCTCCCTCAATAGGATTTTTTGGCAAGCTAGAAAGGGTCAACGCCCATCGTGGGATTAGCAAAGTTTGATCCTAGGAATAGATTCTATATTGCCCTTAGTAATGTGGGCAGTATGGAATGAAACAACAACTAAAGCCAATAAGATAAGTAGTTGAGGAGAGGGTTACTAGTAGGCCCTGCAAAAAGGGATGAACCGAAATTTGTTTTTCAACTTACTCTTAAGGGAGGAAAATCACTGGAATGAAGAAGTTTTGAAAGAGCTTTCAATGAGCAAATATTACACGAAATTTTCACAGTCCCTATTAAGCCTCAAACTGAGACTGATTAGCTTATATGGATGGGCACACAAGCAGGAAAGTACACAGTTAAGAGTAGTTACAACTATATCTAAGAAACAAGGGACACACAGAGTAGAAGCCAAACATCAACATCTTTCCAACACCCTCACACTCTATGGATAGATAAATGGAAGCTAAATACTCCTCCCAAAGTTAGAATATTTATGTGGAATTTATGCCATAATGTACTCCCACAAAGGATAACTAGTTCCGAAGAAAAATTGTACCTAAACCAATATGTTCTTTGTGCAATCAGAGCACAGAAACTATGGAGCATCTATTTCTGTTGTGTCCTTGGACAAAAGACATATGGGAACACCTAAGGCTGAGAATACATATCACTACTCAAGGCCTAACACAGATTGAGACTTGGTTTAAGAATCAAAAAGAATTTGAGCCTCTTATCGGATTAGAAGACGGTTGCCATGGTTCTGTGGTAGATATGGAAAAGTCACACAGCAGCACCATTTTCGGGAGGAAAAAAGTTGACCCAAGCAGCATTAGCAGGTTTGTAGAGCTTAAAAAGATGGAACCTTCAATCAAGTAGATATAAAAGATGGAATTGTGAGTTTGTCAAGAGCTTGGATTCCCCTAAAAGATAGTTCTTTTAAGATAAATATTGATGGATCTTATGAAGCTATAGGGATGGAAGGTTTTGTGGCATATGTATATCGAGATTCCATTGGGAAATTATTGGATGGAGATGGTCAAGCGGTGGCTATGTCACCGGCATACATGGGAGAAGCTCAAGCTCTCTTTGAAGCCCTAAAATTACTTTCTCACTCTTAAAAACGAGGACGTAGTGGTAGAGACTAACCATTTAGACTTGATCAAAGGTTAAAGAGCTCAGATCAATTCATGTGGGAAGCTCATGCCCTTATCAAAAAGTGCAAGTATATGTTCCTTTCCTTCTCAAATATTTGGGTGGTCCATTCCCTTAGAGAGGTCAATTTAGTGGTGGATAGAACTATTAAAGCCCGTAAGAGAAAGCCTTTACCTTCCAACTGGGTTTTGTCTTCCTCCCAAACTCATTGAAATCTTTTATGTATTGATGCCCCTCTTTCAATCTAGTTAAATGAAGTATTTTACTTTTCGACCAAAAAATAAATAAATTCACATGAATCTCAAGTTCAAGTAATAACTTTCAACTTCAAATTTGGGAGGGACACTCAAGTAAAATAGGGCATAAAGAATGCCGAATGTACATGATCATTGGGGCCAAATGTACTTGATGAATAATATCGGATAGGGTTGGTCAAGACATTTCAATTAGAAAAATCTCGAACCAGCCTAACCTAGCCTAAGTATAACATAGGTTGAAGATAAGTGCCGGTCAAAAAAAAAAATCCATATGCTGATTTTATTTCAATCGCCCAATAATATGAGCTTCATATGATTCAATGATTGAAATGGAACGGGGCCTTTACCATTTCGAGTGCATCCGATCCTGACATCTTGGTCGACTGCCTCTGAGCCGGACCCACCTCCAAGTCAGTCATTTAGGGAGGACCCTCCACGTAGGCAGGGCAAATGCCGACGTGGACGGTCGGAATTCCGTCGTCGGATTACGAGTCAGCAAGGGCTCCTTCTCTTTTCTTTTCTTTTTCTTTTTTTCCTGAAGCAGCTCATGCGTTTCACGGGAACGGGCGTTTAATTTCGACTGGGAATTTCCAAAAAAGAATTTTCCGGTGGTGGTGAGCGTCGCAGCTCCCGCGATTATGGCGGATTGCTGCTTGGGTCCCTCGCTCTGCAACAAGAAGCTTCTCCGTCATTTCCCCACGACCCACTTCGCTTCTCCTTCCTCTTCTTCGTCTCCTTCGTCGTCGTCGTCGAGATCTCTCTCGGTGTCCATGGCCTCTCTTCGCTCGCATTCCGATTCCGTCCCCGACCCGAACCCGACCAATCCTTCCCTGCTCGTGTTCTCAGGTCTCGGCTTCTCTCTTAGGCGCATCGCGGCCCGCGCATTGTTGCGGTTTCGTGCTCGATTGGGGGCTTATGCTTATGTTGTTGTTGGTGTTGTTGCAGGCGGCACTGCGTTCAACGGCGTGGTGGAGGAGCTCAAGAGGTTGACGACCTGCGTCGCGCATGTTCTCCCCGTTTCCGATGATGGAGGCAGCACGGCCGAGATCGTCCGCGTTCTGGGTAACTCTGCTTCTTGAATGATTGCCACCGTTTTCGGTTTTTTTGGTGTTGGCCTGCTGAGTTGCCGCTGTTCCGTCCGTTGTGGGTCGTGGGATTAGAGGAGTGTTTCCCCGGGGGAGAATTTGCGAGACTTTGTGGGAATGAAATTTGTAAGAAGATTGAGAAACGAGGAGGCAGGACAACACGATTGGTGTCGGCTATGAGGCTATTGCCAGCAAGATACAGTTGAAAGTCGCTCTGAACAGGCATCGATGATTTTCTGCAGTTAATTGTAGCTACGCAACCAACAATCGTAATTCTTCATTATTCGAATTTGTAAAACACTGGTTCAAAACTCAAGCTCGAGTGCCTAGTTGAGATGAATAATTGGATGAGTCCATTCAAGGCTCTTAGAGGCTATTAGTGAGCCCACACGGTAAAGTGATGCTCTTTGTTGTGCACACACTTGTAAAGACTTCATCTTTCTATCATCTTTCCAATGTTGGGACTTGTTGCGAATGCTTTCAACATTACTGCTTACAGTAACAGAAATTTTTGTTGGTGAATTATTGGAATGAGAATCTATGTGAAAATGAATGTAGGTGGGCCGGCAGTTGGAGACATAAGGTCAAGGTGCTTGAGATTGTCGGGTCAGAGCACTTCGGAGGCCCTTTCTGTCCGAAGATTACTGGGTCATCGCTTGCCACTTGATCCGAAGCAAGCCAAGTCAGAATGGTACTGCACTCTTCTCAGCAGCGCTTCATGTTTACTGTGCTTGGTTTTGAATATTTTTGCCTTTTGATGACTGATTAGGCCCTTTCTCTGGCCAAAGCTTTAACTAAGAGAGCAGTTGAATAGCTTTGGTTGCCAAAGTTAGCCAACCCAGTTTTCCACCTGCTGCCTCAGGTAGATAGGTGTGCAAAATGTCATAAATGGTGGTGTCTCGTTGTCAATAATAATCAAGCTTTGTTTCACTGTTCTGTGGGTCCTAGTCATTATACTCATTATATAAGCTGCTGTAAGACTGCAATTTGCACAGTTTTGCTTATGAAAGCTGTGGGCTTTCTTTTTGTTAATTGTCTATTACCTATTCCATAACATAGTATAGATTGCTTAAATGAATCTTCGGATCTTGTTAGGTCATACTGTCTTGGGGGTGCTTGTGAGATTTATGAATCAGGGATTTGGCAGGTATGATGTTGTCGAAGGAGATCATTCTTTGTGGGATGGTGTTTCAAGACCTTATCGGGAAACAATTAGAGCTTTTCTGGTTTACTTTCAGAATGAGGTATGTTTACTTGGTGTAGTTGAGACAATGCATCAACCCTTGCCTCCTGGTTCTGTCAATTATGGACACCTTCCACTCAAATTCTGAACTTTAAGTCTGTCAAAGTTATTCATTTAACCAATGTCTTCTTATAGTAGCTATGCAAAGAGTTGTCTAATTATGTCGACAAACTCAACTCTGATTATAGACTGTCATGCTGTTGTGGATATTGTAATTGCTGCATAATGCTGCACTGTGCGACCTATATGTGTGTGATTCCAGACTGCTACTGTTTCTTTATATTCCTGTCAGTGCATTTGTTTTCTTGAATTTTAAATGCCTTTTGATCTTCTTCAGCATAAGTATGGCTCAAAAGCAGTACATGTTTTGTTATTACAGATCCTTCGGCGTCCTAATGAATCATTTTGTTTTAGCAATGGCAGGTAACTGTTGATATTTTCCCACTATGTATTGTGATTGCCATTAAAAGTTATTTTAGAATACTACAGTAGACCATATCTTTGATGAGTACTTTCTGGAAGTTAGTGCTGATAAATTTTACAGATGTCTATGTTACATTTCAAGAGGTTTTTGTGCTTGAAAGACTGAAATACTTGCACATAGAATTTATCAGGGAAAGCTTTTGTGACGAATTATTGTTGGCACTTAGATAGAAAATCTGACTGAAAGAGTATAACTTGAGATAATGCCATGGGAAAAATGAGCATTTGGGTTAGATATTTGGCAAAGTGTTACATTTACCCATATCGTCGAATTATCCCTTTCCTGAGATTTTAAGGTCAGTCTTCACTGTATTGGAAGCTGGGAGAGCAGTTTTAAGGTTGTCCTATATGGTCCTTCTTGAGTAGTCTGTCTACACTGCTGGAGAATATGGGTTGATTGCTTGATATGATATGAGGTTCTGGAGAATATAGGTTAATTACTCAACATGATATGAGGTTGATCTGATGTGGTAACTTTAAAACCATTGCATTACTTTTGTAGTTGTCTGAAACTAACACCTATTGCAAACACATCAGGTCTGCCATTCCACGTTGACTTAGCATAAATGTTTTTCTGTTACTTATAAGTATGGTTTTCTTATTTATTTGGTTGAAAAAAAAAGGAAACTTTGGCATGCCCATTCATCAGTATCAAAAATCTGTGATCTTCTAGTTTTACTGACTCTTTAATTCCTGCAGCATTGGGAATTTTTTCTTTGCAGGAGCTCGCATATTTTTTCAGTCTTTAGATGCTGCAATTTTCTTGTTTTCACGTGTCTCAGAGATTCCATCTGAAAGCTTGGTTCTCCCAGTGATTTCTACCAATGACAGGCTCACCCTGGGATGTGAATTATGGGTATCAATTTATATCTCACAACTGATGTTCTCGACCTTTGCTTGAAAATGATTTATTTACTCTTAATTACCTTTTGACATGATTACATGTCCAATTAATGCCGTCTACTGGTCCTTATAAGTTATAAATGTCTGTTATAAGATATTTGCTTTGAGATATGTTGGCATTAATTTCTTGTTTCCCATTTAAGCCTCTAGACTTGACATGTCTTGTTGCCAGATCTTAAGTTTAGACCTTTTGGAAAGCGGATGCTTATTTTCTGGAAAGAACTAGAATTGAAATTCTCCCTGACTTTTATTTGTTGGTGTCATATCCTAGCTGGATAGCACACTCCAGCAAACTTCTTGAGTGATTTCAAGTTTGAGATCATACCATCTTCCTCTGGCTCTATCGAAAATTGTCATTAATGTTTGCTCCACAATTGCGAAGAAAGAATAATTTTCCGGGGACAAAATTTTATTTTTTCTTCTTCTTCTACTTTCTTCTCACATCACGGTGATATTTGTGCAACAACAACCCAAGGCTAATCCTACTAAGTGGAGCAATTAAATGATTCCTTTTATGCCATGGGGCTTGACTCAGTATGAACTTTCAAATCTTATGCAAGCTCTAAGTGCTCCTTATCTTTCCTTATTGTCTTCTTTCATGTCTTTCTTCACTGTTTTCAACTTGACTCTCCATCTCCCGATGACATCTCAATAAAGCATCCAAATGTCTGTCCAAATATGACCACCAACCCACCTTAAAATGTGTTTTTCTTCAGTCATATCAAGGACACACAGGCTTCTTTAAAAGAAAAAAAAATAAGACACAGGCTGCATCATTAAAATTCTCACTTATCTTCTCAGTATACTTATTTAATAACAGCCCTTTTGCTTTGATTCTAGTGACACAATAAGTTAGTCACTTAATTGATTACGCAATGATGAATTTTGTTGATAGAGACCTTGCCATAAAGAAGCCAAAAATTTTGAGATGAGGGGATGGACTACAAATTATATTTGCTTACTAGTTTTGCCCATAACTCAAGTAAACAGAGGGATAATTAGTGTGAATATTTCTTTATTTTAAATTAGAAGTCAAGTTTGTGTATATGATTTTTCTTTTACAAAATATGCTTTCACCAATTGATAAGTGAGGTTCATCCCATCCTTAAAGGAAGCAAAGTTTGATTATTGTGCCAGATGGTATCATGAAATACATTGTTTACTTTTTATGTTGCATGTAGGATGGTACTGTCATTCGTGGTCAGAATGAAATATCTCATCCAACCACAGGGACAATGGAACCTGTCAAGAAGGTATGCATAAAAGTGTAACTGTAGAAATTTTCTCATTCAATCATTTATTTCTGCTAGTTTCATGGAATAACCAGTCAATGTATTTTGCTGCTTTTTGCTTGTGCATAGGAATGTTCTTCATCTCCTGCACTTCCTTCAAGAATAAAACGAATATTTTACCTGTCAAGAGAAGGCACAAATTCTTTGCATGAGGTAAGGACAAGCAACATCATTTGTTGTTTCACATGACATGAGATAAATGAGGCTTTGATTATATTTACTTGTAAAGAATACGTGTGGTGTCATTCTTGAATAGTTCTTCAAAACTAGATGTTTTTACTGAGGTTGTGAAGCTTCATCATCTTGAGTGCTTTTCTTTAAGTTTCTTCCTTCCTCTCATTATTTGGTAATGGAAATTGAAGTTGGAAAGTATAAGATGACCATGTGATCTAAACCATCTGAATATTTAATAATTGCCACTATTTTTTCAGCGTCTTTTGAATTTTTCCTCTTAAATCCTCTTGGAGTAAGGAAAAGGTGGAGCAAGGCAATCAAGAGACATTTAATTGACATGTATAATTTCTAAGGCATAGCTATACGAGCTCCTTTTTATTGTAATAAATGCCTTCTTCCTCCTTTTCACATATTTTTGGTTAACTATGATAATTTCAATGGACTGCTTGCTTCAATTTAGGTTGCTGGAGGATATGCATAATTATTACATTTCTCTAAAGTTTACAGATCTGAGCTCTTAGATCAGGCACAGCTGTTTCTGGCTAGTTTTTTTTTTTTTTTTTTTTCTGCATAAGAAACACCCTATGTAAAAGATCTTTTTCTCTTCCTTCTCATGCACGTATTTGCCTGCACAAGGAATATTAGTTCAACATTCCTTTTATGCTTTCACACAATGAATTTTAAATGTTAGTTTTTGATACACATTTGATTTCATCTGGTACTTACAATGATTTAGTGATGATAGGTTTATCCCTCAGCAAATCCAGCTGTTCTGGACCAGCTGAGAACTGTTGATTGCATTGTTTATGCCATGGGATCTCTTTTCACATCCATCTGTCCTTCACTGGTAAGAATAGTTGGGTTTTGTATCCAAAGATGCTTTTTATGTTCTGGTTTTGTGAACTAGTTAATCCATGATAATCTCTACTTAACTATTTGTAAAACTTTGGAGATTTTGTCTTTTACTGGATATGAGTGTTGTTTCCTTCCTGGACTAAGTTTCAGTTGCTGCATGACTGTCAATCTGTTTTAGAACCTTTTATGATCCCACAGCTTTTGCATCTTTTAGGGTAGCATATGTAGCTCAAGTCTATGATCTAGCACACTCCCTCGTGTTGTTGATCCTCTCCCCCTCAGCATCAAATAATTTTGAAATAGTGATTCACAAGTGCCTCACTTATGATTTCGAATCATTTCTGTTTGCTTTTGTGGTTCCAGTACATACTGTCTGTAACCATATTGAGACTGATAAATTCCATTTTATGTGGGGTGTCATGTATTGCTAGGATCTTCATAGAATTTCTCTTCCTTATTTATGATCCATCTCTCTCCGTTGTATTCCCTCTGCTTCCTTACCCTTACCTTCCTCTGTCCCTCCCTGCCTCCTTTGTCTGTCCCTCTCTCTCTCGCTCTCTCAAAACTAGTTAGGAAGTTACTTTAGTTAACTTTAACAAAGCAGGTTATAATCTCTATATACTAATGCGTTAATTCCCTTTCCACAATAAGCTATATGTTAGTGTGTGTGTGTGTGTGTGTGAGGGAGAGAATTGGGCATACGGGGTGTGCTGAGAGAGGGGAGTGACTGATGATACTGGTAGGTGGCCTTAGGAAATTAAATACAAATCAGTGTGTGAAAGAGGGAAAGACAATTGGGCAGAGGGAGCTATCACAGATCGAGAGAGAGAGAGAGAGAGAGGGGGCCCCCTTTGGGGGGGGGGGGATAAGGAAAGAGAAATAGTTTAATGAAATTCAAGGGAAAATTTCTTGTTTTTTGTAATTCTGAAAGAAAAATTAATAGGTTCACACTAAAAATGACCTCTAAAATCTTAATGGAGAATTATTTCCATCAAACTTTTTAATGTCAAATAAAAAAAACTCGAGACAAGTGTTAGCTTTCACCAATAGCAAATTACCAAAATAAAAATGGAAGATGAGAGAGACTAAAAGATATTTTTTAAAATAATTTTGTTTCAAATATCAAATAAGAATTAATGGATGTATGTTAAAAATTACAATTAATCCAAATGAACAGCTTTTCCTAGAGAGGATTATGTCGAATGAAATAGATTAAAAGTATAAATCAGTATCATGACTACTACAGAAGTGCAAGAAGAGTATCCAAAACACAGTATGATCAATTAAAATTTTCATTCCTAGCTGACCAATTACAATTTGCTTTCAAGTAATGCATGATAATATCATGATAAAACATGTTATGATCTTTAATTAGGTAATATCAGGTTTTTCCATGCATGGCAATGATTGTGTCTCTAGTATATATGATAAGTGTCATCTTTTGATTCTTCTTCCTATTTCAGCTGTGTCTCTGATTTGACAGCTTCATTGTAATGCTGAATGATCTCTCTATTTTGTTTATTTCGACTGAGAAAGTAAAACCAAGATGTTACCCCTTCGTTTGCTCTATCATTTGTGATTGAGTTGAGTGGTTGGTAATAAGTACTCAGAACAGCTATGTTTTATTTCTCTGGATTAATGAATTCACATTGTGATGATAGTAAATCAATCATTCTTTGTTCACTCTTCATATATATGCTCCTAATTGTAGCTTTATAATTCTGTGTATTTGATATACTTTTTATCAGAGAGCTTTCAGCAATAGTTTTCTGTTTGCAACTGTCTACTTGGTAGCAATAGTTTTCTGACCATGTCCTAGCAGATGTTCATTGTTTAGAAGCACAGTTTTTTCTTCTCTTTTTGGGTTGAAATTAAACCACTTGCTGTGTTTTCCAGGTACTATTAGGAATTGGAGAGATTATTTCTTCCCAGACATGTCCCAAGGTATCTTTCTGTCAGTTTAACTTAGTGGTCTTTGTAAAAAATAAATAAATAAAGAAAAACAAATAAGGTTACGAGTGCAACAGAAGCTCAGCTGTTGACTTGTAGCATTAGATAGTGGTGTGCTTGTTTAATTGTGCAGTTTAATTTTAAGAAATTTCCACGATAAGCTAGTTGTTCTAAATTAGATGTCATTATTACTATGGTCAATGATTTCGTACTAAACGAAGTGACAATCCACTTGGAGGTGCTTGATTTTCTAGTAAAACAGGGTGCCTGGGACAATTCAGTTTCACCGATAGATATTTTATAGCATATTTTATATACCAGATTTAATAAATATTCTGAACACATGTGGCATTTCTCTTGTTGAGTCACTCACTTACATTCTCATGCCTGGGAACCACCTTTTCTGCCATCTTAGCATATTGTGTATTATCTTCATATAGGTGCTACTATTGAATGGTTCCCATGATCGAGAAACAAGTGGCTTTTCTGCTTCAAGCTTTGTAACTGCCATTACAGATGCCCTAAATAGGACTTATGGGAATTCAAATAATTCTCTTGAAAATCTTGTAAGTTGCATGATCCAATTACATCTTAAATAAAGCATCTAGAGTACCATAACAATTGTGGATATGATGATACAACTCTGCCATCTTAATGCAATGTGCAGAAACAGATAGCATATTTAACTTTTTCTGGAGATCCTTCCACATTTGAAGTTAAAGATAGCAACAATCCTCCTTAATATGCTTTATCTAGTTTTTGTGCTAAATTTGAATTCAGTATTTTTCTGCACCTTGTCTAATCAATGCTCTAGTTGCACAGACAATTACATCATTTCATCGTGAAGTAAGGAACGTGTCTTTAGTGTATATATCTCTGTTCATTTGGTAAAACATGATGTCATCATCTTGTCTTACCATTTCTCTCCTCTTATCAATCAGGAATGATCTTAACTTGCAATAGACTAATCTTGCTCCCTTGTAACCACTAGATACGATACATGGTTCAAGACACTGGAAGCCTCCTGCTTTTTTTTAAGCAATACTGGAATCATTTGTATTAGGCTTTGTTTGGAAAAGGGTGGGGAAAGAGAAATAGGACAGGAAATTCTAAAAATTTCATATTTTCCTCTTACTCAGAAATTTTTCAACTTGTTCTCAACTTTCCACGCACAATTTCGTCCCCTCTACTTTCTCCGCTTTCCCAAACATCAGATTAGTGTCTTTGTAAGATGCTGTCCTCGGATGTTGTTTGTCCAAAGTTGCTCTTAAAAAATAGTACTTGCTCCTTCAATTTGGAATGGTAATAGCTTAGTGCAATCATTCTAGCTGAAGAAAGATATTTTATGAGTCGTACATTTATTTTGTAAAATTCAGCATGGCCTCACTAAAGGTATCCTCTTTATATATATACCCTTATGGGATAAGGTTTAAATCAGGTAGATGGAGAACTAGATCATAATGGTGCAGGGAGTAACTTAACAGTTTTTCATTGCACTTGTCATATCTTGCAGCCGAGTCAGTACATTAATACACTTTTTGTTCCAAAAGACGGTGCAATCCCAGTGGACAATGAAAACTTGGCTATTCGAGGTATTTTAGATGTGGTACGTATGTGGCTCTGCTAGTCTTTTTCTGTGTTTAGCATTTTTTTTTGTTCATCAAACAAAAATGCTCGATTGAATTAATATTTGGTCGTACTTTCTGTCTGGTAGATCTGTTATCTTACTATGACATGCCTGAAATTTCTAGCAAATTTGACCAATTCTTTTGTCTAATATTTGCTTTATTGACATTTTTTTTTGGTCAGTTGTTGACATTTATTGACTATTCGGTGATTTAGTATATATTGGTGGGATACTTGTGATTTGGTTTCATACTGCCTCCTTTTGCCCCCAACTCTACCATCTTGTCTGGGATTCTATCTCCAAGCACCTTCTTCATGAGTTTCATAATCCATGCTTATGCTCTGTTAGACTGTCATTGAAGCCCCATATGATGTCCTCTTCTCATTTTTGTTTGTCATGTTGAGGACAGCCAGTATAACCAAAGATCCGAGCCGGGATCTAGTAGGCTATGTAGTGCTCCTATCTGCATCGGGCTTCTTGTTCATATGTTGTATAATCTTTGCAGGTAGTTGTTGATTCCATACATGATCCAAAGGTTGGTGTTGTCTATGACCCAAAGTCCTTGATTCAAGCTCTTGCCAATTTGATGGGCAGATAATGAGATAATGAGCAGAATTGTGGTAAGGGGTTAGCTCCAGTTCATCATCTTTAAAGTGTTTACTCCCTATCATTGCCGAGTATGAGCGGGTCCAACTTTATGAGGTAGGAGAACTAATTCAAGTTGAATTCTGAATTTTTTTTTTTTCATAATTTGACAGTGCTTTCAAAGCTGAAAAACACTATATATAGGCGGCTGCTTCCCTTGTTTGTTGGTTTGAACTCAGATGCCATGCTTGGTTAAGGAAGTTATGAGACCAGAACATCAGCTAGTCAGACTTTCAGAAATATCTCCAGATGTGATTGCAGATGGAGATGACAAACTTTATAAATTCCTTTCCTGTGCCAGAAAATCTCGAACGGTGGCTAATTTGTTTTTGAAGACATTTATCTTTTTGCTTTTCAATGAAAAGAAGACAAGGCCTTCACCAGCAATGGGCGTCATTAAGCTGATAGTTTGGCCATTCTTATATCGAAGATAGTAATTAAAGCAACTATAACTATTCTTGATCTTCAGTTGCTTTATCAGCAGAGAGATCAAACATGAAGTTCTATATCTAGCTGAAACCAAACTCATCTGATTGGTTTCGCCGGAATATGATATCGAAGGAGGCTGTCCTGTTAACTGTCCAATAGATTTGACCTTGAGTGACATTTAAACTTTGTACTACGATCACCGCTTGCTGAACTTGTTCACAGCGATTTGTACATCATTTGTCATTCAAAGGAAGAAAGATGAGCAGAATGCCATCACTTCGGGATTTTGTAGCACTTGCATATCGGATAAACATGGGCATTATTCGATGCACGATTCTCACTTAATCATGGCTCAATTAAAGTACCAATCATCTTACTTAGGAAATAAGTTTTGATCAAATTCCTTAATACTTTCCAACAATTTCTTTATCTTTTCTTTATTTATAAACTATACACTTGTCCAATAGGGAAGGATGATCCTATATCATTGACTTAATTTTTAGTGCTATTTTGGGGTCCGTTGTACTTCGCAGTGTTCGATAATCAGGAATGCTAAGTCGATAAGTCAGTTATCAGATGTTGTGCGAAGCACGGGTGCACCTAATATGAATTCGAAGATTCCGGAAGGGTTTACCAGCGGTGATTTGATAACTCAATGTCTAGCCTTATTATTTTTTATCAAAAAATCAGAATACTTAACTAAGCTAAATATCATTAGAAAATTTCAGCTAAAAATGTTAATGTGTAACTAGGATGCAATTCTAAAACAGCGTAGCAAGGTAAACTTTTTTTATTATTAATGGAAAAAGTTACTAATATAAAACCAACATAGGTAATGAACACAACCGTATAAACAAGTAACCGGGAAGAGCCCATCATGACCCAAGACGGAAGGTCACAATAATCAAAATCCAATCCAATGTCTCTCAACTTAGAATTTCTGATTGTATGACCCTCAACATGACACTTTTCTTAAATGGATGATGTCTAAATATAGCAAAGCACATCAACTCATGAAGCGAATTTAGTTTGAGGAGATTACCCAATTCAAGTAATGGCTTTCACCAAAGCATCAACAAGGGTTGTGAACCAAGGAATAGGGTACGACTGAAACTTCCTCGATGCTTGATGAGTAGCCGCTGATGGAGAGTTGGTGTCTAGCAACGATTATACCGAGTGAGGCCTGGCCAATGCGTTGAGAACCTGCAGAGAAAAGAATCAATACACCACGTTGACTAAACATCGGCTGAAACTTATTGGAGGCTCCGTCGGAGATGCATTTGTTGCTAGAATATCTCCTGGAGTTGTCCTTTCAGTATTGGTGATGCTTGATCGGGAACAAGCTACAGATGAACGACATCGGCAAAGCTATGGCGTTGGTTATCTATCACCATCAAAAGGATTGCTCGGCGACAACAACTTTGCAAGAAGTGTCAAGACCGCTGGTTGTTGGTGATGCCAGAGATCGTGGCATAACAGGAATGCCAATGCTGATGACAAGCTCGTCTGATTACGTATTGAACCAGAGTCGTGAAGGTAGCGTGCAACTCTTTGTCGGCAAGGGTAGCAGCACAACTCATCAAAGAGTAGTGGACAACGAGCAATGTCGATCGTTGCGGGAACTCGTCAGGAAGCAGCAAACGTCTTGGAAGAAAGCTGCTACCGTCAATGGGATCGGCTGATCTCGAGGAACAACAAACTTCATCATCGAGACTCGAGGAGGGACGTGCTAGTATCCCAGAACGATAACAATTCGAACAATATCGAATTAACGCAGCGGAATAAAATAATCTCCCCTCTTGTGTAAACCTAATAGGAACCGATATAATAGAGCAAAATAAATACCAAGCACACAAATACAAAACGATTTTTTTTACGTAGAAAACCCCCTCGGTGTGAGGAGATCAAAAATCATGGGACCGGAGTCCACTTGAAAATCTTCACTATCAACAAAATTGGGTGAACAATGTTCTTCTTTAGCAAATACTCGAGGTATATAGCAACAAAGATCTCAAGAACGTAATTTTTGACAATACACATAAACTTCACAAGAGATCAAGGATAAATCTGACCAAAAACGCAAGTTTTGATCAAATCACGAAAAATCTGATGTAGGGAGCTTCAAACGAAAATCAAACCGTTCAGATTCGAGGAGATTGCACCACGAACACGCTGACAAAATTTCAACTCAATCGGATCTCGAATCGACCTCCGATGCTAGCTTGATGTAAATCAAACTTTGCTCCAAACCCCAGATTTTCTGTTTTCTCTTTTTCTCTTGTTACTACGTCTTTGTGGCTACAACTTCAACGATAATGAGAAATCCTATTTCTCCATATAACTTATTATATGGGCTCAAGCCCTTTTGGGCTTGCAACTATTTGGGCTTCCTCCACATGGAGTGAACCCAAATAACAAATCTCCCCTCACGACAATGTGGAGGGATTCTCCATCCCAGCTATCAATCGGCAATGTTCAAGTTGGTAGAGTCTTCGTCATCATATTAGAGCCATTATGGTTTGTATGAATTTTCTCAAGTTCCAACAACTTTTCTTCTAGAACATCTCTTATCCAATGATATCTAACATCAATATGTTTTGATCTAGAATGAAAAGATGAATTCTTACCAAGATGAATTGTGCTTTGATTATCACAAAATAGCACACACCTCTTTTGCTTGAACCCAAGTTCTTCCAAGAACTTCTTCATCCATAGCATCTCTTTACTAGCTTCAGTCGCTGCAATAAATTCAGTTTCGGTTGTAGAAAGTGCAACACACTTCTGCAATCTTGACTTCCATGACATAGCTCCACCCGCAAAAGAAATCAAATAACCAGAAGTAGATCTTCGAGTATCAATATCTCTTGCCAACTTGGAATCTGTGTATCCAACTAACTCAAGTTTCCCGGTCCCGAAACTGAGTTTCAAATTTGAAGTTCCCCGAAGATACCTCATAATCCACTTCATTGCATTCCGGTGCTCTCTGCCTGGATTTGACAAATAGCGACTAACAACACCAATTGCATGTGCCAAGTCTAGGCGTGTACATACCATTGCATACATTAAGCTTCCTACAGTTGAGGCATATGGAACACTTTCCATATCTTTCTTCTCTTTATCAGTCGTAGGACTTTGCTTCATATTTAACTTAAAGTGGACAGCAAGAGAAGTACTAACCACTTTAGCCTTGTCCATATAAAATTTCTGAAGGATCTTCACGATATATTTCTCTTGCGACAAAAATAACTTCTTAGCATCTCTGTCTCGGGTAATTCTAATGCCAAGAATTTGCTTCGCCGAGCCCAAGTCTTTCATGGCAAAAGACTTGCTCAATTGTTTCTTCAATAACTCAATTCGTGAAGCATTCCTGCCAACAATTAGCATATCATCAACATAAAGCAAGAGAATAATAAAGTCATCATCAGAAATTTTTTGGACAAACACACGGTTATCCGATGAAGTCTTCTTATAACCTTGTTCTGTCATAACTGACGCAAACTTTTTGTACCATTGTCTCGGTGCTTGCTTTAGGCCATAGAGACTTTTCTTCAGTTTGCACACATAATCATTTTTCCCTTTCACTTTAAAACCTTCAGATTGTTCCATGTATATCTCTTCCTCCAAGTCACCATGTAGGAAGGCTGTTTTGACATCCATTTGCTCAATCTCCAAATCTAGGGTAGCTGCCAGCCCTAGTACCACACGGACATAAGACATTTTCACTACCGGAGAAAATATATCATCAAAATCAATACCCTTTCTCTGACCGAATCCTTTAACAACCAATCTAGCTTTGTACCGTGGTTGTGAAGTATGTTCATCTTGCTTCAACCTGTATACCCACCTGTTCTTCAAAGCTCTTTTACCTTTAGGTAACTTCACTAGCTCAAAAGTATGATTATCATAAAGTGACTGCATCTCATCTCGCATAGCATCAAACCAATTACTTTTGCACTCATTTTCTATTGCTTCTGCAAAGCACTCTGGTTCACCTGCATCAGTCAATAATACATACTTATCTTCAGAATACCTGGTGGAAGGTCGTCGGTCTCTAACAGATCTCCAAACTGGAATATCCAGTGGAACATCTAATTGAGCATCTGGTTCAGGAATAATATTATCCGTTTCAACATGTTCAGGAACATGTGTGTTATCTAGAACATTGACTTCCTGCTGTTCTTCATTAACTTGTGTAGGAATATTTGAAAGAGGAATTGGATTCAAATCATCACTAACCTGTGGTGTTGAAATCATTTATGATTTCTCAATATTCTCTATTGTTTGATCTTCCATAAACACAACATCTCTGCTTCTTACAATTTTCTTTTCAATCGGATCATAAAATTTATAGCCAAGCATATCCTGTCCATAACCAATGAATATGCACTGTCGTGTTTTCACATCAAGTTTAGACCTCTCATCTTTGGGAATATGAACAAATGCTTTGCACCCAAAGACACGCAAATAATCATAAGAAACATCTTTGCCTATCCAAACTCTATTAGGAACATCAAACTCTAAAGGAACGCATGGAGTAAGATTCAATACATATGCAACCATACTTAAAGCCCCACCCCAAAAGGATCCAGGTAGCTTTGATTGTGAAAGTAAGCATCTTACCCTTTCAACCAGTGTTCTGTTCATTCTCTTAGCTAAGCCATTTAATTTAGGCGTCTTGGGAGGTGTCTTTTGATGTCGAATACCCTGCTGTCTGCAATATTCATCAAAAAGTCCAATATACTCTCCCTCGTTATTAGTTCTGATGCATTTCAATTTTTTTCTAGTCTGTCTCTCAACTGAAGCCTGAAACTGCTTAAAAGCATCTAATATTTGATTTTTAGCTTTCAAGGTATAAATTCAAATTTTCCTTGAAAAATCATCTATGAAGGTAACAAAATAAAGAGAGTCACCAAGTGATTTTGTTTTCATAGGACCGCAAACATCAGAATGCACTAAATCCAATATACTTAACTTTCTTGAAGGAGGGGAGCTTTTAAATGCAACTCTGTTATGTTTTCCTACTAAATAGTGAGCACACTTCTTTAGCGCTGAACTTTTCAATCTTGAAAGGAGCTTCTTCTTGGCCAATATAGACAAACCCTTCTCACTGATGTGACTGAGTCTCTTATGCCATAACTCAGCTGTATCTTCATTGTCTACTGCATTAATTTTTTCTGTGGACAACTTTGCTTGCATAAGGTACAACGAAAAATATTTTTCACCTCTAGCCACAACAAGATAACTTTGGTGAGCTTCCATTAACCATTACCGAAGGTGCTGCAATACCCCTCATTATCCAACTTGCCTATAGAAATCAAATTCAAATGGATATCAAGTATATGTTTAACATTATTCAATACTAACCTCGTGACATTGTTGGTTTCTAGGCACACATCACCGATGCCTACAACTTGAGCCAGCCCATTGTTTCCCATCTTCACAAATCTGAAGTCACCTGACTTGTATGATATAAAGAAATTCCTACGAGATGTAGCATGAATAGATGCACCACTATCAATTACCCAACTGGTCTCATGAGATACAAAATTCACCACACCATCATAAAAAATAATGAGAAAGTCTTCTTTAAGTGCAGCAACACGATTGTCATCACTGTCACTATCACTTTTCTTCTCTTTACCTTTCTCCTTTTGTTTCTCCCTTTTTAACTGGCAACAAAACCTCTGAATATGTTCCTTCTAATGACAATAATGGCACTCAACATTAGTAAATTTATTATACTTACCTCTGCTTTTATCTCTACTATTGTCTTTGTTTCTCGGACCTCGAGACTTACTTCTTCCCCTTTTCTCAACAACCAAGGCATCAGAATGTGAAGATGACGATCCTTGTGTCTTCATTCTTATCTCTTCATTCAAAATATTACTCTTGGCCAAATCCATGGTAATCGTATCATCCGGGATAGAATTAGACAAATACGTTCGAAACGTCTCCCATGAGTCCGGCAAAGTACCAAGCAACCATAGTGCTTGTATCTCATCATCAAACTTGATTCCCATCGTAGCCAGCTGATTAATAATTCCTTGAAAATAATTTAAATGATCAGTCAAACGAGTACCATCTTGATATCTTAAAGCCATCATCTGTTTTATCAGAAATAACTTATTATTCCCAGTCTTTCGAGCATATAACTATTCGAGCTTATTCCATAAACCGTGTGCATGTGTTTCCTCAATAATATGGTTTAAAACATTATCATCTACTCACTGTCTAATATAACCACACACTTGACGATGAAATATAGACCATTCAGCATCAGTTTTGTTCTTTGGTTTCTCTTCGGCAAATAAAAATCTTTCACATATAAAAGATCTTCCATCTTCCCTTTCCAAATATGATAATTCGAACCATTCAGTGTAACTATTCTACTTGTATTCGTTTCCATTGTTTAACACAAGGCAGAAAAATCAAGCAACAACCAGAAGTTCTGATACCACTCTAATGGGAGAACGATAACAATTCGAACAATATCGAATTAACGCAGCGGAATAAAATAATCTCCCCTCTTGTGTAAACCTAATAGGAACCGATATAATAGAGCAAAATAAATACCAAGCACACAAACACAAGATGATTTTTTTTACTTGGAAAACCCCCTCGGTGTGAGGAGATCAAAAACCACGGGACCGGAGTCCACCCGAAAATCTTCACTATCAACAAAATTGGGTGAACAATGTTCTTCTCTAGAAAATACTAGAGGTACATAGCAGCAAAGATCTCAAGAACATAATTCTTGACAATACACATAAACTTCACAAGAGATCAATGATAAATTTGACCAAAAACGCAAGTTTTGATCAATCCACGAAAAACCTAATGTAGGGAGCTTCAAATGAAAGTCAAACAATTCAGATTCGAGGAGATTGCACCACGAACACGCTGACAAAATTTCAGTTCAATCGGACTTCGAATCGACCTCCGATGCCAGCTTGATGTAAATCAGACTTTGTCCAAAACCCCAGATTTTCTATTTTCTCTTTTTCTCTTGTTACTATGTCTTTGCGGCTACAACTTCAACGATAGTGAGAAACCCTATTTCTCCATATAACTTATTATATGGGCTCAAGCCCTTTTGGGCTTGCAACTATTTGGGCTTCCTCCACATAGGAGTGAACCCAGCTAACAATCCCCACTTCATTGGAAACGATTTTGGAACAGGCGTGCGGTGGCAACACGAATGTAATGGCAATCATGGAGTGTGACGGCCACCGACAACAAATCATAGAGGAAAATAAAATTTCTCTATTGTTTCTCTCTCTCTCTCTGTGTCGCGTGTGTGAAGTTCTCCTTCGGCTATAGACTAGACATGCTTTTATTTCTCTCCTAACTTTCACTCTTACTTTTTCCGCATCGATTTTTTTTCCCTCCTATTTACTTTCACCAATTACCTGTGAAGCTCCTCCCTTTGCCCTCTATTTATAGAAAAAAATAGTTTGTCATTCAGTGAAGATTTCCCATAATTATAGCACATATTTACTCCACAAATGATGATCTTTTCGCATAGAGAGGAACGAGTCAACTAAAAAATGGCTCCATCATCCAAATTTAAAATCTTATTTTTTAGAAAAATCTCCCTCCACTTTTCATTGCTGATATTTTCTTCTTGTTTTTAAAATTTTAAAAATTTTTTTAGAACAATTTTAAATCAGAAAAATTTGATCCCATATATTATTGTTAACTAAATGCAATGTTATGAAATGCTTAATATGTTTATGTGATGAACAAGTAGGATAGTCAAAATTTAGGTGTTACCACAGCTATTGAACCAAACGATGCCTCAAAGATGTATAGTCATGGCCAAAGCTTAGGACAAAGCTGCTTTGTAGTGAGGTGATATTTGACTCAACATCTCTAATTATTCCTCTAGAAATTAGGGGTAATTGATTTCAGAATGGGCTGGTTTCCACTCTAAAATCTAAAACTTGACCAAACAAGGCTGGTTCCCAATTTGTGGAAGTGGGATTAGGGAATTAGCCCACCCGGTCTAGTTCCAATGTCAGTTTAGAAGTGATGATTTCTTCTTTGGTTTTTTCTATTTATTATAAGTGGAAGTTTCTTGCAATTAAAAGAAACAAAAATAATTTACTAATTAGGGTTTGCTTTAGAATAAAAAAAAATTAAGAAATCTCAGCCAGTTCATTAGTCTAGTCCGATTCCTTATGTTGAATCGAGAATGGGAACTAGTTATTCCCCCCAAATTTTTAGAATTGGGAATAGATGAGTTGGATTGAAACTAATGCACACTCTTATTAGAAGTGAACTTTTTTCTTTATATTTTTTTACAAATGTTTTTGTTTAGTTTTTTTTTTGGCGAAGTTTGCCACCCATCTTTTTGTTATTCCATTTAAAGCTCCTATGATATTATGGAAGGAAATTAATTCTTGTATATAAATATGTATATCTAAGATACATATAATAATGTCAATTATGTTAAGAAATATTAAGTAAGTAAAATAAAATATTTATCTTAAGTGACAAACACTATTTGCAAAAAATGTCCCACATTATTAATGTACAAAAACCCACTCCCATGTGTGTGTCTATATATATGTATATATTGCCTCAACTCGTTAGAATAATAAAATCTATAACTATAACAAAACACTAAAGTTCAAAATTTATATATGATATTCTCATCAATATGTGCAACGAGTCAAATATACGTTAAAAGAAATAAAATGTAGGTTCTCATATTAAGGGAAAGAGAATATAAAAGGGGGGGGGGGATTTTAAATAAGGGTCCGAAGTATTTTCATTTTCTCAAATAAGAGCTCAAAGCACATTTTGTTTCAAATAAGGGCTTGAAATAGTTATGGTTGTTTCAAATAAGGGTCTATCACTACCGACCGGCAAAAATTTCTAGTCGATCAAAGATATTTTCGTTTAAACACAATTTAAATTTAATTATATTTAAAATTAAAATTAAATAAAAGGAAAAAAAGGGCGAGAGGGCTCCCTCCCACTTGTGGCCACCACTTATCACTAGTAGGCTATGGTGATGGTCGACGGGGGTCATCGGTGCCTAGGCAAGGGCTGGGCCCTCACCAGAGACAAGAGAGGGTGACGATCATCTTCTAGATCTAGGCAAGGGTCGACTACCCTTACCTCAGTTTGAGTGAGGGTCACCGACCCTTGCCTAATGCCTCCAGACCTCACCACCCTAATCTAAATCTAGGCAAGGGTTGCCCACTTTCACTCCGGTCCGGGTGAAAGTCACTAGTCCTCACGCAAGCTTGGCAACCCTTGCTCAATGCCCCTAAACTTGGGTGACGAGGTATGGGGTTTCTAGGCAAGGGTGGGCAACCCTTAGCCAAACTTGAGAGAGGGTTATTGCCCTCTCCAATCTCTAGCAAGGGCATGTTGGCCCTCATCTCTAATTGGTAAGGGTCGCCGACCATCATTGTCACCCCACCAGTAATGGGGCAGCAACCACAAGCAGGAGGGAGCCCTCCCTCCTGTGTATGTGTGTGTTTGTGTTTTAAATTTATTTTTTTTAGTTTTTTTTATGAAAATATAAAAAATGAATAAAAATTAAAAGACAAAATTGTCTTCACCAAATAGTAAGTTCATGTCCATCTTTGAGATTTATAAGGCCACTTTAAGCCCTTATTTAAAACAAAGTTCACTACAAGCGCTTATTTGAGAAAATGAGGGCATTTTGAGCTTTTATTTGAAACATTATTTACTTCAAGCCTTTACTTGAGAAAATGAGAACACTTTAAGTCCTTATTTGAAATATTCCTAAAGGACAAACCAAATCTACCTAAAGCAATACTAGTGTCATCAAGTATAAGATAATGCTATATAATAGATATAAGGAGATGATTAAATGGCCAACACTAATTGCAAAACCTCCAGCACCATTAAAGCATAAAAATATCGTTATATAATAGATATATGGAGATAATTAAATGACCAAATGAAAGCAGTTGTACTTGGCCAACCCAAATGCTGTGCAACCCTCGCTGTTGTTGTCGTCGCTACCCTACCATCACCGAGAAGGGCTGGTGATGATGGGCGAGGGTCGGCCGGGGTCGTAGGCCTTGGCCAGTTGCCGACAATCCCGGTTGACCTATGGTGAGGGCCTGTAGGTCCTCGCCCAAATTTGGGGCGAGGGTCGTAACCCTCCCCCATATCCAGCGAGGGTTGCTGGCCCTCATCCAACCGGGCCAAGGGCCGTTGACCGCCTAGACCAAGGCCCGGCAATCCCGACCGACCCTCGCCCACTGTCGCCAACCCTTGCTGGTGATGGTGGGGTGGTGATGGCAACGTCGGTGAGGGCTGCATAGCCCTTGTCGGATCCCCTTTCCTCTCTTTTTTTTTTTTAAATTAATCAATTTTATGATAATATATTTTTTAATTATTTAATATTACTTAATTAATAATTTTTAAAAGGCCACGTCAGTGCAAAATGACATCGTTTTGGCTGACTTAGTTTCGGCGAGCCACATAAGTGATTTATATTATTAAAATAAGTCACATCGAATATTCGACAACCTTTGCTTTGGAGTTGGCACTTAAGTAATTCAATTTAAAAAAAAATAGCATTTAAGTATACATTTTGTAACTTTTAGCATTTAAGTGTCCACTCGTGCTAAGTTTTGGTATTTGGGTTGTACTTATGCCAAGAAAGTTCTTTTTGAACCTTTTTGAGTATGCTCGTGATTGTGTGCGTCATTTTGCTAATTGTTTTCAATTGCTGTGATCGTTATCATTGCCGGCGAGGTATTTACCAATACCAGGAAGTCAGCCATGTAAAAAAATTCTTTTACAAAAGCCAACTTATCTTGTCATCTCCAACACAAAATGGACTTTGTGCCCCAACTTAAAGAAAGTGCCATCTATGTATATCCCAACTTAAGTTATCTTTTCTTCATCATCATACAAATCCCACAGAAATAGTTTCAACTGCAGACAACCTTCTGCAATTGGTGTTGAGGCAATGGCTTTATCACTTGCAGGAAAGTTCTCTCTTTGCTTGGTACTAATGCTGGCTTCACGGGCTTTGCATGCAGCATCTCGTACATTACCTGAAGCTTCCATTCAGCAGAAGTATGAGCAATGGATGGCTGAGCATGGACGCATTTATGCAGATAGTGAAGATAGGGGCAAGCGTCTTGAGATCTTTGCAGACAATTTGCGGTTCATTGAAGATTTCAATCATGCGGGGAATCGCACTTTCAAGCTGGGCTCGAACGCGTTCTTGGACCGAACCGTTGAGGAATTCCTCGAGCTCAGTACTGGGTTGGTGTTGCCATCAACTCTCCACCCGAGAAACATGTCGCATGCAAACATTACCCACATCCCCGATAGCATGGATTGGGTGGCAAAAGGAGCCGTAAATGCTATAAAAGACCAAGGTGGATGTGGTAAGAGTAAGGAAACCCTACTTCTTGTGCTTCCATCGTAAGCATACGTACCATTTTTCCATACACGTCCCGACTCAAATTGAGTAAGATGGAAAATATCATGCGAGGAAATCATAAAATCATGTTACAGGGTATGAAACAAAATAAACTCATATATTATCTGTAATTTTTTAGCCGTGAATCATTATTTTTCCTGCACGAATTGCATTATGGCACTGTTGACGGATGTGCAGGCTCTTGCTGGGCCTTCTCAGCGGTAGCGACAATAGAATCGATTACCCAGATCAAGACCGGTAAGTTACTGGAACTATCAGAGCAACAATTGGTAGACTGTACTGTCGACAACTATGGTTGCGGTGGGGGTTGGATGGACACCGCCTTCGACTATGTAAATCGAAATGGAGGCATCACCTCAGAAAAGAACTATCCCTACGATGCATCGGACGAAATATGCCATGCTCATGCGGCGTCCATGAGCGTGGCCAAAATTGTGGGTTACGAGAATGTCCCTGCCAATAATGAAGGGAAGCTCTTGAAGGTTGTGGCGATGCAACCAGTCTCAGTCGCCCTTGACGCCAGTGGGCGGGAATTCCAATTGTACTCGAGCGGTGTTTTCAATGGGAACTGCGGGACCACGATGTGCCACGCTGTTGCGATTGTTGGCTATGGGACAACTAAGGATGGCACCAAATATTGGAAGATCAGGAACTCCTGGGGGAAGTCGTGGGGTGAAGCTGGCTACATGAGGATTCAAAGAGGTTATGCTCGACCAGAAGGATTATGTGGACTTGCCATGCATGCTTCTTATCCTGTTGTCTAATTAAAAATCAATTAGGATTTACAAGTGTTGAATTGATGCGTTAATATCGTGCAAATGTAATGCCTCTTTGGTACTCCATAAATGAGGATTATATGATCAAGTAATATATCATGTAAATTGCTTAAGTAATCCATTGATATCCATTCTAATGTAAGCCTATTCTTGGGGCCATTTTCGTTGAGTTTTAAGGAGAGCTTTTTTTTTGGGTCAAAATAGTTCTTTATTTATAATATTAGGGAAAAGTAGAGCCCATAGAGTGGGGATCATTACATAAGAGATCCAAAAGGGCTCAAGTGAGAGAAGATAACCAGTGATTTGGCAAGGCTTTTATTTTCTATGGGCTTTAGCAATCCAATTGGCAATCAAATTGGTTTCTCTAAAACATTGGGCTATCCATACATCTGAAAATTGGGACAAGAGCTCACTACATTCACTAATAAGTGCTCTTACTTCCCAAGTGAAGTGATTTGAGCTCTTTAACTGCATTGCTCTTATCAAATCAAAGTTATCTCCTTCGAGCACAACTGCTTTCGTTTGGTCATGACGCTAGGGTTTCTGTCTGTGCAGCTGAAGAGGCTTGAACTATTCTTGCAAATCCATCGATGAGGACTTCAATGAGTTATGATATACAGCCACAATGGATCCTCCCATCTCTCCAGATAAGAACGATCCATCAAAATTAATCTTCAGGGTTACATGGTTCGGTGGGATTGAAAACAGAGAGGATCCCATCGAAGCATGTAACCCAGGAGAATACAGTATTGACACCATCAGCAAGAAAGATCAAAGAAGTTTTGAAGCACACACTACGTGATGACCAGGTCAGTATACTATCTGAGCCCATTACCCCCCAGGATGTAAGGACAACCATGTTCTCCTTGGCTGGAGATAAAGCCTCGGGGCCTGATGGGTTCAATGCTGAATTCTTCAAAAGGAATTGGGATAAAGTGGGGCCATTAGTAGTTGAAGCGGTAATGGATTTCTTTCGAACAGGTCAATTATTTCGGGAAATAAATTGCACAATTATTGCTCTGGTTCCCAAAATTCCAAATGCATCTTTTGTCAATGATTTTAGGCCTATATCTTGTTGCAACATTATCTATAAATGTATCACCAAGATATTGGCCAGGAAAATTGCCGCGGTACTCCCTGATATCATCAGTCCTGGCCAGACAGCTTTCATCAAAGGAAGACGCATCACTGACAACATTCTCTTGGCTCAAGAATTGTTTAGTGGCTTCCACTCGGATAGATACTCCCCGAAGTGTGCCATTAAGGTCGATTTCAGGAAAGCCTATGACACGTTAGATTGGGACTTTCTGGAGACAACTTTGGAGGCGTTTGGATTTCCTGAATATTTTATTCGTCTAATCATGGTAGGTGTTCACATTCCAAAATTTTCCATATCAATTAATGGTAACCTTCATGGTTTTTTTAATAGTGGGCGTGGACTTAGACAAGGCGATCCAGTCTCCCCCTATCTCTTTACTTTAGCTATGGAAGTACTCACCGGCATACTGGAAAAGCAAGCCTCTAGGCCTGAATTTAAATTCTATTGGCGGTGCAAGAATCCACGCTTGTCTCACCTCTTCTTTGCGGATGACGTCTTCATTTTCAGTGAAGCCAAGGTAGGCTTGGTGTCCTATATGAAAGAGGGCCTCAATTTATTTTCTCAGTGGAGCGGTCTCATACCAAACAATAGCAAGAGTGAAGTATACCTATCAGGTGGCGTGGTGGCCACAAGGAACCAGATCATGTATGTTTTAAATTTCAGGATGGGGGCTCTCCCGGTCCGGTACCTAGGCATCCCGATCATTACTACGTGACTGAGCAAGGCAGATTGTAATGCCCTGGTATGTCTTCTGATGAATAGGGTGCAATCTTGGACTCACCGCTTTCAATCCTTTGCTGGTAGATTACAATTGATTAGATCAGTATTACATGCTATACAAGTATATTGGGCTTCTATCTTTTGGCTTCCTTCTTCAATAGTAGACAGGATAGAGCAAATTAGTTGGCAATTCCTTTGGAAATGGCCAGGGCTTAGCTTAGGAGGGGCAAAAGTTTCCTGGGAAGATGTTTGTCTCCCAAAAAAAGAGGGAGGCCTTAGGATTCGAAGAGTCAGGGATAGCAACAAAGCGGCGATGATCAAGCATTTATGGATCCTTTTCACCGATAAGGAATCTCTTTGGTGCAAATTGATACATGCTAATCACCTCAAAGGTAAGCATTTTTGGACTGCCTCCCCCCCAACATTATGCTCCTAGGCTTGGAGGAAAATTCTTACTCTTAGGGAAAAAGTCCGAGGCTGGTTTCAATGGAAAATAGGAGATGGATTATCTACATCGCTTTGGTTTGACCTGTGGCTTGACATGGGTCCCCTTAATTCGATATACTCAAACGCCGAAATATATCAGTCGGCTCTCTCGCAGCATGCGATGGTCGTCGATCTCTTCTCCCCTGATGGTCAGGAATTATTGCATGAATTGCACGCTTGGCAGTTATTGATCCCTTCCTTAAATCAAATGCCATATTCATTTATATGGACCAAACACCCTTCTGGCAAATTTTCCAGTGCCTCTGCATGGGCGGTCTTTAGGAGGAAAGCTCCTCCGGCTCCATGGGTGGCCTTCGTGTGGCATACATCCATAATTCCTCGACACCAATTCCTCCTATGGATTATCTCTTGGAGTAGACTCCTGACCCAGGTATTTCTTATGTCACATGGTAGGTTGGCATCGGCTCATTGTGCGTTATGCAACTTAAGGCTAGACTCTATTGATCATATATTTTTTGATTGTCACATATCCAACTCCCTCGCCAATTTTTGGGCTGCGAAGTGTAATCTTCCTTGGACTAATCGGCCTTGGCTAGAGAATATTAGGTGGGCTCATAATACCCTCTCGAGCATAAGATTCTATGAGGACATGGCCAGATTCTCCTTTGGTGCACTGTGTTATGTAATTTGGAAAACTTAGGAATGATATCACATTCAGGTCTTCCAACCTCTCCTTGCCATCGATGAAGCAATACATTATCAGAACGGTTAAGGACAAAGCTTTGGCCTATAACGTGGTGATTGATTCTCTAAGGAATAGATGTTTCCAACGTAGTTGGGATATTGATTGCAATATTTTTGGTTAGCATGAGGGAGAGTAAGGTGTGACTACTCCCATATCTTCTCTAGGTTGATTCTAGACTGGTTTTGTGAACTTGCCCCCCCCCACACTCCAAGGACATGTAGTCTCGTTGAGTGTGTGTTGGGTCCGAGTCTCACCCCTTTGTACAATACATGGTTGATTATCATTTATACTACTTACTTTACCAAAAAAAAAAAAAAAAATAGAGGAGTTTGGGGGTTCGTTCATTGGGCTAGTATCATTCCTTGAGATTTTCTTTCTTTGGCTTAAAATCTTTGCAGTAGTCAGCATGAAAAAACACAGGTTATTATTTCGCTTGGGTCAGGATCCTTATGCCAAAAGACATAGCAATTTCGTTGTCTTCCAAATGGCCATAAAACAGATGCAATTACTTCAATTCTAGGGGAGTTTGTTGTTCCGTTAATCTATTAGAAGAGCCAAGCATCAATTCTGGGTAAACCTTGAGTTGTGATCTGGATTTGTACTGTAGGGTTAGACCAAACCTCTTGTGTCCATGGGCAAAGAAGGAACAAGTGTTCCATGGTTTCAACTCCTCTTTTGCAGATTGAGCAGATAGGATCAGGCATGATTCTCCTCTTGTAGAGGTTCTCTTTGTGATTTTGGCATACATCCCAGAGAAAAATGCGCACTTTAGGAGTAGTTTTCATTTTGGTTCTAAGGAGAATTTTGATTAGCAGAATCTAATGGAAGTTGAACAAGTTTATGCTATTTTTAATTATCAGAATCAACAAAGTAATGAATGAAATGCTTAAGATAAAAAGCAAATTTCATGAAATGGACAGTGTTGTAATTAGATGATTTAATCAACAATCGTTTACAAGGTTGACTTTTAGTGAATCTGTGCCCTTGCAATATGAGAACAAATTACTTCATCAAATCTACTCAATGTATCACAACCCTCCCAGATGGTGTGCGGGAGACAAATTTAAAGATAATGTCGAGTTGGGACTAAAGGCCCTCAATCCGTGTAGTTTTTTCCAAACACTTCCCTCATGTGACATTAGAAAATTCATTTAACTTGATTAACCTATGAAAATTCTATCATATAAAATAGTTGCAATTAGTCTATTGAGGTTGGCTAAAAACTAAGTGCAATATGAGAGAATACATTAGTTCTTGTACAACCAAATACCTCGATTAGGAACTTAATCACACTAATTATTCAATTTATGCCCTTTCGGTACATAATTTGATTTAAGGGCTCTAGGCTATAGAAACTCACCTTGTCAATGAAGAAGTCTCTAGACTATAGAAGCTTGTCGTATGTGCAAATCATCATAAAATAATTTTTGAGATGTTACTAGCACATCTAATGGGAAGAGAACACCTTGGGCTGCATAAGCTCGCCATGTGTTGAAGAGGACTTTGGACTATAGAAACTTGCAATGTCTATAAAGAGGACTTTGGATTATATAAGCTCGCCGTGTCCATGAAGAGGGACTCCAGGCTACAAAAGCTCATAGTATCAATGTAAAAGAAAGCTCCACTGGGGAAATTTGTCGTGCATAAATGGTTCCGGGATACAAAAGCTTGCCATACATGTTTATCATTGAAGAAATTCCAAAATGGTCTCTGCGCATCTAACGGAATATGTCAGATTGAAATGCATTGGTTGTGATACGCGAATCAATCGCTTCATCAAATCTACTTAGTGGAACTAGTGGATTGCAATGAAGATAATCGCAATCAATGTTATGCATAAAAATGGTAGATGTTATAATTTGCCTCTTGTAAATGATTAAAACAACAATCAAGGGTGTTTCCCACTTTTCAAATTGTGCTTCAAAACTTCTCCTCCCGCTCGGGGTTCTCATCCTTGGTAAAAGCCATGAGTCCTACCCAAAGACTTCCTCGAACTGTTCCTTTTTGTTCAGCACAGAGATCTTTCCATGCTCTCACAACTAGGTGATTGACAGCAACAAGCAGGAATTTCAGTGGTAGTTGAGCGTTATTTTCAACAGGAACTGTGGGATGGAGATGACCCGCCATCATGATAATAGGCTGTAGGACCACTGCCACTGGCACCAAATATTGGAAGATCAGAAATTTGTGACGGGAGGCATGGGTTGAAGATGGGCTAGATGGGAAATCAAAAAGATTTTGCGCAGGACTATGTGGACTTGACATTAATACTTCTTGTTCTGTTATGTAATTGACAGTTGATTAGGATTTACCAATGTCGAGTTCACGAGCTAAAGCAATGACTATTTGGGTCATCTAAAGAGGGAAAATTGTTTTTTTCAAAATAAATTATAAAATTTTCAATTTTGTCAATTAAAATCAAGAATGTTTTCATTTTTTGCTAATTGAGTCTGTCGGGCCTATTTCAATTGGAATTTACTAACATGGATATCAACCATTCTACATGGCACAATTGGGTTTGATGTATACATTTTTTAATAATATTTTAATATTTTGGAGTTTTATCATCATTCTTTTGAATTTTTTATTTTTATTTGTGTTATCTTTTGGTTTTTTCTATGTTGGTGAGGGTTACTAGCAACCCTCACCAACTACAAAGGATTTTCCTAGGGCCATCATGACCTTGCTAACCACTAACGAAGGCCTTGATGGTATTGTCAGCACTGGTGAGATGACCTTTGCTTAGATTTGGTGATGGCCATCAAGCCCTTTCTTGTGGCTAGTGAGGTGCAAAGCCCTCACCTAAGGCTATTGTAACCTCATTGGCCTTGGGTGAGGGTGCCTTGATGTGGGAGAGGGCTGCCTCACCCATGGTTGGTGAGACCACGATGGCCTCACCCAAGGGCTTCATGGCCCCACTAGCCATGGGCAAGACCCTTATGGCCGGCGAGGGTCACCAATGACATTAGCCTGCACAAACAAACAACCGAAGGAAAATAACTATAAAAAATTATATAAAAAATTATTAAAAATTATATACGTCAATGCCAGTCATGTCATATAAGTCGAACAACATCCATGTCAATGAATTATGGTCAAAATTGGTTGAATTGACTCAATTGGCAAAAAGTGAAAATGTTTATGACTTAATTGGCAAAATTAAAATGTTTGGGACTAAATAGATAAAAGTACAATAGGTTTATTATTTTTTAGAATATTTTCACCTTCAAAGATTGTAACTTATGATGAAGCAATCGCACATGGAAGTTTATTCGAGTTGTTTTTAAATGTTACTAGTAGAATTCCACAGACATTGCACTTGCATTGCACGGGGTTCTAATATTTTTAATTGAAGTATTAAATGACTTAAAAAAATTAGACACATATTAATATGTCGTGATGATTTTTCTGTGAAATTATCACTAAATAACTTTAAAAATTAGACAAATTTTATCACAATATTTTTTATCGATTGCTAAACACTCAAGAACAACTTTAGGATGTTATTCAAGAGCAAAGAATACTTTGCATTTCTTGCATATTAATGCCTCAAATGACACATATGACACTTACAAGACACATAAAATGACAAGATCCGAAGAATACTATTTATAAGCGGAAACGTGACACTCCCGTCAAACTAACTCCAACATGTTAACTAGCTTCTGTGTTCACTTTTGCATCTTTGTACAATTAGTCAACTAATTCGGACTTTTGTTAATGTCCCATCATTATATGCCCCGGACTTCACATAGTGTAAATTTGGTTAAGAGTTTATTGTAGAGGTTCAAACTGTTGATGTTTAGAGTCAGAGAGAAAAATAACGGCAAAATGTTTATGGTGATTGAACCCCAATTAGGGTTGTATGATATTTATTTAGAGGAATTATTAACTATAGAAAGGGTACAAATAGAATCATAATTACATAAATACCCTAAATACATATAAGCTATACATTAATACTACCCCTCAATCTAAAGTAGGTGTAACAACTGAGAAATTGGATCTCAAAAAATGCATAACATGGACTAGGTAGTCCCTTGGTTATAATATCTATCAATTAATACATTGTAGACACGTAATGAACACACAGATCACCAAAAGCAACCTGTTCTCGAACAAAATAGTAATCCAACTCAATGTGTTTGGTGCGAGCATGAAACACAAGATTGATAGCAAGATAGGTCGTATAGATGTTATCACAATAAATGGTGAGAGGATTATAAAGGGAGATATCGAGTTCACGAAGTAAATGACAAATCCAAATAGTCTCAACAACATAGTGAGCGATAGCACGATACTCAGCCTTTGTACTAGAAAGGGCTACAATTGTTAGCTTCTTGGCAATTTAAGAAACAAGATTGGTGCCTAGAAAAACACAAAACACAGCGGTGAACCATTGAGTATCTAAGTATCCAGCCTAATTTGCATATGCATACGCAGTCAATGAAGTGGGAGAACACTACTCAATGAGCAATCCATGGGTGGAGGTGCCAACTAAATATCGATATATACGTTTGACGGCCTAGAGATGAGGTAATCTTGGTTGATGCATAAATTGACTAACCAAGTTCACAGGGAAACTAATATCCAGTCTAGTCATAGACACATATTGTAGAGCACCAACCATTTGACAATACAATGTCGAAGAAGCGAGAACATCACAATCATTAGTAAACAATTGTGTCTTTCATGCTAGAGGAGTAGATACAAGTTTAAATTTAACAAGGTCAAACTTGTGCAAAAGGCTATCAATAGACTTGGCTTGAGATGAAAGCATATTATTAGAGCAGTGATGAGCCTCAATGCCAAGAAAATAGTGAAGTGGTCCAAGATCTCATAGCAAATTCCTAGGAGAGTTGAGTAATCAAAGACTGTACTAACTCAAGAGTATGACCAGTGACAAGGATATCATCAACATACAGTTGAAGATACACATGGCCTTAGGAAGAAGCATAGACGAATAACGAAGGATCAACCTTACTCACCATGAAACCCAAAGATAATAAAAAGTTGTTAAAGCAATGAACCCATACATGTTGAGCTTGTTTTAAACCATAGATGGCTTTCTGGAGATGACACACATTCGGAATTCAGGATGAGATAAACCGGAAGGTTGCCGCACATAAACTTCCTCACAAAGGTTGCTGTGCAAGAAGGCATTTTTAACATCAAGTTGATGTATGACCCATCCTAAAGAAATCATAATAGAGAGAACTACTCGAATTATAGTAAGTTTAACAACTAGGCTAAATGTCTCATCATAGTCATGTCCGGCTTACTACTTAAGTCCTTGTGCAATGAGATGAGCTTTGAGTGCTCCATAGTTCATTGGATTTTTCCTTAATCTTAAAAATCCATTTACAATTGGCTCCATTCTTAAAAGGATCAAGTGGTACAAGATCTCATGTGTGATGGATGACTAAGGCATTAAATTCATCTACCATAGCCACTTTCCAATGTAGGTCAAGAATGGCCTTAGAGTAGCAAGTTGATGCCTCTTCATGAAAAGAATGAGAGAGATTAACAATTCTCTTAGGTTTAGATATCCCGGATTTAGCACAAATCTACAAAGGATGAGTTGGAAGAGAAAAACGGAAGTGGAGGAGTTAGATAGAGAAGTAAAGGGGATTTGTGGGTTCATTATGGGAGGAATTTGGTCGGGAGAGGACCGAGGTTGGGATAAAGTGAGTGAGTTTGAAGGGAGGGGAGGTGAAGGCCAAAAAGAATTGGAAGTAGGTTTGGAAAGTCCAAATGAGGAGAGAGAGGCAAATTAGGAGGTTGGGCTAGAGAAGAAGAAAGAAGTGGATGAGGAGCTTGAGGGCCAAAAGAGGTGGAAGGAAGAACAGATTAATTAGAGTAGAGAAAAAGTGACGGAGTTAATATGGAATAGTGGATTGCGAGACTAAGATTTGGAAGTTTTTGTGAGAAGGGAAAATTCTCTTCATCAAATTGAATATGACGATTGATAAAAACATGACCACTTGACCAATCAAGGCAACGATAGCCTTTGTGATTTGACATGTACCAAAGAAATACACATGGCACTAAATGAGATGCTAGCTTATAAGAGACACGAGATAGAAGAAAATGATAACAAGCACACCCAAAAACCCAAAAGAACGAGTAATCAAATTTGAAACCAAATAAACAATGAAAAGGAGAAATATTAGATATGACAAGAGTGGGAAGTCGATAAATAGTGTAAATAGCAATGAGAAGAGCATCTACCCAATATGGAGGCGTATGAGCATGAATTAATAAGGTTTGAGACATTTCGACTAAGTGTCTGATTTCGCATTCTAATAGACCATTTTGAGATGGGATATCTAGACAAGAAAAATGTTGAATAATACAATTTTCACATAAGTATGCTTGGAATGCATTACTGGTATATTCACCTCCCTCATTAGTTTGTAAAAATTTAATTTTAGCATTGCACAAATTTTCAATAAAACAACGAAAGCGAAGAAAGTGTGTAGGCACTTTGGATTTATTTTTCATGGGAAAGGCCAAAGTAAACCAAGAATAGTCATCAATGAATAACACAAAATATTTGAAACTAGAATTAGATACAATTGGACTTGTCCATACATTAGAATGAATTACAACTAAAGAAAAATGATGCACAATGACTAACAAACTCAAAAGGCAATCGATGAGATTTGCTGACAAGACATGACTCACATGATATTGACTTAGAACTAGAATTGCAAATACGACTCACAACTTGTTTATTTGGACATCCAAATTGAGCATGTCAGTGATTGAGTGAAGTAGAGAAAGCCACAATAGGATGCGAGTGAGATGATACCATTGAGTTGGGAATTGGATAAAGACCATGACAAGAATCAGCTTGAAGGAGAATTTTGTTGGTTTGTTTGTCCTTCAAAGAAAAGGATGAACCATTAAAATCAACAACACAAGAATTTTTACGACAAAGTTGAGCAATTGAGAGGAGATTGTGAGCAAGATTGGGAACATGACAGATGGGAGATAAGAACAAAGATCAAGAACTAGTATGTAATAAGGCTTTACTGACTTGCTATATAGGCAATAAATGGCAATCACCAATTGAGACTTTTGTCGAATCGCAAAAAGGTCTAGGATTAAGGATGTTACCAATATGTTACCAGTATCACTAATCATGTGTGCTAATGCTCCGCCATCAAGATACCAAGTTGAATTAGAGATCTTACCAACTAATGGAGCTGAGAACAAGTTCGACATATCAATAGTTGTAAATATCATTGGCAACATTGTAATGTAGTGTTCTCGACACCATTATAGATCTAACAAGTAAGATGAGGCCTAGATCCGAGGATACTTCCTTGTGTGAATGGAGGAACATAGGGCTTCAAACCACCATAAGGCCAACCAAGGAGGTAAAACTGGGATAGGGGGCCAATAATGATTGCCAACTGAACCAATCATAGAAAGATTGCTAACTGGGTTGATCACGCGAGAATCGTCCACCTTGTCCCCAACTAGATTTACGGCCTCTAGAATTACGTCCATCCCGAGATCCTTGAAATGGTTGATTGGGTGAAGTGACATGACCAATTAAAGCATGATGAATATCAAATGAATATGATGCATTCGATTTTCGGAGAAATCATTCTTCTTGTACAAAGAGGTGTGACCACAAATCATCAAAGGAGAGAATTGTCAAGCCATTTGTGACCATGATGACAAAAGGATCATACTCAAATGGGAGCCCATTGAGGGCTTGGATCACCAAGTCCTTATCAGAGATGGAGTAATTGATTGCGGTGAGAGAATCTGCAATTGACTTCAGATGCTAGAGATAATTAGACATTGATTGATTGGGTTTCTTAATAGCATTCTAAAAATTAAGTTTTAGACCAATTTTGTTGGCCAACAGTAATTAGTAAAATGTTGTCCAAGAGCAAGTCAAATATCTCAAGATATCCAAAGGTCATGAACTTATGGAAAATCTCGACTGTGAAGGTTGAATTGATCAAACAATGAATGCATTGATCTGTCTTTACTCAAGTGGAATAGGAGGTATCGACCACTTTAGTGTCATTCTGATCATTGATAAGTTTCAGTAGACACAGAAAAGAACCATCCACATAGCCAAGCAGATCGTTGCAAATTAAAATAGGTTCAAACTACGACTTCCACAAAAGATATTTGTTTGCATCAAGTTTGATAAAGACGAGACTTGTGATATTGGGAAGAACAAGAGAGCGAGGATGATTGCATAGCCATAATTGGAGCAGTTGTAACAATAGAAATCGGAGCAGTAGAAAAAAAGGCAAAAAGACGTAAAAGTAGGTGCAATATTATAGAGCGACGGGAAATTGGGTTTAATAGAAAGAGAAGATAGTGAATAAAGAGATGGTAGAGAAGAAGAAAAATTAGAGATGTATTGGACATTTTAGGGGTAGAGATTGGAGCAAAGGAAGTATTGATTTGGAGAAGAGATGTTGAAAAATTTGATGCGTTTTTCTACTCTAATACCATGTTGATGTTTAGAGTTAAAGATAAAATAACAACAAAATATTTATGGTGGCCCAACTTCAATTAGGGTTGTATAATATATATTTATAAGAGTGATTAATTACATAAAAGGTATAGATGGAAGCATAATTACATAAATACCTTAAATACATAAAAATTACATGTTAATACAAACCTTGGGACACAATTTTAATAATAAAAAATAAAAAATAATAGTCAATCAATTAGAAAAGACCAAGTCCAATCAATCAATGACAATCGAAACAAGACAAAATAGGGACCCTAAAAAAGACAAAATAAGGACCTCCTCATCATTAAGTGCCACATTTAAAAAAAGAAAAAAAGAGAAAAAAAAGCGCCATAAGTAGGGAAATAAAAATAATATGAAAACGTACCATTACTTTGACCGAGGTCTTGAAATTTCCGAAAATTTCTTAAACGATCGACAAAGGGATGGTTGTTGTGGAAATCCCAATTGCTGATGAGACTTGGAACTTATTTGTCTAGATGTTGGTGGTGCTCCATAATTAATGTCAAAACTTCACTGAAAAATTCTTATGTGAGATATCTGTTTTCATTATATAATGTGCGTAGTATTTCAGCAATTTGATTTTTAATTCATGGTTTAGTTCAAGGATAAGGGTCAACCTTCCTTCCGACGCCAATATTATATCCGAGCTAGGGAATGCTAACTCCGCAACATGTATGTATACCATAGCTCAATACTCTTTTCTTCGTCATCTCCCAAGCTAGAGAAACATAGCCATGGCTTTATTATTTGCACCAAACTTGTATCTTTGCTTAGGGTTGATGTTAGGTTCGTGGGCTGTGCATGCAGTGTCCCGCACACTCCCTGAAGCTTCCATTGAGCAAAAGTTTGAGCAGTGGATCCGCGAGCATGGACGCACTTACGTAGACAGTGAAGAAAAGGGGAATCGTTTCGAGATATTTGTAGACAATCTGCAGTTCATCGAAGATTTCAATCACGCCAGGAATCGCACTTTCAAGTTGGGTTTGAACGTGCTCTCAGACCTAACCGTCGAGGAATTCCTCACGATTCATACCGGATTGGCGGTGCCCCTAGTTCGTCGAAATTCCCCAAGGACGATGTTATTCCGTAAGGCTAACATCACTGACGTCTCAGATAGCATAGATTGGGTGGAGAAAGGAGCTGTGAATGCCATAGAAAACCAAGGTTCATGTGGTAAGAGTTGCCATTACACTATTTTTTTTCTCACCTTCCATTAAATTCCAGTTTACAGTTTTCTCATTCTCGGAGTGCCTTCAATCGAGTAAGACCAATAAATGTCATGTAAGAAAGCAATAGAATCATACTATTGGGGTACAAAATAGAATAATCTCAAAGTGCATAATTTTTCAGCCATGAATCATTCAATTTCCTACTCAAATCAAATAACGACATTGTTGAGGGATGTGTGGGTTCTTGCTAGGCATTCTCAACGATAGCAGCTGTGGAATCAATTATCCAGATCAACACTGGTAACTTACCAGAACAATCCGAGCAACAGTTGATGGATTGTAGACACACAGACCTCAAGAGTGCCAAAAGTTGACACGGAGGGACACTTAAATGCCAAAAATTACAAACGGTACACTTAAGTGCCAAAATCGGAGCAAAATGGATCACTTAAGTGCCAAATTTGGCCAAATTGCCACGTGTCCATTTTCCAACGACTTCATTTGCTGATGAAGCATTTTTTTTCAAAATAAAAAATTTCACGTGGCAATTTTAATAAAAAAAATTGTCCACGTCAAATTTTAAAAAAAATTAAAATCGATTTTATTAAAAAAAAAAAAAAAAGGGGGAGGGGAAATTGGCGAGGGCTATGCAGCCCTCGCCACCACCACCGTCGCCGCCCCACCGTCGCCGGGAAGGGTCGGCGATGGTAGGCGAGGGTCAGCCGGGGACGTTGGGCCCCGGCCAGCCTGCGGCGAGGGCCCGCAGGCCCTCGCCTAGATCTGGGGCGAGGGTCGCGACCCTCCCCGATCCGATGAGGGTCGCCGGGCCAAGGGCGGCTGGCCGCCCGCACCGCACAGATGGGGCGAGGGCCCGCAAGCCCTCGCCGCAGCCGGCCGGGGCCGCGACCCCGGCCGACCCTCACCCATCGTCGCCGGCCCTTCCCGGTGACAACGGGGCGCCGATTTCCCCTCCCCCTCTTTTTTTTTTTTAATTAATCAATTTTAAAATATTTTATTTTTTAAAATATTTAATATTATTTAATTAATAATTTTAAAAATCCATGTCAGCGCAAAAACAACGTCGTTTTGCACTGATTTTTCGTCATTTCAATTTCCGGCGATCCACGTAGGCAAAAAAATTAATAAAAAAATGTCACGTAGGATTTTCGACAGGGTTCCGGTGACTTGGCACTTAAGTGATCCATTTTTTTTGAAAAGTGACACTTAAGTGTACCGTTTGTAAGTTTTGGTACTTAAGTGTTCTTTCGTGCCAACTTTTGGCACTCCCGCTGTACTTTCCCTGTACTAGCAGAAACAATGGCTGTAATGGTGGTTGGATAGACACTGCCTTTGAGTATATGATACAAAATGGAGGCATTACCTCAGAGACTAACTACTCATACCGAGCAGCAGACGGAACGTGTGACACTGCTGTCGCATCCTCGGTTGTGGCCAGCATCACGGGTTACGAGGATGTACCCACCAACAATGAGGGGGAACTGTTAAAGGCCGTGGCAATGCAACCCGTCTCAATTGCCCTAGATGCTAGCGGGCGGGAATTCCAGTCGTACTCCAGCGGCGTCTTCAGTGGGGGCTGCGGGACTGCGATGACTCATGCCGTCGCCATAGTTGGGTACGGAACCACCGAGGATGGCACCAAATATTGGAAGATTAGGAATTCATGGGGAGAGACATGGGGTGAAGCTGGCTACATGAGGATTCAAAGAGATTTTGGCCAACCACAAGGGCTATGTGGACTTGCCATGCATCGTGCCTATCCTATTGCGTGAGTGACTAGTATCGTTTCGTTGTTGGGAGATTCTTCCCTACTTCTATTGCTGTGGAACCTTCTATCTTAGCAAATTCATGGGTTAATATCACGAAAATTCTATGATCAGTGGTATGTCTAAAGGTTTGAAAATCATCGTATTTTCAATGTCATCTCAGCATGTCCTGGACCAAAAAATAACTAGAAAAAAGAAGAAGAAGAAGATCGTTTTAGCACTTGGACATCTTTTCAAATGTGTATTCCTGTGTTTTGTTGTTGTGAATGTAATTCATTTACTTTAACTTGTATGTACATAGAGACAGCCGATTTCATTAGTGAACATTTGCTTATACATACGGTGCTTGTACCTTAACTCCATCGAGATGAAACCACTTCTGATCTTCAAGTATGTACACGGGAATTTGGGTAATAAATCAAGCTTTCAAGAAATGATGACCTTGTTAAGAATACAAATACAATCTAAACTAATTTAGATCGAATGCAATTAGTTTCAAAATTTCTTCCATTCCTCTTCTACGCAATAAGGAGAAATTTCATTGATAAGAGACTAACTATAGGAATCTCAGTCCAGAAGGAGTTTTGCAATTGTGATCTGGGTACCTTGTTCTTTGGTTTCTGGATTATAGCTAGCATTTGTGGTATTTTAGGTTTCGCCCACATTTTCTTTTTTGAAGTATTGTCCTTTTAAGTTTCGTGGTTTCACGGATTGAAGTCCGAAAGGAAAGTTTAATACTTGGAGTTTTCTGAGTGGCATCAATTACCGTATTATCTTTGCAGCTTGTAATCCAATGCTATATGATTGATTTGAAGAAATTTTTTTTTAAAAAAAAAAAAAAAAAAAGGAAAAAAGGAAAGAGAGGAAAATTAATTTGAAATTGAAAAAAACTTATTTTCTTATTCTAGCCGAATTAGAATGTACTCAAACTTTTCACAGCATAAATTTTTCAAAGATGGATTGAATGGTTGAGTCAACAAAGGTGTGCCAGAACCATTGAGATTTGCCTCGATGGTTACCCTTTTCACATGGGAATGGGGAGGTGGGAGTTCAAATTCTTACCTTCTCAAGGAGAGTTGGCATGGAGACAAGTGTAGATTTTGACTCCCACACTTTATAAGGAGGTAAGGTAAAAATCTGAAAATGAAAATTAAAGTAGAAGTAAAGTAAAATTGACAAAAAAAAAAAGGGTGTATCAACTCACAAGAGCAGAGTGTGAAATGGATTTTGGTTAATCGACCTAAGTGACGAGAAAGGTAACTTGCTTAAAGGAACGGTGCAAGAATTATAGGAAAGTAGTCTATGCAAATGATTGATATCTTTAAGAAAAGTAATTGCGAAAATCTCATATGTTTGTAATCCCTATGCAAATGATTGATTTCTTCTCTCATAACCTGAGCACAGATAAAACATAAGCAAGTTTCTTGAGGGATAAAGGGGCTTGATTTCAGAGCCTATGTCAAGTATGCGAAGGACAAACTCAAAATGATAACGGCTGAATCAGATAGGGTCATTGTAGAGGTATCGATACCTTCCACTAATGCCCACCTACATATGTATTAAACATAAGATAAGATGTGATGGATTTCGCTTACAATATGAAAAAAATAATAAAAAAATCCTTGAGGCACAATGGATGGCAATGGACTATTGATTACCCTCAATATTTCTAATCCTAGGTTCAAGAACATAGCGCGATTGGAGAATCACATACTATCATAATCCAAAGTTTTATAAATAATGAACTTGCTGATACCCAAAAGTACTCCCATCATCACGTGTTGGTCACGAGGGCAATAATATGAACAATATGCCCATTTTGCTCATAAAAGCTAAGAAATGCCAGATTCTCAAAGAGATTTAGAGTTGGGTGTTGATAGGATTCCATAATGATATACCTGAATCAATGGCAAGATAATTAATTGTCACGTGTCAGACTATGAGAATAGTGCATTGGATTTGAAATTTGAGCAAAATTAGCATTAAATTCCAAATAAGAATAACCATTGTGAGTAAGGCACGTGAAAATAAGGAAGCAGTTATTTGCTTGATGGGCAAGTCATGCAAGTGTTGCCGACAAGTAAATAAGTAGTTAAATATGGATAAGGTGGTCAAGAAGAGAAGAAAAATGTGGGAAAAATCAAAAGTGTTGTTTAAGGAAAGCAACCGATTAAGCTACATTATAAATATCACAAGCCATGCAACTAAGAATCCCCTCAAACATCACAACAACTACATTTACTTTTATCTTTACTTTATCACATTTTTACTGTACTTTACTAGATTACCGTTATTAATTAAATTTCGACATATATCTTAATTCAATTTAACATCATCAATTAAATTAACTCAATGTCATTGATTAAATTTCGACATTGAGTCTCCTATTCGAGCATTGCTATTGATTAATTTCTAGCTATATGCCTGAAACAAGCTGTGTCATTGATTAAATTTCGACATAGTTTAAGTTAAAAACATAAGGTTATACATATAGGTTGGGAATAAAATTTGTATTTAAATTTGACATTTTCTGTCCATACTCAACATAAAACCTGAATCTCCTAAAATAAAAATTGAAATGCACCATTCAGTGAAATATGTTTCATGAGAATCTAAACCAGTGAAATAGAACTAAATTAAAGATAAAGTCTTTCGCACCTGAATAGCAAACTCGGTTAAAAGTTCAGAACACTGAAAACAAAGATGCGACGTCTACCTATCTATGCTCGATTGAAAGGTGATCGCACCTGTTACAATCACATCCAGTCTTTCTTGCGGTTGAAATTCCGTTTGCCTCAAGAACAGCGATCTTGTCTCACGCCTCCGCTTCAACTCCATGCGGTCAGCTGTCAAGAACAGTACAAAAATAACATAAATGAAAGCATTGAATGCAATATAAGTTATTCAGAACAGCATTCAGAAATGTACCGTCATGGCCAAAGCTGGGGACAAAGCCGCATCGTTCTGAGGTGACATTCTACTTAACATCTCTAATTATTCCTCTAGAAATTAGGGGTGATTAATTTGAGAATAGATTGATTCTCACCTTAGAATTTGAAAGCAGATTGAATAGAGCTACTTTCTCATTTATGGAACCAGGAATTGGGAATCGGCTCACTCAGTCCAGTTCCAAGGTCGGTTTGCAACCAATCAATTTCTTCTTCTTCTTCTTCTTATGGTTTTTTTTCTATTCTCTATAGGTGGAAGTTTCCCAACATTAAAAGAAAAAAATAATTTATTAATTAGGATTTGCTTCATAATTAACCAAAGCTTCAATTGAAATCAAAAGAGGGTTACAAACACTTGACAAGGTTGCGCGAGACGGGATAGTTCCAAGCAAGGCACTGTGTAAAAATAGGCTCATATTGAAACATTGAAATAAACATTAAAAACTTAACTCTGAAACTAAATCCAAAATGGATTCGAAAGGAAAAGCTTCGGACGTAAGTTTGACAAGAGTTTTCGCATATCTCGAGGGCCTTCTCTTCCCTCCACTAGAATTCACGTGCCTTCTTCTCTATCTGCTCTCAAGCTCAATTGATTTCCTCCATTTCCCGCGATCTTAGAAGCTTCCATGCTATGAAACAGTTTTTCACCTTTAGTTATTTTAGCCCAGTTACATATCTCCTTGACCAATTGACAAATCAGATTATTCCAGTTGTATTTGACTTGATTTTTAGCATTAAGGATGGAATAAACTTTAATTGGCATGACTACATTTCGCACCAAAAAAAAAGTTGATTTGACTTGATGAATTTCCAGATGGGATGGGTAGATGGCACTGTCATTGAAGGCTATGGAGGTGCCAGTGGTGGGTTGTGCGTTTGTGTGGTGACTATGGAAACTGAGATTGGCAAAGAAGTAGTGCTTTGCTTTACTTTTATAAGGATGATGATGATGATGGAATGATAAGGTATTCCACTTTCGATTCATGCTATATGTTTCACCCACAAAATTTGTCCATTCACTAGTAATCCTGTGCGAGTTAAATTGACATTTATTCTCACCGGATGATGACATGCAGACGTGGAAATAGTGATTCTTCTTGGTACAAACATAACATCTGCGACGCAAGTTCCAATAGTTGATGGCTTTGATGAGGTATTCCACTTTTGGCTCAAGCAATGTTTCACTAGCAAATATGTCCATTAACTAAGAGTACATAATGAGTCAAAGTAACATTCATTTTCTCTCTCGATGATACGTAGACATGAAAATAGTACTCCTTGGCGATATAAGAGTGGGCCATAATATCAATTAGAAAAGCTGATTCGGAGTATTATTGTGTGGCCAAATTGGGGAAACCCATTAAAGATTGTTTTTCTTCAACCGCAGGGTCGTTTTCCATTTTTTTTGTAATCAACTATCCATCTACATATTTCAGAACCGTTTGTGATAATTCTTTGTTAACTTCGGATTATCTCAACTAATTAGGGTTACACAAGGTTTTGTTTGAGGAGGGAGGTCCCTATAATTGACCCGTAATTATATAAAGAGAGTTCTTTTTTTTAACTTTTTCTTAGCATGGTTGTGATTGTGTCATTTTGCTAATTGTTTTCAATTGCTGGGATCGCTATCATTGCCGGCGATGTCGTTACCGGATTCTACGCACCTGGAAGTCAATCTTGTGCAAAAATTCTTCTAGAAAGGCCAACTTATCATGTCATCTCCAGTGGGAAATGCAAAATATGATAAGGTCTCATGGTATCCACAAAGCATTTTCTGGACATTGTTCCACCAGATAGAACATCAAACGTGGGCCGGGCCAAGCAGCATAAAGAAATACAAAAAGCAGGGGTCCCTCCATCATTTCAGAAAGAGAATGTCCATGTAATCATGATGGAAACGAGACAAAATATGGACCTCTAAACTAGCAAGCATCGATGCTTTCACGAGCTAGATGGCCTGAGAGAAAAACCGAACTGCAGACAATAGTATATCCATAATGTCAAATCTCCACTAAGTTCTTGGAAACATGGTGAAATAGTAAACGAATCTCAAGATTCCCATGACCAAACTGGACGATGTCACGGCCTTTGATTTGTTTATCTTCTCTGGGTCAATCCACGGGTCGGGGTCAACCTTCCCTCTAACACAAAAATTCTCCTAGCCACAACTAAAGAAACCTTGATTATATGATAAAATATTTAAATATTAAATCACATCTTCATCTCACGATATTAAAGGAGATTTTGAGTTTGAATATGTTGAAACCTCTATTTACCTTCTTAATGAAATATTTTCATGCTTAGTATTAAGGAAAAACAAAATAAACTATGCATGAAGGGAAGTGATGGAATATTTAATTATTAAACTATATTTTTATTGAATATCTTAAGTTTTTAAAATAACTAGCAGTAGTTCTGTAAAATCTCACACTATATATATCCCAACTAAAGATCTCTTCCTTTCATCATCATACAAAGCCTAGAGAAGTAGTTTAACCGCAAACAACCATCTGAAATTGGTGTTGGAGCAATGGCTTTATCACTTGTAGGAAAATCCTCTCTTTGCTTGGTACTAATGTTGGCTTCATGGGCTTTGCATGCAGCATCCCGTACATTACCTGAAGCTTCCATTCAGCAAAAGTATGAGCAATGGATGGCTGAGCACGGACGTGTTTATGCAGACGGTGAAGAGAAGCGGAAGCGTCTTGAGATATTTGCAGACAATTTGCAGTTCATCGAAGACTTCAATCGCGCAGGGAATCGCACTTTCAAGCTGGGGTTGAACGCGTTCTCGGACCAAACTGTCGAGGAATTCCTTGAGCTTAGTACTGGATTGGTGTTGCCATCGACTCTCCACCCGAGAACGACACCGTTCATGTACGCAAACATTACCCACATCCCCGATAGCATGGATTGGGTGGCTAAAGGAGCCGTAAATGCTATAAAAGACCAAGGTGGATGTGGTAAGAGATAGAAAATCCTACTTTCTGTGCCTCCATCGTATGCATGCGTACCATTTCCCCATACACGTCGAGACTCAAATTGAGTAATATGAAAAATACTCATGTCAGAAAGTAATAGAATCATATTTCAAGGGTATGAAATAGATTAAATCTGTAATTTTTAGCCACGAATCATTATTTTTCCTGCTCAAATTGCATTATGGCACCGTTGATGGATGTGCAGGCTCTTGCTGGGCCTTCTCATCGGTAGCAGCAATAGAATCGATTACCCAGATCAAGACTGGCAAGTTACTGGAACTATCGGAGCAACAATTGGTAGACTGTACTGTCGAAAACTCTGGTTGCGATGGGGGTTGGATGAATACCGCCTTCAACTACGTTATAAAAAATGGAGGCATCACCTCAGAAGCTAACTATCCCTATAATGCATCGGACGGAACATGCCATGCTCATGCGGCGTCCATGACTGTGGCCAAAATTGTGGGTTATGAGGATGTCCCTGCCAACAATGAGGGGGAGCTCTTGAAGGCTGTGGCGATGCAACCTGTCTCAGTTGCCCTCGATGGCGGCGAGAGAGAATTCCAGTTGTACTCAAGCGGTGTTTTCAACGGGAACTGCGGGAAGGCGATGTCCCACGCTGTCGTGATCGTGGGCTATGGGACAGCTGAGGATGGCACCAAGTATTGGAAGATCAGGAACTCCTGGGGGCATACGTGGGGCGAAGCTGGCTACATGAAGATTCAGAGAGATTATGGTCAACCAGAAGGATTATGTGGACTTGCCATGCATGCTTCTTATCCTGTGGTCTAAATAACAACCGATTAGGATGTACCAGTGTTGAATTGAAGCGTTAATATCGCACAAATGCAATGAATATTGTGTCCTCCATGGATTGCAATTATATGATGAAGTAATCTATCGAGGAAATTACTTAAGTTATCTATTGCTACCGATTCCAAAAGTTAACCCTTTTTTCAGGCCATTCACGTTGAGTTCTGAGGAGAGTTTTGATTAGCAGAATCTGATGAAAGTTTGAACAAGTTCGTGCCATTTCTTATCAGCATAATCACCACAGTAAGGAAACGAAATGTTCAGGCAAAAAGCAAATTTCATGTAATGGACCGTGGTGTAATTAGATGACTTAATCACGGTTTCTTTTACAAGGTCGACTTTGGGCAAATTCGTTTAAACATTTGGTGATTATTTTGCCATTTGGGGCGTTAATTTACCTATTAAAACATTCCCCCCCCCTCCTTCTACCCAAGATCCCAACATTACAAATTCATTTGCCAGAACATTTTGGAATTCATTTATTTCTTTCAAAAGTGGCTTGCTTTGGGTTTGGCGCATTTCATGTAACAAGATCATTCAGAATCACAAGATCCTTCTCTATCATATAGGAGGGGCTGTTGTGCAAAATATACTTCTAAGTCATTGCCCCAGATGAACCGTATAATCAAGAGAAATCATGAACCAGAATAGAAGACTTGCCCCACTCATGAGTAAATATTTCATAGGAGTGTCGTTAGACCATACATCTTTTTTGGTACATCCATGATAATAGTTAGTAGCATAAATTGAACTGGGGGAGGATTCCCCATCATCTCTCCGCACGTCTGTGCCTCAAAACTTCTCATCCTTGGCGAAAGCCATGAGTCCTACCCAAAGAAGTCCTTGAACTGTTGTTCCTTTTTGTTCAGCACCGAGATCTTCCGTGCTCTCACCACCAAGCGTTAGACGGCAACGAGCAGGAATTTCAGTGGTACGCGAGCGGCAACTGTGGGATCGAGATGACTGATGCCATCGGGATATTGGAAGATCAGGAACTTGTGGGGACGACATGGCAGTTGAAGATGGCTACATAATGATTAAAAAAAATTGAGAAAATAACATAAATGGTTCTTAAACTTTGACTTAATGTACAACGCAATTCCTAAATTTTTAATTTATTAAATGTCATTCATGAACTTTAACTCAATTTATAATGTGATCCTTAGACTTTTAAGTTGTCGGTGTGGTTTCTGGACTTTTGATACAAGTTGAATTTAGTCTGTATACTAGATGAAAATATTTCAATAATTGTCCTTAAACTTGAATTAATAAAAAGACAACGTTTGACATTTTTGTGTAGTTCAAGGACTAACTTGAACATTTACCAAAAAAAGTTTAGGGACCACATTGCATATTTGATTAAAATGTAGAAATTTTATTGAATAAATTAAAAGTTCATAGATCACATTGCATATTGCGCTAAATTTGAGACCATTTATTTCTTATCCCAAAAGATTTTGTGCCATTAGAAGGACTATGTGGACTTGCCATTTATCCTTCTTGTCCTGTTATCCAATTGACATTACGATTTATTAGCTCCGAATTCATTCGCTATATCGCAGTACTGTTGGGTCGTCCAAAGATTATAATTACACGATGAAGCAATCGATCATGGAAGTTTTGTTTTGTTTTTTTCTGTCAGATATCATGGAAGTTTATTCATGTTGTTTTTAAATGTTACTAGAAGAATTGCAGAGACATTGAACTTGCATTACACAGGGTTCTAATTTATTTATTTTTTATTGAAGTATTGCCTAAAAGAGCCGTACATCATCATGATTTTTCAGCGAAATAATCGCAAAATCTCATCAAGAATTAAATGAATTTTATCACAATTATTTTATAAAAATTGCGATAAATGTAAGAATTACTTCAAGATGTAATTTGCGAGCAAAGAACACTTTGCATGTCTTGCATGTTAATGGCTCACATGACACATATAGCACTTGCATGACACAAAATAACAAAATCTGAACAATAGAATTTATAAAAGGGAACGCGACACCCCGTCAAACTGACTCCAACATGTTAATTAGTCTCTGTGTTCACTTCTGCATCTCAATTCGATCGATCGACTAATCCAATTCGGACTTTCCTTAATGTCCGATCCTAGATTGTCCGCATTATACGCCCCGGGCTTCACAGTATAATTTTGGTTCAAAATTTGTTTTAAAGAAAAAGTCCAATGAATGACAATCGAAACAAGACAAAATAAGGACCCGAAACAAGACAAAGTAAGGACCTTTACATCAATAAGTGCCACTCGTTAAAATATAGTGATAATATGAAAAAAAAAAAAATGAACCATTACTTTGACAGAAAAATTACCCATAAAAATCATATTCTTATTATATTTATCTCAATTTAGTCGAAAAAATCTTTCAATTTGATAAATTTAGCTTTAGACCTTTGAATGACTTACCAATATAGTCCATCAAGCCAATTTTAGCTAGAAACTACTAAATTAGCTGTGTTATATAACAAGATCAAAATTGACATGAATAATTTTTTAATTTTTTAATATTTTTCCTTTTATTTTGTTCTTTCTTCTTTTTTTCTTCCTTTCTTTCCTTCTTTCATTGTGGTTGGCATGGCTGGCAAGCTCCCGTGACTCTTGTCGGCAATTGGCAATAGTCACAAACCTCACTCAGCCTCACCTGTGACTATGATGGCCTTGCCCAAATCTATGCGAGGCTAGGTGAAGGCCACGATCCTCACCAATGACTGGTGAAAGCTACACAACCCTCACTCAGTGGCCATGCAAGCTTTGACCACCTTTGCCAGCCACAATGACAAAAAAAAAAAAAAGAAGGAAAAGAGAATAAAAGAAAAAATCAGAATAATATTAAAAAAATTGTTTGCGTAATTGATTTTGGGCCAAATTTGGGTAAATAGACTACATTGGTAAATTGTTAAAATGTTTATGATTAAATTGACTAAATTAACAAGGTTTAGAATTAAAATTAGTACAAGTACAATAAATTTAGAAAATTGATGGTTATTTTCCCTTACTTTGACCAAGGCCCTCAAATTTCCAAAAATTTCTTAAACATAGACAAAGGGATGGCTGTTGTTGAAATCTCAATTGCTAATGAGACTTGAAACTTCTCTATCTAGGTATTGGGGATGCTCCAAAACTAACGTCAACACTTCACTAAATTCTTAAAAACTCAATAAAATATCAAGTTAATCTCTTGTTTTCATCATATCATGGGAATAGAATAGTATTTTAGTATTCTGATTTTTTAGTTTATGGGTTTAATCCAAGTATAAGGGTCAACCTTGCTTCTTTCTTCATGCTTAATTCGAAGCTAGGAAATGCTTAATGCGTGAACACCTATATATACCATAGCTCGGTACTCCTTTTCTTCATCACCTCCCAAGCTAGAGAAACATAGCCATGGCTTTATCGTTTGCAGGAAACTTATCTCTTTGCCTAGGGTTGATGTTAGGTTCGTGGGCTGTGCATGCAGTGTCCCGAACACTCCCTGAAGCTTCCGCTGAGCAAAAGTTTGAGCAGTGGATCCGCGAGCATGGACGCACTTACGCAGACAGTGAAGAAAAGGGGAATCGTTTCGAGATATTTGTAGACAATCTGCGGTTCATCGAAGATTCCAATCACGCCGGGAATCGCACTTTCAAGTTGTGTTTGAATGCGTTTTCAGACCTTACCGTCGAGGAATTCCTTGCGATTCATACCGGATTGTCGTTGCCCCCGGTTCGTCGAAATTCCCCCTGGACGATGTCATTCCTGCATGCTAACGTCACCGACGTCCCCAATAGCATTGATTGGGTGGAGAAAGGAGCTGTGAATGCCATAAAAGACCAAGGTCAATGCGGTAAGAGTTGCAATTACAATATATTTCTCATTTTCCGTCGAATTCATGCGTACAATTTTCTCATTCTCGGAACCACTTGAATCAAGTAAGACCAATAAACATTGAGAAAATTATCAAAATAGTCATAAACATATTGTATTTATATGCAAATTTAATTATAAATATTTCAATCGTGCTAATTTAGTCCTAAATATTTTCATATTTTGTCAATTCAGTCAATTTGGTCAATTTAGAGCAGGAATTGCTAACATTGACATTATCTTTCCTATATGGCATGGCTACACTAACGTGAACATTTTTTAAAATTAATTTTTGAGTCTTTTTATATTTTTTTTCTTTCCTTTTCTTTTCTTTTTTACTGACAAATGACAGGGGTTGTTTGCACTAGACAAGGGCCACAATGCCCTCACCTAATGCCAGCAAGGGTCACCGGCCCTCCCCTGTGCCAGGTGACCCTTCCCGACCTTGAGTCCAAACAAAAAAAAAATTGAGTAAAGAAAATAATTTTTTAATAAACTATTAAAATATTATTAAAAAATATCTACTTCAACGTCAACTGTATCACATGAGACTACCGGCATCTACGTCAACCATTTTCATCAAAAATTGACTTAATGGATTCAATTGGTAAAATTTGGAAAAATTTAAGATTAAATTGATACATTAAAGGGTTTAGCTTTAAATTGGTACAAGTGTAATAAATTTATGAATTTTTTGGTAATTTTCCCAATAAATATTATGTAAGAAAGCAATAGAATCACATCGTAGGGGTATTGAATAAAATAAACTCGAAGCGCATAAATGTTTAGCCATGAATCATTCAATTTCCCACTCAAATCAAATAACGACATCGTTGAGGATTTGCAGGTTGTTGCTGGGCTTTCTCAACAATAGCCGCTGTAGAATCGATTACCCAGATCAAGACTAGTAACTTGCCGGAACTATCCGAGCAACAGTTGGTGGATTGTACTAGCGGAAACAATGGCTGTAATGGTGGTTGGATGGACACTGCCTTTGAGTATATAATACAAAATGGAGGCATTACCTCATAAACTAACTACTCATACCGAGCAACGGATGGAACGTGCAACACTGTCGCAGCATCCTCGATTGTGGCCACCATCACGGGTTATGAGGATGTTCCCACCAACAATGAGGGGGAATTGTTAAAGGCTCTGGCAATGCAACCGGTTTCGATAGCCCTAGACGCCAGCGGGCAGGAATTCCAATCGTACTCGAGCGGCATCTTCAATGGGAACTGCGGGACCTTGATGACTCACGCCGTCGCCATAGTTGGTTATGGATCGACCAAGGATGGCACCAAGTATTGGAAGATTAGGAATTCATGGGGAGAGACATGGGGTGAAGCTGGCTACATGAGGATTCAGAGAGATTTCGGCCAGCCAGAAGGGCTATGTGGACTTGCTATGCATCCTTCTTATCGTATCATGTGAGTGACTAGTATCATCTCAGCAGTCAGAACCTTCTGTCTTATCATCTCATCGTTCAGAACCTTCTATCTTACCAAATTCATATGTAAATATCCCAAAATGTTATGGTCATTCGCATGTCCAAATATTGTACTTAAATGATGAAGTTATCTGTAGTGGAAATTTATCTTGTCCATCGGTATCCATTATTAAAATCAAGAAGCCAAACTTTTCCAGGCTGGGGTGCAACTTTTGTTAGTAGAATCTGATGGAATCTTGAACAAATTTATGCCATATCCTCCCATTCTAGGATGCAGAGTGAGATGTTTGAGATTTGCAGAGATCTTTGGTCCCATCATGTTTGTTTGAAAGCTGGCAAACTTTTGACCAGTTGCCAATTCAACTTGAATTTCACATATGAACCCGGGTTGGATCGTTCAATTAATCGACCTAGTTGTACTAAGCGATCCTAGATATTGAGGCAGATCAAATTGATTTGTGTGATGTGCATCCACCCCTCTATCAGCTCTTCCGTTAAATTGCTATGTGGCAAAAACTAGACGGTGGGCATCACGCCAGCAACACACACAAGGAAAAAGGTAACCTGTAACCACCGCGATTGGCCTAGTCGGTCTTGCAGCAACAGTCAGCCAAGCCACCATGAACCAACCTTTGCCATGGCTTGGTTGGTGAGGGTTAAACAACCGTCAGCTAATAAGTTCGCAAAGTAAGCTGCGTTGTGCACTCACACTTGGCAGATGAATTAAATTGCACGGTACAGGATTTTAACCTGTAACGCCGCTTCGAGGGCTGAATAGAAGAATACCTATCTCCTATCTGTTGTGTCGTTAATGCGACACCAACTGTGCATCACGTAACTGTCCCTGTCAGGTGACGTGACATTGGCATTTTGACAGAAGAAAATAAGACAGGTGAGGTGAAGGAAGGGCCAACATCACACAAATGGAAAATATTAAGAGGCTCTAAACTTAGAAAATCACAGAGGAATCGATCGAGAAATACAATGAAAGACACTGCAGATTCATAGAAGCTACATCCAGCAAACCATCAACTACATTTTGAATTTACAGGATAGCTTACTCTCTTTTTATAGAAGAGCATACTCTGCACAGGTAGAAGTAAATAAGTGAAGAAAAATATATTACTATTTGAGTGTTGAAGCTTATTTTTTCCCTGCTAAATCACATAGACAAAGCACAAGCACAATGAGAGGCAGAAAACAGAAAGACTTATTCTGATCTACCATCAGTTTGTCACGAGTATAGTCAGCTAGGATACTAGATGTGATAACGATGGGAGGTTCTAATCGCTCATATATTATACTCAACATAAACTTCATATAATGCAAAGAGAACATGATCCTAACAGAGTTTCTGAAAACAACTACTGTCCATGCATATGTATAGATCTAAGCATTAACTACCTCATATGTGTATATAGATATATTTAAACTCATAGTACTATTACTTTGAACAGCCTTTTGTCTTGTCATGCAGGTAAATATGAATTCATTCTCAAATGGGACAATCAGTAAAGTTAGAACACATTCTGCAGATGGTTTATGGCTGAAAAGCTCGTATTGGAAGTAGAAGAACGTGACAGCATGAACTGTGCCAGATGTGAAAATGAAATCCACAATAGGGCTTACATTTCAACTCATTCTTGATAGTCAAGACAAGCACCATATTTCAGCGCTATCAGCACAAAATAATAATATGATATACCATAAACAAAGACTCAGTTGCTTAGACAATCTGCCTTTTTCAAAGGTTTCCTGCTTTGTGAAAGAATATACGCAAGGGGAAAAATAGAATCATGAATTGATAAGGGGAAAAACCAAAAGTACCTAGAAAAAGTTGTGTACCCTACCATTAAAATCGACATGGGATGACAGCATGAAAATTTAATATGCAGAACAAAAAAATTTGACAGCCTTACCATGTTAAACAAGCAAAATGGTTTCCAGAGGTAAGCAATTCACCAACTGATTTCAACCCGAACAAAGACTTCACAGACGGTTAAATTACACCAGACGAAAGATGGAAGTTCATGGAATTGGGCAACAATATACTTTCCCAAAAGATCTTAAAACTTTGAGAATCACAACAAAAATGACCTGAAATGCTTAGGCAAGGAAGAAATTCAATGTGATGACATGCTCATGTAGCTTTCTTGCAATGAAAGGAAAAGAAGACTCATGTAATTGATTATGGAGTAATTAGATTACTTGATCACTAGTCTTTAATAAAGTCAACTCTTGACAGAGCTGTTTAATGGGATCACTTCTGCAATGTGAAGTGGATTGCTTCAATGCGGTTATACTTGATTAAATTAGTGGATCTCAATGAAGAAAACTTGCAATCAATAATCATAAGGGATTCCAAAAATGTCCAAAAGTATCATCTGCCAAACAATGGTACATGTTGCATTTACTCTTGTAAATGATCAAACTACAATCAAGAACGTTTGCCGCTATTTGAATTTGACTTGGTGCAAAGGACCCATCTTCCCTTGGCACGTCTGCGCTTCAAAATTGCTCTTCCACCCGTAGTTCTCATCCTCCTGCGAAAGCCATGAGTCCGAGCCAGAGATTTCCTTGACTTGTTCCTTTTTGTTTGGCCAAGCGCAGCCTTCCCAGCTCTCACCACCAGGCCATGGCATTTCTCCGTGGTGGTTCCAAGATGAAAGTTAAAGTTCAACGTCAAAGATGAACCTGGAAATTGCAATCCATATATAAGGAAAGGCACAGATCATTTTCTTCCTTGTTTCAGTCATCAATGAGCTAAATCAGACAGTATATCATTTTCCAAGATCGAAGGAAGAATGACATATATTCCCAAAGGAATGGCATCCATTATCTAAAAAGCCATATGAACCATGCTTTTGACCAGAGAAAGAGGAACATGGGAAAGCACAGTGCACTGCCTCAAAGTAGAGTCCCTATTGATTTCCAAACAAGGGAGGTCATGTGCATGCGATTGACAGTTGAGCACACAGAGTCCAAAGGCTAATGAATGTTTACTACAAGTGAGGCCACTCTGGGTTTTACTGAGATAACATGCTTGCCCAGCAAAAAACACACATTACATATTGAAATTCTCTAGAGTCTGGAGACCCCATCACTGTCAAGGTGTGAAATTGCAAGAGAAGAACTGGTTCGACATAGTTTTATCGGCGGCCAATCTAATTTTACGACACTACACCTGCAAAGACCATTAGAGCTCCTAACAATCTCTTCAGCGAGTTCTTGGCAAGAACAAACCCCTATTCAGAGTGAACCTTGCTGTAATACATCACTCTCAAAGCCCAAGCTGATCGACTGGATCCTCGAACACCCAGTTTTACATATGCACCAAGCACCCAATTTGAAACTTCAATCGTCCAACACTAGGCAATTATAAATATAAAGCAGACCCATTTCCCCAAAATCTAACCTGCAAAGAATAAAATTCAGCCAAAGAACTAAGCAGCGAGGGAAAACTTCTACCGAAACACATCTAATCAAAAGCAAGAATTTCAACTAAAAACCAACGGACGGACCGCACCCAAGAATCCAACTTTCCCACAACGAAAAGCCACAGGCTACGAACTCGAACGCATTGAAACGCGACATTACCCGAGAAGGAGTTAGGGGAAGAGAGAGAAGACGAGGAGGGCAAGAACGAGCAGTGGAGCAGAGGCGAGCGAGCCGCGGCCCTCGCGAAGCTCACGGAAGAAGGAGCGCCGCTCCTTCCCGAGCCCGTGAGGAAGGTGAGGGAAGCGCAGGGACCTCGAGCTTTGCTCCCCAGAGAGGGCGGGGAAGAAGACGAGAGGATCGCCGTGGACGCCATTTGAGAGAGACGGAAAGAGATTGTGGGGGTGGACACAACACTTATCCTAAGTGAACGATGAAACAGAGATTTGTCTTATCGGGTCAGTGGAATGCGGAGCAAAGCTTGCGGCTGATGATCCGGCCCAGTTGAGTTTCTGGGCTTAAGGTGAAGATGTGGGCTTTTTTCTCAAACTGTCCAGCCCATTGAAGATTAGGGTCATCAATGGCCTCTTGGGTTTAATGCAAAACAAACGACCGTAAGCGCCATCTTTCGACTTCGTGTTGAAGGTGGAGGTCTTGAGTTTCATTCCTTACGCCCTCATGTCGACAAATTCCTCTCCCGCACCATACACATATACATTGATCGACACGAGCATGGTGGCAGTTTTGAAAAGAGGCTAGTAACCATCATAGGAGCGCCGATGTCTAGAGATTCTTCTACCATTGAAGACGAAATTAAGTGAAAAGTTTAAAGTGGATTAAATAAGTGGGAGTAGATTTTCTTAAATTAAGTTAAATAACAATGAGCTCTTATACCATGAAAAATTGAATAAGATGCACTTTACTATTATTACCTACATGTATATAAAACACAAGATAGCTAATGATTTATATAAAGACATTAATTAGAATAACCGCATTATAATAACTTCCTATGGAAAGATAAGATCTTCTTTACAAAGAAAGACAAATTAAATTTGTCAACTTTGGAAACTTTCACTACACTTGTCAAGAGTATAAGAATTTCTTGACTGGTCTTGATCTGATTGAGAGATTTTCTCAGCAATTCCAATAATATCTAGATAAAGGATCTAAAGAAACTTTAGCAGTAAGATGACATACTTGGAGATTTGAAGCCCCTTTGACTCCCACACCAATGCACATTTTGTTTCCACGTTTTGTTTTTGTTGAAATATAGTCCAACATCACTTGATAATGGATCTTATATACTCTTTATATTCATGTGATCTCCTTCCATTTGTAAATTTGAGCTTTTGGATCGAATTTTCTTACATGAAATCAGAGCCGTGCTATATCACATAATCTAGCTTAATTATGGTTTTTGGGTTGGGCTTTCTAACATTTTCAATATAAAAAATTAGACTCTTGTTTCAAATTAGAAATTTGCACATTCTTGTTTGGAAAAGCTCATTGTGCTGCCCGACGTGCTCGTAGACCTCTACAGCTCAATGAGCTAAACCTCACGATACCCATCGGTTGCTAGTTGAGTTTTGTAGCCAGGAGATGCATGCAGGGACAGCTAGAGGACACCCGCCATTTACTTTTACCATTATTTGGAGACATATTCGTATTTTCTCTTACTCCAGTTTCATCTTCTGCTTGGTGCATCAAATGACAAGCGATTTCATCTCTCGTTTTAAGTCTAGTCGGTGTAATTCTAAATATGGCAGAAAGATTATAGCGTTCACTCTTTTGAAGATACCAACCGATTATGAAAGTTCTCAAATTATTCAGATCGTGAAGATCAAATGAACAAAATTAATTATAACTTGTGATGTCAGCTATTAGAGTTATTAAATATTAAATTAGGTATTCATCTAAAAATTTAAGCTTTTACAATAGTTAATAATGGTCTTATAAAATCTCATATGATATAAGAGTTGGAGGTCCTGAATTCAAATCTTATTAGACACCATTTGTTTCCTCAATTAAATTCCATACTTAGTTCTAAACAAAAGACCAAACTAAACTTTAGAGAGTGTTAGAGTAATTAAATATTAAACTACGCATTCATCTAAAATTTTAAGTTTTTAGAGTAGTTAATAATGGTCTTATAGCTTGATTTTGGTAAATTAAATATCATGGGAAATTTCTTGATGAATGACTCCTCGTTCGTGCCACTTTGATCCGGTATTGTGAAGAGAGATAGAGTCCTCGTTCAAAGTTCAACTAAACCATGGAAAGTTTTGATAAGCAACAACATGTCCACGTCATGAGGAGTACACATAATTGGATAAAATCATTATTCGAAACATAATGACGAGGCCTTAACGTGATGTATCAAATTGGAATCATATTCATCGAATATAAAACGTGTTACTAACAGTTTAAATGAAACATTGAAACGGAATGCATCGAGACCCGAGATCTTACTCAAGGAATACTTTTAAAAAAAAAATGATAGAGGATCCACGTACACTTCGGAAACATGTAGCAGTTGGAATTGCTGATCAATATGAAAACAAACATGCATGAACACAAACACTAGTTTTGTACGTAAAATCTAATGCAAAAGATAATCTAATGTCCTTCTCCTCCCAGTATTGCTGTCAATTGGGCTGCAATTTTCGATAAATTGTTTACGTGACCCATAGTTAAGTGTGTTCGTGTCAAGCTAAAATTAATTCGTATTTTAGATGGGTCAAACCAGTTATACATGGAATGTGACCAAAATAGAATAGCTACTGTTCATCTCTCTCTGTTCTGAGCCCTTGCCCTCTGCAGCTCGGGCTCTGTGGTGGCCCTCTCGGGCGGCTTCTAGCTCCGGTGAAAGAGCATTTCGGATGAGAAGCTGCGCTGGAGGTGACTCGCAAGATCTGTTCTCATCTTAGCTCCGGTAAGACCTAATTCCCTGCGTTCTTAAGCTGCGATGGAGGAATTTGCTGGGTCTAGATAGCTGGGTTTCGGTTCCATGTTAAAATGATGGGTAGGAGTTCTGCTGTCCCGGAAAATCATCCGGGAAGAGGAGGAGGTCGTCAACGTAGCCGGAGTAGGGCTCCGGCTGTTCGGTACGCATTGGATGATCCGATACAAAAGGGCAAACATATTGTCCACACCCCTGTTGCTGGTGAGACTAGTAATTACCGTAGAACAGATTTCCCCTTTTTGGACTCGGGAGCGGATGGGTCAAGCAAAGGTCATAAGCATAATACAGAGCACGCGTCAAATGTGCTACCTCATTTAGATGGAGCTCCAAAGACCAGCCACTCGATCTTGGGCTAATGTAGCCAAAGCGGCTATGAAAGGTTACTCCTTATCCTTTTTGATCCCGGTCCCGTTGGGGAAAATGAAGTTTATTGCTCTGATGAAGACCTTGATGCTGCTGATCCTATTTGGCATGAATGTCTAGTAGGATACCTTGTTGGGAAGAAACTCCCGTTTAAGCTAGTTGAGACGGCCCTTAAACATCTGTGGGGCCAATATTTGTTAGAGGTCAAAGCTAATGATCAAGGTTTTTTTTTTTTTCCATATCTCGGACCCTGACTTTAGACGGAAGGTGATTGAAGGCGGTCCGTTAACAAAGGGGCTCGAGTGCCCTTAATACTTCAGCAATGGCATCCCATGCTAGAGCTGAAAAAAAGGAGATCATTCTTCAATACCGGTCCGGATTAGACTTAAAAACCTCCCTTATGGGCTGTGGTCTGCTACGGGGATTAGCAAAGTTGCTAGTGTTGTGGGTAGACCGCTCTATGTAGACCAGAGAACGGAGAATCTGAAAATGATTTCATATGCTAGGGTCTGTGTCGAACTAGCAGCTGCCAAAACCTTTTGTGATGCTATTACGGTCCATTTGAATGAGGAAACTCGTTTAGTGGAGGTTGAATATGAATGGAAACCTGTATCATGCCATAGATGTGGTATTTTTGGGCACCTATGCCCCGATCAAGTCTCTTGCCCTCCCGAGTCCGAACCGGCTTCGTGCAACCATCTCGCTCTTCCTACCGAGAGGAATGATCAAGACTCCATTCTTAATGGCGCCCCTGTTCCATTTGAGGAGACTAGAGCAGCAGCGGTTGGAGAATGGACTCTAGTCAGCAGTAAGCACAAGTCTGGCATTAGGAACAAGTTGCCTGTCCCAGCGAACTATGTAAAGTCTGGAGGTGTAGGTGCTGACACACAAGCTGCTGCTGGTGCCTCAAGAATGGCTGGTTCGAGGGCTGTTTTGCCAGCTCAGAAGATGACCCATTCTGCTGGTTTTCCAGAGTCCGGTGCTACCGAAGTTGCTATCAAGTCCGGAGGTGTAGGTGCCGACACACATGCCGCCGCCGGTGCATCCAAAATGGCTGGTTCGATTGCTGTCTTGCCAGCCTCGAAGATGACCCCTTCGCTGGTTTTCCGTAGTCCGGTGCTTCGCTGAAGTTGCTGTCAAGTCCGGAGGTGTAGGTGCCGACACACAAGCCGCTGCTGGTGCCTCAAGAATGGCTGGTTCGAGGGCTGTTTTGCCAGCTCGAAGATGACCCCTTCGCTGGTTTTCCGTGAGTCCGGTGCTTCTGAAGTTGCTGTCAAGTCTCGGAGGTGTAGGTGCCGACACACATGCTGCTGCTAGTGCATCCAAAATGGCTGGTTCGATTGCTGTCTTGCCAGCTCGAAGATGACCCCTTCGCTGGTTTTCCGTAGTCCGGTGTTGCTGAAGTTGCTTTGTCAAGTCTCGGAGGTGTAGGTGCCGACACACATGCTTCGCCGCCGGTGCATCCAAAATGGCTGGTTCGATTGCTTTGTTTTGCCACCGAAGATGAACCTTCGCCGGTGTTCCGTAAGCCGCCTCGTTGATGTTGAAGACAGGACACTTTTGACTCGAAGATGGGGGCTCCTTGCAAGGTATTGCTGCTGGTTCTCGCCGACATAGCCGCTGCCATGCCGCACTTCACCGTCGCTTCTTTGTCAACTTTGCCGCCGCGGTTTCCTTGCTTGAAGTTGCTACTACGATGCTGGTTGTGGCTCCCAACTAGCTGGTTTAGAGTCCTCTAATGTTGCCGCTGGTCACCATGAAGTTAGCTCGCTGTCTCTCCCGATGATGGACCGGTCATTACGGCCTCTACCGGTGCTAGACCTTCTCGCTACTACCTCTCCGAATCTGTAATTGCTGTCCGCCCAGTCGAAGACCAGACCTACTTCGGGCTTTTGGTGACTAACACTACCGAATTACAACTAATCGAGGTGAAGGTCGAGCAAAGCTAGTAGGCTAAGGCTCCCTCCTGCTACTCCTCTTGCCAAGGCAAAAAATTCTGAGCAGATTAACAGGTCAGGTTATTCACCTGGGAAAGCTGCTGTCAAGGCTAAACCTCCTGCTAGCAGAGGAAGGCCAAAAAGAAAATAGTCCTCTGGTATCCTTTCTAGTTAGCTATGTCCTTTGGTTTTTGGAATGTAAGGGGTTTAATGAACCCTGTTAAGCAAGCTGAAGTTAGACAGTTTGTGCGTACAAATAATATATGTTTGTGTTGGACTTATGGAAACCAAAGTTCCAGCTACTAGCTTTCCTACTATCTCGTCTAGTATACTTCCCCGGCCGGGTGTGGGTTTCTAACTATGAGCACTCCTTCCGAGGGCGTATTTGGGTGGGATGGAACCCGATTTTTGTATGTTTTAGCACTCGGACTTGTTCGGGCCAGATTATACATGGAGATGTAACATTTTTGAGCTCGGGGTCTACACTATCTCTCTTGGTGGTTTATGGGGAACATTCCTTTGTTACCCGCAGACCCCTTTGGAGGGAACTTATTAGTCTGAGTTCTTCTCTCAATGATTGCCCTTGGATGGTGGCTGGAGACTTCAATGCCATCGTGGGATGCTTCGGATCGCATGGGGAGCCCGGATGTTTGGCTTCCCTCATTTGATGAATTTAAGGAATGCTTGGACCAAGCTGAACTTTTTGATCTTCGGTACGTGGGTTTCCGGTTTACGTGGTCCACCTCCTTTGGACCTCAAAGGAAGCAACGAAAAATTGATCGGGTTTTAGTCAACAACAGCTGGTGCACTGCTTTCTCCTTCTCGGAAGCTTCCTTCTTGGCCCCGGGTGTATCGACCATACTCCTATGGCTGTGAAAATACTTCCTCCCGGTGCCGGGCGTATTCCCTTTAAATTTTTTAATATGTGGATGACCCACCCCGACTTCTCCACACTAGTTACCCGCCTTGGGAGACCCAATCTTCGTGCTCTCCTATGTACAAGCTTTATACTAGACTCAAATTGCTTAAAGGTCGGCTCAAATGCCTAAATAGAGATGCTTATTCAGATCTCTCAATGAGGGTGGCTACAGCTAAAAGAGTACTTCTCTCTACCCAAGAGGCGCTTCATCTAGACCTTGGGAGTAGCTCGCTAGCGGTAGAGGAACGTGCTCAACTTAAGAACTACTATGAACTCCGAGCTCTTGAGGAGGCTTTCTACAGACAAAAATCTAGAATTCGCTGGCTCAAGGAAGGGGATCATAATACAAAGTTCTTTCATCACTCCAACCACCGACATCTTCGTAATCGTATCATCTCTCGTTTTGGACAGCTCGGGTCAAATGGTAACGATTTAGAGGAAGTACGAAGGTTTTTGTCTCATACTTCCAGACCTCCTTGCTCCGACAAATATGGCCGTGAGGCCCTCCTTTCAGAGTTTAGGGATGTTATTCACTCCCTCTCCAGAAGATCGATCAACTTGCTTTCGCAACCCTTTCTCCCGTCTCGAGATTCGCGATGCCATGTTCTCATTGGCTGGAAACAAAGCCCCTGGACTCGATGGCTATAATGCCGATTTTTTTTAAGAAGAACTGGGATAAGGTTGGCCCATCACCACCGAAGCGGTTTTGGATTTCCTTGCATCCGGGTGTTTGCTAAAGGAAGTCAACAATACTATCATTGCCTTGGTGCCAAAAATCCCCAATGCGACATCGGTGTCCGACTTTCGTCCTATTGCTCGTTGCAATACACTTTACAAGTGTATCACTAAGATTCTCTCCTCTAGAATTGCTGCGGTCCTTCCACTTTTGATTAGTCCGGCTCAAACGGCATTTGTCAAAGGAAGGAGAATCAGTGACAATATCCTTCTTGCTCAAGAACTATTTAGTGGGTTTCACAATAAGCCTTATGTTCCAAAGTGTGCCATCAAGGTGGACTTCAGGAAAGCCTATGACACTCTTGACTGGGACTTCCTAGAGTCAACTCTTCAAGCCTTTGGATTTCCCGCCCATCTCACAAGGCTCATTATGGTGTGCGTTCGAACCCCAAAATTTTCTCTATCTATAAATGGCGAACTCCATGGTTTCTTTGCAAGTGGTCGGGGTATTAGACAAGGTGACCCCATGTCTCCATATCTCTTCACCTTGATTATGGAGGTATTTTCAGGGGTCCTTGATTCCCATACCCAGCATCCGGATTTTCGTTACCATTGGAGGTGCAAGGCTACACGGTTATCCCATTTATTTTTTGCGGATGATGTACTTCTTTTCGTAAAAGCAAGCCTCGAATCTATCTTTTGCATCCAAGGAGGGCTCACATTATTCTCATCTTGGAGTGGATTGGTTCCTAATGCCAGCAAAAGTGAAGTATATATATCGGGAGGCTCAAACTACTAAGCACCGAGATATTACAAGCTCTCGGCTTCAATCTTGGTTCCCTTCCCCGTGCGCTACCTAGGAGTACCCATCATTACATCGCGATTGAGCAAAGTGGATTGCAATGCCTTAGTATGCCGTCTCACTGCTAGAGTCCAATCTTGGACTCATCGTTTTCTCTCTTTTGCAGGCCGACTACAACTTATTAAATCGGTGCTACATGCCATCCAAGCCTATTGGGCCTCCATATTTTGGCTCCCCTCGTCGGTAGTGGATAAGATTGAGCAAACTTGTAGACAATTCCTATGGAAGGGCCCTACCATGGGTTCGGGAGGTGCTAAGGTGTCATGGGATGATGTTTGCCTTCCTTTTCGGAAGGAGGCCTTGAATAAGAAGAATCAGGGATAGCAACAAAGCAGCCATGGCTAAACACATATGGTTGCTATTCACTGATAAAGAATCACTATGGTGCAAATGGATTCATGCTACATATCTCAAAAGGAAGAATTTTTGGATTTCTTCAACCCTTACCCATTGCTCTTGGGCGTGGCGAAAGATCTTGGCTCTAAGAGATGAATTTCAACCCCATTTCAGATGGAAGATAGGAGATGGGGAAGCTACATCGCTTTGGTTTGATCCATGGCTTGAAGTTGGTCCTCTAAACTCAATATTCTCAAACAATTACATCCACCAATCGGATCTTCTAAGACAAGCAAAAGTAAAGGACTTATACTCCTTTGATGGGTCTCAAATTCGCCACGAGCTGTTATTGTGGCAAATACCGATTCCCCAACTCTCTTTTGGTCAAGACACCTTTACATGGGTCCATGATTCAGCCGGGAATTTCTCAACGGCTTCGGCTTGGGCCATAATCCGGCGCAAATCAAGCCCGATTAACTGGTCCTCTTTTGTCTGGGAAAAAGCACTAGCCCCTAGACATCAATTCCTTCTCTGGCTCATAACCAAGAATCGCCTACCCACTCAGGTCTATCTCATGACATTTGGCGGATTCCTAATTCTCATCTCGTGCCTTATGCAACTCTAGGCCCGATTCTCGTTAATCACCTTTTTTTTTTTTTATTGTAGAATCTCTAATACTCTATCAAACTTCGGGCTGCTAAGTGTAATCTTCCATGGACCAACTCCTCTTGGTCGGATAATCTTCACTCGGGCTATAAACTCTATGATCGGAAAAGGATTTTATCGAGAGATAGCTCGATTTTCTTTTTGGCGCTTTGTGCTATATCATTTGGAAGACCAGAATGATATCATCTTTCGTGGTCATAACCTTTATGCTCCTTCTATGAAGCTATACCTCATTAAGATGGTTAAGGATAAAGGCCTCACCTTCAAGTCTCGGAAGACAACCATAGAAACAAAGGATGCAAATGAAGGCCGGGGGGATAGACCCTGGATCTTTGGAGTGGAACCACCCTAGGCTTTTTGGAGGGTGTACTGGGTTCGCTTGTAACCCGTTGTCTTTGTCCTTTGTTATTTTTCTATTTCTTTTGGAGACCGTGGTACCCTCCTACTCCAGTGACTCGTGGTCCGCTTGAGTGTCTTGTCGGTACCGTGTTCTCCCCCCATTGTACGCAGTTCTACGGTTGATTTATTACATTAATACCTTACCAAAAAAAAAAAAAAAAAAAAACCAGTTATACATGACTAATAAAATGTAATGTGCTGCGTTTAAACGCTTTTGATCATATTTTCATGTGAACATGACTCGTTTAAATTATTGTGATGCATTTAGCTATGTTTAGACATGTTAATATCTATTTAAAAACCCTTTTTATAAGTTTATAAAATCTCAAAATCATTAGACGTATCCTACTTAATTAACAGGCACCATGTTTGGATTACAAGGTTGTGACTCAATTAATAAAAATGTCGTGTTTGGTTTAGATCTAAATTTGACACGACACTATTGCAGCCCAAACAAACGTCAATTGGCAGTCTTCTTGAATGATAAAGAGAAAAAAGAAAAAAGAATCCATTGGAGCAGTGCGATGCCTTCATTCTCTCTCTCTCTGTTCGCGTCGGCTACCAAGAAGAGACGGCTTTCTGTGGATGATTTAAAAATCGGGAAACCTTCAATTGGTCACATGATAAATATGTTCATGCCTCACGTACGTTCATCAAAGTACGTCATAAGATTACTCAGGATATGAATAAAAATTGGGTAGAGATCTATTAAGGAAAACCAAGTGGTCCAGATTGGTGGCCAAGGGTTCGTCATTGAGTTCAAATGTATGAAAATTAGGACCATTGAACTGATGAAGTTTAGTAATATAATTTGGATGAGTATTCGCTTAATGCTTAATGTAACTAAAAGGATCAGGATGTGACTTATGATAGCAAGCACAAGCCGTATAAGCATTTAAAAATCTCTCCGGTTGCCCATGTGGTAATTTTCGTTGTCACATTACTTAATAGTGCTCAGTTTTGTCCGAGAATGAGTCTTTTACAATTTCTATTATTCTATTGAATCCTTTGCATTGTAATATATTCCTAGAGTCATCTTGAATCAAGACTCAGCGTTTTCATTCACGGTTTGTCTAGGGAATGTTGGTTTTGTCTTGGAAAATTAAAGATAAGGTATATTTGTATCTGCCTAATTAGGAGGGTTATTGCAGGATGAGTCATAACTAAATCTTTCTTAGGCCTTCTTGAGTGTCAAAGTGTTTTACTTAATGAAATTTTTGCTTGTATCTCTTGTAATAGAGTATTTTTTTTATGACTACATATATATTTGGAGGTTTCTATTGAGTATTGAGTTTATGCCGTGTATCTGTACCTGTCCAAAAAAAAAAAAAAAAATCTAGACCAGTCAAATGGACTATAGATCTATTTTTTAACCCATATTTGATGGGCTGAGTTATTATATGGGTTAATTATATTTAGTAAATGAGTTTAGAATGGCAAATCCTAACATATATGGATATTAAATGGGTTCAAAGTTTACCCAATCCATCTTAATGATTTTATCTTCATCCTCTATGAAAATAAAATGGACTCCTCGAATTATTCCAACTTCACAAAAGTCTTAGTGGGCCTGCAAGATAGGCTCGACTTCACCCTTATTATAAGCATCAAAACAGTTTCTTCTTCTCCATTATTTTTTATTTTTATTAATCGTATAAGTTTTATCTATTAGTTTTTGGAGTATATCTTTCCTCGGTTGCATTTGGATGTTGTTTTTATGTAATATTCTAATATTAATTCTTGTCATTGCTAATCCATGGTCAATATAAACATCTTCTTCAATATCTTACATTCCATCTAAAAATATATTCACTATCAAATATTAATTTTCTCTTATTCTTCATGATGAATCAACACAAAAATTGAAAATTTTATGTAGTGTGAAAGTCAATTTTGTAGCATCTTATAATTAAAATAGTGATTTTAACCAAATAGCATAGGCACATAAAGAGCTTAAAATGGGTTAACTAGGTGAATACATATTTTAATAAGTGGAATTAAATATAGAATTATTTTAGTATATAGATTAGGTTGTCATCAAATTTTTTTGTATATAAATGGTCAATTCAAATTAAATGGATCAATTTGGATCAGATTATTTTCAACTTAACCTAAATCCGACCCAACCTACCCATTTAACAGTCCTCCATTATCCTATAATTTATTCCTTAGGTGGAGAGTATATCCATCATTGCATTTGAGTTTCCTTCTCAATTTTTGACCACTCTAGCATTTTTTTTCAATGGTCCAAATATTATTTCTACTTTGTTCTTTTTTCCTCTCTTTTTTTTTCCCTCTATAGTCATCACCTTGTATTGCCATCAACTAGACTACAATTTTCGAAAATTTGTTTATGTGACACATAGATAAGTATGTTTGTGTCTAGCTAATATAAGTTTGTATTTTTAGACAAGTCAATCCATTTGCAGATGAGTAAAAAACATGTCATGTGTGGGCTAACCATTTTCAACAATTCATGGCATGTTTAGACAAGTTTAATCATGCTCTCGCATAAACTTGACTCGTTTAAATTTATTACGATGAACCGCTGGAGTTTATCTTAGTAGTCGCCCTTCTTACATGAAAAGATGAGGTGGGGGATTTGAATACTCACCTTCTTGGGGTGTTATGATGGAGATGATTTAACGTTAGCTATGGATTTTGATTTCCATGCTCTGCAATGAGGCAAGACAAAAGTTTGAGAATGAGTAATAGAGTAAAAAAAGAGTAGAACTAACAAAAAAATAAATAAATTCATTGTGATGCACTTAGATACGTTTAGATATGTTTATGCCCATTTAAAAACAGCTTTTATAAGTTTATAAAATCACGAATGCATTAGACGTGTCTTAATTAATAAACATGCCACGTTTGGATTATTAAGTTGTGATACAAATGATAATTATGTTGTGTTTGGCTTAAATTTAAATTTGACATGACACTATTGCGGCACGAACATGCATGAATTGCTAGTCCTACTTTCCGTGGATGATTTAAAAATTAGGAAACCTTGAACTGGTCATATGATAAATGTGCTCATGCCTCACGTACATTCACGTACATTCATCAAAGTACGCCTTTATGATTACTCAAGATATGAATAAAAATTGGGTAGAAATATATTGAGGAAAACCAAGTGGTCTAGACTGGTGGCCAAGCCGACGTCATTGAGTTCAAATGTATAAAATTAGGACCAATGAATAGATGAAGTTTTAGTAATATAATTTGGATGAGTTATTCGCTTAATGCTTAATATAAGTAAGAGGATCAGGATGCGACCTGTGATAGCAAGCACAAGCCGTATAAGCATGTAAACATCCCTCCGGTTGCCCATGTGGTAATTTTCGTTGTCACATTACTTAATAGTGCTCAGTTTTGCCCGATAATGAGTATTTTACAATTTCTACGATTCCATTGAATCCTCTGCATGGTAATATATTCCTAGAGTCATCTTGAATTAAGACTCAGCCTTTTCATTCACGGGTTGTCTAGGGAAAGTTGATCTTGTCTTGGAAAATTAAAGATAAGGTATATTAGAATCTGCCTAAGTAGGAGGGTTATTGCAGGATGAGACTAATTAAACCTCTCTTAGGCCTTCTTGAGTATAAAATTTTTTAATTAATGAAATTTATGCTTATATCCCTTGGGTAGGAGTTTTTTTTTTTTTTTTATGACTTCTATCTATTTGGTGGTTTCCATTAAGTGTTGAGCTATATGCCATGTATCTAGACCTGTCAAATGGACTGTAGATCTATTTCTTAACTCATATTTTATTGACTGAGTTATTATATGGGTTAAGTATATTTAGTAAATAAGTTTAGAATGGCAAATCCCAACAATGTATAGGTGTTAAATAGGTTTAAAGTTTACCCAATTCATCTTTATGATTTTCTCTTCATCCTTATGAAAAATATGAACTCCTAGAACTATTCCAACTTCACAAAAGTTTTGGTGCACATGTAAGATGGGCTCGACTTCACCATTATTTAAAACATTAAAACAGTTTCATTTTTTGGAGTAATTTCGTCTGTTAATTTTTTGGAGTATATTCTTCCTGGGTTGCATTTGGATTTGTTATTTTTAATTAATATTCTAATCTTAATTCTTGTCATTGCTAATCCATGGTTGGCATAAATCATCTTCTTCAATATTTTACATTCCAATTTAATTAAATTTTCAATTCCTCAATGTTATTTGATACTGTAATTTCATAAATTCACCATCAAATATTAATTTTCTCTTAATCTTCAAGGTGAATCAACACAACAATTGAAAACTTTATGTTGTGTGAAAGGCAATTCTCTAGCAAATAACATATGCACATAAAGAGCTTAAAGTGGGTCAATTAGGTGAATATATATTTTAATAGGTGGAATTAATTAGAATTTTTTAGTAAATAGATTAGGTTATTATAAATTTGTTTTGCATATAAATAGGTGAAAATGGGTTAAAAGGGTCAATTTAAATTAGATCATTTTCAACTTAAACCCGACCCACTCATTTAACCAACCTACCTTTATCCTATGATTTATTCCTTAGGTGGAGAGTATATCCATCGTTGTATTTGAGTTTCCTTCTCAATTCTTGACCTCTGTAGTTTCCTATTGAGACATCACCCTCTAGCGTTTTTTTCAATGGTCCAAATATTATTTCTACGTCGTTATTTTTTCCTCTACAGTCATCACCCTGTTTTGCTGTCCACTAGGCTACAATTTCGACAAATTGTTTATGTGACACATAGATAAGTGTGTTTGTGTCTAGCTAAAAAAAGTTCGTACTTTGGACAAGTCAACCCATTTACATATGAGGAACAAACATGTCACGCGCAGGCTAAAGATTTTCAACAGTATATGGCATGTTTAAACGTGTTTAATCATATTTTTGTGGAGAGTAAGTATATTAGAAGTGCCAAAACTTATGTATAGCCCTCACTTTGGTGCCAAAAGTTTATTTTACATCAGTTAAATGTACTAAAATTTGAAAAATCGATAACCTAAATTTCACAAATTTGAAAAATCGATCACTTAAATATCACTTCTAACGTGGCTATCAAAAAAACTAACTTGAATGCTAGAAAAGCTGATGTGACTACCTATCATCCGACGTAGCGGCTGGTCCATGTCAGTTTTTTCGATGTTCACGTTGGATGACTAGCAATCACATCAACTTTTTTAGCATCCACATCAAAAGTGGTACTTAAGTAATCAGTTTTTTAAACTTGTGATACTTAACTGATTCAAAATAAACTTTTGGCGTTAAAGTGAGCATAGCACGCAAGTTTTGGAACTCCTAGTATCCTAACTCTTATTTTCGTGTAAACATGACTCGTTTAAATTCATTGTGATGCATTTAGATATATTTAGACATGTTTATACCCATTTAAAAACAACCTTTATAAGTTTATAAAATCTCAAACGCATTTGATGTATCTTAATTAATAAACACGTCATGCTTGGATTATTAATTTGTGATACAAATAATAATTATGTCGTGTTTGGCTTAAATCTAAATTTGACACGACACTATTGCAGAATGAATGCACATAAATTGCTAGTTTTACTTTCCGTGGATGATTTAAAAATTGGGAAATATTCAATGAGTCATATGATAAATGTGCACACGCCTCACGTACATTCACGTACATTCATCAAAGTACGTCTTTATGATTACTCAAGATATGAATAAAAATTGGGTAGAAATGTATTAAGGAAAACCAAGTGGTCTAGACTGGTGGCCAAGAGGACGTCATTGAGTTCAAATGTATAAATTAGGACCAAAGAATAGATGAAGTTTTAGTAATATAATTTGGATGAGTATTCGCTTAATGCTTAATATAAGTAAGAGGATCAGGATGCGACCTGTGATAGCAAGCACAAGCCGTGTGTGCATTTAAACATCTCTCCGGTTGCCCATGTGGTAATTTTCATTGTCACATAGCAAGTGTTCGGAATGATTTCGTCCTTCTAGGGATGAAATGAACGCACCCACAGAGACAGAGACAGAGACAGAGAACTCAAAGTTATATTTCCTTGAATAGACCAAAGACTGCATCTTATCAAATATGCATATGATTCTGCTCTATCCAATAAGCAAAGTCATTAGGATTATTTTATGATGAAAAAGTTCATTTAGAGATAGGTAAATCTTCGACCTACGAAATACTCCACCATTAGCAATTTTGATATGTTGAATGCTTCAATCTGTAATAATTTAAGAAAGTTAGCCAAACGATTAACCAGCAGCTCTTGATCAAAGGGGGTGTATCTCATCAAGGGCGATTTCCAGTTGGCTGTTAGCTCCATCAATCATTCAAGGAAGTGTATATTTCTCGAAAGGACAGATGTATATCCATTTAAAATTAAAAGAGCAGTGATTCTTACTTGGAGAAATAGTTTAGTTCAGTCAAACCCTCTTTCTATAATTAGAATATGAAATACTTCAAGGTCAAAGATATCCGGATTACTTCATATCTATCTCAAGCACCCCATCGCTGTATATAAGCAATGAAAATGCTAATCCAAAGTATAGCGAGTTTAGTATATGATCAAAATTATGGATGCAATAGCAAAATGTTTAGCTCAAGGATATCTCAAGGATGAGATACCCCGGAAATGGAGGCTCCTAAGTGGAGAAAACAATTGGGAGGGTTTGCTAGATCCTCTTGACATCGATCTCCGCCGTGTTATCATTCACTACGGAGAGATGGTTCAGGCCATATATGACGCATTCGACACAGAGAAGACGTCAAGATTTGCTGGGAGTAGCCAATATGCGAAGAGAGATTTCTTCTCAAAGGCTGGCCTCGAAAAGGGAAACCCTTTTAAGTACTCTGTGACCAAATTCTTGTATGCAACCTCGGAAATTCCTGTCCCTGACGCTTTTCTTATCAAGCCTCTGTCACGAGAGGCTTGGAGGAAGGAGTCGAACTGGATTGGGTATGTTGCGGTGGCCACAGATGAAGGGAAGAACGCGTTGGGTCGGAGGGACATTGTCGTGGCTTGGCGAGGGACGAAGCAGACCTTGGAGTGGGTTGATGATTTCGAGTTCAATTTGGTTTCCGCTTCAAAAATACTTGGTAAGGCTAATAATCCTAAGGTGCACCAAGGTTGGTATTCAATCTACACTTCTAGCGACTCGCGTTCGCTGTTCAGCAAGCAGAGTGCTAGACATCAGGTTAGCTTTCTTACTTCCCAATTCCTTTGGGGTTCAATTAACACTTTTAAAGGGAACTACAACAAGGAGGGAAAATTTTTAGTATGGCTAGAGCATTACTCTCACATTAATATCTGACGAAGATATCATCTCTATTTATATGTAGGTTCTTGAAGAGATAAGGAGACTCGTCGACTTGTACAAAAATGAAGAAATTAGCATCACAGTCACGGGGCACAGCTTGGGTGCTGCAATTGCGACACTGAATGCAGTTGATATCGCCGCAAATGCACTTAACAAGCCTATAGGTCATCAAACTAATGGTTGTCCGGTCACAGCCATTGTATTTGCTAGCCCTAGAGTTGGAGATTCAAACTTCCAGAAGGTGTTTTCCAAGCTTGCTGACCTTCGAGCTCTGCGAGTCCGCAATGCCTTGGACGTTGTCCCGAAATATCCATTTCTTGGATATTCAGATGTTGGGGAAGAGCTAGCGGTCGATTCTCGCAAATCCATGTACTTAAAGAGGCCTGGAAATGTCTCAAGTTGGCATAGTCTTGAAGTTTACCTACACTGCATAGCAGGAACACAAGGGACTAATGGTGGCTTCAAGCTCATGGTTGATCGCGATATCGCACTTGTAAACAAAACCCTAGATGCTTTAAAAGATGAATATCTTGTGCCAGCTTCATGGTGGTGTCTGAAGAATAAGGGCATGGTCCAACAGGCAGATGGTTCTTGGACGTTGATGGAGCATGAAGCCGATGACCTTGATAATTGAATCTGTTCTTACCCTATTTCTATTAAAATAATCATGTGCATAAAAATAAATCAAGAACTATTGTAAAAAATGTGTGGCCAAACAAAAGCACTTTATTTCATTGATGAATAAATGTAATGGATGTGTGTCTGCATCTCTAATTCTGGTGGATTTATTGAATGAGTTCATGTAATCTGTCCATTGAATTTATAAGATCGAATGTGTTGTGTTGTCTTGGGTTGTGCAAGTGAGTATGTTGATATTAAAAGTGCATGCTAGAGTTATTTACTAATATAAGGCTTTGCTCATTTCATAAAAAGTGTCACTTTTTGAAAAATAATTTTCAAGAAACCATTTTCTAAAAAATGTAATTTTTCAATATTTGGATGAAATCTAATGATGAAGTGGAAAATATTTTGGTTGTTGATAGGGAAAATATTTTCCTATATACACTCTTTTTCAATAATTTTATATTTTATAATCGATTTGAAATTATTTTTATTTTTAAAAAAAATTGATTATTAAATTATTTTTTCTTTTTCTTTTTTTCTCTGTTTCATCTTCTTCCTTGGCCAGTTGTTGGCCATAGCAATAGCTGGTGACCAGCTATGGGCAAGATGAGCCTCATCTCACCAAAGGTGGGCAAGCCTCATCTTGCCATAGGTGGGCGAGCTTAGGCTCGCCACTCACTGCTCACCATACCAGCGGGCACAAGCCTCGAGCTCAAGGCTCACCAATTGAGGGAGCACGAGAGCCTATTGGGCAAGCTTGAGGCTCGCCCTCATTAATCGGGGGAGCTTGAGTCTCACACTCACCGATTAGGTGAGCTAGAGCTCGCCCACCTTTGGCGAGTTGAGACTCGCTTGTGGCTGGTTACCAGCCGTCACCGTGGTCAGTGATTAACCAAGAAGAAGATGAAACAAAGAGAAATAAAAAAAATAAAGTAAAAAAATTCAAATTTTTTAGAAAATAAAAAAATAAAAATAAATAAAGAATTGGGACTAGTAAGGGTATAAGATGAGAGAAAGTAAGTATAGAAAATTTTTCCTCAATTTGAAAAGTGAAAAATGATTTCCTCTATCTTAGAAGACTTTTTTTTCCCTTCATGGAAAATGTGCTCCCTAATGAATTTATATTTCGTGAAACGAATGCCAAAAAATCAGGAACATGTTTTCTTGAAAAATTATTTTCTGTGAAATAAATGGAGCCTAAGTGTGCTAGCAACGGCAATATTGTTGAAACCTAAATTTTGATTAAGTATTTATGTTATTATTACCTAGAAAATTAGGGACTAATATGGCCCTAACAAAAATGATTTTTGCATCACCTAAGTATTAATATTATTTGCATTTACTAAGCTTTATTTTCTATTTTTTATTTTCCCTTATTTTACACTACCTTCTGAATAATTATTATTTTAAAAATAATAATAATTATTCACAAACGATGAGGCTTGCCGGTGACTCGCGTCGCTGCCATAGCCACCCGCATTCGAAGCCCTTCTATTTGACAATGACCCCACCGTTCACGAATCTCAGCCCAACCTCACGCTATTCAAGCCAACCACCGTCCTTGTTGTTGACCACCATTGTCCCCGGTGCCACCCGCCGTTTCGTCGTCCCGTCAATTGGTCTCACAATGATAGCCGTCACAGGGACAAGATGACAAAGCGAGTGACGCTGTCCAAACCGAACCATTTACACCCCTACCGTTACCGTGGTTAGGCCAAGATGCGCTTAACCACCTGCGACAGAGAAGGGCGAAAGTTGAGTCAGGGCCAGGTCGGTCGGGTTGGACGCAAAGATCCGATCGTGTTCTTAGGGGTTGGTTGTTAGGCTGAGATGAATTATTCCTGTTGGGCTTATTCTGCTTTCTTGGGCCGGACTTTGTTTTATTGGGCCTTAGGCTTGACTAATTTTTCTTTGATTTACAGGTGTTTCCCTCGGGCTTGACGAACCAGGCCCATGAGTTGGACTCGGCCCAGCCAAAGGCCTAAGCAGGGCGCCGGGCTAAATTCGACCGGGTTGAACGAGAAGATCCGACCCGGGACCCTTTTCAAATGAAATATTAAAAGAAATTTTTAATATAAAAAATAAAAAAATACGTTTTCCAGAAATATCAGAAAAACCCAAAAATATTTTATATTTTCAGAAAAATCAGAAAAAAGCCAAAGAAAAATATTTTCTCCACAAATGTATGGAAAATCCTCCAAAAAAATACAAAAAAAATGGAATCTTATGGTTTAAACAAGATTAGGTATCGAAAGGGTATCGGTGATTAACTAGTGTAATCAAGTCACAATCCTAGTTTCTTTGGCTACGCAGGAGAAAAATATTTTTTCCAATATTTTACTTAGGTTTCTAATCGGCCTATCTCAAATTGATTAGTGATTACTCCTTTTTAAATGAATTTGACCTACAGGTTAAAATTTGAATCATAAGTCGCAAATTGATGGACTTGGGAGAGTTCGGGCTAAGCCTAATAAGTATAGTTGAGCCATTAGCCTCCGGGATGCGAGAGGGAGGTCACGATAGATACAATCTTCATTTCACTTTGTTAATCAATGATTCAATCAATACACGGTGACTACAGTTGACAATTTGCATATCGCGAACTATTAAGAGGACTAAATCCTTGACGCCAGATGATTGCATTTGGTCCTTTTAAAATTATTTAATAAGGATTTTATCTCAATTCTAATTAATGGAAGCATTCTTACTGGTTGTGAGGCTTATGGGTCGTAAGAGTCAACTACAAAATTATTTGATACACTTTCAGTTGCGAGAATGGGTGTTACAGCTTTTATAAAGTACTTGGTAAACACCTCATAAGTGCAGCACCTCTAAAGTTGCAGCAATTTGTGACAGTTTGTAAGAAACTACCGCACCGAACACATAAGTTTGCAGCATTTCACAACGCAGCTACAATACAACACGACTGTAGTTCAGCCATAAATTCTTTAGCCACGGCTCTTATTAGTATACAATCAATTCAACCTAACCCAAGTTATCTCTCTCATTGGTGAATTATTACATATATATATTTTCCTTTAATTAGAAATATAAATTTCTTATCCTTATCTATGGAATATTCTTGCCTCCACCAAAACTTGGATTAGGTGGAATCAGTTTCATCACGAATTGAATCGAAGACATGTACTTACCCTTAATATTGAGACCAATATAACAACACCCTCATATTTCGAATCAAATTTCATAGAATCTAAATGAGAATACAACAATAGTATTGCAACACGTTGAAAAATGAATTTGCGAGGCTCAACGTGTTGTCGTAGTCAAGTGCAATTGATTTCTCCTTTTAGGAGTTGGTACACATGGATCAGGCCAAGGCATCATTGTGATTTGTTGCTATTAGGATTTCCTAACCATCAATAGCCGTAGATGCTTATAGCCTATATGTGTTAGCCTGATCTTAATCTTATGTGAACTATCACTGTCCACGATCATAAAAGATGACGATGCATAAGAGTAAATTTTGGTATCCTGAGTTTTAAGGAACAACTGACAGTTTCAACGAGATAACTAGCACAATTACCTTTTATCATGTTCAACACGACAAAATATGAGAAAACACTTAACATAGTAAATTTGATCTAGAGAAATAGGATGTATATTCGGAAGATAAATATTTATGAATGACTATACATGTGGTAAACTTGTATATGCATCACAACAAACTTCGTTATTCCAAAAATGTGCCCCTCACCTTTGATAGATGCAACTGTCCAAATGCTTTTTTATTTTGTGATGTAAAGATTTTAGTTAAGATAGGAGTGGTGGAGATGTGAAGCCACCGAAAATCAACCCTTTGGCGATGTGATGATAAGCGGACTCGGTAAAGTGAATCCCATCCCAATCCACGAAAGCCGATGGATCTTTGCAAGGAGTTGCGCCGGTCTGACCACATACTGCTGTCGTATTGAAGTTGTATGGACCACCTCCTCCACAACAAGCCCCTGGTGTCCCTCCATAAAAGCCTGAGTGAATGCACTCATTCATGTCAAGACTTTTGAACAAATTATGCAACTATATATTTGTTCATGTCAACAACATCAACAAAACTGTCCTAATGTTATGTATGTCATTAGGTATATTTCCCGAAATCAAAGCGATATAAGGGTTTTTTCTTTCTGAAAAGATTAATTTTTGGCTTTTAGTTTAGGAGCCAAAAGATCCGGTACTTAGCTGACACTGTTTACACAATGCAAGAAAAATAATGAGTTTTCCTAGATAATGAAAATTGCAGCATTTTGCTCATTAGGTGTCTTGGACCCTCATCAACAACATCAGTATAAAAAATGGAGCCAAAAAGCAAGTAATTAGGTAAGCCGCCACCCACTTCTTAGCGTAAAGACGATATAATTTGGCACTTTATTAACCAACATTTCTAAATGCCTATGCATGAAGAGATCTACCACCTAACTCTAGACGAGAGATTGAATAAGGACATGAAAATTCTCAAGGCGACATATGAAAAGGAAAGTTCAACCAGTTTAAGAGCATCACAATCAGCAACGCAGTAGTAATTGCCATTCATGAAATCGCCTGACCATAATAATTGCTAATTTCATGTCAAATTAAGACAACCACATTTAATTTGATGGACAGTTGCTTGTCTCAGGTGCGATTCATGGAGAAAAACAACCAAAGAAAGGCAAGACTTTAGCTTTGATTTGAAGGAACTGGAATGCAAATTGGGAAACTAGTGCCATTACATTATACTTGCGGACATCTCAACGTATCACTATCATCAATATTTTCTAATTCCCTATCTATTCCCTTTTCTTTCCAAAGATCGCTTCCAATGCTGCACTTCATTATGCATCCCTTTACGAGAAACAAACCCAAAAATAACATTCAACCTCAATATTTCTCCTAAGTTTCCATGAAAAGTACATATTTGTTTAAAGATAAATTATAACCATACATTAACAAACTATGGGGAAATTTGTTAGTTTAATTGGTCCAAAACACAATGCCGAAATCTCTTGGATTGCAAATTAAAATTAATCTTTCTTATTCAGGAAGGTTTTAAATCAAATTTCCCAAAAATAACTAAAATCTCACCTTTCTATCTTTATTAAAATAATTCTTATTTTTTAGCACACAGATAAATGCATGCCATTTTTGTTAGTCAAACTACAAGACAAGAGTAATTTTTCAAGTTATGTGTCTTGCTAAATCATACCACATTATTAATTGTTTATACTTTATAGGTTCCAATTGGGGGTGAGCATGAGTTAGGCGTGCTGGGCCTAAAGGCATTTTCAGCCTGCCCCTAATAGACCATGCCTGATCTCCAACCATAGTCCAATCATACAAGAAAAGGCCTAGACTGAGATAGATCGGATCGTGCCAAGCCTGCTCTTTTTTGTTCTAAATTAGTATGGATTAATTATTATAATTTTGGCCTCGGAAACTTTTCTTTTATATGTTTTTGGCCACTTTTTTCCAATCAATTTTGGGTCATTTGATTTTAATTTTTTTTCTAAATTTAGCTGTGACTTTATTAAAGTGTTTCGATAATAAATAATGCATATTCTAATACTTTCATATTTTATATATACAATGTATTCTTTATTTTTATAAATTAGTTTAGGCTGGTCTGACAATTTCAGGCCTAAGCATCTCAAACCCAAAGGCCATGATGTAAATCTTTGATATAGTAGACAGTCATCCCTTATTCCACCTTTAATTCCTCTTTATGATTATGCACAATCTTGACTCTAGATGTAAAGGGAGAAAACTGTGGGGTTAGTAAAAGAAAAAGAAAATTTTGATGTACAGAGTTCTTATCATCATCATCATCATCATTATTACTACTACTACTATTACTACTACTACAAAGTCATCTTTATAATTAGGGATCTTAATCTCAATTTTATTTTAAAAGTAAATATGTGATTACTTATACAAATGGTGATGGATGTGCTATGTGGAAAATAAGAGTCATACATCTGGGATTCACTACAAGGTTATTAGTTCAAGCAAAAATTATGTATTGACAATGAAATTTGAGAGGTATAAAGATTGGTGAAAAGAAGGCTCACCATATTTTTTTGGAGATCGATAGATAGACATGGCGCCACCATAGTAATCAGCGTAAATGATTCTTGCATGAGGGTATTGTTCTCGCAAATTTTGCAATTCTTGCTTGAGGTACTTGTTGTGATACTTGAGGAAGTTATTGTATGTCTTGAGACACCCAGTTCTTTTGTCATATGCCGATACATTAGCACTTTGAAACAAAGTTAGAAACATGGATGTGCAACCTACCGGCAACTGTCCCGCTACCACCAAATCCACTGCCCCTTCTTCTATTAGCATCTGTTACGGTTATGATCATTCGAGGAAAAAAAAGTAAAAAAGGGAAACTAGATAATGGCAAGAAGTAAAAATAAATATATAAGAAAGCAATCTCGAGACAAATCATGTGGATCATTTTGTATGTATATGTAAATCCTTTTTGGAAAATGCTTTTTTTTTTCTTTTTACACAATCTATGTAAAGTATTAAAAGGTGGACCTTCTTTTAATTGGCACAAAAGCTCGAATTGATTAGTTATTTTGAATGTTTCTTCATGACGTTTTAACTTTGTCTTGTTATTAGTTTTAGGGTTTAAATTTAGTACAATTTTGAAGGTATAGTGATGAAGGTATTTCTTCCTCATTTTCAAATTCAACTGGCTCATTCTAAACTGAACCGTCATTTTATTGCCAGAATTGAGCGTTAAGCTCATTGCTAAGAAAAACGTTTCAGTAATATGTGCTTATAGGTGAAATGCAATGATTCAAAGCGATCGTTAATTTTATTATGTGAATTTAACCTTAATGTCATGTCAATGATATACTTCTCCATAGATCTTTATATAGAAATGTTTGCTTTATGTGGTTATGGCAAAAGAAGCTCAAATTAGTGTCATTGCTCCATTAATAAACATAATTTAGATTGCTTTCGTACGGAATACATGTGATAAAACGAAGTAAGTTTTTGTGACATACACTGACGGTACGAGTGGTTGCTCCAACAACGAGTGGTACCAAAGTCCGAAGCTGTTTAATGCTTTGACCAGAAAGAGCGGGAAAGTTATAGTCATTTTCACCTATCTCCCCCACCAGAAAAAGTGATTTCTTGAAGTACTTATCACATTCTGCACCCAAAAAATTAAGATTTATGACTCATGTTTCAAAGAGTCGTACTTAGCAAATGTTTGATAAAAGTCAGGGCCACCCATTTCCCTCACCAGAAAGTTCCCATTCTGCACCCAAAAATAAGAAATTACAGCACAGCTCGACCAGGCTAGAGAAAGAATTTTTCATCTGCAAGCAGCAGAAGACGGATATTGCCTGTCCCTCCTTTTTACATCTCTATCATTAATGTATAAGATGAACCCCACAAATATATTAATTGATGGACCCGCGTGTACGAATTTCACTTTTCATGACTACTTCCCTAATACGTGTCAAGAGATATGTATTTCATGGATCGAATTTTTTGGCTTTTCATAAAGGCACTAATGATTCGTGAATTTTTTGCAAAATATTCAGTTGGGTCCATTAGTTTTTTCTACATTTAATTTTCTAGTCTTTTTGTTCGCATCGGTCCATGATATCAAAATATGTTTAGAATTGCTGAAGTGTAATAACACATAAATACAAGGAAAAAAGTCACGATCAATCAGAAAAATTAAGGAATCAGTAATGCCTTTACCCCTTTTCTTGAAACAGGTAGAAATTTACCTTGTTTGGTGGTGCAGAGAGACGACTTCAAATTCTTGAACCAGCCAAGCTGAACACTCAACGAATCATTGGTCCACAACGAAATATTCTGAGCAGAAAAGAAAGACGAGTCGATCGCCGAGGCACCAGCAACTGCGAAGTTCACTCCCGTACGGACAGTTGGACCTTTGGCTACCGCCAGATATGGTGGAAGATATGGCAGTCCAAATGCTTCAGCTGCATTCTCATATTTTTACGTTCATCATGATATTTATAATATATCATTTGTAGCTTTGGAAATTGTCTAAATCAAGCGTTTACATAAGTCAGATAATCTTTGGACGTGTGGACATTATTCGGTTTAACGCACGTTTATCGGAACTAAAGCTGTTCCAATTTTCACATAACCTGTTCCTATTTTAAAAGCTCTTGAAATAATGATTCAAATAGGGTTTGCCTCGTGTGAAAATGACGAAACTGTTTTCACATGAGATAGCATCGTAGTGATGTGCTATTGGGTTATTACTCAAATCGTTTTTTGTCGTAAAACCTTAATCCATTGAGAATGGAAGACAATGCATTGATAGCATGTGACATCATATGAGTGATTGGGAAGGGTAGAGAAGAGATTAATGAGATATTATGGTATACCTATGAAGTCAACAATGAGGCGTCCGTTCGAGCATCGACCAGTTGCGTTTTGGAAGAAAGTCTCACCATAAGGGAGGCTTTTGATGACTTGAAATGCGACCGCTGCAGTACGGGGGTAGTTTCCGGTGTCGCTGTGAGAGTCGCCCAAGTTGAAGATCGCATGGTAGCGACCATGCCTTGACAAAGCGAGCTTCGAAGAGAGGCAGCAGAGAAAGAAGAATAGTATCTTCACGGCTTTCATGTCGAGCAATGCTGGAAAGTCTCAATGAAGGAAGAGTCTACTTAGGGTTGAGCTTGAGCCCTTAAGTTATCTCATAAAGCAACCTCACCTTCCAATATGGGAATTTGGCCAGCAGCAGCTTTAATTGCTCCCTTGCAGTCTCAAAGAGGAATGGCGCACTCTTCTTATCCTGTCATGAGTCACATGGCTACAGCAACTCTGCTTTTTTGATCCAAATCATTAGGACTGTTCGCAACTTCGGTGGCGAATCATGCACATATAGTATTTGTAAAGAAAAGTGGGTTGATTTGCACGCTAACGTCTAGGTACAGGTAAAACAGTAGAATCTGTCGTGTTGCGGAAAAACAATTCCCTAAAAGTGACGTTAGAGCTAACATAAACTGACAGGGCGCCGACAGCATAAACAAATAAGAATATGCAAGTGGGTAAGAAAGGGCGTTACATCAATTAAAATTTCATAAGGTGCTTTACCACTGAGGATTTAGGTTGGTGTCCGGTTAATGAGATACGCTGCAGTGACACTGCATATGCCCCAAAAATTTCATAGGAAGATTGGCTAGAAAATGTAATGCTTGTGCAACATTGAGAAAATGGCGATGTTTTTGCTCAACATTTCCATTTCTGCAGCATTGCGCTGGTGCATGACTGCTAATGAATTTGAGCTGAAAATTTTTGGGATATATTGGCTGAAAATCTTAGAACTTTTTCTAAAAGTGCAATTGAATCATAAAACTTGCAAAAAGTGCAATTCAATCCTAAAACTTATCAAATTAATTCAATCAAATACTTCAATTAACTCCATCCAATTTTAGCTAAAGGAAAATGCTGACCTAACTTTTTTTAATATTTTTTCTCTTTTACATGGCAATAACATGGTTAAGGTTAAATTATGAAGTATAACATCAAAGCAAGGTCATTTTGGTCTAAATCTGAATTTTAAATACTAATTTTATTTAAAATAAATTTAAAACAAGAGCAAATAAAATAAAAAGAGAGAGAAATTAGGCAACTAGGGCTACAAGCAAGGGTCACTATCCTCCCTTGGTGAGGGTTGCCAGCCTCGCCTGCCATTTGTGAGGGCTTGCAGCTCTCCTCATCTAACTTCACCCTTTTAAAAAGTGATAAATACATTAGAAGGCCTAAAACTTATTATAAAGATGTAATAGAGTCTTAAAACTTTCAGAAAGTGTAGTCAAATCCTAAAACTTATCATAAAAGTGCAATCGAGTCTTACAATTTTCAAAAATGCAATCAAGTAAAACTTGTCATAAAAATGCAATCGAGTTCCCGAAACTTTTAAAAAGTGCTATCAATGAAAGAACTTGATTTGACCAATTTAATATTTTTTAGAATTTGATTGCACTTTTTGAAAGTTTTAGAACTCAATTACACTTTCGTGACAAGTTTTAGGATTTCATTGTACTTTTTGAAAGTTTTAAGAATAAATTGCACTTTATTGACAAGTTTTAGGCTTTCCAATGCACTTATCTATTTTTTAAAAAAACTTATTTTTTAATTCAAATTAAAAATAATTTTTTATAAAAGTAACAATGAAAAAAAATCACATCAACATTCTCCCTAAGCCAAGTTGGACGGAGTTAGTAGAAGAACTCAATTGAACCAACATGGCAAGTTTTAGTTCTTGATTGCACTATTTATAAGTTTTAAAACTCAATTGCATTTTTGTAACAAGTTATAGAATTTTCAGTGCATATATCCCAAAATTCCTTAGTTTTGGAGTTGAAGAACTCATAACCATTTATCATACATAGTTGTTTATGATAACTTTGAAATTGGTTTTAACCATAGCAAAGAAGAGTCACCGACTAAGATTAAAAAACATTGGGAGGGTGTAACAAAAGTTTAATACCTTCATCTAGAGAGATTACCAAGGGAAACCCAAATTCAAGCCTATCAACATATCTAGTGGGACTCATCTTTATTTAAAATTTTAAGCCAATAAGTTATTGATCAACTATGATATATTAACTACTACACACGACACTAATTATCTAATGTGAGACTTTTCAAATACAATCACACAAGTATTTCAACAATCTTCCTCTTATGTGTGAGATCCGTATTAGGTCTACTTCCTCTTAATTCCGGTATCCTTCTGCATTAACATATGTCAACTTGAACCTCATATCTCAACTTGAATCTCTAGCCTCCATTTCATCTTTGGTCTCTTCCTCTTGACTGAACCATAGAGGCCGCCATTGGGATCACTATCACGACCTTTCTCAAGATGAACTATCAAGAAAAGGCTAATAGGTTACTTGATAGGCATGAACTACTCATTAAAGATATAGTACGGTCGCCTAGTGTAGACTCATCCAAGTTTATATCAACCGCAACATGGGTCTTTTATGAAATATTTTCAAGCATGCCATTAAATTTATTTGGAGCCACCATTAATTTGTTCTAGGCTGAATACATTTTACTTATGTGAACTAAAGATTCATGGATGATGTTTGGCAAGTTCTCTTTATGAATTTTAATTCCAATTCACTAACATGTGAAAAGTGCGCAAACATTTAAGCAACACTCAACAATCAAAGTGATAAATAAATTACTCAAGAAGACAAAAGAACCTTGATGCACTAAAAAAGAATGACACTCTATTCTCTTCCTATGCAACAAGGACTCTACAAAATGTTAATGATCAAATGTATGCATTACTTAGACATGATTTATAAATGTAATCATGCAATACTAATTAATTCTTTTTGGATTTTTCTTATTTAAAATAAACATGGCTTAATTGAAATGTTATGAATATATGAGGTCTAGTTAATATGCAAACTGGTAAATTAACACAAAATCCTAAATGGCTTGTATAATATGTTAATAAATGCAACCTATATGCAATTCTAATGGCATGGGATAGGAGATTGACCCTATTATTGAAACTATACGAGATTATTTATTTTTGTGTCCTCTTCTTTATAATTAAAGACTAGCCCTTTAGACACCTAACATGACCTAACTACCTTTATCAAATAAATGACGATCTAATGATGTGGTACCAACTCTTTCTTTTGTACATTTTTAAGAATAAATAATGCAAAAGATGCAATTATTAATTAAATCTATCTAGATTCTGTGATTATTAAAATATTGACACGAAAGCATGCGACTCACTACATGACACGCAATATATGATGTGCACGTTGTGGGACTCGCTTAAATGATATTTTAATATATTTTCATTGATGATAAATATAAACTATTTTAGCTTTGTTTGAATTTTAAGATTAAGATGGATTATTCTATACTTGAATTATGAACGCAGCTACATTCTAAATATGCGAGTGACATATGACATGTGATATATGTGACACTTATGTTGCGACCTACCTTTGTTGACACCTAAATTTTGACGATTTGTTTTAATATTTTATTAATTGCATTGAAAAATTAGATATTAGTTTCTAATCCCTTAACAAAAAAATTCATTGAAATTGCATTGCATATAGATATTAGGGCATTTGCATCAGTAGCTCTAAAATTGAAAATTCAAAAAAAAATTTAAAAATTAATTAATTAAAAAAAATCGAAAAAAAATCGAAAAAAGAAAAGAAAAGAAGAGAGGCCGGGCCAAGGCTGGGCCCGCTTGGCCCCCATGTGGCCCTTTCCCTTTCCTCGTATGGGCTTGGCCCATTTCCTTTTCTTCTTCTTCTCCCTTTTGTTTCGGCTCAGCCCACCCGTTTCCTCCTTCTTCTCTTCTTCCACGCGTGGCAAAGCAGAAGGTAGCAAGTCAAAGCTGCAGGTTGCAGCAGAGAAGAAAGCAGAGGAGCAGCAGCAAAGCAACAGCAGGAAGTCAGCAGAGGGGAGCAGCAGCAGAAGCAGAAAAGCAGCAGCAGCAGCAAAAGCAACGGCAGCAAGTCAGCATAAGAGAAACCAGAAAGAAGTGAGAAAGGGACAGAAAACAAGAGAGCAAGAGAGAGCCGAGCGCTGTTCCAAAAACCAGATCTGAGAGTGCTCGAGGGAGATAGACGGAGAGACAGAACTCGGACAAGAAAAGAGAGAGGAAATCCGAGAGGGAAAGCGGAGTGTTGCCGAAAAACCGAGAAGCTCGGGCGCGAGAAAGAGAGCCAAAGAGAAGGGAAACTCGAAGAGGAGTCAAACGTCGCCGGAGTTCGCTCGCTTGTTGCCGTTTACCGCAATATTCTCTCCTGGTAGGCCTTCCCGAACATTTCTATTCGTTTTGACGAAGTGGCGGGTCGGAGCTCGCGCTGACCAGTTCGCGTGAGCCCCGGCCCCTGTCGTGCCTCCATGAAGGTTTCTCTGTATGCTGTCGTGTCTGGTTAGAAGGCTAGGCCCGGTCTAAGTTCGACTCGAGTCGAGAACCCTTTGTTTTACTCACGCACGCCGAGTGTTTGATGAAATTCTTCGCTGAGGAAGCGACTTGAATCCTTAAAACCAGAGCTTAGATCTCTGTTAGCTACACGATCTGCTCTAATATTGTTGTCTCGATAATGTCATCGGTGTTTTCTTTGATTTTTTTTTGTGGCACATCTCTCATTTTTCGAACCGGCCTTTTCCTGCACCCCTCCCGCCGGAGACACGCCCTTCGTCGGAGAAGCCCGCGGTTAGGGGTCGCCTTAGTCAATCTTTCCCGTTTATCTCGCGAGGTCCTAGTGTTCAGTCCGTCGATGATGATGTCTCGGCAAAGTAGGCGTGCCCGAAACATAGCTCCGTTGAGGGTAGATGCGATGGAGTAAGAAACGCAGGGAGAGAAGCACGCACGCATGCAGAAACAGGAAGGAAATCTGCAGGGGAATAAAAAAGATTAAAGAATGAAAAACAAATAAAAAATAGAAAAATCAGAAAAAGCAAAGAAAAGGCCGAAAGAAAATCAAGCAAGGAGATGGGCTGCACCTTGGGCCCGCGAGCGTTGGGCTGGGTTTGTCGCGGGCCGAGAGCAGAAATTGGAAATGGGCTGTTTCTATAAAAGAATTTTCGTGGACCTTATTTTGGTTTTTTTTCGAGTGGGCTTTGGGGCCGGCCCAATTTCGTTTAACCGACCAGGACCAATAGGGTCCGGGTCAGTTTAGTAGGGCCGGGTCTCTTGACCCGGTCCGAATTATTTTTCATAAAAAAAAAATTAAAAACATTCAGAAAATATAAAAACATTAAAAAAATTTAAAAAAAAATCATAAAAAATTTCGAAATTTCAGGAAATTCAAGGGGAATTCAGAATCTTGAAAATTTATGAAAATTCTCAAAAAATAAATATTTTTTAAAAAAATCGAAAAATATTAAAATATTAGAAATTCTAAAAAAAAAAAGTTTTCAAAAATCCCAAAACTCCAAGTTTGTTTTAGAATTCCCTAAGAAGCTCTAAAATAATTCTCGGACAATTTTCTTTTTAAAAAAAATGTCGGAAAATCATTAGTCTAAAATCAAGCTTAAAAACTCGAGCAGCCCTTTCGCTTTTACCTTAGAGTTTTAAGTATCCTCGGATATAATTGCCCTTGAATGCATGCTTATGATGCGATGATTATGGTTTTCCCTTAGTTTAATTAGGATTTATTTTCGTCCGCAATTTATTTAATGCTTTCTTTAATTGTTGATTACTATTTTGATGATTGCGCACCCGCATGATCATCTCATATGTTAGTGGTTAATTCTAAAATCAATCCAAACTGCCTGACAAAAGTCATTTTTGAAATGAACAAGATTAGGTACCGAAAGGGCACTAATTGGTTAATTAGTGTAATCAAGTCCCCGACCTTAGAATCTCTGGTTATGTAGAAAGTGAGGCACACTCCCATGCCTCACTTGGTTTCTAGCCGACCCCAATAGGCTAGTGGCGACTCCTCATTTGAAGATTTTCATGAACACCCAACATTGCGCGGGGTATGGGCCTGGGAGAGCCCATGTCTAATGAGGGTCCTAGACCCACCCTTTGGACGATACTCCTAAACCTATTTATTTCGATATTCCTTTTTCCCATTCGGGACGGAAAAAAATAGGTCGCGACAACCTTTTCTTCCCTAGAGGGGAAAACATAGATTTAGAGATATTACCTAATGTGGGTCTATAGCCCTTGATTAGGCACAAGCTCTTACAAGTCCATACTTTGCGTGAAATTAGGATATTTGATTTTAATTTCAAATTGATGCTATCAGAATTTTTAAAAGAAGAGTTGCCACTAATCTATCGGGGTTGGTTAGAAACTAAGTGAGGCATGAGAGTTTACCTCACTTCCTATACAATTAGATAATTTAGGGTTAGGGACTTGCTTCCACTAATTATCCAACTAGCGCCCTTTCGGTATCTAATCATATTTAATCACCAACCAAAATGTTCAAGAACCTCATTGAGTCAAAAAATTTGCAATTAGTGTTGTAGATCACCTATGTGTGGAAATGCCTTAGTTAGATTCGTGAACTCTTTCTCTAATTTTGATTTGCTCCCTAAATGATGGTTTTTGTTTCATGCTTCCTTTGTTCGCGCCGTGGCACATTCATGGCAAGGCGATGTTTGCAGGAGGCCAAGAGTTGGCTTTGTCAAAGGCAATTCCACACCACTCGTTTGTGGCCATGTAGATTGGCATTGCCGTGGAACCGATTTAACTAAATTGAGGGGTCAAGTTTGTCATGGTTCTAAATCCGAGTCGGGTTAGTTGGGTTGTCAAAGTTTTGGGGTCGGTCATGCCGCTGATTCGTGGCTATTTGAAGACTCCAGCTCATCATGGTCGGGGGAGTGTGCAATTAGGTCATCTAAGTAGGGTGAAAGGAGCCATGTTGTAAGCTTTTAGAATGTGTTTGGTTCAACTTTACAAATGAGCTTTACAAATGCTGAAAGTCAAAGCTATTTGAGAAAATGTAAATTGTGTTTGATAAAAACTCTTTGCAAATTGACTTTGAGTTCAAGTTTGTTGGAGAAATATCTTCAAGTGATTTTGATGATGCCCAAACTATCCTTAATAAAATATTTACTATGGTGTATGCAGATGTTTAGACCAAAAGACTATGCAACATCCATGGTGTGACCCATTAGAAAGGAGATTGCAAAATGTCCTCATGTGAAACACAATAGTAGTGAACCCAAAATATCAACTATTGATGATATTTATGTCAAAATTGTAAAGATGTTTGTTGTGACAACAAACTAGTTGTTATGGCTTTGGATTTGCACAGCAATAGAATTCATATGAAATATATAGCCAAGTAGCTAGGTCATCTAACACGTCTATTAGAGACTGTAGTGAGAAGACAGTAGCAGTTGCTATTTCTAGGTAGCCTTTAAATGTTCATGGAAAAAAGTTACATGGGAAAATCCACCTATGGATAGTAGCTCAATGTTAACTCTAACGGCTATCTACTTCTCCAATTCATCTTCAATGGATAGATTGAAGGTGGCTATATAAGAAAAGATCTCAAAAACCATATGTGAGAGTTTGCAACTTCAAAAGATCAAGAAAGCTTCCTTCCTATTGTTTTCTCTCAACTTTATGCTATTTGTTATATTGTTTCTTTGAAATCAGTATTCCTGTTGTTTAGCAATTGTGCTAAGGATTAAATGTACAAGTGTAAGAGCAACAACTAAGTCCTGATAGTGGTATTTATAAGTGCTAGCTATTAGTAACTTTCCAAGCAAATTACCAGTGGAATCCAACTCGTCTTATGACTGTTAGTCTAAATAGTGGACATAGGCTTGTGGATAAAGCCAAAAGACTATAATTCTTTATGTGCTACTATTTTCATCTATTTACTCTTACTTGCATATAGTTCCATCACATTTTTGAAGAACATCATGTGAACCAAATCTTTGCTTGGCGATTAGCTAATTTCTACAAAAGATCATTAAAATTTCTTAAACAACCTATTCACCCCCTCTAGGTTATATTTTTAGCCACCAACAAAGTTGTGTTTGGCAAAAAGACTTTTGCAATGAGCTTTGGGGTTTTTTTTAAAATGGAGACAAAACCCTTTGCCAGATCGGCGAAGGGCTATGGTTGCCTATGAGTTAAATCTGGCGCTTGCAGCTGTTGGTTCAAGTCGCCCAAGGTTGATGACCTTTAACGAGGGTCGCGTGACCTAAGCGAGGGCCACCAAAGGTTGTCGTGCGACCTCAATTGACAACTTTAGGTGCCAAATCTAGCTTGTCGGTGGGCGTACTTTGCTAAACCAATGAAGGGTCTTGTTCCCTTTCAAAAAAAAATAAAAAATACATAACATGGGACAAAATTGAAAATTTGAAGAATTGATGAAAGTAGTTTGGGAAGAAAAAGATCAGTTTCAACATTTGGCCAAATGTTGAAAGTCCAATGCTAGTCCCTACTAGGATTAGGCTTTCAACCTTTTCAATACTGGCTTTCACTTGAAAGCCCATTCAAACTGATTGTCAAACGGTCCAACATTTCCTTCAGGGGCTTTGAATTCTAAAAGTCCCTTGAGAAAGCTAAACCAAATGCACCCTTAGTCCTTTGAGGGTTGGGCTAGTTTAATTCAACTCCTGGTATTAGGTTATTGTGACTTTAGGAATTGAGCCAAGTTAGTGTTAAATCAGGCATGAGCTGGTGGAGGCTTTAGGCTGGGCTAATTTGAATTTAATGTTAGCAATTTATTTTAGTAGGTTAGGATGCACATTGTAATTGGTCAAATAATAATTGATTCTCTTCTTTTATTACTAAGAACATATTTGGAATAGAAATTCATTTGGTAAATTTTTTTTGTTCCTGGGAACAAATTTATTCCCGAGAATAGATTTGGAGCAGAATTAAGAATAATAAAAAAAAAGTCGATTCTTGTTTCCAAGAACAATTCCAAGAATCAAGTCCAAGTGTTTTTTCTTCTCCTCTTTTTCTCTTTTCTTTTCTCCTTCTTCCTCCCAGCCTACTGCCACTCATTAGCCATTGTCACCGGTGCCGATGGTGGTCGGCGAGCGGTTATGTGAGGTTTGATGAGCTTGCCGGAGCCTTGCTAGGCCAAAACGAGGTTCGATGAGCTAGAGGTTCGCTTAGCTACTGCGAGACTCGGCCTCGCAAATCTGGGCGAGGCCAAGCCTCACTAGGCTAGCGAACAAGGCTCAACCTTGCCAGGCTAGGCTCTCCTCATCTAGCCACCAACAACACTCGGCCTCATTAGCCAGTGTAAAGTTGGGCCTCGCCGGGCTAGGGTGAGACCAACCTTATGCCACTTGGGTGAGGTCAAACCTCACCAGTGGCCTGGCAAAGCTCAGCCTTGCCAAATTTGCAAGGTCGAGTCTCGCAATGGCTAGTCAAGCCTTCAACGAGCTCATTGGACCTTGCCTAGCCGATTGCCAGCCACTACCGACGGCAGCGATCAACCACAAGGGAGGAAGAAGTGGAGAAAAGGAAAAAGAAAAAAAGACAAAAGACAAAAGACAAAAAAAGAAAAGAAATATATAATAAAAGTATTAAAAAATTAAAAGAAACAAAAAATTTAAAATCTTACCAAACACATTTTAGACAATTACCAAATACATTCAAATAATCAGAAGTTACTCTCGGGAGCAGAATCAGAAAGAATTATTTCTGAGCATAATCTTTTCCCGGGCATAGACTCATTATCATGTGCACCCTTAGTTTCTAGGTCCTTTTGCTATTAGACCAAGCCCATTTGCCAAGCCTAATCTAGCCAGTGACCCAAGTCTCAACTTGGGTTTAGTCTCATTTTCAAATTAAAATTTTAATCTATTAAAAAAATTAATTTTTTTAAAATTAAAAAATTCCAAAAAAATTATATTTTCTAAAATTAGGAAAAGCTTATAAATTAGATTTTTGAGTAGTTTCCTTATAAAATGTGCAAATTCCCTGATAAAAAAATTTGTTTATTCAAATTTGAACAAACTCTTAGGACTTTACAATAGAATTTTAAATGTTCCTAGAGACAAATGCTAGGTCACAGTTAGTACATTTAAATTTCGATTATTACTTGTTTTCGTACTTTCTATATATTGATTGTCATTTTCCTTTTAGCTTGGCTTGGGATAGAACATTAGGACTCATAATATGTAAAAGGGCTGCCTAAACATTTTTGTTGGTGACTGAATAAGATTAGGCATTGAAAGGGTACTAGCTATATAATTTGTGTAATCAAATCTCAAATCATAAATTCTCTGGTTGTGTAAAAAGTGTTGACACCTAAATTTTAATTGCATAGAAAGCTAGGGATTAATTCTTAACCCTAAACAAAAATATCCTAATTCAATTGCATAGTATATAGTTTTAGGAGTATTTATTATATAGTTTATATTTTCATTAATAGCATTTTTATGGCGGTAGATGGTTTTAAGCTTAAAATTTTCATAAATTGAGCCCGGGAAAGGAGAGAAAATGTGGCCAGCACTGGGGGAGTAAGTGGCCGAAATTTACATGGAGCATGGGCTAGGATTGAGTTTAATTTAATCTAATTTCTACCCACATGACTAATAATAGGTCTTCAGCTTAATTCAGCCCATTATCTTGAAAAGGAAATCAAAACTGGACCTAGGGTTACACTATAAATAGGAAGTTATCCCTCATGATTCGAAGGTCGGCAAATTCTTTCTCAGAGGCCACACAATTGAATATACAGCCACATTGTTGAGAGAGAGAGAGAGAGAGAGAGAGGGGGGGCTTCCATTAGTGCAACATAGAAAATCATGGTACAATACATGAGATATGCACAGAGAATTGGGAGACAAGGTTGACAAAAACGAAAGCACGGTCTTCTTATTTCTTCATCACTGCAGACCCCTACAAGCAGCTCATCCACGCAAGAGCACTGGCCGTTCCGCCTGACGCCCGACGTAGTACCACCCAAAACAGATCGCAGCCGCTAGCAGATCACCTTTAGAGCCATTGGTGGTCTAGCAAGTCCAATGGTGTGCTCTGGCGAGACCATCCTGTCGAGGCTCCACCGCCTGAGTCATCCAAATAACTCAGCAATCACGGTAAAACTCAACGACGTCCAGTGAATCTAGTGAACATCAAAGCAATCTGCGCGAGCTCATGCATCCCCGACACCAATTCTAACAAGTACAATGGGATGCCGGTGTAGCCAACGTACCCAAGTGCCTAATTGCCATCTAGTGATTTTGCTGCGATAAAACTGGGTTGTTTCTCTTCCTATTAAACTTGTCCGCTCTATATTTCTGGTATTTACTTTGTTTTGTTCTGATGTTGCGGTCGTAGTCAATTTGATGCCGATTGAGCAGAGGACGTACACTTTGGAGCCTTTCCATGCATAAACTCATGCACACATTCTCCTCTTTCAGAGACATGATACACAGGGAGATAGCAAAGGAAGCGGTGAGATTTGTCTTGATTTGACCAAATTTTTTTTTGTGAAAAGAAAACAGAAGGCGAGGCTGGACATTGGGCACAACGCATCACGGAGAGGAGAACTGAGAAAAACACCCGAAGAGAAACCAACTTGTTTTTATAGCAAAGCCAGCCACCTCTCAGCGGGGTCACAACGGACATTCCAGCAAGTTGTCAATCGATCTCGCCCCGTGCTGCATCCACAGTTGTCACCGTGCTGTCCTCAAGTAAAACCCAACAGCCACTTACGACCCAGGACAACCGGCTGCTGTCCACTTGTCCGAGTCCAGCCTTGCGCCACCATGATGCCATGCTTTGCCGAGAGTCCTTGCGTGGAGCCCATGATCGAGCCGCTACAACACCCTACCTCTTTCCATCGGGGATGAGCTGCTGCACCCGCGCAGCCCCGTTGAGCAGTTGCTGACTCGCGCACCACCGTTGAGCTCATCCGAATCGAGCCGGCCCAATGATTTTCTATTTTGCAGGTCATTGGTCAGCCTCTTACTGTGCCGAATTTGCTGACCCGTTGGCCATGAGCCCCCGCCCTGAAGAGCCCTTTCTCCTGGGTCCACAGAAACAAAATGTACGACTAGCGCCCACTTGGCCGGGATCACTGACTAATACTAATTTAATAGTAATATAAAAAAGCTGGGATCACTAAGTAATACTAATCTAATATTAATAAAATAGAATAGAAAAGAATTATCTTTTCTATATACTTTCCCTAGTTCCTTTACGACGGTGGGCTTTATGCAATGGATCGGATCATATAGATATCCTTTGAACACAACCACTAAAGCACGAAAGCAAGGATCTTTTAGAAAATGGATTCCTATTTGAAAAGTGCATAACCGCATGGATAAGCTCACAAAGCCATCCATGTTCGTGGAGCCGATTGCGATCCTGCGATTGCATTTGATTCAAATTCGGAAGCTAAATTTTCAAATTAGGTAGCATTCTTATTTTTATCCATTTTGAAATATTTACTTGCCTATTTCTCTTGATTGGTATTTTTATTAAATATTTCGTTAGATAAAGTATATTCACAAAACCCTAAGAAATCACCTCAAGTCAAGAAATTTTTGTAACTTAATAACAAGCTTGGACAGCCGTATGCTCTCTAATTATGAGATACAATGCTCGATGGCATGGAAGATCCTCCATCCTATCTATAACCATTTGAATACAATTGTCGATTTACCCATTTTCCAAATTTTATGAATAATTCTATCAATATCTATAACCACTCGGATATTATTTTTGGTTTATATTGTTACCAAATTTAAAGATAGATAATATAAGTTTGTGGATTGTATTATCTAACCAAATATATATCCATTGTTTGATTGCTTTCCTTAGAAAGAAAACCAAAAAAAAATATTCGAATTGGATTTGATTTTTGCTGGAATACTGCTTATTTTAGACTAGATTGCCTTTATTCTGAATTTTTAAATAAACATACAAAAACATTGCTTTAGGATAAATTAGAATTCCTTTTCTTAGAATAGATTGCATGCTTAAATATTAGGCATTTTTAATTCCGAATTTAAATTAAATAAAAACACACACAAAAAATCATGCATGTGTCACGTACGATTAGTTTATATATCGCATGTCATTTAGTAAATTGCATGTTTAGGATTACTTAATTTAAAATATATGACATGTTGGGATAGTTGCATTTAATATTTGCCTATCATTAAATTAGGTCATTTAATTAATGTCGTGTGACATATAGTTTGCATGTTGGGTTTATTTGATTGTACGTCTTTGATTTGTAGGAATAAAGTAATTTTCTTGATACTTTATTTGGGTTTCCAATTGATCCACCATAAACTAATTAGTGGCAACTCCTGAATGAAAATGATTTGCATGTTAAAACTTAAACCCTAAGTCACGAATTTGTTTGAGTTTGGGAGAGCCGAGTTAAGTTTAGACTTAATAATCCATTAGCTGGACCTCTAGTTGGTGCACCACGAAGGTGAGCTAGCAATAGGAAGTAAGGTAAACCCTCATACCTTATTTGGTTTTAGTTGACACTAATAGGTTAGTGTTAACTCCTCATTTTTTGACCAAAAAAAAAAACTCCTCATTTAAATATCCTCATAGCATCAATTTGACTCAATATTGAATATTCCAATGCCATGCAAAGCATGGACTTAGGAGAGTCCATGCCTAATCGAGGGCTATAGTAGGCCCTCCTTTTAGGTAATATCCCTAAACCTTCATCTTTTTCTCTGTCGGCATAAAAGGCAGGTCATGATATCTTGATGACTCTACTAGAAAAATTATTAGTGGACTTAAGCCAAAATTTATCTTGTTCAATTTTTTTTTGTTTGGCAGTAAGGATACCGGGTACTAAGGATACTGGGTACATTCCTAATGTGAATGTTAAATGCTCTTGCAATTGAGAGTTATAAGAGGAGTAATTGTTGACCCCATGTTATGAAGGTTTGGAGTTTGGGAATGAATGTTTATTTTTCAAACTTTTGAAATGCTGTTTGTTTATAAATCGTCGTGCACGCTTTAATTCTTTAGGACTACACTTTTTGCATACACAACCTATGATTAAACCCCGGCCGCACAATCAGGCAACTCCTGGGAGGTGTCGAGGATTGATTGGACCAGCCGTAGTTAGCAACTATGGGACAATCGGTCTCAATCCTACTTCTTTCCTTGAAAGAAAAAATCTTATTTACATGCAGTATTTCTTTGAAATGGGAGCATTAGGCCTTTAGAATACCATCTGCGTCAACCTTTTTTATGCGTATGTCCAAGTGATTGCCATCGTTCATTGGTTAAATAAGTCTTCTATCCCCGCATTTTGCCATTTACTTATTTTGCCATTTGTGTTTCCGTTAGTCCATGATTAGTTTTGGTGAGTTGTGGATTTGATGTCATGGTCATTTCAATTTAGAAGTAATATTCATTAAGTCTTTTGAAAAAAAACAAAAGAAGAAATCTTTTTCAGAAAATTTACTTTCGATTCATGCCTTTATTTTCCTAGGCTTGTCATATGAAAAGGAAATTAAAGAACAATGGCATGAAAAAAGGGAGGCTTTTTTTTTTTTTTTTTTTCACGCATTCCCTCTATGGGAACTTTTGCTGCTTTCTAAAAAATTTGATGCATTCTAGAATTTCCTTTCACTCATAGGAATTAGTTGTCGCACTTTTCATTCCGATGAATACATTGGGGAAGAGCAAGTGATCGATAAATCCGCGTATTGAAAGAATCCTGGAAATGCCTCAACTTGGCATAATCTTGAAGTTTACCTATACAGTGCAATAGGAACACAAGGGACTAAAGGAGGCGTTAAGCTCGTGGTTAATCGTGATATCCCCCTTATAAACAAAACCATAGATGCTTCTAAAGATAAATATATTGTGCCAGCTTCATGGTGGTGTCCGATGAATAGGGGCATGGTCGAACAAGGGGATGACTCTGATAGTTGAACAGTCTCTATTTTATATCTAGAAAAAGTATGTGCATAAATATAATTCAAGAATTATTGTAAAATATGTGTGACCAAACAAAAGCAGTCTATTTCATTGATGAGCACATATGATTAATGTATCCCGGCAAGGCAATTTGCATTTCACTTTCTCAATCTATGATTCAATCAATACAGTGTTTTTCTTTTAAAAGTTACTGCATATGCTTTGCATGTCGTGAACTATTAAGAGAAATTAATTATCGGCGCGAGAGAATTGCACTGGATCCTTACTTTTTCATTCAATGAGGACTTCATCGCACTGCTTATGAAGCATTTGGATAGTAAGATTCAACTAATCAACTATTTTTTTTTTTTAACTTCCTGCATTATTTTCATTAGTGAAAGTAAGTATCATAGTTTTTGTAAAGTGCGTGGTAAACATTTAATTCATGCAGCACCCCCAAAGCAACATCGTCTTATGGCAGTTTTCAATAAGCTACCACACAAACACATAAGTTACAACATTTCACGGCAAAACTACAATACAACCACAGATTCTTCTGCCATAGTTGTACCAAGCGGGCTCTAAGACTAATAGTGTCATACAATCAATTCAACATAAGCTATCTCCTTTGATCGAGGAAATTTGACATAGAATATGATTTTTTTTTTTAATCCTTATATATGGGATATTCTTTCTTGGACGCGGATCTAGGATCAGGCGCAATCAAAGCAACTGAATCTTGTGGATTTACATAAGATTCATGGGATAAATAACTAGATCTGAGATTAATCCATTTCAAGATGGAATGGGTTGAAGCAAGTACTTGCCCTTACATGGAGACCAGGATAACAGCACTGTTACTTTTTGTAGCATATCATAGATTCAAAATGAAGCACACAACATATTCACGCGTCATCATAACCAAGTACAAAAGAATGATAACACAACAAAAATTGAGTTTGCAAAGTTACGACATATTGCCCTAATAAAGTGCACTTGATTACTCCTTCTAGGGGTTGGCGCTCAGGAATCAAAACGGGTCATCATCGTGTTTTATTACTATTAAGTTTGCCTGATCGTCGATAGTCGTAGATGCTTAAAGCCTACTTGTGTTGGCCTGATTTTTATCTTACACGTATAATCGTTGTTCAAGTAAGTTTGTGACAGATGAAGATATGTAGGAGAAATTTTGGTATTCTAAGTTTTTAGAAATACCCAACACTTTCAATGAGAAAACTCAGCGCAATTACCATTTATTATTTCCAATACGACAAATTACAAGAAAACATCAAACATAATAAACATGATATAGATTAATAGGGTGTAAATTTGGAAGATGCATTTATAAATGATACATATGTCTGATATATTTATTTATGTTACATATCAAACTTCGTTACTTCGAAAGGTGCAAGTGACCTTGATATATGAAACTGTCTAAATGCATTTTATATGTTATCTCAATAATTAAACTAAGACAGGAGCGGTGGAGATGTGAAGCCACCGTAAATCAACCGTTTGGAAATGTGATGATAAGCAGACTCGGTATAGTGGAGTCCATCCCAATTCACGAAAGCCGATGGATCTTTGCAATTGGTTGTGCCGGACTGACCACAAAATGCTGACGCATTAAAGTTGTACGGACCCCCTCCTCCACAACAAGCCCTGAGTTTGTCCCCATAAAATCCTGCGTGAATGCGCTATTCAAGTCAAAACTTTTGAGCAATTTATGCAACTATATATTTTTTCATCTCAATGACAACAACCAAAATGTCCTAATGTTATGCATGTGGTTTCGCGTATTTCCTGAAATCAAAGAAATGCTAGGGTTTTCTTTCTAGAAAGAATACAGGACTTTCAAATAGATATGTCCTCTTTTAGTTTTTGGCTTTTAGTTTAGGAGCCAAAAGATCCAATACTCGTTGATGAGCTCCCACGACACTCAATATAGCTTATAAAGAATGTTTTAATAACGAAAATTACAGCATTTTTTCATTTGTTGCTAATTAAGTGTCTTGAAAATTCATTGAAAACCTTAGTATAAAAATGGAGCCAAAAAGCAAGTAATTAGGGAAGCTGCCGTCCACTTCTTAGCATAAATCTTGGCACTTTATTAATTGGTCGAAAACATAATGCTGAAATCTCTTGGATTGCAAATTTAAATTAATCTTTCTCATTTTGGGATAATCTAAATCGAGTTTCCAAAAAAAACAAAACACTACATTCTCACCTTTCCTTCTTTATTAAAATATTTCTTATATTTAGCGCACATATAAGTGCATGCCATTTGTGTTAGTCAAAGTAAAGGGCAAGAGTAATTTTTTCAAGTTACATATGTTGCTAAATCATACTTAATTTTTTATTGTTCATAGGATCCAATGGGGGTGAGCATAAGTTCGGCGGGCCGGGTCTCAAGGCGTTTTCGGCCTGTCCCAATAGACCAGGCGTGGAATTTTCAGGCCTGATCTCCGGCGTGGTCCAATCATAAAAGAAAGGCATAGATTGAGCTAAATCGGATAAGGCCGAGCCCCATTTTTTGTTCTAAATTAAGATTGATTAATTATTATATTTTCAGCCTCAAAAATTTTATTTTATATGTTTTCGATCACGTTTTTCAAATTCAACCCATATTGATATACACATTTCAATTTTGTTTTCGAAATTTATGTATGACTTTATCAATTTTTTCGAGCATAAGTTATATATACTTTAAAACTTTCATATCTTTTATTTACAATGTATTCTCTATCAAAAATTAGTCAGACTAGTCTGGGCAATTCAGGAACAAAGCATCTCAAACCCAAACGCCTAGATCGGCTAGAATAAAAAATTATAATATGACAAGCCCAAAATTCTGGTCCGAAAAATTGGGTCAATCCCGATCGGTTAGGGCTTTTGGACTCCTGGTACCCCTAAGTATCATGATATAGATCTTTAATATAGGATATTGTCCAATTTATATCGAGTCAATTCACTTGGAGCCACACCCCATCACCAAATTATGCTTTAAGATTTGGCTTCATTATATTCGTCAGTCCATCATTCAACCCTTAATTTTTCTTTGTCAGTAAGCACGATCTTGAGTGTAGATGTAAAGGGAGAAAACTAGTTTGGGGAAAAAGAAAAAAATTGGCTTTCATTTGATGTAATAATTTATCTTATACAAATCGTGACAAATGTGATATGTGGAAAATAAAAGTCATACACCTAGGATTCATCACATGAATATTAGTTCAAGAAAAAGAAACATGAATTGATAATGAATGTGAGAGGAAAAAAAGATGGGTGAAAAGAAGGCTCACCGTAGTGTTTTGGAGCGTGAAACATAGATATGGCAGCACTATAATAATCAGCGTACATGATTCTTGCATGTGGGTATTGTTCTCTCAAATTTTGCAATTCTCGCTTGAGGTAGTTATTGTGATACTCGGCAAAAGCATTATAAGCCTTGAGACACCCGGTCCTTGGGTCATACGCCGATTCATTAGCGGTTTGAAACAAAGTCAAAGTCAAGGAGCCGCAGCCTCTTGGCAACTGTCCCGGCGCCACCAGATTCACAGCCCCTTCTTCTATCAGCATCTGTTATGGTTATGATGATTCAAGAAAAAGAAAAAGAAAAGAGGGAAGAAACTTGATAATGGTGAGAACTGAAAAAAATAAAATAAGAAAGCAATCTTGAGGCAAATCATGTGGATCATTCTGTATGTATACGTAAATCGCTTTTGGGACCTGCTTCAGGCACCATGAATATAAGTTTTTTCTAACAAATTTTTTTTTAGGCGATCTATTTGTATTAAAAAGTGGACCTTCTTTCGTAGGCACGAAAGCTCCAGTATCATGTCACCGTTTAGGTTATTGGCAATGCTTCTTTGTGACATTGCAACCTCGTCTTTGGTTATTAGTTTTAGGGTTTACGTTTTGTACAACAATTGAAGCAAGAAGTTTCTTCAAACAGTGTACTGATAAAGACATTTCTTTATCATTATCTAATTCAGCGTGCTCATCTTAAAAGTTAGGCACGTGTCTAAGAAATAAATGTTGCACCAATATGTGTTTAACATTATTACGTGAGGTTAACATGAAAGTTGTGCTGAAGTAAGTTTGTGTAACATACACGGACGGCACCAATGGCTGCTCCAACGATTTGGGGTACCAAAGGACGTATCTGTTCGATGCTTTGTTGACCAGAAATAGAGAGAAATGTGTAGTCATTGCCACCTATCTCCCCCACCAGAAACAGAGACTTTTTGAAGTACTCATCACATTCTGCATTCCCCAAAAAAACAAATGAAGTTATAACACATGTTTCATATCGAAATTCTGCACCCAAAAAATAAAAATTATAGCATAGCTCAACGAAGCCAGAGGAGGAATTTTTTTCATCTTCAAGTTAATAAAATATAACACAAATTTCATTTAAGTAATACTAAGCACCAAGTAGTAGAAGAAGGTGACGGACATCGCCAGTCCCTTCTTTCGTGCGTCATTGAATTACATCTCTATCACTAACATAAAAAAAAAACGAACGTACAAATACGTTGATTGACAGACGAGTGTGTACACATGTCACTTTTTACGGCTATTTTCCTAGTGTGTCAAAAGATACATATTGCATGTATCAGTTCATCTGGCTTATGTAATTGCTTTTTATCCAAATGTGTAGAATTACTGAAGTGGCGGCCACTCGGCATTGACCGGACAAAAAGCGATGACGTGAAATAAAATAATAAAAAAACATGAGAAAAATTAAAATCGATCATAAAAAATAAAGGAATCAATGATGCCTTCACCTTTTCTTTTCTTTTTTACAATAAAAGGCAGAGATTTACCTTGTTTGGAGGTGCAGAGAGACGACTTCAAATTCTTGAACCAGCCAAGCTGAACACTCAACGAATCATTTGTCCACAACGCAATATTTTGAGCAGAGAAGAAAGACGGGTTGAGCGCTGTGGCACCAGCAACTGCGAAGTTCACTCCCTTACGGATATGGCCATGTGGACCTTTGGCTACCGCCAGATATGGTGGAACAAATGGCAGTCCAAATGCTTTAGCTGCATTTAAATATTTTTACATTCATCGAAGATTAAAAATACTTTATTAGTAGCATTAAAAACAAAATATCCTGTTAGAGAAGAAATTAAAGAGAGAGCATGAAATACCTATGAAATCAATAATGAGACGTCCGTTCGAGCATCGACCGGTTGGGTGGTGGAAGAAAGTCTCTCCATAAGGGAGGTTTTCGATGCCTGGAAATTTGGGTGCTCCAGAAAGGAGGTAGTTTCCGGTGTCGCTCAGAGAATCGCCGAAGTTGAAGATTGCTTCGTAGCACCTGGGGCCCGACAAAACGGACTCCCAAGAGAGGCAGCAGAGCAAGAAGACGAGTAGTATCTTCATGGCTTTCATGTCAAACAATACTTGAAAATTTCGATGAAGGGTGGGTCTGCTTGGGGTGGAGCTTCAGCCCTTGCGTTATATATAATAGAGCAGCCTCACCTCCCCAATATAGGCACTGCGGTTTGGGCAGACGAAGCTTCAATTGCTGACTTGCACTTTAACAAAGGAACAGCGCCCTTTTAAAAACTGGGTAAAGCACTTAGAGAATCCTATGGCGCGAGTCAGATGGGTAAAGAAACTTTGCTTATTTGAGAAGCCGATTTATAAGGAATATTCGCACTTAGGTGCATTGAATCCTGCATAATAATTTGATCTGATGAAGTTATCTTTGAAAAAGTGAAGTTGTTACTTAAGGGAGTGACTTAATTTCTTGACCCTTTTTAATTTAGAATATGATATAATCCTAGGTTAGCCGCCTTCGCCTAAGTAGTCCAAGGGTTGCCGGCGAGGGCCGGCATTATTTTAAAAAAAAAATAGAGCTTATCTTTTACATTCAAATTTATTAAATTGTACAAAAATTAACAATTAAAAAAAAGCCAAGTCAACGTTCTCCGTTAGCCAAATTAGATGAGTTGATGGAATAATTTGATTAAATCAACTTAATAAGTTTTAAATTTGATTATAGTTTTTATAAGTTTTAGGATTCACTTGTACTTTCGTAACAAATTGTAAAACTTCAATGCACATATCCCAAAATTCTTTAGTTTTGGAGTTGAAGAACTCATCAACATTTATCAAACGTGTTGTGACCCACCCAAAGAGGCATTAGAAAGGCCCGATCATAGATAGGTTTATAAGTATTTGTTTAAGAGATGGTCCAAATGGTTCAAACAAACAATAGTCTTGTGTGGACCATTATTTGGTAACATCGCAAATGGACTACCGATCTCAGACACAAATTCTTCCAAACACATACCTCGCCTACAGGCATTTATTTTAGGGTTTTTTAGACAATTTAAAATTTGATCTAGGAGTCGCCACTAGCCTCTTTTTTAAGGGCCAACTAGGTGCCCAATCAAGGGTTGGGAGACTATCCTAGATTTCCATGGAACCAAAGATTCATGGGTTCGGGGATTTGAGATACGCTAAAATTTCTATTAGTGCCCTCTTGGTACATAATAATATAGTTGTTATCTAGATTAGATTTGCATGAACAAACCATCCACTCATAACCACCTCTTGACATGAATTTGCACAAAAAATGTAAAAATAAAGCAATCAATGAATTGAAATTGTATTGTACAAAAGTAAACACTCAAAGATAGTAAAAGGAAAAAAAGTAAAAACAAACAATAGAAATAAGACCCATAACTCATTGGGTGTTTACTACAACACAAGATAAGAAACCTGAGACATGTGTCAAGAATTAAGGGTACAATAAAGAGCCGAATTGGACATTGGCTATGCCATCATCTTCAGATCTCCTTGGCCACGACTTCTAAAGGCCATCTTAAAGAAACTAAGCTAATTCTAAACTAGAATTCAAATTCACATAATGCAGGCAATACAATCAAACAAGTTCAAATAAGTGCAAACAATTCAAGACAAGTTGGAAATGTGAAGCACGGGTGTCGTAACCTACCCCTAGGAGAGAGAATAGGTTTAGGGTTTTGCCTAAGGATGGGCCTATGACATGTAATTAGACACAAACTCTCCCAAATCCATACCTCTTGTAACATTGATATATTCAACTTGTCACTATAAGAATTTTCTAATGAGAAATAGTTATTAGCCTATTGAGATCAATTAGAAACCAAATGTCACATGGGAGTGTGTCTCACTTCCAATGCAGCTAGAAAATTCAAGATCGGGTCTTAGTTACACTTATTGATCAACTAATGCTCTTTCAATACCTAATTTTATTCATTTCAAGAAAATGTTTGTCGTAATTTTAAACCTATCCACTAATATGCATACACAATCATTAAAATTACAATCAGTAATCAATAAAGCATTTAAGTAAATTGCAAGGTAAAGCAAGTATTTAGTGCTAAAAAATAAGAAAAATACCATTACTAACTAGATCAAAGGGAAACCTCAATCAACATATTGAACGTGCACAATTAAGTGCATTAATCTCAAAAAAAGAAATGTTCAAACCCTATTATAAAGCCATAAGAGTTTATTTAATTTTGAGTCCGATTTTTTATCAATGATTTTCGCATATTTTAAGAGAAAACTACTTAAAAGCAAACTTTTAAGCTACCAAAAATTTCGAAAATTTTAAATTATTTTTAATATTTAATACATTTTTAAATTTTTTAATCCGAAAATGGGGTCCGGGCTGGGCTGAGCTTGGTCTCACGGTCTAGGCTAAGGGCGCAACTGAGCTCATCCCCAAGCCCACTCTAATTCCGACCTCTCTAAGCCCAATTCAATAAAGAACAAACCCTGCCCAAACCAAGCCCCTCTAAGCCCAAAACTAGTCTAATAAAGAAGGCAAAGCCTAAGCACAACAAGTAAAGCCCAATTAAACCTAATTGAGGTATTTTCCCGAAGCAAATCAGACGCGAGAAAAAGTTCGCGGATCTAGTTGAGGCATTTTCACAAACAGGTGACGGGCAACACTGATAGTGGGGTTTCCGACTCGAGTGGGAATCGATCAAACCTGCGCTGGGGTTCCCGATGGACGACGAGCAGAGACTGATGACAACAGAGCATAGGACTGGCGGGGCTGGGGATCGCGTCAACCGGACGGCCGCGGGCTCCGGCCCCCACGTGCCCCAAACAGAACCGGGCAAAGAGAAGGAGAATAACGGGTCGCCGGAGCTGCGCGCGGACGGACGCAGAAGCCCTACCTGGCTCGGGCGACAATGGCCGGGAGGCGACCCAGCCATCTCAGTTTTGCCAATGTGCAACGGCAGATCGAACGCAAAATTCAACTTGCCGAAAATCGAGCGCTACGGAAGAGGGAGGCCAAGCCGTCGAGGACAGGCAAGTGACGCCCAGCCGAGGCGATTTTTGGCCCCTCCCTCCCTCCCTCTTAACGGCAAATGCTCATAAGGTCTATTTACCATGCAATTCAGTGAAAATTATTTTTACTGGAGGTTAAAAAATTAATTTCTAATTTTTCTTAAAATTAATAGATGATTAAACGGATCATTAAAATTTAGATGTCAACAACAAATCTCAAGGTCGGCCTCTTTGAAGTTCATGTGCATTGAGCCATCCTAGGGCTTCTAATTGGCTGATTTATGATCAATGGTGCTTGGCCATCACTTATGTTCGCAAAAGTGATGGTCAAAATCAATGGATCCCTAATTTAAGGTCTACGTATTTTTTTACTTTGGTTTTCCTACAAATATGCATCAACCCTAACATGTATCTAAAAATCACATGCATAAAAGATAGGCATGCGTTTAGACCTCAAAGATTTTGCCTTGGAAAGAAGGAAGTTATCAGTGTCACTCACAGAGTTGCCAAAGTTGAAGATTGCTATAGCACCCAAGGCTCGACAAAATGGACTCCGAAGAGAGGAGTAGAGCAAGAAGAAAACTAGTATCTTCATGGCTTTCATGTCAGCAATACTTGAAAATTTTGATCAGGGAAGTGCTGCTTGGGGTTGAGCTTCAGCCCTTGGGTTATATCACAGAGCAACCTCACCTTCCCAATGGAGGCACTGGAGTTTGGGCAGACGAAGCTTCAATTGCTGACTTGCACTGTCAAAAAGGAAAGGCACCCTTTTATAAAATGGGTAAAGCCCTTATGAAATCCTATCGAATGGGTCAAATGGGTAAAGAAACTCTGCTTATTTGAGAAGCCAAGTCATAAGGACTACTCGCAACTTGAATGCATTGAATCCTGCATAACAATTTTATCTGACGAAGTTATCTTAGAAGCAGTGAAGTTGTTACTTGGGGGAGTAATTTAGTAACATGACCCTTTCAAAATTAAAATATGATATAATTCTAGGTTAAAGTAATCCGACTTTGTATAGATAGTTAGAATGATAAGCCATTACTTAGAAGAAAAACCTATAGAAGCTCTTCCATTACTCCACCTCTGGAATGTGAAGGTTTTGAATCCCAATTGGCTGGAGAGAAAGAAAAATTGATCCTTGCTTAGCGCCTTACCAAGCACATGAGCAACCTAATTGATAGTAGATATGGCAAGACTTTGTACAATGGCAGCTTGTAATTTTTCCTAAACAATATGACAATCAATTTCGTTCTTTAATGAACGGGACTATTGTATGCTTTTCGCTCTTCCATGAACGACATGTCATAGTGCAATACCAGAGTCAGAGTAAGCAATGAATTTTGTAGGCTGATGACGAAAGAAGAATGCCTTGTCCAGGGGTTTTTTCTTGTGACAATGCAAGAGCTGAAGTGCAACGTCCAAATGAGTCTTCCGAGGTTGATACGTGAATTGTCTCAAAATATCGACGGTTAAGGTATATCTGGTCAAGCGATTGTAAAGTAAGTTTGCATTCATACCAAATAATGATAAAGAGATAGATCTTCCAATATTTCACCTATGAATCTGTCAAATTATGATTCTACTATGTAGGAGTATCAAGAATGCAAGCACCCGTGATCCTATAATCTTTCAAAAGGTCAAATATAATCAACGATGGACATACTTAGAAATGGATGTCCATGGTTAGCCCCTCAACAACTGATTCTCAACTTAAGAGGCGCTTTGGTTTCACTCTTGCCCCCTATAAAACAAGGTGTTCAGGTATGTAAGGCTGAATGATGTGTAACAAGAAGTATCAGTTGTGACTTGACTTGTGCAAAAATGAATTTCTGAGCCGATGGGAAATTAGCATTTGTAGGACGGGGGAAATTCCAATCATTTATCAAGGCACTATCTTAGTCAAATCACTAGATCTACTTATGTTATCACCGTCTGACGTGTCCCTCAATTTGTCATCTGCAAGGGAAAAAGGAAACGGAGTGTCATCTCCCTCGTGTATGTTTTTAAGCCGCAACAGGTTTTATTTAAAAATGCAAGATGTCATCATGCTATTTTGAAATATGTTTTCTCAAATTGTTGGAGGGAACATGGAAAACTCCAGCTTTCAAAATTGTTTTTGTTCAGCTGCCGAATGACAAACCTGGGAATTATGGCTCGTGGCTAAGGGCTGAGGTGAAAGAAAACAGTCCCTGCTGGAAAATCTTCTTTGGTGACATCCATACATCCTTTGAGGAAAAAGAACCTGAACCTGCAACACAAATCCTCCCTGAGGACATGGCCATACAGCAAACACCAGAAAATAATGATCGTGCTTTAGTCCTATACAGCTCCATGGGTCAAAGTTGTTTTCCAGAAACCCCACCCACAGACCCTCGAGTCAATGATAAAGGCAAGAGTATACAGCAGAATCACCTTCCTGAACAACCCAAGACAGCAAGCAAAAGGGAGCAAGTAATGCAAAGGAAAGAGAAGAGGACAGGGTATAAATCCCAAGTAACAAAAAAACAAAAAAGATTCGCACCCTATGGCAAGCGGGTAGTTCGGACAACTTTGTTGAACGAAGGAAACCTACTGGAAACACCTATAATTCTGTGGGAAGAGGTTAGTGAAAGGGCTCTGGTGGCTAGCCCAAATCAGCCACCCAAGAATACATGAGGATACTAAGCTGGAACTGTCAAGGGCTGGGCAATCCCTTGACAGTCCAGAACCTTCGAGCCATAGTGGCTCATGATAGGCCCAACTTAGTCTTCCTTATGGAAACTAAGAATAAAGAAGTGGTACTTGAGCGTCTGAAAACACGCCTCCAATACAAGAACTCAACTATTGTCAATCCGGTTGGTATCGGGGGTGGATTAGCACTCTTTGTGGGATGAGGAGATTCGAGTGGAAGTGATATCGAATACGCGGGAAATGTTTGACACACATTGTAAATTGAACAGTAGAGGCTCTCAAATGAGGATCACCTTCATTCATGCTTCAACCAACTACCAAGAGCGACTAAACCTATGGCATACTTTATACAGCAATTCTGGCCAGATCAGAGGACCTTGGCTTTGTCTAGGAGACTTCAATGAGGTCTTATATGAGTGGGAGAAGGCTGGTAAACGGGATGCGGACCGCTATCGCATGGTATCCTTCCGTGACTTCATCAATTCATGCTCACTAATGGATATTGACAGTAAGGGGTGTTCCTATACATGGTCAAATAATCGAGAAGGAGCTGACCTTGTCAAAAAAAGACTAGATAGGGCACTTTGCAATATGCAATGGCGAGTTCTCTTCCCGGATGCTGAAGCCTATGCACTACCTGCCATCGGATCCGACCACAGCCCTATTCTCCTATCTTTAGATGACAGGGGACGAAAAAACAAAAAGCTTTCCGTTTCGAAGCATTACGAGTGCAGAACATCCAGATTGCAAAGAGGTAGTTAAAACAGCATGGCATAAGGAGACTGGAAATCAACAGGGTGTTGTGGGCAAAATACAGAAAGTAGTGGCTGCCTTGGGAAAATGGAGCAAAGAAAACTTCAAACATGCAGCTCGCAGAATAGACTACCTCAAAAGGAGACGACTAAAATCGGTAACATGCGGGGTGACAATTACAATGCTGCGGGATACGGACAAATAGTTGGGAAGATTGAAGAACTCGGAGACGGGAAGAGTTGTATTGGGGAATGCGTTCCAGAATTAATTGGATGAAGTGGGGAGATAAAAACACAGCATATTTTCACGCAACTACCATCCAGAGAAGGCAACGGAACAAAATTTCAATGCTCTGCCTAAATGACAACACATGGTGCAGAAACCCGGTGCAGATAGAACAGCATATTAACGAGTTTTATAGATCATTATATACATCAGTAGGGTGCAGAAATTACCAACCTGTATTGGCACAATGCCCGAGAGTAGTCACTCAAATGATGAACAACGCCTTGCTGGAAAAAGTCTCGAGAGAGGAAGTACACCGGGCAGCTTTTCAACTAGGTGCTACTAAGGCCCTCGGACCAGATGGTTTAAACGGCCTCTTCTATCAACATCAGGCGACATTCAAGAGGACATACACAAAATGGTGGACAACTTCTTCGATCAAGGTACCTTCGACCACGCAATTAACAAAACACAGCTTATACTCATTCCAAAAATGGCCAATCCCGAGAATATTTCACAAGTATAGACCAATTAGCCTTTGCAATTTTCTCTATAAAATCATTGCTAAGGTTATGGCTAATAGGATGAAACCTTGGCTCCCGAATATAATATCCCAAGAGCAAAGCGCCTTTGTGGGAGGGCGACAAATACAGGATAACATATCAATAGTACAGGAGGTCCTTCATCAAATGCGCATCAGAAGAAGGAAAAGGAAATTTCAAGGCGTGTTAAAACTTGACATGCAAAAAGCCTATGACGGGTCGAATGGGACTTCCTTTGCGATTGCATGAAACAAATGGGGTTCGATGAAAGATGGGTCCTAATGGTTAAATCTTGTCTTTCCTCGGTGACCTTCGGCGTACGTGTTAATGGGGAATGCAGCGAGTTTTTGCACCAACCGAGAGGATCGAGACAAGGGGACCCATTATCACCATACCTTTTCATAATCATAGCTAACTCCCTCTCCTCCCTCATTTCTAAAGCTATGTCTGATGGAAGCTTGAAGGGTATACAGTTGAATACCCACTGCCCAGCACTTTCTCACTTGCTGTTCGCGGATGACGCGATATTCTTTTTGAATGCTACTACTCAAGAGGCTGAGCAACTATCAAACACCCTAAACCAATACTATGCATCGGGCCAATCGGTGAACCTAAACAAGTCAGGTATTTTCATAGAGAGAAGCTGTCCCCAGACCTTAAAACAGAATATTGCAGCTGTTCTGAGGGTTCCAATCATAGAGAAAACAGGGAAGTACTTGGGAATACCTTCAAACTGGGGCCAAACAAAAAAACAACTCTTCTCTTGGATCCTCGAACGGGTGGACAAGAAGTTGGCAGGGTGGAAGGAAAGACTAATTTCTAAAGCGGGCAAGGAGATCCTGATCAAAACGGTAGTCCAAGCCCTCCCTCAATTTGCTATGTCAATTTTTAAGATCCCAATGTCGATATGTCGAGCAATTGAACAGAAAGTCTCTTCTTTTTGGTGGAAACAAAATGTCCTAAGGAAAGGCATCCATTGGAAACAATGGGACAGATTAAAAGATAGGAAAGATTGCGGGGGCCTAGGATTCAAAGACCTAGCTGACTTCAACAAAGCAATGTTGGGGAAACGAGGCTTGGCGGATGTTAAACTACCCGAACACTTTGTGGAGCCAACTCTATAAGGGTATTTATTTTCCCGGAGGGGATTTCTGGTCAGCGACAAAAGGTAACGCAGGACCGTCGTGGGGGTGGCAAAGCCTACTAGAAGGACGGGAAAAATAGAACCAGATGTTAAATGGGCAAAGGGGATGGACGAAAATCCGAATTAGAGAGGACCGATGGCTGAACTCTGGAAGAATCGGAGGTCCGGCAAACAGAAATGATCCGGTACTGGTAGCTGACCTAATTAACGGAAACACAAGACAATGGAACACCCAAGCAGTTGAAAATCTCTTTGATGAGGAACGCACACGAGAAATCCTAGCTACGCCCTTAAGTGTTCTTCCCACCCCTGATTGCCTAGTGTGGACAGCCAATACTTCCGGAAAATATACGGTTAAAAGCGGCTACAACGAATCCGAGGCACCCAATCACCCCGCACAACCGAACAACCATCATCATCATACCGGTACCCAAAAACTATGGACACAAATATGGAATCTTCGAACCTCGCCTAAAGTCAAATTCCTAGTATGGAGTATTTGCAACAATGCCCTACCAACGAAGGAAAATTTAGCGAAACGGCAAATCATACCGGATGCGACATGCCCATTCTGTGGTGACGCCCCTGAAACAACAGAGCATATTTTTATCCTCTGCCCACGGACAAAGGAAATCTGGTCAGATCGCAGCTTGGGGGTACACTACTCGGCGTCGAACATAACCAGAGCAGATAAGTGGATCTGGGAAACACTTACCAACGTGAACGAGAGCCGGAGGCAAAGGAACTCTTCGCCGAAGTGCTTTGGTCGATGTGGAAGGCCCGAAACAAATTCATCTTCCGAGGCTCGCACAACATCAACAAACCAGCTTTAGAAGACGCCAAACACAACAAGCGACATTATCAAAAGTGGAATGGCGGAAGATCTGGAAGAAAACCCCACCTCTTCGCAAGCGGCGTCCGAACCCGGATCTGCGAGAAATCCTCGGCAAGCTGAACGTGGACTCTTGGAATAGCTTGAATATGGAGGGCTCGGTTTTTGGCGAGACAATGCGGGGTGCTTGATCGACGGTTTCACAAAGAAGATTCTAGCCCCTTCGTATGAGAAGCCCTAGCTATCCGCGAAGGGCTTCTTTTTCTGATGTACAAGCTGCAAAAACCGGGGAGATAGCTTACGAACTGAACTACTCTTTCGGTTCATCTGGCCGGGCTGACACTTCATGGGCCGCGCACCAGCTTGTTGAAGACTTGGGCTTCGAATGAAATGAAACACGTTGAGTGAACTACTCTCCTCGGGACCAAAACCGTGCCGCTGATTGGGTGGCAAGAGCCCATAATGCAAACACTCTCCCGTCAAATTGGCTTACACGACCACCGCAATCACTTGAAGCTGATTTTATGTTCCGAACTTAATCTTTCTTGTAATCCCTCATTTACGGATTATTAATGCTAAATCTATATTTCGACCAAAAAAAAAAAAAAAAAAAAAAAAAAATTGTTTCAAATTTCAATGATAGATTTTCATCACGAAGCAAGTTTGGTATGATTCAACATGTCAAAACAATGAAAATTTTCAAGAATTTGCACTTTATTGAATGAAAAGAACGAAGTACATTATTGAAAAAGAGAAAATCCTAGCAAGCAATCAAATCAAATCCTAGAAGCAGTAAATATGCAAAGGAGCATGCAGATAATTAGGGAGAATTGCCAAAAAAGTCATAAACCCATTACAATTGTGTCAATTCGGTCTTAAACCCGTTATTTTATCGATTTAGTCCTAAACCTTTTGTGATTGTACCAATTTAATCCATCTAGCCAAATTTGGCCGGCTAGAGCTGACGTGGACGTTGGCCGAGGCCATAACAATATTTTAATAATATTTTAATTATTTTTTGATATTTTTTGATATTTTTATTTTTTCTATTGTTTTTCCTTTTCTTTTTTGTCTCTTCTTCCACTCCCCCTCCCCCCACTGACGACAGTGGCCAGCCACTACATGAGGGCCGTGAAGCCCTCACCGGCGGTCAACAAGGGTTGCGACCCCTGTCAGATCGGCCACCCTCACCGGTGGCCTCACCTAGACCAGGAATATAAATAGAAAAAAGTTATTTTTGAAAAAAAAAATTATTCATTGAAACGAAATGTTATCAAATGCATCTTTAATATCTTTTGACCAATTCAGACTCGGTAGCCAACCAATGCTGCCAGCCCAAGCCAATTTTTAAGGTAGACCCATTCAACTTTTAATGTAGTTATTAAATGCAATCTTTTATTCAGAAACTATTCCAAGGAAAATATATAGAAAAAGGTTATTTTTGAAAAAAATTTGTTCATCAAAACAGAAATGTTATCAAATGCATCTTTAATATATTTTGACGAATTGAGATTCGGTAGCCAACCAATGCCGCCAGCCCAACCCAATTTTTAAGGTAGACCCCATTCAACTTTTTAGCTTGATCTAAGCCCATTAAATCCAATTTCTAGGCCTGCTAAGCTCCCTAACCTAACCTAGGCCCGAATAGGATAAAATGAAAGTCCGAAGAGAGCTTGACCAACCCACCAAGAGCCCATTAAATCTGGCCCATCACCCTCCACCAAGCCCACCAAAGCCCGTAAGTGGCCAACCTAGGTAGGAGCTTCCTTTTTATTTTAGTTTTCCATCACTCACCAAAGATTCTAGGCCCGAACCATAATCTTTGGAAATACTTCTCTTGCTTCTCATATGTTCCCGAGCGAATCTCATGATGAGAAACTAATTTATGAAACCGGCACATAAGATACTTTCTCTGCGATCGGATCTTTGGGTATTAGAGAGCTTTCAATTAATTGTAAATTAACTCTTCCTATGCCCGTGGATATAGAAAAAAAATTGCCAAATCACGTAAGTCAATGTGATTTTGTTCCTTGCTTTGATTAATGATTAATTTCTCGATTGCTTCCGATATGCTTGTGATGGTGTGCCTTCACACTTTATGCTAACAGTGAGAAATCAGAGATGAGTGGATGCACAGGCATTTAGAAATGATTCATAATGCATTTTGGGAAGTTGTAGTCCTAAGCTTCATGAGTCACATAGTCAAACGTGCCACGACCGTATTGCGAAGAAAAAGTATTCAAATTTGGTTTTTGTTATAATCATCTTAGAGTGCCACTTAAATGTTAACTTAATAAGCATAAAACAATATTTCAATTTTTAAAGTATTCATGATACATGATACACTTAATGCGATGCATATTATGGATTTATAAATATCTTGAATCACTTGTCAACAAAATTTTCATAATGGTTTTAGCAAAAAAAGATCCCTATTATGTTAATTTCTTATTTAATAATATACACATACCATCTTGGGGAAAACATATGACCTCTATATACCGTATACATGGTTATTGGAAATTTAAATATTATTCGCAAAGGATGAAGCAAGTTTTGTATCATTCAATTGTTGTGTTTGACCACATGTATATAAGCAATTATGCTTGCTTCCATTTACGATGGTCAATTTTACTAATATTGTCATACGAAGTAAAGAGAATCTCCTACATTAAAAGATCACAATCCTTCGCTTCTTTCACAAAATATATAAATTGGTTCTCTTGTAAATAATTTATCAATGGAAGAATGCATGATTGATTATTTTATTTTATTTCTCAGTTATTTCAACTTTATAGTTGAATTTTTTTTCCATCTTATAACCAATCTTGTGCCAAAAATTAAGTCTTGAATTCTTTTTCTCTTTTCATATATATATACAAATAGGGGTGTGCACCAGGGATTACCCAAATTGGCTAGTTTTGGGTAGTTCCCAAGGATGGTGGCCCGATTCCCGGTTTCTATTTTTGGAATTGATGACCAGTTGATCTAGTTACTGGTTCAAGAGTGGGAATCGGACCAGACCGGATTGAACTGGACTAGATTGGACCGGACCGAATCGGACCAACTATATATATTTTTATATTTTTTAATTTCTTAATAAACCCTAACTTTCACAATTTCCCTCAATCATTCAATCCCTCCCTCTTGCTTCTTTTTTGTGCTCGATACTGACAACTCTCTCCCTCTCGCCTCTAAGTAAGGTGTAACTCTCTTGATTGATTTTGTATTTGGCTTAATTTTTCTTGATGTGTGACTCTTTTTTGTTGTTTTATATGGTGTTTGATGGTTTTATTTTTCTCCAGGGGAGCATAAGAGGGGTGAAGGAGGGGTTTTGTTAAGTTTTGTTTTATTGCATATTTGTGATTCATCGTAAAAGTCAAATAGAGACTGGTTCCAATGGACCGAGCCAAAATGATTAGTTGGTCAATTCTCGATTCCAAGACTGGCTAGTCTAGTCCCCGGTTCTAGAAATGGGGAATCGATCCTCCTAGTTCAGATCCTGGTTCCATCTTAGAATTAGATCGAATCGGAAACTGATCACCCCTATGTACAAACATTTCATATTATATAAAAAGTTTCTTTTCATAAATTTACAATTTAAATATTTCGCAATGAGGCAATTTTGTAAAAACTTTCAATCGTTTAGTTTTTTTCATACACGTGGCGGAGTGCGTCTTTGCTAGTCTATAGAATATGAACTCTTTAACTACTCATTTGGGAAAAAACAAGAAGATTGAATCGGAATGTTCCCCTTAGGTGGAAGGATAGCATCATCGAAAGTTACATATCATCCCTCCAAAAGAATAGTTTTAATGTCCTCAATATAACTTATTCCCTCCCAAAGAATAGTTTAATATCCTAACTAACATATTTCCTCCCAAAGAATAGTTAAATATCCTAACTAACTTATTCCCTCCCAAAGAGTAGTTTCATATCCTAACTTACATACTAACATTGGAATATTTCGGAGATAATATAAAATATTTGGGTGTAGATACACATCTTTTTTTTTCTTTCCGCCAATGAATCCTTGGACTACTTGTTTTATGGTCGAAACAACGAACCATTTCACCATTGACTAAATAAGATGGGAAATTTGCGACATGTCTAATACAAAAATGTAGCACAGTTAACAAGGCAGTTTATTTGACCAAAAGATTAAATAAACAAAGGGAGTATAAACTAATTATGACACTGCAACTTCCAACAGATCATTTCTAGTTATCCGTTGCGTCCAAACGACCACATCAACAATTTCCTATTCCCGTACATTTATTTGGTGACCTCCTACCTAAAGGTCTTGCCACCTCTCTAGTAGGTCTTGGAATACTGAAAGGTGACAAAGCTCTGTTTTGGCTTCTGCGGCCATGGCGTAGATGAGCGGAGACACGGCGAAGTAGGGACATGGTGAATGCGTGCAAGAGTGAAGGGATTGCCACTTTTGGTCCCATTTGGGATTCTTGAGTAGATTATTCGTACATATCATACATCTATTTTGCGTCGTTCAAAGCTATTTTTCTTCTATATTAAGTAATGGTTTGGAAGTGCGAGTCCAGCAGCTTTTCAGCCTTCGCTCCCAAAACTCTCTCGTACTTACTGTAGCTCCCGATTCAGAGCCTCTCCGTTCGGGCAGTTTCGCGTCAAAGGAGGAAATGTAAAGCAGCTCTCTTCACATCCTCCGTTGCTTAGATAACCCCCAAATCTCCCTACATTTTGGTGTGAAATGCTAGGGCTCTGTTCTGCTAATACCCATGGATTCTGTGAGTTTACCGACTCCTCCTGCGATTACTCCTGTGCCTAAGATTGTTGACTGTCATAACCACCTGAGGATGGGTGGAGATCGTGTGCGCAGCCGTAGCAAGCCGCCGAGAGCTCGGCTATTCTCCCACGAACGTGCGGCGAAAGGCAAAGGAATAGCGCCTACTGATATGTCTCTATGTTCTCATTGTCGGGGTGGGGGTGGGAATCCTTCTAGTAGTCAGGAATCCCCGTTAGCTAGCCTAGGCAACACTGGGAATCGGAGAGACCAAAGAAACCAGGTCCCGCTGCCCCAACAAAAAGTCACTCCGACGCCAGCAGTTCTCTCTTGGGCGAATGTCGCCAAATCAGCCTCTCAAGGTTATTCTCTGTCCTATATACCTCATACTGATGTTGAAGAGAATGTTGTGCATCTCTGGATGAACTCTTGACAGCTTGGTGACTCCTTATGGAAGGAATGCTTAGTCGGATATTTCATTGGTAAGAAGCTTCCATTTAAGATTATCGAAACAGCTTTAAGACATCTTTGGGGACACCAACTAAAGGACATTAAGGCGAACGACCAAGGCTTTTATTTCTTTCACATACCGGATCATGAATTCCGGAGGAAGATAGCTGAGGGATGACCTATGACCGTGGCAAGAGTGCCATTAACTTTGCAGCAATGGCGCCCCTTGCTAGAGCTGCATAAGGGAAGCCATACCTTAGTCCCGGTATGGGTTCGGTTGAAAAACCTCCCCTATGATCTTTGGTCTGCCCCAGGGATAAGTGTTATTGCTAGTCGTATCGGTAAACCATTGTATGTTGACCAACGTACGGAAGTGACTAAAGATGATCTCATTCGCAAGAGTATGTGTTGAAATATCAGCAACAAAGGACCACTGTGAGACATTGAAGGTGGTCATAAATGGGGAAGTCCGTCTGGTGGAAGTTGGTATCGTGTAAAACTTGCGGAACCTTCGGACACAAATGCCCCATGCAAGCCCCTGTCCAAAAGAAACAGTTAACCCCCACCGCTGGCTCCAATGAAGTGGTACTTGCTGGCCTGGTGATGACTCCAATGGTGCCCGCTGCTGTGGAGACATCGGATGGCATTGAACATCCCCTACAAACAACCGAAGGACATGTCCAGCCTTCCTTGTGTGAAGTAAGACGTTCAGATGAAGTCTCCAATCCTCCTGCTACTGCAAGGTTGAAGGCGGCTGCTGTAACGGATGGAGAAGCGAGTCGGGTTCATACTCGGTCGCCTTTGGCCATCTCGGATGTCGTAGCTCCTGCTGGAAGGTCCCTTACTATTGATCAATCTGCTCCTAGTTGCCGAGCTTCCTCCTTGCCAAGTCTGCCCCTCGATGAAGTCGGACAAGCTGCTGTTGGCCAAGGCTCATCCCACCAGATTATGGAGGCTGCTATGGAGGCTCCCCTCAGCCCTCAATCCCCTCCTCTACCTAGAGCTACTGATATGGCATCACTTGATCTTTATCTCCAGGTTCCCTGTGAAGTGGACTACACTCTGGAAGCCGGTTGCATCTCCCCCCCGGTGGTCAACTCTACAGTGGCGGAAGGATGGCAGCAAGTTAAAGGGCGCAAGAATCCTATTATGCGGCCCACTCCCACACGTCCGACTTCCAAGGTGGTCGAGAGTACGATGGAAAGGGCCACCCCCCGAGCTACACCCCTGATAGCAAAAGGAGTACAAGACCTATACGCCACAGCCTCATTTTCTTCGGAAGACAACTTCGATGATGAAGTACTCCCTCATAAAGCTGGTCAGCTTCCACCTCCCTCCAAGTCAATGCATGCCCTTGTCAAACCAGCCTTGACGAGTTGCCGGGGACGACCCTTAAGGAGGTAAGCCTCCTAGTTTTTTTGTTAATATAGGTGGTATACATGAATGTTGGTTTTTGGAATGTCCGAGGACTTATAGTATATTCGACCAAAAGATTAAATAAACAAAGGGAGTATAAATTAATTATGACACCGCAATTTCCGACAGATCATTTCTAATTATCCATTGCATCCAAACGACCACATCAACAATTTCATATTCGCGTACATATATTTGGAACCCATGACCTCCTATCAACTAAAGGTCTTGCCAGTTTTTGCATCTCCAGTAGATTTTGGAATACTGGTAATTGGAAGTGACAAAGCCAAAGGACTCTGTTTTGGCTTCTGCGGCCATGGCGGAGATGCGCGGGGGACACGGCGAAGTAGGGACATGGTGAATCTGCAAGAGTGAAGGGATTGCCACTTTTGGTCCCATTTGGGATTCTTGACACGGCGAAGTAGGGACATGGTGAATGCGCGCAAGAGTGAAGGGATTGCCACTTTTGGTCCCATTTGGGATTCTTGAGTAGATTATTCGTACATATCATACATCTATTTTGCATCGTTCAAAACTATTTTTCTTCTATATTAAGTAATGGTAGGAATATCATTTATACATGTCATATGACCAGTGGGTGGAATTGAAAAAAAGCAAACACCTTAGGTGAAATTCCTCTTATCGTCGTCCTAGGGTTTGGTTGTATATTTTTTCCTTGATCTGTACATTGAAAATTGCTACATATGTTCAAAAACTTAGGGGAAATGCAAGTGATATTTGCATATCGCCTTTGCTTGGACATAGTCGTGATTATTACAGTTATTCTGACGTGTATTCTCTTAAAACTTGCTAGAAGATTTTATGGAGCTAGCTAGTGGTTTGATGATTTACTGTTTGCATCTTCTTTCAACAACGAGACAAAACCTAAAAACATACACATACATGTTTTTAGGCTCCATTTGTTTCAAGAAAAAGGGATGATTATTTAATATTTTTCTAGAAGTGATTGCTTGTATCATTTAAAATAATTAATTAATTAAAACTGTTTTCATTACCAATAACAATTTATACCTAAATATTTTTGTGGACAAAAAAAAGTTTATTCATTAATTTTTGTAGTGATACAAGTAATCATTTTTAGGCAAATATTCTTCAAATCATCTATTTTCACAAAAAAAATGGAGCTTTAATTATGTTGGCCTAATCCTAAACTTATATTAGTAATCGTTGTCCACAATCATGAAAGATGAAGATGTACATAAATAAATTTTGGTATTCTAAGTTTTGAGAAATGCTGAACACTTTCAACAAAAAAACTAAGCATGATTGCCTTTTATTATGTCCGATACGGCAAAATATGAGAAGACATTGTACATAGTAAATTTAATCTAGACAAATAGGGTGTAAATTTGGAAGATAAACTTACAAACGAACATATATAAGATGTACTTTTATTTGTGACACATCAAACTTCATTATTCCGAAAATGTGCAGGTAACCTTCGATAGACTCAACTGTCCGCATGTGGTTTATGTGTAATGTCAGTAATTAAATTAAGATAGGAGTGGTGGAGATGTGAAGCCACCGTAGATCAACCCTTTGGTGACGAAATGATAAGCAGACTCGGTCAAGTGAATCCCATCCCAATCGATGAAGGTGGATGGATCTTTGCAAGCAGTTGAGCCAGGGCCACCACACCTTGCTGAATCATTGTAGTTGTATGGACCACCTCCTCCACAACAAGCCCTTAGTGCCCCTCCATAAAAGCCTGCGTGAATGCACTCATAAATTTGAAAAGATAATGTAACAATATGCGTTCATGTCAAAGACATCTACCAAAATGTGCTAATGTTACGTATGTCATATGGTGTATTTCATGAAATCAACAAGGCACAAGGGTTCTTCCTTTCATGAAATCAAAATTCATTCACTCGCCCCAATAATTCGAGCTTTGAATTCTCAAGACCGATCTTCAGGCTGGCCCGATCATACAAGGAATGCCCAAAGGCCCATCTACAAAGTCATCTTTATAAATATTCCTAATTTTTTATCTTATTAAAAGTAGTTAGGGTTGGTTAGGGCCATTTCGGGCCTAAGCGTATCATGCCCGAAGGCCCTTGTACAAAGTCATCGTTATAGATATGGACCTTGATTGTCATTTGAAAATAAATCTATAATTACTCATACAAATGGTGATGGATGTGATATATGGAAAACAAAGGTCATGCATCTATGATTTGTTACAAGAGTATTAGTTCAAGCAAAAAATATGCACTGTCAATGAAATTTCAGAGGAAAAAAGGATAGGCGAAAAGAAGGCTCACCATAGCGTTTGGGAGTGCGATAAAGAGGTATGGAGGCACCATAATAATCAGCGTACATAATTCTTGCGTGAGGGTATTCCTCTCTCAATTTTTGCAATTCTTGCTTGAGGTAGTTATCGTGGTACTCGAAGAAAGCATTATAAGCCTTGAGACACCCACTTGCGTCATATGCCGATTGGTTAGGGCTAGGAAGCAAAGTCAGAAACACTGCGGAGCAGCCTATTGGAAACTGTCCTGGCACCACCATGTCCACCGCTCCTTCTTCTATCAGTATCTGTCGTGGTTACGATGATTCAAGGAAAATAAGAAAAAAAAAAGGGAAACAATAAAAATAATAAGAAAGGAATCTCGAGAGAAATCTTGTGGATCATTTTTGTAAGTATATGGAACTGCCTCATGCACCATGGAGATCATCATACTTCTCTGATGGTTCCTTTTTTGACAGAGTCTATGCACAATAGTAAGGTGGATCGTTTTTGGTAGGCATAAAAGCTCAGATTTATTAGTCACCATTTAAGTTATTGTCAATGCTTTGTTGTGACATTTCAACTTTGCCTTTGATTATTAGTTTTAGGGTTTACATTTGGTACAACTATTGAAATAAGAAATTTCTCCAAACAGTGTAGTGATGGAGGCATTTTTGTATCATTATGATTTCAATGTGCTCATCTTAGACGTTAGCCTCATACCTAAGAGAAACGTAAACGTCTCATCAATATGTGCTCCTAGATGAAACGTAATGATTTAGAGCGAGTCTTGATTTTATAATGAAAATTTAACATTAAGTTGGTGCTAGAGTAACTTTGTGGAACATACACGGATGGCACGGGTGATTGCTCCAACGACTTGTGGTACCCAAGGACGTAGCTGTTTAACGCTTAGACCAGCAAGTAAGGGAAAGATGTAGTCATTGCCACCCATCTCTCCCACAAGAAACAGAGACTTTTTGAAGTAGTCATCACATCCTGCACCCAAAAAATAAAATAATAGAAGTTGTAGCACATGTTGCATAGAAGCTTGTGTACTAAGCATATTATTTGTAAAAGTCAATGCCCCCCTGTCTCCCCCACCAAAAGGGAATTTTTTATGTTGAATTTGATGAATTGTAGCAAATACTTCCATAAAAGTCATACTAAAGAGCACCAAGTACCAGAAGAAGGGGACAGACGTTGCCAGCTCCTTGTTTGGTCTGGCGTTGACGTGCATCTCTGTCACTAACGTAAAAAGGAACCCGACTACGTTGATTTTTTCTCGACCCAAAAAAAAAAAAAGGCTGATTGATAGACGAGTGTGTGTGCATATTTTTAACTTCTCATAGCTATTTCCCTGATACGGGTCAAAATATACGTATTGCATACATCTAAGTTATTTTGTTTTGGATAATGGCACCACTGATTCGGAAATTTTTGCAAATTATTCTATCGGGTCCTCTTAACTGTTTTTTTTTCGGATCATTGTCCTTTAACTGTAATGTTTTTGTTCTTGTTGGCTCATGATATCAAAATATGTTTAGAATTGTTGAAGTGGACCGGCCACTCGACAGTGCCCGACCTAAAGTGGTGCCCCTTTTTTTTGACAATGGAAGGTAGAAATTTACCTTGCTTGGTGCTGCAGAGAGACTTCTTCAAATTCTTGAACCAGCCAAGCTGAACACTCAACGAGTCATTGGTCCACAGCAATGACCCGATCTTCTGAGAATAGAAGAAAGACGAGTCAAGTGCTGTGGCACCAACGACTGCGAAGTTCACTCCCGTACGAACAGGTGGATCTTTGGCTACTGTCAGATATGGTGGAAGATAAGGCAGTCCAAATGCTTCAGCTGCATTCTCATTTTTGTACGTTCATCGGGAGATTAAAATCACTTTATTAGTAGCATTAAAAATGCAAATTCCTGCTATAAAACCTAATCTCATTCTAAATGGGATTTGTATAGGACATGCAAAGTTGTCTAGATTACATAAGTCAGATGATCTTTGGACGTGTAATGAAGTGCTGTTTTCATATGATATAGCATGTATGATGTGCTGTTGAGTTGTTAGTGAAATTGTTTTTCTGGCAAAACCTTAATCTATTTAGGAGGGACCAAAATGCATTTATAGTAAATGTCTTCATCCAAGTGGTTGAAAAATGTCGAGAAGATATTAGAACGACAGTATACAATACCTATGAAATCGATCATGAGGCGTCCGTCTGAGCATCGACCGGTCGGGTGGTGGAAGAACGTCTCACCGTAGGGGAGATTTTTTATGCCTGGAAATGCAAGTGCCCCAGAAAGGAGGAAATTTCCGGTGTCGCTCAAAGAGTTGCCGAAGTTGAAGATTGCTTCGTAGCGCCCTGGGCTCGACAAAACGGATTTTGAAGAGAGGCAGCAGAGCAAGAATAAGACTAGTATCTTCATGGCTTTCAAAACAATAATCGAAAACTTCGATGAAGGAAGAGTCTACTTGGGGTTGAGCTTCAGCCCTTGCGTTATATCATAGAGCAACCTCACCTCCCCAATATAGCACTGGAGTTTGGGCAGACGAAGCTTCAATTTCTGACTTGCGGTTACAAAAAGAAAAGACTCCCTTTTATAAAATGGGTAAAGCCCCTATGGAATCCCGCGGCGCGAGTCAAACGGATTAAAAGAAACTTTGCTTATTCGAGAAGCCAAATCATAAGGTCTAGTCGCAACTTCGATGGCGTTGAGTCCTGCGTAATGATCTTATCTGAACAAATTATCTTAAGAGCGGTAAAGTTGTTACTTAAGAGTAATTTAGTTACGCCAACCTTCTTAATTTAGGTTAAGGAATAATCTAGGTGAAAGTGATCCGATTTTGTTTAAGTAGTTAGAATGATAAGCCATTACTTAGAAGAAAAAAAGGCATTGACCAGCATGTGTTTTGGTGGAGGCTCTCTAGCTCTTTGAGATGAAGATGTGAATTATTATTTAACTATTTTAACAATCTTCCTCATGTGTGGGCTGGATTTTCGTCTTAGTATAAAGTATGGAAATATTCGATTGTAGAGGCAAGTAGGGGTCTAGAAGATTCGAAATATGAGATTTTATAAAATCATTACTATCTTAAAAGTTTAAATTATTAAATGAAAGTCTTAACAATTTATTGGCACATTAACGGAGCATCGGCGGCAATAACGGAGTCTATGACTGGTGAAGAATCATGCACCATATAAGAAAGAAGTGGGTTGATTTGGAATACTAACGTCTGCGAAAGGGATAGACAAAACAGGGTAGTGTATCATGTTGCCCTAGATAAAACATTTTCCGAAAAGTGACGTTATGGCTAACATGATGTTTGAGTTCCAAGATGAATATTTCGTAACCATTTTGAGAAAAAAGATAGTCAACGAACATTCTCTCGGCAAAGCACTCCTACCAAGGCTATGCTTGACATTGACATTGCGCCCGAAACATGTACATAAAAAATTACACAAATGGTTATAGAAGGGCGCGTTATCGGGCAAAATTTCATAAGGTGTTTTACCACGGATGATTTTTTACGCTGAAAAAGTGTAAAGAAGTATGAGGTGATAAAAATGAGAACTAAGGTAAATAGGTCACTCACTTGTAAGAATCTACCTAAGAGATAAGAGTGCAAAAAAAAAAAAAAAATCCTTGTTCTCAAGTTAAAGGCTAAATGAATTATCACACAAATCAAATCTACCTTCTTATTCATTATATCATGCTTATATAGATGATCTTGGAACAACCCTATAAGTAATGAGTAATTATGAGACTCCTAGAAAGATAAAAGGACTCATGAGGAATATAAACTAGAATGAATGTAGACACCCTTCCAATGTGAAATCACAAAATGAATGTGGACATTATGCTTTGGCATCAATTTTGGTGTTAGATGTATGCCCTCAAGTTATCATGTAATAGTTACATGTTAGGGATCTTAGCTATATTATCAATCTTATTATTTAATTAATAGCAAAGATGTATTCATTTATTTGTCCAATAATATATATGATTCCATAAGACAATTGTGACTTGATTTATTCTTGAGATGTTAACAATATGTGTAATGGGTTCATAGTCAGATTGAATCTTTAAATTTTTCCCGATCAATGGATCATTAAATGGATATTAATGATCCCTGTCGAGAACGGTGTGTTCTTAGTTTCACCATCAAGTATTGGATACTCAAGGAAATAATGAATTACAAGTTAATGGGTATTATGATGCCCGACTTAGAACATTGGTGCTTGTACTAGAAAAGTTCACTGAATGCGACATGTATGGAACGATTAGCAACATGGAAGACTCTAGCATAGTTAATGTCTAATCGTTCATGATTTGGTCTTATGTAAATAATTCTTGTACCTGTGGCACAATCTTGACTTATGTGTTGGACGGCTATAGTTCATGGGTGCACATAGTGTCGGCTCATTGATCCGTCTTTGTACCTAATGTTCATAGTTTGTCCATATACAAAGTTACACATGCGCAACATGGAATATGTTTCCTATGCAATCTAATTAAGACATTGCATTAAAATCCTTTGTCGCAGTTGTATAAAATGCAAGTCAATTAGGTTTGTATATATAATCGAATTGGTGACTTGACAAATATTCCTTAGCCTTTGTTCGATCGGGAGATCGTAAGTCAGAGGAATTGAATTATACTATAGTCAAAGCTGACAGGTTCATTATGTTCTTAAAGCATTCACACTATTTGGATAGCCATGATATATCACTAGATGTCAATTATGGCTTGTAGGACTTAGAGATCGATTGGACAATCAATTCTCTTGGGAATACTATGTATGTATGTATGTATGTATGTATGTATGTATGTATGTAATGTATGCATGCATGTATGCATGCATGCATGTATGTATGTATGCATGCATGTATGTATGTATGTATGTATGTATGTATGTATGTATGTATGTATGTATGTATGTATGTATGTATGTATGTATGTATGTTTCCATAAGAAAGTTGCAACTTGACTTGTTCTTGAGATGTTAACAATATGTGTAATGGGTTCATAGTTAGACTAAATCTTTAAATTGTTCCCAGTCAATGGATCATTGAGTAGATATTAATGATCTTGTCAAGAATGGTGTTCTTAGTTTCATCATCAAGCATTGGATACTTAAAGAAATGATGAGTTATAAGTCATTGGGTATTATGATACCTAACTTAGAACATTGGTACTTGTACTAAACAAGTTCACTGAACGTGACATTCATGGAACAATTAGCGACATGGAAGCCTCTAGCGTAGCCAATGTCTAATCGTTCCTAGTCTAGTCTTATGTAAATAATCTTTATACTTGTGGCACAGTATTGACTTATTTGATGGACAACTATAGTTCATGGTTGCACATAGTGTTGGCTTGTTGATCTGTCTTTGTACCTAGTGTTCATAGTTCATCTATATACAAAGTTACACATGTGCGCAACATGGAATATGTTTCCCCTTGTTACATGCAAGGTAATGTAATGATGTCCTATGCAATCTAATTAAGACATTGCATCAAAATCAATGGCCGGGGTTGTAACACAAGAATGAATTGTTTGTCTTGTATAAAATGCAAGTCAATTAGGTTTGTGCATATAATCGAATTTGTGACTTGACAAATATTCCTTAGTCTTTGTTCGATCGGAACATCGTAAGTTAGAGGAATCGAATTATACTATAGTCAAAGCTGACAAGTTCATTATGTTCTTAAAGCATTCACACTATTTGGATAGCCATGATAAATCACTAGATGTCAATCATGACTTATAGGACTTAGAGATTGATTGGACAATCAATTCTCTTGGGAGTACTAAATATATGTATGTATGTATATATGTATGTATGTTTCCATAAGACAGTTGTGACTTGACTTGTTCTTGAGATGTTAATAATATGTGTAACGGGTTCATAGTCAAACTAAATCTTTAAATTGTCTCCAGGCAATGGATCATTGAGTGGATATTAATGATCCTATCGAGAACTATGTTATTAGTTTCACCATCAAGCATTGGATACTTAAAGAAATGACGAGTTACAAGTCATTGGGTATTATGATGCCTGACTTAGAATACTGGTGCTTATACTAGACAAGTTCACTTAATGTGACATTCATGGAATGATTAGCGATATGGAAGCCTCTAGCGTAGCCAATGTCTAATCATTCATGGTTTGGTCTTATGTAAATAATCTTTATACTTGTGGCACAATATTGGCTTATGTGTTGGATGGCTATAGTTCATGGGTGCACATAGTGTTGGCTCATTGATCTGTCTTTTTACCTAATGTTCATAGTTCATCCATATACAAAGTTACACATGTGCGCAACATGGAATATGTTTCCTTGTTACATGTAATGTATAGTAATGATGTCCTATGCAATCTAATTAAGACACTACATTAAAATCCTTGGTCGGGTTGTAACACAAGAATGAATTGTTTGTCTTGTATAAAATGCAAGTCAATTAGATTTGTGCATATAATCGAATTGGTAACTTGACAAATATTCCATGATCTTTGTTCAATTGGGACATAGTAAGTCAGAGGGACTGAGTTATACTATAGTCAAAGCTGACAAGTTCATTATGGTCTTAAAGCATTCATACTATTTGGATAGTCATGACATATCGCTAGATGTCAATTATGGCTTGTAAGACTTAGAGATTGATTGTGACAATCAATTCTCTTGGGAGTACTAATGTGTTAGTGCAAATCTTATTACCAATTTAGTGATAAACCTAGAGATATCACACACGATAACCAATTCATTCATTCTCTTACAGATACAACCCACTTATGAGGGTTGTTTTCTTGCTCACTCATCTCACATCAACATAACCAACTTCATGTGGAGTTTGAAAAAAATGCCTTTTTAGTTATAAACTAATCATTTAATTTCATCGAGAAGTTAGAGACCAGCTTCTCGAGGAAGTAATCATTTAACTTCTTTGAGAGGTTAGAGACTAGTTTCTAGAGGAAGTTAAATGTTGACTTCATCATGACATTATATATAGAGCAAAGAGAGGGTGAGTGAGAGGAGAGAGGATTAGATGGTTATGTGCACGTGATTGTCTTCATGAGATTGCTTGCACAATCATATTGGCAATTACCTATGAGTTCTTTTTTTCATTTGAGGTGTATTGGTAGTGTGTTTGAACTAGAGATTTGATGTTTGTGGGGCTCAAACTAAAAGACATCTTAATCAAGTCGTTTAAGGTACTCTTTGAGAGGTAATCCACTTAACCTCAGTTTGATATTCTGATTTTTGATTAAAATGCATGAACAATGCTTTTGGAGATACATATATGGTGGAATTATTAGTTTTTTGCTTCCACTGCGTTTATGTTTATTTTGCCTATACATGTTCCATAAAACTTCATAATTTGGTTGGTGTTCGATATGCTACAGTGAATATTATCGTACATACTTGTTTAATGACAATATTCAAATTGGTTTTAACAACGGCATTCTTTTTTTCTTTTCTGCAAATAACTAAAAGCTTGAGATATATGGTGCATTTGTTTTGTAAAATGATTTGGAAAATATTTTTCAAAAAATTATAGTTTGAATCACTTATGAAAATTAATGAACAAAAAATACTTTAATCGTATATGAAAATGTTTAAATATAAAATTGTTGTTGATGATGAAATATCTTTCATTGATTAATTGTTTCAAGTGATATGAGTGATTATTTTTAAAAAATATATTTTTTAAATAATCTATTTTCTGCGAAACAAACGAGACTATAATTCAAGATCTATTGCAAAAACATGCGTTGTTGGAGCATTTTGAATATCGTGAACCATTGAGATGAATTTTTCACCAAAAAATTTAGAGAGAGAGAGAACTATTTAGAGGAATTAATTCTCGATGCGAGAAGATTGCGTTTGGTCCTTGTTTATTCATTCAATAAGGAATCTCCTTTTAATTCGTGTGAGCACTCTAACTGCTTGCGAGGTATTTGGATGGTAAGATTTCGCTAAAAAACCTATTTGATATGGCATTTCCTAATAGTTTCAGTTGTAAAAGCGATTGGTAAACATTTCATAACTATAGCACTTCCAAAATTGCAGCAACTTGTGACAATTTTCAAGAGGCCACCACACCAAACACACAGATTGTAGCACTTCACAGTCATAGCACAATTATAACAACACACAACTACTGTTAAACCATAGCTACACCAAATGGGCTCTAAGATTGATTGTAGTGTACAATCAATTCAACATAAGCTATCTCTTTGATTGACAATCAATTCAACAGAAGCTAAGTTATTTCTTTGATTGACGAATTATATCACATCTATATGTTGAATATATTTTTTTTCATCCTTATGTATTAGATATTCTTGCCTAGACCCGGATCTAGGACCAAAGGCAATTACGATAACTGAATTTTGTGGAATTCACATGAGACTCATACGATCAACAGCTGAGATTAACTCCTCTTATCCCGGATTGAGTTGAAGGCAAGTACTTGCCCTTATGGGCGACCAATATAACAACACCATTACATTTTGCATTGATATTTCAAAGATTGAAGCTAAAGTATACTACATTTTTACGTTTCATCATAACTAAGTACAAAAGTATTGTAACATGTCGAAAGATGAGTTTCTGAAATCATCCCATATTGTCGTAATCAAGAGAAATCGATTACTCCTTTTCAGGGTTGGTGTACATGGATCAGACCAGGGTCGTTATTGTGATTTGTCATTGTTAGGATTGCCTAATAGTCAATAGCTGTAGATATTTAAGCCTGATTGTGTTGCCTGATCTTATTATCTGAACAATCGTTGTCCAAGGTCGTGAAAGATGAAGATGTATATGAGTAAATTTTTAGTATTCTAGAATTTATGAAGGGGCTGACACTTTCAATTGAAAACTAGGCACAATTACCTTATATCATGTCCAATACGGCATTACATGAGAAAACACCAAACCTAGTAAATATAATCTAGACAAATAGGGAGTGAAGTTGGAATTTATACATAAGAATATTTGTGATATGTTTATATGTGCAACATACCAATCTTCATTATTCCTGTAACGTAAATTATTAGATTAAGATAGGAGTGGTGGAGATATGAAGCCACCGTCAATCAACCCTTTGGCGATGTAATGATATGCAGACTCTGTCGAGTGTATCCCATCCCAATCAACGAAAGCCGATGGATCTTTGCAAACAGTTGAGCCGGCCTGGCCACAATATGACGACGAATTGAAGTTGTAAGGACCACCTCCTCCACAACAAGCCCTTAGAGCCCCACCGTAAAACCCTGCGTGAATGCACTTGTTTATTATGAATAGGTTTATCTCCTGGTCTTCAATAATTATAAAGTATACCTTCAATAGTAGATTTTTTAAACAAATAATGTAACTTCATCTGTGTTCATGTCAATGACATCAACCAAAAGGTCCTAATGTTATCGATGTGATTTGGTGTATTTTATGAAATCAAAGAAATACTATGGCTTGTCTATTCGGAAAGAGCACAGGATTTCAAATCGAAATATATATATTCAGTTTTGGGATTTTAGTTTACAAGCCAAAAAACAAGTTACCAGTTAACGAGCTCCCATGGCACTATATATAACTGATAAAGAATATTTCAATAATTTTTTTTTGAGAAAAAATATATAATTAAGGAAACTTAATTTATGACTTCATTAAAATGTTTCGCGCGTAAATAATGTTTTTATAAATCCAATGTAATTTTTATTTTTAAAAATTACTTAGGGATGGACTAGGCTATTTCTGGCCTAAGCATCTCAAACTCTAAAGCCCAGACCAGTTTGACTGAAAGTAAAATTGAGGACAAGCCCAAAATTCAGGCCAGAAAAATCAGAGCAGTCCAGGCCTTCGGACTTTCGAGGATGCAGATTTTTAACATAGGAGACAATCCCATATATATTGAATCAATTCACTTGGAGCCTCACTCCAGCAACAAATCATGCTTTAAGATTTGGCTTCATTATATCGGTCCATTCAATTTCATTCTACCCTTTATTGCCTTCTGTGATTAAGCACAATCTTGACTCTAGAGGTAAAGGGATAAAACTGTGGGAGAAAAAAGGAAAAAAAGGAAAAAGTTGGCTTCCATTTGATGTACAGATCTTTCAATTCTTTTTCTTTTTTTCAGAATCATCTTTATAACTATAAATCTCGATTGTTATTTAAAAATAAATCTATAATTACTTGTATGAATGATGATGGATGCGTTGTAGCAAAAAAGTCATACATTTATGGTTCATTACAAGATTATTAATATAAGTAAAAGAAAAATATACGTTGAGAATGACAAATGAGAGGGAAAAAAAGTGAAAAGAAGGTTGACCATAGAGTTTTGGAGTGCGATAGATAGATATGGAAGCACCATAATAGTCAGCGTACATGATTCTTGCATGAGGGTATTCTTCTCTCAGTCTTTGCAATTCTTGTTCGAGGTAGTTATTGTGATACTCGAATAAAGCATTATAAGCCTTGAGACACCCGGTTTTTGGGTCATATGCCGATTCATTTGCACTTTGAAACGAAGTTAGATATGAGGATATGCAGCCTGTCGGCAACTGTCCCGGCACCACCAGATTTACAGCACCTTCTTCTATCAGTATCTGTATGGTCATGATGATTCAAGGAAGAAAAGGAAAAAAGAAGAAGAAGCAATCTTGAGACAAATCATATGGATCATTTTGAATGTTAAGCGCATGACTAAAAGAAGCGTTTCACCAATATGTGCTCAAAGATGAAGCCTAATGATTCAAAGAATTTCTTAAATTTATTATGTGAATTCAACGTTAAGCTCGAGCCAACGAAGTACTTCTTCTTAAGTTTTTATGTCCTAATGTTCGCTTGATATGGCGATGGCAAAAGAAGAATAAATTAGTGTAATTGCTCCATTTACAAACACAATTTAGATTTCTTTCGTATGGAATACATGTGAAAAAATGAAGTGAAGTTGGCGCGACATACTCTGACGGCTCGAATGATGGCTTCAACAATTTGTGGTACCAAAGGACGTAGCTGTGTAATGGTTCGACCGAAGAGAAAGGGAAAGTTGTAGTCATTTTCACCTATCTCCCCCACCAGAAACAGAGACTTCTTAAAGTACTCATCACATTCTGCACCCAAGAAAATGAAAACTTATAGCACAGCTCAAGGAGGCAAGATAGAGTAATTTTTTATGTGCTGTTTGATAAATTATAGCACATGTGTCAGCAAACTTATCCTAAGCGTCAAGCATCAAGCAGCAATCAGCCTTCTCTAGCCCCTTATTTGGTCCGTCATTGGTTGACTTCTCTATCACCCAAGGTAGAAATTTACCTTGTTTGGTGGTGCAGAGAGACAACTTCAAACTCTTGAACCAGCCAAGCTGAACATTCAACGAGTCATTGGTCCACAACACAATATTCTGAGAAGAGAAGAAAGACGAGTTGATCGCTGTGGCACCAGCAACTGCGAAGTTCACTCCCGTATGGACTGGTGGACCTTTGGCTATTGCCAGATATGGTGGAAGGTATGGCAGTCCAAACGCTTCAGCTGCATTTTCATATTTTTACGTTAATCGTGAGGTTATAAATACTTTAGTTGTAGCATCAAAAACTGAAATATCGGGCTACAGAAGAAATTAAAGAGAGAGCATGGAATACCTATGAAATCAACAATGAGGCGTCCGTCGGAGCATCGACCAGTTGCATGGTGGAAGAAAGTCTCTCCATAAGGGAAGTTTTTGATGAATGGATATGCAAGTGCCCCGGTAAGGAGGAAGTTTCCGGTGTCGCTATGAGAGTCACCAAAGTTGAAGATTGCATTGTAGTGACTGGGGCTCGACAAAGCGGACTTTGAAGAGAGGCAGCAGAACAAGAAGAAGACTAGTATGTTCATTGTTTTCATGTCGAGAAACACTAGGGAATATCAATGAAGGAAGGGTCTGCTTAGGGTTAGCTTGAGCCCTTACGTTAAATCATAGAGCAACCTCACCTTCCCAATACATGCACTGGAATTCGGGCTGGAGAAGCTTTGATTGCTCACTTGCGGTTTCAACGAGAAATGGCACCTTTTATAAGATGGCGGGGTCAGATATTCAGGATCTTGTATTACGTAGATGACGTGAAGAATTTTTCACTATCTCATCTATTATATATCCGTCCATTGTTGAGTTTGCTGCTCGTGCTACTTTGGTTAATCCAAAAGACAACGGCACAATGCATTTCGTTCTAATTGTATCGCGACAAGTGCCTTGCTCATGTGGATCTGGCGACACTTCATTCAATGGGTGGCCGACATCACCGCCACAGGCGTATGATTTGAAGAATAATGAGTTATACGTGTAGACAATAAAGAAATGGTTTGGGTCCAATCAGGTACTTGAAGTGTACATATCTCGTTAGTCAAGTTGATCCTGAAGTCAAAGAAGTTCCTATGGAAATACTGATGCAGCCATTGAAAGCCAGTTTGGCTCTTACTTAGCAGCTCATGGCGCCAACATCGCCATTGAAAAAAGCAAAGAGAAGAAATTTGTTGGATTAACTTTTCACTATTCAGATAAATATTGTCATTGTAAATTTATACATATTATTCACTTTACACAACGAAGGACGTGGCAGACAATCTCAGATATACCAAAGAAAGAAAGAATATGTTGAGATTATTTCCTTTCCTTGCAAGAAAGGTAAAGGTTTTAAGGCTTTTCTTTCTATTCGCGTGCTTCATGATCATCCTATGATGTCCTGGATTTCTGCCTAGTCTTTCTCTTCTTGCTTTATAAACTAGATAAGCACGCAACAATCTTGTTCGACTTTGATAGTTACTATGCCGCCCCCCGAATAACGGATTCTTTTCCCTATTGTATATTTCTGAAAGAGTTGGTAAGTGTTAAAAGATTAATGCTAAAAAAATAAAAATTCCAGTCACTTGACTTTCTAGTAACTCGTTGTCACTTATCGATACTTTCAGGAAATAATCAAGTCTTCACAGTTTCCATATTATTAACCTTTTCTCTTTTTTTTTTTTTCTTTTACTAACTCTTATTTACTTTTCCTATCAACGGTACTCTTATATGAACTTTTGGTTACCAAAACTATATATAATTTTATAAACATCTTAAGTGTATGAACTCTTATATAAATTTACCAACCTTATTTGAGTTGCTTACACATTTACATGCTTTCTTTTTAATTTATAAATTTTTCTACGGAGTTACACTATTTTAGTAATTTGCTTACCAAGAAATTACCAACCTTAATTAGAGAAATTACTAATTTTATTTGTCTTACCTATTAACTTGTGAAATTTAGCAACTATTTTTGGAAATTAACAACTTTAATTAGAGCAATTATTAACTATTCTTTGATTCAGTTACAAACTAGTTTTTTGTTACTATGTCTTATTTGTGTTACCGAATTTTTTCTGACTCATTAAATTATCAACTTTTTATACTGAACAAAATTTTAATTCACCTATATTATCAAAACCTCAAATTCATCATTTTTTAAATGAAATTATCAACATTTATTTGAGTGAGTTATCAATTTATCTTTTCAATTAAGCTATCAACTAGATTTGTTTCTTAACTCTCTTTGAGTTGCTTATAAACATGTATTTGTTTCTTACATTTCTTTCAAGTTTACTAACTTTTTTATCGAGTCATCACCTTCATTTGTGTTGTTCACCAACATTTTGGACACTAACTCCTTTTATAAATTATCACCATTAATTAGAGTGATTATCTATTTTTCTCTAGTTAAGTCATGAACTAATTGTATGTCACTAACTATTATTTGAGTTAGTCACCGAATTTTATTATGTTATTTTTTTTTGTAATATACCAACTTCTCTAATCTCAAAAAGAAAAATTCTCTTACTGTTTACCAACTTTAGTTTACCTTTCTTATTGATGTTTGATTTCACCAACATTATATGAAATTACTAACCTTTATTTGTGTGACCAATAACTTTTTTTCCAGATTAAATTACCAACTACTATTGCGTTACCCACTTTCTTTTAAGTTGCTTACCAATATTCATTCGTTTCTCCTAAGATTCAACTTTCTGCTCAGTGATAACTTTTATTTGCTGTATTTACAACTTCTGAAATTTATTAATCTTTTTAGAAATTACATAACCTCGACTAGAGTAATTGATGACTTTCTTTTATTATTTTACCAACTAATTTTACGTTGCCAACTCTTATATGAGTTCGTAATCATGTTTACTTTCCTTTTCAAGTTACCGACCTCTCTTATTTTTTATTATCCTTAATTTACATTTCTAAATTACCAATATTTCTTGTGATTTACTTATTTTTATAGTTGATAATTGAAGAAAATGTTTCTTGCATGGGTTGTTTAAATTGGTGAGGCCTTCAAGTAAGTCATAAGAATATTCCGATTCCTTAACATACTTTCATACAAATGTCTGACTTTTTTAACTTAAAAAGGATAATGACCACACGACATTGAGTGTAAATGTTTTAAACAAAGATCATTGAAATGCGTGAAGTTTATTATATAATTTGGTTGACTTTTCTCTTCCTTCTAAATATGACCAAGAGGAATAGGATGCGATAGGTTGAACCAGCCGTACAAGCATCTAACAACTCTCCACTTGCACCAGGGCATTATATGCGTTGACAAGAGATTGTTTGCAATATATATGTTACCTCTATCATATTATTTAGAATACTTTTGCTTATTTTGAAATGGTGAGAAATGTTGTAATATAATATGCAGAAATGTAGGATCTTGTAAATTAAGTCAATGCGAAAATACCATAATAATAAACGAGGAATAATAAGGATATTGAAGATTTACGTGTTTTGATTCGAGTATTGATATCTACATCCACAAGGAGAGCTAGTAGCAACTAATCTATTATAATTAGAGAATCATAGTTACAATCGATCACATGCTCGAGTGTTTCCTACATCTAAATTTAAGCTGAAAATCAAAGTGTTTACAAATAAACATCGTAACCTCACAGCACAAATTCATTGTATGTTCAAGCCTCCTACCTATGCCAAAAATTGAAGCCCAGTGTTGCTCTTCTTTTCCCCGTACAGTAACTTGCTTCCTCGGATTGCTAGGCTTCTCGTGCGGTGCTCAAGTCTCACTGAAGAAAACCTGCGTTTTTATATGTGACCCAGGCCCGTGCAACTCCAACAAGGAATGGCAGAGTCCTCCTTTCGCACAAATAACAAGAGAGGGAAGAGTACCTTCTTTTCTTAGCAAAAGACTTTTCTGTCCTCGATTTTGTCTTTTAGTGCAAAGCTTTTCCTAATGAAATTTAGAGTCCTTAAAAACTGTAGTAACGCACTTTTGGAGTATCACGGAGAACGGACGCGCAAGAGTAAAATAACAAATTTGATTCGGATTAGGAATAACAGATTTGGAAAAAATCAAAATCTTATTCGTAAGGGTTCCAACTCGAGATATTAATTCAACAATTCTCCACCTTGACTCGATATTTGAAATCAGGTTATAGAGCTTATCATTCATACTGCTCTCCCAATGCCCTGATGGGTGCTTACTCTTTATAGATACTAATTGTGCTCAAGCAGAGCTCAAGCTTCACCAAAGGAATAGACTTAGTCATCATGTTTGTCGAGTTCTTTGCTGTAGCAATTCTTTTCACAATAACATTACCCTTTCTAAGACATTTCGAATGAAGTGGTATCTAATATTGATATATTTCGTTCGCTCGTCAGAATTGAAAAGTGGCAAAGTCTCGGGCTTATATTTTTGGCTTGTCGATCCTTTTTATGATGTTCCCAAGTGAGCCGAAAATTTGGGAATTAATGAGGCAAAATCCAACAATTTAGTCCCAACATCCAAAAAACTTAATAACCGAGTTTGGATTATAAATCATGGCTAAGTCAATCAATTACTACTTTAATACATCTCAGACTAACAAGTGACTTGAGTAGTCATGCACATTCGACCCATGGTTAAAATAATATCAATCTGTGTTTTGAGTGAACTTAAGCCAAGGATGACCTCAATTGTTATGGCTGAATCATCATCCATGATCGAGTTATCTAGTCATGCATGCACTTGAATCCTTTGTAGCCTTTCCTCTTTGTTTAGTATTTCATGAGTGATCAGTTCAGAGTAAAATTTTACTTACAATGCATTGATGAAATATTCATTCATATAATCTAAATTAGGTAAAAAATTCAGGACGTTACGTAATATTTTTAGCGTAAACTCCACCTAGGATCTTTTATTATTTATGGATTTGAAACAAATTATGTTTATATAAAAATATACATTTAATATATAATGTATCCCAACGTGTTTGAGAATTCTTTATTTTTTGAGAAATGACATATTGACATGTCATGTCATATTACGTATTACACATCAATGTCAGTATTATTTAGACCGCACTAAATATACAAGTAATTGAGAGTATAGCTCTAGTTTGAATAGGTTTCTTGAAAAACACAAAAAGGTTTCTTATTTTGGATAGGAATACACACACACTACTTTGACATTAGATACACTAGAGCAAACAAGAGGAGTATCGTTTTTTTCTCTCTGTGAGTTTTCTATATGAGTTTTCTATAAGAGATTGTGAGATAATATTACTGAGTTTACTTTGGGCTTACTTAAGATGTGGGAAACACTTGAGTGTATGAGCAATTGAAGCTCTGTGATTCTCCAATTTGGTCAGTATATTATTTATCGTTGGCTGTCCTCATGGAGTAGGTACTATAACTTGGACCAAACCATACAAATCTTAATTTTTTTTTTTTGTTCCTCATTTATTTCTCTAATAATTTCACTTTAATTTAATTGCAAGATCCAGTTAGCGTCCATGTTCCTTTTTAACACAAGTTATAGCACTTCATAACATAGCTACGGAAAGACATAATTACAGTTCAACCATAGATTCCTCAGCCATAGCTACACCAAACGGGATTGAGGATTGACAGTAGCATACAATCAATTCAACATAAGCTAAGCTATTGCTTGCGATTGATGTATTATTTCATATCTATATTTTAACTAAAAAATATGAGTTTTTTCATCCTTATATATGGATTATTCTTGTCTAGACTCAGATCTAGAACCAGGTGCAATCACAACAATTGAACTTTGTGGGATTCACATGGCACTCATAGTATCGGCGACTGAGATCATGGATTGGGTGGAAGGCTATAACAACAATTCTGCATTTTGAAGCAAAATTTCGTAAATTCAAAATGAAGCATACAAAATTCTGACATATATAATTAAGTATAAAAATGTTGTAACATGTTAAAAAATGAGTTCGCGAAATTACTACATATTGTCGTAGTCAAGAGCAATTGATTACTCCTTAAGGGGTTGGCGCACACGGATTAGACCAGGGCCATCATTGTGATTTGTCGCTGTTGGATTGCCCAATAGTCAAATAGCCGTAGATACGTAAAGCATATATGTGTCGGCTTGATCTTATTATCTGAATATCATTGTCCAAGTTCGTGAAAGATGAAGAATATATATATGAGTAAATTTTCAGTTTTCTAAATGTTAAAGAACGGCTGACAATTCAAATGAGAAAACAAGGACAACTACCTTATATATGTCCAATACGGCAATATATGAGAAATCGCTGAACCTAGTAAATTTGATTTAGACAAATACGATGTGAAGTTGCGAGATAAATTTATAAACAATAATATTTGTGATATGTTCCATCTCCGGAGGAAAAATCGCCCAGCTTGGGGCTACTAGCTCACCGCAGCAACTCGACCAGGTACGCCCAAATCAGATCCAGCGATTAGCTGACCTAGGTTGGACTTGGCTACTGAGATGGACTGATTTTGCTGGATAGTAGTTGGGGTAGTCGATTAATGCTTGAGAACTCTTTGGGGATGGAACAAACACCTGTTGAGGCAGAGCATAGCCGCCATCGAAGCCGCAGCAGGCCCCCGGCTCACCGCCCCCTGTCTCGTGGCCGCCTCGGCAAGAGCAGGGAAGGGGCTGCTTCAGAAGCGGCGGAGGTTGGTAATGTGCGGGATAGGCAAATGCGGGAGGCTGCCCAAGGTGCTGGAAGTAGCAGGGGCAGTCTAGTTAACCGTGGGGTTGGATCCCCTCCCCTCGGTGATGCTGCTCACTTGAACCGCAATGGCCATTTCGTGCCTAAGCAGAATGAAAAGGAAAATGCGGCTCCTCGCTCCTGGGCAAATGTTGCCAGGACTGCTATGAGAGGCTATGAGCTCAGGTACATTGCCCCGACCACCAGAGAAAAGGAAGTGAGGGCTGTATTTGATGAGGAAGCGCTTGGTGGTGTGGACCCTATGTGGGCTGAATGTGTTGTGGGGTACCTCATTGGCAAGAAATTGCCCTTTAGACTAGTTGAAACTGCCTTAAAGAATGTATGGGGACCGAGTTTGATGGAAGTTAAAGCTGATGATAGGGGTTTCTTCTTTTTTCGTATACCCGATGCGGAGTTTAGAAGGCGTCTCCTAGACAATGGTCCTGTCACCATCGCCCGTGTGCCATTGATTTTGCAACAATGGCATCCGGTACTGGAATTGAAGAAAGAAAACCACTCAAAAGTTCCTGTATGGATTAGACTTAGGAACATTCCTTTCACGCTTTGGTCGTCTAGGGGTATTAGTGGCATCGCAAGTGTGATTGGCAATCCTCTCTATGTTGATCAGAACACAGAACAGCTGAGAATGTTATCTTATGCCCGTGTTTGTGTGGAGTTGGATGCAGCTGACACTAGGAAGGATTATGTCATTGTGGAGTTTAGTGGAGTAACTTGTAGAGTGGAAGTTGAGTACGAATGGAGGCCGATCAGCTGCACAAAATGCGGCACCTTTGGCCATCGATGCAACACAGCAGGAGACACCTCAGAACAGGCGGAAAGCAGACCCTTACGACACCTGAATGGCGCTCCAACAGCTGAAACAACAGGCCAAATCACCTCTGATGTTCCCCCTGTCGGCACCAAAGCAACAACGCGGTGCAATCCTCTCGTTTTTCAGCAACTCCGTTGACTCCAGCTGCTGTAACAGCAGCTTTAAATCCCGATCTGCACTTTACTCAGCAGGCTACAGTAGGAAAAGACTCACTTCCTCAGATGACAGCAACTCCGAGTACTCTTGGCCCGACTTCCAGCTCTTCTACAGACAATTCCAGCTGCTGTTTTGTACAAAGAACCAAGCGATTCCCAGCTCATTGCAGCAACTCCAGCTGCTGTTTTGCACAATAACCAGGCAGAAACAGTACCTCAGAAGCTTGCTCTTCAAATGGCAGATCTTGCTAAGGACAGTCCCAAGCCGAGAGGGCAAATCCTTCTCTCTTCGAACCTTCCCCAAGAAGACACTACGGCAGCATTTGTGGATGAAGACTCGGGCACCTTGAGGACATCACAGCATTCTGGACAGTGGCAAATTCAACTGTCCTCTCATCGAAGAGCAGCAAAAAAGGAATGGAAACAAAATGCCAGTCATGAGCTCCATCATCACTCTCTTCCTCAAGACAAAAGGGCTCCAAAGAAGGCCATTCGGTCGGATGAGGCGGTCAAAAATCTGGCTGGCCCCACCTTCTCTTCAGCGGATGATCTAGATGACGATGAGGAAGCTTCTAGCACCAGCGCAGGGGAAGAGAATCAAGAAGAGGATGCCCATCCTGCAGCAGCCACTCCTGTCCTTACTGTTGTTCTCCCATCTATGGAGGCTGCGAATTCATGCTTACAGCCACTAGAACCGCTTGTTGCGGGCAAGGGTAAAGCTCAAATACAGCCCAAACCCCCTCTTCCAAAACCATTGGCTAGCACAAGGCGAATGGTGAAACGCAAGTGAGGTGCTGTCCTACTCCTATATATATATATGAATATAGGCTTTTGGAATACCCAGGACATAGTAGACCCAGTCAGACAATCTGAAGTGAGGCATTTTGTGCGCGAAAACAATATTTGTTGTCTTGGACTGATGGAAACAAAGGTCCCACCTCATCATTTTGATTCCATCTCGGCTACCTTATGTACAGGTGGAAATGGATTAACAATTATATGTACGCCGACAGAGGTCGTATCTGGGTAGGTTGGAACCCCTATCTAATGGAGTTTACAACCTTATTTATATCTAGCCAAATTATACATGGCTCACTTAAACTGTTGCATACTGGATCTATTCTATACTTGCCTTTGCGTATATGGTGAACATACATATGTTGCTAGAAGACCCCTATGGAATGATCTTATCCGGTTAAGCTCCAACCTATCGGAAAATCCTTGGATAGTAGCGGGAGATTTCAATGCGATACGAGATTCTTCTGACAGGTTGGGGGGCTCGGATTTGTGGCTCCCTTCTTTTGATGAGTTCAATGAATGCATCTGCCAGGCCGAGCTAGATGACCTTCGATATGTGGGGATGCGATACACATGGTCAACTTCTTCGGGTACTCAACGCAAACAACGGAAAATTGACCGAGTGTTGGTTAACAGCAAATGGAGCCTCGAACACTCATACTCAGAGGCAGTCTTTCTTCCTCCTGGAATCTCGGACCACTCCCCAATGCTGGTCAGAGTCCTAGTCCCTCGGCCTCAGAGAAGGCCTTTCAAAATTTTCAATTTCTGGATGTCTCACCCGGATTTCAATACCATGGTCTCCCAGGTGTGGGAGAGTCAAACTATAGGTAATCCAATATACAAGTTGTACTGTAGACTTAAAATTCTTAAATGCAGGTTAAAGTTACTCAATAGGGAGGTGTTTTCTGACATTTCCATGCGAGCTACTACTGCCAAGCAGGCTCTCCTTACTACCCAAGAGGCGCTCATGTAGGATCCACAAAACGTCTTGCTGGCTGAGAGTGAAATGGCCAAAGCCCGTGAGTTTTATGAGCTCCGAGCTATGGAAGAGTCTTTTTTCAAACAAAAATCTAGAATACGTTGGCTGAAAGAAGGCGACCAAAACACAAGATTTTTTCACCAATCGGTAAACCATCATCACTTGCGCAACCGGATCATATCAGTCCAGGATGGTGCGGGTAATATGATCACTGAACCGGAGGAAATATAAGGGGCCTTTGTATCTTATTTTTAGAACCTTCTAACTCGAGAAGACTCGACAATGAGGCCTTCTACCAGTGAGATAAAGGAGGTCTTGCAGCACACACTATTTGAGGTCCAGGTTAGATCAATAGCTGAGCCAATAAATGCTCAGGAAATTAAGGCAGCTATGTTCTCATTGGCTGGAAATAAAGCCCCAGGGCCGGATGGATACAACTTTGATTTCTTTAAAAGGAATTGGGGAACGGTGGGCCCTTCCGTCATAGAGGCAGTCCTAGACTTCTTCAACACAGGAAGCCTATTACGGGAGACTAACTGCACCATTCTTACACTAGTCCCTAAAATTCCAAATGCTTCATCAGTCATTGACTTCCGGCCCATTGCATGTTGTAATACCATTTACAAATGCATTACCAAGATTCTGGCAAATCGTATCTCAGTAGTGCTTCTTGACATTATAAATCCCGCTCAGACGGCTTTTGTTAAAGGTAGACGCATTACTGACAATATTCTTCTGGCCCAAGAGCTTTTTAGCGGATTCCACTTGGACTCCCGCTCATCAAAGTGCGCTATCAAAGTGGACTTCCGGAAAGCGTATGACACACTCGACTGGGACTTCCTGGAGACAACTCTTATAGCGTTTGGCTTTCCTAGCCGCTTCATACAGCTTGTTATGGTATGTGTCCGGACCCCAAAATTTTCTATCTCCATTAATGGCGAGCTCCATGGTTTTTTCAGTAGTGGCAGGGGTCTTAGACAAGGGGACCCAATCTCTCCTTATCTATTTACCTTAGCCATGGAAGTACTTTCAGGCATCTTGGAGGCCTAATCTAATCGGCCTGAATTTCGGTACTATTGGAGGTGCAAGCCGGCCCGCCTTTCACATCTCTTCTTCGCGGATGATGTGTTCATATTCAGCAATGGTAAACCAGCATCGATGTCTTGTGTAAAAGAGGGGCTGAACACCTTCTCCCAATGGAGTGGATTAATTCCTAATGACAACAAGAGTGAGGTCTTTCTCTCGGGGGTTGCAGAGACAACCGGAACCCAGCTCCTTCAAATCTTGAATTTCAGAAGAGGTTCCCTTCCGGTACGCTACCTGGGTGTTCCAATCATCACCTCACATCTAAGCAAGGCGGACTGTAATGCACTAGTCTGTTTACTTACGACTCGAGTCCAGTCTTGGATTCATTGTTTCTTATCTTTTGCGGGCAGACTACAACTTATCAAATCAGTACTGCATGCTATTCAAGCATATTAGGCTTCCATTTTTTGGCTTCCTTCATCTATTGTTGACCGAATTGAACAAATTTGTCGGCAATTCCTATGGAAGGGTCCTGGACTTAGGGCGGGTGGGGCAAAAGTATCATGGGACGATGTATGCATCCCTAAACAAGAAGGAGGCCTTGGGATCCGGAAAATCCGCGACAACAATAAAGCAGCCGTGCTCAAGCACATATGGATCCTCTTCACTGACAAGGAATCACTATGGTGCAAGTGGATACACGTTAATTACCTCAAAAGGAAGCTCTTTTGGACTACCCCCTCCCCGACCTGTTGCTCATGGACAGAGAGGAAGCTGCTTGCATTAAGGGAGGAAAGTATAAATTTCTTCAAGTTGAAGATTGGTGACGGTACCTCTACTTCACTCTGGTTTGACCCATGGCTAGACTTGGGCCTCATAAATTCGATCCTTGATAATTGCTATATATACCAATCTCCTCTTACTAGGAATGCAAAGGTTGCAGATCTATTCTCCGTGGATGGCCAAGTCATCCTAAATGAGATTCACTTATGGCAAATCCCTATCCCTCCACTAAATCAAACGAGTGACACGTTCACTTGGTTGATGCACTCTTCTGGTACCTTTTCTATGGCATCTGCTTGGTCGGTTATACGAAGGAAAGCAGCGCCGGTCACATGGGCGTCATTTGTATGGGATAAGGCGATAATTCCTCGTCACCAATTCCTCCTTTGGCTGATATCTAGAAATCACCTCCCAACTCAGGTCTTCTTAATGGCCTATGGCAGACTACCTCGGTGTCGTGCATTGTGCAATATCAGGCCGGATTCTATAAATCATCTATTTTTTGATTGTCATGTCTCCAACTCGCTTGCTAATTTTTGGGCTGCAAAATGCAATCTCACTTGGATAAATCGATCTTGGATGGAGAACCTTAGTTGGGTAAGCAAAACCCTCTCAGGTAGTGGCTTCTATGTGGACATCGCCAAATTCTCCTTCGGAGCACTGTGCTATGTGATTTGGAAGACTAGAAATGATATAACATTCCAGTCATCCAATCTCTCTATGCCGGCCATGAAACAATATCTCACCAAGGCGGTCAAGGATAAAGTTATCTCCTTCAAATCGGTTGTTGGTAACCCAAGAAATAGGAGATTGCAACGTAGCTGGGGGATAGACCCAAATATTTTTGTATAGAAATGTGAGTGAGATTAGCCTTGCTACCCTTGGCTTCTCACATTTGTATTTTTCTTTGTTGTGAACTTGGCCCCCCCTCACTCCAACGACATGTTGTCCCGTTGAGTGTGGGTTGGTGCCAAGTTTCACCCCCTCTGTATAGCTGTATGGTTGGCTCTCAAATTTTTCTTTATAATACTTAACTTTACCAAAAAAAAAAAAACTTCAATAGAACAATTGTCCGACTGCGTTTTATGTGTAATGTAAATAATTAAATTAAGATAGGAGTGGTGGAGATGTGAAGCCATCGTAAATCAATCCTTTGGCGATGTGACGATAAGCAGTCTGGGTAAAGTGAATCCCATCCCAATCGGCGAAAGTCGATAGACCTTTGCAAACAGTTGAGCCGGGCAGTCCACATACTGTTGACATATTGAGGTTGTACGGACCACCTCCTCCACAACAAGCCCTTAGTGCCCCTCCGTAGAAGCCTGCATGAAATCACACATTTATTTATGAATAGGTTAATCTCATGATCTTCAATAATTATGAAGTACATCTTCATTTATATCACATCAAGATTTTTTAAATAAATCATGTAAATAAATTTGTGTTCATTTTGATGACATCAACCAAAATTTTCTAATGTTATCTATGTGATTTGGTTTATTTTATGAAATCAAAGAAATACTACAGTTTTTCTTTCCAGAGAGTGTAGGAGTTTCAAATCGATATTGGTTTTTAAGTACAGGGATTTTACTTCAGAAGCCACAGGATGGGGTACTTGTTAACTTGCTCCCGTGGGCACTACATATAACTGTTAAGGAATGTTTCAACAATTATTATTTACTCACAAGAAAAAAAAATACATATATATATACACCCGCGCGATAAAGAAAATTATTACTTTTTCTTTTTTTCATTTGGTTGCTTATTTAATGTCTCGGACACTCGTTAACAACATCAATGTAAGAAATGGAGCCAGAAAGCATGTGGGTAAGCTGCCACCCACTTCTTAACCTATGTATGACATGAAGCTCCCCTAATAGAAATCAAAATGTGAAACGACATCCGCTTGCTTGCACAGTTATATGGGTCAGTTGATGTTAATCCCTCCATGCCATGCAATTAAGCTACAATGTAATTCTGGCACTTTATTAACCTACTACATTGCCAAATACTCATAAATGAAGAGATGCACCACTTAACTCTAAATTAGTAAAATTAATTAAGGACATGAAATTTCTCAAGAAGACAAATTGGATGGAGCAATGAAGTTCGACGAGCTTTGAATTATTATGATCGGCAATGTAGTAGCAATTGCCACTCATCAAATTGTCAAACCAAAACTGAGGCAACCGCAATTAATTTGATGGACAATTGCAAGTCCAATAAGTGATTACGGAGAAGAACAGCCAAAAAAAGGAAAGACATTACCTTTGATTGGATGTAATTGAATTGCAAATGGAAACTGAGGGTCGTTATATGTATCACTATCATTACTATTTTCCTTTTCTCTCTCACTCCCTATTTCCCAAGGGTCGGTTCCAATGCTGTGCTTTATTATTCCTCTCTTCACGAGGAAACAAGCCCAAAAACAATACTCAACCTCAAACTCTCTTCTAAATTTCCATGAAAAGTTCATATTTGTTATCCAATGAATTACAAACATATATTGCTAAACTATGAGAAAATGGTAATTTAATAGTAAAAAACACAACCATATCATCCTATAAAAATCTATTGGAATATATATTAAAATTAATCTTTCTCATTTTGGAAGAATCAAAATCAATTATACGAAAATAAAAAGCTAAAATCTCACGTTTCTTCCTTTATTAAAGAACTACATATTTTTAAAATACATATAAGTGTGTGCCATTCGTGTTAGTCAAAGTACAAGGCAAAGTAATTTTTTCAAGTTACATACTCGCTAAAATCATACCCGATTATTGATTGTTTGTAGGTTCCAATCAGATGTGAGCACGGGTCGGCGGACAAGGCGTCAAGGCATTTTCTGGCCCACCCCAATAGGCCGGGCCTGGATTTTTCAAGCTCAATCTCCAGGCCTTGTCCGATCATACAAACAGGGCCAGAGCGAACTAGACTAGTACTGGCCTAGCCCGACCTTCTTCTTTTTTTGTCTAAAATCAAAAATAGATTAGTCGTTATATTTTCGGACTCAAAAGCATCTGCTGTGGTCATGATGATTCAAGGAAAAAAAGGAAAAAAGAAAGGAAACTTGATAATAGTGAGAAATGCAAAAGAAGAAAAAGACAATCTCGAGACAAATCATATGGATCATTTTGTAATTATACATAAATCACTTTTGAGATCTGCTTTATGCACCATGGACATCATTAGACTTCTCTAATAGTCATCATGACTATAGGTCAATGTTTATTAGTCATCATTTTGGTTATGTCAATGTTTCTTTGTTAAATCTGAACTTCCTCTTGATCATTAGTTTTAGGGTTTACATTTTGTAAAGCTATTACAAGGAGAAGTTTTTCCAACTAGCATAATGATAAAGGTGCGAGTGCACACACATATTTATATATTGCATACATTTGCATACCAAGAGCAAAATCTATACTTAAGATGCTTGATGGAATAAGAACTATGTTGATAGAGAGGATAATAGAAAGCAGGTAATGGTGGATTGAATAGATCCAATGAAGTTGGAGAAGACTAAGCTAAAGTCTAGGTATTGTATTGCTAGCATGGCAATGGGGAATAACTTTGAGGTTCAAGTATTTGACAGAAGATTTGTGGTTGACCTGGTTGGGAAAATTTGTGCTTGTAGGGAATGAGACTTATCTAGAATGCCGTGTAAACATGCCATATGTTGTATTAGTTTTATGAAGTTGGATATCAATGATTATATTGGTGACTATTTCAAGAAAGATGCTTATAAAAGATATTATCAATTTCCTCTCCTAATCATGAATGGACAAAAAATGTGGCCCAAAGTCAATGGTGAGTGAATCGAACCCCCACCTTATAGAAGGAAATGGGGGAGAGAGGAAAAACAGATTCAAAGACAAGGATGAACAAAATAGCAATGGTAAGAAATTGATGAAAGTTGGAGTCCAAATGTGACGTTCAAATTGCCTTCAGTATGGGCAAAATAAAAAAACATGCAAGAATCCTATAGCATCTAGGCCATCCAAAGTAAGCTTTATTTGAAAACTATTTAACTTATAATAATAATTTTTTTTTGGGCTATCATGATCATTAACATTGGTGTCTCTTATGTTTTTTACATGTAGGCAAAAAGAGGAAGACCAAAGAAGGCTACTAGTGTGTAGGATAGTGCAAAAGCAAGCAAAACATTTGATAGGGACTCTGCTATCATCAAGAAGGAGAGAGCATAGGTTAGTGTTATTTAGCCACATTTCATTTTCATTACACTTATGTATATTGCGACTAATGTTTTATGCCGATTTTGTATCTTTAGGCTTGAACAAGGATATGTAATTTTCAAGTCTGAAATTGGGAATTTGTCTAATGTTTTCTATGTATGCTAAAAAAATACATTCTCATTTCAAATTTTTATTGTAGATGCCTAGTAGTGATAGAGTTATTGACATCGGAAGTCCATCCTTCTCCAATTGACAAACAGGAGCAAGGAATGTTCAAGTTTCACAAAGCTAATCTTCAATTGATATCTCAAAACTTCCATACACTCAATAATTTGGAATTGATGGTGGATTGCGAAATTGTAGATAAAAAAATATTAATGGATATTCGGTGCTTGTTGTTAGATGAAGATATTTTGTTGCAAATGAAAAAGTACAAGTTTCTATGTTTTATGTAAATGGATTTGGCCATATATGGTGTTTGGTACAGTGATTTTGTAATGTAGCTTTTTATTTGGTATATTTTGGATATGTATAATATGTTGAGTTGTGCTTACTATATTGGGACATCTCTCTTTTCTATCACAACATTTTGGCTATGTACAATGTTTTGGAACCAAGAAATGCCGGTGAATGTTTAATGCTTGTGGCGTTGGAAACGGTTTTGAGTTGGAACATTATTTGTGATTTTAGCTGTACAAATGGGTCTCATCATGGAAGGTGATGGAGATGTAGAAGTTTGGTTTTGTATTGTACAATCTGCTGTGCTAAGTTGCATGCCTACAAATGTTTTGTGCAAGTAATCATAATAGTTTTGCAGTCTAACTTGGTTGGTCAAGTTTACAAGAGAGAATAAATTGGCTAGACATTCATATGATTCAAATAAATTCCACATTAATCATGAAAATTCAAAGACTACGTTCCATGCATTGAAACTAACGCAATTTCTATTGTGTGATTTTTGTAAAGTTGATGACACAAAAGAACTAATACATAAACTTTTGTATTCAAGATCAACAAGGATTACAACTCAATAGGTCTTTCCCCACCATTAGAATCAAATAAATTGAAAAGAAAAAAATTGGAGATCTTAAAAAATAGTTACAAGATGCTCTGCATCATCTAAAACACAACTTCATTTCAATGAACCTTGACTTAAAGATGCCATAAATATGGGAATACTTTCTCAAAGCGTAAAATGTCAATAAAGGCTTTTTCACATCCTTTTATATTGGCATAAGTACAACCCAAGTGCCAAAACTTGGCACAAAGGGATACTTAAGTGTCAAAATATACAAAATGTACACTTAAGTGTCACTTTTTTTGAAAATTGGATCACTTAAGTGTCAACTTTGACGAATGCTGCTGGAAATCCGACGTGACTTATTTTAATAATATAAATTATTTACGTGGATCTTCGAAAACTAAGTTAGCGAATATTTAGTCAAAACGACATTGTTTTGGCTAATGTGACATTTTAAAAATATATTAATTAAATAATATTAAATAATTTAAAAGTATATTATTATAAAATTGATTAATTTAAAAAAAAAAAAAAGAAGGAAGGGGAGGATTCGGCGGCTGTGCAGCCCTCGCTACCGTTGTTGTTGCTGCCCCATTATTGCCGAGAAAGACTAGTGACGATGGGCGAGGGTTGGTCGGGGTCGTTGGGCCTTAGCTAGTGGCCGGCAACCCCAGCCGACTTGTGACGAGGGCTACGGGCCCTCACCCAGATCTGCTAGGGCAACCGGCGGCCCTTGGCCCAACTAAGGTGAGGGTTGACAACCCTCGTTGGATCTGGGGGAGGGTCACGACCCTTGCCCCACATCTGGGCGAGGGCCCACAGCCCTCGCCACAAGTCAGTTGGGGTCGCCGGCCACTAGCTAAGGCCCGGCGTCCTTGGTAGACCCTCGCCCACCATCGTCGCCCCTTCCCGACGATGGTAGGATGGCGATGGTAGTGGCGATAAAGGCCGCCGAACCCTTGCTGGATCTTCCCCTTCCTCTTTTTTTTTTTTTTTTAAATAAATAAAATTGATTTTTAATTTTTTTTCTAGTCTGACTTGGAAAATTTAAAATTACCACATGGATTTTTTATTTTAAAAAAAAATGCTCCGTTAGCAAATAAAATTGACGAAAAATGGACATGTGTTAGTTTGGTCAAATTTTTTTGCCGATGGCACTTAACCGATCCCTTTTATTCCGATTTTGATACTTAAGTATCCTTTGTGCCAAGTTTTGGCACACCAAGGGTCCGTACATCTTTTATATCACAACTACAATCGACTCTAACTTTGGCTCAAGCCCTTTTTCTCATTTTCCTTCTCTTTCAAGGCCTTCAATGTGTTCTCTGCAAGTGAAACAAACCGAAACTGGAGTCATTTGACTTTATGCTTAAAAGTTCTTTTCATTTTTCATTTTTTTTTAAAGTAAAAGGATTTCAAAATAAGTAGGTACACTTAAAATATACCAAAGAGAACCAATTACTAACGCTCACTTGAAAATTCATGAGCTTCTTACTCCCATCCTTTAGTAAACCACAAAGAAAAAATGGTCTCATGAGCTTATTCACTGAATTAACGCTTATTAATGAATGGATTACAGTTTTTAACTTCAGCTATTTGGAATCATTAAACACACAAGGCATCACTTAACGAATCCCATGAACTCTATCTAAGCATTTGTTGCCAACCATTCTAACTTTTGCCTTCAACTTTTAGTCACCATTCATCAAATCAGTGATGAATTCAATTGATGCCTCAATATCTACTATTCTAGAATTTCACCATTCAATGCTCACTAGTAACCATCATTGATCACCATAGAAACATATGAAGCACAAAACCATAGTGAACAGAGATATGAAAGCAGCAAAAGTTTAGTACCATACTCAACAACTACGAAAGTATATAAAAAATCTTGTCTAATAACTAACAAATCGATTAATATTATGTGGACTATATCAAAACATCTTCAGATTGAGCAATTCTAGAAATTAATTCATGAAAGTATCTTAGAGACATATCATCAAACGGATTGTTTAAACTTGACAAAAGGAGAAACAACACATTTACAAGCTTAGATTTGGTACTAATCTTGCACCAATCTCATTTTAGACGATCATAATCAACAAAAACCAACTTGAATCCTCATGGAAATTAACCTAAATTTAGAAGAAGACATCTCAGCATTTTCGTTTCATTGACCCAAGTGTTGAGATTTAAATTTATGGGAAAAAAGAACAGTTGATTGTCACGAGGGCTCTACGAGTTTCCCCACCCTCTCCTTTGAGTGAGCGACCAAGCACAAGCTTGTATAGAAAGAGAGCGCATGCTATGATGTCCACCACTCAGCCGATTCACGGAGGATTTCTTTTGTCTGTGATTAATCGCTTTGAGTGAAATGACTCGAGAGGTTACTACACAAAGAGGGGTTGGCGCATGGAGGACAGAAAGCTTGTTGGTTCTGGCATTGTGTTGTGGAGCAATAACGTTGAACTTCTATTTTTTTTTTTTTTTTTTTTATGGTTATTCAAATCGAGATTATTTCATGGCATATTGCATGACTTATGAGCGCAACTATGACATGAAATATGATCACGAAACTAGATTATAGGTTGATAGTGTTGACAAAGTGGTTTTTATGCTATAAAACTTCCGAATTTAGATTTTGACGGCAAGGAAGCGTCTAAATATAGGTCATTTTACTTTTGGGTGATCTCAAAACCATCTTGTTGGCAATGAATCATTCTTTTTCTCAAACTCTGTGAAAAATATTATATTGAGAAACATTTTTATCATTCTTTGAAATTTGGATCACATTGGAAAATTAGCAATGGAAAATATATGTTTCAATTTAGGAACATGATTTCTCTTTTAAAGGTAAAAATCAATTTTTAAAATATAACTAAACATTTACGTTTTGATCAAAGACGCTGGCACTTGGGCGATGAGTTCACAAAGGTTGGGCTCAGATCTCTAGAGGCTGGCCTAAAACCTGGTGTCCATGCCAAGGTCCTTGGCTTTCTCGCTCACGTCACCAATGCTCGGGTCTTGTGCTTCAATATACCTAAGATAAGGCTCGCTTTTCAATAACACCAAAAATAGGCAGCATGATTCATGGAAGGAGGCACCAGACATAAACAACTGTTTAAGCATTTCTTGCCACAGCCACTTCTCGTGACATGTCCAAGTCAAGATAACCACCACCAGGCACCAAGACGGATATCAAACACCATCAAAACACAATCAAGCAGAAATATCCAAAACATGCTACCAGACATAGACTACGTTCTACACTCACTTATTTAGCATCAGAGCCAATTACTCAAACTCGAGCTTAGAGTCTCTAGATTGATGAGAAATTGGAGATGGGACTCAAAGGCATTTAGGCTTGCCCTTGGAGCTGCGCTTGTTGCGGTAGCAGGGGCACTCATGATTGTTGCTGTAACTCCCAAAAGGGATGCACCGACGAGCAGATATTGTAGTACCTTATGCAAAGGTCCATCACCCCCGTCTCCGCGCACCTCCCCTTCCCACAGAATGCGACAACAATTCATCATATTACTCTTGTTGCCAGCATCGATGCATGTGCCAAAAGATGTGACCTCGAGTGTTCATACAATGTAAATATGGTAGGGGTATTTCTTTTGTAGCAATCCTAGGAATATTTGACTTTGCTGAAAGGATAGCATTTTCCAGAACTGCACGTATTCCCTCCATAAGAGTAGATTTAAAACCCTAACTCACTTGCTTAAATAGAATAATCTGGATCTAATTTCAATTTTTGTTTGCTGCTACACATTTTGTTCACCGCAAAAGAAAACATAAACCTGAATCTGTTTTCTTCTCTTTCGGGGAATTTCACGATGAGTCCCACTGGTTTGAAGGGACATTCTGTTGCGATACTTTTTAATGAGTTTCGGCAACAAAGATATAATATTTATATTTGGCGATATATCTAATATAAAAACATGATGTAGTTAATAAGGCGCTATAAACTAATAATGACACTGCAACTTCCTACGGATCATTTCTATTTTATCCGAATGGGGCCAATCATAAAATCTGTCGTTGACTAAATGCCGACAACAATGGTTTCGTACAAGTGCACGTTTGATTCGCAAAATGGAGGAAACTTACAATTTTCAATTGTCTTTGACCTCATCAGTTCTTTTCTTTTTCTTTTCTTTTTTTCTCATAAACTCGTCAATGCCATTCTCTTTGGGAAATCTGACTTTTGACAAGTGCTGCTTCAATATATTGATCTCTTATATTAGATCTTGCAATGAGCATATAATCTATATAAAATAGCAAAATAATATAGAAGTCATCAAATTTCTTAAAGTAATAGTAAATATTCATTTCACTACTAATGAATATGTTACCATACATAAATGTGTCAAACTGTTTATACTATTGGGAAGCTGTTTTAAGTCATATGGAATTTTCTTCAATTTGCAGACATATTTTTTTTTTTTTAGGAACTTGAAAACCTTCTAGTTGTACCATGTAGATATCCTCCTCTAAGTTACCATGGAAGAATGCAGTCATAAGACCTAATTGCTTCAGACGTAAATTATTAGTAGTAGTAATACTCAATACCAGCTTGATAGTAGTCAATTTCACTTTTTGTGTAACTTTTCTTTTGTTGAAACCCTCTTACTATTATCTTACTTTGTAACTTTTTTTGCCATCAGGTTCATCTTTGACCCGATACATCCACTTCTTCCGCAATGCCTTCTTCCCATATGGTAATTGAGTTAAAACCCAAGTTCTATTCTTCTTGAATGAATCCAACTAATCCCACATAGCTAACTCCCTCTTAATAGAATTTCTAACCTACGCCGTTTCCGAAAGATTTTTTGGTTCACTAGCATCAGTCAAAAGTAAATAATGTAATGACGGATATTTTTGTACAGGTTTAAGTGTTAAACTAGATCTTCTCAAAGTGGATTTAGGTGTATGTGATTCTTCTCGAGTAAATCCAACTCATCTCGCATTACTAACTCCCACTTAACAGAATTTTTAACTCACACTATTTCTAAAAAATTTCTGAGTTCTCCAACATCAGTCAAAATTAAATAATCCAATGACCAATGATATCTTTATATAGGTTTAGATGTTCTACTACATATTCTCAAAGTGGATTCAAGTCTATGTGACTTTTGTTCTGGTTTTTTATCAAACTCTATAGCAATAATTTTTGGATTTATGATCAGAATGCTCTTAGAAACCTCCTTTCATTCAATCTCTCTATTCTTCACCATTTGTTTCTTCACACTCGATTTTGCCATAAATCTATTCTTATACACCATGTTTTCATTGAATGTAATATCAATAGTTCTTATTATTTTTCTATCTTGTTCATTCCAGAATTGATAACCAAAATTATCAAAACTATATCCAATGAAAAAACATTTTTTAACTTTTGCATCAAACTTATCTATATTTTTAGAATCTATATATACATACAAAATACAAAAAAAAACTTTTAGATGCAAGCGATTTACCATCTTTCCTTTTCATTCTTCTTTTGGTGGCTTGAAATTAAGTGGAACTGAAGGTCCTCTATTAATGAGATATGCTATTGTGTTAATTGCACTTGCCTAAAATGTCTTAGGTAATTATGCATGCATCTTCATTCTTCTCGCACGCTCATTCGGAATTCTATTCACCCTCAACAACTTCATTTTGATGTGGTCTATTGGGAATAGTTTTTATCACTTTGATTCCATTCTTACACAAAATCACTTGAACTCCATGCTATCATTCTCACCACCACTATTAGAACTTAGAAATTTAATTTTCAGGAAAGTCTTGTTCTTCACTTTAGCTTTCTGTCTCCTAAAAGTAGCAAACATGTCAAATTTATTTTTCAAACATTAAACCATTACCTTTCTAGTAGAGTCCTCAATAAACATGACATAATAGTGAGAGCCTCCAAGGGAATGCATAAGAGTTGGTCCCCACAAAACTGTATGCACCAACTCTAATTTTTCTTTATTTGGTTCTCTCCCAATCTTCAAAAAATTGATGCATTTTTGCTTGCACAAAACACATAACACAATCTTCACATTGACCAGTATCTATGGACTTTGGATCAAGTAGTTTGTCCCTTAGATGCTAACAACTTCATCCCCTTTTCGCTTATGTGTCTAAGCCTGGGTGCCACAATTTGGATTACCTCCGACTCAGCAATTGCTACAGTATACTACTGCTTTTAGTCATGTACTTTGTTCCTTGTGTTATAACCAAAGCACCTTTTACTATATTCCAAGAGCAATCTCCAAAAATAGTTCTATATTTTTTACTAACTAAGCAACTTGTAAAGCTCATATTTCTCTTAAGTCTTGGAACGTATTTGACATTATGCAACTTCTATTGATACTCGTTAGTAGCTTTTACATAAACATCACTCTTTTCCAAAATATCCAAAGGTTCATCATTAGCAAGATAAACATTTCCAAACTTTCTAGCATCAATTGTGCATTGATTATTTGGATGAAGTAGAGTGAAAAACCTAAGTCAAGAATTCAAGACTCAATTAGACTATCAATGCTCAAAATTAAGGCATTGCTATCATGCGTCTCTTCAAGAATTGCATTCACGAATTACTCTTCCTCTTGATTTCAATCTTGATATTGAATTTTCTTTTTGGGGCTCTACAATCTTTTTTAGATGGGCCTTCTTTTTGCAATTTTAGCAAATTACTTCACCAAGAGATCTCGATTTGCTTCTCCCTTTAGACTTTGATCTACCATGTTATTGGTTCCGCCCCCATTGATTTCTTCTCCTTCTGCCCGAAAATTCACTTAACTCTCTTCTACAAAAATCCTTGCTCAAAATCAAATTTCAAATTGCTTGAAGCTTCTTACTAGATGAACTACTCACTATAGTCACAATTGCACTCCAACTTTCACGTAAAGAAGATAATAAAATTAAAACTTTTACGTCTTCATTGAATTTGATATTCATCGAACTCAACTGAGTCATGATCATGTTGAATTTGTTGATGTGATTTGGCGCAAAATCACCTTCACCCCTTTTTAGATGAAAAAGACAATGCATCAAAAATACCTTATTTGATATAGAAGGCTTCTCGTACATGTTGGAAAATGCCACCATCAAATCCACCGTTGTTGTCTCATTGCCAATGTTGAAAGCAATGTTCTGTGCCAAGGTGAGATGAATTAAACCGAAAGCTTGCTAATCTAACAAATCCCACTCTACTTGCTTCATATAATATGGTTTCTTTATTGACAAAGACTGATGTGGGTTCTTTTTATACAACATATCCTCAATCTGCATTTTCCAAAAATCAAAGTCCTTTACCATTGAACCTATTGATTTTCACCTTCCCCTCATCCATATTCACTCCCACTATTTCATCAAAACTAGGCTTTAATACTAGTTGTTAGGAATGCAAATCTTTGAGGAGAAAATAGAGAAAAAAACAAGCGAGAACTTTTACGTGGAAAACCCTTTTGACAATCAAAAAGGAAAAAATCATGGTGCTGCATTAGGCAATCTCTCCATTCATTATTAGTCTTAGGATTAGTGTTAGAAGCTTGAGAGTTTCAATGTTACAACTACAAAAAATATTACTCCATTATATAGCATGAGTTTAGGGCATATATAGTTATGATAAAAATTACATGTAAGTTATTAGTAGCAATAAAAGTCATGTTATCTACTTTAACATGAAAATTATATGTATGCCATTAACAGGATAGGTGACCTATTGGGAAGTGTCTACTTATAACAAATTGTTCATGTGCTTAAATATTATTTTTCTCTATTAGTCTTGGTAGCTTCATCAAAATTTACCCTAATATTTTTTTAGTCTCATAAAAAATCACAAATTTGCTAGGTTAACCCCCTATAAAATTTCTTGTTGACAATCAAGAGATGGAAAGCTTCAAAGCATTAGTTGTTCAAGCATCTCAAGTCAGGTGTCCCAAGCACATATTCTCTAACTGTGAGAGGAGGAACACTCATGAGCATGAGAGATTGAAGATCAAGCACAAAATCAAAGATTCCTAAGGGAGATGGAATGAAGACTCTCCTAAGAGTAAGAGCAATTGAATAAATTGAACCTAAATTGCTCAAATTTTAACCCAAATTTCAAATCCAAGAAAATGTTATTTGGGATGATATGGAAATTCATCTCCAAAACATGCCTTCTTGGATTTGAAGTTCGAGCAATGACATGGATGTGCCACATATAAATCATTAAGGGGGAGTTCCAAACAGAGAGTTAATGAGGGAAAATTTTGAACTTAAGTAAAAGTTTGCAATTTTCTATGAGACAAAAAAATGGTAAAATTGGAATTGGACCAAAAGTTCAATTTTTTTTTATAAGACATAAAAAGTGTAGAGTAAAATTTCAAATCCAAGAAAATGCTGTTTGGGATGATATGGAAATTCATATCCAAAAAATGCCTTCTTAAATATGAAATTTGGGGAATTTTAGATCCAAGAAGTGGATGTGCTACATATGATCATTAAGGGGGTTTCCAAACAAAAGAGTTAATGAGGGAAAATTTGGGACTTAAATAAAAATTTGTGATTTTCTATGAGATAAAAAAAAGGTAAAATTGGAATTGGATTAAAAGTTGGGTTTTTTCATGAGACCAAAAAAATGTAGAGTAAAATTGGTGCTTGACGTAAAGTTGGATATCTTTTATGAAATACGAAAAGTTTAGAGTGAAATTGTGATTGAAATATTTTTTGATTTGAATGACTCAAGTTAAAATTGGGGTTTTTTGGGCATTAGGCCTTATTTATTTTTTCCCTTTTTTTGTCAGAAAAGATCACTTCACTACATCAAGTAGTTTCTCCATTACACAAAACACAGGCCTCTGAGACAATGATGTTCCATAAAATATTAGGAGTATTAGTGAGCTAGTCTTTTGGAAAATAGTTGCATTAAGGGGTTTTGGCTATCTATTGCTTCTCTCGCACAGTGAAGTAACCTTATCTTTTTGAAATGGCCTATCTCCAACTTTTAGGCCTTGATAAAGCCTCCTCTTCCTAAGAAGCTTGTTCTTGATCTTGTCACCGCCTTTATCAGTTTCGGAGATGTTTGGTTCCAACACGGTGCAAAGAAGACTTTGACCTCAGTTACTTGCACGCCTCAAGCAGTATTCGGCCTTATTTCTTATAATGTGGAAGACCTCGTTTTGTCGTTTTTCAGAGTGGTTTGTCGTCCTCTTGACTGGCCACCCTCTACCTTCCCCTCCCCCCTCTCTCCCTTCCTGTTGAACGTGCTCTTTCTTTTATATCGTCGGGGAATCTATGGGATGATTCCTTGGTATCAAGATCTACCGGGCGGGAATGCATGTAGTCCAGCAGAGATCGTGGGTCCCCCTTTTTTTTTCTTTATCTCTTTGTATATGTGATTTCCTTTTCGTGTCCTCCTCATCCTTGTGTACGAAAAATATGAGGGAAATCGTAAGCCACATATCTTTTTCTTTTCTTTCCTATTTTCTTTTGTTCCTTTCCTTGTGCATCCCCGTGATCATCCACATTGGGTTTCTTTTTTCTATATAGGTTCCCCAAATAACTAAGCATATACAAATGTCTTTGGAATTAAGTCCATTGCTCTCTACTTACAACGTGACAAATATATATATATATATATATATATATATATATATATATATATATTTATTTATTTATTTATTTATTTATTTATGATACTTTCTTAACTCAAGAGCACTTATGTGCATAGCACATATAATTTCGACCATCATAGAGGAATTACAGGCTTGATCCTATTCTTCAGGAGCTGAAACCAATTAAACTTAGAACCCCCTCGCTTGAGTCCCTTAACTCCCGTCTAATACAATTGTACGGCTTTAATTAAAATGCTTATAATCTATATATGCAATTTAATTAATAGTTTTATTTAGGTGTTAGGGTCAATTTCAACTTTTTCTATGCAATGAATAACTAAATGGGTTACCAAAATTTAGGTGTCAACATTACTCCACAAGAAGAGCCAATAACAAATATTCTATTAATAATAGGAAAATCAGAATTACACTCATTTATATAGTCTACCTAAACTCAAAATGTGTTAGAATAAATAACTTGGTCCCATATATTTCGTGGAAAATAAATGATATTAAAAATGATTATTTGTATTGTTTAGAGAAATGAATGAATGAAAAATATTTTAATCATTGACGAAAATGTTTGGATATAAATAGTTATCAATAATGAAAATATTTTTTATCGGTTAATTATTTTAAATGATACAAAAGATTATATTTTGAAAAATATTTTTCAAATTATTTCTTTTTCATCAAAAACGAAGCATTAATTAGATGTAAAATTCTCACTATCAACCGTTTGGTGTTTAATCCCAAAGAAAAACCTTTAGGTACGTCTGTACCAAGAACGTTCTTCACGTCCTTTTCTTTCTTCTTCGTGGGGCACTCTTTCAACTGACGACTTATTTTTCATTTATTCTATGCGGCAGATGCTGGGTAATTACAAGATAAAAGCAAAACCCCCGCTTTTATATTCTTTCGTCCAATTCTCCCCTTGGTCCTCAAGGAGAAGTTCCCGTGCAATAATATAAAGAAAGGTCCAAGAAGTCAAACTACTAAAAATAACCTTCTTTAACAAAAAAAATAAAAATCCACTTCGACCTCTCAAGGTTCCAGATTGGTGCATGAATAAAATACCACACCAGATTTTATTTAACAAAAATCGAATCTTCCAAATGTCATACACGGCTCAAATTCGGGACATAACTTAATAATCTCTTCCTTGTATGTTGACATTCTTAGATGACGGCCAAAGACTGTCGTCGTAGTTATTTTAACATGTGCTCTCTCACTTAGACTTTCAAGAGCAACTAGCTTGTCATTGAATGTGATTGTTGTCCGACCGGAAAATTGATTGACCAATTCAAAGTGAATGAGTGCTAAATCATGGTCAACTCTCTCGACTAATTACCATGCACGTTTATTTTCGTTCCCATAATTGGCGCTTCTTATTTACTCGCAAACCCTCTATATAAACTCAACCCAGTAAGTTCCTCATGAACACAACACCAAAGCATAGTGCGCGAACCAAGCGTTAGTCCTCATGGAAAGCCACTTGAGGTTTTCGAGTTGTCGAGGTGTGGCATTTGAGATCAAGCCTCGTGCAGATCCATTTGCCATTACTACACCTGAAAGTGCTCCCAATATGACTAACTACGGAAGCAAGAGATTCTGGCTTCCCTGGTCTCACGGAAGCTCGTCTACAGTCGCTCCGTCGTCACTGATTCACCGATCGACGAGCAAAGCGAGTAGCCACTTTTGCGACCTTGATCTTGGTGATGATAGTGACGAACAAAATGACAATGTTTTGGAAACACTCGAGGGAGACCTTTACGTTGAGCCTGAAGAACAGGCAGAGCGGAAGCAAGCCGAAGCTGCCGCAAAGGTCGACCCACCTTCCTTGAAGCCCACCCGAGGCCATGAGTCGTCGAGGCTGTTGGTCTTACTCCTCGATCAAGAGCTGTTCACGGTGTACAAGCGGCTGATGATCGTTTGCTTGACCATAAATGTCATTGCCCTCATCCTCGCCGCGACGGATCACTTCCCTTTTGCAAGGAACCACGCTGCCCTCTTCTCCATCGCCAACATCTTTGCCCTCACCCTGTGCCGGAGCGAGGCCTTCTTGCGTGTCGCCTTCTGGTTTGCCGTGAAGCTACTCGGTCACTTGTGGATCCCGCTCTTCGCCAAGACCGCCTGACATCCCTCCTGCAGGGCCTCGGTGGGATCCACAGCGGGTGCGGCGTCTCGTCCCTTGCGTGGCTGGTCTATGCCCTAGCCCTAACCCTGAAGGACCGGGACAACAGGTCGCCCGCGATCGTCGGGGTTACTTCAGCCATCCTCGTGCTCATCACCCTCTCTTCACTGGTGGCATTCCCGCTCGTGTGCCACCTGCACCACAACGTGTTCGAGCGGACACACCGCTTCGCAGGGTGGTCGGCCCTCGCCCTTCTGTGGGGTTTTGTCATCCTCACCATCGCGTACGACCCAAGGACGAAGAGTTACAAGAGCGACGAGTTGGGGTCGAGTTTGGTAAGGCAACAAGAGTTTTGGTTCACGGTGGGGATTACGGTCTTGATAATAATACCTTGGGTGACGGTGAGGAGAGTTCCTGTCAAGGTGTCTTCTCCTTCAGGGCATGCCTCCATAATTCAGTTCCAAGGGGGAGTCAAAGCAGGTATACATTGTTTTGAATATTTTTCATTTTGATAGATCCTGGACAATAGGTGGTTGTTTTAAACTTCCATATCTCAATCATACATATTTTTTTCTGTTATGAGTCTTTCATTTTGTGACAAAAAAAATGAAGATTACTTGGGTAAGCTAATAAAAATGAAACTTCAGATTTTCTTAACTTGCCAGCCCTTGCTTCTGGCCAATCACCGAGGTCCAGTGACCAGCTGGAGGAAGAAGAAAGGGAAGAAAACAAGAAGAAAAAATAAAGAAAAAATTTTAAAAATTTTATTAAAAATTATTCACATCAGCGGTGGTCGGCCAAAATTAGCCGGATGAATTGAATTGGTATGAATGCAAACGGTTTACGACTCAATTAGAAAAAAAGTGTTTAAGATGGAATTAATATAATTACAATACATTTAGAAGTGTTTTGATAATTTCTTCTATATAAACGTACCTTTCCAACCACAGGCATATTGGGTCGAATCAGCCCGTCCCCACTATCTGAGTGGCATGCCTTCGGCATCATCTCTGATGGCAAGGAAGAGCACATTATGCTCGCCGGAGCCGTCGGTGACTTCACAAAGTCCCTGGTCGCCAACCCGCCAACCCACCTCTGGATCCGTCAGGTCCACTTCGCGGGCTTACCCTACCTTGTCAACATGTATGACCAGGTCTTGCTGGTTGCCACCGGCTCCGGATCTGCGTCTTCCTATCATTCATTCTCCAACCGTGCAAAGCGAGCATTTGCTTGTTGCGGGTGGCCAAGAACGTGGAGCAAAACTTCGGCAAGGAGATCAAGGAGATGGTGAGCCGCCACCGGAGCGACAAGGTGATCATGCACGACACATAGTTGCATGGGCGGCCAAACGTGGCCGAGATGAGCGTGGACTCGGCGAAAAAGTGGGGCGCTGAGGTGGTGATCGTCACGAGCAACCCCGAGGGAAGTAGTGACGTGGTGAATGCGTGCAAGAGCGAAGGTATTGCCGCTTTTGGTCCCATTTGGGATTCTTGAGTGGATTGAACATACATAATTGTACGTCTCATTTGCGTTGTTCAGAAATTATTTTTCTTCTTCTTAAGTGATGTTTTAAGTCTTATTTATACCTATCATATAACTAGTGGGATCGCATTATAAATCAATGGTGGAACTGTAAAGAAGCGCACACTTTGGTTTGATTGTATCTTTCCCTCAACTAATTTAAGGTTACGTACATTGAGACTTGCTATATAAGTTAAAAAATTTATGGGAAATGCAAGTGATATTTGCATATGACATTTGCTTGGACATGATCATGACTATTGTTATATTTTACCTTTAGAGATATTATTACATGGCGACCTTTTAAACCTTATATGAAGAGTATATGGTAGCTAACTATGTCAGAGAACAGAAAGCTATTGAGAATTGGGAAAAATGTTCATTGCTTTCTTAATATTTCAATGTGTAATTACAGCCCTTTTATGATATAAGAGGTCTAATGTATAAGGAAAGAAAAAATATATACAATAAACTGAAAAGATTCCCCACGATCTAGATCAATTAAGATCAATTAGCATCAGCAACAATATCTTCAATACCCCCCCTCAAGCTTGGCGGTATACACATCAAGGACACCTAGCTTGCTTAATAGATATGAATATTGCCTCCAACATAAAGCCTTGGTAAAAATGTTCATGGGTTATTCTATCATTCTTATTTCTCTTATTCTAATCACTCCCTTTGGATCTTGTCTCGGATGAAAAGACAATCAACTTTTATGTGCTTCATCCTTTCATGGAAACTAGGTTTATTGCAAGTTTGAGTGCAACATCATCATCACAAAACAAGACCATGGATGCTTTTACCCATACAGCAAGGTCTTGAAGAAGGCCTCTTATCCCAACCATCTCACAGCTAGTCTTTACCATTGCTTGATATTTTGCCTCGGTAGATGATGAAGAAACAATCAATTGTTTCTTCATCTTCCATGAAAGTGAAGAATCTCCTAGTTTTATATAGAAACCTATAATAGATTTTCTACTTATGGAGCAAGTAGCATAATCCATGTCATAGTATGTTGTCATCTCCATGTTGTTGTCTCAAGATAACAATATTTCCAATTCAAGTATTTTAAGTATTTTACAACCTTTAATGTTGCATTCATGTGAGATTGTCTTGGGGCATGCATAAGTTGGCTGAGAATCTATACCGCATGGCAAATGTGTAAGGACCCGGCCTATCATTGTGTAATATTGTCCACTTAGGGCCGAGGTTCGTACGGCTTTGTTCTTTGGGCTTCACCCAAATACACATTACACAAAATACATAACCCAAGCCTTATCAACTAGCTTAGGACTCCCCCTAGGCGATATGGGACAAAAGATGCGCCCTTCTCTATGCACGTTCGGGGACTCCGCTCCATGCACCGCCGTCTAGGCCATCATACTCTCCCCCTCTTTAAGCACAGCATCCGCACTATGGCCCCACATGCAAATGAAAGTCAGCTCTACATCCATTTATAAAGACTCGAGCCTATCATTATGCAATATTGTTCGCTTTGGGCCGAGACCCACATGGCTTTATTTTATGGGCTTCGCCCAAAAACACATTACACATGATATGGAACTCAAGCCTTATCAACTAGCCTAGTACTCCTCTTAGGCAATATGGGACAAAAGACATGCCTCTCCCTGCATATGCCCGGGACTCTACTTCCGCGCATGACCACCTAGGCCCTCACAATCTTCCTCCCTTCAATCACAGCATCGGCACTATGGCCCCACATGTGATCGGGAGTCAATTTTGATACCATTTGTAAGGACTCTAAGCTTATTACTATGCAATATTGTTTGCTTCAGGCCAATGCCTACATGACTTTGTTCTCTAGGCTTCGCCCAAAAATGCGTTTCACGTACATTTCCGCTGCGTTGAAAACAAAGCCTTAAGGGGCTTGTTGGCGAGATGGCCATGGAGGTGGGTTTTGTGTGGGGCACCCAAAGAGGACAATATTGGGTTGGGCTGAAGAAAGGCCTGTTGAGCGCCTTTACCCCAGACAACACATTTTTGGGCAAAACCCAAAGAATAAAACCATGGGTCTCAACCCAAAGCGGACAATATTACATAGTGATAGGCCTAAGTCCTCACAAAATGCCTAGTTTGGTCATGATCAAATAGATAAGTTTTCTAACGAGTTTTTGATAAGTAGAAGGATCTTTAAGCAAAGGATTCTTGTTTATGAGCCATGTTAAGCTATTGTTAGCTTGATATTTTGTTCAATTAGAATAGCAACTAACTTAAATCCTGACAATCCTACTTTTGATATAATTTCTAAGATAAATTTGCATTGGCTGAGACAGATGCCCTTGTTTGACCATGCAATTCATATCCCAAGGAAGTCTTTGGGAGATTCTAATATGAAATATGGAATGTAGATACTTCTTAAATCTCTCAATGATAGATGCATCATTCCTCATAATGAGCATATTGTCAATGTATATGAGCAAGTAGATTGATGATGTACCTTGTCTCCATGTGAATAAAACATAGTCATGCTTGGATTATTGGAACTTTGTAGTCACAAAATGCAATCGTGAATTTGGCATACTAGTGACAACAAGCCTTGTTTGAGCCCATATAGGGATTTACGAAGAGGAGCACACTATTATTCCCCTATCTGCAAAATCTCGATGGACGATCCATATAAATTTCTTCTTCAAGATCACCATGAAGAAAATCATTATAGATGTCCATCTAATGAAGGGGCCAATCACAAATTGCAACAATGGAAAGAAAAGACCATACTATGACTTCTTTTGCAATGGGAGAGAAAGTTTCTGTATAATCAAATTCTTCCCTTTGTGTGAATTCTTTCATGACTAATGTGGCTTTATAACATTCAATGGACTCATTTGCTTTGTATTTGATTTTGTATACCCATATATAGCCTATAAGTTTTCAATGGGGAGGTAGACCTATCACGCCTCACTCTTAGCTCACAGCAACCCCATTTCATTTGAGATCTAGTTTTATGATGTCCCAGGTACTATCGTCAACAAATTATTTTTATCTTATAATTATGCACATGCAAAAGTGAACAAAACTCCCAACCAACCATCAAAACAACAAGGATAGCAATAAAGAAACAAAAGAAAGACAAAACATCATTTTTATATATCTACAATGTTAGCCCGAACTACAGCACATATAAACACGCCTTGCTATAGGCGAAAAGCTAGGGCCTACTAAAAAAGGGACTAGCCTTGCTAACCTAACATTGTACAAGTGGGGGAGGGGCTCGTCAAGAGGGGAGTAGGCCACAACTACCTACTTGCTAGCCTCGGAGGGATCGCTCTCTTTGATCTTTGGGTTGCAGATCTCGCCATCAAAGGGGGATCCAAGTCCATAGGATCCTAAACCTCCTTGGTCGGCCCCACAAGATGGACTGGTCCATCAAAACCTTGGAGAGGACTATACATAATGTCTCCCATCCGATTAAATCATGCCTTGAAGACATGAGTCGCGTTATGGTCTCGTGACCCTTCATCCACCCACACGGTCATCATGTGGTGCTCTTACACAAAATTGCGGCCCGGGGCTGGGCGCATAGTAATAGTAGTGCTCATGTCCACCGGGACGCCAAAGCATACCGAGGACTACATCATCTATGGCCTAAAAAGTTAATCACGACGAGTTGAGATAAACTCAGCAAGTTAAAGTCCTAAGTCTTGGTTAGGAACTTCGCTCGTCTTGAGAGTCTAACATACAACCTAATCCATCAATCATTGTAATTCAAAGAGCAACCAAAAACAGAGGATGGTTTGACAAAAAACACAACCACAGATGATCTTGCTTAGCCTTGTCACACGCGACCTGCAAAAATCGTCAATCATCTCATAATAATATTGGAAGACATGCAGATAATCAGAACATTGACCAACGTTTACATATCTCAATGTCAACACATACTTCGATTATTATGACCTCAAGGTCACGGCATAACCTTATGGTTGGTAGTCAATTGGTCGTAGGCCAGGCATCGTCTTCTTCCTTGAGGCACAACGACATCATGGGTTATCCCCCACCAACGGCATTCCCAAAGAAGCATAGGGCCCGTCCACTATCGCAACCCCGTAACTAACCATTGTCAGGCGACCTAATGGTCATGATACAACCCCAATGGAAATTGGCAATCATTTGGCTAAACTAAACTATCAATTTAATTTGACCATGCAACACATCATCAAGCAATTCATTCTTGTCTTTATTTTTGCTTGGTCATAATTGCAACATAAATTGTGCTCACACGACATACTATTACAATTGGCACACGTATAATGAAATGCGGCAACAATTAACTATCACATACAACAGTACAATCCAATTACTCTTGAAGAAATCCAATAAATTGAGCAATTTCGATTCCAATTAGTCTTCAATCATGCATTTCCCCATTATACATGGTTATTACTAACAATCGACACTTCAAGAAATCATAACCATCAAGAACAAATCAAATTCTAACAATTTCTTGCTTTTGTGTAAATAGTGCCGAGTCAACAGTGTCGTGAATAGTAATTCGTCCGAAATTAATTAATTAAATAAAAATAAATAAACCTAACCATAGTCAACTTAACCTAACCATGATTAAGTTTCTAACATTGGTTACTTTAAAACTAATCTTAGTTATTTTAATTAATTAACTAAGGTTATTTTATTACTAACTATGGTCAATTAATCTAACCATAGTCAACTTAATTAACCAGCCATAATTAACAAAATAAACCATAATTAACCAAGCACAAAATTTAACTAATTAACTCCTAAATAAAGATTAGGAAATTAACTCACTTGGATCACGAATTCGGTGACACCGGCACAAAGGGGGGAATGAGGGTTACGTGGGGTTAGCTCAAGGATGAGAATGGACAACAAATAGTGGCCAAAACCAGCCAAAATAGTGCCTGAACACTGTTCACGCAGAAGCAAAGCAGCCGGGCGAAAATAGTTGGAAGAGTGACTAGTGGTGAGTGGCTGGCTTCCTAACTCTAGTGGCTCCACATTGGGTGGTGGTGGCAACTCCGGCAGCGGTGGCAAGGGTAGAATTCCGACGGGAAAATAGCAAGGACAGCAAGAAAAGGAAGAGAACAGAGAGAGAGAGAGATTGGGATGGTGTGGTTGGGTTAGAGAGAAAGGAGGAGAGAGAAAGGTTGTTGAACTTGGACAAGAAGCTAAGACAAGTGAGCTAGCCCACTTGGGCCAAAAGAGAAACCCAAGGGCTAAGACAAGTGAGCTAGCCCACTTGGGCCAAAAGAGAAACCCAAGGGCTAAGAAGGGGGGGAGGAATTAGGCTAGCTTGGGCCCCTCATGGGCTTGGCTAGATGGGCACATGGCCTATTGGGTCGCCAGTCTTGGGCCAGCCCACTCACGAGCCCAAAACTCGATCCAAATTTCCTTTTTCTACACTTTCGAGTCCAACGAAAAATCCTAAAATAAATTAGGCGAACGTCCAAATGTTTAATCTTGACATTGCTAAGAAGTAGGTTCCCAAAAATCGGATTAAATTCGGGGCTAAATTAAGCTGGTTGCACTTGTAATATAATTTGGATTATCGAGTACCCCTTTAGGACTTTTCCTTAGATTTGATCTGTGGTCAACCTTTCTTTTATCTGCATTTACGCCAATTCTCGAGTCAAGGACGCCCCTCGATTGTCGTGTGATCCCAAGGGCTCAATTGATAATCCCGAATACCAAAGGAAAAAGATTCATTAGCATCATTCGTAGTTCACATCAAAGTCGTGTAGAAATCACCTACAATTCAACTTTGTACTTATGCCGAATTGATTTATTTTGGTTTCCCTAATAGCCTAGTGCTAAAGGATATCATTCCCGCCTAGGTCCTCATGGTCGAAGGGTTCGTTTCCAATCGAAATCGGAGTTATACGCGTATCGCTTCCTATCGGTGCCTCTCTAGAATCCTTTGTCCCAATAACAAATTACTTGGAACATTTGTATTGACTAGGCATTCGACTAACATAGCCATTTTATAATATCCGAAAATGGGGTTGATTTTTAGGATGTTATAACTCTGCCCTTCTTACAAAAATTTTGTCATCGAAATTTAAACTGATACTTTAATCCTCAAAAAGATAGGGGTGCTGACACCTCATAATTTCTCCGCTTTCCCACATGGCTTCCTTTGTGCCATGATACTACCAAATGACTTCAACCAAAGAGACCATCTTGTTTCTCAACACTTGTTCTTTTCGGTCCTCGATCCAAATCAGTCTCTCTATAAACGACACGATGTTGTCCACCTCTATTTCTTCAAAATTCAACATGTGTCGGGTCCAGCTTATATTTCCTTAACATCGACACGTGGAATACGTCATGCACTTAAGCAAGTCAAGGCGGTAGGGCAAGACAATAGGCTAAATTCACAATCCTTTCCAGAATCTCGAACGGTCCGACATATCTCGGGCTCAATTTTCCTTTCTTTCCAAATCGCGAAGTACCTCGCATTGGCGATACCTTAAGGAACACATTATCGTCCACTTGAAATTCCAATGGCCTACGTCACCTGTCCCCATAGCTCTTCTGTCAGCTTTGAGCTGTCTTTAACCTTTCCTGAATTATCTTGATGGCGTCCAACGATTGCTACACTAACTCAAGCCCTATAGTTTTTTGCTCGCCAACTTCATCCCAACAAATTGGTGTCCTACACGGTCTACTGTACATTGTTTTGAATGGTATCATTCTAATACTCTGTTGATAATTGTTATTGTACACAAACTCTACGAGATGAAGTTGTTCCTCCCAACTTCCTTTAAAGTCTAATACACAGGCTATCAACATATCCTCCAAGATCTGAATTATTCTTTCTGATTGATTGTTTGTCTGAGGATGGTAGGCTGTATTGAATTGCAGCTTTGTTTTCATTGAAGTCTGTAAACTTTTCCAAAATGCAGCTATAAATCTGGGGTCTCGATCCGAAGTAATCGTCACTGGTACCCCATGCAGACAAATGACCTGTTGTGCTTACAATTCTGCGTACTTTTCCAAAGTGAAATCTTTATGTATGGTGATGAAGTGAGATGACTTTGTCAATCAGTCCACTATGACCCATATCGCATCATTGCCACGCTGACTTCTTGGTAATTCCATCACGAAATTCTTCGTGATGTGCTCTCATTTTCATTCAGGGATTTCAAGAGGCTGCAATAATCCTCCTAGCTTGCAATGCTGCGCTTTCACTTGTTGGCAAGTTAAACACTTCGCCATGTGCTTGGCGATAACTAATTTCATATCGTTCCACCAATAATATTGTCACAAATTTTGATACATATTTGTACTGCCTAGATGCACACTGTAGTCACCGTGATGCCCTTTTTAATAGCAACTGCTCTTTAATTTGGGCGTTGCTTGGTACACATAACCATCCACGAAATTTCAAGATCCCATCATCTGATACTTGAAAATCCGACTTTCCTTTGGTTGTGTCCATGCGCATAATCTTTTGGATCTTAGTGTCCAAATGTTGCATTTCTTTCATCTTTGTTTGAATTTCAGATTCAATTCTAAGGGTAGCCATTAAACTGGAAAGATGACATACCTCGAGCTTGAATCTTGAATCACGGATTCCTTCCAACAGAATCTACTCTTGAATCATCATATTAGCAATCGATGACTTGCGAATCAACACATCTACCACTTTGTTTACCTTGCCGAGATGGTATAGGATATCGCAGTCATAATCCTTGAGAAGTTCTATCTATCTGTGCTGTCTCATATTCAATTCCTTTTGGGAGAACAGATACTTCAAGCTTTGATGGTCCATGAAAATCTGAAATCTTTCTCCACAGAGATAATGTCTCCATATTTTCAACACAAATACAATGGCTACCAACTCTAAGTCATGCGTTGGATAATTCAGCTTGTGAGGCCTCAACTGCTTGGAAGCATATGCTATCACTTTTCCATGTTGCATCGAAACACAACTGAGTCCCTTGTATGACACATCGTTGAAAATCTCCTATCCTCTTGAGCTTGACGGAATAGTCAAAATTGGTGCGGTAGTCAGCTTATGCTTAAGCTCTTGGAAATTACACTTACACTTATCCATCCACTAGTAATTCTTGTCCTTTTTTAGTAAATGTGTCAATGGCATAGCTATTGAAGAGAATTTTTCCACAAATCGTCTATAATAACTACTAGTCCCAGAAAACTACAAACCTCGATTACTGAAGTCAGTCTTTGCCAATATAGGACTACTTCAATCTTAGTTGGGTCCACGGAAATCCCATCGCCTAAGATCATGTGGCCTAGAAAAGCCACTCGAGTCAACGAAAATTCACACTTGCTAAATTTTGCATACAGCTCATGATTTCTTAAGGTTTGCAACATGGTCCCTAGGTGTTGTTCGTGTTCATCTGAACTCTTCGAATATACCAAAATATCATCAATAAACATGATCAAGAACTAATCCAGATTTTCCTTAAACACTCGGTTGATCAAATCCATAAAAGCAACAAGGGCGTTTGTCAATCCATATGGCATTACCATAAACTCGTAATGACCATAACGAGTATGGAAAGCTGTCTTCGGTATGTCCTCCTTTCGGATCCTCAATTGATGATAGCTTGTCCTTAGATCTATCTTAGAGAACATTAATGCTCCTTGGAGTTGGTCAAATAGGTTATCAATTCTCGGCAACGGATACTTGTTTCTAATCGTCACTTGGTTAAACTGCCGATAGTTGATGCATAGTCTCAATAAATCGTTCTTTTTCTTAACAAACAGGACTGGTGTTCCCCAATAAGATGCACTTGGGCAAATAAAACCCTTATCCAATAACTCTTGCATCTGTACTTTTAATTCTTTCAGTTCAGACAAAGCCATCCTGTATGGTGCTTTCGAGATTGGTTCTATCCTAGGAGCCAACTCGACTACGAACTCTGTCACTCTAGCTAGGGGTAGTCTAGGTAACTCATTAGGAAAGACATCAAGATAATTTCGTACCGTCGCAATGTCCTTCAGGTTCGGTCCTTCCTTAGACGTATCACTCACAGACGCCAAATAGCCTCGACATCCTAACCCCAGCAACTTCGTTGCTTCCAAAGAAGAAATCAAGGGAATCAATGACCCTCCACGACTCCCTACAAACTGTAAACTACTAGCTCCAGTTGGATTGAATTAGACTCTCTTCTCCTAACAATCCAGAGTAGCTCATTACTTAGTCAGCCAATCCATATCGATAATGACATTAAAGTCATACATTGCTAAAATAATCAAATCAATCTTGCCTTCCCAACCGTCTATAATCAATTTATAGCTAGCACAACCTACTTTAGATAAAACTGAATCTTCTAGCGGAGTAGAAATAACAAAAACCGTTTCCAACGATTCTGGTTTTAATCCCACTAATTCTACAAATCGTTTAGCTATAAAGGAGTACGAGGCTCTTGGATCAAACAACGCATAAGTAGCATGGTCATGTAGAGATATCGTACATGTAATCACGGCAGGTGTGTCCTCCACCTCCTTCCTCGTGACTACATACACCCGTCCTTATGCTAGGGGTCTGTATTGATTGTCTTGCGAGAAGTTCCCAACTAGTGGTTTGGCTGGCGATCGTGGCATGAATGGCATCATGGGCCTGCGTGGGCAATCCCTCACTTGGTGGCCCATCTGACCACATTTGTAACAAGCTCCTATCGGAGGGGGACACGAGGAATTTTCATGTCTCTTTCCACACATCCTGCATCCTCTAAACGAACTTGGCGACGGTTTCCCCACACCGTCCCTTCTATTAGGCGGAAAAGGGTACCTGCCTCTCGCCATTGGTTTCTTCCCAAATTGACGATTGTCCTTGCCAAGCACGAGCCGTGATCTAGATGTAGTTGCCTTCTCAACAATATGCCTCTCAATCATCTGAGCTCTCTCATATAACTCATTGTAATCTTTTAGATTCACAAACATCATATGGTCTTTGATTTCCATTTTCAATCCGTCCTAAAACCTTTGGGCCTTTTCTGACGGGTGCTCCACCATCCAAGGTGCATGCTTTGACAACATTATGAATTTGGTCTTGTACTAGTCCATTGTCATATGATTTTGACGCAACCTCTGAAACTCAGCCAACTTCTGCTCTCTCGCGTAGTCTGAGAAGTATTTGCTCAAAAAAGCCTCCCTGAAGGTATCCTACACCATGGCTATACCCTAAGGAAAAACCCATCCTTGGGTAGCTTCCTACCAAGTGCCGACATTACCTTATAGTTGATAAATCGGCATGATCACATTTTCTTCTTCAAAGCATTGCAGCAAGGTGAACATCTTCTCCAGCTCCCTTACCTAGAAGGTCGCTAGCCCCGGAAAACTTAGGCGGCTTCAGCATCATGAATTGCTCCACCAGCTGATGCCTAGGCTGGTTACCAGTCCTAGGCCTAGTTACAGGAGCAGCTGCAACAGCGGCTTGGGTCTAAGCTTGCTGACCTATCAATGCCTCAAGGGCATGCATGATCCCATCCATCGTTGGATCTTTTGATGCTACCTCCCTTGTATTGGTCGGGACCTGTGTCGTTCTCTTCTTCTGACCTCTCTGATTTAGGGTCCTCACTCCAAGAGTACTCTAATCTGGACTGCTCATCTTGCAGGACTCTCCTAACCTATGCTCCAATTCCCCAACATGGAATAAGAAAATGAGACAACCCTAAAATAAATGACCTCAAGGGATCCTGCAATCAATCACATGCAAACAAACAAATTGTCTTTCCAACTAACTATCCCCACACACCATCTCAAGACCCATCGCACCTTATCACTCCATTAGCCAGCTAGGCTCTGATACTAAAATCGATGGGGTTGTCACGTCCCGACTCTTGAGCTTGTGGCAGCCTCATTTCACTTGAGGTCTAGTTGTACGATATCCTAGGTATTGTCATTGATCAATTCTTTTTATCTTATAATTATGCACATGCAGAAGTGAACAGAACTCCCAACCAACAATTAAAACAATAGGGATAGCAGTAAAGACATAGAGGAAAGACAAAACACCATTTTTAAATATTTGCAAGGTTAGCATGAACTACAACACATATAAACATGCCTTGTTATAGGCGAAAAACTTAGGCCTACTAAAAAAAGGACCGACTTGGCTAACCTAACACTGTACAAGTGGGGGAGGGCTTGTTAAGAGGGGAGTAGGCCATAGCTGCCTACTTGCTAGACTTAGAGAAATTGCCCTCTTCGATCCTCAGGTTGTAGATCTCGCCATCCAGGGGATTCAAGTCCATAGGATCCCAAACCTCCTTGGTCAGCCCCATAGGAGGGTCCAGTCCATCAAAACCTTGGAGGGTAAAGCACAGAATGTCTCCCATTTGAATAAACCATGCCTTAAAGACATGAGGTGTGTAATGGTCTCTTGACTCCTCATCGACCCACATGGTCGTCACGTGATGCTCGTACACAAAATTGTGACTGGGGCTGGCCGCGTAGTAATGGTGGTGCTCATGTCCACCGCAATGTTGAAGCGTACCGGGTACTACATCATTTAGGGCCTGAAAAGTTAACCACAATGGGTTGAGATAAACTCAGCAAGTTAAAGTGGTAAACCCCAGTTAGGAACTTCACTTGCCTCAGGAGTCTAACATACAACTTAATCCATCAGTCATTGCAACAAAAAATAAAGGATAGTTTGATAAACAGACACAACCACAAGTGATCCTACTTGGCTTTGGCACACGTGACTTGCAAAAACTGTCAATCATCTCATAATAATATTGGAAGACATGTAAATAATCAGAGCATTGCACAACGTTCACATATCTCAATGTCTACACGTACTCCAATTATTACAACCCTTAAGGCCTGTTGACACTTAAATTTTGGCGATTTGTTTTAGTATTTATTAATTGCATTGAAAAAATTAGAGATTAATTTCTAATCCCTTAACAAAAAAATTATTTCATTAAAATGGCATTGCATACGGACATTAGGAGCATTTGCATCACTAGTTTTTAAAATTAATTAAAAAAAATCGAAATTAAAAAAAGTGAGGAAAAAGGCGGGTCCAGGCTGGGCTTGCCTTTTCCTTCTTTTCCCCTTTGCATGGGCTCGGCCCACTTTCCTTTTTCTCTTTTTCTCCTTCCTTTCTCGGCCCGGCCCGTCCATCTTTCTTCTTGCTCCTTTCTTCTGCACGCGCGGGACCTGCAGCAAAAAGAGAAGGCAGCAAGTCAGAGCAGCAGCAAGTCAGAGCAGCAGGTTGCAGCAGAGAGGGAAGCAGAGCAGAAGCAGAAAAGCAGCAGCAAGCAGCAGCAGCAGCAAAGCAACGGCAGGAAGTCAGCAGAAGGAAAGCAGCAAAAAAAAAAAAAAAAAAAGGAGAAAAGAGAGAAAAGGGAGCGAGAGAGAGTGCTCGAGGGAGATAGACGGAGAGACCGAAAAAACAGAAGAAAAACTGAGAGAAAGAGAGACCGAAAAGAAGGAAAACCGGAGAGAAAAAAAGGACGGGCAGAGCGAGAGTGAGAGCAGAAAAACAGAAGGGAGAAGGCGAGCTCGAGGGAGCGATTAGCTGTCGCCGGAGGCCCGTCCGCCGCCGTTGTCCGCCACAACCCTTCCTCGAACCAGGTAAGTTCGGCTCCGTTCTTGCTCCGTTTTAGGCGCGCCGGGCCGGAGCTCGCGGCCGTCCGGCTCGCACAAGCTCCGGCCCTCGTCACCCTGGCACGTCGTTTTTGTATCCCTTGTATGTCGTGTTGAGAACTCCGGTGCACGCTCGAGTCCTAGTTCGGCTGGAAACCTTAGGATTTTGTGAAGCACGCCAGCTGTTCGCATGAATGCCTAAATGAAACCTGCATGATTGTCTTCGAACTTTAGCCCATTCTGAGGTCCACCGTTGCTAGATATGTCTTGTAGCTGTTTTGCACGCTTTCTTCTCGCTTCAAGTTCACTTTGTCGTGATTCGAGTTTTCGGCCATACGTTATGAGTTGGGTTCATTTTTCTGCAAGTCCTATCCCGTTCCTTCCTTTGTCCTCCTGGTTATAACAGATTGGGAGTCGGCTCGGCGTTGGCCTGAGCAACGACGGTGTAGGCGCCGGCAACGAATGATGGCGAAGCTTGTTCGTTTGGCGTTCGTTCCACGTTCGTTCGGTGGAGGAAATAGTCAGAAGCTGCATGAAGACCAGGAGCTGCAGGAACACGTGAAGAAGAAGACCATAAAAAATAGAAAAAATAGAAAAAAAATAAAAAATAGAAAGAAAATAGAAAAGACAAAAAGGGGCCAAAAAAATAAAAGTAGGGGAAGAGGATGGGCTTCGCCGTGGGCCTGCTTCAGTTGGGTTGAGTTTGGTCATGGGCCGGTTTTCTTAGTTGGGCTAGAAAAAATTAGAAATCAAAATTGGGCTTTTTTTTAAGAAATTCGAGTGGGCCCTTTTGTTTTGTTTTTTAGCGGGCTTAAGGCCGGTCCGGGTCCTTTAGCCCAACCCGGACCGGCAGGGTCCGAATCGGGTCTGTAGGGCCGGGTTTCCTGACCCGGTCCGGATCATTTCTTTTATAAAAATCCAAAAAAAAAAAAAAATTTCAGAAAATCATAAAAAACATAAAAAAATATTAAAAAATCATAAAAAATTCAGAAAATTCAAGGGAAATTCAGAATCTTGAAAATTTATAAAAATTTTCTAAAAAATATTTTTTTATAAAAAAATATTCGAATATATTAAAATATTGAAAATTCCAAAAAAATTCAAAAATCCCCAAAATTCCAAGATTGTTTTAGAGTTCCCTAAAAAGCTATAAAATAATTCTTGAACCATTTTCTCTTAAAAAATGTCGGAAAATCATCAGTCTAAGATTGTGCTTAAAATCAAACAAGTCTTCATGGCTTCACTTTAGGGTTTTAATCCCCTAATACAATTGCCCTTGATAGCATGCTTATAATGCGATGATTATGGTTTCCCTTTAGTTTAATTAGGATTTTAATTTATTTATCTCTTAATGTTAGGTGTTTACTTTTGCCTGCAATTTATTTAATGCTTTCTTCAATTGCTTTGAATGTTGTTTTGATGATTAGCGCATCTGCATGATCACCTCACATGTTAGTGGTTAAGTCTAAAATCAATCCAAACGGGCGGCTAAAATCTTTCGAAATGAACAAGATTAGGTACCGCAAGGGCACTAATTAGTTAATTAGTGTAATCAAGTCCCCGATCCTATAATCTCTGGTTGCGTAGAAAGTGAGGCCCACTCCCATGTCTCGCTTGGTTTCTAGCCGACCCCAATAGGCTAGTGGCGACTCCTCATTTGAAGATTTTCATGAACACTCAATGTCACGCGGGGTATGAGCTTGGGAGAGCCTATGTCTAATGAGGGTCCTAGACCCACCCTTGGGACAATACCCCTAAATCTATTTATTTATTTGGACATTCCTCTCCCCCATTCGGGACAGAAAAAATAGGTCGCGACAAGGCCATGATACAAGCTTATGGTTGGTGGTCAACTAGTCGTAGACCATGCATTGTCATCTTCCTTGAGGCATGGCGACATCATGGGCTATCCCCCACCGACGGCATTCTCAAAGGGGCATAAGGCCCGTCTACTACCGCAGCCTCGCAATTGACCACTATCATGCTACCCAATGGTCACGGCACAACCCCAATAGTGATTAGCGGTCATTTAGCTAAATCAGGCTATCAACTTTAATCTGACCATGCAACACATCATTAAGTAGTTCATTCTTATCTTTATTTTTGGTTGGTCATGAATGCAACATAAATCGTGCTCACACAACATATTGTTATGATTGGCACATGTATAATGAAATGTGGCAACAATTAATTATCACGTACAATAGTGCAATCCAATTACTCATGAAGAAATTCAATAAATCGAGCAATTTCGATTCCAATCAGTCTTCAATCATGCATTTCCCCATTATACATGGTTATAACTAACAATCGACACTTCAAGAAATCATAACCATCAAGAACAAATCAAATTCTAACAATTTTTCACTTTTGTGTGAATAGTACTGCGTGAACAGTAACTATGAATAGTAATTCGTTGAAAATTAATTGATTAAATAAAAATAAATAAACCTAACCATGGTTAATAAATTAACCTAACCACGATTAAGTTTCTAACCCCGATTACTTTAAAACTAATCTTAGTTACTTTAATTAATTAACAAATGTTACTTTATTACTAACTATGATCAATTAATCTAACCCTAGTCAGCTTAATTAAACAGCCTTAATTAACAAACTAAACCATAATTAACCAAGCACAAAATTTAACTAATTAACCCCTAAATCAGGATTAAGAAATTAACTAACTTGGGTTGGGAATCCGGCGGCATCGGCATGAAGAGGGGAAGGCAGGGTTAGCTTAGGGATAACAACGAACAATGAACAACGGCCAAAATCAGCCAAAATAGTGCCGAAACATTGTTCACACGGAAGAAAAGCAGATGGGCAGAAATGGCCAGACGGGCGGCCAACAGTGTTCAAGAGTGGCCAGCAGTGGTCAAGAGCGGCCGGTAGTGAGGAGCTAGCTTCTTGACTCTAGTGGCACCACATTGGGCTGTGGTGGTAGCTCCAACGGTGGCAACAAGGGCAGATTTCAACGGGAAAATAGCAAGGACAACAAGAAAGGAAGAGAGAGAGAGAGACTAGGATGGTGCGATGGGCTGGGGAGCAAGGAGGAGAGAGAAGGGTTGCTGAACTTGGACAAGAAGCTAAGACAAGCAAGAACAAAGCATAAACAAAGCCCACTTGGTTCAAAAGAAAAGGGCCAAAAGAGAAACCCAAAGGGCGAGAATGGGGAAGGAATTAGGCTAGCTTAGGCACTTCATGGGCTGGGCTGGATGGGCACATGGCCCATTGGGCCGACCCACCCATGGGCCCAAAACTAGGTCCAAATTTCCTTTTTTCGACACTTCTGAGTCCAACGGAAAATCCTAAAATAAATGAGGTGACGTCCAAATGTTTAGTTCTAACATCACTGAGAAGTCAGTTCTAGAAAATAGGATTAAATTCGAGGCTAAATTAAGCCAGTTGTAACCGTAGTACAATTTGGATTATTAAGAGCCCATTTAAGACTTTTTCTCATATTTGACCCATGGTCAACCTTTCTTTGATTTGCGTGTATGCCAATTCTCGAGTTAGGGACATCCCTCGATTGTCATGTGATCTCGGAAGCTCAATTGATAATCCCAAGTACCAAAGGAAAATTATTCGATTTAGCGTTATTCGTAGTTCGTATCGAAGTCGTACAGAAATCACCCGCAATTCGACTTCGTACTTATGCCTAATCAATTTATTTCCATTTCCCTAATAGTCTAATACTAGATGATATTGTTCTTGCCCAGGTCTTCATGGTCGAAGGGTTCGTTCCCAATCAAAATTGTGAGTTATACGCGTATCATTTCTAATCGGCGCCTCTATAGAATCCTTTGTCCCAAGAACAAATTACTTGGAACATTTATACTAACTAGGCATTCGACTAACATTGTCATTTTATAAAATCCCAAAATGGGGTCGATTTTCAAGATATTACAAGACTAATAATATCCCAATTTTTGTTTTTGATTAGAGCTCCTAATTCATCTTTTATTTCCTATTGCCAATGAGGATCCTTGATGGCCTCATCATAGGATGAGGGTTCCTGTTGCTCAGAAATTACGCTAATGTAGCACCTATGTTTGGGCCAAAGATGAGCAAAACTAACATAGGAAGAAATAGGATATTGTGTACCAAATTTTGTCCAAGGATGAGCAAATGTAATCTGCTGTCCATATAGATGGTCGAATTGTGTGTTATGAACGCTGAGGATTAACTATTACAAATGGAACATCATCGCATGAGCCAATAGAGGGATTACCCATTGAAATAGGAGATTTCGAAAGTATAGGTCTCTCAGATAGTGCTGGTGATGGATGACTGGATGCTTCATTGTCTATATCTGGTGTAACTCTTGCATCGACATCAAAAGATGCTATAAGCAGTGTTACCTATGAAGCATAATCATTGGTGCCTATGGAGAATCATCTTTGCTTAAAAATAGACGATGAGATTTAGCAAGATCATATTGTTACTACAAAGATAACTTATCTTAGAAAAGGAAAATATCTTCATGAAAGATGACATCTCTGTTGACAAAGAATCTTCCAGTGGATGGATCAAAAACCAAATATCCCTTCTGAAGAGCAAGATGCCCCATAAGTATGCACTAGAAGGCATGAGGTCCCAAGGGCCTACGGTAGATCCATAGCATAAATACATAAAAACATGGAGCTGACAAATGTCTAGATTTTTCCTAAATAATTACTCAAAATGAGTCCTTCCACTAAAATCAAACAAGCCGCTAAGACCACACAATCTCCTTAGAACATTTTTGAAATTGAGGCTTGATACTTAAGAGCTCGAGCAACTTCTAACAAATGATGGTGTTTTCTTTCTACAATCCCATTTTGTTGAGAAGTGTAGACACAAGAACATTCATGAAGAATTTCATTGGAAAGGAAGTTCGATCCCAAAGATTAGATCTTGCTCATCCAATTGTCGTGTACCCCGAGCCATTTGATTGAGCAAACAGATCGTGGCCGTCAATTTGAGAGGAATAAAAAACATCTTCTTCAGTGAGGAACCCTAGTGCCGTGCCTGGATTTTGCAAAGACCACCCATTATGAACCTTGACGCTACCATTCATTGCTCCGGCAAAGCCTTGGTTGCAAGGACAGCACAATCGTCCACCTAGAAATGATCAAACAACCAAAATTATACCACATCATCAAACAAAACTAATTCAAACAAAGCAAAGGGTTAATTTTGTTGAAATTAGCCTATAAAGAAAATTGTTGGAAATTGCATAAGAAGCCGACAAAAAAGGAGGAACGAAGCCTTTCTATTCCGGCAAATGCTAAGGTAAATTAGCCTATAAATAATGACCATTTTCAACAAATTATGAGGGCTCTAAATCATATGGGAATTTAGGAAAAGACAACCAGTTATGCAAGTATTTCCTATTGTCTTATGAGCACTATTTTGAGCAAAGCATGGATTATCGATTCAAGTGCTAGTAACCGTATAATCCGTGATGAATGTTTCTTTTCGAAACTTGACAAGTCCTCAACACATACCTTCGTTCATCTTCCAAATGGTAGTGATACTTTAGTTGCTAAAATGGGGGATGTTAAGCTTAGTCCTTCCCTCACACAAAAAAAAATGTTCTATTCATTCTTGATTTCCAGTTTAATCTCATTTCCATGACTAAAATTTATGAAGATAACTCTTGTCGAGTCCTTTTTTATTTTGACATTTGTCTCTTTCAACCCCTTTCGAATGGGACATTGATGGGCTTAGGTAGAAATCGTGAGGGACTCTATTTCTGGACCACATTTCCAAAAACTTTTCCTTTCAATAAGAGCATCTCATGTAATGCCAATTATAATAAAAATATCTCTTTATCTCATCAGCATCTAGGCCACAATGCTACCTTTCCTCATTGCACTTCACATTTAGGGACCATATCACACTTCACATAGTAATGATTCTCTTTTTTTCTAATCATTGTGGATGATCACACTCAAGCAACTTGGGTTTTTCTCATGCAATCCAAGGCCCAAGTACTTTCTCATCTCAAGAATTTCCTTATCTTAATTAAAAATCAGTTTAACAAATCCATGGCCAAGATTTGGCTCCAAAACAGTAAACACAACTTATTTAGGATGAGCGAAGACCTTGTAACCTTGTTTATTCTTTCATGGCTCGATATTGACCCAAGGTAGTCTCAAGTCCTTCCAATTCCTCTTTTGCCATTTTAAGTTCATTCCATAGAGCCTTGTTTAAGCTCCGACAAGGCTTAAGTTAACAAGAAAATCTTAGACCTATTGAGCTTCCTGTACATTTCTCTTAGGTTTTCCAAAAAATTCTCATGTCTTCAGTTGGGGGTATTCCGATGGTGACCTCTAGCATGAGGCAGTTCCCTATCTAGGTTCGCAGAAGTTGAAGTACTTCCTCCATTGTCGTGCAAGTCAATCATCGGATGGGATTGGAATGATGCCATCTAGAGAACCGTCTTTATCTTTGGTCATAAGTGCTCATCGGATCTTGCGAGACCATACAAAGTAATTTTCAGATCTTGAAAGTTATTGCGTGATGAGGTGGAGTTCAGGCCCATCGGCAGCGGATGTGTATAGTGGATCTCTAGGTTTTGGCCTGCGGCCGACGAAACTTGCAAATGGAAAAAACCGAGTCCATAGCTCAAGTAGGGATTTCCTCCGAAATTTGGTGGACCCGATCCATTGTGATGCGTAAAGGACCAACCTGGTCCATATCCAGGACTGGGCTCGGCAACATGTGGTGTGCTTTCTGCTGACCCACCATTCCTTCCAGGCTCCATGGGGTCTACTTGACTGGCGCAGGTATCCACTCAACGTTTGGGCTTGAAAAGAAATGTCCAGGACTAGATTGAATGGGCCTTAAAGAGGAATGTATAAGGCCCGACTGTTCCTCATTATTTGATGGATTTATTTGATGTTCCACATGGATATTGTCTCCTCTGATTGTTGAAACTCTTCATCACCCTCGGACACACTGGAATTTGAGCCCTAGTTCTTCAACATGATACCTCCCTATGGAAAAAGCAAGATGCTGGTGCAGAAGCTAGGCTAAGGCAGAAGGCTTTGATACCATGTCAGAGAATAGAAAGCTCTCAGAAATTGGGAAAAATGTGTGTTGCTTTCTCAATAGTTCAATGTGTAATTACAACCCTATTTATAATACAAGAGGTCTAAATGTATAAGGAAAGAAAAAATATACACAATAAACCAAAAAGATTCCCTGCGATCAAGATCAATTAGTGTCGGCGACAGTATCTTCAACAAGCTAGTGGTTTCATGGTTTACTTGTTTGCGTAATGGGAAGTAATCTTCTCCGAGACATGGCATTAGTCGCATTCTTTTCTTGTTTTTTAACATCTGCTACTAAACCATTAAGCCAATATGGAGTTCAACTATATAACTATACCTAGTCTTGAAAAAGGAAACAAAAATGAAAATGCCATTTACTCAAATCCCTAATTCTGAAATCTCTTCTCTCTCACTTCACACCTAAAATGGCACCCCTATTATAGAAGCAAAGATACTTCACATCTTCTTAACCTGAAATGTTTCGACAATAAAGTTTCCCTTTTTTGGGGTACCCTCGGAAACAAATTCAGTGAAAACCATGCGGGAATTGTAACTCAAATCCCTTCTTGCCCACGAATCATGCACATAATTGCATTGGTGTTAATTTAGTCATAAACTTTTAAATTGTATAAACCTTTTGATTTGATATCAATTTAGTCATTTCAATTAATTTTGACAAGATTTTGCTACACTTGTCAACTTACATGGCACAACTGACTTTAACGTAAACAATTTTTAATAATATTTTAATATTTTTAGAATTTTTAATTTTTATTTATTCTTTCCTTTTTTCTCTTTTTTTTTCCCGCTTCCATTTCTTCTTTCTCCAATTGGTTGCCAGTTGGCGACTGGCCAAAGGTGAAGCCGACGAGCATTGCTAGCCATTGGGGCGGCTCGCCCTCGCCAATGATGACAAACCTTGGCTGAGGGTAGCCTCATGCTAGGTGGGTTGGCTTGCCTTCACCGGATCCAATGAGGTCAAACCTTGCCTAGCCACTAGCAAGGCTCAAGCTCTCGCTAGAGACCACCAAGTCAAAGGCCACAACTTTGCCTATGGCCGATGAGGATGAGCCCTTGCCAAAGGTTGGGCAAGCCTCACTTGCGGTCACCTTTGGTTGATCATCGAGGTCTGGTGACCGACTAAAGGAAGAAGGCAGTTAAGGAAAAACAACAAAAAAAGACAAGGAATATATATATATACACACACATATATTATATAAAATTTTGAAAAAATATTAGAATATTATTAAATTTGTACACATTAGTGCCGGTTGTGCCATATAGGTCATGTTGGCATCCACGTTAGCAATATCCAGCTAAAATTAGTTAGAAAGACTAAAATAGCTCTAGGTGAAAAGGTTTATTATTGAATTAGATTGAAATTTATAGGACTAAATTGGAGGAGTTTTCTAATACTTTTCCCAGAAAAAAAAAAAGGATTTATTTGGCACACTAGCATCTGGGAAGAAATATGCAAAACAGGCGAATCTATCATATTTCACTAGAAAAACATTTTATGGAAAAGTGATCGCGGCTAACATAAATCATTTGTGTTTCAAGATAAAAAAATAAAATAAAAAAATTGTGTTAACCCTTTTGAGAAAGAGGATAATCAATGAACATTCTCGGCGAAGCGCGCTTATCAAATTTGACCTTGACATTGATGGTGCGCCCTTACACAAATAGTTATAAAAGAGCGTCTTATTAAAAAAAATTTCATAAGGTGTTTTACCATTGAGGATTTTGGTTGGCGTCCGATTAATGAGATATGCCATTAGTGAGAATGCAGTCGCCGCAAAATTTTAATGGAAGATTGGCTTGAAAAGGTAATGCATGTGTAATATTGGCAATGGCAGTATTTTCGCTCAACTTTAACAAATATATTCAATGGTTACAAGAAAAGTCATCGACCATGGTATAAACTAATGTGCATTCAACAGAGAAATTTCTCAATATGTCCCCTAATCTCAACACGAATTATATCATAACAAGCAGATGATGAAACTTGACTACTTGGAAAAGATGAGATTGTTTAGCGGAGTAACAAAAATTTTGCATATACATTTATTTGAAAATTTGATGCTAGTCAAAACAAAAAAAGACAAAAAAGAAAAGAAAATTAGATGCTAGAACCTGAAGAAGAAAAACATAATAGTTTGGTTTTTTAGATTTCTAATCAGGATCGGGTTAGATAGGATTATATACATTTATTTGAAAATTTGATGCTAGTCAAAACAAAAAAAAAAGACAAAAAAGAAAAGAAAATTAGATGCTAGAACCTGAAGAAGAAAAACATAATAGTTTGGTTTTTTAGATTTCTAATTAGGATCGGGTTAGATAGGATTAAATAAAATAGGATAGGATAATAAATTAAAGAATTTTGCTATTTCCTATTTACTGTTTGGTAAATCGCATTAATAAAATTTTATTAAATAGTAAACTGTACTTATACACCTAAAATACCTAAAATATATATAAATATGAATATGTATATTAATATATTAAATTTACATCATAAGTAGAATTATATTTGAATATATGAATATAAATTAAATTAAATTTAAAAACTAAATTGTTATTTTCAATTTATTATATTATAATTCAAATATTATTTATATTGAAATATAATTTTAATTTTATTAATTTAAGAAATTTGTCGTTCTAGAAAAATAACTTTCTTATTATGGATATGAAAATCCTATCTACATTTATCTCACCTCCCTCAAGAGATAATTTTATTCAAACTTTATTCTTCTTATTCCCAAATTTATTCTATCTTGAATAGGTACCAAACACAAGATATGATAAATTCTATTTGATCTTAAATTTTATCCTAACTAACAAATGCAGCTAAAGAGGTTGAAAAGAGTTGACTTGAACAACTAATGGACTTTGTGATTTTGCTAATAGACAGTTGAGCCACAATGTTCCCCATTTTCATGATGTGCCCACCCACTCCTCTAACACAAGTGAGTTTCAATGATGAAAACTTCATATCATGGCATGTGGCTTTTTTGAAGTTTCAAATTGTGCATTAATAGCCATTAGCAGTGCTTTGGCATAGTTATGCTGAGCGACTAAACCAGGGGGTTGAATCTGAAAGTAGCTACAAGGAAAACATGTTCCAAAACGCAAGTCAACATTCTTGCAACTTAACAGTTCGAGTGTACTAGCACAGGCAAGGTGATATGCATTTCACTTTCTTAATTTATGATCTAAACAATACACTATGTTTTCCTTTTAAAATCACTCCAGATGACATTTTGCATATTAGGAGGAATTAAGTCTTGCAGTAAGGTGATTGGATTAGTGCCAATGGACTCGGCGTAGTGCTGCAATACGGTTGAAAGGGCGACGCGCAGCGCCAGGACGCCACTAGGCTATTGGACTCTTCGGGATCATAGTCTCTCCGGGACAGGTGAGGATGCACACTGCTGACCGTCGGAATTGCTGGCTGCTTTTTTGAGAGACTGCTGTTGTGTAGGTGAGGCGGTGGAGGTGCTGCAGGGCACGGAGGCGTGGCAGTTGCTCACGGGGCAGCTGCTGGTGCAGGTGGCACAACGGGGAGGCTAAGGGCGGAAGTAGCAGAGGCGGGGAGGCCCGACAGCGATGATAGCTAATGGGAAAGAGGATTTGTTCCTCTTATACGTGCCTCCGTAGGTCTTCATTGTGCTCTGCCTTTCTATATTTTCTGAGCATGTAAAAAGAGCCCACCGTAATCATAAGTCTAGGGCTTTTTTGTAAGATTACTTTCCTATATTGAATTCAAGACATATATGATATAATTAAGAATTGGAAAGCTCTCTTTAATGGATTTAAATTTTGATGATAATAATAATAATAGCTTAATTACTCTCCAAGTTCACTTGTAATTTAATTTCCAGCTTGGCACACCCTATTTTACGATTTTCGGTCGTTGTAGGAGGATTGCGGTCTTGTCCCAATTCGCTACTTCATGGGTCTAATCCAATTAGTTAAGCTCATTTCCCTCCTTGCTTAAATCCCTTAGGTCCAGTCTAATGCAAGTAAATGCAACCGAGCTAATATTTTTGCTTAGGGGTAATGATCAATCTCTAATTTTTCTTTGCAATGGATATGTAAATGAGTCGTCAAAATTTAGGTATTAATACTAGTATTGCTGAAAAATTAAGTCATGATATTGTTTTAAGAGAGACACCAACCCCAACATTGATCGTTCTTTTCTGCTCCATAATGCAATTTTTTCTTGTTCTAACTCCAACAGAGCATGGTAAACAGCCATCAGTACCTTCTTGGACTTCTATGCATTGTCTGTATCTTTGTAAGTACCTCTTTCATGTTCAAAGGTTAAGGTACCCATTCTTTATAAATAGAGGCTAACGCCAATCCATTGGGATAAATTCCTGAAGACGCGTCGACAGTTGTCGGAGTAACCATTCGAGGTGCAATTGTTTTTTATCAGAGTCAGTCTGAAGAGGCTGTCGGCGTGGTTGCCAGAGCTTTTCATCCAATCTTTCGCTTTTTTCTTTGTTACTAACAGCACCGAAACAAGGTATCAACTTTGCTTTTCAATGTGTTGTGACTTTCATTTACCTTATCAGAATCTTGGCGTATATTGCATCCTTTTTCATTAGGCATTGAAGTTCAACTCCTGTTTATCCACCTCCAACAAGACAAATGCCTGATTCGATATCCCCTCCAGTGGATGGAGGCCGGACGGCTGATGATCTTACGACGCTCGAGAATCTACACTGATGCTTAATCCTCCTACCAATCTGGCATACATAGTATCTACTGAGCACCCATCGTGAAGAACCTTCTTGACACCGCGACCAATGGATCCAATCAATATCAAAGCAATACCATGTCCAAAATTTACCAACACTTATGTAGGAACTATTCTTGAGAGGGCCATGAAAGTCTTACGTTCCAGGACTACTAGCTCCACCAGTGCCACCTTTCGGTCTTCATCAACATCTATTGTTACAAAATGAGGTACTTAGAGCTAAGTGGACTGAGTTCCTCCAACTCTCTAAGGGTGGCTATCCATCGATTGTAACTGATCCAATGGTTGAAGAGAAGGTCAAGGGCTTTTTAGGTGGGCTATGCAGAGGTAATATTCGCTTTACCAAATGTCCTAGTATCAGTAAACATTGTGAAGAGTCCAAGCCCAATTCCTGAGTGGGTTCAAGACTTATCAGCAAAATTGCAAAAAGACTGCTGTTACTGAGGAGGTAAAGACTAAAGTGAAGGCCAACCATGATGCCTCAAGAACTGTAAGTGATGAGAAGCCAAACTTGCTATCCAAGAGGCGGATCTCGAAAGCAACTTGCTGAGGTTTGATATAAAAGGGAACTCAAGAATGCTGACATAGCTCGGGTTAATGAAGCTCTGAAAAGAAGAAAATCTTGGCGACCATGATGCGTTAATGAAGGAGAGAGAACAATTTACAAGGAGTTGGCTAGGCTAAGAAATATCAAGAACCAACTATCTCTTGAGAATTGTTAACTAGAATGTAACACGACTGTTTTTAAGATAAATGTGAGGAATATTCTGAGCAATATGTAATCCCGACAGATAGTTTAGTCAAATTTTTTCACTATTCAGTCTTCTCTCGATATCTTTGACTTGGTCACATATTGTGGGGGTTGCACTATGTTGGCGTGTTGAGTGGGCCGACCGCCGTCGTGATTGAAAAATAATTGCCCGAATTCCAAATGAAACAACAGCCTGTCTTCCAAATGTGGAAGTAGGAATGCCAACGCGTCATGGGACTCGCTTTTGATTTTTCAATTCCATTGGAGTTGGGGTTGAATATTTCGTATTCGTCTCCCGACTTCTTCATTCTTGCGATTCAATCTTTCCGGCTCTCCATTCCGAAATCTGTAGCATCACCATTCACTTGCTTACTAACGGAAAACCACCTCGACCAAATATGCATAATTAGTAGGGGTGTCAAAAAGACCCGAGCCGACCCGACCCGGCCCGGGCCGACCCGACCCGCCCCTAAACTTAGGGTATTTTCCGATACCGGCTCCATACTCGGACCCGACCCGAAAATACCCTAAATTTAGGTCGGGTCGGGTCAAAACGGGTCGCACGCAAGCCTTTTTGACACTGGTACCGTTCGTGCGTTTTGATCTTCATCCGTTGAGGGAAAATGATAAAGTAAGATAAAATAAACAAAAGAAAATAAGTTTTTATCTTTCTCTGTACGTTTTGGCTCTCAACTTTCTAGAGTTTTTGAGCTAAACAAGAAATTAAAACCAACCTTGTAAAGGGTCATGCTTTAGTCCGACCCGACCCGACCCGACCCAACCCTTTTGTTTGGGTCTAATGCATTTCGGGTCGGGTCGGGTCGGGCCAAAGCATGACCCTATAGGATTAGGGTCGGGTCGGGTAACATCAAAACCCGACCCGACCCGATCCGTTGACACCCCTAATAATTAGTGTCCTCGATTTACCCTACCTATGTCCGGATTTGATGGATTTGAGGTCAACTGCAAACCCCGTTCCTCAAACAAGAGAAAGAGGTAGGCCAATCGAGTTTATACTCAAAGCACGGCGGGGCCCAACTATAGACGTGCTCTCCCATTTCTTTTGCTACTGAGAGAAATCTTTCAATTGGCTCTCCATATCATATCCTCACCGAATCGAGTTTATACTGAAAGCATGGTGAGGCCCAACTATAGACGTGCTCCCCATTTCTTTTGCTACTGAAAGAATCTTCCAATTGGCTCTCCCATCTCATATTCTAACCGAAATCACGAAGTTAACAAGCTTGATTAATGAAATGCCATTAAGTGGATGTAAAAGGGCAATATGTAAATCATCACAGTCGGTCTAATCCAGTCCTATTTTAGGACCAAGTAGGTTGATTTCCAATTTCACAGCTGGGGAACCAACCCTATTTGGTCTGGTTAGTTCCCAATTCCAAGGTGGGAATCAATTCATCTTGAAACCGATCACTCTTATTTGGCTACCCTTTTCATGAACTAGCGAATGCCATTTTCTTTGGGAGATTCAAAGTAGGTTAAATTTTGTTGGGTAACAATAGAATCTGAGTAGAGGGTTGAATAGGTTGAGTGAGGTTAGTGAAAATCTTTCGCAAAATAATAACAATCAACAATGCAAATGGTGAAAGGTATGAACTAGCATGTGTGAAGATAGTGCATTGAGGATGCGGATAATGAACATTGAATATAAATCACACAATAGATTTATAATGGTTTGACTTTATATCCAAGTCTAAGTCCACTCTCCAAATTAACAACCCAACAACGACTCACTGGTAATCAGCAATGCAAATTACAACTAACAAGTGTTGTCCCTTTCACAAGATAGTGTGAGATTTTGTAGGACCACTACTAACTGTCCTAAAAGCTTAAACTGTTAGATGAAGACTCGGTTTGATATTTAATTATTATATTACTTTTCCTCACACTTAGTCTAGTCTTTTTGCCTAGTGCTAAGGGTGGACATAATCAATTGGGGACACAAATGGGTCTAAAAAGATTTGAACTCACAACCTCTAATTCTAATACCATGTGAAATTTTATGGGACCATTATCAATTGTTCTAAAAACCTAAGTTGTTAGAAGAAGGCTCGGTTTAATATTTAATTATTCTATCATATAGATCACATTATTAGGACAAAACCACTTTACTTACACTTGTACACTTGACTATAAGCTATTACACAACTAATCTTTATAGAGAGAAATTAATAGAGAGGATTTCTAGCATAAGGACAACCACAATTCCCCTATCCAACCTCTTGTAAGGTTCACAGATCCATATTTGTAGAGTCTTTTGTGACATCTCTAAATTAACTCACTTAAGGTATTGTCTACTTTGATCTATCCCATTTCAAACCTCACAATTTTATCCTTCTAGCGTACAAGCAGGAACTTTCCCAAGAGGTCACCCATCTTGATAGTGCTCTAGCTTGGACTCGCTTAACTTTGAAGTTTCAAAGCAAAGCTTGTCATTACATCAAAATGCACCTTTGTGAGTTAATTCCAATTTTCACATATATATTCCAAAATCACTCTTCTCTTGTTTGGTGCATAGTCCGGTTCATTCCTACCCCATTTGCCATCCTAGAAGCCTACCATGAGCTTCTCCTTATCGAGGCCCTTTTGCCTCGGTGACTACTCCCCGCCCTCATCGGATCAGGTTGTTATAGGCCCACCAGCTTCTGCCTAGCTCATCCTCGAATCACACACCTACTGGAGGGGTTTTTACTCTAATACTATATTGTGACATCCCTCGATTAACTCACTCTAGGTATTGTTCATTTTGGCCCATCCTATTTTGAACTTCACGATTTTATCCTATTAGCATATAAGTATAAATTTTCCCAAGAGGTCACCTATCTTGATAGTGCTCTAGCCTAGGCTTGCTTAACTTTGGAGTTTCAAAGCGGAGTCTTATCATTACGTCAAAAGGTGCCTTTGTGAAATAATTTCATTTTTTACATATATATCCTAGAGCTACTCTCCCCTTGTTTGGTGTATAGTTCGGTTCATTCTTACCCCTTCACCATCCTAGAAGCTTGCCATGAATCGCTCCTTGTCTAGGCCCCTGACCCTGGAGACCACTCCTCACCCTTATCGGACCAAGTCGTTACATCTTCAATCCAACCATTGAAGACCTACCAAGATACCTACTAGTCATTTGAGAGTCGTTGGAGACCTATGCTTGAATCAAGATTGCTCATATAGTTGCTTCCATTGACTTCTACACATTTTGGATAATAGAGTTTACTAGAGTTGTCCCATCGCCTAAGGGCAAAAAATTGGTAGGTGCAGATTGTGCATGAGTTGATGGATAATCTCCGATGACTATACCAATGAAATGACATGTGATGATAGGATTACTGATCTTTCCACCTTTATCAATAATCAAAGGCCTTCAAGAACACTAGCTTAACATAGGTACCTCCAAGTCACCATGCGATACCACTCCTACTGGTGCTCGTTCACCCTATCCATCACAACCTAGTTTCTAGTCTTTCTTGATACAAAAGAATCATTGACATATGTAAAGCTAATTTACCAAATGCACTCACCATAATAAATATTAATAACAAAGATTGTTTTGAAATCATCAAAATTCCATATGGATCTTGCTATCTTTAGGGAAAGAACTATACAAGTGCCATTACTTTTTAAAAAATGTTCACTTATGTGTTATGACTTTTTTGAATGATCACTTGATTGTCATAACTTACAAGAGTATCACAAAAGAGCACTCATCACATGTGCCATGAATTTTGATAACATATCGATAGAAAAATTAAGCACCAAGTTGGTGGTCGTATAAAAAGTATGGCGTTTATGGTGTTCTCCATCCTTTTATCTTTTGTAGCTTCTTCATCAACTTTGGACTCAACCCTTGGACCGGACGGCAAAATCGAACAAGCTTTATCCTTTTCCTTTTTGCACAGATTATTTTTTTCTATATTGGGAAATTTAGCGTCTCAATTTGTCGTCCCCTTATAAATATGGATTTTGAAAAGTTCTTTTTTCTTCATCGAAGTCTTGTCGCCGTTCTGGGCCAAAACATAGAAAATTTCTAATTCCAGCTGGACATGCGGGCCAGCTGCTTCATAACTCATGTCACACGTACGCCGAATTACTCACTTTATTTGCGGATAACATTTCATCTTGATGCAGGGATTGAGATCTTCAATTTGTGAATATATAGATAAAACTGTCTATTTCAACTCATTAGAAGTACCTTTTAAGTGTGATCACTTAGTTGGAATCCTAATATTAAGCATGTATTTATGAGAACACTACTATAGGGGGCGATCTTTTGAAACCTACTCAACTACATATTAGAAGCAAAATCGTGAGGGTCGGTATGCGGCAAGTCCAAGCAAAAAAGGCCATGAGTGAGTAAGCCATGGTATCAATATGTGGTATTAGAGTAGAACATCCTCTAGTAGGTGCCTAGTTAAAGTTTGATCCCCACGAAATTAGTGGGACTATAAGGACCTAGTTTGACAAGGAAATGGAGTCGTTGCAGAGGCTAGATAGCCATGTGGCTTGTCCCAAGCTTCTTGAATGGTGAAGGAGACGAGTCAATTGAACTGCATTCTTAGCGAGGGATAGTGTTTATGTGTAAGGTATATATAAACTGAGAATGTCTCATAAACGACACCTTTTGGTAACAACTTGCCTTTGTACTGAAACTCCAATGGGTCAAAGCACTACTAGGACAGTGATCTCTTGCGAAAACGCATGCTTATACTCCAAAAGACAAAACAATCATGTTTAGTATGAGACATATTAAAGCGAACAATAATTCCAGTGAACTAGAATAAGCATCATGCTTATTCACTAAACCACAACTCAATTAAGTTACTACATTTTCAGAATATATGTTGGTTTCCGATTGAAGTGAACAAATTGTTCAATAATATGTAAGTTTTGCATTGAATAATTAAGATCAAAATTGTTGGGTGCGTGAAATAGAAGTCCACTACCTTTCGTATGGGGAGATCACTAAAAGGATCCCAAGTTGGAGCCTATTAGCGTATCTAGTTAAAGATCCACCTTCACTCAAAAGAGTTAAGCTAATGAATTTAAAAGCTTTAAGCTAATGAGTTATAAGTTAATTATAATATATTAACTGCTTTACAATACACCAATTCTCCGACACGGATTTCACTAATACAATCAAACGTGCATTGTAATAATCTTCCCCCACATAAGAGCTCAGTATTAGGGTTTCTTCCCTTGCTTAGAAATCAAGTCCAATTCCATCAATGAAACATTGGATAGATTTGGAGACCCTATCAATCGACCATAGACTCTAATATCTATTTGGGGTGAAATAGAAGCCCGATAAATTTCATCTAGGGAGATAACCAAGAGACAACCCCAAGTTTAAACCTATTAAATATCCAGTTAAAGACCTATGTGCACTAAAAAGCTTAAAGCAATGAGTTATGAACTAACTATGATTTATTTTTTATTTTTTTATGTTTTTATATTTTTTATATCTAGGATCCAGCCTGGCACACCTTATGGGTGCTCACGGCCACCACCGGCCCGATCAACTAACGGAGACCACCGTCAATACCTAGAGGGAGGCTAGCACAAGACCCCACCACCATGGCCCCCCACTTAAAACATGTATGGCAACGCGGAGATTCGAACTTTCGACCTTGTAGGAGATCTATTCACACGTCTCTGCCAACGCAGCTGTCCATCGGTGGGTGAACTAACTATGATTTATTAGTTACTCTACACCACAATAATTCTCCAATGTGGAATTTCTCTGACGTGATTCACACATTCTAACAAAAGTTAAGATAGTTGATTAGTTCTTTGACAAATTGTGCCATTGAATAAGTTCAAGTTTGAACTTCTGTAAATATTGGAATTCCATTCGATCATATAATTATTTTTTTGGTCAACAACATACTTCATCTCGATTGCTCAAAAGTCACAATACAATCATATAAGGGGCCTCTAAACAAAAATCCTACTCTAACTCAAAGACAGATTATTCAAACACGTTAAAGTCTATCACAACGTAAGAAGACTATTAATAATTCTCCAAATGGAATTGGGGATAGTCAAACACTTTGTCAAGCACAATATTTTGGAATTTTATTACTGATATTAAAGAAAAATTCATGGATAACTTATAGATACCATTTGGCACGCAAGCAAGGCCACATGACACGGTCTCTAGAATCTATGCTTATAAATTTTTCCTCAGGCGGCGACCTACTTATAAATTTTTCCTCAAGCAAGGCCACATGACGCGTTAAAGACAGTTATCACAGCAATTTCAAGAGCAACATGGCCTGGATTGGAGGTCATCGTTCGGCCAAATAATGCTTGACCAATTCAAATTGAAAATAAGTGCTAAATCACAGTAAACTCTCTTAATGAATTACAATACACGCTCATCCTTCGTTCGAATAACTGGCACCTCGCATTCACTCATGCACAAACCTCTATATAAACTCAACCCATTTCCTCGTGAACGCACCACAAAGCATACGGCACAAACCAAGAATAGTCCTCATGGAAAACCAAGTGAGGTTTTCAAGTTGCAGGGGCGTGTCATTTGGGATTAAGCCCCGTGTAGATCCATTTGCCATTGCTACACCTCAAAAAGCTCCCGAGATGGCCAACTACGGAAACAAAAGATTTTGGCTTCCATGGCCTCAGGAAACCTCGTCTAGGTCACTCCGTCGTTCCTGATTCAGCGATCAACGAGCAAGGCGAGCAGCCACTTTTGCGATCTCGACCTCAACGACGATAATGGCGAAGAAAATGATTTCGTTTTGCAATTGCTCCAGGAAGGCACTCACTTTGTGCCCAAAAAACACATGGAGCAAAAGCAAGCCGAAGTGGTCGTAAAAGTCGACCTTCCTCCCTCGAAGCCCGCCCGGGGCAATGAGTCGTCGAGGCTGTCGGTCATACTCCTCGACCAAGGGCTGTTCACGGTGTACAAGCAGCTATTCATCGTATGCTTGACCCTGAATGTCGTTGCCCTCGTCCTCGCGTCGACTGGTCACTTCCCTTATGCGAGGAACCACGCCGCCCTCTTCTCCATCGCCAACATCTTTGCGCTCACCCTGTGCCGGAGCGAGGCCTTCTTGCGCGCAGCCTTCTGGCTTGCCGTGAAGCTACTTGGCCATTCGTGGGTCCCGCTCTTTGCGAAGACCGCCACGACATCCCTACTGCAGAGCCTCGGGGAGATCCACAGTGGGTGCGGCATCTCATCTCTTGCGTGGCTGGTCTGCGCCCAAGTCCTAACCCTAAAGGACCGGGACAACTCGTCGCCCGAGATCATCGGGTCGCGTTGGCCATCCTCGCGCTCATCGCCCTCTCTTCGCTGGCGGCGTTCCCCCTCGTGCGCCACCTGCACTACAACGTGTTTGAGCGGATACACCGCTTCGCAGGGTGGTCAGCCCTCGGCCTTCTCTGGGGGTTCGTCATCCTCACCGTCGCGTACGAACCAAGGACGAAGAATTACAAGAGTGACGAGTTGGGGTCGAGGTTGATGAGGCAACAAGAGTTTTGGTTCACGGTGGGAATTACGGTTTTGATAATAATACCGTGGGTGACAGTGAGGAGAGTGCCCGTCAAGGTGTCTTCTCCTTCTGGCCATGCCTCAATAATCAAGTTCCAAGGGGGAGTAAAAGCAGGTATATGGTCTTTTGATTTTCAACTTCAAGATGTCAAATCTTTAATTTTCGTTTAGTGAGTCAATCGTACGTATTTTTCAACTATGAGTCGTTTATTTAAGAAAAAAGAGAAGATTTCCAGGGTAAGTAAATATATATGAAATGCCAGAGTTTCTTAACATGGTACTTCTTTCTTCCTTCTCTTGTTATCATTTGATTTTCAAAGAATTTATCTTCTCTCACTATTTTTCTGACAAAATAGGGATATTTATTGTTAGTCTAACTAATGAATATATACATTTATTGACGATGATCGCAACTACGAATTGAAAACCTTGTTACATCACAAAATGCTCTAACTATGTTTTACAATATTTCATTTTTCCCATCTAATTAAGAAAGTGGTATCCTTATGTCACGTTCAAGCTGAGTTTGATACTTCCTAAAGATGCCAAGACCTGGGCTTTCACGATTTTTAATTTCTATGGTAACTCGAATCTATTGGTAGTTTTCTTAGATTGGGAGTTTACATTGGAATTTCTTTTTAGCCTAAGGTTTATATTTGGAGTTTGAATGCGTCATACATATAAGCGTACTTTTTTAACTGCAGGCCTATTAGGTCGGATCAGCCCATCCCCGCTATCTGAGTGGCATGCCTTCGGCATCATCTCTGACGGCAAGGATGAGCACATGATGCTCGCCGGAGCCGTTGGTGACTTCACACAGTCCCTCGTCACCAACCCGCCAACCCACCTCTGGGTCCGCCAAGTCCACTTCGCGGGCTTACCTTACCTTGTCAATACGTATGACCGGGTCCTGCTGGTTGCCACCGGCTCCGGCATTTGCGTCTTCCTCTCATTCCTCCTCCAACCGTGCAAAGCGAGTATTTGCTTATTGTGGGTGGCCAAGAACGTGGAGCAAAACTTCGGCAAGGTGATCAAGGAGATGGTAAGCTGCCACCCGAGAGACAAGGTGATTGTGCATGACACGGCAGTGCACGGTCGGCCAAACGTGGCTGAGATGAGCGTGGACACGGCGAAAAAGTGGAGCGCTGAGGTGGTGATCGTCACGAGCAACCCCGAGGGAAGTAGGGATGTGGTGAATGCGTGCAAGCGCAGAGGTATTGCCGCTTTTGGTCCCATTTGGGATTCTTAAGTAGATTGAACATTAACATTGTAAGTCTCATTGTGCGTCATTCACAAGTTATTTTTCCTTCTTTCTCAAGTGATGGTTTGAGTCTCACTTTGTGTCCGTCATATTGCTAGTGCGATCGCATTATTAAATGGTGGAACTGTAAAGAAGCACACACTTTGGTTTGGTAGTATCTTTTATTTGATTAATTTATGTACATTGAGACTTGTTGTATATGCTCAAAAACTTACGGGAAATGCAAGTGATATTTGTATTATGATGCCAATAATGTGATCCCACGTTTAGTTTATTATTGTGCATATTAATTAATTTTTTCGACGTTTCATTGTTTACATTAAGTTGCATGATAAATGTGGTGATTGCCCAATTTTAAGATAACCATTTTGATGAGAGCGAAATGCAAGTGATATTTGTATTATGATGCCAATAATGTGATCCCAAATTCAGTTTATTATTGCGCATATTAATTAATTTTGTCAATGTTTCATTGTTCACATTAAGTTGCATGATAAATGTGGTGATCGCCCAATTTTAAGATAACCATTTTGATGAGAGCAAATGCAAGTGATATTTGTATTATGATGCCAATAATGTGATCCCACATTCAGTTTATTATTGCGCATACTAATTAATTTTGTCGACGTTTCATTGTTCACATTAAGTTGTATGACAAATGTTGTGATCGCCCAACTTTAAGATAACCATTTTGATGAGAGATATTATTTGAAGGGGCTTGAATGGGGATATAAATAAGTCTAAACCAAACCCTCTCGTTATGGAATAATCCAATAATTAGAAAACACACCATTAACATTCGGAGGGTAACTAGTTTAAAATAGGGGTATCAAATGGGTGGGTCGGGTTGAGTTTGAGTCGGGTCGAAAATGGTTCGATCCACATTGACCCATTTAACCCGTTTTGACCCATTTTCATGCAATATAAATTTAATAACCCATACTCGACCTGACTCATACGACCCATTATCGACCCATATTACCAACATATATTAATATTTAACTTAATTTAAGAAAATTTACTTCCCCTTATTTAGTCAACTTTAAACTTTTCATATAAATTATTTGAATAAAACTTTCACATCAAATTTATAAAGTAAATTAAATAATAAAAAAATTAGTAAATAAAGAAATGTGGATACCTATAAATTGAAATAATTTTTGGAAAATAATTTTTTTAAAAATCAATTTTTAATTATTTAATATTTGAATTATTATTATTATTATTTTCTTTTCTTTTCTTTTTTTCTTTTTATTTTCCCTTTATTTTCTCTTTTCTTTCTTCTTCCTTCTTCTTCCCCCTTTTCCTCTACTGGTGCCGCCCGACGACGACTGGCCAAGACGTAGGCTAGTGAGCTCGAACTCAACCAAAGCCAACAAACTCGAGGCTCGGCCGATCTAGGCTCTGCTGATGTCGTTGGTAGTGATCAAACTTGGGCTTGCCCAGATCTGGTGAGTCGCGAACTTTGTTATAGCTAGCAAGTTTGGGGCTCGTCTACCCAAATCCAAGCGAGCCAAAGCTCGGCCAAGGTCGATGACCTTGTGGCTCATCTGTTTAGTAGGCCGAGCTTCGGCCAGCGAGCTTAGGGCTCACTAATCCAACCTCTGTCGTGACTCGCTGGCCTAGATCCAAGCTGAGCTCCAGCTAGCAACAGCAAGCTCGAGATCAGTGATAGTGGCGGCGGCATGATGCCGAGATCAGCAATGGAGGTCAAGAACACATAGAGGAGGGAAATGGAAGAAGAGAGATGATAGATGTACCTAATAACTCACTCAATCCATATTTGACCCATATTTAACTTTCACTTAACTCATATTTAACCTTCATTTAACTCATATTTGACCTATTTAACTAAAAGTGAGTCATAATATGAGTTTATGACCCATATTGACACCTCTAGTTTAAAACACCCATTTGTCGATCATTCAAGGTTTTGCAAATCTAAGCATCAATCTATCTTCATCAACAGCTGGAGGTTAGTATAGAATTTTTCACGTTTGGTCTTCAATTCTGATTATCAGGATCTTTAGTCTTCCGCAAATCTCTAATAATTTGCATATGACATTTGTTTGGACTTGATCATGAATATTGTTATCTTTTACCGTTAGAGATATTATTATACGAGTTTATGGGAGCTCGCAAGTGGCTTGATGATTTACTTGTTTGCGTTAGTAATCTTCTCCTTTCACCAACGAAACATGGCATTAGACACGTTCTTTTTCTTTTTCCTTACATCTGCCACTTAACCATTAAGCCAATATGGAGTTCAACTGCATAACTATATCCAGTCTTGAAAAAGGAAAAAATAATGAAAAATCTTTTACTCACTTTTGCACCTAAAATCCACCCTAATTATAGAAAGAAAAGCACTTTCACATCTTCTTAACCCAAAATGGCCGCTGTAGGTGAAGATAATGGCTTGCCTAGGCGTAGGCCCAATAATAAATACGTGACATATGGGATAAACTATTAATTAATTACCAATGCATTTAAAGTTAGCATGCTGTATATGTCTAGGATAAAATTTGCAAAGCAAATGAACTCCAATCACCTGCTGTGCTACTGTGAGGACCTAGCGCATGAGGTGATCGCCGAGTGCAAGGATTCGTGTAAGATGCGGCTTTGTCATAAAATTGAATAAACAGGAAATTTTTTTTATCATCGATACAAATATTCAAGCATACATTGCTGTTGCCAACAAAACCATTTTCCCTTGACTAATTGAGAGATAGGAAACAATTGAAATATGTTTTCTTAATCATTTATTTTTCGGGAGATGAAAGGAATTAAAGGATTTTATCATTTTAAATTAGCGTGCTTTCAGCCCATAAGTCAATTGACCAAAAAAAACTCTTAAATCAGATTGCAACTGCGTAAGAAAAAGTAGCTTCCATTTTTGGTTAGGGATTTCCTTTGCGATAGGGGAACTTGCTTGATTAGATATGCTTGTTGATAGGGGCGGGCACAATTCTAGGGTGGAATCGAGAATTGGAGAACCAGACTGATGGGTCTAGTTCAGTTCCCAGTTCTATGAAGGGATAAGTAAATTCTCGGTTCCACTTTTTTAGGAACCGCTGGTTCTCGATTCTTATAAAAACCAGAACTGAGAACCAAAACCAAAACAAGAACCTAGGGACTAGGAATCGGGAACTCGAACCCTGAAATAGCCAAATCCTAATTTAGCTTCATTCTTCCCCTCCACCTTTGTCATCACCTCCATTTTTTATTTTATTTTTGGTTCTTGTTGGTACCCAAAATTGAATACACCTCACATGCCAGTCACGTGAGTGAAGTTCACCTCGAATCCTCATGAAATTACATATGAGATCCCATTATCAATTGTCGATGGGCATTTGGAAGGAAGCTAAGCTATCAACAATGAGAAAGCCATGTGGCTAAATATCATGACGTGGATTTCAGCAATAATTTGCAAAGGACAAAAGGTGCAAAGGAAAGATAGTTGATGATCAAAAATACAATTTGAAAAGTTATCCTTAACAAATGGAAGCACGATTAGAGTAGTTATAGGATGAATTGACGGAAGAAAAGGAAAAGTGTTGAGGACTGAAGCAATGGATCAAGTTGGTAACCACTCAACGGTTACAAAAGTATCCCTATAAATACCTAAAGTCCTCCAATGAAAAGGCTCCCGAACAACACAACAAAACATTTTATATTTTCTTAGTTGTTTTAGTCTAGCTTAGCTTAGTTATAGCTTTAGGCTTCCATCATTGATTCAATTCCGGCAAGCGTCATATCCCAGATAGTGTTGTTGATTAGATTCCAGCACTGTTTGATTTTGTCTAGTGTCGTCAATTAGATTCCAATGTTGTGTCCTTGCCACCTAGCTACATATATCGATGTTTACCACTGTGGGAAGTGAGGCAATTTTCTTGAGGGTTATCACTCCAGATTGGGTAGATGAGGGATGGGGTCGACTAATTCCTCATCCATATGTGGCCTAGTTTGTAAGGTTTGAAGGCCCTATGAAGGACCCATGGGGTGACGTGTCGGATGGACGCTCTTGGCTGTTGACTTTTTGGACTAACCTGACCTCAACCTGCTAAGTGAGGAAGTAGATTAACCCACCTTGCCTTATATCTTTTTGGTTGACTATTGGAACAGTGCCCACCTATAGGGTTGTACATGTAACTGCTCCTTAAGGCTAATATGGTTAAGAAATAAAATGACAAGATTGCTTTTGCATTATTCATCTTTCTAACTATCCTTACTGTTGTTTTTTTTATCGGAGTTTAATGTTTTATTTCCGCATGTGCATAATAAAAAGAATGGTCGGCAATGCTTCTTGGGACATTGCACTCATTTGACCAAAGAGAATAGGGGTTATAGTGTGCTCAGGGGTTGGCGGCATGACGGCTTCTTTCAAAATAATTACTCTATACAATATAAGAACAATCGGTACAGTGAAAATTATAAAATTTCCTTAATATTATTTAATAGGGACACTTGTTCTTATGCAATCAATGATAAAATCATTATTCATTTAAATTGTTGAATTTATTTCTGCTTTTTTAGCTAAAGATGAAAAAAGATCTATTAGAACTTGGAACCAACCTCAAAAACTGTAAAATGGTAGGTTCTAAGATCCAGGTTATGATGGATAAGTTCTAGCTCCAACAAATGAAGAACCTGTTCCCGAGGGCAGGATCTAGGTTCTAGGCCTAACAAATGAAGAACTTATAAGGAATCTAGAACTATTTACCCTTACTTGTTGAGAGGTTTCCTTATAGGATTAAGTTTCTGATTACAAGAAAAAGCAACTTCCATCTCAGGGCAAAATTAAGATTAGAAGATAATGTTTCTAGAAGGTTATAGGGCTTCTCGTACTCTAAAAACTTTGCTTCTCATAGGTTGCTCTTGAGTGACTCTTTGATTTTGGGCAAAAGGATATTATGTACCGACATAGGAAATAGTTTCTCATATCTCTAATATCTTATCTCAAAGTCGTTCTTCCTTTTATTGGCTAAAAATTATAACATGATTTTTTTAGCAACCTGCGAACCTTAAAGGAAATAACCAAAAAAAAATTCTTTATTATGCTTCTAGCAAAAACAAATCCTTAATACGATTATGTTTACGTAATAATTTAAATATGCATTCTTGGGGGAAACAATAACTCCATATACAGCATACAAGGTCACTGAAAATTGGAATATTATTTGTCGAAATAATTAAGTTTGACCAAAAGAAGGATGAAAAGTTTTGTATTCTTTTGAACTTTTCTTTACCAAAAAAAAAAAAAAGTTTTGTATTGTTCAATTATTGCGGTTGACTACATATGCTTGCTTCCGTTTGAAATGGTCAATTTCATATACGTTATTATATAAAACAAAGAGGACATTCTATTTTGAGGAATCATACTCATTTTCTTTTGCAAAATATCATCAATTGCTTATCTTATAGATAATCCATCACTAGAGGATGGTAAATTCATTATTTCATTTTATCTCTCACATAAATTAATATTTCTATCTTGTAAATATTTTTGCGCCCAAAGGTATTATATCATGAATCGTTTTTTCTTCTTTTCATGTATACATGAAATGTGTTCATATTATATTAGTTATTTACTTACTTGATTTATGATTCTAATATTTCAAAATAAGGCGAATTAGTGAAACGTTCTCAAGGTCCATTTTTTTCGTATCCGTATAGGAGTGCATCTTTACTAGTCCATACAAAATAAACTGTTAAGACTGCTCAAGCTGGTAATAAATTTTAATTGGAATGTTTGAATTAGGTGAAAGGGTAGCATACTTGAAAGCTACACCACCAAAAAAGAGTAATTTTATATTATAACTATCGTATTCCTTCTACAATATTGATAATTTGGTGCTAATATGAATTTTTAATGTGTAGATACAATTTTTTTTTAATCCCTGGAAATAACTAAACCGTAAACCCTAAAATTATTTTCTTCTCTTTCGCGTGATTTTATGATAGGTCTTCCAAGCTGGGGGCTTTATATTATAATGAATATGGACCATTTCGTCGTGGGCCACGTAAGTTTAAAAGTATTCTACGATATATATTTAAGAATATGTCCTAGTTTATAAGGCACTGTAAACTAATCATGACACATCTTTTTGTATTTTATCCAAGCAAATGACGACGAAATGACGATCTCAATAATCCGATATTCACGTACATTTGCTTTAGACGAACGCCCCAAGTTTCAATCATCTTTGACCTCGTCAGATTTTGCGTCTCCATTAGCTATCGGAATAAACTGGTGACCTGGAGACCGATCCAGAACCAGGAGCGACAATGCTATAAGACTTTTGTTTTGACCGAGTCTTTTGGTTTTTCCCCCTATCGTCTTCCAAATTTGTGACTGCCCCCGTTCCAGGAACTCGTCAAAAATGCCATTCACGTGACGGAGAAATGATGCCATAAATACCATAATCTATTTTTAAAAAAAATATTCACTCAGGTTTCATAACTCTTAAGAGCAACAGCTTAAGTGTTGAAACTTATAAAAAGACATTAACCACAAGTAACATGAATTTGGATGTCACATCGGATTTTCCGGATGCTCGAGTGATCGATTAAAAAAATTATGGCATTGAATTGAGCTTTATATCTTTTTTCCCTTTGATCTTTTGTAGCTTTTAAAATTCTAACATCAACTTTGGACAACATATGTTGGACCGGGCGGCAAAATTGAACGAGCTTTCCTCCCGTTTTTCCGCATGGGTTTTTTGATTCAAAATGGACATGCGGATCGGCTGCTTCATTACAGACAAATTAGTCATGTACGCCAAAATTCACTTTATTTGCGGGCATTATTTCGTCTTGCAGGGATTGAGATCTACCATTTGTCAATATATGGACAAAATTCTGTCCGTATCAACTCATTACAAGCCCCGTTTTAAGTGTGTTGATCGTGTTTTTATGAGAAAATTGCTAATGCGGGCGATCTTTTCAAATCTACCTAACTACTAATTAAAGAGAGAACTGTGAGAGTTAATATGTGATGAGCCGAAGCAGAGAAAACCACAAGCGAGGAAGCCATGATGTCACTATACGGTATTAAAGTAAAAGACCCTCTAGTAGTTGGTATGCAGTTCAAGTACAATTCCCACGACAACCGACTTGGTCGTAAGGACAAGATAGCCACGTGGCTTCTCGCGGGATTCTTAGATGGTGAAGGGGAAGAGAGCCACCTGAACTGCGTACTTAACAAGGGAGAGTGTTTATGAGTAAGTTATATAAATTAAGGTGGTCTCACAAAAGACGCCTTTGGGTACGAATTTACTTTTGTATTGAAACTCCAATTTTAAGTTTGTTTATGTGAAAACTGAAAGTGCTACTAAAATAGTGATCTCTTGAGAAAATGCTTATTTGTACTCCAAAAGACAAAATAATAATGTTTCATTTGAGACGGGTTAATTAAAATCAAAGTTAGGCTACCTAATTTGTTCTCTAATGAGAATATCTGCCATTGGATATCATGATGCAAAGGTGTCTTCCAATGAATTTCTCGTTTGAACTTCTGTGAAATTGGAATCCAACTCGATCATATAATTTTTTCCTTGGCCAGCAGCATACTTCATCTCGATTGCTGAAAAGTCACAGCACAATCACCTAAGGGGCCTCTGAACCCAAATCCTTCTCTAACGAAATACTCACGGACATATTATTCAAACACGTTAAAGTCTATCACAACGTACGACTAGTAATATTTCTCCAAATGGGATAAGGTACGATCTAAGACTTTGTCAAGCTCGACATTTGGATTTTCTTTGTTTTGGACTGAGAATTACTGAGAAGTTCATGGATAAAATATTGAGGAGAAGTATACTAGGAGTGTCAAATATTATGTACGGCACTCATTTCAAAGTCAAAAAGTTTTCATTGGTTTACTTAAGTGCCAAATTAGAGCAAAAATGATCACTTAAATGTCACTGACGAAAAATTATGACCAAATTAATTACGTGGTCTTTATAATTAATTTGTTAATATGATTTGGCAAATGTTTTAAAAGATATAGTTCACGTAGACTACAAAAACCACGTCGCACAACCTACATGGCACAACATTCTTTCTTCCCATCTCCGCGTCTCACGCCAAGACCAACTTTATGTCTGTTATCCCCACTCTCACGTCTTGGTCCATTCTAAACCCTTGGTCCACTCCCTCTATTATTGTTTGTCTCTGTGCCGTGGAACACCATATGTCCATCGAGTGTTTGAGGAAATTACTTCGATGATGGAGCTGGTTCTTTTTCTTTTGATTTCTTCAACGCTGCTTAGTGATTAGAAAGAGAGAGACGGAGGGAGGATGAGAGAGAGATTTGGTCATCGGGCCGGCTTAGGGTTTGAAATTGAGATTATCTTTCAATTTGGGGATTTAGGGTTTTTATTTGGGGAAAATGTATTATATAGCATCATTTTAGGGTTTAGCTGCTTACTGGACTCTCCAGTGAGCCACATCAACTTTAGAAACTAATATAAAAAAGCCATGTCGGAATTCCAGCCAAAAAGATTGAAGTTTACACTGAAAAGATTGTTCTTCAAAATATTTAGCACTTAAGTGATCCAAAAAAAACTTTTAACACTGAAATAAGCGTCGTGCACAATTTTTGCCATTTTTACTGTTCTTCTCTGTAAATTATTGATGCAATTTGGCATGCAAACAAGGCCACTTGACACGGTCTCGACTATATCCATTCATAACTAGTTCTCATACGCGGACCTACTTATGTGACGCACAGTGACCATTACCGCAGCAATTTTAACTTCTTCTATGGAATTTTGACTTTCAAGAGCGGCAACGCCCGTGGTTGGTAGCGATCGTATGGCCAAAAGATGCTTTGCTTGACCAATTCCAATTGAAAGCGATTGCTAAATGACGGCTGACTCTCTCGATGTATGACTCATGCTCGCTCATCCTTCGTCGGCATAATTCTCACTTCGCTGTAGCTCATGCACCAACCCTCTATATAAATTCAGGCCATCTTCTCATGAACACAACACACAGCATAGTGCTCAAACCAAGCATTTGTCCTCATGGAAAACCAAGTGAGGTTTTCGAGTTGTTGTGGAGTGGCATTTGAGATCAAGCCTCATGCAGATCCATTTGCCATCGCCACACCTCAGAGAGCTCCCGAGACGACCAACTACGGTAGCAAAAGATCTTGGCTTCCATGGGGCTCATCTAGGGTCGCTCCGTCGTCGCTGATTCAGCGATCGACGAGCAAAGGGAGTAGCCACTTTTGTGACCTTGACCTCTATTGAATTTTAAGACGGATATGGATCGAGCAAATCGGATAAAATTAATCGGAATGAAGGAAAGGAAATCGGACACCGAATTTATGTGGTTTGGTCCGAATATCAGAACCTACGTCCACGGGGAGAGCAGCACAGAATTCCACTATAGAACCAAGTGATACAATGGAGATTACACCCACTCGAGTACTCAAACACTCACTCAGTGTTTCCCAGCCCTCAATTATACCTAATAACTTACACAGTGTTTAGCTCCTCACAATTCTCAGTGAGATTCTCACTCAAGGAATTAAACAAATTCTATTAACAAGAATTTAATTGGCTAAAATACCCAGATGTAATTGCAATGAAAAAATCTCCCTTCTGCCGAGAGCTTCCACGCGTTGCTCGCGCTCTTCTTGCTCTCTCTTTCTTGAGCTCTCTGCTCGACGGCCTCCGAAGTCCTCCTTTTAATGACGTTGGGTGTGCATGGCCATCATCCACCCAAGGAAAAAATCTTCTGCCTTCCCTCTTTTCTTTATTCAATAGAAAAAGACAAACAAAGCCCACAAAATATCACAAAGGAGGAGAAGGCATTCGGCGCCTACAAAATAGGCTTATGAAGCCACTCACCAATTTCCATTTTTTTATTGCATGCATGCATGTGCATGCATTTATGAAGTGAAGAAAAATTAGCCATGCATGGACTTTTCTTTCCTTTCTCTTTTGTGGGGGTCTTCATGCACGTTCACTTCCCTTTGGTAGAAGACAAGAAGGAAACATTAATTTAATGCTTCTTCCATTATTTCCAAAGTCCAACCTCCAACAACCTTTTGGACTTTCCCTTTCAGACTACACGCTTCCATCCATCTGCACGCATTCTTTAATTGATTTGCATTAGACACGCATGGAGGAGGTAACAAGATCGCGTCGAATTAATTCTTGATTCGCACGTGATTGAGTTCACATATTCTTGTCAGTTTGGTTTTATTCACCCGACTCAAACTCGAGACATATTTTTAACAATCTCCACCTTGGCTCGACATTTGAGCGAAATCACTATCACTTTCGTAGAAATCTCGTTGCTACTCTCACACGGCCCCAATGGGCTCAACTTGCAAAAAATGCTTCCAAGTTCAAGCCACGCTTGAACTTTGCCATAACCGTGGACCTCATCAAGACACCAACTCCACCTGCATAATTAGCTGCTCCACAAGGATTTTCCGACATAATCTCCTGTATCACAGATAAAGCAAAACCATCATTGCAAACGTATTTGACCAAAGTTTGAACACGCACCTTGTTAATTTCAGCAGCAACAGCAACCGTTGGCTCTACCGACTCCACCTCGCTACAAGCATCATCCGTGTCGATTATTCTGCTAGTACATGCTACCTCATGAGTTTCTGGTTGCAACTCCACCTTGAGCTAAACACCGTCCATATCCGTATTAACACTGCCACAAACACTTCTAACTAGAAGTACTAGAGACTTGTCAAAGGTAACTTCCTTGCTGTCAACAGGTGAATTTATATTCGAGCACCACAACTGATCGCCCCGCTCACCTTGTGCATAACCATGGAATATGCACCTTGCCCTCTCATCGAGCTTACCATCACTCACTTGAAAATAACACGGGCAACCAAACATTCTAAACATAGAATAACTAGCAACGTTACTTGACCACACTTCTTCAGGAGTCCGATAATCAACAGCAGTCGATGGGGATTTATTTACCAGGTAGTAATTAGCCAGGATTCTCCTAGAAACACCAGCACTAGAGAACATTTTTCGGGCCGTCTCTAGTAATGTTCTGCTCATCAATTCTGCAAATTGTTGTGGTTTACTAGCACTAGTGCGGTGTTTCACTATGCCCTCCTTCATGCAGAATTTATTTACCAGCTCCGTGCAGAACTCCATGCTCTTGTCAGTTCGCATATGCTTGATCGACTTACCAGTCTCCGTCTCGATCAAAGCTCTCAACCACATGTTCCTGACACCAGCATCAGACTTGTGCATTGGCACAACCACCCAGGTCTTCCTCGAGCGATCTTTAAACTCTTGAACAGATGCATCCGACGTCTCTAGGGCAAAACCTGTCACTGTCTTACCTTTAAGTTCGTATAGGTCACCGTGCTTGATTCCTCTCATTATCACCAGGGCACCTCGAACAACCTTCAGAACTTCACCTTCTAAAGAAAACCTACAATTAGCTGAATCTAGAGCACCCAAGGAAATTAAGTTCTTTTTCAATTCTGGAACATGTTTTACTCCGGTCAATTTCCTCACAATATTATCATGCATTCTAATTTTAACATCACCGACACCCACAACATCGCACTCAGCATTGTTCCCCAACTGGACTTTACCACTACCCATGCACTGATAAGTAATAAACCAGTTCCTATTTGGTATAGCGTGATATGAACAACTAGAATCCATTATCCATCCGTCAAATGACGAATCCTTAGTGACAGACAAGACACAATTGACACTATCAGAATTATTTTCAACTACAGCAGCAACATCATCTGTAGACTCAACTCTAATTCCCTTACCCTTTTCATTTTTCAGCCTAAAACAGTTTCTTTTACGATGCTCACTTCTACCACAATTCCAACAGACAACTCCACTAGTCCTAGACTGACTGTGTCTGTTCATGTTTATACTATTCCTGTTAATATGTGTACTAGTTCTTCCTCTACTTTCACCTACTAAAGCAACAGGTACAGGTTCACCGGATTCTTTCCTACGAATGTCTTCACTCAAAATCAAATCGCAAACCTCATCAAACATCAAGCTTCTTGACCCAGAGGAATTACTAATAGCAATAACAGTAGTATTCCAACTATCAGGTAGTGAGGATAATAAAATCAATGCACATACCTCATCTTCAAAGGTAATCTCAACTATACTAGACTGATTAACGACCTCGTTGAATTCGTTAATATGCTCAGCAACCGATGTACCTTCGCCCATCTTTAAATGAAATAGACGTCGCATCAAATAGACCTTGTTAATTGCAAAGGGTTTCTCATACATATTCGACAGAGCTTTCATCAATCCCGCAGTGGTCTTTGCCTTCACGATGTTAAATGCGACGTTCCAAGACAACGTCAACCGAATAACACCCATCGCTTGTCTATCCAGCAATTCCCACTTGGCATCTTTCATCGAGTTTGGCTTCTCTCCATATAAAGGTAAGTGTAAATTTCTTTGGTACAAATAATCTTCAATCTGCATCTTCCAGAAGGCAAAATCCTTCCCATCAAACCGATCGATTCTCACCTTTCCTTCTTCCATTGCAACCGATTCGCCAATCTTGGCTCTGATACCAATTGTTGAATTTTAAGACAGATATGGATCGAGCGAATCGGATAAAATTAATCGGAAGGAAGGAAAGGAAATCGGACACCGGATTTACGTGGTTCAGTCTGAATATCGGAACCTATATCCACGGGGAGAGTAGCACGGAATTCCACTATAGAACCAAACGATACAATGGAGATTACACCCACTCGAGTACTCAAATACTCACTCAGTATTTTCCAGCCCTCAATTACACTTAATAACTCACACAGTGTTTAACCCATCATAATTTCTAGTGAAATTCTCACTTAAGGAATTAAACAAATTCTACTAACAAGAATTTAATTGGCTAAAATATCCAAGTATAATTACAATGAGAAAATCTCCCTTCTGCCGAGAGCTCCCACGCGTTACTCGCGCTCTTCTTGCTCTCTCTTTCTTGAGCTCTCTGCTCGACGGCCTCCGAAGTCCTCCTTTTAATGACGTTGGGTGTGCATGGCCATCATCCACCCAAGGAAAAAATCTTCTGCCTTCCCTCTTTTCTTTATTCAATAGAAAAAGACAAACAAAGCCCACAAAATATCACAAAGGAGGAGAAGGCATTCGGCGCCTACAAAATAGGCTTATGAAGCCACTCACCAATTTCCATTTTTTTATTGCATGCATGCATGCGCATGCATTTATGAAGTGAAGAAAAATTAGCCATGCATGGACTTTTCTTTCCTTTCTCTTTTGTGTGCTCTTCGTGCACGTTGACTTCCTTTGGTAGAAGACAAAAAGGAAACATTAATTTAATGCTTTTTCCATCATTTCCAAAGTCCAACCTCCAACAACCTTTTGGACTTTCCCCTTCAGACTACACGCTTCCTTCTATCTACACGCATTCTTTAATTGCTTTGCATCAGACACGCATGGAGGAGGTAACAAGATCGCGTAGAATTAATTCTTGATTCGTATGTGATCGAGTTTATATATTCTCGTTAATTTGATTTTATTCACCGGACTCAAACTCGAAATATATTTTTAACAATCTTAATGACGATAACGATGAAAAAAAGGATGTGGTTATGGAAACGCTCGAGGAAGGCACTTTCATCGAGCCCGAAAAACAGGCGGAGAGAAAGCAAGCCGAAGCGGCCTCAAAGATTGACCCGCCTCCCTCAAAGCCCGCCCGAGGCCATGAGTCGTCGAGGCTGTCGGTCATACTCCTCGATCAAGGGCTGTTCACGGTGTACAAGCGGCTGTTCGTCGTTTGCTTGACCCTAAATGTCGCTGCGCTCGTCCTCGCGGCGACTGGTCACTTCCCTTACGCCAGGAACCGGGCGGTCCTCTTCTCCATCGCCAACATCTTCGCGCTCACCCTGTGCCGGAGCGAGGCCGTCTTGCGCATCGCCTTCTGGCTCGCCGTGAAGCTGCTCGGCCACTCGTGGGTCCCGCTCTTCGCCAAGACGGCCACGACCTCCCTCCTGCAGAGCCTCGGCGGGATCCACAGCGGGTGCAGCGTCTCGTCCCTCGCGTGGCTGGTCTATGCCCTAGTCCTAACCCTAAAGGACCGGGACAACACGTCGCCAGAGATCATCGGGGTCGCGTCGGCCATCCTCGCGCTCATCGCCCTCTCCTCGCTGGCAGCGTTCCCGCTCGTGCGCCACCTCCACCACAACGTGTTCGAGCGGACGCACCGCTTCGCGGGGTGGTCGGCCCTCGGCCTCCTCTGGGGGTTCGTCGTCCTCACCGTCGCGTACGACCCGAGGACGAAGAGTTACGAGAGGGGCGAGCTGGGGTCGAGGCTGGTGAGGCAACAGGAGTTTTGGTTCACGGTGGGGATTACGGTTTTGATAATAATACCGTGGTTGACGGTGAGGAGAGTGCCGGTCAAGGTGTCTTCTCCTTCGGGGCATGCGTCCATAATCAAGTTCCGAGGGGGAGTGAAAGCAGGTATGCATCGATTTGAATTTTATTTTTTTATTTTTTTATAAAATAAGTATTTATAAATTTCCAACCAACAAACTGTACAAGAAAGGGATACAAGGCACAATCTTGCACTCAATAGACAACTGTCACTTGAGTGAAAGGGAGCCAAGTATGCAACAAGGGGGGGCTAGGTACAAGCTGCAACAAAAGAACCCTGGCTGGGCCCTCGATTTGAATTTTATCCATCTGCATACATTCGAAATGTTAATTTTTTTTTCCTTTCGAATAGACCCTGGGCTATATGGTCTTTTGATTTTAAACTTCAAGATATCAAATTTGTCAAGTTTCGTTTGATAAGCCAATCGTACTTTTTTTCAATTATAAGTATTTTATCTAGTGAAGAAAATGAGGATTATTGGGGTAGGTTAATCTAAATGAAATGGCACAGTTTCTTGACTTTTCTCCTTCTCTACATCAATAAGATTTTCAAAGAATCCATCTTCTCTTAATATTTTCCTAGCAAAATAGGCTATCCATTGTTAGCCCAGAATGTGGGCCCCAGAAGATAAAAATTTCAACGGACTAATTAAAATCTTGCTCCATTATTATATGCTCTAATCAAGTTTTTACAATATTTAAAACTGATATTCATGTTGAATTCAAGTTGAGGTTGATACTTTATAATAATGCCAAAACTGGGGCTTGCACCAATTTTATTATTTCCAGTAACTCGAATCCATCTATAGTTTTCTTAGATTGGGAGTTCATATTTGGATTTCTTTTTTGACCAAAAAGTTCATATTTGGAGTTTGAATGGGCGTACTTTTTCAACTACAGGCATCTTGGGTCGGATCAGCCCGTCCCCGCTATCCGAGTGGCATGCCTTCGGCATCATCTCCGACGGCAAGGATGAACACATGATGCTCGCCGGAGCTGTCGGCAACTTCACGAAGTCCTTGGTCGCCAACCGGCCAACACACCTCTGGGTTCGCCAGGTTCACTTCGCGGGCTTACCTTACCTTGTCAACATGTATGACCGGGTCCTGCTGGTTGCCACCGGCTCCGGCATCTGCGTCTTCCTATCATTCCTTCTCCAACCGTGCAAAGCGAGCATTTGCTTGTTGTGGGTGGCCAAGGACGTGGAGCAAAACTTTGGCAAGGAGATCAAGGAGATGGTGAGCCGCCACCGGGGCGACAAGGTGATCATGCACGACACATCGTTGCTTGGGCGGCCAAACGTGGCCGAGATGAGCGTGGACTCGGCGAAAATGTGGGGCGCTGAGGTGGTGATCGTCACGAGCAACCCCGAGGGAAGTAGGGACGTGGTGAATGCGTGCAAGAGCGAAGGTATTGCCGCTTTTGGTCCCATTTGGGATTCTTGAGTGGATTGAACATACATAATTGTACGTCTCATTTGCGTTGTTCACAAATTATTTTTCTTCTTTCTTAAGTGATGTTTTAAGTCTTATTTATACCTATCATATAACTAGTGGGGTCGCATTATAAATCAATGGTGGAACTGTAAAGAAGCGCACACTTTGGTTTGATTGTATCTTTCCCTCAATTAATTTAAGGTTATGTACATTGAGACTTGCTATATAAGTTAAATTTAATGGGAAATGCAAGTGATATTTGCATACGACATTTTCTTGGACATGATCATGACTATTGTTATATTTGACCTTTAGAGATATTATTACATGGCGACCTTTTAAACCTTATATAAAGAGTTTATGGTAGCTAACTATGTCAGAGAACAAAAAGCTTTTGAGAATTGGGAAAAATGTTTATTGCTTTCTTAATATTTCAATGTGTAATTACAGTCCTATTTATGATATAAGAGATCTAATGTATAAGGAAAGAAAATATATATAATAAAGTGAAAAGATTCCTTGCGATCTAGATCAATTAAGATCAATTAGCATTAGCAACAATATCTTCAATACCCCCCTCAAGCTTGGCGGTATACACATCAAGGACACCTAGCTTGCTTAATAGATATGAATGTTGCCTCCAACATAAAGCCTTGGTAAAAATGTTTGTGGGTTATTCTAGTGTTCTTATTTCTCTTGTTCTGATCATTCCCTTGGATCTTGTCTTGGATGAAAAGACAATCGACTTCTATGTACTTCGTCCTTTCATGGAAACTAGGTTTATTGCGAGTTTGAATGCAACATCACAAAACAAGACCATGGATGCTTTTACCCATATAGCAAGGTCTTGAAGAAGGTCTCTTATCCCAACCATCTCACAACTAGTCTTTGCCATTGCTCGATATTTTTCCTCGGCAGATGATGAAGAAACAATCGATTGTTTCTTCATCTTCCATGAAAGTGAAGAATCTCCTAGTTTTATATAGAAACCTATAACAGATTTTCTACTCATGGAGCAAGTAGCATAATCCGTGTCACAGTATATTGTCATCTCCATGTTGTTGTCTCAAAATAACAATATTCCCAATTTGGGACACCCATTCAAGTATTTTACAACCTTTAATGTTGCATTCATGTGAGATTGTCTTAAGGCATGCATAAGTTGGCTGAGAATCTATACCACATAGCAAATGTGTAAGGACTCGGGTCTATCACTGTGTAATATTGCCTGCTTTGGGCCAAGGTCCGCACGGTTTTTTTCTCTGGGCTTCACCCAAAAACGCGTTACACAAGATACAGAATCCAAGCCTTATCAACTAGCCTAGGACTCCCCTTAAGTGATATGGGACAAGAGACGTGCCCCTCCCTGCGCACGTCCGGGGACTCTGCTCTATGCATTGTCGCTTGGGCCGTCACAATCTCCCCCTCTTCAAGCACAACGTCCACACTATGGCCCCACATGCAGTCAGGAGTCGGCTCTAATACCATTTATAAGGACTCGAGCCTATCATTATGTAATATTATCCGCTTTGGGCCAAGACCCGCATGGCTTTGTTCTCTGGACTTCGCCCAAAAATGCATTACACATAATACAGAACTCAAACCTTATCAACTAGCCTAGGACTCCCCCTAGGCAATGTGGGACAAGAGACACGCCCCTCCCTGCGCACGTCTGGGGACTTTGCCCTACGCACGGCTTTCTAGGCCGTCACAATCTCCCCCCTTCAATCACAGCATTCGCACTATGACCCCACATGTGGTCGGGAGTCAGTTCTGATACCATTTGTAAGGATCCAAGCTTATTATTGTGTATTATTGTTCGTTTTGGGGCAATGCCCACATGATTTTGTTCTCTGGGCTTCGCCCAAAAACGCATTTAATGTACACTTTTGCTGTGCTGAAAACAAAGTCTTAAGGGGCCTGTTGGTGGGATAGCCATGGAGGTGGGTCCTGTGTGGAGCACCCAAAGAGGATAATATTGGGCTGGGCTGAAGAAGGGCCTGTTGAGCGCCTCTACCCCAAACAACACATTTTTGGGCAAACCCCAAAGAATAAAGCCATATGGGCCTTGGCCCAAAGCGGACAATATTACATAGTGATAGGCCTGGGTCCTTACAAAATGCCTAGTTTGGTCATGATCAAATAGATAAGTTTTCTAACGAGTCTTTGATAAGTAGAAGGATCTTTAAGCAAAGGATCCTTGTTTATGGGCGACAATCCTACCATATTAAGCTATTGTTAGCTTGATATTTTGTTCGATTGGAATAGCAACTAACTTAAATCCTGACAATCCTACTTTTGATATAATTTCTAAGACAAATTTGTGTTGGTTGAGACAGATGCCCTTGTTTGACCATGCAATTCATATCCCAAGGAAGTCTTTGGGAGATTCCGAATCCTTAATATGAAATATAGAATGTAGATACTTCTTAAATCTCTCAATGGCAGATGCATCAGTCCTCATAATGAGTATATCGTCAATGTATATGAGCAAGTAGATTGATGATGTACCTTGTCTCCATGTAAATAAAGCATAGTCATGCTTGGATTGTTGGAACTTTGCAGTCACAAAGTGCAATAGTGAATTTGGCATACCAGTGATGACAAGCCTGTTTGAGCCCATATAGGGATTTACAAAGAGGAGCACAATATTCTTCCCCTGTCTGCAAAATCTCGATGGATGATCCATATAAATTTCTTCTTCAGGATCACCATGAAGAAAATCATTATAGATGTCCATTTGATGAAGGGGCCAATCACGAATCGCAACAATGGAAAGAAAAGACTGTACTGTGACTTCTTTTGCAATGGGAGAGAAAGTTTCTATATAATCAAATTCTTCCCTTTGTGTGAATCCCTTCGCGACTAATGTGGCTTTATAACATTCAATGGACTCATTTGCTTTGTAGTTGATTTTGTATACCTATATATAGCCTATAGGTTTTCAATGGGGAGGTACATGTCACACCCCGACTCTCGAGCTCGCAACAACCCAATTTCACTTGAGGTCTAGTTGTATGACATCTTAGGTACTGTCGTCAACAAATTCTTTTTATCTTGTAATTATGCACATGCGGAAGCGAACAAAACTCCTAACCAACAATCAAAACAAGGATAGCAGTAAAGACATAGAGGAAAGACAAAATACCAGTTTTATATATCTGCAAGGTTAGCCCGAACTACAGCACATATAATCACGCCTTGCTATAGGCAAAAAGCTGAGACCTAATAAAAAAGGGACTAGCCTGGCTAACCTAACACTATACTAGTGGGGGAGGGGCTCGTCAAGAGAGGAGTAGGCCACAGCTGCCTACTCGCTGGTCTCAGAGGGGTTGCTCTCTTCGATCCTTAGGTTGCAAATCTTGTCATTAGAGGGATCCAAGTCCATAGGATCCCAGACCTCCTCGGTCGGCCCCACAGGATGGACCGGTCCATCAAAACCTCAGAGAGGACCATACAAAATGTCTCCCATCCGAATAAACCACGCCTTGAAGACGTGAGGCGCGTAATAGTCTCATGATCCCTCATCCACCCACACAATCAATACGTGGTGCTCGTACACTGCATATTCATTCTACATTCATTGCATGGTCTAAATTTAGGTGTTATTTATCTTTGAAGGAAGCCTCTACGAGCTCACCTTCAAAAAGAGGCGGCTGTTACCACTTAAATTTTGACTATTTCACTTGTTCATCACACACACACACACACACACACATATTAAGCATTTCATAACAATGCATTTAGATTATTTTAAAAAACCAGAAAAAAGAGAAAAAAAAAACAGAATTAGAGAATAATCCGATTGTGGAGGAAGGTTTAAAAGGTTTTAAATTTTGGATAATGGAGCCATTTTTAGTTGAGCCGATTTTGAAAAGGATTTTAAAATTTTGAGCCATTTTTTGTTGAGCGGTTTCCTCTATATGTGGAAGATCATTATTTGTTAAGTAAATATATGCTACAATCGGGGAAATCTTCGCTGAATAACAAATCGTTTTTTTTTCGTCTATAAATAGTGGCCAAAAGAATTCGTAAAGGGGAGGGACATGAGAAAGGTGAGTGGAAGCTGAAGGTAAAAAAAAAAAAAAAACTAGAGAGAGGGAAACGCGATTTGGGAAGTTCGGCCACATTGAGTGAAGGAAATTGTCTTCATTCAGGCAGCGAAAGTTTGCAAATAGAGTGAAGAAACTACAAGCATATATATTAACTTACGTCTCGACTTTAAGTCGGGTACGGCCGACCCGTTCGAAGAATTTGGTTTTATTAAAAATATCTGGTGTGGTTTTCTAATCATGCACATATCTGGAATATGTTGTGGTTTTTTTAGAGAAAAAAAAAAGCATAAGTTTTGCTTTTATTTTCTGATAGCCTGCAGCCGCCTCAAAAAAGGGTAGAAAAAGAAGTCGTGGGTATCCTCAGTAAAAAAGAGCGGCCGCACGGAGATAAAAAGAAAAGAACGTGAAGGACGTCCTTGGTACAGCAGCACGTAAAGCTTTTGCTTTGGACTAAAACATCTGAACGATTTATAATGAGAATTTTACATCTAATAAAGCCTCCATTGGCTTTGCGAAAAAGAAATGATTTGAAAAATATTTTTCAAAATATGATCTTTTAAATCATTTAAGCTAATCAATCAATGAAAAATATTTTCATTATCGAAAATTATATATGCCTAAACATTTCTGTTGATAACTAAAATAATTTTTATTCATATAAAGGTTAGAAGCATTTTAATTGAACCCAGTAAAATTGCATTACACGGGAGCTGAGGGACTCATGGCGGGGGGCTTCTAACCTTAATTGGTTTTAGTGCATAAAGAATTGAATCAAGCCCGTAATTCCTCTATGATGGCTAAAATTATATGTATGCACATGAGCGCCCTAAAATAGGAAAGTTGAGAAGCAATATCATAAAATTTTTTGGTCATACGGTAAATAGAGAGCAATAGGCACAATCCCCAAGATATTTGTATATGCTTAGTTATTTGGGGGAAGCTATATGGAAAAAAGAAAAGAACCCAAAAAGGAACAAAAGAAAATAGGAAAGGAAAGAAAGAGAGGTTTGGGATTATTCTCATATTTTTCGTACACAAGGAGGACGCAAAAAGGAAATCACATATACAAAGAGATAGGGAAAAAAAAAAAAAAGGACCCACGATCTCTGCTGGATTTTGCGCATTCCCGCCTGGCAGATCGTAATCCAGTTATTCATCCCATAGATTCCTCACTAATATAAAGGAAAGAGCACTTTCAACCCACCACAGACGCGTTCTGCAAAGTCAAGGTCAAAGAAGGGGAAGAGAGAGGAGGAGAGAAGATTGTGGTGTTACACGTTGCAGAAAACGCCAAAGGAAGACAACGAAGAAAGGGTAGTCTCAAAAACACCTACACCAAGCAAAAGGACGACACACCACGCTGAAAAATGACAAAAGGAGGTCTTTCACGTTATAAGAAATAAGGCCCAGTCCTCCTTGAGGCCGGCAAGCATATGAGGTGGAAGTCTTCTTTGCACTATGAGTTGGAGTCGGACAACTTGAACCTGATAAGGGCGTTGACAGATCAAGAACAAGCTTTGTGGGAGGATGAGGCTCTTATCAAGGCTTGCAAGTTGGAGATAGCCCGATTCGAAAAGATGAGTCTACGCCATTGCATGGCAGAAGCACATATGGTCGCAGACTAGATTGCCAATTGCCAAGACCCATAGACATGATTACCTTCCTAAAGATTGGCTCACTAATCTTCCTACTGCCTTTGTCCATCAAGATAAGATTTAGAATAAGATAAAATTGGTCATATCCTGCGTTTGGTGTATGCTCAAGATAGGATAAAGGCGAATAGAATTTCTAATATTTATAATAAAAAGTTATTTTTATCGAATAACAAACATATTAAATTAATAGAATTAAAATAATATTTCAATATAAAGAATATTTGAATTCTAATATAGGAAATTCTAAATAACAAAAAATAACCATTTATATTTTAATTTAATCTTATTTTTATTTATAAATTCAAATTTAATTATATTTTATAATACAAATTCAATATATATTATTACATAGTTTAGATATTTTAGTGTTTTAGGTATATTAGTACAATTTACTATTCAATAAAATTTTATTAGAAAAGGATGGAAGGAGAGGAAAGAAATTATAAAGAAATGAATTAAAAAAGAGAGGAAAATAAAATAAAATAAGCAAATAAAAAAAAAAAGTAGGCAAGGGTATCACGATAGATTTTTACCACCCCTATTTGTAAAAATGTTGGTTTAATTATATTGATATGTTGCTTATACCAAACATTAAACAATGGATATGAGAATATTAAAATTTTTAGATTTTTTATCATATTCTATCTTGTCCTATCCTAGTTAAAAATCTAAGCGAGCAAACATAACCTTAACAACCAGCATATGTGAATCTTGCATGAGGGTATTTTTCTCTCAAATTATGCAATTCTTGCTTGAGGTAGTTATTGTGATACTTAAAGAAAGCATTATAAGCCTTGAGACACCTGGTTCTTGGTTCATATGTCGATTTTCGTCCGGGCTATGAAACAAAGTTAGAAATACGGTGGAGCAACCTCTTAGCAACTGTTCTGACATCATCGGATCACGGCCCTTTATTGTATTGGCATCTGTTAGGATTATGATTATTCAAGGAAAACAAGAAAAAATAGAAACTTGATAATAGTGAGATATGAAAAGAAAAAATAGGAAAAGAAGAAAATAAGAAACAAGAAAGCAATCTTGAGATAAATCATGTGGGTCATTTTGTAAGTATACGTAACTCACTTTTGCGAACGGCTTCATGTACCCTAAGGACCATCATACTTGTCTAATTTTTTGTTTTTAAACAATCATGCATACTATAAAAAGGTGGATTTTTTTGGGTAGGCACAAAGCTCGAATTTATTAGGCACCATTTAAGTTATTTCAATGCTTCTAGGGGACGGCTTGGTTCTTAATTTTATTACATTCTGTACAACTATTGAAATAAGAAGTTTTTCCGAACAGTGTAGTAATGAATGCATTTCCTTTTCATTTTCAAATTCCACGTGCTCATATTAAACGTTAAGCTTATACCTAAGAGAAACGTTTCGCTGTTGTGTGCTCATATTGGGCAGATGAAGCTTCAATTGCTCACTTGCGGTTCCAACGAGAAATGGTTGTTAAATGGGTAAAGACATTATGGAATCCCAACGCATGTGTCACATTTATAAAGAGACTCCGCATATTTCATAATCCAAATCATATAAGGACTATACATAGCTTCAATGGTTGTGGTTGAGTTTATGACTGGTGAAGAATTATGCACATAATTGCATTGATGTTAATTTAGTCCTAAATTTTTAAATTGTATCAATTTAGTTATAAACATTTTGATTTGATGTCAATTTATTCATTTCAATTAATTTTGACAAGATTTTGCTCATGTGGACACTGGTCAACTTACATGGCACGACTGACTTTAACGTAAATAACTTTTAATAATATTTTAATAATTTTATAATTTTTTATTTATATTTATTCTTTCCTTTTTTTCTCCTTTTTTTTCCTGCTTCCTTTTCTTCTTTCTCCAATTGGTCGCTAGTTGGCCAATGGCCAATGGCCAAAGGTGAGGCCGACGAGCATTGCTAGCCATTGGGGTGGCTCGCCGTTGCCAATGATGACAAACCTTGCCATGGGTGGGTGAGGGTAGCCTCATGCTAGGTGGGCTGGCTCGCCTTCATCGAATCCAATGAGGTCAAACCTTGCCTAGACACTAGCAAGGCTCAAGCCTCACTAGAGACCGCCAAGTCAAAGGCCACAACCTTGCCTATGGCCGATGAGGATGAGCCCTCACTAGAGGTTGGGCAAGCCTCGCTTGCGATCACCTTTGGTTGATCACTGAGGTCTGGTGACCAACTAGAGGAAGAAGGCAGTTGAGGAAAAAAAACAAAAAAATACAAGGAATATATATAAAAAAATTTGAAAAAATATTAGAATATTATTAAATTTGTACACATCAGTGCCGGTTATGCCATGTAGGTCAGGCTGGCATCCACGTTAGCAATATTCAGCTAAAATTAGCTATAAAGACTAAAATAGCTCTAGGTGAAAAGATTTATTATTGAATAAGTATTAGATCGAAATTTTTAGGACTAAATTGGAGGAATTTTCTAATACTTTTCCCAGAAAAAAAAAATGGATTTATTTGGCACACTAGCATCTGGGAAGAAATATGTAAAACAGACGAATCTATCATATTTCACTAGAAAAACATTTTATGGAAAAGTGATCGCGGCTAACATAAATCATTTGCGTTTCAAGATAAAAAGAAAAAGAAAAATTGTGTTAACCCTTTTGAGAAAGAGGATAATCAATGAATGTTCTCGGCGAAGAGGGCTTATCAAATTTGACCTTGACATTGACGGTGCGCCCTCACACAAATAGTTATAAAAGAGCGTCTTATTAAAAAAATTTCATAAGGTGTTTTACCATTGAGGATTTTGGCTGGCGTCCGATTAATGAGATATGCCATTTGTGAGAATGCAGTCGCCGCAAAAATTTAATGGAAGATTGGCTTGAAAAGGTAATGCATGTGTAATATTGAGTAAATGGTAGTATTTTCGCTCAACTACCCCGCTTTGTTGGGCTATATCATTACATGAGTACTGATGAATTACACCAAGAGAGCTGAAAATTCTTATGTTTTGGAGTAAAAGAACTCAAAACCATTATCATACATCCATGTTTTATGACAACTTTAAAATTGGTTTTAACCATAGCAAAAAAAAAAAAAAAAAAATTGCGAATGAGTGAAAACTTGAGACTTTAAGTGTAACAAATATATTCAATGGTTACAAGAAAAGTCATCGACCATGGTTTAAACTAATGTGCATTCAACAGAGAAATTTCTCAATATGTCCCCTAATCTCAACCCGAATTATATCATAACAAGCATATGATGAAACTTGACTACTTGGAAAAGATGAGATTGTTTAGCCAGTGACAAAAATTTTGCAAATATATTTATTTGAAAATTTGATACTAGTAAAAAAAAAAAAAAAAAAAAAAAGAAAAGAAAATTAGATGCTAGAACCTGAAGAAGAAAAACATAATAGTTTAGTTTTCTAGATTTCTAATCCGGATCAGGTTAGATAGGATTAAATAAAATAGGATAGGATAATAAATTAAAGAATTTTGCTATTTCCTATTTACTTGTTTGGTAAATCGCATTAATAAAATTTTATTAAATAGTAAATTGTACTAATACACCTAAAATAAAATATGTATAAATATGATATTTATATTAATATATTAAATTTACATTATAAGTAGAATCAAATTTGAATTTGAATATATTAATATAAATTAAATTAAATTTAAAAACTAAATTGTTATTTTTTGTTATTTTGAATTTCTTATATTATAATACAAATATTATTTATATTGAAATATAATTTTAATTTTATTAATTTAAGAAATTTGTTGTTCTAGAAAAATAATTTTCTTATTATGGATATAGAAAATCCTATCTACATTTATCTAACCTCCCCTCTAGAGATGTTCAAACTTTATTCTTTTTATACCCAAATTTATTCTATCTTAAACAGGTACCAAACATAAGATATGATAAATTTTATTTGATCTTGAATTTTATCCTAACTAACAAATGCCACTAAAGAGGTTGAAAAGAGTTGACTTGAACAACTAATGGACTTTGTGATTTTGCTAATAGACGGTTGAGCCACAATGTTCCCCATTTTCATGACGTGCTCACCTACTCCTCTAACACAAGTGAGTTTCAATGATGAAAACTTCATATCATGGCATGTGGCTTTTTTGAAGTTTCAAATTGTGCATTAATAGCCTTTAGCAGTGCTTTGGCATAGTTATGATGAGCGACTAAACCAGGGGGTTGAATCTGAAAGTAGCTACAAGGAAAACATGTTCCAAAACGCAAGTCAACATTCTTGCAACTTAACAGTTCGAGTGTACTAGCGCAAGCAAGGTGATATGCTTTCACTTTCTTAATTTATGATCTAATCAATACACTATGACATTTTGGATATTATGATAGACCCCCGTATTTTCGATGTGGAGCTATCTTTGGCGTAATCTTAGGACTGTTTGGGTCCCTTTGGTCCTCTTTTGTTCCTTATTTTGTACATGTTTTGTTCTCAACTTGTGATTGCGACACCTGTCACTCCAACAATATATTGTCTAGTTGAGTGCCTGTTGGTGCCGTGCCTCACCTCTGTTGTACATTTCTTTGGTTGATATTTTATAAACTTACCTTACCAAAAAAAAAAAAAAAGTCTTGCATAAGGTGATTGGATTAGTGCCATGGACTCGGCGTGGTGGTGCAATACGGTTGAGAGGGCGACGAACAGCGCCAGGACGCCACTAGGCTATTGGACTCTTCGGGATCATAGAGTCACTCCGGGACAGGTGAGGATGCACACTGCTCTGGCTGCTTTTTTGAGAGACCGCCATTGTGCAGGTGAGGCGGTGGAGGTGCTGCAGGGCACGGAGGCGTGGCAGTTGCTCACGGGGCAGCTGCTGGTGCAGATGGCACAACGGCGAGGCTAAGGGCGGAAGTAGCAGCGGCAGGGAGGCCCGACAGCGATGATAGCTAATGGGAAAGAGGATTTGTTCCTCTTATACGTGCCTCCGTAGGTCTTCAATGTCCTCCGCCTTTCTATATTTTCTGAGCATGTAAAAAGAGCCCACCGTTATCATAAGTCTAGGGCTTTTTTATAAGATTACTTTCCTACATTGAATTCAAGACATATATGATATAATTAAGAATAGGAAAGCTCTCTTTAATGGATTTAAATTTTGATAATAATAATAATAATAATAATAATAATAATAATAATAATAATAATAATAATAATAATAATAATAATATAGCTTAATTACTCTCCAAGTTCACTTGTAATTTTATTTCCAGCTTGGCACAACCTATTTTACAATTTTCGGTCATTGTAGAAGGATTGCGGTCTTGTCCCACTTCGCTACTTCATGGGTCTAATCCAATCAGTTATGTTCATTTCCCTCCTTGCTTAAATCCCTTAGGTCCAGTCTAATGCAAGTAAATGCCACTGAGCTAATATTTTTGCTTAGGGGTCATGATCAATCTCTAATTTTTCTTTGCAATGGATATGTAAATGAGTCATAAAAATTTAGGTATTAATACTAGTACTGCTGAAAAATTAAGTCATGATATTGTTTTAAGAGAGACACCAACCTCAACATTGATCGTTCTTTTCCATAATGCAATTTTTTCTTGTTCTAACTCCAACAGAGCATGGTAAACAGCCATCAGTACCTTCTTGTACTTCTTCGCTTTGTCTTTATCTTTATTAGTACCTCTTTCATGTTCAATTCTTTATAAATAGAGGCTAACGCCAATGCATTGGGATAAATTCCTGAAGATGCGCCGACGGTTGTCGAAGTAACCATTCGGAGTGCAATTGTTTTTTATCAGTCAGTCTGAAGAGGCTGTCGGCGTAGCTACCAGAGCTTTGCCATTCAATCTTTCGCTTTTTTCTTTGTTACTCACAGCACCGAAACAAGGTATCAACTTTGCTTTTCAATGTGTTGTGACTTTCATTTACCTTATCAGAACATTTCTTGGCGCATATTGCATCCTTTATCATTAGGCATTGAAGTTCAACTCCTGTTTATTCACCTCCAACAAGACAAATGCCTGATTTGATATCCCCTCCAGCGGATGGAGGCCGGACAGCTGATGATCTTACGATGATCAAGAATCTACACTGATGCTTAATCCTCCTACCAATCTGGCATACATAGTATCTACTGAGCACCCATCGTCAACAATCTTCTTGACACTGCGACCAATGGGTCCAATCAATATCAAAGCAATACCATGTCCAAAGGGTACCAACACTTATGTAGGAACTATTCTTGAGAGGGCCATGAAAGTCTTACGTTCCAGGACTACTAGCTCCACCAGTGCCACCTTTCGGTCTTCATTGACATCTATTGTCACAAAATGAGGTAATCAAAGCTAAGTGGACTGAGTTCCTCCAACTCTCTAAGGGTGGCTATCCATCGATTGTAACTGATCCGATGGCTGAAGAGAAGGTCAAGGGCTTTTTAGGTGGGCTATGCACGGGTAATATTCGTTTTACCAAATCTCCTAGTTTCAGTAAACATTGTGAAGAGTCCAAGCCAATTCCTTAGTGGGTTCGAGACTTATCAGCAAAATTGCAAAAAGACTGCTGTTACTGAGGAGGTAAACACTAAAGTGAAGGCCAACCATGATGCCTCAAGAACTGTAAGTGATGAGAAGCCAAACTTGCTATCCAAGAGGCGGATCTCGAAAAGCAACTTGCTGAGGTTTGATATCAAAGGGAACTCAAGAATGCTGACATAGCTCGGGTTAATGAAGCTCTGAAAAAAAAAAAAATCTTGGCGACCATGATGCGTTAATGAAGGAAAGAGAACAATTTGACAAGGAGGTGGCCAGGCTAAGATATATCAAGAACCAACTAGTTCTTGAGAATTGTTAACTAGAATGTAACACGACTGTTTTTAAGATAAATGTGAGGAATATTCTGAGCAATATGTAATCCCGACAGATAGTTTAGTCAAATATTTTCACTATTCAGTTTTCTCTCGATATCTTTGACTTGGTCACATATTGTGGGGTTGCACCATGTTGGCGTGTTGAGTGGGCCGACCGCCGTCGTGATTGAAAAATAATTGCCCGAATTCCAAATGAAACAACGGCCTGTCTTCCAAATGTGAAAGTAGGAATGCCAACGCGTCATGGGACTCGGTTTTGATTTTTCAATTCCATTGGAGTTGGGGTTGAATATTTCGTATTCGTCTCCCGACTTCTTCATTCTTGCTATTCAATCTTTCCGGCTCTCCATTCCGAAATCTGTAGCATCACCATTCACTTGCTTACTAACGGAAAACCACCGACCAAATATGCATAATTAGTGTCCTCGATTTACCCTGCCTATGTTCGGATTTGATGGATTTGAGGGTAACTGCAAACCCCGTTCCTAAAACAAGAGAAAGAGGTAGGCCAATCGAGTTTATACTCAAAGCACGGCGGGGCCCAACTATAGACGTGCTCTCCCATTTCTTTTGCTACTGAGAGAAATCTTCCAATTGGCTCTCCATCTCATATTCTCACCGAATCGAGTTTAAACTGAAAGCATGGTGAGGCCCAACTATAGACGTGCTCTCCCATTTCTTTTGCTACTGAAAGAATCTTCCAATTGGCTCTCCCATCTCATATTCTAACCGAAATCACGAAGTTAACAAGATTGATTAATGAAATGCCATTAAGTGGATGCAAAAGGGCAATATGTAAATCATCACAGTCGATCTAATCCAGTCCTATTTTAGGACCAAGTAGGTTGATTTCCAATTTCACAGCTGGGGAACCAACCCTATTTGGTCTGGTTAGTTCCCAATTCCAAGGTGGGAATCGATTCACCTTGAAACTGATCACTCTTATTTGGCTACCCTTTCATGAACTAGCAAATGCCATTCTCTTTGGGAGATTCAAATTAACTTTTGTTGGGTAACAATAGAATTTTGAGTAGAGGGTTGACTAGGTTGAGTGAGGTTAGTGAAAATCTTTCGCAAAATAATAACAATCAACAATGCAAATGGTGAAAGATAGTGCATTGAGGATGCGGATAATGAACATTGAATATAAATCACACAATAGATTTATAATGGTTTGACTTTATATCCAAATCTAAGTCTACTCTCCAAATTAACAACCCAACAATGACTCACTGGTAATCGGTAAAGCAAATTACAACTAACAAGTATTGTCTCTTTCACAAGATAGTGTGAGATTTTGTAGGACTACTCCTAACTATCTTAAAAGTTTAAGTTGTTAGATGAAAACTCAATTTGATATTTAATTATCATATTACTTTTCCTCACACTTAGTCTAGTCTTTTTGCTTAGTGCTAAGGGTGGACATAATCAATTGTGGAGACAAATGGGTCTAAAAAGATTTGAACTCACAATCTCTAGTTCTAATACCATGTGAAATTTTATGAGACCATTGTCAATTATTCTAAAAACCTAAGTTATCAGAAGAAGGCTTGGTTTAATATTTAATTATTCTATCATATAGATCACATTATTAGGACAAAACCACTCTACTTACACTTGTACACTTGACTATAAGCTATCACACAACTAATCTTTATAGAGAGAAATTAATAGAGAGGATTTCTAGCATAAGGCACAACTACAACAGTTCCCCTGTCCAACCTCTTGTAAGGTTCGTAGATCCATATTTGTAGAGTGTTTTGTGACATCTTTAAATTAACTCACTTAAAGTATTGTCTGCTTTGACCTGTCCCATTTCAAACCTCACAATTTTATCCTTCTAGCATATAAGTAGGAACTTTCCTAGGAGATCACCTATCTTGATAGTGCTCTAGCCTAGAGTCGTTTAACTTTAAAGTTTCAAAGTAAAGCTTGCCATTACATCAGAATGTACCTTTGTGAGTTAATTTCAATTTTCACATATATATCCCAAAATTGCTCTTCCCTTATTTGGTGCATAGTCCGGTTCATTCCTACCCCATTTGCCATCTTAGAAGCTTGCCATGAGCTGCTCCTTATCGAGGCTCTTTTGCCTCGGTGACTACTCCCTACCCTCATTAGATCAGGTTGTTATAGGCCCACCAGTTTCTGCCTTGTTCATCCTTGAACCACACACCTATTGGAGGGGTTTTTATTCTGATACTATGTTGTGACACCCCTAAATTAACTCACTCAAGGTATTGTTTGTTTTGGCCCGTCCCATTCCGAACTTCACGGTTTTATCCCATTAGTATACAAATAGAAACTTTCCCAAGAGGTCACCCATCTTGGTAGCGCTCTAGCTTAGGCTTGCTTAACTTTGGATATTCAAAGTGAAGTCTTATCATTACGTCAAAAGGTGCCTCTGTGAAATAATTTTAGTTTTTACATATATATCCCAAAATTACTCTCTCCTTGTTCGGTGTATAGTTCGGTTCATTCTTACCCATTCGCCATCCTAAAAGCCTGCCATGAGCTGCTCCTTGTCTAGGCCCCTGGCCTTGGAGACCACTTCTCGCCCTTATCGGACCAAGTCGTTACATCTTCAATCCAACCATTGAAGACCTACAAAGATACCTACTAGTCGTTTAAGAGTGGTTGGATACCTATGCTTGAATCAAGATTGCTCATATAATTGCTTCCATTGACTTCTACTCATTTTCGAAAATAGAGTTTACTAGAGTTGTCCCATCGCCTAAGGACAAAAAATTGGTAGGTGCAGATTGTGCGTGAGTTGATTGATAATCTCTAGTGACTATACCAATGAAATGACACGTGATGATAGGATTACTGATCTTTCCACCTTTATCAATAATCAAAGGCCTTCAAGAAACACTAGCTTAACATAGGTACCTGCAAGTCACCATGCGATACCACTCCTACTGGTGATTGTTCACCCTATCCATCACAACCTAGTTTCTAGTCTTTCTTGATACAAAAGAATCATTGACATATGTAAAGCTAATTTCCCAAATGCACTCACCATAATAAATATTAGTAACAAAGATTGTTTCGAAATCATCAAAATTCCATATGGATCTTGCTATCTTTGGGGAAAGAACTATACAAGCGCCATTACTTTTAAAAAAAAATGTTCACTTATGTGTTATAACTTTTTTAAATGATCACTTGATTATCATAACTTACCAGAGTATCGCAAAAGAGCATTCATCACATGTGCCATGAATTTTGAAAACAACATATCGATAGAAAAATTAAGCACCAAGTTGGTGGTCGTATGAAAAGTATGGCGTTTATGGTGTTCTTCATCCTTTTATCTTTTGTAGCTTCTTCTCCATCAACTTTGGACTCAACCCTTGGACTGGACGGCAAAATCGAACAAGCTATATCCTTTTCCTTTTTGCACAGATTATTTTTTACTAAATTGGAAAATTTAGCGTCTCAATATGTCGTCCCCTTATTAATTTGGATTTTGAAAAGGTATTTTTCCTTTATCGAAGTCTTGTCGCCGTTCTGGGCCAAAACATAGAAATTTTCTAATTCCAACTGGACATGCGGGCCAGCTGCTTCATAACTCATGTCACACGTACGCCGAATTTCTCATTATTTGCGGATAACATTTCATCTTGATGCAGGAATTGAGATCTTCAATTTGTGAATATATAGATAAAACTGTCTATTTCAACTCATTAGAAGCACCTTTTAAGTGTGATCACTCAGTTGGAATCCTAATATTAAGCATGTATTTATGAGAACACTACTATAGGGGGCGATCTTTTGAAACCTACTTAACTACATATCAGAAGCAAAATTGTGAGGGTCGGTATGCTACGAGTCCAAGCAAAAAAGGCCATGAGTGAGTAAGCCATGGTCTCAATATCTGGTATTAGAGTAAAACATCCTTTAGTAGGTGCCTAGTTAAAGTATGATCCCCACGAAATTAGTGGGACTATAAGGACCTAGTTTGACAAGGAAATGGAGTCGTTGCAGAGGCTAGATAGCCATGTGGCTCGTCCCAAGCTTCTTGAATGGTGAAGGAGACGAGTCAATTGAACTGCATTCTTAGCGAGGGATAGTGTTTATGTGTAAGATATATATAAACTGAGAATGTCTCATAAACGACACCTTTTGGTAACAACTTGCCTTTGTACTGAAACTCCAGTGGATCAAAGCACTACTAGGACGGTGATCTCTTGCGAAAACGCATGCTTGTACTCCAAAAGACAAAATAATCATGTTTAGTATGAGACATATTAAAGCGAACAATAATTCCAGTGACCTAGGACAAGCATCATGCTTAATCACTAAACCACAACTCAATTAAGTTACCACATTTTCGGAATATATGTTGGTTTCCGATTGAAGTGAATAAATTGTTCAATAATATGTAAGTTTTGCATTGGATAATTAAGACCAAAATTATTGGGTGCATGAAATAGAAGTCCGCTACCTTTCGTATGGGGAGATCAGTAAAAGGATCCCAAGTTGGAGCCTATTAACATATCTAGTTAAAGATCCACCTTCACTCAAAAGAGTTAAGCTAATAAACTTAAAAGCTTTAAGCTAATGAGTTATAGGTTAATTATAATATATTAATTGCTTTACAATACATCGATTCTCCAACACGGATTTCACTAATACAATCAAATGTGCATTGTAATAATCTTCCCCCACATAAGAGCTCGGTATTAGGGTTGCTTCCCTTGCTCAAAAATCAAGTCCAGTTCCATCAATGAAACATTGGATAGATTTGGAGACCCTATCAATCGACCATAGACTCTAATATCAATTTGGGGTGCAATAGAAGCTCGATAAATTTCATCTAGGGTGATAACCAAGAGACAACCCCAAGTTTAGACCTATTAAATATCCAGTTAAAGACCTACGTGCACTAAAAAGCTTAAAGTAATGAGTTATGAACTAATTATGATTTTTTTTTTTTTATATATCCAGGATCTAGCCTGGCACACCTTACGGGTGCTCATGACCATCGCTGGCCCGATCGGCTAGCAGAGACCACTATCAATACCTGGAGGGAGGCTAGCACAAGACCCCACCACCATGGTCCCCCACTTAAAATGTGTATGGCAACGCGGAGATTCGAACTTTCGACTTTGCAGGAGATTTATTTGCACATCTCTGCCAACGTAGCTGCCCATCGGTGGGTGAACTAACTATAATTTATTAGTTACTCTACACCACCATAATTCTCCGATGTGGAATTTCTTTGACACGATTCACACATTCTAACAAAAGTTAAGATAGTTGATTAGTTCTTTGACAAATTGTGCCATTGGGTAAGTTCATGTTTGAACTTCTATAAATATTGGAATTCCATTCGATCATATAATTATTTTTTTGTTCAACAACATACTTCATCTCGATTGCTCAAAAGTCACAATACAATCATTTAAGGGGCCTCTAAACAAAAATCCTTCTCTAAAAAAATACTCAAAGACAGATTATTCAAACACGTTAAAGTCTATCACAACGTAAGAAGACTATTAATAATTCTCCAAATGGAAATGAGGATAGTCAAACACTTTGTCCAGCACAATATTTTGGAATTTTTGTTACTGATATTAAAGAAAAATTCATGGATAACTTATAGATACCATTTGGCACGCAAGCAAGGCCACATGACACGGTCTCGAGAATCTATGCTTATAAATTTTTCCTCAGGCGGCGACCTACTTATAAATTTTTCCTCAAGCAAGGCCACATGACGCGTTAAAGACCGTTATCACAGCAATTTAAAGAGCAACATGGCCTGGATTGGAGGTCATCGTTCAGCCAAATAATGCTTGACCAATTCAAATTGAAAATAAGTGCTAAATCACAGTAAACTCTCTCAATGAATACACGCTCATCCTTCGTTCGAATAACTGGCACCTCGCATTCACTCATGCACAAACCTCTATATAAACTCAACCCATTTCCTCGTGAACGCACCACAAAGCATAGGGCACAAACCAAGAATAGTCCTCATGGAAAACCGAGTGAGGTTTTCAAGTTGCAGGGGCGTGTCATTTGAGATTAAGCCCCGTGCAGATCCATTTGCCATTGCTACACCTCAAAAAGCTCCCGAGATGGCCAACTACGGAAGCAAAAGATTTTGGCTTCCATGGTCTCGGGAAACCTCGTCTAGGGTAACTCCGTCGTTCCTGATTCAGCGATCAACGAGCAAGGCGAGCAGCCACTTTTGCGATCTCGACCTCAACGACGATAATGGCGAAGAAAATGATTTCGTTTTGCAATTGCTCCAGGAAGGCACTCACTTTGTGCCCGAAAAACACATGGAGCAAAAGCAAGCCGAAGTGGTCGTAAAAGTCGACCTGCCTCCCTCGAAGCCCGCCCGAGGCAATGAGTCGTCGAGGCTGTCGGTCATACTCCTCGACCAAGGGCTGTTCACGGTGTACAAGCAACTATTCATTGTTTGCTTGACCCTAAATGTCGTTGCCCTCGTCCTCGCGTCGACTGGTCACTTCCCTTATGCAAGGAACCACGCCGCCCTCTTCTCCATCGCCAACATCTTTGCGCTCACCTTGTGCCGGAGCGAGGCCTTCTTGCGTGCAGCCTTCTGGCTTGCCGTGAAGCTACTTGGCCATTCGTGGGTCCCGCTCTTTGCCAAGACCGCCACGACATCCCTACTGCAGAGCCTTGGGGGGGATCCACAGTGGGTGCGGCATCTCATCTCTTGCGTGGCTGGTCTACGCCCTAGTCCTAACCCTAAAGGACCGGGACAACTCGTCGCCTGAGATCATCGGGGTCGCGTCGGCCATCCTCGCGCTCATCGCCCTCTCTTCGCTGGCGGCGTTCCCCCTCGTGCGCCACCTGCACCACAACGTGTTTGAGCGGATACACCGCTTCGCAGGGTGGTCAGCCCTCGGCCTTCTCTGGGGCTTCGTCATCCTCACCGTCGCGTACGAACCAAGGATGAAGAATTACAAGAGTGACGAGTTGGGGTCGAGGTTGATGAGGCAACAAGAGTTTTGGTTCACGGTGGGAATTACGGTTTTGATAATAATACCGTGGGTGACAGTGAGGAGAGTGCCCGTCAAGGTGTCTTCTCCTTCTGGGCATGCCTCAATAATCAAGTTCCAAGGGGGAGTAAAAGCAGGTATATGGTCTTTTGATTTTGAACTTCAAGATGTCAAATCTTTAATTTTCGTTTAGTGAGTCAACCGTACGTATTTTTCAACTATGAGTCGTTTATTTAAACAAAAAGAAGAAGATTTCGAGGGTAAGTTAATATAAATGAAATGCCAGAGTTTCTTAACATGGTACTTCTTTCTCCCTTCTCTTGTTATCATTTAGATTTTCAAAGAATTCATCCTCTTATTATTTTTCTGACAAAATAAGGATATTTATTGTTAGTCTAACTAATGAATATATATTTATTGACGATGATCACAACTACGAATTGAAAACCTTGTTACATCACAAAATGCTCTAACTATGTTTTACAATATTTCATTTTTCCTATCGAATTAAGAAAGTGGTATCCTTATGTCACGTTCAAGTTGAGTTTGATACTTCATAAAGATGCCAAGACCTGGGCTTTCACGATTTTTAATTTCTATGGTAACTCGAATCTATCGATAGTTTTCTTAGATTGGGAGTTTACATTGGAATTTCTTTTTGGCCTAAGGTTTATATTTGGAGTTTGAATGCGCTATCCATATAAGCGTACTTTTTCAACTGCAGGCCTATTAGGTCGGATCAGCCCATCCCCGCTATCTGAGTGGCATGCCTTCGGCATCATCTCTGACGGCAAGGATGAGCACATGATGCTCGCCGGAGCCGTTGGTGACTTCACACAGTCCCTCGTCACCAACCCGCCAACCCACCTCTGGGTCCGCCAAGTCCACTTCGCGGGCTTACCTTACCTTGTCAATATGTATGACCGGGTCCTGCTGGTTGCCACCGGCTCCGGCATTTGCGTCTTCCTCTCATTCCTCCTCCAACCGTGCAAAGCGAGCATTTGCTTATTGTGGGTGGCCAAGAACGTGGAGCAAAACTTCGGCAAGGAGATCAAGGAGATGGTAAGCCACCACCCGAGAGACAAGGTGATTGTGCATGACACAGCAGTGCACGGTCGGCCAAACGTGGCTGAGATGAGCGTGGACGCGGCGAAGAAGTGGAGCGCTGAGGTGGTGATCGTCACGAGCAACCCCGAGGGAAGTAGGGATGTGGTGAATGCGTGCAAGAACAGAGGTATTGCCGCTTTTGGTCCCATTTGGGATTCTTAAGTAGATTGAACATTAATATTGTACGTCTCATTGTGCGTCATTCACAAGTTATTTTTCTTCTTTCTTAAGTGATGGTCTGAGTCTCACTTTATGTCTGTCATAGTGGGATCGCATTATTAAATGGTGGAACTGTAAAGAAGCACACACTTTGGTTTGGTAGTATCTTTTATTTGATTAATTTATGTACATTCAGACTTGTTGTATATGCTCAAAAACTTACGGGAAATGCAAGTGATATTTGTATTATGATGCCAATAATGTGATCCCACATTCAGTTTATTATTACGCATATTAATTAATTTTGTCAACGTTTCATTGTTCACATTAAGTTGCATGATAAATGTGGTGATTGCCCAATTTTAAGATAACCATTTTGATGAGAGCGCAATGCAAGTGATATTTGAATTATGATGCCAATAATGTGATCCCACATTCAGTTTATTGTTGCACATATTAATTAATTTTGTCGACGTTTCATTGTTCACATTAAGTTGCATGATAAATGTGGTGATCGCCCAATTTTAAGATAACCATTTTGATGAGAGTAAGATGCAAGTGATATTTGTATTATGATGCCAATAATGTGATCCCACATTCAGTTTATTATTGCGCATATTAATTAATTTTGTCGACGTTTCATTGTTCACATTAAGTTGCATGATAAATGTGGTGATCACCCAATTTTAAGATAACCATTTTGATGAGAGATATTATTTGAAGGGGTTTGAATGGGGATATAAATAAGTCTAAACCAAACCCTCTCGTTATGGAATAATCTAATAATTAGAAAACACGCTATTAACATTCGGAGGGTAACTAGTTTAAAATAGGGGTGTCAAATGGGTGGGAAACGGTCCAACCCACATTAACCCATTTAACCCGTTTTGACCCATTTTTATGCAATATAAATTTGATGACCCATACTCGACCCGACTCATGTCTGACCCATACCCAACCTATATTACCAACACATATTAATATTTAACTTAATTTAAGAAAACTTACTCCCACTTATTCAGTCCACTTTAAACTTTTTACAATAAATTATTTGAATAAAAATTTCACATCAAATTTATAAAGTAAATTAAATAATAAAAAAATTAGTAAATAAAGAAATGTGGATACCTCTAAATTGAAATAGTTTTTGAAAAATAATTTTTTTAAAAAATAGATTTTTAAATTATTTTAAAAAATTGAATTATTATTATTATTTTCTTTTCTTTTCCCTTTCTTTTCTCTTTTCTTTCTTCTTCCTTCTCCCCCTTTTCCTCTACTGGTGCCACCCGATAACGACTAGTCAAGACATAGGCCAACAAGCTCGAACTCGAGGCTCGGTCGATGTCATTGTCAGTGGTCAAACCCGGGCTCGCCTAGATCTGATGAGTCGCGAACTTTGTTGCGGCTAGCAAGTTCAAAGCTCGTCTATCCAGATCGGGGTGAGCCATAGCTCGGCCAAGGTTGATGATCTCGTGGCTCACCTGTCTAGATCTAGGCCGAGCTCCGACCAGCGAGCTTAGTGCTCGCCAGCCCAAGCTCTTATCGCAGCTTGCCGGCCTAGATCCAGGTTGAGCTCTAGGTGGCGACAACAAGCTTGGGATCGGCGATGGTGACGGCGGCATGATGGCGGGATCAACAATGGAGGTCAAGAATGCATAGAGGAGGGGGATAGAATGAGAGAGATGATAGATCCATCTAATAATTCACTCGATCCATATTTGATACATATTTAACTTTCACTTGACCCATATTTGACCCATATTTAACCCATATTTAACCTTCACTTGACTCAAATTTGATCCATTTAACTAAAAATGAGTCATAATATGGGTTTATGACTCATATTGACACCTCTAGTTTAAAACACACATTTGTCAATCATTCAAGGTTTTTCAAATCTAAGCATCAATCTATCTTCATCAACAGCTAGAGGTTAGTATAGAATTTTTCATGTTTGGTCTTCAATTCTGATTATCAGGATCTTTAGTCTTCCGAAAAATCTCTAACAATTTGCATATGACATTTGTTTGGACTTGATCACGAATATTGTTATCTTTTACCGTTAGAGATATTATTATACGAGTTTATGGAGCTCGCAAGTGGCTTGATGATTTACTTGTTTGCGCTAGTAATCTTCTCCTTCCACCGACGAAACATGGCATTAGACACGTTCTTTTTCTTTTTTCTTACATCTGCCACTTAACCATTAAGCCAATATGGAGTTCAACTGCATAACTATATTCGGTCTTGAAAAAGGAAAAAATAATGAAAAATCTTTTACTCACTTTTGCACCTAAAACCCACCCTAATTATAGAAAGAAAAGCACTTTCACATCTTCTTAACCCAAAATGGCCGGAGAGTAAAAGTTACCTCTTTTAGGGATACTCGTGGGAACAAATCCAGTGAAAACGGGGCAGAATGGTAAGTCAAAGAATTAGTGCATGTGGGTACAAAACAAGGTGTCGCAAGTTCGAAACCTCCTTCCCCACAACCGGTCCCAAAGGGAAGGACCTCTCCGTACTGGGGTGGTCAATTTATACTGATGCATTTTCTGATTTGTCTGCATTTATTATTATATCGGCATTCAGATTCATCATTGTGATTTGTTGCCATTATGATTGCCTAATCCTCGACAGTCGTGGATGCTTAATGCCTAATTGTGTTTGCCTTATCTAATCTTATGTTAACAATGGTTGTCCAAGTTCATCAAAGATGAAGATGCATATGTGTGATGCCCTAAATTTCGACCCATTTTGGGACACGTATGTGCTGTTGGTTACGTTTGTTTTGAGTTGGCCCCTCATGAGTTAACTGACTATTCGAAAAGGCGATTAAAGATGGATACACGTATTGAATTCAATCAGGGATTGGCCATTTGACCATAAGGATCAAGCAAGGATGATATCACGCTGTTGCAAGCTAATTAACGAATATAAATAAATCGATTCGGCAAGAATACGAGATCAGATTGCGAATATTTTGTATGGCTTCGATATAACCGCGAACGATATTAAACCGATTTCTTACTGGCTCTGTACTCAGGGTAAGCAATCAATCACTCACGATTACATGACAACCGAGAATTGCCCTGATTTGAATAGACACGATCGTGGATTGAAAAACTATCAACCACGGGTCAAACGCGTGGAAAATACTAAACGCTATCTGAAAATTAGGTCATACTAAAGTCATAATTAGTTGAAATTAATCATGAAATTCAATCTGATTTCGGGTATCGAACTTTCAAGGACGTCGAAACAAAAATATCAGACAACACCTCATTAATTCTCAAACTTATTGGTAAGCCTGGAAATTGCCAAAGAGGATTACCGAGTTGAGAATCGAAGCTGGAAAAAGGGATGATTAGGCCGAAAGTTGTTAACCGAGACAGTCCCGCTTCTTAATTTTTGGATCAAGGGTATTTCAGGAAAGTTTGGTGCAAATTCGAGGAAAAGACCAAAATCAAATTTTCTATATTAAAAGATGGAAAATATTTTCCAACTTATTTTCAAATTTCAGCTAAACACCAGAAAATATTGTTGTTTTCCTAGAATTTTTTTTTTTGGAAATGTCACAGTTTTCATAAACTAAAGGAGCTTAATAATAAATTAATTGATTCACTAAATGACATGCAATATGTGACATGTATATTATGGAACTAACTAATTCTACATGCTATTTTTTTTTAAGATTTCTTTATGAGTTAAAATAGGAAAGTACTTAATTTACATGATGACCTATTTAAACTAAGAAATAATTGATATTAAATCCTAATCTGAGTTTAGTAATTTCCTAATTACTGCACGATTGCTAAAATATAGAGTTGTAAATTAACAAACTTAGATGAATGCAATCTATTGTAGATGCAATTTAATTTTCTTTTTGTATTTTTAGTACCGGAATGTTTCCTAAGCTAATGACATACAATATATAAGCAATTCATGATTGACGACATATTAAATATTCACAACAACTAAAATAGGAAACAATTTCATTGGGAATCCAATATTGAGACTCAAAAATTAAATTCCCAATTATGACGATTCAAATGGGGAACCTAGCCTACTCGAGAGATAACTAAAACTCAAACTAAATCAGTTTAGTGTTTTAATTCTTCAAATTATTGGCTAATTGAATATATAAATCGAATATGATTTGGGAAATTACGCAAGTTGGACAATTGATTCCAACAATGTTCGATGGTGAGTGGATTACAGCAATAACCGGCGACACATGGAGTATGGTTGGGCTAGGACTCGGCAAGAATTGGATCACGGTGGCTCCGGAATTGGTTGGTGTGCGGCGAAGAGTCTGGCTGGCTTGACACCGGTGACTAGAGATCCCACAAGGACTAGTGGCTCACAACCAGGAATTGTGGGGCACGGTAGAGACACTGGAAAGAACTGGACAGTGACCGCAGCTTGTAGGCGAGGGGTCTAGGATTGTTGAAGCTTGCCGATGTCTGGAAATACGCCAGAAAACCTGCAAAATTGGAATTGTAACTCTATTGAGCGTAAGCAGACGCAGCTGCTATGGCGTCAGGAAAGATGGCAATGAGGACTATTGGTTTTGGGGTGCTGCCGGGACTGGACTTGAGCTTAGACCTCCACCGGCTGAGGCTGCTATTGGGGCCGAAGTTGTGGCCGGACAACGCTAGAGGGAGTGGCTGCGTGAAGGGAATTTACGCAGTTGTGCAGGCAAACAGCAGCAGTGAGATGTGACGGCTATGGCGGTGGTGAGGTACGGTGGTGGCATGGAGCGGCGGAAAGGGGCGCAGCCGCAACAACAATTGCGGGAAAGCTCGTTAGTGCGTTTTCTCTCTTAAAAGCGTGCCTTTTTTCTATTCTCCAACGAAAAAAATTTAAAAACTCCACATCGTTTCTTTCTCTTTTGTGAGAACTCTCCACTTGATTTTGAGGGAACCAAAGCTTTTTATAAGCAAAGGGATTAGGATCTCAAAAATGCTTATATGACTGTGATAACAAAAGTTCGTTTTGGACCAAAAAAACCAAAAATAAATAATTAAAAATTATTATGAGATCCACTTCTTAAAAAATTTATAACTCATTGTATCCTATTATTCTTTTGTTATTCTCACGGTAGCCTAAAGATTATTATGCTAACAAAACCCAAGGATTTTCTCTCAAGAATGAGATGTCTTAGTTTCCTAAATTGAATTAACAAGATTATGCAATATACTCAGGATAGGAAATCAAGATATCTCTTTTTAACTTCCCTCGTAACCAAAATTCTCAAAGATGTTAACTTTATTAATTAAGACATCTCTTTTTTCCCTAATTTAGCAACGTTCATGTGCTCCTCACATATCAAATTCGGCTATAAAGAATATTCAATGGACTTGGCCGAATTTTATGCTCTTGAAGGCTTAGTCGATATAATTCAATTAAGCTTAAAGTCTACTTGCTTGAGTCAGTCCAATAATAATGCAGTTTATGTGAGTCTAATTAAAATGTTCCTAATATGTTTATGTAAATTAATATGTGTTGAAGATATGCGAGGATTGGACCGAGGATCATGATCAATCAATCCAAATTATAAGAGATTATAATTGATATTTTATATCAATCCATAATTGAATTTGATTTGGATTTTATTCTTTGTATCTTCTTTATGTTTTTTCTTAGTTAGACGTTCAAGGTATTATAAATAGGACTGTAGACAATGTAAATATATACAACTAAATATACAAAAAATCATAAGTCATTCTTCCATTCTTGGTCTATCCTTCAAACTCTAACATGGTATTAGAGCCATATTTTTCAACCTAGCTTCCACAACTCCTCAAATTGTCTCTGTTTCCTTCTATTTTTGCTATTGCACATCAATACCCGCAAAGCAAATTAATGCACAATCGGATTTCACTTCTACATGTATCCTGGCCAAGAGTACCGAAAGAAATACTTTGGTAGAAGGGAACTCAAATTCACCTAAAACGGAGATCCAAATCAAACTTGTCATGGACAATTGGGTCAAACTTGTCATGGACTTCATATGGTACATTCAGAGAAGGACTTCCAAATCTTGGAGCCTAGCCCATTGAAGGAGGACAAATCCCTTTCAACACGAGGATGGGTTGGGCAGGCCCACGCCTAGGACCCGAGCCCACATCATAAGGTTCAAGAGCAAATCCCTACCCAACGATGGGGCACTACTTCCTGCCATATGTTGTCCCAACCATTGGCGGCCGACTAGAGCCTAGCGACCCATTCTATACGTCGCCAAGCAACAACCCTGAGTTGCAACTTATCTCTTTACAGCTCACCGGACTTGAGAATTACAGTCCCTGGCCTCGAGATTTTCAACAGGCATTGGTCACAAAAGACAAAGATGGGTTCATTGACGAAACCATGGATTTTCCGACCGACGAATGCTCATAATGGCATTGGCATAGATGCAACCAGCCTATGCAGACTTGGATCAGGAATTGTTTGGCTCCTGAGGTGGCCGCTGAACTCCCTCCAACCAAAAACTTGAAGACAATATGGGAAAATTATCTGCGAGATATACAGAAAACTCAACTAGGCCAAAATATTCTCTTCCACTCAAGTTGTATCGAAACTGAAACAAGGAAATCAATCCATTGCAACATGCTTCAATCGGTTGTCGCCCCTGTGGAATGAACTTGAGGTGGCTGAAGAACAGCTCGAGGGGCTAGACGAAACACTTCGGCAATATTGAGTAATATGAGAAAGGGACAACTCATTTTTGACTAATTTTAAACAAAAATTACTCACATTTTAGGTCCCAATTCCTTGCAATGGAGCCGGCACTGTTGCTTGGGTGGATCTACCAATTGGCGGTTCAAGAAGAGAGCTAGAGGGCAACTGCGGCAGAGCACACACAAATCGAATAAGAGATCGCCCTTTCTGCCTTCGAATCTGGACCACCACCGACTATTGCCTTCGGCTTCCCACTTGGACTTGCTGCTTTCGGATCTAGACTGCCACCGACCAACGGCTTCTCGCAAGGCTTTGCTATGGCTGACCAGTGAGTTGGGTTCCATGGAGAAAGCACTAGATGAGCGGCTGCTATGGATGGCCAAGATCCAACCCAACGAGTTGACGGCTATCAATCAACGATGACTTTAGCCAAATCCAACCGCTCTCAACAAGTCACTATGGTAACTAATTTAAAAGGATCCTACAGCTCTCGTAATGCTGCATCATCCTTAAAGGGAAATTATAAAGAAAATGGAAAATTATTTTGCGATTATTGCAAACGTCCCCACCACACAGTGAAACCTGTTGGAAATTGTAGGGTAAACCCAATGAGAAAGGAAAGAAGGAATCTTCAGTTAATCAAGTCACTAGAAACAATATTCATCAGTTGATTACCCAAAATCAGTATTAGGAAATCATGAGGGCATTGAGACAATTAGAAACTTCTAACAAAAGGGCAAGTTTTTCAAGTACTTCATATTACCTTAACTCTATTTCTCATGACACATAGATAATTGATTTAGGTGCAAGTGACCACACTATTTATGATGAAAGTCTTTTTTCTCATACCCATATATATCATATTCCTATAATTGTAAAAATTCCAAATGGAAATACCACATATGTCATAAAGATAGTGACAGTCAATCTTAGTCCTTCAATTACCCTTCAAAATGTTCTTTATGTCCCTCAATTCCAATTCAATTTTATTTCTGTATCAAAAGCCTATGAAGACAATTCCTATCGTATTTTCTTCAATTTTGACACATGTTTCTTGCAGGCCCATTTGACTAGTAAACTGATAGACTTGAGTAGTCTTTCACAAGGATTAAATTTCTAAACTAGTTTTCCCAAAAAATTTGATTTGTCATGTATTTCCATGAATAAGAAATCATTGTGTAATATTGCTACCAATGATAAAGTTATCCTTTCTCATCAACGTTTAGGTCACAGTGCTTCTTTTCCACATCCCCAATGCAAAATTTGTCCACTTGCTAAGCAATCACGTGCCCCCTTTCCCACAAGTAAATCTCGAGCTACAAATAATTTCTCTTTAATTCATGCTGACGTTTAGGGTCCTTATCACACCCCACATCATGATGGGTCTCAATTTTTCCTCACCATTGTAGATGATCATTCTCGTGCTACATGGGTGTTTCTCATGCAATCAAAGAGTCAAGCCTTTTTTCTCTTAAACAATTTTTTGACCATGACAAAAAATCAATTTCAGAAATCTGTTCATTGTATTCGAATAGATAACGGGAAAGAGTTTTCTAGTTATGATTGCCAATCACTTTTCTCTTCTCATGGAATTCTGCACGAAAGCACGTGCACCTACACGCCTCAACAAAATGTAATTGTTGAGCGTAAATACTGTCATATGTTAGAACTCACACGTGCCCTTAAATTCCAAGCATCAATTCTTGAGACTTTTTGGGGAGATTGTGTGGTCATGGCAACCTACTTGATCAATTGTATGCTGACTTTGGTTCTCCCTTTGAAGTCCTATTTGGTAAGAAGCCTGAAATTAGTCACTTGAAAGTTTTTGGCTGTCTATGCTATGTCACTACCTTGGGTTCTCGTGACAAAATGAGTCCTCGGGCCCAACGATGCATCTTCATGGAATATCCAACTCTTCAGAAAGGTTATCGTGTCTTTGAGCCATCGATAGAGAATTTCTTTATCATTAGAGACATTGTTTTCTATGAAGACATTTTTCCCTTTCAAGATGAGGCATCTTCAAATGAGCCCTCTAGCTCGAATCATCATATTGGACATTTTCTATTTGAGGAAGATTTATCTCACACTTCTCCTTATATGACCATCCCATCTCTAGATGTTCCAAATTCTTCTTCGGAGATCAAAATCACTACCCTAGTTTCTCCATCTACCGCAGATTATTCATTTGCAGAATTTACAATGCAAATCAAACAGAATTCTAATTTAGAAAGATTGTCTCCATAGTCTATTTCGATATTTTCATCTTCTTCCCCTAATCATATGCCCCTACAACGCTCAAGATGGATTATTCATCCTCCTATGTGGACGAAGGATTATGTTTGTGCTTCCCTCAACTCATCAATTACCTCATATCCTATCTCTTCTTATGTTTCACTCGATTGACTATCTATGGAACATATGTGTTGCATTAGTCGTACCTCCGAAGAAATAGAACCATCATCCTATGATGAAGCAATTCGTGATCCACGGTGGCAAAAGATCATGGAGGCAAAGTTGCATGTGCTAATAGAAAATCATACATGGGATATAGTCCTATTACCTGTTCATTGCAAATCCATTGGCTGCAAATGGGTATATAAGATCAAGTATAGGGCTGATTGATTTGTTGAACCGTATAAGGCTTGCTTAGTGGTGAAAGAGTTTATGCAATGTGAAGGTTTTTATTATCATGAGACACTCTCCAATTGCAAAGGATGTTAGTGTTCGTTCCTTTCTCTCCATTGCTACTTTTCAAGATTAGAATCTACATCAAATGGATGTCCACAATGCCTTTCTGCATGGAGATCTCGATGAGGAAATTCCAATATATATATATATGGAAATTCCACTAGGATTATGGCGATAGGGGGAGGTAAGGCATGTCATCTCCTTAAGTCCCTTTATGGACTCAAACAAGCTTCTTGACGGTGGTATGCAAAGCTTACTATAACTCTTGCAGCAATTGGATTCAAGCAATCCAAGTATGACTATGCTATCTTCACCTAGACAAAAGATACGTCATCAATCTACCTAATAATATATATTGATAACATACTTATTATAGGGAATGATGAATTAGCCGTCAAGAGTCTCAAAGAATACCTGCACTCCTCTTTTCATATTAAGGACTTGGGATCTCCCAAGTATTTCCTTGGTATTGAGATTGCCTGCTTAGATTTAGGAATCTCTCTCAGCCAACGGAAATTTATGTTAGAAATCATATCTGAAGCAGGATTATCAAGATGCAAACTGTCTGTCATTCCTATTGATCAGAACACTAAGTTAACTACTGTTGAATACGACATTGGATCATCTCCTAAGACTAATGACCCACTATTTGAAGAGCCATCCCAATATCAAAGGCTCGTAGAGAAACTTATATATCTCACCATGACCAGGCCAAACATATGTTATGCAATATAGACACTTAGTCAATTTTTGCATAACCCAAAGGAATCTCACATGAATGCAGCCTTGAAGGTTGTAAAATATTTTAAAAGATGTCTAGGGCTTTGAATACTCCTCTCTCAAGATTGTAATTTGGAAATGAATGCTTATTGTGACACAAACTATGCCACATGTCCCATGAGTTGGAGAACTATCACTGGTTTTTTGTATTCAGTTGGAAAATTCCTTACTTTTGTGGAAAATGAAGAAATAGTCAATAATATCTTTGTTATCTATTGAAGTGAATATCGAGTCATGGCAAAAACCGTTTGTGAGATAGTTTGGATACGGGACTTGCTTTCAAATCTTGGGATACAAGTCAAAGGGCCAACAAATTTATTTTGCAACAATGATACAACACTCAAACTTGCGATGAATCCCATATTTCATGAAAAAATAAAATATATTGATGTAGATTGCCATTACACTCAAGACAAGATCCAAGAAAGAGTAATCAAAACAAACCACAAAGCAACTTGCTAATATTTTTACCAAGCCATTGTGTCAAAGGCAACACACATAACTACTAAGCAAGCTAGGTGTCTTAGATATATGTTAGCCATCAGTTTGAGGAGGAGTGTTGAAGATATGCAAGGATCAGACCAAGGATCATGATCAATTACTCCAAATTACAAGAGATTATAATTAATATTTTATATCAATCCGTGATTGGATTTGATTTGGATTTTATTCTTTGTATCTTCTTTATTTTTTCCTTAGTTAGATGTTCAAGGTCTTATAAATAGGAGTCTATACAATGTAAATATATACGATTAAATATACAAAAAATCATAAGTCGTTCTACCATTCTTAGCCTATCCTTGAAACTCTGACAATATAATTTTTCCTTAGGGCTAGGGTCAATTCCTAATTTTCTAATGCAATAAATGACTAAATGAATCACCAAAATTTATGTATCAAAAGAAAGGTAACCAGATATCTAGTGAGTATCCCATCATCATCAAGTCTAGTGTACAAGGTCTAATATCTTGGAGGGACCATATTTGACATGCTTTGAATAGATGATATACTCTTTCTTTGAAAAATCCCCCGAAAATATGCCATCACCATTCTATCCAGCTAGACATGCAATGAAGCCCTACTACATTTTTAATTCCTTAGGCTCACAAGCAATTCAATTGTATCATCATACTTAACTGCAGCATTCCAATTTTCCATTCAAACCCTAAGGCTCACAGATAAAAGCTTTAGTATAGCTTCCTGTTAATCCACCCTTAATTGCTCTCTGTGATTAAAAACAGTCCCGACTCTAGAGATAGAGTGAGAAAATTGTTGGGGAAAAGAAGATAAAAAATTGGCTTTCATTTGATGTACACACTGTGACGTTCTCCTTTTTCTTTTTCTTTTTTAATACAAAGTCATCTTTACAATTTTGGATTTCGATTGTTATTAAAAAATAAATCTATAATAACTTATACGAATGGTGATATGTGTGATATGTGAAAAATAAAAGCTGTACATCTATGACTCAATACAAGATTATTAGCTCAAGTCAAAAATATGCGTTGACATTGAAATTTGAGAGGAAAAGAGATAGTTCAAAAGAAGGTTCATTGTAGTGTTTTGGAGTATGATAGATAGACATAGAGGCACCGTAATAATCAGCGTACATCTTCCATGAGGATATTGTTCTCTTAAAAAATTGCAATTCTTGCTTGAGGTATTATTGTATTACTTGAAGAAAGCTTTATAGGCCTCGAGACACTTGCCTCTTGGGTCATACCCCGCTTTTCATTCGGGCTATGAAGCAAAGTTAGAAACCCACGGAGCAACCTATTGACAACCATCTCGACACCACCAGATCCATAGCCCTTTCTTCTATCATCATTTGTTATGATTATGATCACTCAAGGAAAACAAGAAAAAACATAAACTTGATAATAGTGAGATATGAAAAAAAAAAAAAGAAAAAAAAAAGAAAAAGAAAACAAGAGTAGAAGTATAGCATAAGTGCCAAGACTTGGTAAGGGGACACTTAAGTGTCAAAAATTTCGAAAAGTATATTTAAGTACTACTTTTTTTGAAAATTAAGACATTTAAGTGTCAAGTCTAACAAAGGGTGTTGGAAATCCGAAGTGACTTATTTTTAAAACTATAAGTCACCTACGTAGCTAGCCGGAAAGCTCAATTAACAAAGAAGAGCCTAAATGACGTCATTTTGCCTCGGATTTGAATTTTAATATAAATATTATTTAAATTACATTAAGAACTAAATTAAAAAAAGTTTTGTAGCACACATTTGGCAAGGGTTGTGTAGGCCCTCGCTGACCATTGCTCCTTCTTTTAAAAAAAATTATTTCTTTTAAACTTACTTTAATTAATATTTATATAAAAAATTTAATTTGAAGGTAAAATGATATCGTTTTGTGATTATTTAGCCATGTCAACGCAAAAAAATGACATCATTTTGCACTAATCTAACCACATCAGTGCAAAAAAATGACGTCATTTTGCACTTATCTCGTTAGAAAAATATCACGTCAGTAATTTGGTCGGATATTTTTGCCATTAGCACTTAAATGTTCAATTCTTTTTCAATTTTGATATTTAATTGTATCTTTTGGAAATTTTGGTACTTAAACGTCCATTTATGCTAAGTTTTGGTACTTGTGCTATAATTTAACCTCAAAAAATGGGCTTTTGATAAACTTGGCATATTTGCGTAATCAAGGGTCATTAGTCTTTTTAGGCAGCCAAGAATTTTGTACATAAAAGGGCCCCAGCCAGCCTATACTTGGCCCAAGCCTGGCCCACCCCATAACTTCAAGTCTAATTTCTTTTGTAGTATGGGAGATTGGATAGCCAAGTTAGGCCTGATGGACTTCACGTTCAATCCCAGAACTTCATGAACCACTTCGCTTCTTCCCATGAAATGTATGCAATAATGCACTTCCAATAAAGGGAAATCTTTACACAAGAAAAATGGTACCTGACCCGATTTGTCCAATGTGTCGAAAACCCCAAAAAAACCCCCAAGCACCTCCTTATCCTGCTTGTCTGAACGAAACAAATATGGTCAAACCCTCGGTTTAATGTGGACCGTTCCCCGACAAAGATAACCAGAATTGACAAATGGATGCTGGAGAGCTTAACTTCCCGAGCTGAACCGTCCTTGAGAGCTCTCCTTGCCGGCACACTGTAGTTGATTTGGAAGAAAAGAAACGCGCGGGTATTCCGTCACAGCAAGCCAAAACCCGGCGAAATGGTCGAGGAAGCAAGTAATTCACAAAGGCTCTAAGCGAGATCGAGTCCCGTCAAAGATGAAACGGCAGGACAGAGTAGTCCATCTTCCGATGGCTGGATTCCGCCGCCCGCGAGCACTTGAAAATTAAATGTGGATGGATCTTGGTGCAGCAAGTCATGTAAAGAGCTCCTCGACGGTGGTTTCACCAAGAATGCTTCATTGGCCCACGTACCGAAAACCCTAGCGGTAAGGATGGGATTGTCATTCGAGGAAGAGGTAAGGAAGCTAGGCACGACTGGAACTGATCTGGACACAGCAACTAAGTGTGAGCTGCGCGTGTTTGCTCATGATTATATTTTCTGGTATTGGCTTGAAATCTGAAAATAAAAAGAAAAATATTTTGATTTGGAAAGGAAAATATTTTTCTCTTCCCTCATATTAGTACCGAAAGAACCATTGCCAACTCCCGCACCAACACCCCTACTCCCGTTGACGAAAACATAGGCGGCCTCAGCATCGTTGGTATGGACAATTGCGTAAACTAACTATTTTGTTTTTTTTTTTGGTAAGGTAAGATAGTATTAAATCAACCAGCAAACTGTACAGCAGAGGGGGGGGGAGAACACAGTACCTATAGCACTCTACTGGACAACATGTCCTTAGAGTATACGGGTACCGCAGTCACCCCAAAGAAAAGACAAAATTAGCAAAGTAGGAAACCCAGGTACAAGAGACCCAATTATCTACGCTACGCCAAAGGAGGCTCCGCTTCAAAAATCCGAGGATCTATCCCCCAGCTACGCTGCATCCTTCTGTTTCTGGGACTATCTTCAACCGATTTGAAGGTAAGGCCTTTATCTTTAACCACCTTGCAGAGGTGGTGCTTCATGGAAGGGGCATAGAGGACGTGACCACGGAAGAGAATATCATTCCTGGTCTTCCAGATGATATAGCATAAAGCACCAAATGCAAACCTCGCTATCTCACGGTAGAATCCTTTTCCGGACATATTATCAATAGCCCAGAAGAGATTGTCTAACCACGAAGAGTTGGTCCAAGGAAGGTTGCATTTTGCAGCCCAAAAATTAGCCAGAGAGTAGGATATACAACATTCAAAAAATAGGTGATTCACAGAATCAGGCCTAGAGTTGCACAAAGCACAGACCGCATGAGGAATCCTTCCAAATGACATGAGGAGAACCTGTGTGGGAAGCCGATTCTTGGTAATAAGCCAGAGAAGGAATTGATGTCTGGGGGCCAAAGCCTTATCCCAGATAAAATTGGACCAATGAACTGGATTTGCTTTGCGTCGGACTATAGCCCAAGCCGAAGCCGTTGAAAATTTTCCACCAGTGTCCTCCTTCCATGTAAAAATATCTTCACCAGTTGAGAGGTGAGGAATCGGTATTTGCCATGATAGCAGCTCTTGAAGTAGATCACACCCATCAGGGGAAAATAAATCCTTAGCCTTTGCCTGTCTAAGAAGGTCCGATTGGTTAATATAGCTGTTAGAGAATACCGAGTTCAGAGAACCAAAGTCTAGCCATAGGTCAAACCAAAGCGATATGTTTTCCCCATCTCCTAACTTCCATCTGAAATGGGGTTGAAATTCATCCCTTAGATACAGAATTTTCCGCCAGGCCCAAGAACACTGGATAGGAATTGAAACGGTCCAAAAGTTCTTACTTTTGAGATATACAGTATGAATCCATTTGCACCATAATGACTCTCTATCAGTAAATAGCAACCATATATGTTTTGCCATGACTGCTTTGTTGCTATCTCTAATTCTTCTTATACCAAGGCCACCTTCTTGAAAGGGGAGACACACATCAGCCCAAGACACTCTTGCCCCTCCCGAACCCATGGAAGGGCCTTTCCGGAGGAATTGTCCTATTTTGTTTGTTCTCTCACGTACTTCAATTTTAAAATTTAAAATTTTTTATAAACAATCTTGTGCTGGAAGATATTATATCTTGAAGAGTTTTTCTCATCTCATAAATAAGTAAATTTTTTTCATATTATATCAATGCTTTCTTTTCATTAACAATAATTTAGAAATTTCTCAATAAAGCGATTTGGTAAAACATTTCAATTACATATATTTTGCATACACGTGGCGTAGGGCATCTTTGCTAATCTAAAGACACTGAACTCCTTAGCTACTCATTTTGGAAATAAAATTGAATTGGAATTTTTGACTTGGTGAAAGGATAGCATCTTCGAGAGTTGCAAATATTCCCTCCGAGAGAGTAGCTTAATATCCTGAACTTACATACTAATATCAGAACGATTGGAGCTAACATCAAATTTTGTTTGTAGATACACACTTTTTTACCCAGAAAATCTAAAGCCCGAAACTATTTTCTTCGCTTTTGGGGAATTTCATGATCAGCCCTACTGTTTTGAAAGAGACATTCTGTTGGTTCGACATCCGATAGGTTCCGGCAACAATAAATGAACAATGGAAATTCTTCAGTGTATCTAATATTAAGATATGACCTAGTTAACCCACCGGTGGGCAGTTGCGTTAGTAAAGCCGTGCGAATAGAACTCCCGCAAGGTCAAAAGTTCAAACCTCTGCATTATCATACACATCTTAAAGTGAGGGGCCATGATGGTAGAGTCCTGTGTTAGCTTCCCCAAATATAATTAGTGGTCTCTTTCGGCTGATCAAGCCGGCAATAGTCGTGAGCACCCGTAAAGTGTGCTAGGCCGAAGTCCTGGGTACCAAAAAAAAAAAAAAATATGACCTAGTTAATAAGGCACTATAAACTTACAAACCCCGCAACTTCAGACGGTGATCATCCCTGTTATATTCAAGTGTGGTCCAACCATTAAATTCATTGAGACTAAATGACAACATAGATAATTTCATATTCGTGTGCATTTGTTTTTTAAAAAAAAAAATGGAGGAAATTCACAAGAATCAAGCTCCTTTTGACCTCCTACCAATTGACGTCCTCGTCAGTTTTTGCGTCCCCAATAGGTTCTGAGCATGCACCTAGAGACTGATTCAGAAGTGACATAGCTAAAAGCTCCTCCGCGCGTGCTTACTCCTCACCGGGCAGACACTATTTTGACCGAGCTCTATTTTGCATCTCCAATTGGTTTTTGGTTTGGATAATTGGTTTCTGGTTACATGGTATCCTCGTCAACATAGTGGTTATTTCCAACCATTAGGGGCCATTTGTGCCTGTACGTTAATGTGGCAGGTTGACAAACTATATTCCTCATTTTGACATGTCAGTGCCTACACATCCTGCTTCTTCTCATTGGGATGAAATCTTTTTCGAGCCTTATCCCTGACTCTACCTTCTAATTGCTTTATGTCTAAGGGATGCTGAAGCCAGTATGAGATCTCAGATAAAATAGTTTTACATCGTATATAGGACACACCTAGAGACTGATCTAGAAGTGACAAAGGTAAAAGCTCTACTTTGACAGGGCTCTATTTTGCGTCTCCAACGGGTTTGGCTTCTCTTTTCATAGCTCATCGATGCCATTCTCCTAAGAGCATTTGAAGGGGCAACTCTGCCGTCGACTTTGAATACAACATATGTTAAATTGACCATCGGAATCGAACGAGCTTCTATTCATATTTTCGACCCAGGATCCTTTTACAGTGGAACTTTTAAGGCCTCCATCAAAGTCAATTCCTCTTAATTACTTTGAATTTTGGAAATTTCTCATTCCTTTATTGACGTCTTTTTCTGGTTCTAAATATTTCTAAATAAAGATAAAAAGAAAAGGAAAATACGTTTTAGACCTTAGGTACATCTCCTTTATTCACTGCACGATTATAAACCATTGAAATTTCATTTTGACCGCTGTAGGTGAAGATAATGGCTTGCCTAGGCGTAGGCCCAATAATAAATACGTGACATATGGGATAAACTATTAATTAATTACCAATGCATTTAAAGTTAGCGTGCTTTATACGTCTAGGATAAAATTTGCAAAAGCAAATGAACTCCAATCACCTGCTGTGCTACTGTGAGGACCTGTTTGACGAGCGCATGAGGTGATCGCCGAAGTGCAAGGATTCGTGTAAGATGCGGCTTTGTCATAAAATTGAATAAACAGGAAATTTTTTATCATCGATACAAATATTCAAGCATACATTGCTGTTGCCAACAAAACCAGTTTCCCTTGACTAATTGAGAGATAGGAAACAATTGAAATATGTTTTCTTAATCATTTATTTTTTGGGAGATGAAAGGAATTAAAGGATTTTATCATTTTAAATTAGCGTGCTTTCAGCCCATAAGTCAATCGATCAAAACAAAAAAACTCTTAAATCAGATTGCAACTGCGTAAGAAAAAGTAGCTTCCATTTTTGGTTAGGGATTTCCTTTGCGATAGGGATAGGGAAACTTGCTTGATTAGATATGCTTGCTGATAGGGGCAAGCACAATTCTAGGGTGGAATCGAGAATTGGAGAACCAGACTGATGGGTCTAGTTCAATTCCCAGTTCTATGAAGGGATAAGTAAATTCTCGGTTCCACCTTTTTAGGAACCACTAGTTCTCGAATCTTCTAAAAACCCGAACTGAGAACCAAAACCAGAACAGGAACCTAGGGACTAGGAATTGGGAACTCGAACTCTGAAATAGCCAAATCCTAATTTAGCTTCATTCTTCCCCTCCACCTTTGTCATCACCTCCATTTTTTTTTTTTTTTTTGGTTCTTGTTGGTACCCAAAATTGAATACACCTCACATGCCAGTCACGTGAGTGAAGTTCACCTCCAATCCTCATGAAATTACATATGAGATCCCATTATCAGTTGTCTATGGGCATTTGGAAGGAAGCTAAGCTATCGACAATGAGAAAGCCATGTGGCTAAATATCATGACATGGATTTCAGCAATAATTTGCAAAGGACAAAAGGCGCAAAGGAAAGATAGTTGATGATCAAAAATACAATTTGAAAAGTTATCCTTAACAAATGGAAGCACGATTAGAGCAGTTACAGGATGAATTGACGAAAGAATAGGAAAAGTGTTGAGGACTGAAGCAATGGATCAAGTTGGTAACCACTCAATGGTTACAAAAGTATCTCTATAAATACCTAAAGTCCTCCAATGAAAAGGCTCCTGAACAACACAACAAAACATTTTATGTTTTCTTAGTTGTTTTAGTCTTGCTTAGCTTAGTTATAGCTTTAGGCTTCCGTCATTGATTCAATTCCGGCAAGCGTCATATCCCAAATAATGTTGTTGATTAGATTCCAGCATTGTTTGATTTTGTCTAGTGTCGTCAATTAGATTTCAACGTTGTGTCCTTGCCACCTAGCTACACATATCGATGTTTGCCACCGTGGGAAGTGAGGCAATTTTCTTGAGGGTTATCACTCCAGATTGGGTAGATGAGGGATGGGGTCAACTGATTCCTCATCCATATGTGGCCTAGTTTGTAAGGTTTGAATGCCCTATGAAGGACCCATGGGGTGACATGTCGGATGGATGCTCTTGGCTGTTGACTTTTGGACTAACCCGACCTCAACCTACTAAGTGAGGAAGTAGATTGACCCACCTTGCCTTATATCTTTTTGGTTGACTATTGGAACAGTGCCCACCTATAGGGTTGTACATGTAAATGTTCCTTAAGGCTAATATGGTTAAGAAATAAAATGACAAGATTGCTTTTGCATTATTCGTCTTTCTAACTATCCTTATTGTTGTTTTTTGATTAGAGTTTAATGTTTTATTTCCGCATGCGCATAATAAAAAGAATGGTTGGCAACGCATCTTGGGACATTGCACTCATTTGACCAAAGAGAATAGGGGTTAGAGTGTGCTCAAGGGTCGGGGGCATGACGGCTTCTTTCAAAATAATTACTCTATACAATATAAGAACAATCGATACATTGAAAATTATAAAATTTCCTTAATACTATTTAATAGGGAAACTTGTTCTTATGCAATCAATGATAAAATCATTATTCATTTAAATTGTTGAATTTATTTTCGCTTTTTTAGCTAAAGATGAAAAAAAATCTATTAGAACTTGGAACCAACCTCAAAAATTGTAAAATGGTAGGTTCTAAGATCTAGATTATGATGGATAAGTTCTAGCTCCAACAAATGAAGAACTTGTTCCCGAGGGCAGGATCTAGGTTCCAAGCCCAACAAATGAAGAACCTATAAGGAATCTAGAACTATTTACCCTTACTTGTTGAGAGGTTTCCTTATAGGATTAAGTTTCTAATTACAAGAAAAAGCAACTTCCATCTCAGGGAAAAATTAAGATTAGAAGATAATGTTTCTAGAAGGTTTTAGGGCTTCTCGTTCTCTAAAAACTTTGCTTCTCATAGGTTGCTCTTGAGTGACTCTTTGATTTTGGGCAAAAGGATCTTATGTAACCGACATAGGAAATAGTTTCTCATATCTCTAATATCTTATCTCAAAGTCGTTCTTCCTTTTATTGGCTAAAAATTATAACATGATTTTTTTAGCAACCTGCGAACCTTAAAGGAAATAACCAAAAAAAAAAAATTTCTTTATTATGCTTCTAGCAAAAACAAACCCTTAATACGATTATGTTTACGTAATAATTTAAATATGCATTCTTGGGGGAAACAATAACTCCATATACAGCATACAAGGTCACTGAAAATTGGAATATTATTTGTCGAAATAATTAAGTTTGACCAATCGAAGGATGAAAAGTTTTGTATTCTTTTGAACTTTTCTTTACCCAAAAAAAAAAAAAGTTTTGTATTGTTCAATTATTGCGGTTGACTACATATGCTTGCTTCCGTTTGAAATGGTCAATTTCATATACGTTATTATATAAAACAAAGAGGACATTCTATTTTGAGGAATCATACTCATTTTCTTTTGCAAAATATCATCAATTGCTTTTCTGATAGATAATCCATCACTAGAGGATGGTAAATTCATTATTTCATTTTATCTCTCACATAAATTAATATTTCTATCTTGTAAATATTTTTGCGCCCAAAGGTATTATATCATGAATCGTTTTTTCTTCTTTTCATGTGTACATGAAATGTGTTCATATTATATTAGTTATTTACTTTCATTGATTTATGATTCTAATATTTCAAAATAAGGCGAATTAGTGAAACGTTCTCAAGGTCCATTTTTTTCGTATCCGTATAGGAGTGCATCTTTACTAGTCCATACAAAATAAACTGTTAGACTGCTCAAGCTGGTAATAAATTTTAATTGGAATGTTTGAATTAGGTGAAAGGGTAGCATACATGAAAGCTACACCACCGAAAAAGAGTAATTTTATATTATAACTATCGTATTCCTTCTACAATATTGATAATTTGGTGCTAATATGAATTTTTAATGTGTAGATACAATTTTTTTTAATCCCCAGAAATAACTAAACCGTAAACCCTAAAATTATTTTCTTCTCTTTCGCGTGATTTTATGATAGGTCTTCCAAGCTGGGGGCTTTATATTATAATGAATATGGACCGTTTCGTCGTGGGCCACGTAAGTTTAAAAGTATTCTACGATATATATTTAAGAATATGTCCTAGTTTATAAGGCACTGTAAACTAATCATGACACATCTTTTTGTATTTTATCCAAGCAAATGACGACGAAATGACGATCTCAATAATCCGATATTCGCGTACATTTGCTTTAGAGGAACACCCCAAGTTTCAATCATCTTTGACCTCGTCAGATTTTGCGTCTCCATTAGCTATCGGATTAAACTGGTGACCTGGAGACCGATCCAGAACCAGGAGCGACAATGCTATAAGACTTTTGTTTTGACCGAGTCTTTTGGTTTTTCCCCCCCATCGTCTTCCAAATTTGTGACTGCCCCCGTTCCAGGAACTCGTCAATGCCATTCTCGTGACGGAGATTCGAAGTAAGTTAAATTTGTCCCATTATTTTTAGATGCCATAAATACCATAATCTATTTTTAAAAAAAATATTCACTCAGGTTTCATAACTCTTAAGAAAAATCACGTAAGTGTTGAAATTTATAAAAAGATATTAACCACAAGTGTCATGAATTTGGATGTCACATCGGATTTTCCGATACTTGAGTAATCGATTAAAAAAATTATGACATTGAATTGAGCTTTATATCTTTTTGCCCTTTTACCTTTTGTAGCTTTTGAAATTCTACCATCAACTTTGGACAACATATGTTGGACCGGGCAGCAAAATTGAACAAGCTTTCATCCCATTTTTCCACATGGGTTTTTTATGTTCTACTTTGGAAAATTTATCGTCTTCATCAAAGTCGCTTTAAATACGCAAAATCCGATGTCCTCCATCGAAGTCTTATCAACATAGAAATTTTCTGATTCAAAATGGACATGCGGGCCGGCTGCTTCATTACTGACAAATTAGTCATGTACGCCAAAATTCACTTTATTTGCAGGTCTTATTTCGTCTTGCACGGATTGAGATCTACCATTTGTCAATATATGGACAAAATTCTGTCCGTATCAACTCATTACAACCGTTTTAAGTCTGTTAATCGTATTTTTATGAGAAAATTGCTAATGCGGGCGATCTTTTCAAATCTACCTAACTACTAATTAAAGAGAGAACTGTGAGAGTTAATATGTGATGAGCTGAAGCAGAGAAAACCAAAAGCGAGGAGGCCATGATGTCACTACACGGTAGTAAAGTAAAAGACCCTCTAGTAGTTGGTGTGCAGTTCAAGTACAATTCCCACGACAACCGACTTGGTCGCAAGGACAAGATAGCCACGTGGCTTCTCGCGGGATTCTTAGATGGTGAAGGGGAAGAGAGCCACTTGAACTGCGTACTTAACAAGGGAGAGTGTTTATGAGTAAGTTATATAAATTAAGGTGGTCTCACAAAAGAGGCCTTTGGGTACGAATTTACTATTGTATTGAAACTCCAATTTTAAGGTTGTTTATGTGAAAACTGAAAACGCTACTAAAATAGTGATCTCTTGAGAAAATGCTTATTTGTACTTCAAAAGATGAAATAATAATATTTCGTTTGAGACGGGTTAATTAAAATCAAAGTTAGGCTACCTAATTTGTTCTCTAATGAGAATATCTGCCATTGGATATCATGATGCAAAGGTGTCTTCCAATGAATTTCTCGTTTGAACTTCTGTAAAATTGGAATCCAACTCAATCATGTAATTTTTTCCTTGGCCAGCAGTATACTTCATCTCGATTGCTAAAAAGTCACAGCACAATCACCTAAGGGACCTCTGAACCCAGATCCTTCTCTAACGAAAAACTCAAGGACATATTATTCAAACACTTTAAAGTCTATCACAACGTACGACTAGTAATATTTCTCCAAATGGGATAAGGTACGATCTAATACTTGGTCAAGCTCAACATTTGGATTTTCTTTGTTTATGACTGAGAATTACAGAGAAGTTCATGGATAAAATATTGAGGAGAAGTATACTAAGAGTGTCAAATATTATATACGGCACTCATTTCAAACCAAAAAGTTTTCACCAATTTACTTAAGTGCCAAATCGGAGCAAAGACAATTATTTAAATGTCATCGGCGAAAAATTCTAACCAAATTAATTGCATGGTCTTTATAATTAATTTGTTAATATGATTTGACAAAAAAATTTTAAAAGATATAGTTCACGTGGACTACAGAAACCACGTCCCACAACCTACTTGGCTTGGACGTCTAAAACGACGTGGCACAACATGCTTTCTTGTTCCCTACATCACCAGACTCAGGAAGCATCAAAGAGAGAGAGAGAGAGAGAGAGAGAGAGAGAGATGACGGCAGAAACCACCACCACCGATGACGGAGCCTCTGGCGAGGGCCTCAAGACGAAGTACAGGAAGGCACGGGATTGCTTCCCATCTCCGCGTCTCACGCCAATACCAACTTTATGTCTGTTATCCCCACTCTCACGTCTTGGTCCATTCTAAACCCTTGGTCCACTTCCTCTATTATTGTTCGCCTCTGTGCCGTGGAACACCATATGCCCATCGAGTGTTTGAGGAAATTACTTCGATGATGGAGCTGGTTCTTTTTCTTCTGATTTCTTCAACGCTGCTTAGTGATTAGAAAGAGAGAGACGGAGGAAGGATGAGAGAGAGATTTGGTCATCGGGCCAGCCTAGGGTTTGAAATTGAGATTATCTTTTAATTTGGGGATTTAGGGTTTTTATTTGGGGAAAATGAATTATATAGCATCATTTTAGGGTTTAGATGCTTACTGGACTCTCCAGTGAGCCACGTCGGCTTTAGAAACTAAGACTGAAGTTAACATTAAAAAGATTGTTCTTCAAAATATTTAGCACTTAAGTGATCCAAAAGAAATTTTTAATACTAAAATAAGCATCGTGCACAATTTTTGTCATTTTTACTGTTCTTCTCTCTAAATTATTGATGCAATTTGGCACGCAAACAAGGCCACTTGACACGGTCTCAAGTATATCCGTTCATAACTAGTTCCTCATACGCGGACCTACTTATATGACGCACTGTGACCGTTACCGCAGCAATTTTAACTTCTTCTATGGAATTTTGACTTTCAAGAGCGGCAACGCCCGTGGTTGGTAGCGATCGTATGGCCAAAAGATGCTTTGTTTGACCAATTCCAATTGAAAGCGATTGCTAAATGACGGCTGACTCTCTCGATGAATGACCCATGCTCGCCCATCCTTCGTCGGCATAATTCGCACGTCGCTGTAGCTCATGCGCCAACCCTCTATATAAAGTCAGGCCATCTCCTCATGAACACAACACAGAGCATAGTACTCAAACCAAGCATTAGTCCTCATGGAAAACCAAGTGAGGTTTTCGAGCTGTCGTGGCGTGGCATTTGAGATCAAGCCTCATGCAGATCCATTTGCCATCGCCACACCTCAGAGAGCTCCCGAGACGACCAACTACGGTAGCAAAAGATCTTGGCTTCTATGGGGCTCGTCTAGGGTCGCTCCGTCGTTGCTGATTCAGCGATCGACGAGCAAAGCCAGTAGCCACTTTTGTGACCTTGACCTCGATGACGATAACGACGAACAAAAGGATGTGGTTATGGAAACGCTCGAGGAAGGCACTTTCCTCGAGCCCGAAAAACAGGCGGAGAGAAAGCAAGCCGAAGCGGCCTCAAAGATCGACCCGCCTCCCTCGAAGCCCGCCCGAGGCCATGAGTCGTCGAGGCTGTCGGTAATACTCCTCGATCAAGGGCTGTTCACTGTGTACAAGCGGCTGTTCGTCGTTTGCTTGACCCTAAATGTCGCTGCGCTCGTCCTCGCGGCGACTGGTCACTTCCCTTACGCGAGGAACCGGGCGGTCCTCTTCTCCATCGCCAACATCTTCGCGCTCACCCTGTGCCGGAGCGAGGCCGTCCTGCGCGTCGCCTTCTGGCTCGCCGTGAAGCTGCTCGGCCACTCGTGGGTCCCGCTCTTCGCCAAGACGGCCACGACCTCCCTCCTGCAGAGCCTCGGCGGGATCCACAGCGGGTGCGGCGTCTCGTCCCTCGCGTGGCTGGTCTATGCCCTAGTCCTAACCCTAAAGGACCGGGACAACACGTCGCCCGAGATCATCGGGGTCGCGTCGGCCATCCTCGCGCTCATCGCCCTCTCCTCGCTGGCGGCGTTCCCGCTCGTGCGCCACCTCCACCACAACGTGTTCGAGCGGACGCACCGCTTCGCGGGGTGGTCCGCCCTCGGCCTCCTCTGGGGGTTCGTCATCCTCACCGTCGCGTACGACCCGAGGACGAAGAGTTACGAGAGGGACGAGCTGGGGTCGAGGCTGATGAGGCAGCAGGAGTTTTGGTTCACGGTGGGGATTACGGTTTTGATAATAATACCGTGGTTGACGGTGAGGCGAGTGCCGGTCAAGGTGTCTTCTCCTTCGGGGCATGCGTCCATAATCAAGTTCCGAGGGGGAGTGAAAGCAGGTATGCATCGATTTGAATTTTATCCAACTGCATACATTCGAAATGTTATTTTTTTTTTTTTCCTTTCGAATAGACCCAGGGCTATATTGTCTTTTGATTTTAAACTTCAAGATATCAAATTTGTGAAGTCTCGTTTGGTAAGCCAATCGTACGTTTTTTTCAATAATAAGTATTTTATCTAGTGAAGAAAATGAAGGATTATTGGGGTAGGTTAATCTAAATGAAATGGCAGAGTTTCTTGACATAATCCTTTTTTCTCCTTCTCTACATCAATAAGATTTTCAAAGAATCCATCTTCTCTTAATATTTTCCTAGCAAAATAGGCTATCCATTGTCAGCCCATAATGTGGGCCCCAGATGATCAAAATTTCAACGGACTAATTAAAATATTGCTCCATTATTATATGCTCTAATCAAGCTTTTATAATATTTAAAACTGATATTCATGTTGAATTCAAGTTGAGGTTGATACTTTATAAAAATGCCAAAACTGGGGCTTGCACTAATTTTATTATTTCCGGTAACTCGAATCTATCTATAGTTTTCTTAGATTGGGAGTTCATATTTGGATTTCTTTTTCGACCAAAAAGTTCATATTTGGAGTTTGAATGTGCGTACTTTTTCAACTACAGGCATCTTGGGTCGGATCAGCCCGTCCCCGCTATCCGAGTGGCATGCCTTCGGCATCATCTCCGACGGCAAGGATGAACACATGATGCTCGCCGGAGCTGTCGGCGACTTCACGAAGTCCTTGGTCGCCAACCCGCCAACACACCTCTGGGTTCGCCAGGTCCACTTCGCGGGCTTACCTTACCTTGTCAACATGTATGACCGGGTCCTGCTGGTTGCCACCGGCTCCGGCATTTGTGTCTTCCTATCATTCCTTCTTCAACCGTGCAAAGCAAGCGTTTGCTTGTTATGGGTGGCCAAGAACGTGGAGCAAAACTTCGGCAAGGAGATCAAGGAGATGGTCAGCCGCCATCGGAGAGACAAGGTGATCGTGCACGACACGGCGGTGCTCGGGCGGCCAAACGTGGCGGAGTTGAGCGTGGACACGGCGAAAAAGTGGGGCGCTGAGGTGGTGATCGTCACGAGCAACCCCGAGGGAAGTAAGGACGTGGTGAACGCGTGCAAGAGCAAAGGAATCGCTGCTTTTGGTCCCATTTGGGATTCTTGAGTAGATTAATTACCCATATCGTACGTCTAATCTGCGTCCTTCACGTATTATCTATGCTTGGAATGCATTATAAACTAATGGTGGGATTGAAAAGAAGCACACAAGTTGGTTTGGTGTTATGCTCTTCCTTGATAGATAAGGTTATGTAAATTAAAGCTTGCTATATATGTTAAAAAAATAACGTGAAATGCAAGTGATAATTGCATATCACATTTGCTTGGACGTGGTCATGAATATAATTACCTTTATTGTTAGATATATTATTAAGTGTTAACCTCTTAATACTGGTGGTTTGATGACTTACTTGTTTGCATTGTCTCTCTAAAGTAATGTTCTCAATTTCGCCCATGAGACATAACCCTTAATTATGCTGGTAGATTCATTGACTCGTATGCATTTTAGATGATAACGTCATACTAAAATTCATTGTTATGATTTGTTGCTATTATAATTACCTAATCGTCGACAATCGTAGATGCTTATTGCCTTATTGTATTGGCCTGATTTTAATCTTATACTCATAATCGTTGTACAAGTTCATGAAAGATGAAGACGTATATGAGTAAATTTTACTATTCCAAGTTGTAAGAAACGGCTGACAATTTCAATGAGAAAACTAGACACAATTAACTTTCATCATGTCCAATACGGCAAAATATGAGAAAACATCAAATAGGGTAAATTTGATCTAGGAAAATAGGGTGTAAATTTGAAAGCATCACGCTTCGTTTATTCCGGAAATGTGAAAGTAACCCTTCATTACACGCGACTGTCCGAATGCATTTTTTTTATTATTTGACTCGGAAAAACTCTATTTTATACTGTTACTTATCTAAACTATGCTAGACATAGCGAAGTTTATTCATCAATTTATATCTTTTGTAAAAAGTTGGGGAAGTTTAATTGGAATCGGACAAAGGTTGACTTCGTCTTGCGTAAACTTCTGTCAGGCTGGCTGTTGGAAAAAAGAAACCAGACATACCTTCGCAAGGAATTTGGATGGTTCTCAGTCCCCTAATGGATTTGACGTGCGACCATCTGGAAGAAAATTGCAGCTGTCCGGACAAATCCTTGGAGTAAATGCGATGCCAACTGCTCATCATCATGATAGAAAGAGACATTAGGAATCAAATTGATGTTTATCTACACCAATTTTTTAATTGTTTGACTCCTCAGTTTGGTACTAGCAAGGCCCAGTGGAGATCTAATCCGCATACCGTCGTCAGTCCAGTGTACCGGGTCCAACATCTTGGAGGAACCATATACGACATGCTTTGAATAGATTATTTATTAATTCTCTTTGTTTGAAAATATCCCGTGAAAATACGCCATCATCATTATTTTTATTTAAATACGTCATGAAGGTCTATTATACTTATAGTTTCCTTAGGTTCAAGAATGATTAAATTATATTACCACACTACTTAGCTGGTTTTATCCCTGCAACAAAATATCTCTCACCGAATAGTGTGTTTCGGTATTATTGTTTATGAAGGGACTTAGGTTTTGTATTAGTATTGGACATAAAGAGTCAAATGCAATAATAAATATATTTGAATTTGAAGAGCCTGCTATATATAACCTTACGTAGAAACCCAATTGATAACCTAATATAAATGTGCCTTGATGAATAGAGGGATATAATCAAGAATTAATGGATAATATGGTGTCATAATCAAATTGATGATGCTAGGTAGTGTAGATGACTCCAAAGGTAGACCGTTCCTAGGCAAACACCTAAGTACAACGTCAAGTTGACATCGACAACACTAAGCAAAGAGGTTTAAATAAGAAAAGCACTTCTCTATTATTAATGTATGAATCCAACGTCAATGTCTGGTCGACCGCATTGGACTAGTGGAGTGACATCAGCAAATGTTGCTCCTGAATGGATTAAGGACACAGCATAGGAATTTAATTGACAATGATGGACAAGGATGGACCACCAAAGGACCTTACTCTTAAGTGGATATAAAATACAGCACTGGGATATAATCAATGATGCTGGATAACACTACCGCTACTAAGAAGACACTACTCTCAGATGAGTATGAAGACATAACATCGGAATCTAATTGATGATGTTGGACAAAGATGAACCACAAGGGACTTTGCTCCTAAGCGGATATGAAAATACAGCACGAAAATCTAAATGACCATGTTGAATGAAGATACCACCACTAAGAAGACACTGTTACTAGATGGATATAAGGACACAACATCGAATCTAATTAATGAAACTAGACAAAGATCAGACAACATTGGAATCTAGTCAATAGCACTACTTAGGATATGACACTCGCCAAAATGAAATTAACAACGGGAGCCTAAAACTACAACTAAGCTAAGCTAGACGAAAACAACTAAGAAAATATAAAGAGATTTGTTATGATGTTCGGGGGTTCTCATTGAAGTATTTCACGTATTTATAGGGATACTCCAATAACCGTCAAGTATTTACCAATTTGAATTCACCGACTTCAATCTTTAGCACGTTTCCTATTCTTCCATTAGTTCATCCCATAATTGCTCTAATCATGCTTCCTTTCGTTGAGGATCACTTTTCAAATTGAATTTTTGGTCATCAACCACCTTTCCTTCACGCCTTTTGACCTTTACAATTTACCGCCCAAATCCGCGTCATGATATTTAGTCACATGGCTTTCTCATCGTTGACAGCTCAACTTCCTTCCAGATGCCCATCGATAGCTGACAATAGGGCTTTCATACGTAATTTTGTGAATTTTGATCATGTGACCGGCACGTGAGGAATATTCAATTTTGGGTACCAGCACATACTTAATTGTATCACTCCAATTGTCAATCAAAACCCTAAGGCTTGAAAGGAGAAGACAAAGAGGGCAATTACAAGGCTCCACAAACAAAGCAATCGGTTCGGCATCCTCGTTTGTAAAAAGGGTTGTAATGTAAATAGTCGAATTAAGGTAGAAGCGGTGGAGATGTGAAGCCACCGTAGATCAACCTTTTAGCAATGTGATGATAAGCAGACTCGGTCAAGTGAATCCCATCCCAATTGACGAAAGCCGATGGATCTCTGCAAGCAGTTGAGCCGATGTGACCACACCTTGCCGAATTATTGAAGTTGTATGGACCGCCTCCGCCGCAACAAGCCTTTAGCGTGCTCCCATAAAAGCCTGCGTCATGTATGAACAGGTCAATCTCCCGATCTTCTAAGCAAATCTTTATTTATATCATGTCAAGACTACAGAACAATTTACGTCACTCCTATAAGTGATCATGTCAACGGCGCCAACCAAAATCTCCTAGTGTATGTCATTTGGTGTGTGCATTTCGCTAAATCGAAAGAAACACTCGGATTTTTTCTTTCAAGAAAGGGTTGAAGGGGGTTTCAAATTGATATCTTATATGTGAAGTTTTTGACATTTAGTTTAGGAGCCAAAAAAAGACGATACTTGTTAAGGAGCTCCCCATGGCATTGAATACAGCCAAAAAAGAATGTTTCAATAATTATTGTTTACACATAATACAAGAAAAACGATCTATTTCTTGGGTAAAATATTTATTGAATAACCGAAATCACAGCTGGTTATTTATCAAATGTCGGGGATACTCATTAACAATAATAATATAACAATAGAGCCGGAAAAGTAACTAAGTAGGTAAGCTGCTACCAACTTCTCTGCATAAATTCAATGTATCACAATCATCAATAGTGCGGGAAAGATCGGTTTGGTGGAATTGAATTGCAATTGGGGAACGGGTCATTACACCATACTACGTATCACTATCATCAATATTCGTTTTTTCACTCTCACTTACTATTTTCCCAAAGACCGGTTCCAATGGTCACGTAATAATTCATTTTTAATTATGAGAAAAAAAAAAAAGCCCGGAACAACATTCGACCTCAAACTTTCACCTAAATTTCCATAAAGAGTCCATTCCGTTATAACATAAATTATAAACATATATTACTAAACTAAGGGCAAAATGGTAATTTTGATTGGCCTAAAGCACAATCTTGGAACAACTTTAGTTAGTTTTCTAAAATAACTAAAATCTCACCTTTATTCATTCATTAAAAAATTCATAATTTTTAGCTCATGTTTGTCGTTTGTGTTCGTCAAAGTAAAAGACGAGAGTAACTTTTTTCTTATAAAACTAAATATTTTGCTTAAAAATCATATAAGCACAGGCCCGGATCGAGCTAAATTGATTTGGGGCTAGCCGGTTCATGCCTAACCCGAATTTCTTTTGCTTCTTTTAATATAATTAAAAATGATTATTCACTAAATTTTTTACATCAAAAATTATTTTTTATGTATTCAGCCACTTTTTCGAACTCAACCCATATTGCCATGTTAATTCTCGATCATTTTGACTTAATCGTGTTTATTTTTCTTTATTTATGATATTCTTCAAAGTTCTACGGGCATAAATAATGTATTCTCCATTATTTATATTTTCATATCTTCATATCTAATGTATTCTTTTATTTTTAAGAAATAATGTGCGCCGGTTTGGGCAATTTCGGGCCTAAACATTAAATCCAAAGGGCCAAACCAGCCCGAAGGGTAAAAATAGGATAGCCCAGAAAAATCGGGCCTATCTGGTTCGGGCTTTCAGACTCTTGGTTTCTTTTTCAATCACGCCTAGGTTGCAAGATACTAATATTTAATAGGGACAAAAAGCCGCAAAAAGCTCAAATTATGCTTACTATAATATATTTATCTTTAACTTTTTATTTTTATATCAAAACCCCAAACTATGCTCACTGTGATAAATTTATCATAAATTTTCTCTTGTGACATTTACACTCTATTAAAGTTCCGCCATATGATTTTCCAATCAAAATAATGTTGTTTTTATTTCACCTAAACCATGTGGGTACTATATCAATATTGTTTGCTTTTTAGAGTCCACGTAAATAGATTTTTAATGGTTCTCATCGACGGAATCTTGACGGAAGATAAATGTATCACATAAATATAAATTTGGGATTTTTTTCTGTTACAAAAAAAAAAATAAAGGCAAATATATCACAGTGGCTATAGTTTGAAATTTTTACTGGCTTTTGCCGATATAACATAAGAGACAGTCTAGTGGGTATCATGTTATATCAATCAGACCCCCACTCCATCACTAGCGTCATGCTTTAAGATTCGGCTGTATTACATAGGTCCATCATACTAGTCATTCCAACCTTAATTGTTCTTTGTGACTAAGCACAATGTCAACTCTAGAGGTAAAGGGAGAAAATTGTGGGGGTAAGGGAGAGAAAAAATCATTTGATGTACAGATCACGTAAGTTCTTTCTTTTTTCTTTTTTATACAAAGTCATCTATAATTATTGAACTCGATTGTTGTTCAAGAGTAGTTAAATATCTACTTTAAAGAATGGTGATGAATGTGATGCGTGGAAAGTAAAGGTCACACGTTTACGGTTGATTACAAGATCATCAGTTCAAGCAAAAAATATGCATTGATGACGAAACCCGAAAGGGTAAAAGCTTGTTGAAAAGGAGGCTCACCGTAGTGTTTGGGAGTGTGATAGATAGACTTGGCGGCTCCATAATAATCAGCGTACATGATTCTTGCATGAGGGTATTGTTCTCTCAAATGTTGCAATTCTTGCTTGAGGTAGTTATTGTGATACTTGGCGAAAGCATTATAAGCCCTGAGACACCCGGTTCTCGGATCATAGGCCGATTCGTAAGGGCTATGAAACAAAGTCATATACACTGCGGTGCAGCCTACTGGAAAGTTTCCCGGCACCAACAGGTTCACAGCCCCTTCTTGTATTAGCATCTGTTATTACGAGAATCGAACCTTGAGCTTATGCCTAAGAAACATGTTTCAACAATACATGCTCATAGATGATCCATGATGATTCAGAGTGATCTTTAAATTAGCGCCATTACTCCATTATCGAACGTAATTCAGATTGCTTTCATGTGAGATATATGTGAAAAATCAAGTGAGTTCGTGGGACATACACCGACGGCACGAGTGATTGCCCCAACCACCAGTGGTACCAAAGCACGCAGCTGTTTAATGCTTGCACCGACGAAGGAGGGATAGTTGTAGTCATTGCCACCTATCTCCCCCACCAGAAATAAAGACTTCTTGAAGTACTCGTCACACTCTGCATTCCCAAAAGTAGCTTTGTCCATCAGAGATTCATCAAGTCAATATGTGCCCAGCACAAGGAGGCAAGATAATGGAACATTTTAGTGTGCAATTTGATGAATTATGGCACATCTTTCACAATAGTCGCAGAAGGGGGCGATGGCCCTCGCCAGCCCGTCGTTCCGTCTATCATTGATTCATATCTCTATCGCTAACGTGTAAAATGAACCCTCAAATGTGTTAGAAGATACACATCGCATGCATCAATTTTATGTTTCTTGCTTTTTTTAGAAAGACAACATTGGTCGGTGAATTGTTAGGTCCCATAACTTTTTCTATCTCATTCGGTCCCCTAATGATAGTCCTTCCGTTCGTGTCGGTTCTCGATACCGAAAGAAGTGTAGAATTTCTGGAGTGGACCGCCATCCAGGCATTTACTGGACCAAAAATGATTATTTGGAACGAAAAAATAAGTAGTATGGAAAGAAATTTAAGGTATGAATTAAGGAATCGGTAATGCCTTTACCCCTTGTTGTTGTTAAAGATTAATACCCCGAATTACTAAGCTGGATAACATGTGGTAATTTATAGATGTACTAATTTGGAGTTTTACCCTCCGTTTATCATGGATGTAATTAGTTTATAATTTTTGTGGTAATAATTTAATATAATGGAAGTAATGGATAGTAAATTTGTTACAAATGTATCAGTTTAGAGTTTTTTATGGTCAAAAAATTAGTTTGAGTAAATTTATCATAAGTACACTAATTTAGGCTTTTTAATAGTTAAAAAATTAGATTGAGGTAAATTTGTCGTAGGTAGAGATTTACCTTGTTTGGTGGTGCAAAGAGAGGACTTCAAATTCTTGAACCAGCGAAGCTGAACGCTCAACGAGTCATTGGTCCACATCAGCGGCCCAATCTTGAGAGCATAGAAGAAAGACGTGTCGAGTGCTGTGGCACCAGCAACAGCGAAGTTCACTCCCGTACGGACATGTGGACCTTTGGCTACCGCCAGGTATGGTGGAAGATGAGGCAGTCCAAATGCTTCAGCTGCATTCTCATATTTTCACATTCATCATGAGATATAAAGTTTATCATTAAAAGCACCGAAAACGAAACTTCCTGCTAGAAAACCTGGAGTTGGACGGTATTCGTTCATCGCATTTTAACTAGGAATCATAGCAGATATGCAAAGCTGTCTGAAACAGCGACTACATAAGCCAGATGATCTTTGGACATGATGTTTAAACTAGTTTCTGAAAACCTTGAGCTACTAAGAAATGGAACAAAAAGGCATTTATATCGGAGGACATAATATGAGTGATTGATAGATTTAGACAAGCAATTAAAAAGAGTATGGAATACCTATGAAATCGACAATGAGGCGTCCGTCCGAGCATCGACCGGTCGCGTGGTGGAAGAAAGTCTCACCATAAGGGAGCTTCCTGATGACCGGGAATGCGAGTGCACCGGAACGGAGGAAGTTTCCGGTGTCGCTCAGAGAGTCGCCAAAATTGAAGATTGCCTCATAGCGACCAAGGCTCGACAAGACGGGATCCGAAGAGAGGCAGAAGAGTAAGAAGAAGACCAGTGTCTTCATGGCTTTCATGTCTGAGCAGTTGAGAGATATTCGATGAAGGAAGAGTCTGCTTAGGGTTTGAAGTCGAGCCCTTAGCCCTTATGTTATCTCATGGAGCAGCCTCAACTTCCCAATTTAGGGATTGGAGTTGGGGCAGGTGAAGGCATTAATTGCTCATCTTGCGGTTTCAACGAGAAAAGGCACCTTTCATTAAATGGTGCGGCGAGACGTCTAGGGTCTCTTATTATATTTACGTCAGTTGTGGTTGTTTCCCAAGTGTCATGAGTTGTCTTACTATAGTCTTCGTCATTGCAACAACTTTTCAGCATGTCTGATAATTGACTCGAATGAACGAGAAGGACCTGCCCAAAAGCGCCTATGCCTATCTTACTCTTGATTTTTGCCTTTGAAGTCCCGTGTGTGTTTTGCACGAGAGAATTATAACGAGAAAGATGAAAAATGGGAACAAAAACTTTTGATTCAAGTTCAAGAATTATTTGTGTGAATTTCGATTCCATCCTCATTCACCACGCATCACATGAATGATAATCCAAAACAGAGAAAAAGAAAAGAGAAGAGAAGCTAAAGAACTGGAATCTAGATACAAGGACAATAAGATAAAACAGTAAAATGTACATCCGCCAAATACTCTTGACTGTTTATGGCTCTATGACCACGAGCATAAGTTCGTCTTTGGCAATAAGATCGAAGCTAATGCATTGTCCCGTTGGGACTTAGAGGCAATGAGACGTGGAGAAGTGAAGGGACCGTGGAGCAAACCCTCGGCTATGTGCCGATACGCCGCCTCGGTCAAGTGAATTCCGTCCCAGTTCACGAGAGCCGATGGATCTGTACACAGAGTCGAGCCATTGGAACCGCACATGGCTGAGAAGTCGAAATTGTATGGTCCGCCACCTCCGCAACAAGCTGCTTGTGTACCTTCATTGAATCCTGCAAACAAGAGGAGGTTTGATCTCCATATTCAAGCTTATAACCTCACAAAAGTTCCGCAAACTTTCAAATAATTTCGATGCTGCTCAGTGAATTTATCTCATATGCATATCTCATCGCCGATTACGAGACTAGGATGCAAGAAAACACACCATAATGATTTGGTGCACTAAAGAGACGAATGGCAGCTTCATAGTAATCGGCATACATAATCCTTGCATGGCGATATTTCTGTCTCAAGATCTGCAACTCTTGCTCGAGATAACTGTTGTGGTACTCGGAGAACTCGTTATAAGCTTTCAGACAGCCAGTTCTTGGATCATAGTCTGATTCATTAGAGCTCTGAAACAAAGCCAAGTACACCGTCCAGCATCCGATCGAGAAATTCCCCGGCACTACTAATTCCACCGCCCCTTCTTCGATGAGCGCCTAAAGCGATCACAAGTCATGAAAATAATTCATTTAAGCTGATCACATGGAAGATTTTATTGGAATGACTGCTGAATAAATCGTATCGTGCTTTTGTCAATTGAAAAAAAAAAAACAGAGAAGAGAAAGGGAGATATATAAAAATAAAAGTGAAAATGAAAAGGCATACACTGGTGGCATTAGAGATGGCTCCAACAACAAGCTGCACCATTGAACGGAGCTGCTCAAAGCTTGCACCTACGGTGAAAAGAAAGTTGTAGTCGTTTCCACCAATCTCCCCCACAAGAAACAGAGACTTCTTGAAATACGTATCACAATCTGCTCAAAGAAAGAATTAAAACAAAAATTGAATGGATAAAAGGTGAGTCGTAACCATATAAAAATCGGATACATTTATGTATTGTAGTTACCCTATAGAAATCAAGTTTTTTTTTTTTTTTTGATAATTCAAGAACACGAACGAAGAACCACATCTATAAGAAGGTTCGTAAAACACCTTGTAAGGGCCATAAACCGATTAAGACCATGCCTTTGTTCTAACCAAAATAGATTAAATGCAGTTATTAAGATTTGAACAAATGACTTTCAGTTCCTAAACTGCAAATCCACAAGGTCCTAATCAATCATACCAACCTTAGAGTTAGCCTATGAAAGATTTAGGAGCTAGATATACATGATATCGACCAAATCAACTTGATGAATAATTATATCATTTTCATATAAGAACGATGGTACGAAATGGAAGTACACCAAAGCTATTCCTATAGTCTAAAATACCAGTCCTCAATCGGAGCATGCGAAAAAAGGGTTTATTTTTTACCTTGCTGGGCAGTACAAAGAGATGATTTGAGTTTCTTGAACCAGTTGACCTGAACGCTTAACGAATGGTTCGTCCATAACAATGATCCAAGGTCTCGAGCATAAAAGAATGTCGGATCAAGCGCCGTGGCACCAGCAACTGCAAAATTCACTCCATTGCGAGCATGATGTGAGCCCTTGCTTAGCTCAAGATATGGCTTCAGATGGGGTAACTCCAATGCTTCAGCTGCATTTTCATGCAGCCATTTAAAAATCTCAACTGATACCCAAATGGCGATAATGATAGTCAAAGATTTCTACTGCATGCAGAGCATGACAGAACACCGCATGTATGAACAGATCTACTGCTAGAGATCCCTATATTTATATCAAAAATAGCGGCCCTATGTTTCAAATCCCTGTTCTTTTCCCTAACACCAGATGCATTTACAAAAGCAGATAAAGAGTCGAGAGGACAACGTACCAATGAAATCAATCATTAGACGTCCATCTGAAAAACGACCAGTCGGATGCCCAAAGAAAGTTTTGCCATAAGGAAGCTTTGCCACGGCCGGAAATGCGACTGCCCTGGTGTGAAGGAAGTTCCCGGTGTCGCTTAGAGAGTCACCAAAGCTGAAAATCGAGTCGTACCTATGCGGGATTGTTGCGTTGGTCTTCAAGGCAAGGCAACAATGCAGAAGGATCGAAATTATCATAAGAGATGGAGTCTGGGAGATGCTAAAAGAGAGTTGGCGAACAATTCGTGTGCTCTCTTGCTAATATTAATTTGTGAAAATTTTGGGTTTTCGAGGAGAGTTTGAAATGCTGAAGGTGGTGTAATCAGGAGTCACTGTGCCCTTTACTTATATAAAGGAGTGTCAGATGGAGGCCCAACATATAATATGGGGACGTGAGAATGTCGTCTTGTTGATGTCTGAGTCTTCCTTGTCATACCCATGTGAGGCGACTCACGTTGTTGATTCTTGATTATCATGGCTTGATGACCCAAAACGACCACCCACTCAAAACGTGTTAGATGATTAGGAGCCTCATCTGTATCCTTCCGGATCACTACCGAACCGAATATGACAATATCGACTTAGCTCTTTCTACAAAAACAATGAAGTCTCAGAGATTCTCTTACTTTCCATACTATGGTTGTATAGAGGAGATGATTTAGACTATTTTTGCTAGTGTTTGATCAAGTTAGGGCGCATAATTAGATAAGTAGAAGTAAATGGTTAATGCGATATAACGAGGAATAATGGGTTAGGTAAAATAGATTAGTTGGACATTCTAAGGCATTAAGCGGTTCGAAATGAATATAATGTGCACGACCTAATGGCCATTATTGTTAGCCGCTAAGAAAATTGATAATATTGGTATACACTATGAAAATGTCACATGGTGTTGAACAGAGCGATCTGACTCTAACTTGTTTTCTTGTGTATCATGCATCAATAAGCAAAACGCAAAATTATTCTTTTCTGGCTACGTCCAAACTGGTTTTGGTTATTGGCTCCCACTCGCGCCTTAATTATATCCCTCGGCGACATTTTTATCAAAATTTGGGTGGCGCCACAAAATTCCAAAACCCCATTTCGAGGAAGTTTCCAAATATTAACTTTACATATTCAATTGAATAAAAATTTACTCAAAATCTAATTAGAATTGTCAGCTATTGATATCTATTAGATCTCCACTCTGCGTTGTCACATCGTAAAACCCAACATCATTCATGGTCTCCTCCATTAAATCGAAACACGATGGCAATCTTCATCAAAATTTGCATGTATGTGCAAGATTTCCTTTAATTTGATCATATTCATTAAGACACGACATATAGATTGGTGGCTAGTAATTGTCAGAAAATAAGGAAGACTGAGAATAATAACAAAGATTGAGAGGAATTTTGGCGAAAAAAGAGCTTTTTGTATATTTAGTCTACTTTCGTACAATTACATCGATCCTCTTATAATGTAAGAGAAGAAGAATAAAAAAGGAATTGATATATGAAGAATAAAAAATTTCCTATTTACAAATATCACTAAATCAATTAGAATTGGATGGCATAATCGGAATCCCCAATAATATCTTCGACTCCAAATATATCTTCAACACTCCCCCTCAAGCTGGTGGCTTATAGATATCAAGAACACCAAGCTTGCTTAACAAGTATATGTGTTGCCTCTGACATAATGCCTTGGTGAAAATATCTGCGGTTGATTTTCGTTCCAATTCCCTTTGTTACGATGATTCCCTCTCGTAATTTTATCTTGAGTAAAGTGACAATCAACTTCTATATGTTTTGTTCTTTCATGAAAAACTGGATTTGCTGCCAATTTGAGTGCAGCATCATTGTCACAAAATAATTCAGTTGATCCATTGACCTGTATTCCAAGATCTGAGAGTAATCCTCGTATCCAAATAATTTCACAGGTAGTCTTTGCCATGGCCCGATACTCTGATTCAGCTGATAATAATGAAACGGTCGATTACTTCTTTGTCTTCCATGAAATTAGTGATCCTCCCAATTTAATGCAGAAACCAGTGATAGATCTCTTGGTCATTGGGTAAGTCGCATAATCTGTATCACAAAAGGCTAACATTTTCATGTTGCAGTCACGAGATAGAAATATTCCAAGTCCTGGACAACCCTTCAAATATTTCACAACCTTTAAGGCTGCATTCATACGAGACATTTTTGGGTTATGCATGAATTGACTAAGCATCTACACCATATAACAAATGTCAGGCCTCGTCATAGTCAGGTATATTAGTTTCCCGACCAGTCGCTGATATCCTAATGGATCTTTGAGTGGGGGATCCTCAGTAGAAGAAGAGGAATTCTGATCGTACTCATGAGTAGTCAGCTTGGCATTTTGTTCAATCGGTATAACAGCTGGCTTGCATCCCGATAATCCTGCTTTTGCAATAATCTCAAGGATGAACTTTCTCTGGCTAAGACTGATCCCTTTATCTAACCGAGCAATTTCTATGCCAAGGAAATATTTAGGGGGACCTAGATCCTTGATGTGGAATGTGGAATGCAAGTATTCTTTGAATTTTGCAACATGAGAATCATTATTCTCCATGATAAGTATATCATCAACATGTATGAGCAAATAAATTGATGAATTACCTGCATTCCTTGTAAATAGAGCATAGTCATGCTTAGAATGCTGAAAACCTGCGTCGGTTAGTGCCGCTGTAAACTTGGCATACCACTGTCTAGATGCCTGCTTCAATCCATAGAGGGATTTGCGTAGATGACACACTTGCAACTCCCCCTGTCTGCGTAATCCCGGTGGAAGATCCATATAAATCTCTTCATCGAGATCTCCATGAAGAAAGGCATTATTTACATCCATCTGATGCAATGACCAATTCCGAATGGCAGCAATGAATAGAAAAGTACGGACAGTGACTTCCTTGGCAACTGGAGATAATGTTTCATGATAATCGAAACCTTATCTTTGAGTAAATCCCTTGGCTACCAGTCGAGCCTTATAACGTTCAACCGAACCATCTGCTTTAAACTTGATCTTGTAGACCCATTTACAACCGATTGGTTTTCTGTGTTTGGGTAGTGGAACAATATCCCATGTATGGTTCTCTATCAATGCATTCAATTCAGATTCCATTGCACTTTGCCATCGAGGGTCGCGTGAAGCTTCGTTAAAGGAAGATGGTTCTTGTTCTTCTGATAAACGAGTAATGCAACACATGTGCTCAGGTGACAACCTGCCAAATGAAACATATGAGGAGACAAGATATCTTGTACCTAGTGAACTTGCCGCAGAACAAATATAATCCTTAGTCCATGTAGGTGGACGAGTTTGTCGTCCTGAACGCCGAGGCTCTGCTGTTGATATTTGTGTTGGTGAAGGCACAGATTCTGACAAAGACTCAGCTATCATGTTCTCTGACGAAGACACAGTCATGGAATCATCCTCGGATAATAATGGAGATGATGTCGGAGGACCAACTTCAGATAATGCTAGTGAAGTTGATGATTCTCGTCGAATGGGTGAGTCTCTTTGGATAGACATAGGTTGCTCTGGAGCAACTAATATATACTGTGGAGCCATGGATAAGTCTTCTTCAGATAAAAAAGGATGACTGCCTCCTGATGATGAGGAAGTCGAGGAGGCTATCATATCTTTGAACGGGAACACATCTTCATGAAACACGACATCTCTACTTATAAAAAAATGTCCTGTAGATATTTCCATAACTCTATATCCTTTCTGAAATGAGGAATAACCCATGAAGACACATCGAGTAGCGCGAGGACCCATTTTATCTAGAGGGCCAACATTAGTTGCATAACATAAACAGCCAAACACTCGAAGATGTTCATTTTTAGGCTGTTTGTTGTAGAGCATTTCAAAAGGAGTTCTTCCATCAAGAATTCTAGTTGACATGAGATTAATCAAATAAGCAGTCGTGACCACACAATCTCCCCAATAGTCTTCAGGTATGGAGGCTTGGTATTTTAATGCACGAGCTACTTCTAAGAGATGCCTATGCTTACGCTCTACAACTCCATTCTGTTGTGGAGTATAAGTGCAAGAGCTTTCATGAATTATTCCATGAGAAGATAGAAAATTGATGCAATCAGAAGTGAAGAATTCACGCCCATTATCTATACGAATTTGATGTACAGATTGATCAAATTGATTTTTAATCAAGGAGACGAATTTCGATATATGATAAAAGGTTTGGCTTTTCGATTGCATCAAATAAACCCAAGTGGCTCGTGTATAGTCATCAACAATTGTAAGAAAGAACCGTGAACCATCCCGGTGAGAAGTATGATATAGACCCCAAATATCCATATGAAGCAAAGAAAATGCTCTATTGGCTCGAGAAGTGCTTATGGGAAACGATGCTCGAGACTATTTGGCTAAGGGGCATACTAGACATTTAGGATGAGGAAAAGATGCACTATGACCCAATCTTTGGTGAAAAATGAGATTTTTATTTCTATTGATGGCATTACAAGAAATGCTCTTATTTAATAAATCTAAATCTCCTGGAAAATCAATCCAATAATATAGGCCTTGTGCAGAACTACCCAAGCCCATCACCGCGCCGAAAGGTCCTGAAAGAAACAATTGTCTGAATTGAATATTGCACGACATGAATTGTCTTTGCACACTTTGGATACGAAGAGTAGATTAAATTCAAAACCAAGAATGTATAAGACATTCTTGAGTAGGAAATTCGGACCAAGTTGAACGGTTCCGGTTTTAGTAACATGGATGACATTTCCATTTGGAAGACGTATTGTAATAAGGGATTGTGATCCTTTATCCACATGAGAGAATAATTTATCATTGCATATAATGTGGTCACTAGCTCCTGTATTGATAATCCATGCAACAACTAGAAAAAAATTCTCTTTATGAAGAAAAGTACCTGAGAATCCCGCATTCTTGTCATCGATTTTTAATCGATTCAAAATTTGCACAATATGTTGATATTCCTCTTGAGATATTGATTGTGGTTCCCCATCGCCTCTTTGTGTGAAAACCTGATAAACTGATAATTTATTTTCTTTTTTATTTTTATCAGAAGGTTTCCCATGTAATTTCCAACATGTATCAACTGTATGATGCGGGCGTTTGCAATATTCACAATATTTATTTTTGAATTTACCATTTTGCCCACTGATTCTTCCTGATGACGTGGCACCGCAGGGACCATTGGATCCCCTATAAGTGGGAGCTGACGTGGCCTGATAAGGACCATCAGATCCACACGAGATGATGGCCGAATCTGAGCCATCCATCTCGGTCCACTGAGGAGAGCCATTGGATCTCTTCCTTCTATCCCAGCCGTCGGATTTCTTCCCATCATCCTAGCCGTCCACCTGATGAACCCTAGGGTTCTCTTCAACTTTCCTTGCCGTAGCCATTGTTCTACTGCTGCCTTTGGAGTTTCCAGCAGCTTCCATGGCTCCACCGGAGATAACGCCGGATCCTCCTCCGCCAAGGGCGACCAAGCTCATCCCTTCTCCATCTCGACCATGTGAAGCCGAGGCGAGCCGCTGATTTTCTTCTTGGACAGCCAGCTGAAATATACGGCCGAGCGGAGGAGAGGGCTCCATCGCGAGTATTTGAGACCAGAAAGCGGAGTATGACTCATTGAGGATGAGTAAGAATCTCATAGCTTTTTCTCGGTCCCTTATTTCCTTGTATTGTCTCAATGTGTTCTCGGGTCCTTGTAGGCGTTCTTCGGCGGCCTCGAGTTCATTCCACGGTGCGAGAGGCGGTGAAGCAAGCGGTAACCGAGAGGTTCCCTTGCTTCAATTCGAGTTAATGCTTGGGTGATCGAGAAAAGCTTCACCCGATCTAGGCGTCCATACATCTCTCGGATGTTCTCCCAAAAAATTTTCGAGTCCTCAGTCGGTGGTAGCCCAGCCGCGACATCCGGAGCGAGACAATTTCCGATCCAGGTACGCACAAGCTGATTACATTTTTTCTAGAGTCGCTGTTGACGCTCCTCCGTCGGAAAGGGGACGGCTCCGTCAAGGAAGCCGTCCTTATCTTTTGTGACGAGAGCTCGCCAGAGATCCCGAGCCCAAGTCAAGTAGTTTTCCGGTCCGGTCAGCAGTAGGTTGATGAGGCGAAGCTCGGGTCCGTCCGCTGGTGAGGTGTAGAGTGCATCACCGGGTTCAGGCCAGCCGCCACCGCCGCCATCGATGGGGAAAGGGGTACGGCAAGAAACCGAGCAGTGGTGTCGGGTAGGGATTCGTTCCCTGACCCGGATTCGTCTGAGTCGGGTCTTCCTGTTGATGGGCTGGACGGTTGTCACTGGATTGGGCCCCAAGGCCCGGATGATTTTCGCCGGATGATTGTTGAGCCCAAGACTGTCCTTGCCTAGTGAATTGAGGCCACGCCTGTCCCAGCCCAATGGCCCATTGGCCTTGGACAGGGAACCAAGGTATTGGTGGTGTAATCCCTGGGAATGTAGTAGCCCAAGGAGTGAATCCAGGTCTCTGATCTGAAGCAGGAGATTGTTCCTCTTCGGGCAGAACCTTCGGATCTAACGATGGTGGGGTTTGATCTTGGGAAATTTCTTCTACCATGGTATCAAAAAATTGAAATCCTAAATACTCGTTGGTTTGTTTGCAGGATGAAGGACTTCTAAGGTCTTTGCGGAAGCTATGCCCAAAATGGAGACTCTGATACCATGTCAGAAAATAAGGGAGACTGAGAATAATAACGAAGATTGAGAGGAATTTTGGGAGAAAGAGCTTTTTGTATATTCAGTCTACTTTCTGTACAATTACATCGATCCTCTTATAATGTAAGAGAAGAAGAATAAAAAAGGAATTGATATATGAAGAATAAAAAATTTCCTATTTACAAATATCACTAAATCAATTAGAATTGGATGGCATAATCGGAATCCCCAATAATATCTTCGACTCCAAATATATCTTCAACAGTAATCAAACATGAGTGGTAATACTACTTGTCAAAATACACAACCAGGAAAATACACGGGTTATCTTAGGATTGTCATAAAAAAGAAGGCCCAAACCCAAGTCCATTAATACAATCAATTGAACTGGTCCTCACTTTAATCCAAAATGAGTTGAGAGATGGATAGATATATAAAATCTTCAATCCCTTATCAGCTCTCCCCTGGGGATATCTTGTCCCTAACGCTAACATGTGCACCTAAACAAATTATTGTCAATGAAACTCAAAATGAGCAAGCTATCCTCAGCGATATGGGGTAAATTAAATATTTTGAAAACATTTTGATCAATATGTGCTATCCAAAATCGTTCATACTAATATGTCAACCCTTCCAAAACATAAATTGCAAATGAACATTCATCTCCTGATTTGAGAGGATCCGATCATAAAATCAGTAATTGAGAAAAGTTGGATAGTTGATTAGTTTAGTGACTCGCAATATCAATAATAATTTGTATCATTACCAAAAAAAAAAATATCAATAATAATTTGTAAGATTTTGATTCCATCGTTATTCACAATGCATCACATGAACGATAATCAAACAAGAAAGGTTACACGATGGAAATCTGAAACAATAACAAAATGTCCATCCACCAAACACACTAACTCTTTATGACTCAATGACCATGAGCACACAATCCATCTTTGACATTAGAATTGAAGCTTTATGCATCGTCCCCTTCGGAGTTCTTCTAGGCAACGAGACATGGAGAAGTGAAGGGACCTTCGAGTAAACCCTTGGCCATGTGCTGATACGCCGCCTCGGTAAAGTGAACTCCGTCCCAAAGTATGGAGGCCGATGGATCTTTACACACGCTTGAGGTGGAACCACACATCATCCTGACGTTGAAATTGTATGGTCCACCAGCTCCACAACAAGCTACATGTGTCGATTTAGAGAAACCTGAAAACAAGATGACATTGATCTCACCACTCACTCTTATAAGTTCATGAATACACGCAAGTTGGATAATTGGAGGTTGTATGTGCCTATTCACCGTTGATCATCAAACTAAGATGAAAAGAAACTCACCGTATTGTACCGGCGATTTAAAGAGACGCAAGGCATCTCCATAATAATCCGCATAGATAATCCTTGCATGGCGATATTTTTTTCTCAAACGCCGCAACTCTCGTTGGAGATAATTGTTGTGGTATCTAGCGAATTTATTAAAAAGATTGAGACAACCAGTTATCTTATTAGCATCGTCCTTGATAAAAGGCGGAGCTGTTGTTATGAACGACGTCAAGCAACCAATCGGCAAATTCCCCGGCACTACTAACTCCACCGCCCCTTCTTCGATGAGCATCTAAAACAATCACATGCCATGGAAAAATTTATTGGAGTGCTAAAAAAAAGTTTAACCACGTAAGATCTTATTGAACAAATGGTATTGTGCTTATGTCCCTTGACAAGAAAAGAAAAGGGCCGTACACTGGTGGCATTGGTTATGGCTCCAACAACATTTGGCACAATGGGACGGAGCTGCTCAAAGGTTGCACCCAGGGCGAAAGCAAGGTTGTAGTCATTTCCACCAATCTCCCCCACTAGAAATAAAGACTTCTTGAAATATGTATCACAATCTGCAAAAGAAAAGAATGAAAACAAAAATCAAATCATGAAATGACTCAAGTAATCAATTAAAAGATCCTAATGACCGGATATATTCCAATACTAGAGTCACTCAATGAGAGACTTCTTTTATTTTCCTTAGATATTGGAAGAGCATGAAAGTAGAAATCCGTCTATCTAGAGAGAGACCTATGAAATGCTCCGGAAACCCAGACTTGGAGCTATTTGCATGCAGTTGATAAACTGAAATGAATAACCTTTAGTTTCTGAGCTATAAATCTCAACATCCCAATAATTGTGTCAAACCCCTAGTGGTTATCCCACGAAAGATTTATAAGCTACATAAACATGTTGTCTACCAAATCACCTCAATAAATGACCATATCTTGAGTGAATAAGATTGATCACACAAAAAGGTTAGTGCTATATATGTTATCCTCAATCAGAGCATACAAAAATAGGGTTTGTATTTACCTTGCTGTGTTGTGCAAAGAGAAGATTTGAGTTTCTTGAACCACTCGAGCTGAACGCTCAAGGAATGATTTGTCATTGTCAAGGCTGGAATGTGTCGAGCTGCAAAGAATGTCGGATCAAGCGCTGTGGCACCAGCAACTGCAAAGTTAACTCCGCAACGAGCATCAACTAAGTCGTTAACTACCTCAAGATATGGCTTCGGAGAGGGCAACCCAACTGCTTCCGCTGCATTTTCACGTACGTAATACATATTAACCACTTAAACATATAAAATTAACACCGCAATGATAAAGATGGTTAAAGATAGTTATTAGCTCCATCGTAAAGGAGAAGTTCCATTTCCTTTTTACATGTACACACCGTTTCGAAAGGAAAACTATGTACCGTCATCAATGAAAGAGCTTGATGTCAACACCGAACGTAGAAATATAACCCTCTTTGAGCATGGATATATATTGCTAAAGATCCAAATATTCTCCACAAAAACAGCAGCTTGCTGTTTTAAATGCCTGTTCTTTTCCATAACACAAGCATGCATTCATAGAAAGCAAACAAGAGTCAAGAGAACTGCATACCAATGAAATCAATTACAAGACGTCCATCTGAATAACGACCGGTCGAATGCCCAAAGAAGGTCTTGCCGTAAGGAGAAGTCGGTGCATGTCCCCCGGTGGATTGGAGGAAGTTCCCAGTGTCGCTTAGAGAGTCGCCGAAGTTGAAAATCGACTCATACTTATGCAGGATCGTCGAGTTGGCCTTCAAAGCAAGGCAACATTGCATAAGGATCAAGATTATTGCAGTATATTTCATGGCAACTCTTGAGTATTTTTGAGAGATGAAGTCTTTGAGATGCTAAGAGAGTCGGACAACAGTTTTAGGTGCTCTCTTGCTAATTTTCAGTCGGTGAAATTTGGGGTCTTCAAGGTGAGCTTAAATAGTTGAAATTAGTTCAATCGGTTCATTGTGCGCCTTGCTTATAATAGAAGGGATGAGATGGAAGGGCAACAAACAGCATGGGGGCATGAGAACATCGTTTTGTCGTTATCCATTCATTTTGTTGTTACCCCTTTACTCGTTATTCCTATGGGAAGACAAAGGTTGTTGATTCTAGAACTTCTTTCTGGTCCTGGTTCGGTCGTTTGAGACGGTGTACGGAGCGACGTGGAAGATACATGGATATTTTTAAGGTTGTCAAGAATGCCGTTCACCCGAATTGCTGCATCGTTTTCATCCTCCGCCAATATTCTTTCTAGAAAACCTTTGTCGAAACCCAGGAAAAGTCCACGGAAAGACATCTCACTCGGGTAAAGCCGACCGTCAGCATGTGCCGCGCTTTGTGGGCTTCAAGGACTTAGCAATACCACATCGAAGGCTTCTTTCCAATTACTCAAGATTTATGAGAAAAACCGATAATATTTTTCTACTCGTGATTATCTTTTTCTTTTGCACAAATATAAGTTTGTAAGAGATTAGCAAAGTGACTAATCATCTGCGAAATTTAATGAACATTTTTAATGACACTGGCAATTTTCTTTTGAGCTAGTGATTACATTTTTCTAATTTTGTTTATCTGTTTTCTGTTGTCTAATTTGCTCAAGAATTATTTATTTTCACAAATTATTTTTTGTTTGCTTAAGTATTAATAATATTTTTTATCCCCTAGAATGAATTTTTTTTCTCAAATTAAATGCCAACTCACATGATTTTGATTCAATCGATCTAACTATAAGTTTTTTTCTTCTGTGACATTGTGTCTAGAATCAAATGCAAATTAACCCTCGGCCTCATGTCTATCGTAATTGGGTGGCACCGCAAAATTCCAATTCCCCATTAGGAGGAAATTTCAGTAAATGAGCCTAAGGTGGAATCCATTATTTTTATTTTATGCAGTTGAATCCATATTTACACAATAACATAAATCAGAATTATGAGTCAACTTTTTATATCTAGTAAACCTCCACCCCACGTTGCTGCATCGTAAAACCTGCCTCCATACATAATCTCTTCAACCAAATCATGAAGTAATGATAATTTAATCTAAAAATCTGTAATTATGCGTGAAATTTTCTATTGGTGGCAAGTAATTGATCACAAATGGTGATACTACTTGTTAAGATGCACACCAGCATAAGACCGATAAATTATGCTTCTCTTCAATGATATTAAGCACGACATTATGAGCCAATGTTAGCCATATGATATTCACTTGTCTATCCAGTAATTCTCACTTAGAATCTTTCATTGAATCTCGTTTCTCCCCTAAATAAGGGTGAGGGAAATTTTCTCTTGTACAAATAATTTTCAATCTGCATTTTCCAGAAAACCAAATATATCCCGTCAAATTGATCAATTCTCACATTTCCTTCTTCCATTGTTATCGATTCGCTACAAGTTAGCCACTACTAGCTCTAGTACTAGTTATTGTGAATATAGTGGGCAAGAGAATCGAACAAAATAGTTGGAAGAAAGGAAAGCAAATCAAACATCGGGTTAATGGGATTCAATCCGAATATTGAAACCTATGTTCACGAGGAAATTAGCATGGAATTCCACTGTAAAAATAAGCAATATAATAGAGATTATAATCACTCAAGCATTCAAACGTTCTCTCAGTATTTCCTATGCCCTAATTACACTCAATTACGCACACAATGTTTGGCTCCTTATAGTTCCTAGTGAAATCTCACACAAGGAATTAAACAAATTCTAATCACAATAATTTAATTGGCTAAATCACTATAGGGTATAATTATAACAAGTAAACCCTCATGACAAGAACTTTCTGGACAATTCTCCTCTATGCAGTCTCAAAATTCTCTCTTCTCTTGGTGCTCAAAGACACATCTTCAACATTCAAGGAACTCTTCTATTTGTAATCAAGAGAAGCCTCTCATCAGTTATTGCAATATAAGGAAGTCTTCTTCACTCTTTCTCTCTTCTTGATGGTGTCCTTTTCTTTTGACTTTGATGCACGAAGAGCTCTTAGCTCCTCATTTCTTCTCCTTCTCTCTTTGGTCATTTATTAACCAAATAAATAAATTAAGCCCACAAAGATGACCAAAAGAAGGGGAGAGACGTTGGGCGCCCACAATATTCTGTGGGCATGGATGCACATTCCATGTTACGCATTAAGGAAGAAGAAAAAAATGGACGTGGAGTTATGCACATAAACTCATGTCCATGTCTATTTAATGTGCCAAGTTGGCGCCATTCTCATTGAAAGCTCTACAAACGCACTTGTCCCTTTCAGGGTATTAATAAAAGTTGAGCACGTGGATCGAGTATTGTCTATGAGTTCAAACTCAAACATATTTTAACAGGTATTAGATGAAAATAGACATGACTCAAATGAAGGGTCAAGAGAGAAACCTTCAGGTCGAGGCAAAAGTTGTGCAACTACCATACATTACATCCCTAGGACCAGACCATTCGACCAAAACTGCTTCTTTACTAGAGGAGGATGGGCAGCTTGACAGCACAAATGTTTTCCCTTAATAATACACTAGTTTGATGCATGCGCTACTAGCAATTTTTGTACCCATGCACGACGGTTGCGAGGACAAGGCAATAGGTGTTGGGTCGCTGGGGGGTGACATCGGCAGAAGTTTGTGTACGATGGAGTTGAGGAAGAGAGGGTAGAGTGGGAATGAAAACTATGGGAAAATATTGGAAGAAAATAAAACGGAAACAAGAATTTGTGCTAATTGGGTTGCTCGGACTAAGGTTGGTGTCGACGATAGGAAATGACAACGGCGGAGGATGTATATATCCAGTGGAGTTAAGGAGGAGAGGTTTAGAATGAGAGAAGAAAAATGGGAAGAAATGATGGGAATAAAAGTAAAAATAAAGAGAACAAATTTGTGCTATCCAAAAGTTGGCTAGATAATTAGTGGAGTAGCTAGAAAAATCAACAATAATTTGTAAGATTTTGATTCCATTAGTATTCATGACTCATCACATGAATGATAATCCAACAAGAAAAGGTTACATGATGGAAATCTGAAACAGGAACAAAGAGGTAGTATAACAAAATGTCCATCGACCGAACACACTTTACTCTTTATGACTCGATGACCATGAGCATAGAATTCATCTTTGACATTAGAATCGAAGCTTTATGCATCGTCCCCTTCGGACTTCTTCTAGGCAACGAAACGTGGAGAAGTGAAGGGACCTTCGAGTAAACCCTTGGCCATGTGCCGATACGCCGCCTCCGTGAAGTGAACTCCGTCCCAAAGTATGGAGGCCGATGGATCTTTACACACATTTGAGGTGGAACCACACATCATCCTGACGTTGAAATTGAATGGTCCACCAGCTCCACAACAAGCTACAAGTGTTGATTTAGAGAAACCTGAAAACAAGATGACATTGATCTCACTACTAATCCTTATAAGTTCATGAGGACACCGCAAGTTGGATAATTGGAGGTTGTATGTGCCTATTCACCGTTGATCGTGAAACTAAGTTGAAAAGAAACTCACCGTACTGTACTGGTGATTCAAATAGACGCAAGGCATCTCCATAATAATCCACATAGATAATCCTTGCATGGCTATATTTTTGTCTCAAAAGCTGCAACTCTCGTTGGAGATAATCGTTGTGGTACCTAGCGAATTCATTATAACGATTGAGGCAACCAGTTGTCGTATTAGCGTCGTCCTTGATAAAGGGCGGAGCTGTCGTTATGAACGACGGCGAGCAACCAATTGGCAGAATCCCTGGCACTACTAACTCCACCGCCCCTTCTTCGATGAGCACCTAAAATAATCACATGCCATGGAAAAATTTATTGGAGTGCTAAAAAAAAGTTAACCACGTAAGATCTTATTGAACAAATGGTATTGTGCTTATGTCCCTTGCAAGAAAAGAAAAGGGTCGTACGCTGGTGGCATTGGTGATAGCTCCAACAACATTTGGCACAATGGGACGGAGCTGCTCAAAGGTTGCACCCAAGGCGAAAGCAAGATTGTAGTCGTTTCCACCAATCTCCCCCACTAGAAATAAAGACTTCTTGAAATATGTATCACAATCTGCAAAAGAAAAGAATGAAAAAACAAAAATCAAATCACGAAATGACTCAAGTAATCGATTAAAAAGATCCCAATGACTGGATATATTCCAATACTAGAGTCACTCAATGAGAGATTTCTTTTATTTTCCTTTAATATTGCAAGAGCACCAAAATAGAAATCCATCCATCTAGAGAGACCTATGAAATGCTCTGCAAACCCTATAGATTGATAAATTTTAGGCATTTGGCCTAAGCAAGTGACCCTGACCTAGAGCTATTTACTTGCAGTTGATAAAATTCAAATGAATGACTTTCAATTTCTCAGTTTGAAATTTGAACATCTCGATTAATTGTGCAAAACCCTCCGTGGTTATCCTACAAAAGATTTATGAGCTACATATACGTGATATCTACCAAATCACCTCCATAAATGACCATGTCTTCAGTGAATAAGATTAATCACACAAAAAAGTTATTGCTATAATTTTTAGTCCTCAATCGGAGCATCCAAAAATAGGGCTTCTATTTACCTTGCTTTGTTGTGCAAATAGAAGATTTGAGTTTCTTGAACCAGTCGAGTTGAACACTTAAAGAATGATTCGTCATTGTCAATGCTGGAATGCCTCGAGCTGCAAAGAATTTCGGATCAAGTGCTTTGGCACCAGCAACTGCAAAATTAACTCCGCGACGAGCATCAATTGAGCCGTTGACTACCTCAAGATATGGCTTCAGAGAGGGTAACCCAACTGCTTCCGCTGCATTTTCATGTACATAATAGATATTCACCACTTAAACATGAAAAATTAACACCTCAATGATGAAGATAGTTAAAGATTGTTATTAGCTCTATCATAAAGGAGAAGTTCCATTTCCTTTTTACATGTGCACACCATTTTGAAAGAAAAAATATGTATTGTCGTCGGTGAAGAGCCTGATGTCAACACCGAATGTAGAAATATAACCCTTCCTTTGAGCATGGATAAATACTGCTAAAGATCCAAATATTCTCCACGAAAACAGCGGCCTGCTGTTTTAAATGCCTGTTCTTTTCCATAACATAAGCATGCATTTACATAAAGCAAACAAGAGTTAGGATCACTGCATACCAATGAAATCAATTACAAGACGTCCATCTGAATAACGACCGGTCGGATGCCCAAATTGACACCTAAATTTTGATTAATCATTCGTAATTTAATGCACAAAAATTTAGGGATTAATTTTAACCCCTAAACAAAAAATATTAGGATTAAATTGCATAGCATATAGTTTTAGGAGCATTTATTATTGCATTCGCATTGGACATGTGGCAAATGGGCTTCAATTGATGGTTCTAAGCTTTAATTTAACAAATTGGACTAAGCCCGCGGTGAAAGAGAATTTGGCCAGGCCCGTTAAGGGGTGATGAGTTGGAATATGAGAATATTCCCGGAATATGAGAATGTTCCCGAGAATATTCGCATTATTCTTTCAATATTCAAGGAAAGTGTCAGATGAAATATTCTCGCTAAGGGGTGACGAGTTGGAATATGAGAATATTCCCGAGAATATGAGAATGTTCCCGAGAATATTCTCATTATTCTTTCAATATTCAAGGAAAGCGTCGGATGAAATATTGGAAAAATATTGCACGTGGGATACAAGAGCTAAATAGACAACGTGCAGATTTATCATCTTTCCTTAAATAACATAGTCCTCTCACCTATAAAAAGGGGGCCACAAACACTGAAAAGACACACAAAAAAAAAAAAAAAACACAGTCACAATTGAGAGAAAAGGAGCAGCAACGCAATATAGAGAGAGAGGAGAAAAAACGTCTCTTTTTGCTGCAGTCTTGAAGGTCGGCTCACAAAAGGAGGTCTCTTCCCAAGAGACAAGGTAGGTAAAGTTCCTATCTAAATTAATTCTTGAATATTTTGTTTTCTCGTTTAAAGTATTGCATGCTTGATTGAATTCCAATTAAGTGAGGTCGTTGTGTCGTGTTAAAAAATCTCAATAATCAAAAATATTGAGCCGCGAGACGTCGGATCAGGTTTTTGATTGTTTTGATTTTCTATCTTGGGTCGGGGCTAAATTGTGTGCTTTACATGATCGGTTGCATTATATGTGTTGATTTTTTTAGTAAGATTACAAAAATGCATAAAAAAATCTGTCGCATAATAGGGTAGATTAATGCATTTCATGTCGATTAGTCTTATAGTTTACATTGCATATGATGTAGAAGCTTAGGAAATTTCATTAGTTAAATAGTTTTTTTTAAAAAAAAAGACATAAAAATAAAAAATAAAAAAATAAAACATCATGCATATGCATATAGCAAAATACATCATTCATCCCACATCATGTAGCACATGCATATTTAGATAGATTGCACACATGTTACAATAGTTTTCAATTAACATATGTCATTAGAGTTAGGCCATTTGAATTGCACGTCATATGTCGTTAGAGTAAGAATCATGCATATTAAATCTAGACTAGAGTTATTTATATAATTAATTTTAGAAAAATCCAAAAAAAGTAGATGTCATCTCCTTTAGAATTTATGTTTAGGTCATGCATTTTAGTTATAGCTTATTTTGTTTTAAGGTTGATCATGATTTTTATATTCGCCCTTTTGGATTTTACTGAATGTTATTGATTGTGAGTTGCATGGCCACTCATTTCCATGTTAGTGGCTTAGGTTAAAATCAACCAAGATTGCTTGCAAAAAAATATTTTTGAAACTTAAAGAGAAAGGGTACCGAAAGGGCGCTAGTTTAACTTAGCGTAATCATGTCCCCGAACCTATTGAATCTCTCGGGTTCGCAGAAGTAAAGTATTCTCCCATACTTTACTTGGGTTTCTAATCAACCCTAATTGATTAGTGGCGGCTCCTAATTAAATAAAATTACATGTTTAAATAGGTCAAACTTTGAGTACCAAGTTGCGGTTGGTAGGGCTTGGGAGAGTCCGCACTAAGTCTTTGGACTTAGTAATCCATTAGTCTTCCCATGGTGGTTCACCTTCGGGAAGGTCGCGACAGCTTGGCGACTCCACTGGGGACATGAGTTAAAACTCATAGTGGACATAGGCCTAATTTTTCTCTTTTCAAAAATACTTTTTTTGTTTGGCAGCATGGATACCAGGTACGCCCCTAACATGAAGTGTTAAATGTTTTTGCAAAAAGAGTTATAAGGGGTGTAGTGTTTGCTAACCTTTTGTTTTGCGGGAGGAAGGTGTTGAGGTTGAATTTTTTTGCTCATATTGAAGTGATGTTTGCATTATTAATTGCTGTGCATGATTTTTAAATGGTTTTAGCACTACACTTTGCACACACTACCTGCCGTCGGACCTGGACCGCAATTAAGGATGTTAGGATGGTGTTGAGAAATGATCCAACCTTGAACGCGAGACTGCGATGTAGAGGTTGCCTTTCTCAACTCCGAAATTTTTTTCTTGGTGTCAAAATGTTTATCCTTGTCTGCGAGATCGCATGACTATAGGATTTTCTTTGACCAAGCCGGAGCTAAGAGGACCCGACCTTTGTACGCGAGACTGCGACTAGTCGGATCATTCCTCTTAGCTCTAATTTGCTAAGCCCTATAGTTTAGGTGTCGAACCTCACATCTCATGTGTATGTCTATGTGGTTGCCATTTTTCCTTCAGGAAGTAAGTATTCTTACCTTACACTATGCAATCTATTTATTTTATCATTTTTTTTGGGTCCATGACAAAAGGTCAATTGTATATAGAAAAGATTGTTTTTATTTTCATGTCTAGGAGTTCAATTTCAATTTTAGAGTGTTATTTCAATTTTTCAAATTGATGTTTTAGGAATTTAATTCCCTAGGGAGTCATTTTCATTTCTTAGGTTAATGTCTTTGGAATCCAATTTCACTTAATAAAATGCACGATCGATCGTTGTCATGGACCAATTTCATTTGTCATGATGCTTACTGTGTTGTTTTTTTACATCAGGTGACATTGATACAACACGGCTCACCCGAGATCACCTATTCGTACTCGTTCTAGAGCAGCAATGGCCGATAACACTGAACAAGCATGTGTTACTAAACAAGCTCATGTCACTACCCTTAAAACGGAAATAAAGCAAGTCCTGAATGTCCTTGAGCAACTGTCTAAACAAATGGATTCCCTCAAATCGAGCATTGTCTCATCAGCTCCGCAAGTTGAAGTGGTGTTACCTCAACAACCTCCTATTGGTGATTCGAGAGATAAGGGCAAGAATACGATTGCAATCGACCCATCAAACTCTGGTGATGCTCCTACAGTCAAAATCACTAACACGCCTCAAATTGTTGTTGATGATGAGGTACAAGTGATGCACCCGGTCGTACCAAAAACCGAGCAAGAAAAACGCTTGGCAAAAATTGAGGAAAAGCTCAAGCAACTACAGGGTTCAGAATGCCAAAGCCCGACAGACTTGTCTCTTTATGCAAAAGTCAAAGTGCCGAAGAAGTTCAAAATGCCTGACTTTGAAAAGTATGATGGCACCTCTTGCCCAAAGATCCATCTGCAGACATATTTGGTCAAGATGACCCAGTATGTTGATAATGTACCCTTAATGATTCAGTCGTTCCAAGCGAGTTTGACAGGGCCGGCATTGCAATGGTACATCATGAAGAGAATTAATCTCTTAGAGACTTGGGAGGATTTGACTAATGCTTTCTTCAAGCAATATAAGTATAACATCGATGTTACTCCATCCCGGGAGGATTTGATTCGTACAGAAAAGAAGAAGACGGAATCTTTCAAGGCATATGTCACAAGGTGGCGAGTCGTGGCTTCTCAAATCAGTCCCGAACCGACGGAGAAAGAGTTAATGGATTTGTTTATGAAGACACTCCCGCCTGAATATCGAAGCCGGATGCTCGGTTCGACTGCTGAGTCATTCAATCAGCTAATCCCTGTTGGTGAACGAATTGAAATGGCCCTGCGTGATGGATGGGCGTCCGATCAAACCAACTCGTACAAGAGATTCTCAGTCAAGAAAGATAAGGAACCCGTAGCGGAGGTTAATGCAGCTTATGTCCAACCACCTCGCTCTACCCAGAACACCCAGCAAGGAGGAGCGCGACCATTTTATGGTCAACAGAGGAACTCTTCTAGGCGTCAGTTCACGCCGCTTCCTAAACCTTTGTCTAAGATTCTGCCGATCCTCCAAAAGAAAGGGTTACTAGCCAAAGAGCCTAAGCGGACCAATCCCGAGCGTTTCCCCAACTACGACTCGTCCAAGACATGTGATTATCACATGGGGAAATAGGGCATTCTCGTTGATGATTGCTATACGTTGAGACACAAAATCCAAAATCTTGTGGATGCTAAGGTGGTCTCCTTTCGCGATACACAACCGAACGTCCAGAATAACCCACTCCCTGACCACGCGGAAGGTATAAATGCCATCTTTAGTTTTGATGCTAATAGGAAGAAGAACTTGAAAGTACATGTGGATGATGTTTATGATAGTTTAGTTCGTGCCGGGTATTATTCAGAGACAGAAAAACCTACAATGTCTCAGAAGAAACAAAGAGTTAAGGCGATATCCAACCAAGGCATGATTGCATATGCGGACCATACTGGCATGATTTCAACTATCACTCCATTCGTTATTGATTTGGAAGAGGAGTTTACCAATCAAGGGGATGAGTTTGCTGACTAGAACATTAAAGCTGATGAGACTGACCCTCTACCTCTTGACATGCCACCATTGGAAGATGCGTTGGACGAGGATGGATTGATCATTATCGACACACCATTGTCTGATGAGGAAGAGTTAATTTTTGATGTTACGCAACCCTATGCGTATACAAGTGACAAAGCAGTGCCATGGTGTTATGATGCAGAGATAGATGTGGTCACTCGATCGGGGCGCATCTATGCTCAAGCCAACTCACAACCCGTCAAGCCGGTCACGATAAGGAAGCTAAAGAATTCTTAGCTGTAATTAAGGCAAGTGAGTATAATGTAGTAGAGCAGCTTCGCAAAATGCCCGCACAAATCTCTCTTAGTTAGAGTTGCTCCAAACATCGATAAGCATCAAAAGTCCTTGATGAAAGTTCTTAGTGAGATACACGTCCCGAATCCATTGACCATGAGAAGTTGGAGGAATTTGTCGGGTCCATTTTGTTAAAAGACCAAATTGCCTTCTCGGATGAGGAGCTCCCGATGAAGAAAGAGGACATAATAAGGCCCTTTATATCTCGCCAGGTGTCGGGATACTTTAGTGGCCCGCGTACTCATTGATAATTGATCGGCTTTAAACATATGCCCTCTAGCAACTCTGAAACGCCTAGGGTATGATTTGGAGAAAATTTGTGCAGCCAAGACCGCTGTTCGGGCATTTGACAGGACTAGGAAAGAAGCAGTTGGAGAAGTTGATTTAGATATGCAAATAGGGCCGATGCTATTCAATGTGGTTTTCCAAGTTTTGGATATACCCACTGCGTTCAATTTCTTATTAGGTCGTCCATGGATACATGCAAAGATGTGCAGTTCCTTCAAGCCTTCACCATAAGGTGAAGTTTGTGGCGCAAGGGAAGATTGTTACAATCCAAGGGGAAGATGACTTTAAAATCTACCATGAGACAGCTATCCCCTATATCGAACCAGATCATAAAGCGTAAATCCGGTTATCGGGCGTTTGAGTTGGTTTCAACTATTCATATTTCTCGAGGCACTACTCCACCAACCCCGAAGTATCCAAATCTGCGATCATGGTAGGCAAGATTATGGTGGGAAGTGGCTTCGCCCCGGTGATGGCTTAGGCCGACATGGTCAAGGCACTCGGCAACCAATTGAAGTGGGGCGAAACTCATACACAACTGGATTGGGCTATCGTGGCAGGGGTGAACGATCCCACCGAGGAAGAGGAAGAGGTCGAGGACGATTTGGCCTCACTATACCCCACATCAAGTCCACATTCCCTGGTCCTGCGACAATGTTGCATGAGGAAGAAGGGGCAATCGGTACTCCAAGTGTTGTGTCCACTGCTCAATCCAGTGTAGAAGATGATGAGGTCAAAGGAATGATCGAATTGTTCGAGGAGAATTTAGTGTTCGCCATTGATGAAGCTCGAGAGTAGGAGAATTTTAATTGTTTGCATACTCCTCTCGCGCAGAGTCTTTATTGCTTTCCTAGTTTGCATGTTAGGATTTCTTTCATTCCAATAATGTAATTTGCTTTTCATCCAATAAAATACATGAAGATTTTCATATTTTGAGGGCATGTTGAAGTACACCAAACTAGCCCTGTGATGAAATCCTACCAAAAAGAAAACGGCATGGAGCTAATTCTGAAGGCTAGGCTTCTTCATGTTCTCTCAAAATTTTCCAAAATAAAAAGATTTTTTTTTCAGCATGCATCTTGTTCACCCCGTTTGTCTCTCTAATTGTTTACTTTATGTCTCAAGCATGATCCTGCACCATCTGCTTTAATGAAGGCAAAGCCTTGAGTGTATAATCATGATGTTTTACTTTTGCAGGGGCAAAAGATGGATGGTGTCATCAGGCTCCCTTACAAAGAGGGGCAAGATACAAACACCTTTTAGCTCTGACTTTGGAATTCAATGTTTGTTGCTTGCAGGAATAGAGCCTAGTTGCTTTATCATCATGAAGCATTTTCACATGATAGTTTGCTTGTTTAATTCACCAATTTCACTTGAGATTTGTCAAAATAGACAATTCAATGAATAGTGTGGAAATGTTTGAATTTGCTAGAATGATGAAAGGCAAGCCTTATCCTATACACAATCCCTTGTATATACATTGTGAGATGAGTGTGAAAAATCCATGTCGGCAAGGTGAAGGGTTTTCTCGCGAAAGGACGACAACTAAAATGACGAGAGGCAATTTATTTCTCTATCCCAAACACTATAAGTAAACCTTTGTTTAACCCCTTTGAGCCTCATACACTTGTGGAGATTTCTTTCAAATTACCCTGTCAAGAACCACCCCATATTGGGGCAAACGGAGGTAAGTTGGCATCATGTGGCGAGAAAAATAGATAGAAATTTTATTGTTCTCACTTGCATCAATCTTTGGGTATCTTATTGCAAATGAACTCAAACAATAATCCAAGTGCCTTAGGATGACGAAAAATATTTTTTTTCTCTACCCTACACACGTATATCCATTGCATAGCCCTTTTGAGCCTAAAAATTCATTTCTTTGAACCTAGTTGGTGATCATCCCCCACACTAGGGCAAGCAAAAAATAATCATTCAAGAAGCAGCAAGGTCTAGAGTGCCAACAAAATGTGAAGACCTTCAAAAGTCCAAATGGAAAATTGATACATCGTAGACAACGTGTCAATGGTAAAAATAGAACTATGGGGCATGAAAAAGCAATGTGCCTGGTAAAAGTAAGGCCGATGCCCATAGACATAAAAGTAAAAAAGAGGGGCAAGAAAAAGATGATTATCAAGTAAAAGTTGGCCAATGCCCACAAGAGAAAATGAAAAAGAGTCAAGATAGATGACTATCGATTGTGAAAAGTTGTCAAATGCAAAACTTTTGGAAATAACACATTTTGAAACAATCCTTGACGGTGAAGATGAAGACCGGTGGTAATGCCAAGATGATCACCAACTTTCACCCATTTACACACATTTTGAGCCCGATAATCCTTTCATTTCTCAACCCGTGAACCTAGCCTACATTATGTCCCTCATAAAGTCTCTTCAGATTAGGGCACTTGAATTAATGTAGGTGTTCACATGTCTTAAGCATTGCTCAAAGAAGTGTGAGCAAGATTATTTCTATTTCATTTTGCAGGGTTCTTGACTTGTAAACCTGGAGATGATTGCAAAATTGTTCTTTCAATAGCCTTGACTCAAAGAGTCCCCTTGTTAAGCCGTTGACCAAGATCACATTATAATCCTGGTAAAGACCTCTCAGATTAGTAAAATCGTACCGCTTGCGAGAAAGCTCGAATCCTTGTTGACTTGATGGTAAGATCGAGTGATTCTCAACAAATAGCCTTCTTAAATGAGAGTGAGTGAAAAGCCCTTTCGACTAAAAGTCTCTCATCTAGCATTTTCAAGAAGTCCACACTATGAGTGAAAATTGTCTTGATGATAATTCTAACTGGTGGAATGTGGGGATGAAAACATGAAAAAATATGCATGGGTCTCCTTGAGTTTTAATGTCCAAAAATGGCTTTAATTCTTCACTTTGCTGTTAAATGCACACTTGCTCTAATCATGTTTGACAGGTGGGTTTCTTCGAGATCAAAGAGCTCCTCTTTGAAGCCTTGAGTTTGTCCAAATACTATTAAATCTTCAAAATACACTGATGAGAATTCCAGGTATCTGTTCTCAAGATGATTCAAAGTACCTGATGAGGATTCCAGGTATTGGTTCTCAAGTCAATCCAAATTCCTAATGAGAATTTCAAGCGAAAATTTCAAAGTCCTAAAACTTTTTCAGTATTCGGTGAGAATTCCTTATACTTGAACCTTTTAAATACCCGATGTGATTTCCAGGTGTCTTAGTGAATTTTTTTCAAATGTCTGATGTGAATTCCAAATATTCGAACCTTTAAATACCTGATGTGATTTCCAAGTGTCTAGTGAATTTTTCAAATGTCGATGTGAATTCCGAATTCGAACCTTTAAATACCTGATGTGATTTCCAGTGAATTTTTTTCAATGTCTATGTGAATTTTAGATATTCGAACCTTTAAATACCCGATGTGATTTCCAGTGTCTAGTGAATTTTTTTTTTTTTCAAATGTCTGATGTGAATTCCATGTTCAACCTTTAAATACCTGATGAGATTTCCAGTGGTTAGTAAATATTCTCAAATATCTGATGTGAATTCCAGATATTTAAACCTATAAACACCGGACGTGATTTCCATGTGCTTAATCTCTTTTGAAATCTGATGAGAATTCCAGATCTTCGAGATGTTTTGCAAGTCTCATGGAATTCATCATGTACCTCAAGATGCTCTATCGTATTAATTGGTAAGTAACTACAAGTACGTCTTCTTCTTCTTCTTCTTCTTTCTTCTTCTTCTTTTCTTCTTCTTCTTCTTCTTCTTCTTCTTTTCACACTTTGCATTAGCTTTTCCATGCATCATATCATATTGCATTTTAAAATGGGATTCATTTTCCCACAAAAATAACATTATATTGCATATACATGGTCAAAATTTAGGTTTCAATTTATCTTTGAATGCAACCTCTGCGAGCTCACCTTCAAAGAGGGGCAGCTGTTGACACCTAAATTTTGATTAATCATTCGTAATTTAATGCACAAAAATTTAGGGATTAATTTTAACCCCTAAACAAAAAATATTAGGATTAAATTGCATAGCATATAGTTTTAGGAGCATTTATTATTGCATTCGCATTGGACATGTGGCAAATGGGCTTCAATTGATGGTTCTAAGCTTTAATTTAACAAATTGGACTAAGCCCGCGGTGAAAGAGAATTTGGCCAGGCCCGCCCGAGAATAAGAATGATGAGTTGGAATATGAGAATATTCCCGGAATATGAGAATGTTCCCGAAATATTTCATTATTCTTTCAATATTCAAGGAAAGTGTCGATGAAATATTCCCGTTAAGGGGTGACGAGTTGGAATATGAGAATATTCCCGAGAATATGAGAATGTTCCCAATATTCTCATTATTCTTTCAATATTCAAGGAAAGCGTCGGATGAAATATTGGAAAAATATTGCACGTGGGATACAAGAGCTAAATAGACAACGTGCAGATTTATCATCTTTCCTTAAATAACATAGTCCTCTCACCTATAAAAAAGGGGGCCACAAACACTGAAAAGACACAAAAAATACAGCCACAATTGAGAGAAAAGGAGCGGCAACGCAATAGAGAGAGAGAGAGAGAGAGGAAAAAAGCGTCTCTTTTTTGCAGTCTTGAAGGTCGGCTCACAAAAGGAGGTCTCTTCCCAAGAGACAAGGTAGGTAAAGTTCCTATCTAAATTAATTCTTGAATATTTTGTTTTCTCGTTTAAAGTATTGCATGCTTGATTGAATTCCAATTAAGTGAGGTCGTTGTGTCGTGTTAAAAAATCTCAATAATCAAAAATATTGAGCCGCGAGACGTCGGATCAGGTTTTTGATTGTTTTGATTTTCTATCTTGGGTCGGGGCTAAATTGTGTGCTTTACATGATCGGTTGCATTATATGTGTTGATTTTTTTAGTAAGATTACGAAAAATGCATAAAAAAATCTATCGCATAATAGGGTAGATTAATGCATTTCATGTCGATTAGTCTTATAGTTTACATTGCATATGATGTAGAAGCTTAGGAAATTTCATTAGTTAAATAGTTTTTTTAAAAAAAAAAAAAATAAAAAAATAAAAAATAAAACATCATGCATATGCATATAGCAAAATACATCATTCATCCCACATCATGTAGCACATGCATATTTAGATAGATTGCACACATGTTACAATAGTTTTCAATTAACATATGTCATTAGAGTTAGGCCATTTGAATTGCACGTCATATGTCGTTAGAGTAAGAATCATGCATATTAAATCTAGACTAGAGTTATTTATATAATTAATTTTAGAAAAATCCAAAAAAAGTAGATGTCATCTCCTTTAGAATTTATGTTTAGGTCATGCATTTTAGTTATAGCTTATTTTGTTTTAAGGTTGATCATGATTTTTATATTCGCCCTTTTGGATTTTACTGAATGTTATTGATTGTGAGTTGCATGGCCACTCATTTCCATGTTAATGGCTTAGGTTAAAATCAACCAAGATTGCTTGCAAAAAAAATATTTTGAAACTTAAAGAGAAAGGGTACCGAAAGGGCGCTAGTTTAACTTAGCGTAATCATGTCCCCGAACCTATTGAATCTCTGGTTCGCAGAAGTAAAGTATTCTCCCATACTTTACTTGGGTTTCTAATCAACCCTAATTGATTAGTGGCGGCTCCTAATTGATTAGTACCAAGTTGCGGTTGGTAGGGCTTGGGAGAGTCCGCACTAAGTCTTTGGACTTAGGCGGCTCCTAATTAAATAAAATTACATGTTTAAATAGGTCAAACTTTGAGTACCAAGTTGCGGTTGGTAGGGCTTGGGAGAGTCCAATGTTGCACTAAGTCTTTGGACTTAGTAATCCATTAGTCTTCCCATGGTGGTTCACCTTTAATCATTTGTATGATGGTAAGCCTTAAGTTTCTTATCTTTGGCTGATGATTTGTTTCTTTAAGCCTTGGTGAAGAGCTACATCCATCACAATTTCATTTCCATTCATAATACAATCCAATGCCTCAATTCCAACAAGTTCCCAATTCAGTAGAAAGCAACGACACCTTCGATCTTCGAAGCAACATCACGGGCAATAGGGTGCGGCGACAACAGAGGCACGGTGGGAGTCAACGCGGTTCTCGTCCGAAGCTGGTTGAGAATTCCACCATCTCTCTTCTCACATGTTTTCTCTCTATTGTTCTGGGATTATGGTTGCCCACCTTGAATTATGAGACACAATTGTGTTTATACTGTGAATGCATAGGTTTAACCTCAATTTGATGGACTTATTTTAGGCCTTATCAAGATAATGAACTCTAATAACCTAAGCCCAATCCCTAATTAAACTTTTAATGGGCTGATTGAAGCTCAAATTAGGCCAATTGAGACCCCTTTTCCTATGAATATTGCCACACCTATCCCTTAGCCTTAGCAGAAGTTCGCCTTCTTTCGTGGGCTCAATTTATCAAATTTTAAGCTCATAATCGTCCACCGTCAGTACAATGCTAATGCAATCAACATAAATTATATGTTATGCAATTTAATTTTAATATCTTAATTTAAGGGTTATTATTTAATCTATAATTTTCTATGCAATGAATAGATGATTGGGTTGCAAAATTTAGGTGTCAACACATACGAAAGTCAATATGAGGCTAAAGAAACCCTAATTTTGCGACAAGCACTTCTATTTTTGATTGAAGAAAGGAAGCTAGGCGCACGTTCTGTTTTACACAGAGTGGGAAGTGATCTGCGGGTGAAGAGTCGTGATCTGCGAGTGGTCCGACAAAGTGAAAACTTATCAACAATTGACTCTGTATCAGGCCGAATCCAAAGCCCATGGACTACTCCCTCTCTTAATAAATGAATGTAGTGGGGGCTTCTTGGCCCATCTCAAAGGAGTGGTTGTGGAATTTTGCCCAAGAAAAGCTAAACACTTGTGCCGATTGGATCGCCAAAACTCATGACACAGGGTCCATCTCCATTAATTGGCTCTCTTAACCTCTCAAACCATTTGGGGTTTATTATGTTTACATGCTAAACGATATCATTCTTCTAGTTCTGCTACTTAATGAGAATGTTTCGCTTTTGACCCAAAAAGAAATTTAGCTTGATCAATTTTTTTCTCCAATCGTAACATCATTAGATGTTATTCACTCCCAAAAGGGCATAATTCTCCCAAACCGTAATGTCTTATCTAATATTCCGCCGCCAGTCTACAAATCTTGCCTTACTTTTCTAAAAAAATTAAGGGTGAAATTCCTTCTTTTGAATGCATCGTCAGTCAGACACGGCGTTGAAGAAGGAAGCTTCTATAGCTCATTTTGTCGTGATGTTCTTACAACGTGCTGCAGCATCTGGAAAGTTCAAAGATGTCCTCGAGAGTTGTTAGTTTATGATCCAACGATTACAAATCCTGAGTACCTGGCGTGATGTTTCAGGAAACTGCGAGCGAACTCGCGTGGATTCGAAATCGAATGCAGTGAAAATATAAAAACTGGCCTGTAATCACTATGGTTGGTGAGCTTGAAGGAACAGAGGAGGGATGGTGATTCCTCCGATATCCACAGAGGGTATTCCAGTAGCTTTATTTTACAATTCACTCTTGTTAAAATTTGACATCATAGAGAAAGCTCTCGCACATCAGCATTCATCTTATTCACAAGGGATCCCCTCTTTCTCTCTCTCTCTCTCTCTCGAATCAATAGAGGACTTAGAACACGGAGAAATTACTGAGGATTAGGAGCACGGCTGTTTGCAGCAGAGACGCGCGACCCCCACTCTAGCAGCTCTTTGCTCGTGTCGTCCTTGTGCACGATCACCTCAATGAAGCACAAGCAATCCTTATGCGGCCCTGTTGCCGTCGCGATCGCATCTATTAGCTCTTCCTCCGTGCGAACCTGTTTTCGCAACATGAGTCAGTAAAAAGTTCGGATATTTGAAGCAGTTGCAGACCCAAGACTCCATTAACATGCCTTTCATAAACAAAATAAGGATGGGAAGAAAAAATGGAAGGAAACTACGAGAGGGAACGACTTAATTGGGTACCATACATCCTTGTCGTTGTTGTTAGTTAGAATTAAATTGAAAACATCGTGGGTTGAAGCTAACCTTTGTTGTCCAGCATTTGCCTTCACCATTGTGAATGGCATCCACAAGACCAGTGTAGTTCCAGTTCTTAATCACGTTGTAAGGGCCATCGTGAATCTCCACTTCGATTGTGTAACCCCCATTGTTGATCAGGAAGATTATACTCTTCTGTCCGCATCGAATCATCGTTGATATATCCTGAGCTGTAACCTGAGTAAAGGGAAAGACAAATCGCTTAGGTTCCTCCAACGTATAAAATGTCTGACAGACCAGAAAATGAGGTCATGTAATCTTCCGAATAATTTGTGAAATAAACGTGATCACTTTGTTTAACAAGAAAATATACCAATTCAAGAAAGAAAATTCACTTTGGGAGTTGTTACTAGTCAGTTTCTTTGTCAATTACTCAAGTCGAAGATAGATTTCTCTTCACAAGAGGAAAGTGCAATCTACATAATCTTCATACATGATCAGCCAAAAAGCTTCTTCAACAATTAAGCTATAAGACGTCACCAAATTGCCATTCGGTTTCTATAGTTTATTCAAAGTTCACTTTTTGGCTGTTCAACAATTTCAGGAATTACTCAGTTGATGCTTCTGCAGAAGTTTGAAGTTTTCGTATCATTCTTCATAGATATTGTAACTGACCTGGAAACTGCCATCACCAATGCAAGCTATCACACGCTTATCAGAAGCAGCTTGAGCATATCCTAGAGTGGCACCCACCGACCAACCTATGGATCCATATTGCATCTGGAATTCATACCTAAATGAAGTTTATATGAGAATATAAGTTAGATGAACCCCGAGACAACCATCCACAAACGAAAAGAGGCAATTTGGAAGATTGCAAATGAAAATGTCGAAATTCCAGCTTGTAGTACCCGCAATTCTCAGGCAACCGGAGTTTCTGACAGTTAAACCAGGAGTCTCCAGTTTCAGCGATAACTGCAGTGTCCCCACCGAGCATATCCTGTTTGACGAGTTGGAAAATGAATCATCAGAGTTGACACCTTTTGCATTTAAAGAAGTGAATTTTAAGTTCTCAAGCCTTGCACATTGAGCTATGAAGACACATGAATGACCCATTAACCGAGGGTAGATAGATATAGGCTCAGTGAGAACTATCCATTTCCAAGGAAGCAACAATATGAATCCTACAGTTGATAATGCTTTTTCCTGTGCAAGTAGCTTCTTTCAAAAATTTAAAGTTTGATCAACATACTGGTGTGGAACATACCTGAATGTGCTTAAATAGAATATTGACTCTAAGAGGCTCGTTTTTCTCGCACTTGAGAGGCATGCCCGGAGGTACATATATCCTGCGGTAATTCTCCAAAGCAGTTGTGTTTTTCTTCAGCTTCTTGGCCAATGCGCTAAGAAAATCTGCCATGAAAACCCACCCAATGGAAGGGCCATTCCCAACAGTCACACGATTGGGCTGCACTATGATCGATTTCTCCTTCTTAATCAGCAAGGAATAGCCCACAGAGCTGTAATCATTGAAGATAGGGCCCACAAAAATGTAGGCATCGGCAGACTCTACAATCTCCCCAGCAAAGCTTGTACTCACAGCACCCCAATAGGTTCCGATGAAGTGGGGATGATGCTCCGGCACCAGCCCCTTGCCGGAAGGCATAATGGTGATTGGATACCCGGAGGCGTCCACGAGCTCCATGAAGGCCTTTTGGGCCTTGGCCACCCTGAGCTTTGGCCCACCCACAATGACGGGCTTCACAGCTTTGTTGAGAAAATCCGCAGTTGCTTCGACTGCTGCTTCCAGGCCCATTGGATTGCTCATCCTGCATCAATAGTGGAGACAATGTGAAACAGGGACATAAGAGACGGAACGATTATTCTTGGCATGAAATCTAGTTTCTAGTGATTGTGCAAAGGGAAAGATATCTGGAAAAGTAAGTTGGCAAGCAACTCAAGTCATTGAACAGAAAACCAGCATCAACAGCTTAGGTATAAATTGCTCTGAGACACCAAAAGTTTGCAAAAGCTCACAACAAAAGCAGTCAACTATCATGTGTGAATCTGGATAATTAAATTGCACATGACCTGACAAGTTCATCCAATGCAGAGTTATCAACTTGAAGGCCAATTCTGCCATAGTCAAGCATATTCCTTATATTGTGATTGAACAAGTGAAAACAGATACATTTAAAATTTTGCTTGGTCAAGTACATGCAGGATGATAAAAAAGGCAGCATTCAGTTTTGACTTCAAAAATTACACAAACAAACTAGCTCCAGTGCTTCCTGAATACAATCTTTCCACATTGCACGAACAGAAAGACCAGCGAATACCGAATATGACCAGAATTCAACTTTATATTTTAGTGAAACTTGGTTATTTAAGACAATCAAGGAACTCCTTCAAAATCTTTCTCTTCTCTGTTTTCCCTCCTTGTTTAGGACTAAAAGTGTCAATCCTTAAATGAACAGCTAAATGATTATATTAATTTCTATGATGTCACATGTTGTGTCCAATCCACAAGACATTGTCTGTTACTTATAAAAGCCAGATATAATGTTACTATATTTAAAGGAAAAAAAAAAAAAAGAGAGACATTCTACAGTGCTTTGCGACCCAACCAGCATCTGATGACATATGAGCCCATCACTTTTCAATTTGTAATCACCTAAATTTTGGAAAACTGATTACTCATAATGACAGAAAACACTTACTTTGGTGCAAGAGAGAAAGGAACTGGATCTCTGGCAAACGTGGGGTGACGAATCCCAGACAAATTACAGCTTATACTGATATAAACCGGCTTGCTTTCCTTCAAAGCTGTTGAGATCGCAGTATCAATCAGCTCGTGCGCATCATCCAAGTTATTCACCACTGCCTGCCACATTATAGCACAATTTCTCTCTTCACAGCCAATCAAGCATGACAAGAAATTCAAGTATAGATTTCTTAGGCAAATTTTACACAGGACCAACATGGTTGAGGGGAAGTTTTTAGCCCTGTTCTAACGAAATTACAATGTTTCCCAGTTGCACCGACCTGAACCTCATTGGACAACCTAATTTAACACTTGAACACTAATTAAGCAGCCTACCTGAAACCGACTAGGCATAAATTCGAAGTTATCACATGCTGATCAAACTTAAGCAAGAAGCATTCACACATTTATCAATCTTAATGATAAGGAAAACATCCATAAATCTTTTAATTACCTGTGCGCAGGTGATTGATTGGAAACACCTGAGCTCTTGGGTAAAATCAGGCAGCCCGATGGTGTGGTGCAAGATCCTGTTAGTTCCATAATCATTAGAATTAGGCCCACCCACGATACAGATCACAGGCAAGTTCTCACTGTAGGCCCCTGCAATGGCGTTGAGCACACTGAGACCCCCAACTGTGAACGTCACCACGCACGCGCCCACGCCCTTCGCTCGCGCGTACCCATCGGCCGCGTAGCCGGCGTTCAGCTCGTTGCAGCAGCCGATCAGGTTGAGCCCCGGCTCGGCTATCAGGTGGTCCAAGAGGGTCAAGTTGAAGTCGCCAGGGACCGAGAACACGTCCCGCGCGCCGATCTCCACGAGCCGCCGGGCCAGGTGGCTGCCCAGAGTGCCACTGAACGAAGCCGAGATGGGCTGTGGCGCCGAGCCGACGTTGTTAGCAGCTTCCATGAGTACCAAGAATTATCAGCTGCGCTTAGCTTCAAGTGAGAAGACAGTTTTCGACAATAACGAAGCGATTGCTCTGATGGGTTCGAAGGTTCTTGCCTTCTTGGTGATCTTATAGGCGAATTGAGCAAAAGAGCATGTGCAAAGATCCAACCTTCAAGAAACAGTGGGCTAGTTCGTGAACCCAGCAATCGAAAAAGGCGAAAGAGCAGGGAAACCGAGGTGATTGGTTGAAGGCGATCAAGTTGTCACCTGAGGGTGGGTTTTAGCTGGTCATTTGTTTTGATAATTGTAAATGGGGAGTCTCTGTTTTTGGTCCTAAAGAGAGGGGAATCTTGTGGACTCTAGCGGGATTAAAAAACTGGGATCATACACACATTCCACGCATGTCGAGCTGAAGACGAGTCGCCGAAGATTACTGTCGACTAACTGATGGTTTCGGGAGATCCAAGGCCGCCGAACGAGAAACCGGAGCCGGTATCTGGTTTCTACAATTACAACGTTTGGGTTAGCGAGCGCACGGCGACTTCTGTTTTCGTGGGCAGAGAAAAGTCTTGACCATCTTTCCCCCGACAAGTACCCCAAAAGAACCTTCAAACTAAACTCATTGAGATATTCCGACCTAAAAAAAAGAAAAAAACACTCATGGAGGTATATCCACTCTAATATTTTCAGGGTCATAAAAAATTCACAAACTGGCAAGGTTATCTCATTTGTATTTTGTTGCCAAAATTCATTAATATTACACATTTTTCTTTAAGAAGAGTCGGTTTTCGTTCTTAACTGTTTAGCCCTTGGTTTTCTAAAAATTAGAAAGTATAGTCTATCTGAGGATTAAATATAATAAACGTTCGGACCAATGCAAAAAAAGTGACAAGGGTAACAAACAATAATATTACTAGTTTGACCACAACGGAGTATCACCCAACCTGTAACCTCTTTAAGTCCCTGTGAAATCAAAAGTTGTTGTTTGACCGGAGATTAGGGTATAGACCATTAATGAATAATAGATAATACACTACAGGACTATGGAAGGATTAATATCACGAAAAAATTTCAAACTAATGTACTTATAATAATTATATCACAAACAAACTTTTTGAACATCAAAAACCCCACATTGATATATCTATGCTAAATTTACTTTCCATTAGTTTTGCTTAAATTTTACTAATGAATTTTGAGTTCGATTAACGGGTGTACCAGTTTGAAATTTTACCCTCCGGCTATCACATGTATACCTATGAAATTGGTGAGCCGGGTCATAAATGGTCTAAATCAAATTGACCCATTAACTCTTTATAATCCATTTATCACTAATATAAATTTATTGACATAAACCCAACACATACTCAATCTATACCTGACTTAACCCATATTACTAAAATACTTCCATATTTAACCAAATCTAGAAAATTTTGTTTCTTATGATTTTTATAAAAAAATATTATTAAAATACTTCCATACAATTAAAAATTTAATGGATAAATTTTAATAAATTTTAGGTTTCATTTATTTCATGAAAAATGTGGTATTTTGGAAAATGATAATATTTTCTAGTGGCTGGTTAAAACTTGAAAATAAATTAAAACATATTATCCACTTGTTATAGAAAATTCGATTTGATTTTTTGTGAACTCATTTCAAGTAATTTTATTTCTATTATTATTATTCTTAAAAAATATAGATTTTTATTATTTTTTATTTCTTTATTTCTTTTTCCTTTTCCTCCTTCAATCAATTGTTGGCACGACAACCATGGCCAGCAATGGATGAGCTACAACCTCGCCACAAGCCAACAAGGCTTGAACTCGCCCGATTCCAAAAAGTCAAGCCTCGCTAGCCTTAGTCGAGGCTTCATCTCACTAGATTCAATGAGGTTGAGCTTGCTTTAATGCTAGCAAGCTCGAATCTAGCTAGTGTTGAGGCACTAACGCCAAGGCTAGCGAGGCATTAGCCTTGCCTGATCGGCAAGCTTGAGGCTCATTGGTGCAATTGGGCAAAGACCACGAACCTCACCCTATTAGCAAGAGCTTCACAACCCTAACCCTGCAATTGGGGAGGGTAAGCCATCGGCTTCGCAAGGGAAAAAGTAAAAGAATGAAAGCAAAAACAAAAAACAAAAATATTTGAAAATCAAAAGTTAAAAAAATAAAAATTATGAAACATATTCAAAGAGGATGATATATTCCGGGGAAAATTCCAAATAAGACACCAAATTGCTCTCGTTTTTTAAAAACAAAGGCATGAAGTGAACATTATTTTAAATAAAACTTGAAGTGGCCATATTAGTCCCAAAGAAGGGTTTAAAGTTTATTCTAACTAGAGAGGAATATTATTGTCAAAACACAATTTTTGTTTAAGTTAAATTTGATTAAAATTTGAAAAATAAAAAGGGAAAACATAGTGTAAGAGGTTTCTTACACTTGTGGCCATCACTCCATCATTGTTGGGATGGCAACGATGACCAGTAGGGTGGATAGTGCCTAAGCGAGGACTAGTGACCCTCACTAGAGGTGAGAGAATGCGACAACCCTCTCCTAGATCTGGGTGAGGGTTGTTTGCCCTTGCCTTGGCTTGGGTGAGGGTCATTGGCCTTCATCCAACACTCCCTGACCTAGGCAACAATGTTTGGAGGCACTAGGCAAGAGCCACTAGGCTTGCACGAGGGCTAATAACCATTGCCTCATCTTTATCAAGGGCCTACTAGCCCTTACCTCTAATCAATGAATCATTAATAATGCATTCTCTAATTAGTCATAAAATTTTTGATTATTTTCCAATATACTCTTTTTAGCTGATTTTCATAGGAAATTACTGACAAGAAATTTCAAAAAGAATCATTAACAATGCATTCTATTTCATATGCATACACATAGCATTGTTCCCTAAGTCAAGATTACAAATACACTTAATGGGTCGGTAGTTGCATGTAGTAAACATGTTCTCAATTTCAAGACAAACACAATCAAGCTGGTTGCTCATTAAATTTCATCTCAAACAATTCATATTTTTAAGAAAAATGTTCATCTTTATTGTCATAAAGTTCAAATTGCTTTAAGTAGTTTGAAATAAAATGACATTGTTAGATGAAACCGCTTGGATTTATGGCAGAAACCATGTATGAGTGAAATAATAATGAAATGTTTGGAGTAAATGTGATGTGAATGTACAAGTAGAGTCCTAGCCAAATTCGGCGAAGGGAACCTTTACCTAGCTCTTGGGGGAGGTGACATGCCAAAGGCAAATATGAGCTTAGAGCCATCAATTCAATCATTGCTAGCGCTACCGTATGGCATATTCAGCTGTTTGGGTGAAACGATGTCTTTTTTGCATTTTTTTTCTAAATTTTTTCTTCCCTTCTATTAAACACGTAGACTAACATGTTGTGGCTAATTAGAGGGACTAAATATATGGTAATATATTAGGTCGAAGTGGTATTCAAGAAAATATTGGCTGTAGATCGTGTGCCAACGTGGCAAATCAGAAGGGACTTTAGAGCACGACACGTGCCCTCTTGTGGGCCTAGAGATCAAACTTATCAAGCCAGAAAAAAATTCAAGCTACTCGCGGTTTTTTTTCTCTCTCCCCTCCCGACCTATCTCTTCACATGTACGTTCTTTTCTCTCCTTGACCAAATATTTTCTCCCACTGCAAACACTCTCTCTCTTGCATTTTTATCCAATGCAAATTTGTCTCTCTCTCCGACACTCTGCCGTGCACCCACCGACAATCGCCTCGACGACCACGAGCACACTGGTCATTAGTTGGTGCACGGCAGTCGTTGGTCGGCACATGTTGGTGGTCAAGGGCGGTGCAGTGGTTTGTCTGTCGAATGAGGGCTTAAGTCGGTGGCTTGCAGAGAGAAGAGATTGAGCACGATGTCTTGGAGGGGCAACCTTATGGTCCTCAATCGTGCGTGGCGGTCATCATAATGGTTGTGTGCAGCGGGGTGTCGGAGAGAGATAAATTTGCATTGGATAGAAGTGCAGGAGAGAGAGTCTGTAGTGGGAGAAAATATTTGGTCAGGGAGAGAAAAGAACGTGCATGAAGAGACAGGTTAGGAGGGGGAGAGAGTGTAGAGGAGAGGAGAGAGAAGAAGAACTACTTGCAGTTTGAATTTTTTTTTTTGGCCCGACAAATCAAATCTCTAGGCCCACAAGAGGGCACATGCGTGCTTCAAAGCCCCTTCCGATTTGCCATGCTAGCACGCGATTGTAGCCAATTTTTGCTAGTGGGATTTTGAGAAAATATTGACCGCAGATTGTGTGCTAGCATGGCAAATCGAAAGGGGCTCCGGAGTGCAACACATGCCCTCTTGTGGGCCTAGAGATCAAACCGGTTCTTCTTTCTCTTTCCCCTCCTTTTCTCTTCACATCCGTTCTTTTCTCTCCTTGACCAAATATTTTCTCTCTCTTGCACTTCTACCAAATGCAAATTTGTCACTCTCTCCAACACCTCGCCCGCGCACCCACCGATGACCGCCGCACACAATCGACGACCCTCAAGTCGCCCCTCTGAGACATCGTGCTTAGTCTCTTCTCTTTGCAAGCTACTAACCTAAACCCTCGTTTGACGGACAAACCACCGCACCCCTCTCAACGACCACCGCACGTCGACTGACGATTGCCACGCACCCACCGACAACTAGCACCCACCCACCGATGACCAGCGTACTTGATTGAAGATCCCTAGGCTGGGTAGAAGTGCAAGAGAGAGAGTCTATAGTGGGAGAAAATATTTGGTCAGGGAGAGAAAAGAATGTAAATGAAGAGATAGGGAGGAGGAGAGAGTGCAGAGGAGAGGAGAGAAAAGGAAGAACCGCATTTGTATTTTGGATACTCGTATAATTATCGAAGACTGTTGAAGTAACAAATTCCTAGAATTTAAGGGGTGTGGGGGACAAAGAAATTGTTGAATTTATCATTTTTTTATCTAGTATCAACCCATTTGATGATAAAAAAGATTTTTTGCAGGAAGGTTACCTAGAGATTTCTTGTAAAAACATTTGCCCCGCTTAATCAATAATGAGAATATGCGGTTTGAATTTTTTTTTTATAGCCTGACAAGTCTGATCTCTAGGCCCACAAGACAGCACGTGTTGCGCTTCGGAGCCCCTTTCAATTTGCCAGGTTGGCACACGATCTACCGCCAATATTTTATCGTGGAATTCCTTCGTATGAAAATCTCTCTCCATTTACCGAGTGACACGTGTCACCCAGGGCCTACCCACCCTCACCTCACGCCACTCCTCTCTTCTTTTTTCCTTTGTTTTTTCTTCTTCTACCCTTTCTCCGTCAGGGACGACACCCTTCCACCACCACCACCCCATCGCCGTCTCACTCCACTACCTCGGCGCCATTTCCGTCCTCCGTCATCAAGATCGAGCTCAGCCGGCGAACTTGAGGTGAGGGAGGGTGGGCCCTGGTCAACTACCACCACCCGTACCATCACCTCGCCCAGCATCACCCCCTGTTCTTGCCCTACTATAGGGCCGCGCCCTCTACGGCGAGGTACCTGCGCCTGAACCCGTCGCAGCAACAGCACCAGCCGTTGGAGCTGTCAGCTGCGTCGGGGGGCGGGCACAGTAGAGATGAGCTGGAGGACGTGTCGAACCCTCGCAGTGGCGGCGGTCGGAGCAGCAGTGGTAGAGGAAGCGGGCTGAAGAAGAGGCAGGACTAAGTTCTCTCCTGAAAAGAAGGAGAAGATGCTGGGTTTCACGGAGAGGCTGGGTGGAAGAAAAACATACACGCACGGGAAAGCGCGATGGTGTGGAAGAACACCCTGATCATGTTCGACAACATGATCTCTCACGCCCTGGAATAGCCATCTCTCACCACCCACGGGGCCGAGCTCCTTCCTTGGCCCTTCGTTGACGATCCATCCTCACCCCCACAGCGGCGTCGTCAGACCTTGTACCTTTGATGCCACCCAACTTCCTCACCCTCCACGGTTCCCTACTCCCTTTCCAATATGTAGACCAGTGAGAAAACCGCACTTCCCCACTTCTGTCGTCTGAGAAAGTGACATCTTTGTGCTTATCTGTTCAAGATTTTGTGGGTGTTGCTCATCGAATCATATGGTAAAGTGGAAGAGTTGATTTTGTGGGTGTCTTTATTCAAGTGACTTGATGCATTCTACAAGTTTGATAGAATGCCCAGGGGTCAAAATTACGTGTCCTGGGCAAAGCTATTGCAACCCTCTATAAGACATCAACGTGATATTCATTAGAAAATGCTAGTTTTTTGCCGAATTGTTTTTGCAAATATACAACGAGGCAGTGCTCGGCCCTCAGTGTGCGTGTGCCTTTGTGAAGGACGCTAATGTGTCGGGCCTAGGGTCGTGAAATCTCATCGCAACTCTCTACTTTCTTATCAAAAGGGGCAAAGACAGCAGGGAACACCGACGGACAGGCATAGGAGGAGCTTTGGTGGAGCAATTGAGAGGTTGAAAATGATGTAAAAAACAAAAGCGACTACAGGGTTAGATGGCCAACCTTATCATGTAAGACACTGACAATGACTGGACCACGTTAACAACTTTAAGTGAAAATTAGCTGAAAAACTATATTAGAAAATTATCAAAAGGTTTGTAACTACTTTAATAAAATTAAAAAGTTTAATTTCCTTGTGATAAGGGCCTTTTTCCACTAGTGCATTGTGAGTTTTTATTTTCCGCTTAATCTTAGTAAGCACTGCGCATCAACACACTCAATATCCACGTGGGATACATGTTTACCCAATCTTCAAACCGTGTCATTTTTCAAAGGTGTATAGGACAATAGAAAATTCAAAGAAGTTTCATCTAATTCCATCTCGTTCAGCACATAATAGACCCAATGATGCTACCCATCTTGTCCACAAAAGGAGAGGGCTTAGCAAGCAATTGGGCTCATATAGGCGGGCCCAGCAAGTTCCTCCAAGCCCTGGTCATCGTTCGAGCAAGACAAAGGAGATGAAGGTCAAGCCAATTGGAAGATTTCAACCCAGGGAATCCTCAACTGATATCCCTATTAGTGCTCAGTCACCTTACTTGATATGTTCACAAGAAAGATGTCAGATGTACTAAGAAACGTTGCATTGCTAGAAAGTAGACGTTATAATTGGGAGGATCACAGGGACTCAATTGTAATCAAGACCTGACTCTGTGCTGCAGCTATGCATTCTGCGTGATCTCTAAGGTCCCATTTTCTGTTATCAGGATCACAGGGACTCAATTGTCGGATGAATTGGACTTTGATGGTGTTGAAGATGCTGCAGTTGATACGAATGTGTCTCCTGCGGGATCAAGCTGCACGATGCACACGCGCAGAAAGAGAGAGACTCATCATCCAACCTTTTCCTTTTCCATTTTGAAGGCATCTCATGGAAAAGCCTCGAATTTCTGTCCTTCAGCTCATACATCTCCCTTCTAATTTCTGTTCCCCTTTCTTCCTTGGACATGGAGTTCCATCACAGGTGGATACGCTGCAGGCCCATGAACGGTGACCCATACATGTTCTCGAGTCGAGATCCCAGTTACAACGCTAAAGTTGGTCAAGTGAATGGCAGTGAGGCAATTCTTCTAATCCTCCGGGGCAAATATTTGTGCTAAGGAAGAAGATGAATTATTTCCAAGACGGTGCCGTAAACGTAGGGGAAGTCGATAGAAAATATTTATGGTGCAGCCATTGGCCCATTCTTACTCTCACCAGGCCTCCAACATTCAAACCTCTCTCTGTCTCCTCTGTCTCTCTGTCTGTCTGTCTGTCTCTGGGTCTCTACTGCTAGTGTAGTAAGTGCCAACCCTGTGTTGTGCAATTAATAACGAGGTGCGAGGCTTTCCTTGATGCTAAGGTAAGGAGGGGGGCTGCTTTTCACATCGTCAGGTCAGTGTCCGAGGGATTTGATTCAGCCGGTTGCCTCTCTCATCTTCTCATGCACCAGAATTAAATGTGAGGATCGCGTTGCAGGATCCGATCGGTATCCGATTCTGCAGGTTTCTCAGCTCTGCTGCTTCGCGAAGTAAATTGTGGTAACTTCTCATTTGAATAGCCAGCGCAGCCCAGTTCCGGCAGAGAAGAAGGAAGGAGGAAGAGAAGATGAGGCCCAAGATTTACATCTTCGGCGACTCCATCACCGAAGAGTCCTTCGGCGACGGTGGTTGGGGCGCTTCGCTTGCCCACCATTTCTCACGGACGGTAACCGTTTTGTTGTCTGGTTTTCTTCCGTCCTTTTCGAGAAGGTTGTTAGATAAATTCTGGGTTTGTGTCTTTCGAACCGCATGAATTAAATCGGTGACGTAAATACTGTTTATGTCTTGTTTCTTTCGAGTGTCGTAGTCTCATATTTGATTGCGATATACACTGATTCGGTTCTTCATTCTTTTACTTTGTGAGCTTATCGGACACCCTTTTAAGTGTTTAGATAGGTTAACCCTCGGTTGAATGTGGATCGCTTAGGTGGATGTGGTGCTGAGAGGGTACAGTGGCTACAACACGAGGTGGGCTCTGAAGGTGTTGGACAAGGCTTTCCCGGCGGCGGACGGCGGCGATGCGCCGCTCGCGATCACCGTCTTCTTCGGTGCGAACGACGCTTGCCTCCCAGATCGGTGCTCCGCCTTCCAACACGTGCCCCTCCACGAGTACAGGCAAAATCTCCACTCCATCATCTCCATTTTCAAGGTACGTAGCCATCTTGTGTGAACTCTTTTGTCCTCTAGAGATGTCGATGCACGCACACAACCACATGGCCTTGTTGTTTTTAATAAGGTTAATTAAGTGGCATCAGTTGCATACGTAGAGACGACGGTGTGATGAGGTGGTTGGTGCAGGTGGGGACAAGAGAAGTGACTTGTTTGGAGGGAGTGACTCCTGTATTAAGATATAAAATAGAACTTATATTATAAGACTGACGTATGAATTTTATATTTCTAAGGCTGCTGTTCCTAGAGTATGGTGTCCATGCGGACAACATCATTGTTGGCAATCTTGAATTTCCTAAGAACATGACTATGTTGTTGGACTGACTTTCTTAAAACTCCAAATGGGTTAAAGTCCAAATGTCCTCCATGCATCTGGTGCTTTTGAATGAAGGGACGACAAAAAAACGAGGTTATACATCCTCAAATTCTCGTCGTTATAGGAATTATCGACGACCAAATGGTAAAATTGAACCTGACTTGTAAGATTGTCATTCTTGTCGCTTACCTCGAGTTTGTAGAGTTCGAAAAGTGGTGGGCTCAACCCAATTTCTATCGTTTCCGTCTTCCCCTTGACTTCTATTTTACGTAATGATCCCACTACAAAGTGGAAGTGGAATGCCTCACCTTTTATCCCCTCTTTCTTCTTTCTGAAATCTCCACCCAATAAATTACCCCCAAAAAGAAAAAGAACCAAAAAAATGTTCGCTTGAAAAAACTGGAGTGGGCGTAACTGGGGGAGGTGTTTTATGAGTTTGTTGCTCTCGCATGCGGCTCATGGTGTTGGCTGACGCAGATAGGAAGTACTCATAACTATCCTAAAATGCATTTAATAACATTTCTATTTTCGAAAATAATTTTTATTCAGAAATAAATCTTTTTAATTTTTTTTAGGAACAAAGAAGTATATTATTTTTACTTTTTGTTTATGTTCCGAACCTATTCCCTGATCACTTTTCTATTTGGGAGAATAGAAAAATTAGTAAACCTTATTAAATGGATTTTTGTTCTTTTTTTTATAAAACGAAAAAATCGGAAAATAGAAAAATAGGATGATTATCAAATAGGTTCTTAGTCAATCAATTCCTGAATTCTAGTAGTTGGTCTAGGAAAAGAAAGGAGTGAGAGGGTTAAGATCATGGATCGAATATTTTGTTTAGTGCATGGATCCGGTGAATGGATCTTGGGATCATTTTGGCATTAAATTTTCAATAAACATGACGTGACGAGTCTAATGAGATCTATCTGGTACAAATGATTCAATGTTTTTTTCGAATGCGTGCCATGATTTTTTTTTTCTAATTTATAAAAAAAGAGGGATGGTGCCAAAAAGACTATGTGGGTGCGTGAGGCCCAGTTGTCGCTATTGATGTTTCCCACATACTCCCTGCTTCTATGAAAATGGGGCTCGATTCATCTTTGGTGGTGAGATCAAAGCTTGAGTGCGAGGGCAAGCGCCTGTCATTCTCAGTGCCCTCCCTTTTGACAAAAAGTGGAGAGAATTGCATCGCATCGCATCACAATTAGTGTAGTTGGGATTTCTTTTTTCTTATTAGAAGAATAGCATGCTTAGGACCATGAGCGTGATTCCTTTTGTTGGTTTAATTATTTGACTCGTTCCATAGGCTCGATGTTGATGAGCTTTATGATGTCAATGGACCCACGAGTTTGGTGTTTACAATAATGGCAAATAGTGCCATGGGGATGGCGAAAAATCCCTGCTCGTGGGGAGGTGTGGGGTCGAGACGGGATGAATTGCGAGTCGTGGGGTGGGAGTAGGATCTTCCGGCGGTCCTGCCCTGCTCTTGCTGCTCGGCATTGTCCACATTTTCTAGCTCTCCTTTTTCGGCTATGTGTCTTTTGTCATGAGCTATATTGTCATTACTAAGTTTCATTCACCTTGTATCTCTCCGACCTAATCTAGACTTTAACAGAAATACAGCATCTCTTAATATGTCTCATGCCTTTGAAGTTATATCATCCTCCTCGCCTTGCCTTGCCCTGCTTCAAAAGATCATATCACCTAGGGTGTATGCCAGGCTACTCTTTTGAGGCATAGGGACAAGGTGAATTAATAACTGTCATCTAATCATTTCTCTTTTTGGAATTAAGAAACCATCCTTGACAACTGGTCATCAAGGCCAGGAAGTAATTTTACGCAGTCTAACAACATCAGTGCCGTCTTGCTGATGTTCTTATCTTGCATTTGATTGATTCTGACCACCACTTTTCTCACGAAGCGCAATATAATTTTTCTTGTCTTGAAACATGGTGGTCTGATTTGAGTTGGTCAGTGTTACTGGGTTCTCATTCTACTTTGCGGCTCCTAGCAATTGTTATTTCAGTGCTTTCTGATCATAAACCATTTGAACTTTAAGGGCCATTCAGTCTTTTCCAATTATGTTAATCTTACATATTTGAAGTCACTGTTCCTCTCCATGGACACAGGTTATATGTGCCTTCCATGAAACTGTACCTAGTCATTAATAGGATCTACGCTTATATGATTGATGATTTCTTTAGGATTAAAAAACAACAATTTTTATTTTTTCCATTTTTCTTATAAGGCATTAAATAGGCTAATCTTTAGGAATAAAAAACAACAAATTTTTATTTTTGCCAATCGTGATCTAAATGTCCACTTTGTACATTTAAATAGTAGCTGACGTTGGATTGCAGTCTTGGAGGACACGGATTAGTATTTGTTTTCCATTGAAAAGTAATGAGGCATTGGAATGAATGATGTCTTGTGTTTTACTTTATCACTCTTAAATGGTTACTTTCGTGAGGAACTATGAATTGCAGTGTCGGCATGATTGAATCTTCTTAAGTGAATGAGTTTTTTAGAGCTTGTTGATCTGTAAACCCTAAAGATGACCTGGGATGAATCATGTAACCATGGTCATAACTTGCTTATTGGCTGTTGTGCTTTCCCCTTCGATCTGTTGCATGAACCGGCTTCTGTGGTTCCAGAAGTATTAAACTGAATTCGAAGATTCCTACACCATAAACATTACCTTAAATGAAGATGTGTGAACCGAGTTTGACAGTCTCTAAAGGACATAATCAAGTAGAAACCCTGATCCGAAGTTTTGTTTCATTTTTAGATAAGTTAAGCATCTGGTAATTGCGCTCATGATCTTATCCTATGTTTCATGATCACTCTTGTTTACCAATCTTCAGAAGCAATGGCCCAAGACTCAGATTCTTCTCATCTCTCCTCCTCCAATTGATGAAGATGCTCGCCTCAAGTATGCATTCTTCCACATCTAAAGTTTCAATGCTACTCAGATACTAATATTGTGTACTTGTATTTTTTTTCCCCTTTCAGTGGTGTCGCACTGTGACATTTTTCTGTATGCCGAGTATTTTTATTCAACTCATCTAGAAGTAGCTTACCATGGAGAGAGCCTATGATTGGAATTTGATGGTGATGCAGATTTCCTTATGTTGAGAATACAATGGGCATGGCTGAGAGGACTAATGAAGCTGCCAGGTGCGTATGCTAAAGCTTGCGTTTCCGTTGCAGCAGAATGCGGAATTCCAGTTATTGACCTGTGGACCAAAATGCAACACTACCCAGGTTGGAAAAACGCCTTGTCTAAGGTACTATACTAATCTACGCTACATATTTATCCCAGTCAAAGAGTTAGGATGAGATTTTGTGAGTTTGGCCACATTGCAGTGATATTCCAGATGTTGAAAATCCTACATGCTGATGGTAGAAAGTGTCGATTGCACTTATCCTGTGATTCCTTTCGATTCTTCTAAAGTATGAAGAGACTGCATATGCATTGAATCAGATACTACAGACAATTAACAAGCACTTTTCCAGAGAGAGTAGATTTTATTTAATTGAAAAGAGAGGGTGTCCATGTAAATCTAAATCAATTTTAGTGGGGTCAAAATGCAAATTTCTAGTTCTAGTTACCAGATTGCGTGCTTCCAGAATCAAGAATTTCACTTATCTCTAGTAAAGTGTACTATCAACAGGAAAAACTGTTGCCATGAAAGATGATGGATTGGTGCAATACGTTGGGTTTGAAGTGATCACTCGATAGATTGTCATCGATCCGATATTTGCCTTGAGTAAATAGTATTTTGCGCCTGTCTTTTAAATAACTGTTAATTTGTATTTTTACATATATTTTGCAAACTAAAAATGCAGCGATGGTCTACACTTAGCACATACTGGGAACAAGATTGTGTTTGAGGAGGTGATCATGAAGCTGAGGGATGTGGGCTTGAGCTTGGAAAGCTTGCCAGTTGATCTCCCCTTGATTGGTGATATTGATCCAAGCAATCCCCTCAAATCTTTTGAAAACTGAAAGACTTTTGTTATAGCCAATTTGCTTCTCTGTATTTGGGTTTAGATAGTACTGTACCCTATCTTCATGATCTGTCATGGTCTAGTATTTTGTAAAAGACAGTTATTTTGGTCAACTGTGATGCCTATTTTCCGATGATTATGATATTAAGTACTTGTGCATTAATAAATGTGGATTATTGTACTTCTGTACCTCGCATGGAGACCAACATCATCAATGGATTTGTATGTACATTAAATGGGATCCGTAGTCACATTTGGTAAATCTCACTAAATGTTGATAATTGTCCGCTCTATTGGTTCCTCGCCCACATTTGATCCAAAGCTAAACATAATACCATCCAACCCTTGTAACTCTCCCTCCATCACTCTCTCTCAATGTCTCGATATTGCATATGACATCTTCTTTGAGGTCATGTCATTGTTATCGACATCTAGCTGAGACCTTGAGGGTGACACCAGATCTGGAGGAGGCACCTCCTGCAGAGCTCCTTTGCCTGATAAGCCTCGTTCGCAGTGACAAGACAGAGCTAATATGCCGCGACAAAGATTCATCGTGGCCAACTGGCTCGATGCTAGCACATGATCTGCGAGGTAATGGGTGCACGGCAACAAAGTTCCATCATGGCCAACAATTTGACAAGCTCCTTCATCAATGACCTCAGGAGGAGGCTTACAAATTTTGCTTACCGTCACTATAAACAGGCTCATCGAGAGAACTACAGAAGAATTAGCAAAGCGCCCCAGAAGTTTCTCTTTTCATGATTCCCCGCATGACATTATTCTTGATTAGAAAACAATGAGATTGAGACTAATTAATGGCGCACAAGAAAATTGCGGAACTGCTCTGGAAAAGTTATACCTTTTTCTTCAACATGGGTTTCTTTTTGCAACTGGAACTCTCATGTATCAAATACTCACGTATCGTCACTCATTTTGTTCTAGATCTTAATATTTAACAAAACTTCACTAACGGGATCACTCACTTAGACAATATCCACCCAACATAAAAAAAAAAAAAAAATAGCCTAGAAAGCATAAGTAGATTGAATTAAATGAATTTTAGCTCTCAAGAGCTTCATCAAGCTATGCCATGGCGGCTGCAGCGGATTTCCTATTTTCAGCCATGTATCCATATGCAATTTCAAAAATTCGATGCTAATCCATAAGATGCAATTTATTTTTGAATTTGTGGTTCGGCACATTAACAGCTGAAGCTGTTGAGACACACCAACACTAAAATAATAATAATAATAATAATAATAATAATAATAATAATAATAATAATAATAATAATAATAATCAACAAGCCACAAGATATAGAAATAGAGGATCTTCGTCCCATTCAAGGTAAACGTTGGAGGTACACATTGATCTTCCTGGGTGCAACCCTATTCATGTATTTCTGGGTTGGTTCCCCTTGTTACAACCCTATCCGTGTCTCACTGGAGTTTCAGGGTGGGGTCCTGTTGGTGCAGCCCAATTATGTTCAGGTTCGGGTATCCTCCGGGGATTGAGGTAGATAGTTCTATTCAGGGTTGCGGCCTCCGGGTGCAGACGACTGATGTTGAGGGTTGGGTCCTCCGGGTACCTTCCTATCCGTGTGTCAACACCCTTCTCTCGCCTAGCTCCATGCTGCGAAACCCTAGCCTGCGAAATAAGGAGTGACTATCGACCCTCTTCTCCAAGGCCTTCCCATAAAAAGACGACGTTATTCCTTCGAGACTGCTCAGCTGCACCAAGACAATGAGGAGGATCAAAGCAGAAACCCGCATTGCTGCTGGTAACTAGCAAAATACTATGGTAATGAAGGAAGAGGTAGGAAGAGTAGCGGATGAATAATTCACGTAAATCCTCATTATATGCAGTGAGCATGTGTGAGAAGATTCTAAGGCTATGTTAGGTTATTTAGATTCTGATTGGGATATAACAGGATAGAAAGAGATTCGCAATACTTTTAAATATATCCTCCAAATTGTAAAAATATCCCATCAAATATTTGATGTAATGTAACATAGATTGAAAATCTTTGAAAATCTCATCTCCGACTGCTCTTGTATGTGAGGACTATTTCTAGGAAAGTAGCATGACTACTTTCAACAGACCCGACCTCACAGTGTTCTGGAATGACCTCGTGAACAGTTGGAAGCCCTTTGAATTATTGCTATAGATTATACGATAATGTTATGGTCTTGTGCAGTGATTGCAAAACAAATTACAAAGAGAAATTGAAGTAAACAAATATTTTTCCACTTCATTTACAAAAATTTAATTGACATAGTGTGTATGGAAATAAATCTTCAACACGAATAAATATACACATAGCTGCTACTCTCTTGCTCATGTTCAATTCTTCCTACAACAATGGGCAAGTGACCATATTAAGGATGAAGCACGACCTTGATTCTCGAAGAAGCTGATTTCATCATCTGACATATCCAAGTGAACCTCGAAAGAAGATCCCTAATAATGTCGGCATGACTGTTAATTGATTTTTGCAATGTGAAACGAGATATTATAAGATCTTGCCACCGTGACCACCGGATACGCATCTCCATATTGAAATATTTATAGTAATAAATTGAGTGGATGAGAATAAATATGGAATCGTGATATACTTGACTTGATATGTCGCCATATCATTTGATATTTTCCGCAATTTCTTTTACCTTCTATCTGAAGGATCAGCATTGCTTGCAGTCCTTGTTCTAGTGAAATATAGAATCCCTTCATTATATCTTTCATAGCTAACGCAATCTTTCTATTTGCTCGAACTATGCTTGAGAAAGGATTCAGACAAGAACTTCGAGGGAGTATACACTAAGGAGGGGGATTTTTCCTTTTTCCTTTTCCCTTTTTTTTTTTATTGTTGAGGCAAGATCGAAATTTATCTCTCATAAAAGTCTAATAATTACAACACAATTTTTTTTTTTTAATACCTGCTCCCTTCTGATCATCATACTACTCGCCTTATATATTCTGATTACTTTGCTCAAATACTCAATCTCAAAAATGGCGTTCTCGTCTGCTAGAGGCATCACAAGCGTTATTCTTATGTTATGTTGATAATCCTTTGATTTTCCAAAAAATTGTAGCATAAATTCATTCTATCACTGAAAAGAGAAGCACCAAAAAATAAAAAAAAAGAGTAAGGAATTTATATGGCTTCATATTCGGGAAAAGTACAAAAAAAAAGTTGTAAATCTATTGAATGGGCACTAATTTAATCATAAACCTTTGAACCTTTTCATGTTAGTGGCAATCTTGCTCATCCGGCAAATTTAATATATGTGGACTCTAGCCGTCCTCTATAACATGGTCAGTGTTAACGTGGACTTTTTTTTATAATTTAAATATTTTTTAAGAATTTTTCACTAATTTTTCGCCTTTTTTCCTTCTTTTTTTTCCTTTTACTTTGGCTCATGGCCAATACTTGGCCATGGCCGGCAACCGGCCACAAGCAAGGGTGCCGTGGCCCTCTTTAGAGGCCCCTCACCTATGGCCAATCACTAGCAATGGCCAAGTACCAACCGCAACTTAAAGGTAAAAAGGAGAAAAATTAATAAAAAAAAATCAAACAATATATAAAAATTATAAAAACATATTCACGTTAGCATCAACCATCCCATAGGATGGCCAATGTCAACGTTAGTAATTTCCGGCCTAAATTGGATAGATAAATTGAATTGATATCAATTGAGAAAGGTTTATGACTAAATTGATCAAATTGAAATGTTTAGAACTGAATTGGTACTAATATGATAGGTTTAAGACTTTTTTTTATACTTTTCTGCATCATATTCTTTTAGTCTGAGTCAAAGCATAGATCTTCTCCCTTTAGCTATGCAAAATTGATTATAATTTGTGTTTAATCACAACTGTAAATAGGCTTACACATTCTCTACCATCCATATTTAAAGATGTTGCCTTGGCTCCACACGCCCACCACTGCAACTCTTGCCCTCTCTTTGCTCGTGCAAGAATTATCTAGAAGATGACCAAAAAGTCCACGTCAAACGTCACAGCGTCTTGCCGACCAAATCACAGCGAACACTTAGCCACGTAGGATGCTCATCTCTTATTTTTCTTTTCTGTCTTATTTGCAAACCCTCCACGAGTGACTGGTGATTACTCCTACTTCCACTACCTCTCTATATATATTTATATGAGTGCCCAAAGAATGTCACTCAAGCATCGGATAGAATAATTTGTAATCCTAATCGTGTAAGCGATAATATCATTCCATATGCGGAAATTCTAAATAAAAGAATCTTAAGTCTTCGTGATTTGTTCATGACAAGAGAAATGAAGGTATACTCTAGCAATAATTTCGATGAAATAACTATTTCAGAAATAGAAAAAACATAAATAAATTAAATTTCTCTCCTTAACCTTAGTCTTCAACTATTTTATCTAATAGATGATAGAATACAGCCTTTCATTATCTTAGGTGGAGTAATAACTAGACTCTTTATACAAGCTATTATTAGTTGCTTTCAATAGGTACCTTCAATCACAGAACATTCTATCTTCATAAGAGTCATATCTATTAATAAAAATTCAAAAGCGTTGCATCTGTTTATAGCCAATACCTTTTTTTTACAACATTAAATAATTATTAGACCCTTAATATTTTAATAATGTGTGGGCCATAATTATCCTTACATTCTTCCACTTGGCTCATATGATCTTTTTTTTTTCATGGTTTAATAAAGACCATAATGTGCACAATAACATTATGCTAAAACTTTCATTAAATTGGTTATTATGTAATAATCACAATTATGTAAAGAAAATCAATGTGAATTATAGCGATTGTATGTCATTACTTGACATAGTCCTTTTCATGTAATACAATTTTACTTCTCTACTTAACATGATCCATAAATGAGAAGTACATTAATGATCCCACTATAATGTCTTTGTTAGAGACTATCTTGTTAAACATTTATCTATTTCCATAATGTATACTCAATAAAAATAGGAAATATCATAAACACATAAATGAGTTCGGGATGTTAAATAAATAAACTTAAATTGAATCATAATACAATATGATTAATGACACATCCTTTGAACATATTCATAAAATATTTTGGGTGGCAACCCTTTCGCTAAGAGATATGCAATAATAAGATTGGTGTTAATGTACTCAATTGACACTCTTTATTTCTAAATTTCTTTGCTAATAGATAAGTATTTAATTTCCATATGTTTAGCACCCTCAGAGTACTTGTCATTCTTCAAGAAGAAAACTACCGTAGAGTTATCTCTGAACATAGATTATTATGAGAAATAGGATGGTTATTAAATGCACCCTAGATGCACCTTTTTTGGAAACTGCTAAAAAAGTCTCATTATAATCAATGCATTCTTTCTAAGTAAAACCTTGATGATTTATTCACGATAAGAGAGATGAAGACACCTTTATCCATAGCAATAACTTTGAGAAAATGATTGTTGCAGAAATAGGAGAAATGAAAAAAATCTGATTTCCCTCCCGTAACCCACTTTAGTCTTAAAGTATTTTATTTGATGGATGATAGAATAAAGCATTTTCTTATCTTGGGTAGAGAGAATGAGACTCTATATACAAGCTATTAACATGTGCCTTCCATCAAATCACATTCCATCTTCATAAGAATTGCATTTTTTTTTCATAACCACTACATTTTTTATAGCATTTAAATAATTATTAAGCCATTTATATAATAATATCATGGGGTCACAATTATTTGTACAATTCGAATTAAAATTCAGGCTACCAAACATAGCCTTATGAGAGTTTAATTAATACTTGAAGATAAGACAAGCTCGTGTTGAGGCTTTTTAGCTTTTTGTGTCGTTTCTCAAAATGGAGATTTCAGATTGTTTTATGTGACAATTCGTCAACTTGTACTTGTGTCTTCTCTATCCTTCTTTGCCCTTCTTGCTACTAAAGCATTAAAACTTGTCTTTGTCTATCGCTGTAATATATCCTGTGGTGTCTGTCTAGTCATGATTTTGATTTTTATGCTTATGATTGGGCTCAATTCCTAGCCGACATTAAAGAAAGAAAATCCACCAAATGGCGAAGAGACAAGAAGGAATCCATATGCGGTTGGAGAGAGAGAGAGAGAGAGAGAGAGAGAGAGAGAGAGAGAGAGAGAGAGAGAGGCAAACCGACTATTGAGTATCATAAAGAGGGGTAGCAAGTAGAGAGAGTGCGGTAGTTCGTTCGGTATGGTCAAATAAAGATTAATTTGGCATAATGGGCGTGACTAGTGTCAGAAGAAGTCATTACTTAATCTTAATCCATGGATTCTAACATCATCATCATAGCTATTGAGTCTTACTATTATAATGTGATTGGTCTACTTATGTGATACTTTCGAGTTTTGCGTCTGGTTTAGCAACACTAATCCCTTCGGAATTATGCAGTGCAAATCCTTTCAATACGTAAGAGTAAGTAGAATGATTTCAACGGCTATAGGGAAAAATAATGCAAACTCATTGGGCCAATTCTACAAATTTTAGATGACAGTTTTTGACTCATCAAAGAACCGTTCCATTCAAAAATTGATGCAAGTCAACCTGAGTTAACGTAGAAAGTCAATCCCACTTTAAATCTAAAATAACCCGCATTTTAGAAAACATAAATTAAGTGGTCTAATATCGATCCAACTTGGATTATACGAATGAATCAAACATGATATCAGGCTAGACACAACATAAATTAAACCCAAAATGACATCAAACTAGTGCAATCGTTTGATAGTCAATATTGACATGGCTACACGCTAAAAATCTGTACTTGAATTTTCTAAAACTCAAGTGGACCCAATAACCTAGAGTTATCTAAATTGGACCTTATCTAAAGAAGGTGAAACCCAATATGATTGAACCTATTGACCAGAACCCGACCATTGTATGAAGGTAGAACTTGGAAACTATTTGAATCAAGAACAATTTGGAAATTAAAATGACCTAACAATTATGATCTAATTTTGTAGTCCAATTGGACATGTTGTCATAGGTTTGATCATTTACCTCGGTCACTAGACCTAACTGGCTAATTGTATTAGTCCTTTATATTTACCCATATACATACATTTAAAGCCACGTATGTATCAGCCATCATATTCTTATGGCGTTATGTGGAAAGGTAGATCAAGTATAATGTTTCTTTGAGTTTTGGTTCTCCTAACAGACAAAATCTGTATCGACAAGTTGGTTGCGAATGACGAGTGGCGAGCAAAACAACATGACAATTGCGTAGTAGGCTGCGGTCGGCGCGGCATCTGTTTTCCCCCTTTTGCTTTGGCAATGAAATCTTGAAACACAATAGCCGTTTACACATAAGAATTGCATAATGGAAATTAGGTAATGTAGATGGCTTTTGAAAAAAAGAAAAGAAAAGCCAAGTCTAATGATATTCCAGCTATGGAATTTTAGAGAAATTATCTAAAAAGTCCTAAACTTATTGTACGAAATCTTATTTAGTCTTAAATCTTCAATAGTACCAATTTAATCATTAATATCTTGATAATTTGTCAATTTAATCTAAAATCTTTTAATTATGCCAATATAGCTATAAATCTTTTGAAAGTTTGTCAATTTAGTCATAAACATTTTGATGATTTATTAATATAGTTCTTTTGATCAAACATTTAGTAATATGCTTACAACTAAATTGATAAATATTTAAAAGTTTTAGGACTGAATTTGGAATGATTGATAGATTTATGATTGAATTAATTTCCATATGATAAATTTATAACTTTTTTGACAATTATCCCAAGAATTCATTTTACATGTGAATACGCCTTTTTGATTTTATTCAAAAGTGTGTCAAAGCATGACATTTACTGTCTCTAGTTTATTATGGATTGTGCCAATCTAATTGTAGGACAATCTCGAATTTTCTTCACTATATAATATGAAGCCGTCTGGTTATTCACATGGGTAAGGCTTATAAATCTTGTGGGATCATCACTAATTGTGCTAAATACTTAAACTGTTAAATTGATGAGTATGTTAATGTTAAATAATTGACATTCTTTCTTACCCATAACGTGTTGATAGGTAATGGAAAATGCTACTTTTGCTCATATTAGTTTAGAAATATTGATGTACTAAGTGATGCGTCAAACTATTTTAAATTGTCAAATATAATTTAATTATAGATTGTCAAATCACTTAGTAAATCAATTTTGTAAAATTAGCAAAGTACCTTAGAAGTAACAATTTTTATTTCCCCGCACAAGACAAAGCTGTCTTGTCGAACGGAGAAGGCAGTTTGGATCATCCGCCTTAGAATCACATGACTGCGTCAAAGATTTTCATAGGAAATTGGCGAATGACAGCGAATATTTCCTCTTCAGAATCCGTGGGATCCTGAAACGAACGCGATCAATCATGGAGAGAAAGCAGAGGAGAACAATGACGATACCAACAGCCATCGACACTCATCAATAGAGCACAAAAAAATTGCAGAATTGCTGTGGAAAAGTCGTCCCATTTTTTTTCACATCAATTTCTTTTTCACAACTGAAACTGTTGTTGAGAAAGTTGCACCCAACAGTCACGTATCGTGACTCATATTAAGTTCTAGAACTTAATGCTTAAAACTCTTCTTTATCTCGAGCAATAGAAAAATGACGCTCAAGGACCATGTTTGAACGACAAAAAATCCACGGGAGGAAGGATACAATAACCAAGAGCGCGAGCAACCCTTAAAATAAGATATGATGCTATGTGGTTAATTGGATAGTTTTCTCTGCCAAGTGCGGGCATTATAACAACAAACCGAAAAGCTATTATTATGGATTTCTGACCATATTGCCAATATGTTACTTTTGCATTGCCATTTGCCTTGGCAGTATCAACTTCAGTGAAGAGATCATTCACTCAGGCAATATCAACATGCAACAAAGTATATCTTGGCAACCATAAGTAGATTGAAGTCATTGAGTTACAGCTCTCAACAGCTTCATCAGGACATGCCATGAGAGCAGCAGCGGATCCTCTATTTTTCATCCGCATACCCATATGTCAACTCATAATCTTGACTATATCCATTTGGATACAATTTATTTAGTTGTGATTCAGTACATTAACAGCCGAGGTTGTTGAGACACCAATGAGGACATAAGGGGTAGATGATCTTCATCCCCTTCTAAGAAAATGCTGGAGGCATGTAGTGATGTCGAGGGTTGGGTCCTTCTGGTGCAGGCCTTTCTAAGTTGGACAATGCCCTTCTCTCGCTCGGCTTCTCATCGTGAAACCCTAGTTTACGAAATAAGGACTGGCTGTCAACCCTCTTCTCCAGGGCCTTTCCATCAAGAGACAACGCTGTTCCTTCAAGACAACTCATATGCACCGAGACAATGAGTAGGATCAAAGCAAAAACTCGCATTGTTGCTAGTAAATTCGCCATTCTCTCGCAAAATTGTGTACAAGCTTGAACGTTGGTGACAAGCAAAACACTCTAGTGATAAGGGATTATCTGGCAAGACAAGCGGATGAATAATTCACAGAGTATTGCCAGTCTATATATAGCGAACACGTGAGAGGAGGCCGTTAAGAGAGATTGGTTAATGCCTGAAGACGGGACCATCTCAAGTTGGGGCTTTTTGTGTCGTTTTTCAACAATCAGAAGTTGTCTTTCTCTGTTCACTGTAGCATTTCCTGTTGTGTCTGTCTAGTCATGATTTGGATTTTAGGCTGATGATTGGGCTCGAATCTCGGCCGACACTAGCGAATGGCAGAAAGATAAAGGAGCCTTTAATCTTGAGGCAAAAAAAAGTCCATTTGCTAAATCTTTTGATCTTATTTCTCATCATTTATCAGGAGTACATCTGTGGCCGCACGGACAATGGAGGGGGCAAAAGGTGCTTTCATTTTTCATAAAGATCGGTCATCGGTATTTTGATGGTTCTAGGTTGAGTTTTGGATTCTGCTTAGTTAAATAAAGATTACAATCAGTGAATATGACGCAGCATGTTGGTTAAATTGACTATTGAATCACTCTGGCAAGGTGCACTTGACTTAGTTCAATCTATGTTTATCAATTTTTCTGCACTAATCCTAACGAATTTCGTAAATCATTCCGGTGCAAGTTATGGACGTGTCAATTTTTGTGTTGCGATAAGGAAGTGGTTGCTCCTCCACCACTCAAGTAAACTAACATCCTCTATTAAAGAAATTGGATATATGTCCATTCATTTTGCATTTACCATGCTAGATTAAATCCGTTAAAAGAAGGCCCTACCTTAATCCCAAACCCCTCTCCTCCTTCTCCGCTCCTCCTCCAAGCTCTCTCGTCGCCCTTATTGTAGCATTCGCATTCGCTCACCGCCTCCTCTCTCTCTCTCTCTCTCTCTCTCTCTCTCTCTCTCTCTCTCTCTCTCTCTCTCTCTCAATGGTGGTGACAATCGTAGGCAAGGAATCAACATTAACATTATTATTGAGGCTCGTGAAGTAGGTGTGGCAAAAGAAAGAGAGTGGGCGCTACTTCGTTTAGTATGGTCAAATAGAAGTCAATTTGACCTGTGGCAATATATTATTGGAGCATAGATGGGCTTCAACTAGTGTGGGAAAGAAGTTGTTAGATAAACTTGGCCTACGTAGACCATTATCTTCATAGCCATTGATCAAGTAGCTTCCACTGTAGAGCCTGCAAACCAACATAATCATAACAATTGATCACATACGTCTCACTATTGCGCTCACACAATTCATGATCATGATGGGTTGGTCTACCTATGTGATATTTTTCCTGTGTTGGGGGTCTTTGTTTTGTGAAGCTACTCTGGACTAATGTGCTACAGACTTTGTTGGCACAAATTCAAGATAATCCACACTTAAGAAAACGAACATAAAGTAGACAATATCAACTTAAGTTGAATTATATGAATGAATCAAACGTGATATCGATCCCAACCCAAGGTGAACCAAATCCAAAATAACACAAGCCTGTTGCAACTGTGTGAAGGTCACCCAAAAGAACAAAAAATGAATTATCTAAAACCCGAACAGATCTAGAACGAAGAGTTTGCTAAATAAGAGCTTATCTCAAAAAGGTGAAACCCAATGTATTTGGAACCTATTGAACCAAACCCAACCATTATTTGAAGATAGAGCTTGAAAACTATTCGAACCAGGAACAACTCGGAAATTGAACTGACCTTCCCATTTTGGCACCTAGACAAACAATTATGTTCTATCTTTGTTGTCTAATCAAACATGTTGCCATAGGTTTAATCATTCGTCCCGGTTACAAAACCTAACCGGCTAATTCTTTTAGAATCTATATATACATACATAGATAAATACATCTAGATATAAAACCCAACAGGCTAGTTGTTTTAGACCTTTATATATACCTACATAGATAAAAACATTCGTATGCTTATCGCGTTATGTGGAAAGGTAGATCAAGACGAATATTTCTTTGAATTTCGGTTTGGATTCTCGTTACGATAATAACAAAATCTGTGGGTGGACTAGTCGGTTTCGAATGAGGAGTGACCAGCAAAACGACATGACAAATTGGATGGTTACGCTGCTGGCGGCGCAACATCTGCTTCCCCCTTTTTGCTTTGGCTATTTTTCTTGGTTTATTCCAAAACACATAAGCTGGTCGATAAGCATGTCGCCTTCCGGATAAAACGACAGACGTTTACACATAAGAATCGCATAAAGGGAATTAGTTAATATAGTTGGCTTTTGAAAAAGAAGCCAAGTCTAATCACATGGGAGCCATAGAAATTCGTCTTACATGCGATAATGCCGTTTTGACTTTGATTCAAAAAGCGCAATGAAAGCGTGGCCCCACTCCGCTTAATGTCTTCTGGTATGGATTTGCCGACTTGAATTTCGAAATGAGAAACTAAGATTATTTTGGATGATGATGAGACTAATGATCTTATTTGCATTTTTAGTCTTCAGACATTCTCTAATTCGTTTTAGATTGCCACAAGTCTAATAATGGTAGGACAATCCCAAATTTTTCTTCACTACATTAGAATTTCGAATTGAGGTTTGGGACTAAATTGTTGTAATTAAAAAATTTATGGCTAAATTCATGTCCATGCAATAGATATAAAACTGATTAGATAAATTTCCTCCCAAATGTGAATTTTAATGTAGTTGCACCACAAGCTTATTCGACTTTTGAAATGGCAAATTGTGATTTCTTTCCAGCTACTTATGAAATGGTTTGCATGGCTGACATCGTTAGTGGCCAACCTAGATTCATTTCAACGCCCGACCATCAAAAACATGTATCTGGACATTACTTTCATTCTTAAACTTGTTTGACCAACACAATCATTGGGTGGGCGGCAAAAGAGACTTTGAATCGAAAGTTAGATTCACGGGTTTTCTTCAAAGATTTTTTTTTTCCCGGGGGGGGACCAAAACCTACTTTTCATTTATTAGTTTACTTATCCTTTCACTTTGCGATTACGATGGTGGTGATGCGGAAACCAAGTGGGTTCGGCTAATTCCACATATTTTAACAATGGAAAGCAGGCACCACCATCTATAGAAAGCAAATTAAAGAGATCCTACTTTAGGCTGCATTATTTGATATTATCGAGCAGTCAATCTTGATGAATGCAACGTATGTAAAGAGAATATCTAGAATTAAAGATGTGCATAGGATGTAAAGAAGGATTTGCCGTAATTATAGACCTAGGAAGCTAGCCAGAGTCCAGAGAGAAATCATAGGGTATCAATTGTATGGTTGAGATTGGTGTTACAAGCTAAACACAATGGCCACTTGATGTTGTGAATTTCGGTTGGTTTTGCATCCAAATTAGGAAAAAGCTTTGTATTTAATTGACTTGTATATTTACTTATCATTGCCATGTTGTACAATGCATGCACAAAATGTACCTATTTTGTTATAAGGCAATAAGATAAGGCAGATATAAGAGAACGGGCATATAGTAAATTTTGATTAGTAATTTGACCAACTATGAGTCTAGAGACTACACCTAACTTGTAAATGATGCAATGTAGACTCAAAACACATGGATGAAGATTCTCTATTCCACACAATACTCTTCCGAATATTCTTGACAAATCTCAATCATTGATAATAATCTCATTTTCATCCATGCTTCACAGGACCATCATCGATGCCTAGATGATTATGGAGAGACAATTACATTAAAAAAGTTATGTATTTAATCAGTATGCTACAAATTACGGGCACGTCACTCGTATACCAACTCAACTCTAAACAAATGCAGGTGATGTCCATGTTTACTAACCTATCAATCAAAAGACTGATAAGACAACAAGATGGAGGAAAATAATGGTCTTTAAAATAAAAAAATTTCCACCTGCCGTTTTTGTTATTATGCAGAACAAGTGATGCGGGATGACCACAAAAATTGAAATAATCAACATCTCCTACTTAGTGGTTAAAACAGTCATTTGAGGATTGACTAATTTTTGGTTTGGTTGGATTGATAAGACGACAATGATGAGTTCTTTTTTTCTGTTTTTTTGCTAGGTGACAAAATATATGAGTCATTCTTTCAAAGTTGAATCTTTAACAATACATAGTTTGGATCATGGAAATGTATCCTAAAATCGTTCCTTGTTGTGAATTTTGACTAATTTTTTGCGTTCCAATTTGAAAAAAAAAAAAAAAAAACACTCTGTATTTAGTTGATTTGTATCTCCATATATTATTGCTAGTTCGTACAACACATTAACAAAATATAACCTTTTCCTAACAAGGCAATAGGGTAAGTGGACACGAGAGAATTAACTTAGAGGAGATTCTGCTTATTGATTTGACCCAAAATAAAACTAGAATCTAGCTGAAATTGTAAATTATGCAAAGCGTGGACTCAATCACTCGGATGAAAATTCTCTGTCCCATACGATACTCCACTTAGTATCCCAACAAGTCTTAATCTTTGATAACAATCTCACTTTCACAAACCAATAATTGAGATTTTAGTAAGGCATCGAGGATATTGTACTGTGTGGGGTAAAGGATCCATGTTGCAACAAATGAGGTATATGCGAAGTAATGTAATGTTCAAGGGCTAATTGGAATTTTTCCCAACGATGTTAAACTATTGATGATACTAATTGTGAATTTTGGTTGCTTACTAGATTTTGTGGTGTCCATAGGAGATTTCGTCTCTCGTGGACAAATAGGAAGTAAGTCCTACATATTTTCCATTCTTGAATTGATGTTTATGTGGACATGGAATTCCTTAGCATTGGATAGTCTCACACCCGGTGGTCAGAGGGCCTGGTCACGGCCCGATACAAGCCTGTCCATCTGGATGGCAGATTTAGAAGATGATTTGAAGATTATCCAGTCATAATGAGTCGGTCTTCCCCTATTATTCAAAGTGGTCATAGTGTTTTCAACAATCAATTCCTTGATCGACTTGCTTATGCGTGACAAGGGTAGATCTTGTTCGGCCAATCAAAATGGTTAGGCCACATTTTCAATTGGATTGTCATAGGCCCAATGGCCAACTGAAGTTGTCTAGACTCGAAGCGCAAATTGATCGGCCTACTTCGACCCAGCTCACCGGGTTAGACTTGCCTAGGTCATGTCATTTTATTCTCCTCTATCTGTGGTTTAAGGAACTACTTCTTTGATTAGTGGACTAGAAGTCATGCTAAATTTGAATTTCTATTTGATTCAATGGAGAGAAATTGTTCAAGAGTAGATGTCTCAACATCTCTGAGATTCTACTGAAACTGGTTTGTTATCTACTTGATCTTCACTTTCATAATCATGAGAATCTGGAGTGTTTCTAAATTGTTTCTTCAGCCCCATATCTTCTAGTTCACTTTGACTTTTATATCTGATTCTCCATATGAAATAAGCATACCAGGAAAACTCTGCTAGATCCTTCCTTCATTCATCCCCATATGTTTCTCATTCACTTTGAGTAGGAAGTAAGCGTAGCAAGCAATAAATAAAATGCCGTGCGCAACGCATGATATCATTTGAATGTAATTGCCACAATCCCCATAGATAAGGTTTTCATGTACAAAGATGAGTTGTTCCTTCTTCCCACAGTAACAACACGGGGTCAATGCCATGTTAGAAGATATGTTCCCACCTTTGTAAGATGAAATGTGATTATGCAACAGAAGGTAGCACCGTCTCTTGAAATCAACCGAGTTAAATGATGCCACATGCGGACCAGGTAATATCTATTCCGCACAATGCTCTCTTTAATGTCCCAACAAAGCTCATACTATGCGTGTATTTAGTCACATATTTCAAAATAAGCAACATCAATGTGAACTGACAATTGAAATTTATTGAGATACTGGCGGGAAAGGATCCACTTCCCGCACATACACATTAAAGATAATGGTACAAGACCAAAGAGGCCATTGTATTTTATCAACCTAATTGAAATGCACTCGACTAATCTATCTCAAGGGATTGGGACACTAAGAGTCCCAAAACTATCATACGGTGCTTATTTTAATGCCAAAACTTTTTTTTTTCTCGCTCAATTGAATGCTACAAGTTTGAAAAAATCGATTACTTAAGTGCCACATTTGACGTAAATGACGTAACCGCTAGTCATTTAACATGGCTGTCGAAAAAGCTGACGTGGACTAGCGGCCACGTCAACTTTTCCAGCAACCCCGTCAAAAGTGGCACTCAAATTTTTAAAATTTGTAATAATCAAGTGGCTGATTTTTCAAATTTGCGGCACTTAAGTGAGCAAAAAAAAAAAAATTGATACCAAAGTGAGCGCTGTATGAAAGTTTTGACACTCCTACTATTCTTGGCCCCTATCTCAAGATATAACTAGACATTTATGGAGTGATGTTGCGGGTCAGGTCCACCAGGACTTGCTCTCATGGGTTGGTAACGTTGCTCTTCTCTATGAACAGCTCCTCCTCTCTCCAAAGCAACTCCATTGGGAAACTTATATGACTTCGCAGGTTGCGCAACAGCATTATCCTTCTTCAAAAACTGATGCAGCGGACGAGTTTCAACCCTCGCAGATAAGATTGCGATAACAAAGAGGGTGCACAAGATGCACTTCATCCTGTAATCCATGCTGCGTGTAGATGACAGTGTATCTTCGGGTTACAGCTTCTCTTGGAGTGATGGAAATGGCTGTAATCGTTGCCTATATATAGATAGAGATGAATAAGCAGCAATTTATTAAATGAGTTAGGATAAATTTAAGGTCATCATCTTCTTTAGTATAGTAGATTGCCGTGGGAAGTTGTCTTCTTGCTTAAGAGCGACAGTTTTCCGGTTGGCCTAACTGACTAGATATAGCTATCTGCTACGTGTTACTCATGGAAATACGATAAGGCAACCCCATTATCTTCCGAAAAGTGGCATGCATTTGCTGTACTTGCATTATCTTAGCTCATCACCGACGTTGGAATGCAAACAAACTCACGTGTAATTGGGTTCCTAGTATTTGATCGCTACGTTAGAAAGCAGCCCTTCTTTTCTCGCTTTCTTTGGTACACGTAGGATTTATTGTCTCTTCCCATAATTTTTCTTTAATTTATGATTAACATGACAGATGTTTTGGCAAAATATATTACAAGTTTCATAATTTTTGTATAAAAATCACTTGAGTGTCATAACTTTTTTTCCGATTACTTAAATATCATTTAACTTTTTAATCAATTAATTGAGTACCATAACTTTTTATAAATATTCACCACAAGTGCTATTCCATATCAGGTTTCTGGCGCTTGAGTGAACATTTAAAATATATATATATATTTAAGTGATCAACTGAAAGTTATGATACCTAAGTGAATTTTTTTATTTTATTTATAAATTATGATACTTAAGTGGTCGAAAAAGGTTATGACACTCTAGTGAACGTTATATGAAAGTTATGATACTTAATAAATCCTTTATCCCCAATATCTAATGTCAAAGCTCACTTTTTCGAAGTTTTGAGTCACTAAATCATATTATATGGAGCCTTAGAAATAACTTTTTCCGAGTCTCAAATATCTTGATATTATAGAAATCCAGTTTCAAAATGGAGCTCAATGAATCAAGAGAGAATTCTCTTAAAGCCAATCAAACTCACTCTTCAGGGTGAGACTCAGGTAAATTAAAGATTTTAGGAATGGATTAAGGAGCATTGTCATCGCCATGCAAAATCCATGAAGGATAATCACCATGCTAGTGAAGGTTGACGGGAAGGTAGCAAATGATTTTTTAAAGAAGGATTTGTTTATAGATAGGGAATGAAGCCAGAGATGCTGAGCTAAGGAGGAAGCTTTGAGATAGGCATGATGTAGACCTACATGTTTATCTTGTTTAATACCCCTTTTAAGCTTAGGCTTTCTTTGATGGACTCCACCACCGCCAAAATGAGATGACACAAGCTAAATCTACTTTTCTTATTGCGGGCATGTTCCCAATGTCATCATCAATCTTAAGATATATGTGATGGATTATTATATACATCGTTGAAATGCATGTATGAGTCATATTCAAAAAGTCTCACATTAGAGAACTAGTATGGCGTTAAGTAGTTACTATATCTTAATTGATTCATAACTTATTAGTTTAAACTTTTAAATGAATGTTGATCTAATTAGATATATTGATAGGTTTAGATTTGGACTCCTTCTTGACAATCTCTTAAGTCTAGATATCAGGCTATTACTACACACTCCTAACAAGTAATATCAAAGTTGATGGTTGATTGTTGGCTCATTCTCAATGCATATTGGTGTTCGGTGAATATTTCAATGAAGGAATTTCATAATCAACACAATTTCTAGGTAGGTTTTATGGTTTGCTCTAATGAAGAAACTAGTGTTGACAATGGGCGTTGTAATGTAGAAACAAGATCTCAATGGTAGCCTTCATCATTTAGTCTTGAGAAAGAGACTTGAGATGAAGATAGAGCATTGGAGATTTAAGTTGAGACATGTTTGAGCGAAAATGTATTGAATTAAGAGGGTGCAAATCTAGACTGAGCTTTCTTATAAGGAGGAGATTGTTGAAATGCACATTTGAATTGTGTTAGAAAAATCTCATATTGAAAAATTGGGTGTGATGTGAAGCAATTAATATAGAAAAAAATTGTTAAAAAAAGTCTTAAATTTATTGCACTTTTGTCAATTTAATTTTAAATCTTTCAATTTTACCGATTGAATCCTAAACATTTTCACTTCTTACTAATTGAGTCCATTTGATCAATTTTGGCTAAAATTTGCTAGTGTGGATGCTGGCCGTCAGTGCTGACATGAACAAATTTTATTAATTTTTTAATATTTTTTCGAATTGTTTAATTTATTTTTTTATGTTTTTAATTTTTTTTTCTTTTCTTTCTATTTTCTTTTTGCCCTTTTCTTCCTTTGTTGAGTTGCCTAGCCTCTAACAACTAGCTAGAGACTATGACCAACAAGGGTTGGCCTCATCAAGATTTGGTGAGTGGCAACCTTTGCAAGTCTTAGGCTAGGTCACCTTTGCCTGAATTTGGCAAGGGATGACCTTATTGGCCTTTGGCATGGGTCACCCTTCCTAGCTTCAAGTAAGGCTCGACCTCATCGGATTTGGCAAGGGTGAGCCTTGCCCAAGGCCGATGAGGTCACCCCTCATCAGATCCCAATGAGGGCAACCTTGCTTGAGGTTGACAAGGCCTACCCTTGTTGGTTGTAGCCTCTAGCTAGTCACTGGAGGCTGGGCAACCAACTAGAGTAAGGCCAAAATTTTTTAAAAATAAAAAAATAAAAAAATTCAAAATATAATAAAATTTGTTCACGTTAGCAAATTCCAACCAAAATTAGTTGGATAAACTCAATTAATAAGAAGTGAAAACGTTTAGAATTGAATTGATAAAATTGAACGATTTAAGACTAAATGGGAAAAAAATGCTATAGGTTTAAAATTTTTTTGATAATTTTTCAAATTAATATATATACTAATTGGTCCATAACTTTTTTTTTTTGGTCATATGATTAGTCCATAACCTATTTACTTAAGCTTTTGAATGCATGAAAGTTCAATTGAATAAGTTAATGAGCTTGGACTTTAGCTCTTTTTTTGGTGATCTCTCATGTGAAGGTATTGAATTTTTGCTACACACTTCAACATGAATATATTGAGTGCATAGTATGAGTCAAATACTTTCATTTTTGAAAAGTCACCAACAGCTTCTATCTTAAACTATTGAAGTACCTAGTAGAACCTACCTTTAACATTAAGCTGGGGACGTGGTTATCACTTCCTGGGAATTCTACCTTGTCAGTATCTCTTTATTTTTCTCCCTATTCTTTTGATAGATTTCTATGGCTCGTGAGTGGTCAAGAGAGTGTTGTAATGATGCTGGGATGTATTCAATGAGAAAATATATATAAGAATTTTCTTTCTTGGCGAGGTTGAGAACCCCACTACTGAGGATAGACAGGCGAGACTTGATAATCTAGGTTTCTCTTAGCCGAATCCCCACATTGGTAGGCAACTCCAGCAATACAGCGCACTCTTGACCACTCAAGAAACCTAGAAATCCACCGAAAGAGCTAAAGAGGGAATCAAAGAGAAGATAACGAGGGAATGGGACGGCATTCTTGAGATTACGCACTATATCATAAAACTTTCTTATCATAAATTGAAAACTTTAGATTGGCATGGTTGAGTTTTTCACTGAGAAAGGCAATGGGACAGTTTTCTTGACTGAGAATGGCACCGATGACAACATTAGAAGCATCACATGGAGCTTCAAAATTCGATAGTGCTAAAATTGGAGCTTCAATGATATTTCTAGGTAGGCTTCATGATGTCAGATCATTAGCTCCTTTGAAATTGAAGCATTAAGTACTCAAGGGATTTGTTTAATGTGGGGAAAGAAACTAGAGATGAAGCTGGACATTGTGATGTTGCAAAATGGTCCCGATAGTAGCTTTCATGGTTCGGTTAAGAAAAAAAGACTAAGGATGAAGTATGGTATTAGAGATTTAAAATTTAACATGTTGGTACTGAAAGATATCTAAATTAATGGAGAGTAGACCTAGCTTTGAATTTACACTTAATGGGAGATTGTTGAGATGCATGTCTGAGTTGTACTAGAAGAGTTACACATCAAAGAATTATTATGGTATAAAGCAGTTAATATATCTTAATTAATTATTTACTTATTGATTTAAATTTTTGAGTGAAGATTAGTCCAATTGAATATATTAATGGGTTTAAATCCGGGCTCCTTTTGGTGATTTCCCTCCTAAAGCTATTGGATTTTTAGTACACCTTCAATATAAACATATTGGCTAGACCAAAAAACAAAACATAAACATATTGGGCGCACAACATGACTCAAATCCTTTCATTTCCGAAAAGTCGCCGAGAGCCCCAATCTGAGTTATTAAAGAATCTAGTCGAACGTACCTTCAAAATTTAAGTGGTCGATATCATTATTTCTTCTTGGGAATCATGCCGTGTCATTGTCTCTTTATTTTTCTCTATATCCGCGTTTGGGTAATATGTGGTTCGTGAGTGGTCAAGATAGTGTCGTACGATGTCGTTATCTATTCAATTAGACAACGAATGAAAAGATTTTCAATCCTGTCGTGGTTGAAAACCCCACTACGAAAGATAGAAAGGCGAGACATGATAATCTAGGTTTCTTTTATAACCGAACTACCACATTGGTAGGCAACTCCAGCGATACAGCACGCTCTTGATCACTCACGAAACCTAGGAATCCACCGAAAGAGATAAAGAGAAAAACAACGAGTAGGCAACTGGGCAATGGGACGGCATTCTTTGAGAATACGCACTATACCATGAAACTCCTCATCATAATTGAACACTTTAGCTTGGCGTCGTTGCTTTTTGCACTAAAAAAAGGCAATGGGACGGTCTTCTTGGCTGAGGATGGCACCAACGACAACATTAGAAGCATCGCATTGAAACTCAAAGACCGATAGTGCTAAAGCTGGAGCTTCAGTGATTTTTTATTTCAAGAGTTCAGAACTCGCTTGCACCTTTTCGATTCATTGAAACCTCTCCCCTTTTGAGTATTCAGTAATTGGTGCGACAACAAAACCGATATTCATTATCAATCTCCAATAGAAAGAAGTTTGGTCATGAAAACTTTCAATATCAAGAAGTGTCGCAGCGTTGGCCATGAAGTGATGGCTTCAATCTTGCTAGGATCTATCTTTATTCCTTTACTAGAGAGCACCGTATCCGAGGAAAATCAACTTGTCCATTAGGACGTGACATTTCTTGAGATCAACAAGTAACTTTTGCTCTCTCATTGCTTGGAGCACTCGTTAAAGATGTGTCTACTGTTCTCCCTTGTCTTTGTTGTAAATAACGATGTCCATGGCATAAAGGACGCCAAATCTGCCAATGCAACATGTGTCTTGTCAAATGCTTTATTAATTTTTTTTATCACTCCTATTTTATTTCTATTTTAACGCTTAAACTTTCACTTTAACTCCTTACAAGACGTAGGAATCAAAATTCATTTCTAAAATAAATCGTCCTCACCCCAATCTCTCGAGAATGTAGGAATTCAAACCCTCAATATTCCTTTTCTCATATGAGAATGGTAACTATTGGGACAAACATCAATGATTATATGCTTTCCTGATTCAACTATGGATGTTAAAATGCTTTCTTCCTTGAGTAAATATTCTGAAAATCCTTAAACTGTACACTTATGACATATTTATCCCTAACTAATTTTTTGATCATAAAAAACTCAAAACCAATACACATTTAATAAATTACCTTAAATTAGTATATTTATGATAAATTTACCTTCTGTTAGTTTTTGTTAAATTTTATTGTCAAATTTTGAGTTAATGCAATCCAGTAGTTAACTGGTGTACCAATTTGGGAGTTTACTTTCCGTTTATCTCAATTGTGCCAGTTTTGCAATTTTTCATGTATTAATCTAATTTAACAAATGGTATATTTATCATAAATGTATCAGTTTGGGGTTTTTGGCAATCAAAAAAATTAATTTGTGGTAAATTTGTCACAAATGTATTAGTTTGTGATCTTGTGTAGTCATTTGGGGTAAATTTGTCATAGATGTACTAATTTGTAATTTTTGGTAGTCAAAAATTTAGTTTTTAGTAAAATTGCTATAAGTATACTAATTTGAAATTTTTTTGGATATTAACCTTTTTCCTTTACCTGCTTGGTGCGGCAAATCAATAATTAATGCAGCAAGAGTGATTTTTACTGTGGAAATAAATGTTTCTCTATTGCTGAGATAGCTTGATGGCCGTATTGCCACGATTGTTGGGAAAAGTATGTTTAGGACTAAGGTTCTGTTTGTTTTTAAATGTTTTCTAGATTTTTTGACAATTGTTTTATGGAAAATAAACTAGTTAAGGAAAATATTTCATGCCATTGAGAAAAAAATCATCAAAAGTGGGGACAATGTTTTTTCTCTTTTCAGAAAGCAGAAAACATTTTCCTAACTCTTTCTTTGACCACTCATTTTAATTATTTTTATTTTTATTTTTATTTTTTTTAAATAACATATTTTAATTATTTTTCCTTTTTATTTTTTCATCTTCAGCCATTTGTCAGCCATAGTGAAGGCTAGTGACTAGTCACTAGCAAGCTCAAGCTTGTCAGATTGGCAACAATAACATCACGCACTTTGCCATGAGACGTGCACTTTGTGTATAAAATGTCGTGGTGTAGTCATCCTTACTTGTCCATGACGTTGACAATGTTTAGGGTTCATGAATTATCAGTAAGTGTTTTATTCTTGGAGTTATCTATAGATAGATATAACAAATAAGATAACAAATAAGAATTGCATATTTTGATTTTTGAATTGTGTGTGTTACAATCAATGATGACACACACACACAATGAATCCCAAGAAGTTAATATTGACATAGAATTGATAACCACCGGTAGAGATAATGTTGGGATCAATCTTGAATTGCTTTGATTATGCTCTCATTTTGATGCAAGCTGGAGATAAGTTTGATTCTGGTGCGAGCTGGAATAGCTAGCAATAGGTCAACACCTATAAAAGTGGTAGTTCAGCTAAGAGAGACATGGATTATCTAATCCGTTGCTATCCTTGGTACTCCTTTATCCATTTTTCCATTTAGCACATCCCGACATAATTTGGTATTATAGCTCTTATTTTATTCAGTTTTTCGTATGTCCCGACGTCAGATAGAGTAATGGTTTCACGAAGAAAGCAAATCGCAAGCTCCCAACAGTTCAGAGCTTCACACGAGTTTTAAACCTAGACTACAAATCAAAGAAAAACAAGAACTCCTCCAATCCGGCAGAAACAAGTTATATATACATATATACATATATTCATGTGCGTGCAACAATGTTGCATGATCCCAGACGTAAAATGATTTTTATATTGCTACAAATGATGTTTGTCACTATATTCGGAATTGTGCTTGGTGGCAAGTGATCATTCCCTTATGTGATGGCAACTTTGAATTGAGTGTTAATGGAGTAACTTATCTTTCCGCTTAACATTACTGAGTGTCGTCATATCCTAAATCAAGGTATTAGAATTCCAATTCTCCCAAAACCATGTCAAAATGTGGTTAATAATGTTAGATTATGTATTTATCGCAAAGCACTCCGTACACAACTACAGCATCATGGATATCCGCTAGTTTCGACCACGAGAATGCACTCTCTTGTGATAAATCCACGACTTACTTGACACAAAGTATTTATTAAATACTTAAACAACAATGAGAATTTAAAATTAAACATTTCATGATGACTGCATAGTCTATAGTGTAACATGGGAACGTACGAATGGAAAATGATTTTTAGATCGCTACAGAGGTTGATGTTTGTCACTATATTTAGAATCGTGCTTGATGGCAAGTAATCATTCCCTTATGTGATGGCATATTTAATTGAGTGTTAATGGAATAACTTATCTTTCCACTTAACGTTACCGAGTGTCGTCACATGCTAAATCATGGTATTAGAATTCCGATTCTCCCAAAAACATGTCAAAAAACGTGGTTAATAACTTTAGATTATGTATTTATTGCAAAGCACGCCGTACACAAGTGCAGCATCATGGACATCCGCTAGTTTCGACCACGAGAATGCACTCTCTTGTGATCAATCCACGACTTATTTGACACAAACTATATATTAAATACTTAAACGAAAATAGGAAATTAAAGTTAAACACTTCATGATGACTGCGTAGTCCTATATCATTTGCTGCACTTACGTCTCATCCGAGCTTACGAGAAATCATAGCATGGTGCTGCGGATCAGGACCTTCCGGACTAACCCGTTTAGGCCCGTAATGACCCTCGACTGTCTCAAACTCATCAGGAGCCACTGTCTTAGGCTGCTCGACAAGGACTATTGACCTTCCAAATTCGCGGGCAGGAGTGCGAGCCTCGGAGCTGGTCCGGGAAAGGGGTATCAGCATCAGGCACAGATACAATCCCAACCTGGCCATCGATCTTCTGATCAGATTACACTAAGTGATTTTTGCTTGGGAGAGGGCTACAACCGCATGGTATTTATAGCCCTCATATACCCTCTAGTTTTGCCTATCTCTCTGTTAAAAAAAATGAATCGAAATGGCGAAACAGACAACTTCCCACAGTCTGCAATTCTGATAGGAACTCACGAAACCCTTTCGCAGATTTTATAAGGCTAACACATACCCCGCCAGTGGAGTCTTCATTGACAATGCCATGCTTTATAATTACGAAAGCAATCTTGGCTTCTTCCTCGGTACTCTCAGTCTATTCAACCTTTTAGTCCAATCTGCTCGACAATCTTTCAGATCCAGTTGTCGCTACTCAACTCTGCTTTGAGGCTTCCAATCCCGGCCTCCTCTTGTTGGATTCACGTCCTCACCGTGTTCTTTGTTTAGACAAAATGTCCCTTTCTTGGGATCTTGACAAATGATCCACTTAGTGATCTTTGCAACTTGTTGAGATATATTATATAAGGGACAAGTGCGTTGAAGTTCCTAAAATTTTACAAAAAGTGCAATCGAATCCTAACACTTGTTAATTGTTGCAATTAAGTCCTTCAATTAGCTTTGTTCAATCTAGATGTATTTAAAGGCTCCGATTTGAATTTCCTCTTCGTAATCTCTTAAGTCTAGGTATCGTATTACTATTGCACACTCACAACAAACAATATCAAATCTGACGGTACATTGATGCCCACTCCCGATGTATATTGGTGTTTTGTGAATATCTCGAAGAAGGAATCTTGTGACCTACACAGTTTCTGAGTAGGTTCCATAGTTTGCTCTGGCAAAAGAAACCAATGATGACCATGGGCATTGTTGTATAATAACATAATCCCGATAATAGCATTCATGGTTCAGTTCGGAGAAAGAGACTAAGAATGAAAGTAGGATATTGAAAATTTTAGTTGAGACATATTGGTGTGGAAAGACATTGATTTAAGATGCTGCAGATGCAATATTGAACTTACATGTGAGGAGGAGATTGTTAAAATACACATTTGAGTTATATTAGAAAAGTCTTACATTGAAGAATTGAAATGTTACAGAACAATTAATATATTATAATTGATCAATAACTTATTGACTTTAACTTTCAAGTGAATGATAGTAACTGAACAAGTTAACGGGTTCGGACTTAAACTCTTTCTTGCCGATTTCCCAAATGAAGGTGTTGGATTTTTGTTGTGCATTCTCAACATATTGAGTGCCCATTATGAGTCAAATAATTTCATTTATGAAAAGTCACCAAGAGTTTCCTTTTTAAACTATTGAAGTACGTCGAACCGACCTTCAAATTTAAGCCGTTGATTTCTATTACTTCTTGGGAATTCTACCTTGTCATTATCTTTTTATTTTTCTCCCTATCCGTTTTCTCCATGGTTCGTGAGTGGTCAAGTGAGTGTTGTATGATGTTGGGATGTACTCAGTGGAAAAAATATATAAAAGAACTTTCAATCTTGGCGAGGATAAGGTGAGACTCGATAATCTTACCATCAGCAGAATCACCGCATTGGTAGGCAACTCCAATACAGAACACTCTTGATCACTCAAGAAACCTGGGAATCCACAGAGAAAAACAAACATTGGATAACGAGGGACTGGGACGACATTCTTTGAGAATACGCAACACTCTTGATCACTCAAGAAACCTGGGAATCCACAGAGAAAAACAAACATTGGATAACGAGGGACTGGGACGACATTCTTTGAGAATACGCACTTTACCACAAAATTTCCTTATCATTAATTGAATACTTTAGCTCGGCATGATTGCATTCTTCACTGAAAAAGGCAATGGAACGATCTTCTTGACTGAGAATGGCACTAATGACTAAGGTGGCTAATAGGTATTATCTAGAAGGGGGAAGAATAGGTGTTTAAATAAAATCTTAACAAATTAAAGTAGAATAGAATTAGTCAAGATCAAAGTCTGAAAAAAGGATAAGATTCTGGAACAAGGTTCATAATCTATTAAGCAATAGAATAGACTTTAGAGGCATGAGCAAGTTTGCAATATGCTATGGCAATAAACAACAAAAGATTAGGGTTGAGAGAAATTACACAGAAGGTTTATAGTGGTTTGGTTTAGATCAAGTTAACGTTCACTCTCTCACACTGACAACCTATTGGTTGGATTTCATAATATGATCAACAACATATTACAATTTTGAGTGTAAACACTCAGAGATAGATCACACTATCTTACTTAGTCACTTTTTTTGTACTTCTCTCATGATCACAAACTATTCAGCTCGCGAAAGACAAATTTTGATTAGAGAACGCTTAGACTTTGGAATTTTAGATTATGGGCCTTGTTTCTTACATGCTTTCAACGCCTAGATCTTCTTATATACTCTTCCACTTATAAACTAGCTGTTGGACAATCTCCAAAAAAATTTCTTCCAATCTATTCATTGGATAGAACTATATCAAGAAGATTAGGTGGTTGTTGAGTGATAGAAGCTGAGTCCCTACTTAATTCTAGTTGCCCATACAACTAGAGTATTAGTTTCTATAAGTAGAGCTTCTCTATTTAGAAAGAACTTGTCTTTATGATTGAATTGCCAATCAATTAAATTGAGTCAACCAAATCTATTTTGGTGTGAAATATAAACCAAATCACTAGGCATTATTGGTTTTGTACTAGTCTTATTATAGACCTATTACCTTATGGATGTGTGTTTCATTCTAAACTAGCTACGCTATGAACTTTTTGTGTCCTAGACTGGTTACATTTTGAACTTTGTAAGGATGAGAATGAGAATCACTCTCTTATGAATAAAGTCTTGAGTTTAAGTCCGAGTGTGTTTAGCTTGAAGTAGACTTTATGAATTATACTTGAATTGCAGCTAGAATGAGATTCTTCCTGTTACACCCCGACCCTCGTGCACGAGACAACCCTTGTTCACTTGTGGTCAAAAGAGTGCAACGTTCTAGGACGTGTCACCGACCATTTCTTTATATTATATAAATATGTGCATGCGGAAACAAATATATAAAACCCTGATCAAATATCAATAAAAAGGGATAGCTAGAAATATAGACAATATAAAACGACATCATTTAATCCTTAAGAAGGGTACACGTATAATGCTATCCTTGGGCACTATTCCAACAACTGTCAAAAGATATAAGACAAAAATGGTCAATCTACTTCCTCCCTTATCCTTAAGGCTTGAGGTCTGGTCAGTCCAAAAGTCCACAGCTAGCATGTCCCTCAAGGACCTAAAAATGGTTAAATAATAATCGATAAGATAAAATCTCGGTAGGTTAAAGCGTTAAGCTTTGGTTAGGGTATCAATTCACTTCGGGGATACCTAACAGGTACATCCCTCATAATAACCACCAGCAATCAAATCCAATTACAAGCAACATTACCTCGCGGTTGCACATACCTTACATGATATTAGTCATACGGGCCACACAAAGGTAAACAAATAATCACATAATTAGAATAACCACATATAACATCCCATGCGCATAGCAGTTAGGCATATTCCAATTATGCATCTCCCAGTGTAAACATGCATTAGGGCTCAACCACCTCTATCTCCCCATGTATACATGCATCAAGGCTCTATCATTTTTCCTCCACATAAACACGCATTAGGGCACAATCACCTCTATCTTCTCACATAACACACATCAGGGCTCTATCCTTTTTCCCTGTGTAAACACACATCAGGGCCACCCTCCACCCCGCGTCTATACACCTCATGGCACAATTGATCCCACGAGCACACATCCATACAGATCCATATAATTCTCAAAGCATTCGCATCATAATCCACATAAGACATGCATGAGATCCACATACAATGCAATCAATGTCCCACATATTATCTATAAATCGACACATTGTGATAATCCGACAATCAACTATTTTTGTAAGGAAAGTCCACATAATTCTCGAGATATACGTGCTTCAATTAATAAGGCACAAGCATATAATTAGCACATCAGTCAATCGGTGTCTTGTATAGTATTCATCTCACAATAATACGATGACCGATAATTCCCGTAAATCAAAATTTTCACAATTACTTATTAGGAAAGTAATTAATTTAAACACAGGAGATTATCATAATTAATAATTATTAAGAAAAATCATCACTAAAATAATTAATTGTGATTAATTATTACTAATAATTATTTATTAATAATAAAAAATAATAAAACAATATTTAATTATTTCCGGAATAATTAAATATAAATAATTAATATAAAATAAAATAATCATATAATTAACCCAAATTACAATTAGTCTCTAATTAATCACCACTAACCCAGATTAACCAAATTAATTGTCATTTAGCCAAATTAACCATAACTAATCACCTAATCCTGATTAATCCTAGCTAAACTAACCCTAAAAGAGATTAATACACTAAACAAGGGATTAGAGCCAAAACCTACCATTTAATGATGACGAAGGTACAGCTGCAACGAGGGTGGCGAGATGAACGCATGGATGCCTTCGGTGTGTCGAGATGAGGTGATATGGTGGCTGAATCTTGGCCGCAACTTGTTGTCCATTTAGCCAAAGGAGAGGTGGAGAGGGAGAGGGGGCCGACGGCTCAAGGCTTGCTGAGGAGTGGTCCTCGGGTGCGGCTGGGACGGTTCAAACAATGGCTATGCTCGATAACGAGGGTGGTAGCCGGCTTTGACCAAAACAAAAAGAGGAAGGAGGAGCAGCAAAATAGCTATTGCTATTGGGGCTCGACGAACGGCAATCCCCAAGCAGCGTGGCGACAAGCAGGTGGACGGATGGTGGTGGCTAAATAGAAGACAACTAGTTAGCGATCAACGAGGCGACCACAATAGCAAAATGTAGCAACAGCAGTCACTTTCGAGCAGGGTGTTAGCTAGTCAATTGGGTGGCTCGTCGGGCTTTGGCAACAAGCCAATGAGCAGCAGATGGCGATCGGAACAAAGGCAGTGCAATTGTTGCAGTGGCAAATGAAGGAGGAGGAGAGGAGAATAGGGGTTGGTTCTGTTGTGGGCGATAACTTGCTAGTGGTTTGGCAGCGTGTCGGCAAGACGACTGAGCTGCAGGGGCTGTGTGGTGGTTGTTGACAAGCCGATGGCAAAACAGAAATATAACATCCTGAATTTCGACCCATTATGAGATATATGAAATGGTTATTTTCTCAATGCATTGTTAGTTACGTTTACTTTGAGTTGGCCCCTCATGAGTTAACTAACTGTTCGGAAATGCAATTAAGGATTGATATGTATACGACTAGTGAATTTAATTCTTAGGGTCTCTTTTGGCGATCTCTCCGGGAAAAGTGTCAAGCATTTACAGTGCCTTCAACATAAACATATTGGTTCGATAGAAAAAGAAGAAGAAAAAGACATAAACATATTGGGTGTATAATATGAATCAAATCCTTTCATTTACGAAAATTGTCACACCCCAAATCCCGAGCACGCGACAACCCCTTCACTTTGGTCAAATGAATGCAACATTCTAGGACACGTTGCCGACCATTATTTTTATTTACGATTAAGATGCAAATCAACAACACCTAGTTAATAAATAGCAGGGATAGTCGAAAGACCACAAACAACAGTAGCAATGTTATTTTTATTTTTGTACTAATTAACCCTAAGAAGTTTATACACAAGCCTCTCAATCGAGCAACTTTCTCTATAGTCATCTAAAGATACTAAACAGGGTTAATCTACTTTCTTCAACCATCAAGCACACCAACCTGCTGCCCTTCACTACGTGCTCCAGCACTATCTAATCCATGGCAATATAGATGCCATAACTATGGACTAGAAAATGTTTAACAATGACAAGTGAGATATAATCTCAGTGAGCTATCGCCCTAAGGCCCAGTTAGGACATCAATTCGCCTCGGGGTTCCTAACAGGCAAATCCTTATAATGATGGCAGATCAATCACAAAGCGAACCTACTATAAATGTGATCTACCTAGTAAACCCCATAAGAAACAATCAGAAATCAATTGACTCTCAGGCATCCTTACCCGGTCATGCCATACCTTACATGGTATAAATTCTCATGCATGCCATAAATAATGTAACCAGCATTTTAATCACCACAATGATCAATCACAGGCGAGTCGATTCATAGGCAATCTTACCTTACTATTGCTATACCTTGCACAGTAGAACCTCAAGCATGCCATGATCAATGCAAACAGCACATGCATAATCAGAACATGTTACAATATGTTTCACGTGCACCCTTGCATTCACACGTATTCCAATTATCAATGCCTCTCAGGGCCACAACCGTACTCCCGCCAGTGTCTACTGGCATAGCCAGGCATTGCCCTCCCCAATGAGGCACAGCTACATCAAAGGCTCTCTCCTTAGACGGTATTCTCGAAGGAGCATTGGCCTGGCCTCTACCGCAACTCATATGGACTCTTGCCGGGATTTCCGACAAGTTGGACTTCGTTCCCCGATCTCCCGCCAGGGTGACAAGTTCGTTTATGTGACCACACATCATCCATTTTAATCTGGCATATTAGCTTATGCAAATGTGGTACATGCTTAACATAATAAATCACTACACATTTTTCATGTAAAAATTGCAGGAAAATAATTGCACGTTGTCACATAATTATTGAAAGCTCATCAAATTTTACATTCTTTACTTTTTAAACATACTAGCCTTATTTAAAATATAAAAATCAACATATACACATTACACCTCGGGGTTTCCCTTTTATATGTCCATAAAAACCCTTGTAAAAATTACTAGTTTGGATTTCGCATGAGGCAAATATTTTCAAGGCAATGCAAGCATCATATGGCATGGCACGTGCAAGAAAACATAATAAGATTCAAGCAAAAAATACACAAACGTCAAGGCATAATTATCAAAGCGATTAAGCACTCGGCAATTTCAATCATACGATCAATACCCTATTGATACAAGCAGCAATTTAACATGCCTTAACAATCATGAACGCATTGAATTAAGACTATAATTCGATTTTGCATGAATAGTACCGCATAAACAGTAACCGGTAAGTAGTACCGCATGAACACTAACTCGTGAACAATACTATTCAGAATTTAATGCATAATAATATGAATTCTGAATTTCATAAATAAATAAATCATTAAAAGAAAATAATTTTTTTAATATAATAATGCTAACCAAGATTAACTCCCTTATCCTTAATTGGTCTAATTATTCATAATTAATAAGAGCTAAGCAAGATTAATGATTTAATCTAAACTAACCATGATTAACAAACCAAACCATGGTTCAACCATGGTTAATTAACCCAATCATAATTCAACTCTAGTTAATTAACCTAACCATAATCCAACCTTGGTTAATTAACCTAACCTTTGTCATCTTTCTAACCACCTATATTAACCCTAGTTAGTCATAATCAAGCCCCTAACTAAGATTAACCATAACTAAACTACCCTAAGCAAGTTTAACGAACTAATCGAAGGATTAGAACATAAACTCACCCGGCAATGATTCCGACAACACGGGCTCGACAGCAGTGGTGAGGGCTATGCATGCCTACATCCAAAAAGTCACGGAGGTGCTTCGTAAAAATGAGTCTCAGCAGAAGCGGTTCCCAATGGAGGTGAGAACCGCGAGGGAGAGAGAGAGACGTGGCTTGAGCAGCCTTGGACGGGTGGCACCACAGCGGCACAGTGGCTCTAAAACAACAATAAGGTGGCAAGGATGGTGGATGAGGGTGTTTCGGATGGTCAAGGGGCATCCAAGGGCAAGAAACAAGAAGAAAACAAGAGGAAAAGAGAGAAAAATGAGATAAAAATGGGAGGAAGGAGGGGCTGGATGCTGAAAGGAAGAGAAAGGAGGAGAGAGAGAAAGAGAGGAAAGGGAGAGAAAAGATGAAGACACCCCTCCACAAGTCTTCTCCAAGAGGCTTCATCCATTTCCCCAAAAATTTCCATCATTTCCTGACTTTTCATCCCTTTCGTCCTCTCCCATTTAATGCAAGTTCTAGAAGGGCCAATTTGGTAAATTCCTAAAGTATGGTATACTGTACTATACACGTATATGGGCCAAGATTTTATACAAGATTGAATAAAATTGGTTTGGGCTCAAATTGTGGAAAAATAGGCTAGAAAATGCAATTGGGCTCAAAGGTTTGAAGTTGGGCTCATGGGCTTGCTTGGGCCCACTTGGGCTTGGTTGGGGCCCACTCGACTGAACCTCAATGGGCACAAGGCCCATTGGGCCCTCGATTGGCACATCTCCTCTTGGTTCCAATTTTTTGACTCGTTGAATCCTTTTTCGATAATTTTCGGGCTTATCAATAAATTCGAGAATCAATGAGGCAACGTCCAATATTTTAGTCTCGGCATCCTTGCAAGTTTATTACCCAAAATTGGATTGAAATCCATGGTTAAAATTGATTAATCGTGACTTTAGTACAACCTAACTATCAAGTAGCGTTTAGGGGTTCTTGCGCGTTTGACCCATGGTTGATAGTTTTTCAATCCACGATCATGCCTATTCAAATTAGGGCGATCATTGATTGTCATGTAATCATGAGAGTGTAACTTTTCACGCTGAGTATAGAGCCAAAGATAAATCGGTTTAATGTCGTTCGTAATAAATATCGAAGTTGTGCGGAATCACCCGCAATCCACTTCGTACTTTTACCGAATCGATTTATTTCCGTTTGCTAATTGGCTTGCAACAGCTTGGTATCATCCATCTTTGATCCTTATGGTCGAGGGGTCTATCATTGATTAAATTCACTAGTCGTACGCGTATCGTAACAGAAAAGAGAATGATTGGGAAAATGTATTCTTTATATTCAATTGAAAAGTGTACAATTACAAGGATCTATTTATAATGTAAGGATGAAAAGAAGAAAAGGAAATAATATACAGAGAATCATAATTCCCTATTCATGAAATCAATTAGAATCAATTCCACAGTTAAGATCAATTATAATCTTCAATCATATCTTTAACACTCCCCCTCAAACCGGTGGCCTGTATATGTCAAGGACACCTAAGTTGCTTAATAAGTATGCATGTTGTCTCTGACATAGTGGCTTAGTGAGATATCAGTTGGTTGGTCAACAGTTCCAATTCCCTTTGTTACGAAAACTCCCTCTGTGATCGTGTCTCGAGTGAAATGGCAATCGACCTCTATATGCTTTGTTCTTTCATGGAAAACCGAATTCGCCACCAATTTGAGTGCATCATCGTTGTCACAAAACAACTCAGTTGGTCCATTAACTTGTAATCCGAGGTCTGAAAGTAATCCTTATATCCAAATTATTTCATAGGTAGTTTTTGCCATAGCTCGATATTCTGATTCGGCCGATGATAATGATACAGTTGATTGTTTCTTCGTCTTTCATGAGATTAGTGAATCTCCTAGTTTAATGCAGAAACTAGTGATGGATCTCCTAGTCATTGGACAAGTAGCATAATCTGTATCGCAAAAAGCTGTCATCTTCATATTACAGTCACGAGATAGGAATATTCCAAGACCTGGACACCTCTTGAGATACTTCAGAACCTTTAGAGCTGCATTCATGTGGGATTATTTTGAATTATGCATGAATTGGTTGAGTATTTGGACTGCATAACATATATTAGGTCTCGTCATGGTAAGATATATCAATTTCCCAACAAGTCACTAATATCTTGATGGATCCTTGAGTAATGGGTCCTCAATGGATGAAGCAAAATTCATATCATATTCATGAGAAGTCAACTTGCTATTCTGCTCAATCAATATAACAGCAGGTTTATAGCCTGACAATTCCGCTTCTAAAATGATTTCAAGGATAATTTCCTTTGGCTAAGACTAATACCTTTATCAGAACGAGCAATCTCAATACCAAGAAAATATTTAGGCGGTCCTAGATCCTTAATATGAAATGTAGAGTGCAAATATTTTTTGAACTTTGCAACATGAGGCTCATTATTTTCCATCACAAGTATATCATCAACATATATTAATAGATAAATTGATGAGTTACATGAATTCCATGTAAACAAGGCATAGTCATGCTTGGAATGTTGAAATCCTACTTTAGTTAATGCAGCATTAAATTTGGCATACCACTGTCTAGATGCATGTTTCAGTCCATATAGGGATTTGCGCAGACAACATACCCGAGACTCCCCCTATCTACGTAATTCTTGTGGAAGTTCCATATAAATTTCTTCATCTAGATCACTATGGAGGAAAGCGTTGTGGACATCCATTTGATGTAGCTTCCAATTTCGAACGGCAGCAATGGATAAGAAAGATCGGACAGTGACTTCTTTTGCAACGGGAGAGAAAGTTTCATGATAATCGAAATCTTCCTTTTGAGTAAGGGTGCGTTTGGTATGGCATTTAGAAAGCTCATTGGGGAAAAATAGGCAACTCATATATTTTCATTAAAGGGAGCCTCAGCATTCCGAAAATGCTGAAAGCTCAAAGCAAGGGGGGACTTGCTTTGAGCTTTCAGCCTTCCCAAGGCTTGCTTTCACTTGAAAGCTCCTTGGGAATGGGTTGCCAAACGCCCCATATTTGCCCGAAGGGGCTTTGGGGCTTGAAAGGGCTTTCTAAATGCCCTACCAAACGCACCCTAAATCCCCTGGCCACCAATCGAGTTTTATAACGTTCAACAAAACCATCTGTCTTGAACTTGATTTTATACACCCATTTACATCCAATTGGTTTTCGGTTTGGAGGTAATGGGACAATGTCTCAAGTATGGTTCTCTATCAGTGCATTAAGTTCCGAGTCCATGGCACGTTGCCATCGATGATCACTTGATGCTTCTTGAAAAGAAGATGGTTCATGTTCTTTTGAAAGACGGCTGATACAACACATGTGCTCTGGTGATAACCGGTTAAAAGAAACATATGAGGAGACAGTATATTTTGTACTTGAGCTCAATGCTGAGCAAATATAGTCTGGCCCAGTTTGTCGTCTAGAATGCCGAGGTTGTCCAGCTACGATATCTTTAGATACTGAAGGAATATGTTCAAGTGAACCTACAGCTGTCGAAATTTCCTTAGATAATGTTTGAGGTGATGTTGGAGCTCAGCTTCGGGTGATGTTGGAGCTCAGCTTCGGATGACATTGGGGAAATATATGGTTCTTGTGGAACTAGTATGGATTGCTCCGGAGCAACAAATAAGTACTGCGACGCCATTGATAAGTTTTCTTCACATAGAAAAGGTCGGCGACCTTCTAATGACAAAGTTGCAGAAGAGATCATATTTTCGAATCGAAATGTATCCTCGTGAAATATGACATCTCTACTTACAAAGAAACATCCTGTAGAAATTTCCATAACCCTGTATCCTTTCTGAAGTGAAGGATATCCCATAAAAACACATTGAGTAACATGGGGGGCCATTTTGTCCATGGGGCTTATATTTTTCTTATAGCATAAACAACCAAATACTCGTAGATGATCATTTTCTGGTTTTTTGTTGTACAACATTTTGAAAGGATTTTTTCCACCAAGGATTCTAGTCGGCATGCAATTAATCAGATAAGTTGCTATGACCACATAATCTCCCCAAAAAGCTTCAGGAATAAAGGCCTGATATTTTAATGCACGAGCTACTTCTAAAAGGTGTCTATGCTTACGCTCAACAATTTTGTTTTGTTGTGGAGTGTAAGTACAAGAACTTTCATGAAGTACTCCTTGTGAAGATAGGAATTTGATGCAACAAGAAGTAAAGAATTCACGCCATTATCTGTACGAATGCGCTGGACAGATTTATCGAATTGATTTTTGACTAAAAGAATGAAATTCGATAAGTGAGTGAAGGTTTGGCTTTTTGATTGCATGAGGTATACCCAAGTCGCTCGTGAATAATCATCAACAATTGTAAGGAAGAAACAGGAGCCATCACGATGAGGGGTATGATAAGGACCCCAAATATCCATATGGAGTAAGGAGAAAGGTTTATTAGCTCGAGACGTACTTATAGGAAATGGTGCCCGTGATTGCTTGGCTAAAGGACATATTGGGCATTTAGGATGTGAAAATCGTGCACTATGACCTAATCTTTTATGAAAAAGGAGATTTTTATTCCTATTGATATCATTACAAGAAATGCTTTTATTTAATGAATATAAATCTCCTGGGGAATCAATCTAGAAATATAATCCTTGTGCAACACTACCCAAGCCCATCAATTTGCCATTCGATTAGTCCTGAAAGAAGCAATTATCAGAATTGAATATGTCACGGCAGGAATTATCTACGCAGACTTTAGAAACATATAGTAGATTGAATTCGAAGTCAAGAATGTATAAGACATTCTTGAGGATAAAGTCTAGGCCAAGATGAATAGTTCCAATCTCGGTAACTGTGATGACATTTCCATTTGGAAGACATACTGATATGGGAGCTTTTGTTTCTCTATCCACATGAGAAAATAGATGGTTATTGCATATTATGTGGTCACTAGCTCCTGTATTAATTATCCATGCATCAACCGAAAAAGAATTTTTCTTGTTAAGAAAAGTACTTGAGAATCTTACACCTTCATCTTCAGTTTTGAGCTAACTCAAAATTTGAACAATATGTCGATATTGATCCTGAGTAATTGTCTGATGTGCCCCATCAATCCGTTGTGTGGAAACCTGATAAATTGAATATTCTTTTTCCTTTTTATTTTTATTTGTGGGTTTCCCATGTAATTTGCAACAGGTATCAATGGTATGGTGAGGGTGTTTGCAACACTCATAATATTTATTTTTGGATTCACCATTTTGCCTATTTACCTTTCCTGATGATGTGGCACCATGTGATCGGAAGGATCCTTTATAAACAGGTGCTAATGTGGCATGATATAAGCCCTCAGATCTGATCAAGTAGATGGATGATCCAGGGCCGTCCATCCATACGCACAACGATCTAGAGCCGTCCATCCATGCGCGCTGATCTGGTCCGTTCATCACGATCTACTGATCTGGACCGTCTAGCTCCATCTTCTAATTTGGACCATTCGATGACACGTGACGATCCTAGCTGTCCATGTGGAAAACCCTAGGGTTTTCTTCACTTTTCCTTCTTGCCGCAGCAGCAGTAGAACCCATTTTTGAGTTTGGGTTTCCTTTTTCGATGGTTCTGCCACCTCTTCCGACGATGCCCTTGTCGGAGTCGACACCGGGGGAAACATAGCGAGGCTCATCCCTTCTCCTCCTTGAGTCTGTTTGCCAGTGGTAAATCATTGATTTTCCTCTTGAACAGCTAATTGAAAAATCCGACCGAGCGGCGGTGGAGGGTCCATTGTGTGAATCTGAGATCGAAAACCAGAGAAGGACTCGTTTAAGATGAGTAAAAATCTTGTAGCCTTCTCCCGTTCTTTAATTTCTTTGTACTGATTGAGGGTGCTCTCAGGTCCTTGCAAGTGCTCTTTGGCCGCTTTGAGCTCATTCCACAGGGTAGAAAGGCTGTTGAAGCAAGCAGTAATCGTGAGGTTCCCTTGCTTCATTTATGTTAGGGCTTGCGAAATTGTGAAGAGTTTTACCCTGTTGAGTCGCCCATACATCTCGCGGATGCTGTCCCAAAATCTCTTCGCATCTTCCGTCGATGGGAGCCCAGCCGCGACATCGGGGGCAAGGCAGTTGCAGATTCAGGTACGCACTAACTGATTGCACCTCCTCCAATGCCTTTGATTTCGTTCATCGGTCGGAAAAGGGACGGTTCCGTCAAGGAAACCGTCATTGTCCTTAGTGACGAGTGCTAGCCGTAGATCCCGAGCCTAGGTATTATAGTTGTCTTGTCCGGTTAGCTGCAGGTTGATGAGGCGAAGTTCCGATCTGTCAGCCGGCGAGGTGTAGAGGGGATCGCTGATTTCAGGATGACCACTGTCAATGGGAAGGGGATACGGCAAAAAGCCGAGCAGCAGATGAGTCGGGTAGGGATTTGTTCCCTAACTCGGAATGGATCCGAATCCGGGTTTGTGACCCGGACTTGGCTGACCTGAAGCATCAGTCTGGTTACCCTCTCCTGAAGACAAGATGGGCTGGCTTTCGAGGCCTAAGGTGGGCTGTCCTCCAAGTCCCGAAATGGGCTGATCTCCAAGGCACGGATAGGTTTCTCCTCCTTGTGGATATTGGGCTCACGGCTGTCCTGATCCAGTGCCCCACTGGGCTTGGACGGGATACCAATGGACTGGAGGAGGCCATTGGATGGGCCCAACGATTTGGCCCGAAGCAGAAGCTGACCATGGTGTCTACCCCGAAATAAGGGGCCTTGGCTCTTGACTGGATGGAGCAATATTTGACGGCAATGTGGATTATTCTTGGGGAGTTTCCCCAATTGAGGATTTTTTAGTATTGTTTGTCATGGCAAAGTTGAATTCCTAATCGTTTTGCTGATTTGTTTTGCAGGATGAGGAACTTCAGCAACTCTTCAGAAAAAACGAAGGCAATTATGGAATTTGCGGAAGCTAGGTCAAGAATGAAGACTCTGATACCATGACAGAAAAGAGAAGGATTGGGAAAATGTATTATGTATATTCAATTGAAAAGTGTACAATTACAAGAATCTATTTATAATGTAAGGATGAAAAGAAGAAGAGGAAATAATATACAGAGAATTGCAATTCCCTATTCACGAAATCAATTAGAATCAATTACATAGTCAAGATCAATTATAATCTTCAATTATATCTTCAACATATCGATTCCTTAATTGCATTTCCAACTATTTAGTTAACTCATGAGAGGCCAGCTCAGAGTAAATGTAACTAATACCGCATTGATAAAATTATCATCTCATATACCCCGAGATGAATCGAAATTCAAGATATCACGAAAAGTCACCAAAAGCTCCGGTCTCAGCTATTGAAATGTCTAGTGGAACGTACCTTCAAAGTTTAGGTGGTCGCTCTCGTTAATTTCTTCTTGGGAATCATACCTTGTCATTATCTCTTTATTTCTCTCTCTGTCCGTTTTGGTAGACATCTAAGGTTCGAGTGGTCAAGATAGTGTCGTACGATGTCGGGATGTATTCAATGAGACAATGAATGAAAATATTTTCAATCCTGGCGTGGTTGAAAACCCCACTACGAAAGATAGAAAGGCGAGACATGATAATCTAAGTTTCTATTGACCGAACTACCGCAATGGTAGGCAACTCCAGCAGTACAGCTCACTTTTGGTCTCTTACGAAAGATATAAAGAGAAAAACAAAGAGAAGATAACGAGGTAATGGGACGGCATTCTTTGAGGATACGCACTATACCATGAAACTCCTCATCACTAATTGAACACTTTAGCTTGGAATCGTTGCGTTTTGCACTTAAAAAAGCAATGGAAAAGCAACGGGACGGTCATCTTGGCTGAGAATGGCACTAATGACAACATTAGAAGTATCACATTGAACCTCAAAGATCAATCGTGCTAAAGCCGGAGCTTCAGTGGTTTTTTATTTCGAGAGTTCAAAACTCTTTTGCACCTTTTCGTTTCAATAAAACCTCTCCCCTTTTGAGTATTTGGTAATTGATGTGACAACGAAACTGATATTCTTTCTCAATCTCCTGTAGAAAGAAGTGAGGCCACGAAAGCTTCGAGTCGCATGAGATGTCGCAGCGTTGGTTATGAAGTGATAGCTTCAATCTTGCTAGGATCCATCTATATTCCTTTACTAGACTGTACAGTATCGGAGGAAAATCAATTTGTCCATGAAGACTGGACATTATCGGAGATCAACGAAGAACTTTCTCTCTCCCATTGCTTGAAACACTTGTCAAAGATGTGTCTTGTGTTCTTCCTTGTCTTTGATGTCAATAAGGATGTCGATGGTACATACGACGCCAAATATCCCAGTGCAACATGTGTCACCTCACATGCTTTCAACACGTGTCGATGACATTAACTTCATTTCCCTTCCTTAGGCGCTGAAACTTGTAAGGCTGTTTAGGATGATCTTTCATCACCATTCATGCTGCCACAACATTCTCGCATCTTTCTCCGTCATCAATAAAATCACGCACTTTGCTATGTGACGTGCACCTTGTGTGAAAAATGTTGTGGTGCAGCCATTCTGACTTGTCCATGGTGACAACAGTGTTTAGGGTTCATGAATGATCGAGAAAGTGTTATAATCTTGGAGTGGCCTATAGCGAGAAACAGGAATGTATTGCATATTTTGATTTCTGAATCGTGTGTGTTACAATCAGTGATGACCTACACATTTAGATATAATCCCTAATAATTAATATTGACAAGTGCATTGATGACCATCCATAGAGATAGCGTTTGAATCAATCTTGAATTGCTTATCACGAGGATATTTTGATTATACTCTCATTTTGGTGCGAACTGGAGATACGCTTGATTTTGGTGCGAGTACAGTGGATTAGCTCAACACCTAATAAGGTGGTAGATCTCTTCCTATCCTCGGTACGCCTTTATCCTTTTGTTGTTTTTAGCACATCGCGACGTAATTTGGTATCATAGCCATTATTTTATTCGGCTTTTCATACGTCCTGACGTCAGATAGAGTAATGATTTCATGAATCGCAAGCTCCCAACTGGACAGAGCTTCCCACAAGTTATAAACCTAAACTACTTTAAATTAAATTAAGAAAAAAACAAGAACTCCAATCCAGCAGAAACAAATAATACAGTACAGGAATCCAAGGCCAGATTCTTGCAAAATTATTCATGCATGTGCAACAATGTTGCACGATCCCAGACGTTTGTAGTATAATGACGGACAGTACAAATGGAAAATGATGTTTAGATCGCTATGGAGGTTGATGTTGGTCGTTATATTTAGAATTGTGCTTGTTGGCAAGTGATCATTCCCTTATGTTATGGCACCTTTGAATTGGGTGTTCATGGACTAACCTTTGAATTGAGTGTTCATGGCTAACTCATCTTTCCGCTTAACTTTATCGAGTGTAGTTGCATGCTAAATCATGGTACTAAAATTTCAGTTCTCCCAAAAACATGTCTAAACATGGTTAATAACATTCAATTATGTATTCATTGCAAACAGCTCTTAATACAACTGCAGGATCATGGACATCTGCTAGTTTCAGCCCCCGACAATGCACTCTCCTGTGATCAATCCACGACTTACTTGACACAAACTTGATATTAAATACTTAAACAAAAACGAGAACTTAACATCAAACACTCCACGATGATTTCATAGTCTTGTATTGTTTGCTGCGATTACGTCTCATCTGAGCTTACGAGTGATTATAGCATGGTGCTGTGGATCAGGACCTTCTGGACTAACATGTTTGGGCCCGTAATGACCCTCGACTGTCTCGAACTCATCACCTGCCATTGTCTTAGGCGACTCGACATGGACCCTCAACCTTCTGAATTTGCGGACGAGAGTGTGAGCTTCGGAGCTGGCCCAGAAAAGGGCTATCAGCATCAGGCACAGATATAATCCCAACCTGGCCATCGATCTTCTGATCAGATTACAATGTATGGCTCTGCTTGGGAGAGGACTGCAATCACTTGGTATTTATAGTCCTAACATACCCTCTAAACCCCCCTCCCCCCCCTCTCTCTCTCTATATATATATCTGTTAAAAAAAATGAATCGAAGTGGCGAAACAAAGAACTTCCCACAATCCACCATTCTGATAGGAACTCACGAAACGCTTTTGCAAATTTATAAGGTTAAACACATTCCCCGCTAGTGGAGTCTTGAATAAGTGATGCCAAATCAACTCCCTTCCTTGGGATCTTGACTAATGACCCACTTAGCAATATTTGCAACTTGTCAATATATATAAGGGATAAGTGCGTTGAAAGTTCTAAAATTTTTCAAGAAAGTACAATTGAGTCTTAAAACTTTATAAAAAGCATAATAGAGTTATAGAACTTGTCAAATTAGTGCAATCAAGTAATTTCATTTACTCTGTCCAATTTGAATATGTTGACAAGTGCAGAATGGAACTTTCTCTTGATAATCTTTCAAGTCTAGGTATCGGGTTACTACTATGCACTCCCAACAAAGGGAATCTTGCACCATCGCGGTTTCCAAGCAGGTTTCATGGTTTGCTTTGGTGAAAAAAATACCAATAATGATGATGGGCATCGTAGTGTAGCAACGAGATCCCAATGGTACCCTTCTAGGTTTAGTCCAAAGAAAAAGACTAGGGATTAAGGTGGGGTATTGAAAATTAAAGTTGAGACTTATTGGTGTGGAAAGACATGAATTAAGATGGTGCAAGCCTAACACTAAGCTAACATGTGAGGATGAGATTGTTATTGTGTTAGAAAAGTCCCATATTGAAGAATTGGTGTTGTGTGAAACAGTTAATATATTCTAATTGGTCATTAACTTATTAACTTAAGATTTTGAGTGAATGGGAGTCTAACCGAATAAGTTAACTAGCTTGGAGTTGAGTCTCTTTTGGCAATCTTCTAGGTAAAGGTATTGGGTTTTTGTTGCACACTCCGAACATAAAACATATTGGGTGTATAGTATGAGTCAAATACTTTCGTTTTTGAAAAGTCACCAAGAGCTCCATTTCAAACTATTGAACTATTTAGGGAACCTATCTTCAAACTCAAGCCGTTGAAGCCGTTATTACTTCTTTGGAAATCTACCTTGTTATTATCTCTTTATTCTTCTCCTATCCGTTTTGGTAGATTTCTATGGGTCGTGAGTGGTTAAAAGAGTGTTGAATGATGTTGGGAAGTATTCAACGAGAAAATATGTAAGATAATTTTCAATCTCGGCGAGGTTGAGAACCCCACTGCTGAGGATAGAAAAGCGAGACTTGATAATCTAGGTTTCTCTTAGCCGAATCACCGCACTGGAATGCAACTCCAGCAATACAGCACGCTCTTGATCACTTAAGAAACCTAGCAATCCACCTAAAGAGATAAAGAGAAAACAAAGACGGGATAACGAGGGAATGAGACGGCGTCTTTGAGAATACGCACTATACCATGAAACTTTCTTTCTACAAATTGAATACTTTAGCCCAGCATCGTTGCGTTCTACACTGAAAAAGGCAATGGGACTGTCTTCTTTACTCAGAATGGCACCAATGACAACATTAGCAGCATCACATTTAACCTCAAAGATCGACAGTGCTAAAACTGCAGCTTTGATGATTTTTTTAAGAGTTCAAAACTCTTTTGCGCCTTTTGGTTTCCTTGAAACTTCTCTCCTCTTCAATAATCGGTGAAGCAATGAAACTGATATTCTTTATCAATCTCCTGTAGAAAGAAGCGAAGCCACAAAATCTTCGAATCTTATGAAGTGTTCGCAGCATTGTCCGTGAAGTGATAGGTTCGATCTTGCTAGGATGCATCGCTATTCCTTTACTACACAGCACGTATCCAGGGAAAAACACCTTGTCCATTAAGAAGTGACATTTCTTGAGATTAACAGATAACTTTTGGTCTCTCAATGCTTGGATTAATTATTGCAGATGTGTCAAGTGTTCTTGAAGATACTTGAAGCATTTGCAAGGCCAAATGGGATAATAGTCTACTTACATTTTCTGTCACGAGTCAAGAAAGTAGCCTTAACCTTATCTTCAAGACTCATTTGAATTTGATGGCATCTTCTTCTCAAGTCTATCTTCGGAAAGACACATGCTTCACGTAGTTGATCAAGCAAACCACCCAAACTTGGAATTGAAAAACGATATTGACTGTTACTACCTCTATGCCACCATCCATCTTAGGGACAAGTACGCTGGCACTTCACTGAAACTAACACTTTCTTTAACCAACCCTTTCTCCATAAGGACTTTCACTTGGCGTTGGAATTCTTCATGCTCCTTAGTGCTCGTGCAATAAGCATTTTTTTTTTTTTTTGGCGTTTGTGGGGCAATTGTTCCAGACGCAAAGTCTATGCAATGTTGAATATCACAAATGAAGGAAGAAAGAACTACTCAAGTGCCAAAACTTGGCACAAAGAGACACTTAGTGCCAAAACTTATGAAATGTATATTTAAGTCACTTTTTTTGAAAATTGGATCAGTTCAGTGCCAATTCCGGTGAGCCCTTCTGGGAATCTTACTTGGTAATTTTTTAATAATTTTTATCATCTACGTGGCTCACCGAAGATCCACCTTAGTTTACTCTCACCCAAAACGATGTTGTTTTTGCCTTAAGTTTAATTTTTAATATAAATATTAAGTAAATAATATTTTAAATTTTTTTTTTTCAAAGCAGCAACAGCATAGGTGAAGGGGGCTTTCCTGCCTATGACCACCGCCCCATTGCTAGTAGGGTAGTGATAATGGACAATGGGGCGGTGGCAATGGATGCTAAGGGTCGTTGGCACCTGGGTGGGGGCCAATGATCCTTGCCAACCAGTGGTGAGGGCTAGCATGCTCTTACCAAACGTTGGGAGAGGGCAATGACCCTCACCTAGATTTGGGCAAGGGTTGCTCACCTTCACGTTGGCCCAAGTGATGGTTGTCGACCCTCACCCAAATCTGAGAGAGGATTGCCACCCTCTTCCAACATTTGGCAAAGGTTGTCAAGCCCCACCCAAGTGCTAGCGACCCTTGTTGTCCATTGTTGTTGCCCTACCAATGATGGCGCAACGGCCACAAATGGGGAAGCCTCCTCCCGCTTGTGCTGCTATCGATTCCTCTTCCTACTTCTTTTTTTTTTAAATTTCGTTTTTAATTTTATTTAATTAATATTTATATTAAAAATTCAACTTCAGCCAAAATGGCGTCATTTTTTACTGATCTAGCCATGTCCGCACCCAAAAAGGCATTGTTTTGAACTCACGTCATTGGAAAAATGCCACGTCAACATTTTAGCTGGATTTTCTCATCGTTAGTACTTAATCGATCCATTTTACTTTGATTTTTATATTTAAGTGTACATTTCCTAAATTGATGTTTAGGCCAAAAATTTATCGGGAAGCTCGAAAATTATTTAAAAATGATTTTTAGGCCAAAAATTTAAAAACTAAGACGTTCCCGTTTCCAATTTTTGGACCAAGGGAATTTTGGGAAGAATACATAAAAAATGGTGGGAAAATACCATTTTGCCTTCCCCACATTTAAGAGCAAAATGACAAATGTTTTTGGGGAAATGTTGATAAAGTGAGGGTAGTGGGTGGGCAGTCTTCTCCCCCTTAGTCGTTGCCTCCCTCTAACATCTCTCTTATTTCTCTCTCCCCATTGGTCGGCTTCTTCTTCTTCTTCTTCTTCTATTTCATTCCTTCTGGCTGTTGACAGTCTGTTGCTGTTGCACTTTCTTGCTGTCTCCACCCCGGTTGACGGTCGTCACCGCCATTCTAACTACACACCAACCGCTAGCAAGCCACATCTGTCCGCTGGTCGCAAGCCGAACCACCCGCTCTACCTTTGCCTTCCTATTTATTTCTCCTGATTTGCATCGGATCTGGTCGCTAGCCAGCCACTAGCCACCTCAGCCTCCACTAGCTTGCGGGAAACATTGCACGTTACCGGGACCACCGCCACTCACCAACCTATTTCCCCTCTTCCCCGATTTTGCCACTTGAGCCCCTAATGGACGAAGGAAATCAGCTATCCTCCTCATCGCCTAGCTTGGTCGCTTGTAGCCACCCCCCACCGCCGTTTGACCTCCCTAGTGCCACTACTGAACTACCCAAGTCACCCCAGCCACTAGAGCTACCGCCTTATGCCTCAATTCCTCATGGCTCCTCCTTGGCCAAACCTCCATGGTCAAGATCGGTTCCTGCAACAAATTGCCTTGACGCACCATCACAATTGTGTGTTCGCCTTGCTACCACTGTCATGCCCATGTCATCGAAATCAACGTCAGGTGAGTTTACATTATAATCCCTTAATTAATCCATTAAACTTGCTTAGGGTTAGTTTAGATTATAGTTAATCTTGATTAGCGGTTTAGTTAGGATTAACTATGGTTGAACTTTGGTTAGATAAAGTAATCATGGTTAATAGGCGGTTAGTTTAATTAACTTTAGTTAGATAAAGTAACCATGGTTGATAGATGGTTGTTGATTAACTATAGTTAGTTAAAGTAATCATGGTTGATGGATGGTTAGGTTAACTAACTATGGTTAGTTAATTAACCATGGTTGTTATATAGTTAAGTTCAGTTAACCATGGTCAAGGTTAATTAATTTCATTAATCCCGATTAATTAATTATATTTTAGGTTAATTAATTATAATTAAAGTGATAAGTCATCATGATAAGCTGTCGGATGGAGTGATAAGCTATCGCAATAGGCAATTGGAAAATGTGATAAGCTATTGTCAAAAAGACGGTAAGCTATTAGGGAATTAAGTGATGAGCTATCATCAAAGGGGTGATAAACTATCAAAAGTTTGATGATGAACTATCACCAAAGAGTTGATAGGCTATCGAGAATTTGAGGATAAGTTATTGCCTACTTGGCAACAACCTATCGGGAAGTAATTGATAGACTATCACCATGGGGTGATAAGTGCTGCTTTTTATGTGAATTTAGCTTGAGTTTTATGAGTTATTCCTGCATGTACCATGTTGTTTGATGCCTACTTTACCTTGAAAAACGTTTGCCCCATGTGAGACCCAAAATGATAATTTTTATAAGGGTTTTTATGGACATATAAAGGGAAAACCTTGAGATGTTGGGTCTATATGTCAAGTTTTGTAATTTAAATGAGGTTGGTATATTTAAAAAGTAAAGCACGCAAAGTTTGACAGGTTTTCGATAATTATGTGACAACGTACGAATATTTTCCTACGTTTTTATGTGAAAAATATACAGTTGTTTATTATGTTGAGCATGTGCCACGTTTGCATTGGTTAATGCATGGAAAAGAATTGAAATTAAATGATGTAGTGTGCTCATGTGGTCACATAAAGAAACCCGTCACCCCAGCAGGAGTTTGGGAGACGGAGTTCGATTGATCAAAATACTCAATAGGAGTCCGGATGTAGGTCACAATAGAGATCAGACCTATGCTCCTTTGGGGTGCCATTTGGGCAGGAGTTCCAAACGTAGCCGTGCTTGACAAGATGAGACAATGACTGGCTTAGTTGGAAGACACCGCCAGGAGTTCGATTGTAGCCCTAATATAGGCATAATAATCAGAATATTTATGAATGCAAGGTGCATGGAAAATATATAATTATGTATTATAATTATGTATGTACCTATTTGCACTAATTATGGCACGCATGAGTTTATACTGTGCAGGGTATGGTTATGACAAAGGTTGCCTACAAGTCGATTCGACTACTAGTTGGTTATTGTGAATGCTTATTTGCATTAATTATGGCACTTGTGAGTTTATACCATGCAAGGTATATGCAGTGACAAGGTAAGATACTTGCGAGTCAAATCAACTGATGAATGATGGTTGTGAGGTTTGTTATGGGGTTTAATGGTCAAATTACGTTTATAGTTAAGGCAAAGTGGGGTTCGCTTTGCTATTAATTTGCCATTGATGTGTGGTTGCATGTTTTGGAGCCTTGAGGTGAGTTGATATCTTAACTGAGGCTTAAGACTATAACCCACTGAGATTTATATCTCATTTGTTGTTGTTAACTAGTTTTCAAGTTCGTAATTATGGCATCCCTATCGCCATGGATTTGGTAATGACAGAGCATGTAGTTAAGGGTAGTAGGATCGTGTGCTTAATGGTTAATGGAAGTAGATTAACCCTACTTAGTCTCTTTGAATGACTATCGATGAAGTCGCCTAACTGATGGGCTTGTGTATAAACTTCCTAGGATTAATCAATACAAAAATAAAAATGACATTGCTGCTACTATTAGTGGTCTTACTGTTAGTGGTCTTTCTAATATCCCTATTGTTTATTGACTGGGTGCTGTTGATATTCTTCTGCATGTGTATAGCTGAAAGATAAAAAGAATGGTCGATGACACGTCTTGAAATGCCGCATTCATTTGACCAAAATGAGAATGGGTTGTTGCGTGCTCAAGGGTTGGGGCATGACAACTGATGCACAATCAACATGTTTCTCCTCACATGCCTTTACGAATCCAAAAATGGATGTTAAAATGCTTTCTTCCTTTGTCTACTTGGGGCGACAATCAATCGTTGATGGAGTGAGACTAGTCATTTACAGCATCATTCTCATAGGAATGAATAATTCTATGTCCATTGGGATAGCTTGATGGGCCACGGTTGTCCAAGTAGCATGTGACGTGCATCCATTGAAATTACATGACACCATACTTTGCCTAGAAATTTATTTCCAATAGAAAATTGGACTAAACTGCGATTGGAGACTTTAACTTCGTTTCCCTTGGCTACGGAAACTTGTAAGGGTATTTAGGATGATCTTTCATCAACTTCAATCTTTCATCAACTTCAACTTTTCTGCCATTCATGCTGCTACAATATTCTTGCAGATTCCTCTGTCAATAATAGCATCACACACTTTGTCATGTGACGTGCACTTTGTGTGAAAAACGTTGTGGTGTAGCCATCCTTACCTATCCATGGCGGCAACAGTGATTAGGGTTCGCGAATGATCAAGAAAGTGTCTTGTTCTTGGAGTGGCTGTTCATGGTGGTCGAAGGGAGACCTAGATTATTCTAATCTCTTCCTATTCTCAGTACTCCTTTATCCATTTGTTCATTTAGCATATCTTAACACAATTCAATATCATGGCTATTATCTTATTCGGCTTTTCATACGTCCCGACATGACATAGAATGATAATTTCATGAAGAAACCAAATCGCAAGCTCCCAATAAGTCAAAGCTTCACAAAAGTTGTAAACCTAAACTACTTCAAATCAAAGAAACAAGAACTACTTCAATCTGGCAGAAACAAATAATACGGCACAAATATATTCGGAATCCATGTCTAGATTCTTGTGAAATTATACATGTGCGTGCAACAAAGTTGCACAATCCCAGACGTTTGTAGTGTAATGTGGGAAAGTACGAATGGAAAATAATGTATAGATCACTATGGAGGTTGATGTTGGTCGCTATAATTAGAATTGTGATTGTTGGCAAGTGATCATGTGATGGCATCTTGAATTGAGTGTTCATGGAATAACTCATCTCTCCGCTTAACATTACCGAGTGTCATTACACGCTAAATCAGGGTATTAAAATTTCAATACTCCCAAAAACAGGCCTAAACATGGTTAATGACATTTATTGCAAGCACTCCAAGTACAACTGCAGCATCATGGACATCCACTAGTTTCACCCCAACGATGCAGTCCCTTTGATCAATCCACGCCTTACTTGACATAAAGTTGATACTAAATACTTAAATGAAAACGATAATTTAAAATCAAACACTTCATGATGACTGCATAGTCCTATATCATTTGCTGCGCTTACGTCTTATCCAAGCTTCCGAGAAATTATAGCATGGTGCTGCGGATCAGGACCTCCCGGACTAACATGTTGAGGACCAACTGCCTTGAACTCATCAGGAACCATTGTCTTAGCCGACTCAACAAGGACCATTGACCTTCCGAATTCGCGGGCAGGAGTGCAAGCCTCGGAGCCAGTCTGGGCAAGGGCTATCAGCACGAGACACAGATAAAATCCCAACCTTGCCATCGATTTTCTGATCAGATTACACTGTGGTTTTTGCTTGGGAGAGGACCACAATCGCATGGTATTTATAGCCCTCACATACCCTCTAGTTTTTCCTCTCTCTCGATTTAAAAAAATGAATCGAAGTGGCGAAACAGACAACTTCCCACGATCTACCAGTGCCTTACCATGCTTCATGAGTAATTACAAATGGCTTTCTCGTCCTTTTGTATGGTTGGATTGAGGGAAATTCAGTCTTGGCTTCTTCCTCAGTACCGTCGGTCCATTCAACTTTTTACTCTGATTTGCTCGACAATCTTTCAGATCCAGGTGTTGTCGCTATTCAACTCTGCTTTTGAGGCTTCCAATCCTGGCCTTCTCTTGTTGGATTCACGTCCTCACCGTGTCCTTTCTTCCGCGTTTGGCACGCAAGACAACCCGTCCCTTTCTTGCATATTGACAAATGATCCACGCAGCAATCTCTGCAACTTGATGAGATGTAATATAGAAGGGATGAGTATATTAAAGGTACTAAAACTTTTCACAAAAGTACAATTGAATATTAAAACTTATAAAAAATATAATAAAGTTCTAAAACTTATTGAATTGGTGCAATCGAGTTTTTTCATTAACTCTATCCGACTTGGGTAACAGAAAATATTGACCTGACCTTTTTTAATATATTCTTTCTCCTACATGGGATTGACGTGGTTAAAATATGGAGGATAAGGTTAAAACAATGTCCTTATGATCTAAATATAAATTTTTAGTTATATAATGTTTAAATTAGACTAAAAAAATAAGAAAATTTAAAAATAAAATGAAAAGTAGGCAATGGTTGGCGGCAACCATTGCTCAATCTAGGGAAGGGCGGACAACCCTCGTTGACCACTAGTTGGCCATCCCCCACCATAGCCCTTTCAGGCAAGGCGATAGTGGGGTGGTGGTGGTAAGGCCCATCAGACTGGTTTTGCCTTCTTCCTTTTTGAAAAAGAAAATTAAATTTGGCTTATTTTCTATTTTGATTTAAACAAAATTTGTATTAAAATTAGATTTGAATCAAAACCGTATTTTTTTAGAATTATATTTCAAGTTTTAGCGACATCATTGCCACGTAAGAGAAAGAAATTATTAAAAAAAGCCACGTCAATGTTTTCTATTACCCAAGTTAGATGGAAATAACAGAAAATTTTGATTACACCAATTTGACAAGTCTTAGAATTTGATTACAATTTTTTGTAAATTTTAAGACTTAATTACACTTTCATTATAATTTTTTTGAACTTCCAAAATACTTATTCCTAATATATATTTTACAATATGGTAAACTTAAGCTATCACAACCAGTTGTTGCAAACTCCATCTAAGTTTTGACATTGACCACGGGATCTCAAGTTTGATGATTCACTTTGTTCGCCTTCAATAATTTTGAAAAAGTATTAGGCCTGCACATTTCATTCTGTCATTCTTCTTCTATGGCGTTCGCATCAGGAGGTATTGAGATATGAAGCTTAGGGCACTCTTTATTAGCTTAAATCTTTGGAACTACTTATCGTGCGTGCCCACCACAAGGAAAGCAAGGTCATTCATGCTCTTCTTCCGTACATTTCCAGAACCACGTGTAATTGCACCCGATATCATGGAGAACTCTCGACAGCAATTCTGGACCTTTTAGTTTCTGTTGGTCTCTGCATAGAGGTGGTCGATGAGATAAATGAAGATAAAGAAGATAACATTTGCGACCTCAAGACTAATAACATTTGTGACCTTAAGGTGGTCGACCTTAAGACAAATCCAAAGTTTCATATTAACACTGCCTTGGCTTTCCCGCTATTAAGAAAACACTAGGCCGAGATGCAGAGGTGTCTTTTATAATGACCTCCAGTAGAAAACCAGGTCATCTCAAGTGAATGGAAATAACATGCGGAGATAGAACAATTATGAATTTTAAGTTTGAGAAGTTGGTCCCGCATTTGAAACATCAAACTTGACGGCATCTCATGAACACAAAGGAGAAGAAAACTATAGTCTTGATTCAGCAAGGCACCCGGAATGCCCTCAGGATTTCATCCCAAACCGAAAGGACACAAATATAGACTGTACCTGAATATATGCAGGAAGCCAGTATGCTTCTACAATCAGAAGTCTTGAGAAACAAGCGTGCGCATACTTTCCTCATTCATCGTTGCACCCAAGTTCAGAAGAATGTCTGAGCAAGTAGGCATTTCCCATGTTTGTAAAGGCACGTGTATCCATGATCTCCTGTGATTCTGTTTGGGTGTGACTCATGCGTGCTCGTGTATGTTGTGTGTTTGAGAGAGAGGGAGAGAGAGAGGCAGGGTAGATACCTCTTCTGATTTAACTTCAAGTGTGAATATCCTTGGAGATGAGCCGAGATGCAAACTACTGCACCCTACAGATGTTTTATCTGATGGAGGAGTTGCAAAGAAATGCCAAAGGGGAAAAGAAATATATCATGGACAACTCAAAGAACATCCTGTGGAATCATTGTTAACCAGAAGGATATCTGTTCTTTGTAGATGGATGATTAAGCGTTAACAGATTGTTGTTTAACAATTGCTTGAACAAGCAGGAAACAAGCAGTTCTTTAGCTTCTTCCTGCTTCTTCTTTAGCATATTGCAGATCTACAAGACGATTCCCTCAGGTAACCAATGTATTACTAGCAGAAGGATCGCAAAGATGGTAAAATAGACAAGAGGCAACAGTTCAATGCCCTTCTCTGCAGTATCCTCAGTCCATGTTTGAATGGCCTTCTGAAAACCCAATTGCTCATGACAGACCTTTAATTATATAAAATAGCTATAAAGTACTATAGATTAATCCTTAAGGATAATTAGGTCAGACTGTAGAAGAAATTGCAATTTCCATATTAGGGAGGTTCACTTCATCAATTAATTTCCAGTTGTAAATGGAGATGCTTAATGTCAATGAAACCATAACCAAATCATTGGAAGTGAAGTCCAGTAGTGAAACGTACAAATTCAAGAAGCTCAGACTATAGTGCACCATATCCATATCTAACTGATCACCAAAGCCAAGCAACTCATTTCTGGTGAAAATCATTTAGCTGCAATTCAATTACATCTTCAAGTTCCTTTGTATAAGCTTCAGCCTTTTTTACATGTTCATCAGTTTCCATGACCAATGGACTTCCAACTTTGGTGGGCCTTGCCTTGGGAGAAATCTTAAGTTCAAATTTAGGATGGTCACCAGACACTATGTTGGATTTGCTTTGTTCACTGTTCTCATGATTGCAAAGCTGATAGGTATGATCTAAGAAACCAGCAAGGAACGAGTTTTGACTCTGTTGAAGTAGAAAAACTTCAAAAGGTTCTGTCCATTTGCCTCTTCTGTGACAACAGCCTTGGAGGATTCTCTGAAACTTCTGTAGTGTCAAGGGTAAGAACATTACTTCGACGAACAAAACCCAGTCACAGGAGCGAGGGTAGTGGAGTTATTAGCATTCTTCACCTTTTTTCAATTGGAGACTCAGAGGCCCATTCCAGTGCACTAAATGACATCAAATTGGCAACTGACCCTGCAAAATAGACACTCACGACTTCTAATGCATTACAGAATAGCATCCCCATAAGTATAGTAGAGCAAACGACTGAAAGGAACATTATATGATTTCCGCTTTAAGGATGAATTGAGAAGAGACTTGTTTTCCGTGCTTTTGCTACCATGAGCTAATGCATGTGCTGCATCACCTCACATAGCCGTAATTTGCTTAGAGTCTCTCTTGGAACTGATTTCCTCTGTAGGAATAGAAACAACTTGATCTTCTGTGATTGTTGTGGCCCTGCACATATTGACATCTTGATCTCTAAAAGTATCTATTGTTTCAAATACCAGGACATCAAGTTAGGATGCAGCTTAGACCTTATCATTCTTAAGCTAGAAAGATGAAAAGTGCAACCACCCAATCTGACGAGGGCGGAGAGTGGTCATCAAGGCCAGAGAGGGCCGAGACAAGGAATGGCTCCTGGCAAGTTTTTAGGATGGCGAAGCGGACAAGACTGAACCGAACTATACACCAAATAGGGGAGAGCGATTTTGGAATATATATGTGAAAACTGAAATTAACTCAATAAAACACTTTTTGACGTAGCAGCAAGCTTTGCTTTGGAACTCCAAAATTAAGTGAGCTCAGGCTAGAGCACTACTAGGATGGGTGACCTCTTGGGAAAGTGCCTACTTGTACTCCAAAAGATAAAATCGTGAGACTCGGTATGGGACAAGTCAAAGCAGACATTACCTCTATGAGATAATCTAGAGATGTCACAAAAAGCCCTCTTGGCAGAATCAAGAGAATAACTGTTCTTCACATTGACATTTCTGACCCTTAGATCCTTAAAAGATTCCTTGCTAAATTAATGACTTTAGGATTCATGCATTTCTCATCAATCAGTGCTAACAACTATTTTAACCTACCCATCTTGCATAGAGGACTGCAAAAGTTTAGTGCAAGCAAAGTAAACATGTGCAAAATAATGCCGTGTCAAAGGTCTATATGTTGGAAATTTCCTATGATATAGGCTTATATTAATTAATTAATTTTCTATTTTAAATAATAGGATTAACGGATATTCCAATATATGTTAAACCCTTTTATGATTTTTTTCAATTGAATTTTGACATCTATTAATAACGAACCTAGTTGAATAGCAATATCACGCCCTAACCCTCGGGAACGCGACAACCTCTTACTCAAGCGGTCATTTGAATGCGATATCTTAGGACGCATCGCCAAACATCATTTTTATCTTTTAGTTAAACGCATGAGAAAGTGAATCACAACCACCAGTCAATTACAATAGTAGGGATAGAAGGAAAACCCAATCAAAAACACATTCAAAAGTGTCACTTTATTTATTTATTAATTAACTCTATGAAGTTTACAAGTATAAGTCCTTACAACGGACATCTCCTTATCGAGCCAACGAAACCAACAAAGCTAGGATTAATCTATTTCCTTCAAATACGGCCACGAGTGGCAACACGTGTTGATTCTCCATACTATGGACTTGAAAGTGGTTAAATAGTAACAAGTGAGATAACATCTCACTAAGTTATAATTCTAAGCCTTAGTTGCGAAACTCACTCGCTTTAGGTGCAGTCTAATCATGCAACCTATTATCAATGGAAAATCAATTACAAAATGACCACTAGTTTGCCTTATCTATAACATGTAAAGAAACCTCAACCATTGCATAAATCATCAGCCGTCATATGCAATCATAGGCAATCTCATCTTGCCTTGGCATACATTCCCTAGATTATATAATAAAACTCATGCCATAACAACTTCAATAAGCAGTTCACATAATCAAAATACACACCAAACTTTTCCATGCATCAATATCCACACGTGTTCAAATTATTACAGCCTCTCAAGCCATGGCACAATCTTATGGTTGATGGTCTACTAGTTCAAAAACCAAGTATCGTCCCCCCGGTGGACATGACTACGTCACGAGCCTCCCCCCAAATGGTATTTCCAAAGGAGCATTGGTCTAGCCTTTACCACAACTCAACGTTTGACCACTGTTAGACAACTGATAAAAATTGGGTGACCTCATTGGCCACGGCATAACCCAAAGGTTGGTGGTCTTCTAGTAGCACCAAATATCCTCTTTATGTGACCATGCAACACAATCATCATTCGTATCATTTTTTTCTTTCCACTATCACTAATACAACCATAGTTTGTGCTCACGTAACATGCTATTGCAATTATCACACATATAATGCAATGCAATTATTAACAATGGTCACTTCAACTTGCATAATTCAATAGTTCCATATACAACCATCAAACAAAGATTCAAGTCATAATCTAGCAACCAGTCCCAACAAATTAACATCACAATATTCATATGATACCCAAGATAGTGATCACCATTAACTATCTCCGTAATAATCAACAATTACCAATAACTTGTCAACAAGTATTTACTTCAATAAACGATCGCGTACCTCAATTATTTACTCACAGCCAATTATTCCCATAAATAATTTACAGAACCAAATAATTATAAACTTCCATGATTCCCATAGCACATATTAACATTCAAGAAAATACTTTAGTTAATTATCCCAATAAATAACTAACTCTCAAAAAATAATCATAGTTATTCACCATTTTCATAAATACTTACTTAACAATAAGTAATTTATTTTCATAAAATACTTCCATAAATATTTAAAGGCCATATATATAATCATATATATAACTGTCGACCTTTAATAAATAAGCAATAATTAAATAAGTATAAATATTGCTCAATTTAATTAATTATCAAAAAATAATTAATTATCCATAAATAAATAATAATTCGAATTAATTAATATAATAATTAATTAATTAATTTCCAAAAAATAATAATGTTCATAAAATAAATTAATTAATTATTCCCATAAATAATTAATCATAATTAGCTAATAGTAATCATTCATTAACCAAATTAATTAACCACAAACAAGATTAGTATATTAAAATAATTCTAATTAGCCATAATCCAATTTAATTGGAAATAAATATACTTAAGCTACTATTTGCTTATCTTAATCCCACTTAGGGTATATAAAACACACTTAAACATAAAAAATCATCATTAGCCACTAAACACACTTATAACTAATTAAAGTACCCCTAATGCAATATTATCCCCTAATTAAGGGATTAGGAAAATAACTCACTCATTTACGGTTTTGATGACACAAATGCAATGATAGCAACGAGAGGAATGCTCGAGTACCTCCGGCGCATCGAGGCAAGGCAACATAGGAATCGGATCTTAGTCGATAGTGGTTGTCCACTATTAGAGGTCAAGAACAAGAGAGAAACAGCGGCTGAGGTAACATGAGGCTAGTTGGTGGGTAGTCCAGCAATTTCGGATGGTGGCCAACAACTCCGGTGACTAGGTAAGATGATAAGGTCAGTTGAACGATGGTGACGTTTGGTTGAGTAAGGTCATGACGTGGTAGCACAGACTAGAATAGAGGAAGGGAACGACTAAGCTAGATAGTTAAGCGACGATACTAGGGCAGAGGCCATTGGTTCGAGCGATTGAGTTGGCTAGTGACTAGTCGACAAGACTAGGTCTGACGCAAAATAGGGAAAGGAAAGAAAAATAAAGGGAGGAAGATCAGCGTGAGGTGGTGGTTTGGCCAGGGTTTAAGGAGGGTCGCAGCGGCTTGGCAATGACAAGAGGTGGCTCTAGCTAGGTGAAAGATGGTGAGGTGGCGATGGTTGAGCCAAGAAAGGCAGCCAACTAGATCTGATTTGGCTGGGATAAAGCCAAAGGAGAGAAAAACATAAGGCGACTAGTTCGGGTGAGATTAGTAGACAGCAAACAACTAGCAATCTGGCGGCAAGCTAGCAAGATGATTGAGGCTGGTCAATGGTGGAGTCAGTTGCCGATCAAGTCAAAAAAGAGGCAAAGCAATAGTGGCAATCATCAGTTGCAGGGAAATGAAGAAGAAGAATAGAGGAAAGAAGATGAAGATGGAGATGTGCGGGAAAAGAGAAGAGAGGGGAGAAGAAAAGTCAAAGAAAGAGGGCTGATGGGATAGGTTGCAAGAGGGAAAACGTGGAGAAAAGGGGGCCAGGAAAATGGAAAAGAGAGGAGGAGAGAGAAAGAAGAGAGGGAGAACTTAGACTTTTAGAATGGGTATTTTGGACATTTTGCCCCTGAAATACAAATTCCCAAATTAACGAGCTTGGGTGGTGCAATGAGGCGACATCCAATAATTTAATCGTGAAGTCCTTGAAAATTCGATACTTGAAATTGGATTGAAATTCAAGGTTAAATTCAATCAAATGCGATTTTAGCACAGTCTAAACTATTGGACGAAGTTTAGGGGTTTTCGCATGTTTGACTCGTAGTTGATAGCTTTTCAATCCACATTTATACCACTTCAAATTATGCGACCCTCAGTTATCATGTAATTGTGAGAGTTCCATTGCTCACATTGAGTACAAAACCAAAAAGGAAATCGGTTTAACACTATTTGCAATTAGTATCATAATTGTGCAGAATCACTCACAATCCAACCACGTACTTCTATCGAATCGATTTATTTCCGTTCACTAACTGGCTCATAACAACGTAGTATCGTTCCTCTTTGATCCTTATGGTCAACTAGTATATTCCTAATTAAATTCACTAGTCATATGCGTATTAATCTTTAATTGTCTTTTCGAATAAATCAATTAACTCATGATTGGCTAGCTCAGAGTAAATGTGACAAATAACACATTGATAAAATAACCATTTCATATATCCCTCCTTCAGGACGTCACAACTTTTCCTTCCTTAAAGAAATTTTGTCCTCAAAATTTGCAGAACTCCTGGTATCCTTAAACATATGAGGTATTGACGCCTTGTTGCATCCTTACTGCCCCAGGTCGTTCCTTCTGTACCCTGATATTACCAAATCACTTCCAATTCCTTTTTGGTTCGTATAGACTAAGCATTTCTTGATTTTGCAAAAGCAACTTTGTTGTCACCTCTAGGTTTTGAACTCCCAGTTGGACTTGTAGAGCCTTACCCCATATATCACCAGGGCGAGATATTGTTAGTGTCCATTGATGGGTTCTTTTTCCATTTAAAACCAAAGTCCCTATTTGCTCCAAAATCTCGAAAGGTTAAAAAATTTCTAGTGTCCAAATCAAGATGTCCCTCTCATCGGCAACACCTTAAGGGAAACACAATATTGAACTTGAAATCCAAATGCCCTAATCTTTTGTTCGTATCATTTTTCTAGTGGCAATGCGTTGTTCTTAGCCTGTCTCTGATAATCTTAATAGCATCCACTAGCTGCCAAACAATCTTTGGACCAAAAATCATCCTATCTCTTACCCCATTCCAAAAGACTAGAATTTACAAACTTGAATGTACTTTTACCACACCATTATGATAACAATCTTCTTGTTGAAATGCTCAAATCTTGCTTGGTGCATAGCTTAGCTCATTCCTACCTCATTTGACATCTTAGAAGCCTGCTAGGAGTCGCTCTTTACTTAAGCCCTCTAGCCCTAGCAATCAATCCATGTTCTCGTTGGACCAAATTGTTACAAGCATCCTCGAACCATACACCTACTAGGAAGGGTCTCGTTCTGACGTGAATCAACTCATAGAGCTATTATCCACTTGGACCTACCCCATACCAAGCCTCACAGATTCATCATCATATGAGTATCTTAAAGTGCACACATTTTCTCCAGCTTGTCAATTTGTGGGTTTTTTTTTCTTAGGATCACCCATCAACCTCATAGTGACCATATCACATACAAATTGTTGTCTTTGGTATATCCTCATTTTTTAATCATCAGCCAAAGATAGCCCATCCTTTGATCTATCTTGGAAAATACCGAAACTCCTAAAATTTGTTAAACAAGTAGTCTATCCTTGGAAGTAGATACTTGTTCACGACCATCCCTTGGTTAAGCTGTCAATAGTCCATGCATAGGTGCAACAATCCATCAATTTTTCCCACAAACCAAACTAGCGCTCCCCTTAGAAATGCACTAGAACGAATAAATCATTTATCCAAAAATTCTTACATCATCACCTTTAATTCTTTTAATTCTAATAATGCCCTTTTGTAAGGTGCTTTGGAAATTGGCTCTATTATAGGGCTCAACTCAATTATGAATTCTATCTTCCTTTCTGAGGTAATCAAGTAATTTCATAGGAAAAACATTGAAATAATCTCATACTATTGTAATATATTCTATCCTTGTTTCCTCAACTAATGTATCAAATACCATCATCCAATAACCTTAGCAATCCTCATCCAATAAATGAGGTACTTTAAACGACAAATTCAAAGGAATTGAAGGTCCTCCTTGATTCTAGAAAGCTTGAAACTAACCCCACCTAATAGGTTAAACTAGATTGCCTTCCAATAGCAAGCCATTATAGCTCGTTACTTAGTGAGCCAATCCATTCCAATAATCATATCAAAATTATATATTGTCAAAATAATCAAATCCATCAATTCCTCTTGATTACTAATGACTAACTTGCAATTTGAACAACCTACCACAGACAACACTTCATCCTTTCATAAGGTTTAAAATACTAAAAACCACTTCCAACTGTTTCGATCTTAACCCCACCAACTTAACAAAGCATTCAGCTCTAAATGAGTGTATAGCTCCCAAACCAACTAATGCATAAGTAGCATAATTGCACTTGGAGGTTGTACTTGTAATCGAGGCTTGCAAATCCTTCACTTCTTTTCTAGCATTGTTGCCCGCATTCAAAACATGCTCTAATCTTAACAAGACACATAACTCTCTTATGTCATCATCGACAAAATTAATCATGCACTAATTCCCATCTCCAACCAATGGAACTCTATTAGGCGCGGCGGCGGCGGCGGCAACAATTCGAGTCTAAACTTGCTGCCCTAATTAAATACCTAAGGCTTTTAACGCCTGTAAGATTTCATCAAATCTAGTATCCTCTAATGCTCTTCCTTTAGCACTTGCCTATCCTTCAACTACCCTTCTTCTAAGGACTCTCAAATCATGATTGTTCATTTCATAGGATTCTTACAGAAACCTGCTTTCCAATTTCCCTCAAGGAATTAGAAAACATGAACAGCCCACTTAGAACAAGAGAATTAAATAAACAAGCATAAGCACTAAGTGTTTTCTTAACCAACTATCCCAAAACCCATCGCACCTTATCACTACAAGTATTGACTGAACTTTGATACCAATACTGACAAAGATGTCATGCCCTAACCTTTGAGCACGGGACAACTCCTTACTCTTGTAATTATTTGAATGCGATGTCCTAAGCGTGTCGCCAATCATTATTTTTATCTTTTAGTTAAATGCATGTGGAAGCGAATCACAATCACCTAGTCAATTAAAATAGCAAGGACCAAAACAAAACCCAACCAAAAACACATTCAAAAGTGTCACTTTATTTATTTATTGATTAACCCACAACAACTTCAATAAGCAATTCACATAATCAGAATACACATCAAATTTTTCCATACATCAACATCCACACATGTTTAGATTATTACAATCTTTCGAACAACGGTACAACCTTTTGGTTAGAGGTCTACTGGTCCAAAAACCTGGCATCATCCCCCCTGTGGGCACAGCTACATCAATGGCTTTTCCTCCAAATGGCATTCCAGAAAGAGCATTAGTCTAACCTCTACCACAACTCAGCATCTAATCACTGTCAGGCAATCGATAAAACTTGAGTGACTTCAACGATCACGGCACAACCCAAAGGTTGGCGATCTTCCGATAGCATTAGATATCCCCTTTATGTGGCCATGTAACACAACCATCAACCATATAACTTCTTCTTTTTTACCGTCGCCAATGCAACCATGGTTTGTGTTCACGTAACATGCTATTACAATTATCACACATATAATGCGATGCAACTATTAACAATAGTTATGTTAACTTGCATAATTCAACAGTTTCATATACAACTAACAAACAACAGTTTTTTCATCCTTCATCATGTTATCCTGCCTAATATCTCTGCTCCCATCTATTGCTTCGTGTTGGAAATATTGGAATTGCAAAATGAGAATGTAATTGGGTGTAGCGGCTATGAGGATAATGGTTTCAACATCAATGACGACAATGATGGCAGCATCTACAAACAAAGGCTTTGCAATAGATGATTAGGCTCTACCTATATCTTTCTTGTTGATTTCGATTGGTCTAAAATTAATCTATTCTGAATCTAAAAACATTGTTTTAAGAATTTACCTTCAATAGGCATTGACATTAGCTACATCACACTTGGAAGATTTATTGGAAGGACATTGCAGGTTCAGGGAATATTCCCATAAGCATCTCCTTGTTCAAATGAAACAAAACAAGAACAGATTTCATACACAAAACAGAAAACCTTGGTTTTTTTTTTTTTACAGTAAGATACTTTTATTAACCCAATATAAAGAAGGGGAGGATCAGGGAGAATAAAATAAAATATTTATGCAAAAGAGCAATGAAAATAAAAAAGTAATAATACATGGAATGAGATAACTTCATGAATAATGAAAGTTTATTTATTGGCTTTCGCGCATGTCAATGCCATAATCTTGTTCTTTCGAACTTTTGCCATTGGTACTTACAACTACATGCTCATCAAGCCAGCAATGCCGTGTATAAATATATTGCATGCATCCTCAAATGCAATTGCATGCACATTTTCACAAGTGTGTTAACCACAACTTTGGTTATTCTTTTTAATCATTGACCAATAGCATCCAGTCTTATGGTCTTCATCGTAAAAAATTATGACTTTCTGTTACTACCATCTTCTCATAGACCGTAGAATTTCATTGGTTCTCCTATAACTGCTCCATTGTTTCCTCATAACGTGTTGACGCAGCATCTTTCCATGTTAAAGAACATCAAGTTAGAAAGAGAGGGAGCGAGGAAAAGAAGATTTGTTTAGCTAAGCAAACTACTACTATGGCAAGCTTAGATGCAGGAACATCATCCGGAAGTGAGTACCAAGTGTTCTTGAGCTTCAGAGGACTCGACACTCGTGTTGGATTCATGGACGTCCTCTTCCATAGCTTGACTGACATTGGAATCTACATCTTCCGAGATGATGAAGAGCTCCGTGTTGGTGAAAAGGTCGATGGATCATTTTTGTGAGAGATCGACAACTCTAGGATTTACATACCCATTTTTTATTGGAACTATGCTTCAAGCCAATAGTGCCTTCACAAGCTCACACAAATCGTGGCAAATACCTTCAAATCGAAAGGTAATAAAGTGATCCTGCCAATTTTGCTTCAACATGGAACCTAACGATGTTAAGTTGAAAACCCCATTATATCGGGATGCCATACTTAATTTGGAGCGCAAGAAGAAGCTAAACAATGAATGAGTAGATGCTTGGAGAGAGGCCCTCATGAAGATTGATGCGATAAAGGCATGGGAAGTGAAGAAGAACAAAGGGTAAGCTAGCTGCTTTCAAGTTGCTTATTTCCCTAATTTTCCTAACACTTAATTTATAGATGTGAAAATTTTAGTATAATTGAGTTGGGAGTTTTATTATAGTAAGGAAAAATGTCACCAAAAACTCTAAACTATGCCATCTGTGATAATTTTACCTTGAACTTTTTTGTGTCACCAAAAACCCCAAACTTTGCTATTTGTGAAAATTTTATATTAAACTATATTACTTGTAACAATTTTACTTTGAACTTTTTTTTGGACCACCAAAAATCCTAAATTATGCTACTTATGACAAATTTACCCCAAAATTTTCTGGGCTAAAGGGCATTTTCATCATTTTATATGTTTTTCACTTGACAAGAGGAAGCCGGTGAGGAGGCCCTCATCGAGGTCGGGCAAGGGCTGCCCAAAATAGATTTGGCGAGGGCAGCCCTCACCAAATGCTGGCGAGGGTTGCCCTCACCAAATCAGGCTTAGGCGCCCCCGCTCGACGCCGGCGAGGGAGGCCCTTACTAGCAAGGCTCGGGCGACCCTCACCGACATCGGGTAAGGGCCTCCCTCGCCTTGCCCGATCCAGGCGAGGGTCGCCCATGCCGAATCTAGCGAGGGTGAGGGCGAGGGTTGCCTAAGCTAGATCCAACAAGGGCTGCCCCCAACAATGCCCTTGTCAGATCTGGCTGCCCACGCTTGGGCGGCCCTCGCACGACGACAACAAAGCTCACCCAAGCATGGGCGGCCCTCGCCGGTGTTTGGCAAGGGCAACCTCGCTAGCTTCCCTCGATCAAGAGAAAAAAAATAGAAAAAGGAAAAAAAATAGTAAAGGATGAAAATACCCTTAGTCGAATATTTATAGTCCACGCTCAAACATAAACCATAAATATTTAGACATCTATTTTTCACAAATGTTACATAATCTCAAGATTGTTAATCTCATTTTGGACCCAAGTCAAATTTCATGTCATGCCATGGTGGACGTGTTTCCAAGTGCGTGAAAAACATGCTTCTGAGTGATGTTAGTGTCCAAGTTAGACTTTTAGAAGATTTCTTTTAGATTTTTGAAGTCCCATTACTTAGCATATCATGGTATAGCTTATCCGATGCTTGAAAACATTAATTATAGTTAGGTAATCATGATTTTGCTCACTAAAATGGTTTTCCATCGTGGCAGCCACAGAGAACTAATCAAATTGGTAGTTGAGAAGGTCGTGGAAAGTTGAAGTCAAAACATAGATTGGTGACTGAACATTTAGTTGTAATCGATGATCAAGTAATAGTAGTAAGAAACTTTTAGACATCAATTCTGATGTTGTGTGACTCATTAAAATTTAAGGCATGGGAGGTATCGGTACAACAACACTCGCCAAGGTCGTCTTCAACCAACTCTCTTTTCATTTTGGGAAGTGTTGTTGTTTCCTTGACGATGTTCGAGTGAATTAATCAAGAATCAATGGCTTAGTTGACTTGCAAGAAATGTTACTATCTGAAATCAGCCATCTTACGGGAACAAGGGGCATCGACATAATTAATTATGGAACTAAGACGACTGGAGAAATACTTTGTAATAAGAAAGTCCTTATTGTACTTGATGACGTTCATAACAATGAACAAGTGGAGAAATTAGTTGGAAAGAGTACTTTATATCTAGGATCTAGAATATTGATTACAACTAGAAATAACGATATCTTACAAGTCAATAGACCAACTCCTATTTCACTAGAGGTGATGTGTCACGACCCAACCCTCGAGCACGTGACAACTCCTATTTCACTAACAGTCATTTGATTGCAACGTCTCAGGATTCATCATTGACCATTCATTATTAGATTTCGAGTTAGGCGTATACGAAAACAATTCAAACTCCATCCAATTGACAACAACAGCAGGGATAGTAGAAAAAGACATCAGCAATAGCAAATGCACCACTTTATTTATTTACTGATTAGCCCTATGAAGTTTACATGTAGAAGCCCTTACAACAAGCAATTTCCTATTACACCAACAAAAGAGAATAGTAAAGTCAGGGTTAATCTACTCTATTCAAAACATTGCAACGAACCGCACACTTGTCGGTTCTCCAGCCCACGGACCTAGAAATGGTTATATAATAACCAGTGAGATAAAATCTCAGTAAATTAATAGCCTAAGCCTCAGTTAATAGACCTACTCCCCTCAAGTGCAATCTTTCTATCATCACAAATAATAACAGTAAACCACCCATTTAGCCATTACTAAAAGCATGATTAGGCCATAACTCATATGTAGTCAATATATGCACTCATAGGCATCCTTACCTTTTCTCAACACACACAACCTACACGATACAATTTATCATATTCAACTCAATACAATGGCATATAATATAATCAAAATACATCTAACGCTTTCCTATGCACCATGTATCTATTTGTATTCCAATTATTAACATCATTGGGGAGAAATACTCCACACGCAGGTTGATATCTTCTAACATAGTTGGGTATCGCCCACCCCTTTGGGCATGGCGTCGTCTTGGACTCCATACATTCGGCATTCCAAAAAAGAGCATTGGTCCAGCCTCTACTATGACACAACTTCCGACCCTTTTGCTGGGAATTCCGATAAAACGGACTTCATCAACCACAATTCCCTCACTAGATGATGGGCTCTTATGTAACCACACAATAACATCAATCACTTATGATAATTTCATTATCTTTCTCTTATAGCCAATAAAAACGTGATTCATGCTTGCATGTAATAATTCATTGTAGACTTCAAGCACACAATGCAACAACATTCCACACATGATCACATGAACATGCTTAATAAATTAACTTTCCCAACTCACCTTTTTCAGATTTTCCTGCCCTACTTCATAAATGAAAAGGTACTCATATTACATGTCTTACGCAATAAACATAGTTCATTCAATTGTAAGAAACCACTTGTAAGAATCAAGCCTCAAGCCTCAAGCCTCAATCAATCATCAAGAAAAGTTCAGATATTTAGCACACAATCCAAGTGGAAACACACGTATAATACTCAGTATTTCTATGTTGTAAATAGCAACTTATAATTAACTCATTTTCAAAGAATTACTTACTCATAACGCCTTAAAATAATCCACTAAATATCGCTCATTAATAATTAATTATTATCCAAAAATAATTAATTACTCAAAATTAATTAATTATCATCCAAAAATAATAATTAATTAATTCCGAAAATAACTAATAATTACTATTCATTACTAATCATGGTTAACTAAACATAACCACATAAAAACCATGGTTAACTAACTAATCATAGTTAATTAACCTAACCATGTATTAACCATGATTACTTCATCTAACCAAGGGTCATTAACTATAATTACTTTATCTAACTAGGGTTACTTTATCCAACTATTGTTAATTAACCCAATCAAGGTTACTTTATTCAACTATGATTAATTAACCTAACCAAGGTTACTTTATCCAACCAAGATTAATTAACCTAACCATAGTCAATTCTAACCAACTTTTTAATCAAGATTAATATCATAGTTTAACACTAAACAAGATTAGACACACAATTTAATACTAACCACCAATTATTATTAGCATGAAACAAAATTAGTCCTAAACAAATCACTCATAATTGAGTTTAATACCCTAATCAAGGATTAGGAAATTAACTCACAGTTTAATCTAATCTGATGACACTAGAATGATGGCGGCAAAGACAATGAACGGCTAGCTCAAGGGTAACAACAAATGACAACCAGTAGCCGAAACTTGGCAAAATAGCTTTCAATGAAGCTGATTTGTGTCGGATAGAGGAAGGACAACAGTTGGGCAGTGACTAGCTAAGCTCTAGTCGGTGGTTGGCAACTCCAAAGAATGGTAGCAGCTCCAACCAATAGCAGTAGCAACAATAGAAAATAGCAAATAGCTGTAGCAGAAAACAACAAACAAGCAGTAACAACAACGGCAGCAGTAACAAGGCAGAATGGAGGAAATGAGGGGAAAAGAGAGAAAAATAGAGAGAGAGGGCACTAAGGTGAGGGGCGGTAGCCAACAAGAGAGAGAGAGAGAGAGAGAGAGAGAGAGAGAGAGAGAGAGAGAGAGAGGGGAGAGAGAGGAAAAACTTGGTGGACAAGTTGAAATTGGACTTGTCTTCCAAGTTTCATTAGCAACCAAGCATTCTATAAGCAATCTAGACCACACGATTGAAGTCTTCTAGAAGTAAGGGCAAAATGGGAATTCCACTTGTCTAATGGGCCTTGGTGGGCTGGCCCTTGTGGCTGAAAAGCCCAATGGGCTTTTAGTTAGGCCCACTTCCCATGGCCCAATTTTCTCGGCCTGTTATCATTTTTTCCAACTTTTTCGACCTTACCGATAAACTTGAGGATTAATGAGGCAACGTCCATAAAATTGTTCGTGAAGTCCTTGCAAGTTTGATACCCGAAATCGGATTAAAAATCAGGGTTAAAATCTGTCAATTACAACTTTAACACAACCTAAACTATCAGATGGCTTTTAGGGTTTTCACACAAAATTGACTCGTGGTTGAAAATTTTCAATCCATGTTCAATTTCTTCAATCCTCGGTTGTCATGTAATCTCGAGGAACCAATTACTCATCCTAAGTACAAAGTCAAAAAGGAAATCGGTTTATCATTGATTGTTGTTAGTATTAAGGTCATGTGAAATCACCCTCAATTTAGCCTCATACTTTCTTGTAATTGATTTATTTCCATTCACTAATTAATTTGTAAAGACATGGTATTGTCCTTCTTCGATCCTTACGGTCAAGGGGTATATCTCGGATCAAATTCCCTAGCCTTACACGTATCGATCCCTAATTACTTTCTGAATAGGTTAGTTATCCTTGGGTGATCAATTCAAAGTAGTCATGACTAACAGTGCATCGAGAAATAACCATTTTTATTTATCTCAAAATGGGTAGAAATTTCAGGACATCACATGATAAGTGCTGATCATGCTCTTCAGCTTTTCAGTAGGCATGCATTCAACACGAACTTTCCTCTAGATGATTGTAATGATCTTTCAAGGGAGATTGTTTATGCTACCGGGAGACTTTCGTTGCCTCTTGAGGTAATTGGTTTTTCCTCTCACTCAAACCACAAGAACTATGGAAAGAGACATTGAATAAGTTAAGAAAAGCACCTCATGAGGACATTTTTGGAAAGTTGAAGATCATCTATGATGCCTTAAATTTCAAGCAACGACAAATTTCCCTTGATATTGCATGCTTTTTCATCGGTCAAGATAAGGCAAATGCAATCTACATGTAGAAAGAATGTGAGTTTTCCCAAACATAGGAGTTGCTACCCTCATTAGCCCGTCTTTGGTAAGGATTGTGGAGAATAATAAGTTTTGGATGCACGATCAACTTAGAGATATGGAAAGAAAATTTGTTCTTCTAGAAAATCCAATAATTCTTGAGTAAGATATGGTTTTGGGAGGATGGCCTTAATGCAATAAGACCAAAGGAGGTAGAGCACTTCTAGAGAGAACTAACTAGTTTCGGACAATAATTCCACCATATTGTACCTTCTTTTTTTTCTCTTTTCGTTTTATAATCCTTTGGCTCTATGAGATAGAATACTAATATCACTCATTTCCCATTCTCATTGTAGATAAACAAAAAGGTTCAAGCACTATCTCTTTATTCAGGTAAACGAAGTATCCTTGATGTCTTTATTCAAAGTAAAAGGATCGGAAGATTTGAACAACTAAGATTCCTTAAATTATCTCGATTAACCTTAATTGGAGATGCAACATATCATCTTACCAAATCAAGATGGATTTGTTTGAGTTATCCTCTATAAAAGTGGACCAACATTTACCTAAAGAACTTAGTCATTCTTGAACTTTCAGAGGTTAGAGTTCTTAGATGATTCGGGATTACAAAACTCAATTAAGGTGCATAATATGCTAATTCCCATTTTATTTTCTTAGAAAGCAATATTAAATTCATACAGATGGCAGCAAAATTAAAAGTTTTTTCTCTTAATAGTTGTGTCAACATAATCAAGACACTAGACTTCTCTAGATGCCCGAATTTGGAGAGGCTTACTTTCAAATGATGTGATGATTTGAGGAAAATCAACGGCTCTATTGGGAAGTTGAAGTGTCTGATTGACTTGAAAAATTGAATACTGCCATTCTCTTAAACATATGCCTAAAGAAATTGGGGACCTAGTGAATCTACAGTATTTCTTTGTAGTTTGCCTTGAAATGAAGAAGCTCCCAAATTCAATATAGAAGTTGAAATCATTACGTGAGTTATGCTTTCGAGGTTGCACTTCTCAAAAATTAGACTCAGCAAATTCGTGGAAGTTACCCTATGCTAGCGGAATGCTCTAGAATCTAGAAGTGCTTCAAGTCAATAGTTACAATTTAGAAGGTCAACTTCCTTCTGGAGTAGGAAGTTTGCCCTTTCTAAGAATCCTAAATCCGTCATATACCTGTGTTAGTGAAGTTCCCAAGAACGTTGGCATGCTTCCTCGCCTACAAGGAATTGAATTCATGGGATGCAATAATATTCATGAGTTGCTAACCCTCCCAACAAGTTTAACCCATCTAAAAGTGTCATTTGAATCGTTTCAGGTATACCCTGGACCTTTCAAACTTGACTAATTTAGTTGAGTTGGTTCTAGGTGATTGCAAAATAGCAAGCGATAAACTTTGTACTAGTGAGTTATAATGGATTGGGAAGTAATTCAATTAACCAAATTGAGCCTGGACTTCGCAATGTCCCTATTCCTATTGAGATGGCTTCCCCTCCTCTGCTAAACGAACTTTCTTTGTATGGATTCAACCTACAAACCTTTCCGCAACTTCCCTTATCGTTGAAAAAGCTAAGCCTTGGTAATTTCAATTCAGTTGCATCACGAGCTATATGATTCTCCATTGCAAGAAATACAACTTGATGGGCTTCGACTTCCACAGCTAGAGGAGTAGCGTCTGAAAAACTGGCAACGCCTCAAGAGGTTGAGGCTATCAAGAATGAGGAAGCTGAACAATGTCGTGTTTGATGATTCTCCAAAGCTAGTTGAGCGTGTTTGAATCACTGGAGGTATTAATTATTTCATATTGTGAATCCCTAGAAAGAATAGTTTATGAGTCTGAGAATGAATTGATTAGTTGTGAAGGGAGGCTAATTTTTCCATCGACAGTCTTAAATAAGTTTCGTACTCTCCATCTGTCGAGTTGCCCTAGTATACTCGACATTCAAGTTGTAGGCACGTCGGAATCGTGGCAAGGCTTTTACCTTTTTGATTGTCCGAATGTTGATCGTCTCGTTGGTTTGTCAAACTTAAAGAATCTGAGGTTTTTAGGCATCTGGCAATGCACTCGGCTGCGGGTTGTTGAGGGCGTCGACGAGTTGGGAGTCTTTGGTCCTATTAATAGTTTCTGGATGTGAATCGTTGGAAAGGTTGATTGACGTGTCAACCACAAAACTGCCAAATGATTGCAAAGAACAGATCCAAAGTTGCAGGAGATGTATAGAAGATTTAAAGTCCATTCGTTCAATGAAAAATAACTTTTAGGAAAACATTTCCCAGATCTTCCAATGTTCATTTCATGGAAAATGAATTAGTTGGAGAAAATATTTTTCATAAAAAAAAAGATTTCTAAAATAAGGGAAAATGTTTTCATTTTTGAGAAAGAGGAAAACATTTTCCACACGTTCTAAAACCTCACTTTTTTTTACCAAACATTTTTCTTTTTCTTTTTTTTCTTTTTTCTAAAAAATCAGTATTTTAATTATTTTTTAATCTTTTCCTTTTCTCTTTTTTTCATTTTCTTCATTTGGCTAGTCATTAGCCAACAACTGGCCATAGGTGAGGCTCTAGCTCACGAGATCACAACAAGGTCAAGCCTTACTATCTTGTGACGAGGCGAAGGGCGAGATCGAGCTCACCTAACGTCGGCAGGTGAGACCGAGCTCACCTAATGCCAGTGAGCTAGTTGACCTTAGGCCTCGCTAAAATCTGGCAACTTGAGCAAAGCCCAAGCCTCACCCAAGATTGCCAAAGGTTTGCAACCTTCAGCAACCTCAAGCGAGGCTCGAGCGCCACCCAGTTCTCCAAATCTAGCAAGGCCTGAGCTCGCTCAAGACCAATCTCGAGCGAGCTCAAGCCTCGTCAGATCCAACGACCTAGGCGGGGTTTGAGCCTCGCTCGAGGTCCCTAGAGGTTCGTCGATCCTCAGTGACCTTGTGCGAGGCTTAGGCCCCACCTAGGTTGCTGGATCTGGCGAGAACTGAGCTCGCTAATATCGAGCGAGGCTTGACCTCATCAAAATCAGCTGAGCTCGAGCCTTGCTAGCCTGTGACGAGGCTCTAGCTCACCTGCATCTGGTCGCTAGCCGCCACTCTGGCGGTGACTAGCCAAAGGGAGACGGAGATGAAAAAAAAATTAAAAACGATTTTTCAATTAAAAATAATTAGAAATCGATTTAAAAAATAAAATTATCAAAAAAACTGTATGAAGGAAAATGAAGGAAAATATTTTCTTAACTGAATAGCAGTAATTCATTTTTCAGGTTTTAGACAAATACTGGAAGATAATTATATTTTATTGAAAAATGACTTCTTGAAAAATATTTTCCAAACGTATTATAATTTCCGCGAAATGAATGGAGCTTTACGTGCGTTAAGAAAGGATTCTACGGCTCCGTCCAGTCCTTCAAGCATTACAAGGTGATTCTGAGCTATTCTCTCTCATTCTTTTTTCTTGACGCAAATATCCACCGACACGAATTCAACTCTGAGGTGGATTTGTAATAATGGAGGGAAATTTTTTTTAAAAATCAATTAACATTTGGTCTTACTTATTTTAAAACCCACTCGATATAAGTTTTTTTTTTTTTCAGCCCGTGTTTTCTGATTTTCTTTTCTTCTTATTATATATGAGAAAGTTCTATATGTGCAGCAAATCTACCAGACAAGGTGAGCTTTTATTGGAAGTAATTGGGAAAACTTTTATTTTTAGACAAAATATATAATATAATTCAAAGTCTTTTATTAAATAAAAATGTTCTTTTTGTTTTATATGAAATGAATTATTTATTTAGCGATTTTTCTTACGTAATACACTCCACTTTATTGTCATTTTTTACTTAATACTATTCATTACTGAGATTAGCTAAGTGAATTGCGATTTCTGCAGTGAAAATAGAACATTAAAAGAATTTGCTGAGGGAAGTCTTTCATGAACACAATTTATATGGTCCACCGATCCACAAATCGAGCGACTTATATTATTGTTGGAGCTGAGTGTTAATTGAATTTGCATGTGGTTGGGGTCGGTCAATTAGGATGCGTGTTCCAAAAGCATCTAGAAATATTTACTAAAAATTTTCATTCTAAAAAAATGAAAATCTGTATCCTCCCCGGTTTTTGACCCTGTTTGTTAAAAGCCACTTCAAACATCTTCCAGACATTTATTTTTTTAATTGTGAGGCATTTCATTGACCTGCTTCCATAACTACACTAGATAGAAAGGGGAAAATATGAAGAGGAAATGCTTCATCTACTTAATTTATAACTAGCCCCGGTCCTTTTTTTTTTTTTTTTTTTGATAAAAACAAAATTGTTTCTCTATCTTAGAAGCTTACGTCTAAGGCATATAATGCGTCAGACCAATAAAATATTTTACTAATCTCATGGACATAGATAGGATACGAGTCAAAGACGGGGCAGATGGCTGCGATGTGAAATTGTTTACATTCGCTGAAATGGAAAAATGAACTTGTTTGATGGGCATAACCCGCATTCGCAATGTCATTCCAATCCTACATGATTTACGACATTTTTTTTATGTGATATCTTCTCCCCTTCTATATTGATCCTTTCTCATAATTCAATCTCAACAAATACATTCAAAACTTATATATATGAATTTCATCAGTGTCTTTTGAGGAATTTAAAGCAACTCCTATCTATTTGATTGCATTATTTTAATCATGCCATTCCTTTTTCGAAAACTTTCTCCTATAATTGGTTGTGATTTTATTTTCTGGAATCAGTCTTTGATTGTTCTACATGTTTCAGACGCTTGCGAAGTTTTGAAGGCAACTCGCACGATAATTGTTAGAATGCAGGGACGGAACTAGCATAATATTTTATCGGGGTCAATGCAATGAAGAATCCAAAAATTTCTGAGAATGTTTTTAAGTACCAGGACATCAACTTAGGATGCAGGTGAGACCTCATCATTTTCGATCTGGAAAGATGATTTGCTCTTGTGGCACATTTAAGAGAGCTACTGTTCTTCACATCAACATTTCTTAGAATCCTTAAAGGATTCCTCGCTTGAATTAGTTACTTCAGGATTGTCCCATATCTTTTCGATTGGTCTTTGACCAATCATTCATATTGCCCGGCTTGCTTGGAGAATTGCAAGAGTTTAGTATAAGCAGATTTAGCAAATGCAGAATAATGTTATGTGAAAGGCCTAATCCAACATATGAAATCTACTTGTTAGAGCTAAAAATCACTCCAAGACGGGATATGACATAACATGAACAGCATCATACGCAGAACAAATAGGGCATGCCATTGATACATCATACTTTCTCATTTCATGCGACTCAACATGAATATGTCAGGCTAGAGGAGATGTGAACCCTACTTCCATGCCATTAATTCAGTCAGATGTAACCAAAGGGGAGAAGAACCCCAAATATCAAACTTGACATTAAGAGATACTTAAGTACCAAAAGTTTTGAAAGGTACACTTAAATACTAAAATCGGAGAGAAATGGATCATTTAAGTGCCAACGGCGAGAAATTCCAACCAAAATACTTATGTGGCCTTTCTCCAACGGGTTGAGCTCGGAACAACGTCGTTTTGAGTGCTGACATAGCTAGATAAGCCTAAAATGACATCTTTTTTTGCACTGACGTGGCTTTTAATATAAAAAAATTATTTATAAAAAAAAAACTAGAGAAGTTGCAGATGGCGTTTGGCGAGGGTTGTGCTAACCCTCGTCGCCACTGCCTTGCCGTTGTCAAGGTCACTAGGCCTTGGGCAAGGGCCAATGACCCCGATCAACCTCACCAGGGGGCTCATAACCCCGGCCAACCTCACCAGGGTTCTGACAACCCCGGCCAACCTCACCAGGGTTCTGACAACCCCGGCCAACCCTCCGGCCACTATCACTAGCCCTTTTCGATGACAATAGAACAGCCGCATGAGGGGCACAACCCTCACCAAGCACCATCTGCAACTTCCTCTCTTTTTTCAAATTTAGTTATAAATATTGATATTTATATTAACATTCAAATTCTAAACAAAACAACGTTGTTTTTGGCTCTTTAAAGCTGACTTAGCTTTCTAGTGAGTCACGTAGGCAATCATATTATTAAAAAAAAGCCACATTGGATTTTTGACCACTTTCACCGGACTTAGCACTTAAATGTTCCAATTTTCTTAAAAAGTAGCACGTAAATATACCTTTCAAAACTTTTGGCACTTCAATGCCCCCATGCCAAGTTTTGACACTTAAGGTGTTCTTCTGCCATAACCAGAGACCAAGATGTCAATATCCTCTTTAAAGCATATGATGGTGAAGAAAATAATGGAAGACTTGGAATTGAGATACAATCGAGAGTGAAAGTTTACAATATCAGTAGTTGATATGTATATCTATTTTCTTGTACATAATATACATTGCCAAAATGATTAATCACGGTGAACAGTAGTTGATGTGCATTATTGGTTGAAACTTTCACCCAAGATTGGTTTTGATTTCGTTTTTCAGGAATCACGCCTTGATCGGATTTGGACATGTTTTGGAGGATTGTGTAATTTTGAAGACGATTCGGATGATAATTTTTAGCATGAAGGTCCAAGTTTCTAAGAATGGTTTCAAGAACCAGGACATCAAGTTCGGATGTAGGTGAGACCTCATCATTTTCAAGCTCGATAGATGAATTGCCCTTGTGGCTGATTTAAGAGACATACTGTTCTTCGCATCAACTTTTCTGATCCTTGAATCCTTGTAAGATTCGTCGCTTGAATTAGTTACTTCTGGATCATCGCGTATTTTTTCGACTAGTTCTGACAACTCATTCAAATTGCCCGTCTCGCATGAAGAACTGTAAAAATTTAGTACAAGCAGATCAAGCATACGAAATATATTTATTGCAAAGCACTCCTGACACAACCGCAGCCTCATGGACATCCGCTAGTTTCAACCCGACAATGCACTCTCCTGCGATCAATCCACGACTTACTTGACACTAACTTGACCCTGACTACTTAACGAAAACGAGAATTTAACATCAAAGACATCATGATGGCTGCATAGTCCTATAACATTTGCCACGCTTTCATCTCATCCGAGCTTACGAGAAATTATAGCATGGTGCTTCGGATCAGGACCTTCCGGACTAACCCGTTTAGGCCCGACTGCTTCAAACTCATCAGGAGCCATCGTCTTAGATGACTCGACAAGGACCATTGACCTTCCAAATTCGCAGACGGAAGGACGAGCCTCAGAGCCGGTCCGGGAAAGGGCTATCAGCATCAGGCACAGATACAGTCCCAACCTGGCCATCGATCTTCTGATCAGATTACGGTGTATGGTTTTGGCTTGGGAGAGGACTACAATCGCTTGGTATTTGTAGCCCTCACATACCCTCTAATTTACCCCCTCTCTCTCTCTGTTAAAAAAATGAATCAAAGTGGCGACACACAGAACTTCCCACAATCTACCATTTTGATAGGCAAGCCTTTCTCGTCCTTATGTGTGGTCGAATTGAGTGAGGTTTTCAATCTTGGCTTCTTCCTTGGGACTCTCGGTCTGTTCAACCTTTTAGTCCGATTTGCTCCACAATCTTGCAGATCCAGGTGTTGTCGATATTCAACTTTGCTTTGAGGCTTCCAATCCCCGGCCTTCTCTCGTTGGATTCGCGTCCTCACCGTGTGTCCTTTCTTCCGCGCTTTGCACACAAGACAACATGTCCCTTTCTTGGGATATTGACAAATGATCCACTCAGCAATCTTTGCAACTTATTGAGATAAAATATACAAGGGATGACTACGTTGAAAGTCATAAAACTTATTGTAAAAGTGAAATTGAGTCTCAAAACTTACAAAAAGTGCACTTGAATTATAAAAACTTGTCAAATTAATATAATTGAGTTTCCATTAACTCCATTCAATTTGGATAATAAAAAATGCTGACGTGACTTTTATTAGTATTTTCTCTCTTCTATATAATGTTGAGGTGACTAATAATACAATATCATTTTGGTTCCAATATGATTTTTTAATCTAAATCTTATCTAAATTAGACAAAAAATAAACAAATTTAACAATAAAACAAAAGAAGTCAAGGGCCAACAACCCTTGCCCAATCCAAGGAAGGGCCAGCGACCCTCGCTAACCACTAGTTGGCCATCCCTCACCGTAGCCCTTTTAGGCGATAGTGGGATGGTGGTGGTATGAACTAAGCAGACTATTGCTGTTTTGCTTTCTTCCTTTTATAAAATAAAAAATGAATTTAGCTGATTTTTTTAATTTGATTCAAATAAAATTTGTATTCAAAACATATTTGAACCAAAACGGTATCATTTTAGCATTATGTTACAAATTTTAGCCACATCATTACAACATAAGAGAAAGAAATTATTCAAAATAGCCACATCAAAATTTCCAGTTACCCAAGTTGGACGGAGTTAACCGAAAGACTCGATTGCATCAACCTAATAGGCTTTAAAATTTATTTGCACTTTTTGTAAAATTTAGAACTTGATTATACTTTCATAATAAATTATAAAACTTCTGATATGCTTATCCCTAATATATATTTTACAACATTGTAGACTTAAGGTATCACAATCGACTATTACAAACTCCATCTAAGTTTTGATATTGGATCCCAAGGTCTCGAATTTGATCATTCACTCTTTTCACCTTCAATAATTTTGGAAAAGTATTAGGTCTGCACTGTCACGCTTTCATTCTTCTATCCACCCGCGTTAGCATCAGGGGGCATTGAGATTAAAACTTAGTGCACCATTTATTAGCTTAAACCTTTGGAACAACTTATCGTGCACGCTGACCATAACAAAATCAACGTCATTCATGCTCTTCTTTAGTACATTTCCAGGAGCACACGTTATTGAACCCGACATCTTGGAGAACTCTTGACAACAATTCTGGACCTCTTAGTTTTACATGCAGCTTTATCTTGGCTGTTTTCTATCCTTTTAAAGTGTTCCCATACAGTAGATCTCACCCTCCTTCTATTTGTACAACTAGATTCACTATCGGTTTTTCATAGGGGTGGTCAATTATCGGTTTTTGCATAGGGGTGGTCAATAAGATAAATGAAGCATATGCTATTAAATCGGCGACCAAAAGCAATAAGCCAACAACCTGGAAAAATCAAGCGAAAGGTTAAAGTATCATTTGAATAAATAAACAGCAGTAGGAATTTCAACATGTGGGATTGTAAGAGCCTATCAATATTGCAAAATTCAACCCCACCTAAGAGATGGTACTAACCGCATAAACAATGCAACTAAGAACATGTGCTTCCCCTTACTATCATACATGTGCAAGATCACTGCATGTATCATCATAAGCCCAAGACAGTTTCCCTTAGTTGGTGACTTTTAATTTAAGTTATATACCCTTATCCCTTTAAAGTTCTGAGAGATCAACATAAAAGTTATCCCACATGCAAACAACAACTACCACAACAACAGCAACAACTGTAACCAAAATCTGATCCCAACTTTCTAATGACAGCTTGAACTAATAGAAAAGATTTGGGATTCACACAAATAACATGAAATCTATAAAAGAACAATGGAGTGTGTACACTAAAATCTTGACAGAAAGAATATCGAAATGGAACAATGGAGTGTGTAGACTAAATTCTTGTTATCTTACTAGAATGAGCTAGAGCTTTGTATTCCTGGGCAATTCTAAAAACACCCTTGAACTGATATCTAAGAGGAAACCATAAGCACAACCTGTCACGGCAAAAACAAATGGAACCTCCATTTCCAGGGAGCTAGTTTATTGCTGTAGCTTTTCAACCTGCAACATGCAACCATCAGCAACAAAGTTAATCGAGCAAATAATAGACAATGATCATTAAAAAGCATTACCACATCAAGAACTGATATCTAAGAGTTCCTGTGTCTTCAAATTTGAATCTCAAAAGCATTTCGCTTGTGTTTAGTCAAGTTTGTGAAAATTGAGGAATACAGTAATGCTTCAGATGAAAAACTTATTTCAATTTATGATAGAAATAAATACCAGAAGAAGATGGCAGACTTACTAAACCCATCCAAAGAAGCAAGCAAGCACGATCTCTCTTGGAAGGAGGCTGAAAAATTTCTTGCCGGCTCTGGAATTTACAATTGAATCAGTGATGAAGCCGGATACTTTCACAACTCCAGAAAGGATCCCACTTGCCACTTCCTCTAACTTCTTTGTCAGTTTTTTAACCTTGAAAATATTTAACAGCATTACACACTCCATCATAGAAAGAAGTAAATATACTGACGTGTTGAGATCCAATATGGAGACTAAACAATTTAATAACTTGTCTGCTATCGAGTAGAGAAACAAATTATCAGAAGGGACAATAAAGGTCTAAGGAATCCACTTTGACTTTCACGGATATCATCAAACTTCCAAATAGGACAAACTATCATCAACCTAGGAATTATATAATACTGCCGACAACTACAACGTCACCCGCTTCTTACTAAAATGGAAATATTTTTGCATGAAACCAGTCATACAACAACTCATATTTAACCTAATGTAAATCAAAAATCAAACAGCTCCAGATTACATCTCAAACCAATTTAGTCTAAACAGGTTAAGTGTGTTCACAGTGCAAGGAAACACAAACATTGTCATTGAATCCATGCCAATTGTCCTCAAATCAATTTAATTCCATAAAATTATTTTTGAAAGAGAGTCCTTTTACACAGTTGCGTAAGCGAGACTACAAAAGAACATTCTGAAAAAGGAATCTTGCAACCTAACCCTAGAATATTACAATATCACGCATCTAATAACGTTGATCATGTACCAGCAACACCCATCTTAAAGACCTACATCCCTCTTGTTGATAGAACTTTGGAGGCGCATTCGGGCCGAGTGAACTATATACAAGCAAGCTAGTAGAAACAAAAGCATCAAACGTGACATTACCAATATCTCGGTTACCATTAACTCAAATCAATTTAATTGCATAAAATTTATTTTTGAAATAAAGAAGATGAGATTTGCGACCTTAAGACTGATAATCGAATAGATTGGGCATCATGTCACAGTTCAAATTTCGCACAATCCAAAGTTTCATATCGGCACTGCCTTGGCTTTCCCTCGGTTAAAAAAAACACACTAAGTCGAGATGCCCAGTAGGAAACCAGTACTCTCAAGTGAAAGGAAATAACAAGCCGAGATTGAACAATAATGAATGTTAAGTTTGAGAAATTGGTCTCATATTTGAAACATTGAACTTGGCCGCATCTCATGAACGCAAGGAGAAGAAAAACATAGTCTTGATTCAGCAAGGCACCTGGAAATGTCCTTGGGATTTCATCCCGAACAGACAGGACCAAAAATAAAGACTACCTCAATATATGCAGAAAGCTAGTGTGCTTCCACAATCCAGAAGTCTGAGAAATAAGCGTGCGTATACTTTCCTGATTCATCATTGCACCCATGTTCAGAAGAGTGTCTGAGCAAGTAGGCATTTCCCGTGTTTGTAGAGGCACATGCATGCATCTTCCATGATCTCCTGTTATTCTGTTTGGGTGTGACTTGTCTGTTCTTGTGTGATGTGTGTGTTTGAGGGGGAGAGAGAGAGAGAGAGAGAGAAATGCAAGGTACATGCCGCACCTGATGCAACTTCAAGTGTGAATGTCCTTGGACATGAGCCGTGATGCAAACTTCTGCACCCTACGGATGTTTTATCTGGTGAAGGAATTGCAAAGAAATGCCAAAGGGAAAAAGAAACATATCATGAACAACCCAAAGAACATCCTGTGAAATCATTAAAAACCAGAAGGATATCTGTTCTTCGTAGATGGGATGATTAAGCATTAATAGATTGTTGTTGGTCACAAGTGCCCGAACAAGCAATTCTTTAGCTTCTTCCTGCTTCTTCTTTAGCATGTTGCAGATCTGTAAAACAATTCCCTTAGGCAGCCAATGCATTACCAGCAGAAGGATCACAAAGATGGTAGAATAGACAAGAGGCAACAGTTCAATGCCATTCTCCACAACATCCTCAGTCTATGTTCCATTGGCCTTCTGAAAACTCAATTGCCTATGATAGACCTTCAATTATAGAAAATAACTATAAAGTACTATAGAATCATCCATAAGCATAATTAGGTTGGACTGTAGAAGAAATCAAAATTTCCGTATTAGGGAGGTTCTCTTCATCAATTGATTTCTAGATGTACAAATTCAATAAATGAAGATGCTTAATGTCAATGAACCCACAACCAAATTATCAGAAGTGAAGAGCAAACATCCGTAGGGAAAGATACAAATTCAAGAAGCTCAGGCTTGCTCATCCACTATCCCATCCCACCAAATAATATAATTAGTATATAGATAAAAGAAATAATTAAAAAGAAACTCATCTCAACAACTCCTCCAGCAAGCCACAGAAAGTTGTCTGCTCCCTGTAACTTGACAATCTTGTATTTTTTATTCCTAGTGCTTTGTTGTCACTGTTATTTTCTCTCTAATAAAATCTTCATGGTCTCTGACAATAGTCTACAATATGCACATAACTGATCGCCAAAGCCAAGAAGTGCACACAAGCAACACATTTATAGTGAAAATAATTTAGCCACAATTCACTTACATCTTCAAGTTCCTTAGTATAAGCTTCCGCCTTTTCAACATTTTCTTCAGTTTCCATGACCAATGGACTTCCAACTTCAGTGGACCTCACCTTAGGAGAAATCTTAAGCTGAAATTTAGGATGGTCACCAGACACACCGTTGGTTTTGCTTTGTTCGGCATTCTCATGATTGCAAACCTGACATCTATAATCTAAGAAACCAGCAAGGAAAGAGTTTCGACTCTGTTGAAATAGAAAAAATTAAGAAGGTTCTGTCCATTTACCTGTGCAGTGACAACAGCTTCAGGGGATTCCCTGAAACTTCTGAAGTGTCAAGGGTAAGAACATTACTTCAAAAAAGAAAACCCAGTCACAGGAGCAAGGGTAGTGGAGTCATTAGCACTCTTCACCTTTTTTCACTTGGAGACTCAGAGGGCCATTCCAGTGGACTAAATGGCATCAAATTGGAAACTGACCCCTGCATAAAAGAAACTCACCACTTCTAATGCATTACAAAATAGCATCCCCATAATTATATTCGCAACACCCTATTGAAGAGGTGTAAGGTATTACTTGGCAGTGAAGAGCAAACAATAGTAAGGAACCTCAAATGACTTCCCTTATGAATTGAGAAGTGGCTGGTTTTATCGATTTACCTGTTCTGTGACAACATTTTCGGAGGATTCTCTGAAACTTCTAAAGAGTCAAAAGTAAGAACATTACTTCCACCCACAAAACAAAGTCACAGGAGCAAGTATTATGGCATTATTGACACTCTTCACCTTTTCTCACTTGGAGACTGAGAGAGCCGTTTCAATGGACTAAATGGCATTAAATTGACATCTGATCCCTGCAATATAGACACTCACGGCTTCTAATGCATTCCAGAATAGCATCCCCATAAGTATATAAGAACAAACAACAGAAAGGAACCTCATATGATTTCCGTTTTAAGGATGAGTTGAGAAGTGACTGGTCTTCGGTGCTTTTGCTATGATGAGCTAATGCATGTGCTGCATCACCTCGCATAGCCATAATTTGCTCAGGGTCTCTCAAGGAACTGATTTCCTCTGTAGGATTAGAACCGAGTTGATCTTCTTTGGTTCTTGTGGCCCTGCACACATTGACATCTTGATCTCTAAAAGCATCTATGGTTTCAAATACCAGGACATCAAGTTAGGATGCAGGTTAGACCTCATCATTCTCAAGCTAGAAAGATGAAAAGCCCTCTTGGCAGAATTGAGAGAGTTACTGTTCTTCAAATCAACATTTCTGACCCTTGAGTCCTTAAAAGATTCCTTGCTGGAATTAGTGACTTCAGGATTCACGCATATCTTAACAATTGGTGTCGACAACTCATTTAAATTGTCCGTCTTGGATAGAGAACTGCAAAAGTTTAGTGCAAGGAGATCAAGCATATGCAAAATAATGTGGTGTCCAAGGTCTAATCCACTATATGCAATCTACTTGTTAGAGCTGGCAATGTCTAAGATGGGATATGACATAGCATGAACAGAATCAAACATAAAACTGATATGACATGACATCAACATATCTTTTCTATAATGAGGAGTTATTTAAGTCTTGAAAGTATATTTCATTAAAAGGAATATCACTCTCCCATGTCATGTGACTCAAAGGTTTAAACTGAACATGAATATATCATGCTACAGCAGATTGTGAACCCCACTTCCAGGCTTGTAGACTCCTAGCAGATAATTTAGTCATATTTTACCAGAGACAGAGATGTCAAAATCTGCTTCAAAGCACAGTATGAAGGATTTAATGAGCTTTCCTGGTCAATAATAAAAGGAGACTTAGACTTGAGAGACAATTGCAAGTAAAGGTCTGTAATTTCAGCTGAAAAGGCTTTAATTTAATCAACAGCAAGCAATTAATCAAAAACATCAAAAGTTTTCACATATATTTACACTTGTGTTGATCAAACTAATAATATAGAGCAATTAGGAGAGTGTCCAATGTCTCAATGTAAACTATGATATACAATAAAAAAAACAAAAAAATCACATTTTACCCTAGTCGAAAGTCCATTGGATAACAGAAGAGTAATAACCAGGGCACCTTTATTACGGAAAAAGGTAAACTTTCCCTTTATTCTTTTGTGTTTGTGTGTGGGTGGGGGAGTGGCAGTAGGGAGGAGATAACTTACATTACTCACTCAGTGTTGGCTACTGTTAAATGAAGTACATGGGAAAAATAAAATACTAGAATTTGAACAAAATTTCAAACAGCTCTACAATTACAAATTGATTGGGTACAGATGCCTCACCCCAGTTGAGAAGTGGGTCTCACACTGATATGGCTTCCAGTCAGAGGAGGTTGACTTTTTGTTTGCTCCCTTGCCAGTGAATTTGGACCAATAAGCGACTTTCCCCCAACTTGAGAATCCTTGGCATTGTCTCCCAACCTGTTGCAGATTGCATAAACCATATGATGGTATAAAGCATGGAATATCCAATCAAAGAAACTAGAATCAAAAAGAAAATCTTCACCTAGTTTCATTGAGATGTACAGAAGCAAGTCTTTTGCTGCTGAATTGAGTAAGCTTTCTCCCAGTTGATGGTTCTCGAGAAGATTGACTCTTAATTTCCTCTGATCTCTTGAAAAACTTTGAATAGGCTTGTCCAGGCTCTCTACCGGTAAAGAAAGAGGACAATATATAACTGCAGGCTCTCCAGGTGGGACATTTACATAATACTAAAAGAGAGCAAAGAAGTGCAAAAATGTTATGCTGTTGATCCAACAATGTTTTTACTGAACTCTGGAAATCACCATAAAATGCATCAACATGATAGCAAATACTCAATGAATGAGTGCATCAAACTGTAAATCATAACAATTTGCATTTCCATCCTTAAATATTATGCTACGGATGCACATGCTTTCTAAATTTTCACAAAATCAACCATCAAGGTCCATGTTTCTTTAAAGGAGACATTAATGGTGCATTGCACTAATTTGGCATGGCAGAAACTTGCCAATATCATCCTAATATAGATTTCCTCTCATTCATCCAGTCACTTAAAGGTAAGGGATAAATGGGACAACCTGAAGACCGCCATTTCACTGTCATGCAGTACTTTACTTGGGATAATACAGACCGTATCATCAAGTCTTGTCACAGGCTTGGCCTCTTTGTTATCAGCCTTAGTAGCATTCAATCTATCAAGAAAAGGTTTATTGCTTCCATTTGCCATGCCTTCTGTTCCTGGAACATGAGGCACACTTGAACCTTCTGACTGCATGTTGCCATGAGAATATGTGGCTTCCCCTACCATTTCTTCCCTGTTACTCTGCTCTTCACCCAAAGTGAAATTTAAACTTTTGACGATGGACAAATCTTTTCTTGGAAGCTCTGGGATGGTACTTAAATTTGTGTCAACCCCAGGCTGAATATGTACTTCTCTTGGTGCTGTTTTGTCTGATGAATAATCTTGTTGATCAGATCCTTGAGAACACGTGCTGTTTGTCCTTTCAATAGAAGATTGTTCTGGAAATGAATTTCTACAGGCTGCGGGCTTTGGCACCCCATCATCCATTATTGGGTTAGGCATAGAAGTTGAAGTTACAGAAGTTCCTACTTGAATCTCTGATGTACCCACATAGCGTGTTGATTGAACATTATCAATCATATCATTATCCTCACAGTCAGGAATTGCCTCAGGAAGGCGAGTTTTTGAGCCCTGGTGCTCATTCATCTCTGATGATCTCCCTTTGCTTCCTGTAACCTTCTTCCCACCTCGTTCTCCCTCAGTCATGGGTGAATCCAGATTAAAGCCATCCAACCTGGGTATTACAAATGACTGCTAAGTTCCTAGATTGCAATCACAAGTCATAAAACTTCCCTTCACTTGAAAAAATAACCTTATGTATCAAAGAATAAGCCCTAATGTGTACATTGTGAAGCTGTCTTACTCATTAAAATCAAAGGAGAAAGAAAATCTTTTCTTGGAATTTCCTTCATCAGGTGATTCTGCTTCATTTCTGTCCTTGTTTGGAGATTTCTTAGATGGACAGGAGAAATCAAGATCTGGCATGTCCACTTTGAATGATGAAAACTTGTCAAAGTCAGCATCCAGGTTAAAATCAACATCCCTGAAAAAGGTTTTCTTAACAATCAATCCACAGAAAGCAGAGATATATTCTCGTCTCATAACAAGTAAGATTGTAACAAGCTTTCATGCATCTTCAGCATCATCCATTGTTTTGATGATTTTTGAAGTGGTTGGATGATATGTGAAGCATGACTCACTTAATCATCACGGGCATTATTCTCCACAGATAGGTAATTGTACAAGAGTGAATATGCATAACCAACACAAGCATGAAGATAGAATATTAAAGTTAGATTCCACATCCATACCAGTTTATCATCTAACTGCCTATACTTTAAATTTCACTTACAGTTTACCAAAGTTGAATTTCTTGGTCTTCCCTTTGCCAAATGTATCGAGGCTAAAATCCACTGCATCATCTTCTGCCACAGACAACGACTTCCAGGAGGTAAGGAACTCCTTTCCAATTTCAGCAACTGTTGTAATCAGATTTAACATTGAGCTATGACCTACATATCTGAACTTCATAAGACATGGCCAGAAATGTCTACAATCAATCATCCTAATCAATGACGATGAAAACCTATTTTAACATTAAGAAAGCTTAATTTGATTTCAAGTATGTCAGGCATATTAAATTAACAATAATAACATAAACAAATTAATTAGGTTTGAAATAGCGAAATATGCATCCTAGTGGTACCATCCACATCTGAAGTGAATTTACTGTCTTTTAAGATTTGTCAAGCTTACAGAGTACCTAGTAATGATTTATCCTCTTTCCGATTCACCACTGCAGTTTTCTTAGGTGATTCTGCCATCTGCAAGGAAAAGAGCGAGGATAACATAAGAAAAAAAAGAGAATTTCAATGGCCCTTAGAATTTACATTAAAAAAAAGGGAGAATTAATTGCAAACCCCTTAGATTGTCTATACTACACAGCAACCCTCTTCATAAAAGCAACATCTCTTCGTTAAAACATTCCATCTATAACATTTTTGCAATTATCTTTTGCAGACGCATATATAAACTAGCCTAGGAGGGACCTCAGCCAGTTCATTAAAGTGAAAACCCACACTTGACATATAAAAGTTTCATGCAGAAGCAGCATTTACTTATACAAAGGGGTTAGGTGGAGAGTTGCAAGCTTTAAATTTAAAACTGTGCGACCAAAAACACCCAGATATGAAGATTCATTTTTCATCCTTCCACAAGTGCAAAGGTAAAGATCTCCATTTTGACAGCAGTGACGAGATGGATGGCCAGTCACCACAAAACAGTAACAATCATTTCAAGAGTTCTCTGCCTTGATTCACATGGGACATTAGTCTCGCATACTCCTAATATGAAATGTCTGAAGGATTTCAACTAGACCACAAGTGGAAACCACTATAGCTATTGCAAAGGCTGAACAAATGCAGTATTAAACAGTCAATACAAGGGCAAAGCACAGCGCTAATCCAGTTTAATCTATCCCAAGAAAAGAACATGGATGCTAATTTAAAACGAGAAACAATAGCATTGAGTTTTAGGAGATGAATTAATGGCTGCTTATGACAGCCTAAAATATATTGGTCCTCCTATCACATTTAGATCATCTGATTTCCAGCACAGCAAAGTTCAATTAAAAATGAATGTTATTGAAAAAAAGGAAAATACATCAGAACAGCTACTTATCATGTCACCATTTCTATGAAAAGAGATGCTGTGAAATAGCATTATGTTTGTTTGAAACTGCCCTGAGCAGCGAAAAATCTCCTGCTCATACCTCAGAAGTCAAGACAAGGAGCTGGTAAATGCTGCAAGTCATAGTTATTTCCTCTACATAAATATCTACATTTCGGTGAAACTGCAAGGACCTACAGACTTCCAGTAATAGGCTTACAACAATTCTGAACGCAAACATATCCACAAGCTTGTTCGACCAAATAATAACAGAGACATATCACAGTGAGATAAACGTAGCAATTAAGAAGAAATTCTTCGCTGCGCTTAACCTACAAAATCATAGACGATGCTCGAACGAACCTGATAAAGCCAATCTACATCGATCATAAACAGGTCTTCCGAAATCAAATGGACCTACTGCTACGGAGGATGGGAGACGCAAAAAAAAGGAACGCGAAACAGCGAGAGACAAGGCGCGACAAAGGCGAGACTCCAAAGAAACTCCTCATCGGAAAAAGTCCGCATCCTCATCAGGTTCACCATCGGAAAAACTATGCGCGCTCGTGTGAAGTACCTCTGATCAACACTACGAATCAATCAGCGGACACCGATATTTCAGAGGTGCGAGCGACCGATTCGCAACGGAACTCCGTAGAAAGCCAAAGCCAGAAGAAATCGGCGCATCACAAGAGCTCGAGATCGATTCGCACGTCGACACGAAACGAATTGCTAGATCCGAGACGAGCAGAGGGATCGACAGTACCTCGCTTGCGCGGTCGCGACAGGAGGGAGCGAGGTCGAGCCGTGGAGAGAGAAAGAGAGAGATCGACTGGATTCGAATGGAGTTGAGAGAGAAAGCAATCTGGTTTCTCTACAGGTTTTGAATGGCGATTGCTTTTATATAGAGAAGCTCTGAAAGAGGCGGGACCGGAAAGTGGCGGAAATTCGACGGAGGTTCGCTCGAGCGTTCGCCGGGAGTTTTCCCGACGGCGCAGAGAAAGTCCCTATTTTGCCGCTCCTGAGTTTATCGCTTTTAGTTTCCTTTATTTTATAAAAAATAATTAATTAATTTATAAAGCTTTTTCTAAAAAACCACCACTTAAATCATTTTAAAAATAAATAAATATTAACTAATTATTTCAAATGATAACATACGAACACATTTAGGAAAATTTTGATAAACCAAGTCATTTTTCTTGAAATGAATGAAATATGTCTTGAAAAAATTCCAATAAACTCGAATATTTAGATCCAAACATATTTTGACCGTCAATCACGTGAACATTTAGGAATCGCATGATATATAACATCGATGGATACGGAGCATGTTAGATTGAGTTCGGATAAGAATTTACCCTCATATTGAAACTCGAGGTGCTACTGGTCGATTGCCATCGAAGCTCATCTCACATTCCTAGTGTGGCACAAGGAGAGGGCTCTTTCATCCAGGATTAACTTGAAAGCTGTCTTGAGCAGGACTGAAAGGAAATTGACAAGAAAATGAATATCTTATTGTGATATAAAGGAGGATTTATTGAAATCGTGTTGTTTTGACACTTGTTCCACCTCATCTGCTACTGGAAAGTTGGGCTTGAAGCACCAACCCGACAAAATGTCAAGTACCCACAAAGCAAGTCCATCACCGCAATCCCATTATATCCGAGTGGAAAATTCAAAACCGACAATACCCTTCAGCTCAAGCTTGTCCTTTGCAAATTGATTTATCACTCAATTATCTTTCCTACATGCAATGACAATAACTATTAGTGAAACCTTTAGAGTAACTCTATTGTATAGAAAATCACCCTTCGGTCAGCTGCCGTGGGGACTACTATTTTTCTTAAATTTTGTCAAGAGTCAAGCATTGTTTTCGTAGGATTTTGTAAAGCTTATGTCTCTAATGTGTAATAAGAGCTACAAATGACTAAGTTGATTTGCCATGGAAATAGGCGATGACTGAGTTTTGGCAAGAGCTCGGGTGTTACACGGTGAGTCTGAAGTCCCTCTTCAACAATCCGCGGTCTTTTCTTCCTTTCAAGATGGTTGGCAACACTCGACTCAGGTATCCCTGTCATCCTGATGCTCTCAACCTTGAGCTGAGCGGACGTTCGACCATGTCCTATGCTGTCAGGCCTCAACCGTTCGAAGGAAGAAGTAGAAGCACTGAAGGTGAATTTGAGGGAGGAGGAGCGTGAACGAGGGGAACTAGAGGAATTGGACAGAGAATCTGAAAGTAATCCTGATAATATGGAGCAACCGATCCGGATGTAGATTCAGCGCAATTTCATTTCTTTAAGAAGCTAGGAGTCTTGAAGAGACTTCGGGTTACTCTGAACATGCTTGTAAACAGAGATCTTCTCTGTGTACCTAAGTGTCAGACTATTGAAATTCCTCGCAAGTCTCATGACTTGGCATGTATAATAATCTTAAGCTGATTAGTATTGGACTTTGCAGCAGTTTTCGAATGAAAAATCTTCATTCTTCATCTGGATATCCAGGGACTGCTAACATGTTCGCCACCATCTATAGCATCATGTGAAAAGAGATTGGAATTGGGCGCGGCAACAAGAACGATGGATCAACATCGATGACGACAAATATGGCAGCATCTACAAGTGAAGGCTTTTTGCAAAGGATGATCGGGCTCTACCTAGTAGGTAGTACCTACATCTTTCTTGTGACTTCAATTGGTCTAAAATTAATCTGTTCTATGTATGAAAACATTTGTTTTGAGAACTGTCTTCGATAGGTGTTGACATTAGCTGAGTCACACTTGAAAGATTTCTAGGAAGGATTATTGCAGGTTCAGGGAAGGTTCCCAGAAGCATCTCCTAATTCCAAAGAAACAGAAAAAGAACTGATTTCGTACATAAAACGGAGACTTTCTTGTTTCTTTTCGACGGCTAAAGTTACTTTTATCACCCCAATATAAAAGAAAGGGAGGATCAGAAAGAATAAATAATATATTTGTGCACAAGAGCAACGAAAATAGAAAAGTCATATGGAATGAGGTGAATGTATGAATAATGAAAGTTTCATTCCTTGGCTTCCGCGCAAGTCATGCCATAATCACGTTATTTCCAACCTTTGCACACGGTGCCTGCTTCTGCATGCGCGACAATCGACATAAATATGTAAGATGGATCGATGGGAATGGTGAAACTTTCACCGTGAAAGAGAGTACAGAGAGTAACGTTAGATTCCTGGGCTTGTGCACATGGGGCCTGCAACTGCTTGCACGTTTTAGCAAGTATTTAACCAGAGACTTTGGTTTTTCTTTTTTATCATCGACCAATAGCATTCGGTCTTATGGTCTTCCTCCTAAAAAACTTAAAGACTTTCTGTCTGCACCGTTTTCTCATATATCCGTAGAGTTTCATTTGTTTTCCTATAACTACACCATTTTTATCCTCATAAACGTGTTGATGCGGCATCTTTCTCTGTAAAGAACAACGGGTCAAAGAGAGAGGGAGAGAGAGAGAGAGATCTGCTTAGCTGAGTAAATTACTACTATGGCAAGCTCAGATGTAGGAATGCCGGGTAGCAAGTACCAAGTGTTCCCGAGCTTCAGAGGACCTGACACACGAGCTGGATTCACCGACTTCCTCTTCCATAGCTTGATTGATGCTAGAATCTGCGTGTTTCGAGATGATGAAGAGCTCCATGTCAGTCAATGGATTGATGGATCGCTTTTGCAAGCGATTAACAACTCCACGATTTACATAGCCGTCTTCTGTCAAAACTATGCTTCAAGCTAATGGTGCCTCCATGAGCTCACTTAGATCGTGGCAAATACCTTCAAATCAGAAGACACTAAAATGATCCTACCTATTTTTTTTTATGCGGAACATGACGATGTTAAACTAAAAACTCTATTGTATCATGATGCCATACTCAATTTGGAGTGTGAGAATAAGTTGAGCAAGGAGTAAGTCGATGCTTGGAGGGAGGCTCTCAAGCAGATTGATGCAATAAAGGGATGGGAATTGAAGAGGGTGAACTAGCTGCTTTCACAATCCATGTTATCCCAATTTTCCTTAACACTCAATCATAGATGTGGCAATTCTGGTAAGATTGCGAAGGGAGTTTCATCATAGTAATACCATATGATGAACCTTTGCTACTACGTATGCAAAAAATCGTGAAACTGCTAAACAAGGATATTAATAGCTAGGTAGTAATACTTCATCGTGGGCAGTGAAGGAAAAAGAATGGGATAATGAAATGCCATGCACTTCCTATCTAATCATTTAATCTTTCAAGACGTTAAACATTTCTCCTGCTGAAGACACGATATTCAACTTCTACGGCTGTCACTCGAACATATAAAATGATTGTCACTCTCAAATGCTTAATTTTTTATATCCCAAGATTGCTAATGTCGTGTAAGAAATCAAGTCAAATTTCGGGTCATGACATGGAGCACAAATTGCCAAGTGCGTAAAAAGTAGGTGTTTGGAGTGATGTTAATATCCAACATGCGCTTTTAGAAGATCTCTTCTAGATTGTTAAGGTCTCATTACTTATCAAATATTGCGTAGTTTATCATATTCTTGAATAACATCATTTCTAGCTAGGTAATCATGAGTTGGCCTTCCCCCCCACTAAAGTGATTTTCTATTATGGCAGTCATGGGGAACTGATCAAATTGATAGTTGAGGAAGTTGTGGAAAAGTTGAAGACAAAGCATTGATCAATGACTAAACATCTAGTTGGAAGTGATGATCAAGTTAAGCAAATTATTGAACATCAATTCCGATGGTGAGTGGCTCGTTAAGATTTATGGCATGGGGTGTATTTGTAAAACGACTCTCACCAAGGTCGTTTTCAACCAACTCTCCTCTCATTTTGGAAAGTGTTGTTATTTCCTTGAAGATGTTCAAGTGAGGTGATTAAGAATTGATGGTTTAGTTGACTTGCAAAAAAGGTTATTATCATAAATCGGCCATCCTGTAGGGACAAGGAGCATTGATGAAATTGATTATGGAATGAAGAGGACTGGAGAAGTACTTAGCAATAAGAAAGTCTTCATTGTGCTTGATGATGTTGATAACAACGAACAAGTTGAGAAATTAGTTGGAAATAGTACTTTCTATTTAGGATCCAAAATGTTGATTACAACTAGAAATAAAGATGTTTTGCAAATCAAAACACCAAAGTACCAAATTTTAGATTATGAAATGGAGGTGACAAGTATTGATCAAGCACTTGAGCTTTTCGGCAAGCATGCATTTAATAGAGACTCGCCTTTACATGATTACAATGATCTTTCAAGGAAACCGTATAATTTGGTTAACAAGTCCCACTTGGACTTTCCCTTCTCTTGACCATGAGTTCAACAAAATCAAAAAAGTGAATTCATGTGTATTTAAGACAATCTTACACCCAATCAAAATCCAAGACAGATTAATCGAAGAAAAACCAAACTAAATCATCTATATTCAAGCTTCAAAATTTCAGATTTAACATCCATGGCTGAAATATTGGTCTTCTCAATTTTGAGCCAAAAAAAAAAAACTCAGCTTAATGCAACCAAGATGTTCTAAAACATGTATATAATAATAACCATATAACAATTTTCTAATATACATCATTCAATCGAAGATAACATTAGAGGGAATTTCTTTCTTAATGATTTTGTCAAATCTACATGTCCATATAGTATTTTATGAGATCAGCATCACGTAAGCCCCAAACCAAATTCAGTACATAAATATCCCATGAATCTAACAATGAAATCAATAGAGATATGATAAAAAAGGAGGGCAGAGTTTGCAAAATTGGATTTTCTTTTTAAACTAATAGAACCTTCGCAGCCTTCAGCCCCGAAGACCGGGCACCATCATACGAAAGAATCTGCAGAAAAATCTAAAAAATAAAAAAATCTTGTGTAGGCTTCTCAGATGATTCTTCCACCACACATCAATCCACTATGAAAGCCCTCAACATCAATCCTCGCTACCTACCCTCGAGCTCGATCGGTCAGTCACCCACGATTCACGACCGAAAGACCTCTAATATCTCCCCTCTTACCAAAAATTTCCAATTTTTATGGCCAATTGGCTCATCACAATTCCCAATTACTTGAAACATCATATAATTTATGTGCTATTTTTACCTATTTAATAAGTATTTTGATTTGATTTGACCCAAGAAAAAAAGCACGTTGATTGATTGAAGTCGCATAAGAACTTGTAAATCACAAACTAACAAAAGTTGAAAATCATAAGGAACAAAAACAGTAAACACCATAATCATATTAGTTTCAAAAATTGGGTTCTACAATCATATATGACCTGCTTTAATACTATATGTATAAATTCTCAACATAAATAACAAAATTAATCAAGAACAAATTATATATATATATATATATGAATGTAAAACATCACAAGTGAGACATATAGCATAATTAAAATGTACATATATAAGCCATTATTTTACTCAAATGGAAATGGAATTAACAATCTATTAGAATGTCGGATCTTCCTTTCTATGACTTATCTTAGTATAGTAATTTTCAATGGGATTAAACAACTGATATGTATAGCATATCATTTTATAGGCTAAGAGATAACCTAACAAATCCTAATCTATAGTGTTAATCGGGCCCCTCCTATTAAAACCAATTAATTAATATAACCATATTATATGAAATTTCTAACAATCTGAGCCTATCCACATATGTAGTTTTTTTTTTTTTTTTGATGATCCAAGGAACCCCGCACCCCGCCGACAGCTAGGAAAGTAAACCCTGGAGGCCACATGTGCTAACTACCACACACATGCAACCAGGTAAGTCACCCTATGACAAAATTGGGATTCGAACTTTCGACCTTTTGCGAGAGGAAGAGAGCGCAAACCAGCAATGCTACCCAGGTGGATGGTACTCTCCTTCAATCAAAACTTTAAAATCGATGAGTTATTGGCCAATTAAAGTATATTAATTACTTGACATCAAATCAATTCTCTGATGAGAGATTTTTTAATATATCTCACACATGTATCGTGGTCAGCAAGGTCTGCCTATCACTATGATGAATGCCATTTCCATCTTATCCAAAAGTGTGCAATGGTCCTTTGTCTCAAGAGCACCGTTGTAACATCCTGAATTTCGACCCATTCCGGGATAAATGAAATGGTTATTTTATCAATGCACTGTTAGTTACGTTTACTCTGAGTTACCCCTCACAAGTTAACTAACTGTTTGGCAGGGCAATTAAGGATCGGTACGCGTACGACAAGTGAATTTAATCAGGAATAGGCCGCTCGATCATAAGGATCAAAGAGGAATAATACTACACTGTTGCAGGCTAATTAGCGAACGGAAATAAATCGATTCGGCAAAAGTACGAGGTCGGATTGCGGGTGATTCCGCACGACTTCGATATTAATTGCGAACGACGTTAAACCGATTTCCTTTTAGCCATGTACTCAGTGTGAGCAATTAACTCTCGTGATTACATGACAATCGAGGATCGCCCTAATTTGAATGCACGATCGTGGATTGAAAAGCTATCAACCACGGGTCAAACGCGCGCCCTAAACGCCACCCGCAAGTTAGGTCGTACTAAAGTCGCGATTGATCGATGTTAACCATGAATTTCAATCCGGTATCGGGTATCGAACTTTTAAGGATGTCGAAATTAAAATATTGGACGTTGTCTCATTGATTCTCGAATTTATCGGTGAGCCCGAAATTATTGAAAAAGAATTTAATGGGCCGAGGTTTAGAGCCAAATATTTGGGAGTTTGTACTTTAGGAGTAAAAAGATCGAATTGCCCTTTTTAAAAGCTTATTTAGGTTTTGTCCTATTCTAGTTTCTTTTTCTTTTCTTTCTCCCCACGTTGGCTCCCCTCCTTCCTCCGCAAGTTTTCTTCTCCCCCACGTTTCTCTCTTTTCCTCCCCACTTTCCCACGTTGACTTTTCTTTCTTTTTCTCTCTCTCCTCCCCTCCCCAAGTTCTGCACGCCACCTCCCCTACCCATTTCCCCTTTTTCTTTTCCCATTTCCCACGTTCATTTTCCCTTTCCCCCTCTGCAGAACCGAAACCCCCCTCCTTGTTTCTTTCGGACATGCCATCGTCCGAAATCGCCGCACCGCCGCTTGCCGTTGGTGCGCCATCCTCCACGCCTAGCCACTGCGCACCGTTGCCCCCGTCCGTGCCATTTTGAGCTATCCAAGCCGCTCGCTCGCCGCCGTCCGATTCTCGGTCTCACCGTTGCCGAGACCCATTTTTGTCGCCACTTGTCTCGGTGTTTCGGACGTAGCCACGCGTCGCCCTCGCCGCGGCCGTCGCGCCCGTGTCGTTGGATCGCTAAACCGTGAGTCGATTTCATAATCCCTTAGTTAGGGTTAATCTTGCTTAGGAGTAGTTTAATTAGTTTAATTATTGATTAGTGCTTTGGATGATGATTGTTTAGCATTAAAATATTATTTGATTAAGCTTGCTTAGTGTTAAGCATGGTTAGAATAAAGTAATCGCGATTAGATTAAAGTAACCGCGGTTAGATTAAAGTAACTGAGGTTAGATTAAAGTAACCATGGTTAGGTTAGTTAACCGTAGTTGGGTTAATTAACTGCAGTTGGGTTAGAATAGTAACCATGGTTAGTATTAATAAATACTATTATTATTTTTGGAATAAATAATAATAATTTATTATTTTCGGAATTATTAATTAATTAAATTAATTTATAATTTCGAATTATTATTATTAATATTTTTATTACTATTCATTTATGAAATTAATTATTTTTGGAGAAAATAATTAATTGTGATTATTTATGGGAAATGATTTTTATTGAGTAATTTTGTGGGAAAATTACTATGGTCTAATTTTTTAATGTCAATAGCATTCATGTACTACGTTATCAAATGACATTGATTTATTAAAGAATGATTTTATTAAATGAAATTATTTGGGTTGGATAATTAATTATGGGATTGGAAAATAATTATAAGTACTTTGTGGGAGTAAATTATTTTATGGGAACAATCGACTATAGCATACTTCTTAAATGAGTATTTTTTAGTATAATTATAGTTTACACTTATTTTGGGATAATCGAGTATTGATGGCAATAGCTGATTGTCGTAGTCGTGAGGACACGTGCTTATTTATTATTAAATATTGAGACACGTGGTTGGGAAGCGGTAATTATTGAGGTACGTGATTGTTTTGGAAAAGTGTGCAAGTATCGTGATGTTGATTGGTCGGAATTGATTGAAAATAACTTGAATTGTTGGTTGTTACCAAGAGTTAAGAAATGTGCGTGATTGAATGCTGATTGGAAATTTAATTTTGGAATTGTCGAGTGATACCGCATGACATATTGTGTGGGTTATCTGAAATGGCATGTCGCATGGATATGAGCGTATGAGCAATGTTGCATTCACGACCAAGCAAAAGTAAAGACAAGAATAAACTGTTTGCTAATGTGTTGCATGGTCAGATTAAAGTTGATAACCCAGTTGAACCGGATGATCGCCAATCCTTTGGGGTTGTGCCGTGACCATTGGGTCGCCTGATAGTGGTCGGATGCGGGGCTGCGGTAGTGGGACAGGCCCCATGCTCCTTAGGGAATGCTGTCGGTAGGGGAGAGCCCATGACATCGCCGTGCCTCGAGGTAAAGGACGATGCCTGGTCTACGACTAGTTGACTGCCAACCATAAAGTTGTGCCGTGGCCTAGAGGGTTGTAATAATCGGAGCACGTTTTCTAATCATCTACCAATAGCATTCGATCTGATGGTCTTCCGTCGTAACAATAAAATACGACTTTCTGTTTCAATCATTTTGTCACATAGCATCTGATTGGTTTTCCTATACGTGTTGATGCGGGCTCCTCTGTTAAGAAGATTAGGTTGGGGGGGAAGAAGAAACGGGGAGAGATCTGCCAAGTTTAGCAAACTACTGCTATGGCAAGCTCAGATGCAGGAACATCGTTGGGAAGCGAGTATCAAGTGTTTCTAAGCTTTAGAGGACCTGATACTCGGGTTGGATTCACTGACTTCCTCTTCCATAGCTTGACCAATGCTGGAATCTGCGTCTTCCGAGACGACGAAGAGCTCCGTGTTGGTGAAAGGATCGATGGATCACTTCTACAAGCGATTGACAACTCTAGGATTTACGTAACCATCTTCTCTCGGAACTATGCTTCGAGTCAATGGTGCCTTCGTGAGCTCACGCAGATCATGGCAAATACCTTCAAATCGGAAGGTAATAAAGTGATCCTACCTATCTTCTTCGACGTGGATCCTGATGATATTAAGCTGAAAACCCCGGTATATCGTGATGCCATACTCAAGCTAAAGCACGAGAAGAATTTGAGCAACGAGCAAGTAGATGCTTGGAGTGAGGCTCTCATGGAGGTTGATGCAATAAATGGGTGGGAAGTAAAGAAGTACAAAGGGTAAGCTAGCTACTTTCAAGATGCATGTATTCCCAATTTTCCTTAACACTTGATCATAGATGTGAAAATTCTGATAAGATTGAGGTGGGAATTTTATCAAAGTAATACTAAATGATGAACCTTTGCTACGTTTGCGAAAAAAAACGAAAGTGAAACTGCTTTATAAGGATATTAATAGCTAGGTAGCTAAAATGGTATCTCCCTATGGGCAAAGGGAGGAAAAAGAATGGGATAATAAATTGCCATGCACTCCCTATCTAATCATTTAATCTTTCAATACATTAAGCATCTCCTCTTGAAGAATATTCGACTTCTAAAGTCATCACTCGAACATAAATAATGAATTGTCAATTTCACATGCATAATTTTTCATGCATTTATTTTGCTCAAAAATCCCAAGATTGCTAATATTGTGTACGGAATCAGTCAGATTTCGCGTCATGACATGGCGCACAAATTACTAAGTGCGTAAAAATCATGTTTTGGAGTGATGTTATTGTCCAATAGGGACTTTTAGAAGATCACTTCTAGATTGTTAAGGTCTCGTTACTTATCAAATCATTGCATAGTTTATCTGATGCTTATATAACATCACCCTTCTAGCTAGATAATCGTAATTTCACATTTTCCCCCCTCTAAAACAATTTTTATTGTGGCAGTCATGGAGAACTGATCCAATTGGTAGTCGAGGAGGTTTTGCAAAAATTAAAGACAAAACATAGATCAGTGACTGAACATCTAGTTGGAATCGACGATCAAGTAGTAGTAGTAAGTAAATTATTAGACGTCGATTCTGAAGGTGTGCGACTCATTAAGATTCATGGTATGGGGGGTATCGGTAAAACAACTCTCGCCAAGGTTGTCTTCAACCAACTCTCTTCTCATTTTGGAAAGTGCTGTTGTTTCCTTGAAGATGTTCGAGCGAGGTCATTGAGAATTGATGGCTTAGTTGACTTGCAAAAAAGGTTATTATATGAAATTGGCCATCCTATAGGAACAGTGAACATTAACGAAATTGATTATGGAATGAAGAGGACCGGAGAAGTACTTCACAATAAGAAAGTCTTCATTGTACTTGATGACATTGATAACAATGAACAAGTGGAGCAATTAGTTGGAAAGAATTCTTTGCATTCAGGATCTAGAATATTGATTACAACTAGAAATAAGGATGTTTTGCAGATTAATGCACCAAAATATCAAATTTTAGATTATGAAATGGAGCTAATGAGTGCTGATCATGCACTTGAGCTTTTTAGTAGGCATGCATTTAATAAAACCTCTCCTCCATATGATTACAATAATCTTTCAAGGGCAATTGTTTTTGCCACTGGGAGACTTCCATTGGCTCTTGAAGTAATTGGTTCATATCTCTATCACAAACCACGAGAACTATGGAAGGAGACATTGGACAAGTTAAGAAAATCACCTCATGAGGATGTTTTCGGAAAGTTGAAGATTAGCTATGATGCCTTAAGTTTAGAGCAACGACAAATTTTTCTCGATATTGCATGCTTTTTCATTGGTGAAAAGAAGATAAATGCATTCTACATGTGGAAAGATTCTGAGTTTTTCCCGGACACTGGAGTTGCTGTCCTCATTAGCATGTCATTGATAAAGATTGTGGAGAATAATCGGTTTTGGATGCATGACCAACTCAGAGATATTGGAAGGGAAATTGTTCGTCTAGAAAATCCAATAAATCCAAAAGAGAGGAGTAGGATATGGATTTCGCAGGAGGCCCTTGATGCAACAACAGCAAGACAGGTGAAGCACTTCTCGAAAGAACTAATAGTTTTTGACAAAAATTTCTCTACAGCGATTTAGGATGTTGTATCCTTTTATATTTTATTAGAATCCTTTCCCTCTATGAAATAGTATACTTATGTCATTCATCTCCCATTCTCGTTCGTAGATGAAGAAGAACGTTCAAGCATCATATCTTGATACACGTGCAGGAGGTTCCCATGATGTTGTTCAAAGAAATGAGATTGGAAGGTTTGAGCATCTAAGATTCCTTAAACTATCCGGATTGACCCTTGCTGGCGACACACTAAATCATCTTACCAATTTAAGATGGATTTCTTTGAGGAGAATCGATAAATGGACTAACATGTCCCTAAAGAATGTAGTCATTCTTGAATTTTCAGAGGTTGACTTACTTGATGATTCGAGATTACAAAACCTAATTAAGGTGCGTAATATGCTCTTTTCTATTCTATTGCTTAGAAAGTAATAATCAATTGTTTATATATTGAATATTGCATTCATTTCTAACAGATGGCAACAAAATTGAAAGTTCTTTCTCTTAAAAGTTGTCGCAAGATAATAAGAGCACCAGACTTCTCTGGATGCCAGAATTTAGAGAGGCTTAGTTTTGAACAGTGTTCTAATTTGAGGAAACTTGATGGCTCTATTGGGAAGTTGAAGTGTCTGATTGACCTAAAGATTGAAAAGTGCCATTCTCTTGAACATTTGCCTGAGGAAATTGGGGACCTAGTGAATCTACAGTACTTCTATGTAGATTGTTATAAAGTGAAGAAACTTCCAGATTCCATGTGGAAGTTGAAATCCTTAAGTGAGGTTCACTTTTTAAATTACTTTGATGGATTAGATTCAACAAATTCATGGGAGTTACCTAGTGCTATTGGAATGCTTCAGAATCTGAAAGTGCTTCAAGTTAAGAGTCGCAATTTAAAAGGTCAACTTCCTTCTGGAATTGGAAGTCTGCACTTTTTAAGAATCCTAAATCTATCAAATACTTGTGTTAGTGAAGTTCCAAAGACCATTAGCATGCTTCCTCGCCTCCAAAGAATTGAGTTGATGGCATGTGATGAAATTCAAGAGTTGCCAATGCTTCCAACAAGTTTAACCCATCTAGGAGTGTCATCCGCATCGTTGCGAGCAGTTCCAAACCTCTCTAACTTGACTAATTTGGTTGAGTTGAATCTAAATGATCGTGGAGGAGGAGGAGATAAACTTTGTATCGGTGAGTTATGGTGGATTGGGAGGTTATCCAAATTGACCAAATTGACTGTCAGACTTCAAAATGTCCCTCTTCCTACTGAGCTGGCTTCCCTTCCTTTGCTAAACAAACTTACTTTGTTTGGATTGGACATGCAAACCTCTCTGCAACTTCCCTTATCTCTACAAAAACTAAAGGTTGATAATTTTAATTTAGTGTCACTCTCCCTAAACCTGATAAATTTGTCATGTTTAGAGATCTATGGGTCTTCAATGCAAGAAATACAACTTAATGGGCTTCAACTTCCATGGCTAAAGGAGTTGCTTGTGCTATCCTCTGTACCTCTCGAGAGATTGAGGCTATCAAGAATGAGGAAGCTGAAAGATGTCAAGGTGGAATTTTGTCCAAAGCTAGTTGAGATCCAATTTTCTTGGGTGTTCGAATCACTGGAGGCATTGTCTATTGAATCTTGCGAGTCCTTCAGAAGTATAGTTTATGAGTCTACCCATGAGTTGATTAGTTGTGAAGGGAGACTGATTTTTCCATTAAGAGTCTTAAATAAGCTGCATACTCTTCAATTGTGGGGATGCCATAAGATACTTGACATTCAAGTTGTAGATACGTCAGAATTGTTGGAATGCTTTGTCCTTGCCTTTTGTCCTTATATGCAAAGCCTCGGTGGTTTGTCAAACGTAAAGAACCTCAAGGCTTTATATATCATGTTCTGCGATAGCCTGCGGGTTGTTGAGGACGTCGACGAGTTGGAGTCTTTGGGCAGATTATTTGTTAGAGGCTGTGGATCGTTGAAAAGGTTGATTAATGTATCAACCACCAAACTGCCAGATGATTGCAACATAAATATTTTCTATTGCAAGAAATTACGAGGGGTTAAGAACAGGTTCGAAGGCTCCGACCAGCCCTTGAAGCGTTATAAGGTGAGTCCGAATCATTCTCTCTCTCTCTTTTTGATTTTTTTTCTTGATGCAACTATCCACAAACACGAATTCAGCTTTAAGGTAGATTCGTAATAATTGTGAGAAATTAAAAAACAATCAAACAAACTTGAATTAATCTTTGGTCTCCCTTATATTAAAACCTACTCGATATAAGTTTGTTTTATTTTCCACTCATGTTTTCTCATTTGCGTTTTTCTTTTTTTGTATATGAGAAAGTTCTATATGTGCAGAAACTCTAGGAGACATGGTCAATTTTTATCACGAGTAATTAGGAAACTTCAGTGTCTGGAAGGGATCTATTAAATAGCCCATAATCTCTCATTGTAGTGTTCTTTTCGTTTTATATGGAATGAATTGTTTATTTAGCAAAATTTCTACGTAGTGTACTTCAATTTATAACCATTTCTTACTTTATACTATTCATGATGAAGACGAGTTTAGTGATTTGCAATATTTAGTGTGAAGATAGAACGTTAAAGAATCCAATACTCATTGCACAACTCAAAGAAAAATTTTAGCTAGGGGGAGGTGTTTCAAGAACACAACTTACATGGTCCACCTATCCACTAATGAAGTGACTTATGTCCATGATGGATTTGAGTGTTACTTGATTTGGCATGTGGTTGGGATCGGCCAAGTAGGATGTGTTCGTAAAGCATCTTTAAAATATTTTTTAAAGATTTTTCATTCTAAAAATGAACATTGAAAATCTAATTGGAGGGTGATGTATTTATGCAATCTCCCCTGTTTTTGACGGGTTGGTTGAAAGCCACTTTAAACAGGTTATAAAACAGCCGATCTTTCAAACATATATTTTCTTAGTCGTGAAGCATTCATTTTCAGATAGAGTGTAGAGTCAATTTCTGATACCACTTTAACTTCTAGTGCGTAGTTCGAGTCTTGTTTGTAACTTTTACCATAGTTTAGTTGATTGTGTACGTGAAAACTTCTAAATTTAGCTAAAGTACGAATGAAACCAGCTTTCATCAGAGTTGTGATAGACCTGACAAGACAAAGTGAATTTATATTTCACATAATGAAATGTCATTAACCTGCTTCCATGACTACACTGGACAGAAAGTGGGGCATAAATGAGGAGGAAGGCTTTATCTACTTGATTAATAACTAGGATAGATCTTTTTCTTGTAATAACGTGTTTTCTCTTAGAAGCTTATATCCAAGAGAAAAAAATATCTCATTGGTCTCATGGACCCGGTAGAATATAAGTCAAGACCCGTTGGATGGCTTCAATATAAAATTTTTTCACATTTGGACACATAGAATCGAACTTGTATGATGTACATAGTCTACGTACACAATTTCCTTTATCATTGCACGAATCTCACATGATTTATAATAGTCTTTATATGATATTTTTCTCATATTGTATATAGATCCTTCTTCGTATTTCAATCTCAATAATTGCTGTTGAAAACTATACAAATGACTTTCATCAGTGTCTTTCAAGGTATTTAGAATAGCTTCCATCTTTTTTCTTATACATAGTATGCACCGACAAATAGATCAAAGGCTGTAGACATAAGTTGATATCTATGACTAATTGATTTGACTGCATAATCTTAATCATTTATTCCTTTTTCGAAACTTTCAAGGAAGACTGGTTGTGATTTTATTTTTCAGGAATCACGCTTTGATTGGCCTTCATGTTGTGGACGCTTGCAAAATTTTGAAGACGAGTCACATGACAATGGTTGGCGTGTAGAGATGGAACTAGCATATTTCTAAGAATGATTTCAAATACCAAGACATCAAGTTAGGAGGCAGGTGAGACCTCATTTCAAAGAGTTAATGTTCTTCAGATCACATTTAAAAGATCCTTCGCTTGAATTAATAACTTCAGGATTGACGCAAATCTTTTCTGTTGCTTTTGACAACTCATTCAAATTGCCCGTCTTGCATGGAGAACTGCAAGAGTATAGTACAAGTATATTAAGCATGTGCAGAATAATGTTGTGTCAAAGGCCTAATCCAGTAGATGAATTTTACCTGTTAGAGCCATTAATCTCTCTAAGACAAGTTATGATATAACAATAACAACATCATACATAGAACAAATGTGGCATGATATTGATACGCCTTTTCTGTAATCAACAGTTACTTTGATCTTAAAAGTGACTATTATTTCAAAGAATACTACTCCCCCATCTCATTTGACTCAAAAGGTTCAACTCGAACATGAATATATCAAGCGAGAGCAGATTGTGATCCCTATTCCAGGCTCGTGGTTTTCTAGTAGTTAATTCAGTCATATGTTAGTAGAGACAATGTCAATATTCTCTTTAAAGCATAGTCTCGTAAATTTAACATGAGCTTTACTGGAAAATTATAATGGAAGAAATCAGAATTGAGACACAATCGCATGTAAAAGTCTATTATTTTCAGTTGAAAAGGCTTTTGTTTAACCAGCAAGAAGCAAATGATGGAGAACATCAAAAGATTTTTCACAAGTATAAACATTTGTGATGATCAAACTAGTAACATACAGCAATCAGGAGAGTGTCCAATGTCTCAACGCAAACTGTGATATACAATTGACGAAAAATATCTCATTTCAGTGAAAGTCCATTATATAGCAGAGGAGTGATAACCTTTATATGGGAAGAAGGTGAAACTTTTTCCTTCCCCCCCGGGGAAGGGGGTGGCGGGACGGATAATTGCTCCGGATGCAAAGTCTATGCAAAGTTGAATATCACAAATGGATGGTAAACCAGCCGGAATCTCATCAGGAGCAACATCTCTAGATTCTTCAAGAATAGTTCGATTGCCTCGGTCAATTCAAGTGATTAATGGTTCTCTCAAGTACCACTGATGCACACTCAACATGTGTCTCCTCCCATGCCTTTACGAACCCAAACATGCATGTTAAAATGCTTTCTTCCTTTGCCTACTTGGGGCAACAATCAATCTTTGATGGAGAGAGACTATACAGCATCCTTCTCATAGGAATGAATGTTTCTATATCCGTTGGATAGCTCGACGGGCCACAGTTGTCCAAGTAGCATGTGATATGCATCCATTGAAATTACATTACACCATACTTCTCGTTGAAATTTATTTCCAATAGAAAATTGGACTAAACAGCGCTTGGAGACTTTAAATTCGTTTCCCTTAGCTGCTGAAAGTTGTAAGGATATTTAGGATGATCTTTTATGAGCAACTTCAACTTTCCTGCCATTCATGCTGCTACAATATTCTTGCAGACTCCCCTGTCAATGATAGCATCACACACTTTGCCATGTGACGTGCACTTAGTGTGAAAAATGTTGTTGTGCAGCCATCCTTGCTTGTCCATGGTGGCGACGGTGTTTAGGGTTTGTGAATGATCAAGAAAACGTGGTGTTCTTGGAGTGGCTTATCAAGGTGGTAATTCGGCTAAGGGAGAACTAGATTATTCTAATCTATTCCTATCCTTGGTACTCCTTTATCCATTTGTTCATTTAGCATATCCCAATTTAATTCAGTATCATAGCTATTATCTTATTTGGCTTTTCGTACATCCTGACATCAGATGGAGCATGAAGAAACCAAATCGCAAGCTCCCAACAAGTCAGCTTCACAAAAGTGGTAAACCTAAACTACTTCAAATAAAAAGAAAAACAAGAACTACTTCCATCCGGCAAAAAGAATAATAGAGTACATATATTCGAAATCCATGGCTAGATTCTTGCAAAACTATTCATGTGCGTGTGATAATGTTGTACAATCCCAGACGTCTTAGTATAATGTGAGAAAGTACGAATGAAAAATGATGTTTACATTGCAATGTTGGTTGATGTTGGTCGCTATATTTAGAATTGTGCTTGTTGGCAAGTAATCATGCCCATACGTGATGGCATCTTCAAATTAAATGTTCACGAAATAACACATCTTTCCGCTTGACATTACCAAGTTCGTCGCATGCTAAATCATGATATTAAATTTCAATTCTCCCAAAAACATGACTAAACATGGTTAATAACATTCAATTTTGTATTTATTGCAAAGCACTCCTGACACAACTGCAGCATCATGGACATCCACTAGTTTCAACCCCAACAATGCACTCTCTTGTGATCAAGACACGACTTACTTGACACTAACTTGACACTAATTACTTAAAGAAAACGAGAATTAAACATCACACTTCATGATGACTGCATAGCCCTTTATCATTTGCTGCGCTTACGTCTCATCCGAGCTTACGAGAAATCATAGCATGATGCTGCGGATCAGGACCTTCCGGACTGACCCGTTTAGGCCCGACTCCCTCAAACTCATCAGGAGCCATCATCTTAGGCGACTCGACAAGGACCATTGACCTTCCGAATTCGCAGATGGGAGTGTGAGCCTCACAGCCGGTCCGGGAAAGGACTATCAGCATCAGGCACAAATACAGTCCCAACCTGGCCATCGATCTTATGATCAGATTACAGTGTATGGCTTTCGCTTGGGAGAGGACTGCAATCGCTTGGTATTTATAGCCCTCGCATACCCTCTAATTTACCCTCTCTCCCTCTCTCTCTCTCTCTCTCTCTCTCTCTCTCTCTCTCTCTCTCTATGTTAAAAAAAATGAATCGAAATGGCGAAACACAGAACTTCCCACAATCCAGCATTTTGATAGGAAAGCCTTTCTCGTCCTTTTGTTTGGTCGAATGAAGTGAGGTTTTCAATCTTGGCTTCTTCCTCGGGACTCTCAGTCCATTCAACTTTTTACTCCGATCTGCTCGACAATCTTGCAGATCCAGGTTTTGTTGATATTCAACTTTGCACGTCCTCACCGAGTGTCCTTTCTTCCGCATTGGGCACACAAGACAACATGTCCCTTTCTTGGGATATTGACAAATGATCCACGCAGCAACCTTTGCAACTTGTTGAGATACAATATATGACAGATTAGCATGTTGGAGGTCTTAAAATTTGTTGCGAAATTGTTATTGAACCTCAAAAATTATAAAAAGTGCACCAAATTTTAAAAACTAATTAAATTGATACAATTGAGTCTTCATTAACTCCATTCAATTTGGGTAATGAAAAATGCTAACATGACTTTTATTAGTATTTTCTCTCTCCTACGTGGTACTAAGGTGGCTAAAACATGGAGGATAAGGCTGAAACAATGTTGTTTTGGTTCAAATATGATATCTTAATCTAAGGGCTCATTTGGTTCAACTTTGGGCAAATGCTCTTAGGAAATGCAAATGTCTTTAGGTTAAAGGGGTTTTCCGAAATGCAAATACCGTTTGATAAATATTACATTTTGTAAAGCACTTTTACTAATTTTTTTATTAAAAAAATTTGTAAATTTTTTTTTAATCTATTCACCAGCGGCCAATTTTGGCCGCCGGCCACTCTCCAACTGCTAGATTTGGTCGCTGGTCAATCTCCAGCAGCTAGATCTAGCCACCAGACAGCCTTGCCTAAGGTCGCGCGACCTTAGGTGGTGGTTAGATCTGGCCATCGCCTAGGTTGCCTGGGTTCGCGTAGCCTCGACAAACAGTTGCCTGGGTTCGCGTAGCCTTGACAAACAGTTGCCTGGGTCGCGCAACCCCAAGCGACGACCCCTCCATCGCATGACCCAAGCGATGTCACCTAGGCGCGCGACCCGAGCGAACACCGCCGAGGCCGTTCGAACCCAAGCGAGCACCGCCCGGGTTGTGCGGTGACCATCGCTTGGGTCGCGTGACCTTGGGCAGCAGTCACCCCCCCTTGGGCAGCAATCACGCGACCGCAAGCAGCAATCGGTGGGGTCAAGTGACCCCTCGGCGGCGTTTGCCGGCGTCGAAACCCCTTAGCCAATAGTCATCGGCCTCGTCGGCTCATCGGAGAAGATGAACAGTAATTTTGTAAACAGTACCATTTGCATTTGGAAGATGCAACTTCCCAAAGTGACTATAGACCTCTCTTGGGTTAAAGGCCTTTAGAATCATTTGGAGATGCAATTGTATTTTGCCAAAGTCTTCCAAAAAATCTTACATTTGTCCAAGGGGTTTTGGGGGCTGAAAGCCTCTTGTGAAAATTGAACCAAACAAGGCCTAAATCTTATCTAGATTAGACTAAAAAATAAACAAATTTAATTATAAAACAAAAGAAGGCAAGGGCTGACAACCCTTGCCCAATCTAAGCAAGGGCCAACAACCCTTGCTGACCACTAGTTGGCCATCCCCCACCATAGCCCTTTCAAGCAATAGTCGAACGGTGGTGGTAATGGCCCACAAATTATCTCTGTTTTGCCTTCTTCCTTTTAAAAATAAAATATTAATTTAACTTATTTTTTAATTCGATTTAAATAAAACTTGCATTAAAATATTATTTGAACCAAAACAATATCAGTTTAGCATTATGTTTCAAATTTTAACCATGTCATTGCTAGGTAAGATAAAGAAATTATTAAAAACAACCACATCAACATTTTCCATTACCCAAGTTGGATAGAGTTAACAAAAAGACTCAATTGCATCAATATAATAGGTTTTAAAACTTGATTACACTTTTTGTAAATTTTATGACTCAATTACACTTTTATAATAAATTATAAGACTTCCAAAACACTTATCCCTAATATATATTTTACAACATGGTAGACTTAAGCCACCACAACTAATTGTTGTAAACTCCGTCTGAGTATTGGTATCGGATCACGAGGTCTCAAGTTTGATCATTCACTCTTCTCAACTTCGATAATTTTGGAAAAGTATTAGGTCTGAACTGTCACGCTTTCATTCTTCTATCCACCCGCGTTCGCATCAGGAGGTATTGAGATTAAAACTCAGTGCACCATTTATTAGCTTAAACCTTTGGAACAATTTATTGCGCACGCTGACCATAACAAAATCAACGTCATTCATGCTCTTCTTTAGTGCATTTCCAAGAGCACAAGTAATTGAACCCGAGATCTTGGTGAACTCTTGACAGCAATTCTGGACCTCTTAGTTTCGGTTGGTTTTTGCATTGGGGTGGTCAATAAGATAAATGAAGATAAAGAAGATGAGATTTGCAGCCTTAAGGCTGACAATCGAATAGGTTGGGCATCATGTGACAGTTCAAATGTCACACAATCCAAAATTTCATATCGGCACTGCCCTGCCTTTCTATCTGTTAAGAAAACAGACTAAGTCAAGATTCCCAGTAGGAAACCGGGTACTCTCAAGTGAAAGGTAATGACAAGCAAGCCGAGATTGAACAATTATGTATGTTAAGTTTGAGAAGTTGGTCTCATATTTGAAACATTGAACTTGACTGCATCTCATGAACGCAAGGACAAGAAAAATATGGTCTTGATTCAGCAAGCCACCCGAAAATGGCCTTGGGATTTCATCCCGAACAGACAAGACGCAAAAATAAAGACCACCTGAATATACGCAGAAAGCTATTGTGCTTCCACAATCCAGAAGTCTGAGAAACAAGCGTGCGTATACTTTCCTGATTCATCACTGCATCCATGTTCAGAAGAGTGTCTGAGCAAGTAGGCATTTCTCGTATTTGTAGAGGCACATGCATGCATCTTCCATGATCTCCTGGGATTCTGTTTGGGTGTGGCTCATGTTTTCATGTGTTGTGTGTGTTTGAGGAGGGAGAGAGAGGGGGAGAGAGAGACAGAGACAGAGAGACAGAGAGACAGGGAGAGACAGGGAGAGAGAGACAGAGAGACAGAGAGACAGAGAGAGAGGGAGGAATAGAGGCGAGGTAGATACCTCGTCTGATGCAACTTCAAGTGCGAATATCCTTGGACATGAGCCGTGATGCAAACTTCTGCACCCTACGGATGTTTTATCTGGTGAAGGAATTGCAAAGAAATGCCAGAGGGGAAAGAAACATATCATAAACAACCCAAAGAACATCCTGTGAAATCATTGATAAGCAGAAGGATATCTGTTCTTCATAGATGGGATGATTAAGTATTAATAGATTGTTGTTGGTCACAAGTGCCCGAACAAGCAACTCTTTAGCTTCTTCCTGCTTCTTCTTTAGCATGTTGCAGATCTGTAAAACAATTCCCTTAGGCAGCCAATGCATTACCAGCACAAGGATCACAAAGACGGTAGAATAGACAAGAGGCAACAGTTCAATGCCCTTCTCCCCAATATCCTCAGTCTACGTTCCAGTGGCCTTCTGAAAACTCAATGGCTTGTGATAGACCTTCAATTATAGAAAATACCTATAAAGTACTATAGAATCATCCTTATGCATAATTGGGTTGGACTGTAGAAGAAATCACAATTTCCGTATTAGGGAGGTTCTCTTCATCAATTGATTTCTAGATGTACAAATTCAATAAATGAAGATGCTTAATGTCAATGAACCCATAACCAAATTATCAGCAGTGAAGAGCAAACATCCGTAGGGAAACATAAAAATTCAAGAAGCTCAGGTTGCTCATCCACTACCCTAACCTATCAAATACAATAATTAGTATATAGATAAAGAAAGAATTAACAAGAAACTCATCTCAACGACTCATTCAGTAAGCCACAGAAAGTTGTCTGCGGGCAACTACTCCCTGTAACTTGACAATCTCGTATTTTTTATTCCTAGTGCTTTGTTGTCACTGTTATTGTCTCTATTCAAATCTTCATGGTCTCCGACTGTAGTCTACAATATGCACATAACTGATTGCCAAAGCCAAGAAGTGTATAAGCAACACATTTATAGTGAATATAATTTAGCCGCAATTCACTTACATCTTCAAGTTCCTTTGTATAAGCTTCAGCCTTTTCAACATTTTCATCAGTTTCCATGACCAATGGACTTCCAACTTCAGTGGACCTCGGCTTAGGAGAAATCTTAAGCTGAAATTTAGGATGGTCACCAGACACACTGCTGGTTTTGCTTTGTTCGGCGATCTCATGATTGCAAACCTTTCATCTTAATCTAAGAAACCAGCAAGGACCCAGTTTCAACTCTCTGTTGAAGTAGAAAAACTTAAAAGGTTCTGTCCATTTACCTGTGCTGTGACAACAGCATCAAGGGATTCTCTGAAACTTCTGAAGTGTCGAGGGTAAGAACATTACTTCCACAAACAAAACCCAGTCACAGGAGTTATTAGCACTTTTCACCTTTTTTCACTTGGAGACTCAGAGGGCCGTTCCAGTGGACTAAATGACATCAAATTGGAAACTGACCCAGGCAAAATAGACACTCACCACTTCTAATGCATTGCAAAATAGCATCCCCATAATTATATTCGCAACACCCTATTGAAGAGGTGTAAGGTATTATTTGGAAGTGGAGCAAATAATAAAAAGGAACCTCAGATGATTTCCCTTGTGAATTGAGAAGTGGCTGGTTTTATCGATTTACCTGTTCTGTGACAACACTTTCAGAGGATTCTCTGAAATTTCTAAAGTGTCAAGAGTAAGAACATTAGTTCCACAAACAAAACCCAGTTTCAGGAGCAAGTACAATGGCGTTATTAACAGTCTTCACCTTTTCTCACTTGGAGACTGAGAGAGCCGTTTCAATGGACTAAATGGCATTAAGTTGGCATCTGATCCCTGCAATATAGACACTCACGGCTTCTAATGCATTACAAAATAGCATCCCCATGAGTATATTGGAGCAAACAACGGAAAAGAACCTCATATGATTTCCGTTTCAAGGAAGAGTTGGGAAGCGACTGGTTTTTGGTGCTTTTGCTATGATGAGTTAATGCATGTGCTGCATCACCTCGCACAGCCGTAATATGCTCAGTCTCTCATGGATCTGATTTCCTCTGCAGGATTAGAACCAAGTTGAACTTCTTTGGTTCTTGTGGCCCTGCGCATATTGACATCTTGATCTCTAAAAGTATCTATGGTTCCAAATACCAGGAAATCAAGTTAGGACGCAGGTTAGACCTCATCATTCTCAAGCTAGAAAGATGAAAAGCCCCCTTGTAAGAATTAAGAGAGTTACTGTTCTTCACATCAACATTTCTGACCCCTGAATTTTTACAAGATTCCTTGCTTGAATTAGTGACTTCAGGATTCATGCATACCTTAACAATTGATGTCGACAACTCATTTAAACTGCCTGTCTTGCATAGAGAACTGCAAAAGTTCAGTGAAAGTAGATTAAGCATATGCAAAATAATGCCATGTCAAAGGTCTAATCCACTATAGCATCTACTTGTAAGAGGTGGCAATGTCTAAGATGGGAAATGACATAGCATGAACAGAGTCAAACACAAAATCGATATGAGATGACATTGACATATCTTTTCTGTAATGAGGATTTATTTCAGTCTTGAAAGTATATTTCACTTAAAGGAATATCACCCTCCCATGTCATGTGAATCAAAGGTTTAAACTGAGCACGAACATATTATGCTACAGCAGAATGTGAACGCCACTTCCAGGCTTGTAGTCTTCTAGCAGATAATTTAGTCATATTTTACCAGAGACAAAGATGTCAATATCCACTTCAAAGCACAGTATGAAGGATTTAATGAGCTTTCCTGGCCAATCATAAAGGGAGACTTAGACTTGACAGACAATTGCAAGTAAAGGTTTACAATCTCAGCTGAAAAGGCATTAATTTCATCAACAGCAAGCAAATAATCAAAAACATCAAAATATTTTTCACATATATCTACATATGTACTGATCAAACTAGTAATACACAGCAATTAGGAGAGTGTCCAATGTCTCAATGCAAACTATGATATACAGTAAAAACAAAATCTCATTTTACCCTAGTAGAAAATCCATCAGATAACAGAAGAGTAATAACCAGGGCACCTTTATATCGCAAAAAGGTGAACTTTCCCTTTCTTTATTTTGTGTTTGTGTGTGGGTGGGGGAATGGCAGCAGGGAGGAGATGACTTACACATTGCTCACTCAGTGTTAGCTACTGTCAAATGAAGTACATGGGAAAAATAAAATACTAGAATTTGAACAAAATTTCAAACAGCTCTACAATTACAACTTGATTGGGTAGAGATTCCTCACCCCAGTTGAGAAGTGGGTCTCACACTGATATGGCTTCCAGTCAGAGGAGGTTGACTTTTTGTTTGCTCCCTTGCCAGTGAATTTAGACCAATAAGCGACTTTCCCCTAACTTGAGAATCCTTGGCATTGTCTCCCAACCTGTTGCAGATTGCATAAACCATATGATGGTATAAAGCATGAAATGTTCAATCAAAGAAACTAGAATCAAAAAGAAAATCTTCACCTAGCTTCATTTAGATGTACAGAAGCAAGTCTTTTGCTGCTAAATTGAGTAAGCTTTCTCCCAGTTGAGGGTTCTCGAGAAGATTGACTCTTAATTTCCTCTGATCTCTTGAAAAACTTTGAATGGGCTTGTCCAGGCTCTCTACTGGTAAAGAAAGAGGACAGTATATAACTGCAGGCTCTCCAGATGGGACATTTGCTTAATACTTAAAGAAAGCAAAGAAGTGCAAAAATGTTATGCTGTTGATCCAACAATGTTTTTACTGAATTCTCGAAATCACCATGAAATGCATTGACAGGATAGCAAATACTCAATGAATGAGTGTATCAAACTGAAAGCCATAACAATTTGCATTTCCGTCCATAAATATTAAGCTTCGGATGCATATGCTTTCTAAATTTTCACAAAATCAACCATTAAGGGTCCATGTTTCTTTAAAGGAGACATTAATGGTGCATTGGCCTAATTTGGCAAGGCAGAAACTTGCCAATATTATCCTAATATAGATTCCCTCTCGTTCTTCTAATTACTTAAAGGTAAGGGATAAATGGAAAAACCTGAAAATCACCAATTCACTGTCATGCACTACTTGGGATAATACAGGCTGTATCATTAAGACTTGTCGCAGGCTTGGCCTCTTTGTTATCAGCCTTAGTAGCATTCAACGTAGGTTTATGGCTTCCATTTGCCTTGCCTTCTGTTCCTGGAACATGAGGCACACTTGAACCTTCTGACTGCATGTCGCCATGAGAATATGTGGCTTCCCTACCATTTCTTCCCTGTTACTCTGCTCTTCACCCAAAGTGGAATTTAAACTTTTGATGATAGACAAATCTTTTCTTGGAAGCTCTGGGATGGTACATAAATCTGTGTCAACCCCAGGCTGAATATGTACTTCTCTTGGAGCTGTTTTGTCTGATGAATAATCTTGTTGATCAGATCGTTGAGAACACATGCTGTTCGTCCTTTCAATAGAAGATTGTTCTGGAATTGAATTTCTAGAGGTTGTAGGCTTTGGCTCCCAATCATCCATTCTTGGGTTAGGCATAGAAGTTGAAGTTACAGAAGTTCCTACTTGAATCTCTGATGGACCCACATAGCGCATTGATTGAACATTATCAATGATAGCATTATCCTTAGTTCAGGAATTGGCTCAGGAAGGTGTGTTTTTGAGCCCTGGTGCTCATTCATCTCTGATGATCTCCCTTTGCTTCCCGTAACCTTTTTCGCACTTTGTTCTCCCTCAGTCATGGGTGAATCAAGATTAAAGCCATCCAACCTGGATAGCACAAATGACTGCTAAGTTCCTAGATTGCAATCACAAGTCATGAATATCCCTTCACTTGAAAATATAACCTGATGTATCAAAGAATAAGCCCTAATGTGTACATTGTGAAGCTGTCTTACTCATTAAAATCAAAGGAGAAAGAAAATCTTTTCTTGGAATTTCCTTCATCAAGTGATTCTGCTTCATTTCTGTCCTTTTTTGGAGATTTCTTAGATGGACAGGAGAAATGAAGATCTGGCATGTCCACTTTGAATGATGAAAACTTGTCAAATTCAGCATCCAGGTTAAAATCGACATCCCTGAAAAAGGTTTTTTGACAATCAATCCATAGAAAGCAGAGATATATCCCCCTCTTATAACAAGTAAGATTGTAAAGCTTTTGTGTATCTTCGCCATCATCCATTGTTTTGATGACTTTTGAAGTGGTTGAATGATATGTGAAGCATGACTCACTTAATCACCATGGGCATTATTCTCCACAGACGTAATTGTACAGGGGTGAATATACATAACCAACACAAGTATGAAGATGGAATATTAAAGTTAGATTCCACATCGATACCGGTTTATTATCTAAATGCCTATGTGTTAAGTTTCACTTACAGTCTATCAAAGTTGAATTTCTTTGTTTTGCCTTTACCAACTATATCAAAGCTAAAATCCACTGTGCCATCTTCTGCCACAGACAACGACTTCCAGGAGGTACGGAACTCCTTTCCAAATTCGGCATCTATTGAAATCAGATTTAACATTGAGCTATGACCTACACATCTGACCTTCATAAGACATGGCCAGAAATGTCTACAAGTAATCATCCTAATCAATGACAAGGATGAAAACCTATTTTAACATTAAGAAAGCTTTAATTTAATTTCAAGTACGTCAGGCCATATTAAATTAACGATAATAACCTAAGCAAATGAATCAGGTTTGAAATAGAGAAATATGCATCCTTGTGGTACCATTCCACATCTGAAGTGAATTTTCTGAAGCTTACAGAGTACCTAGTAATGATTCATCCTCTTTCTGATTCACCACTGGAGTTTCCTTAGGTCATTCTGCCAACTGCAAGGGAAAAAATGAGGATACCATAAAAAAAAAGAGAGAATTTAAATGGCCCTTATAATTTAAAAAAGAAAAGGAGAATTAATTCCAAACCTTGGCTATACTACACAGCAACCTCCTTTCTTCATACAAGCAACATCTCTTTGGCAAAACATTGTATCTATAACATTTTTGCACTTATCTTTTGCAGAAGCATATATAAACTAGCCTAGGAGGGGCCCTAGCTGATCCAATGTAGCTGTCCCTCTGTTAGAGGTGTTCCAGAAATTTCTGCAATCGGGTAAATTGCTCTACGAACTGATGGATCGGATCAAATTGCAAAATGGAAAGATTTGTATAAGTTAGACCTTTTGTCACCACTTTGTGGAAAATCATTAGGTACAAATATGTTAGATACTTGTGACTCAATTGGTGAAATAGTATTTCTCTCCAAAAAAGTGTATTTTTTTTTATCACCACACAAAGAAAATATTTTGCTGTGAATGAACAAGATATTGAGGAATTGTCCATATGTAAAATCATAACTATTGATACTTGCCCTTTCCACATAAAAGGGGAAATAGTCCAAATGAATTTGACTTTCGTTTCTTACAGTGTTAGTGTCAGCCCAACAAAGTGCTTTCACCATTGGTGTTCTTTCCGATCTCTACGCATTTCATTGCTCCACCGGAAATTCCCTCTACCACTACCGTACTCCAACTTGTAGTTTCCACCACCTATCCAGGGTTGAGCCCTAGGACAAGCATTTTTTGCGCATTGCATACGGCTATACAATGGAATTCACTTTACCTTTCATTTCCATCAAAGAAAGAGAAAAAATATAGATATAGGGTTTATCCGATTCAAATCATGAAAAACCCAATTGGTAATATATTTATGATTACTACTACTTATATTATAGATCCTAAAATCTTTTTTTTATATAATAAGAGAGTAATCTTAAAACTTTTAATCAAGCGAGTAATATGATAAATACGTCGAATATTAGGCTCTTCGATTGAGCAATAAGGGTCAGAGATTGGCCCGCAATAATACCTACAACTTCTCCCAATTCAACCAGGTCGCCATGAGTAGGACTCCTACCATAACATAATCGGCCGAGACAAAGGACGGGTTCTCTGCCCCTACAGAGATGGAGTGACAAAAGTTTTGAGAATTCAAGAGAAAGTAACGGCGAGACAAGCTGTTTATCATTACAATAGTTGTCATTACAATAGTTGTCAAGTGGAAGTGCTGTGATGTATGCAGCTAAGGCATCCTAACAAATCGGTAGATTTGAACCTTGTTCATTTATTTTGTACACTACAGGAGATTCTATTTTTCTATTAATAGGGGTTCTAAGTACTGGTTAATATGTTCCAACGAACCAACATTAAATTTGGAAACATTAGCTAATCAATCGTATCCGGTGGCGCTGGAAATAATATTCTATATTGGATTTCTTATTGCTTTTGCTGTTAAGGTGGAGAGTTGCAAGCTTTAAATTTAAAATTGTGCTATCAAAATCACCCATATATAGATGCCACCGTCATGTCTTTCTGAAGATTCACTCTTCATTTTTCTGTATGAAACTGCCCTGAGCAGCAAAACAAACTCCAGATGGACAGGTAAATGCTAGTGATTTCCCCTTAATGAGGGTCTACATTAAAGACTGCAAAGAGCTACAGACTTCCAGCAATAGGCTTACAGCAATTCTGAACACAACCCAGTTTCTGAATTCAAATGTGGCAGAATACTCACAGAAGTATATCAGAGAGATAAACGTAGCAATTAGAAGAAATTCTTCGCTGCGCCTAACCTAAAAAATCATAGACGATGATCGGAGTAATTCGATAGAGCCAATCTACATCGAGCACAAAGAGGTCTTCTGAAATCAAAGGACCTACTGCGACAGAAGGATGGGATACGCGAAACGAACGAACGCGAAACAGTGAGAGACAAGGCACAAGAAGGCGAGAGAGTCCAAAGTAACTCCTCATCGGAAAAGTTCGCATCCTCATCCGATTCACCATCGGGAAAACTAAGCGCGCTTGCGAAATACCTCCGTTCAACACTACGAAACGGTCAGCGAATGCCGATGTTTCAGAGGTACAGAGCGATGAAACTCCGCGAAGAAGCCCATAGCCAGAAGAAGAAATCGACGGATTGCAAAAGCTCGAGATCGATTCGCATGTCAATAGTACCTTCCTTGCGATCGCGACAGGGAGCGAGCTCGAGCGTGGGAGACGAGAGAGAGATCGATTGGATTTTAATGGAGATGAGAGAGAGTAATCTGGCTCTCCTTCTCCAGGCTTTGAATGGCGACTCTTTATATATAAATAGGGAGAGAGAGAGAGTAGGGTTGACGGAGGCGGGACCGGAAAGTGACGGAAGTGCAACGGAGGTTCGCCTGAGCGACTCCTCATACTAGGGGTATGCAACCGGCCCGGGTTTACCCGGAACCCGAACCAGACCACCCGAAAAACAAGGTCGGAACCGGTTCTCAATTAAACCGGTCTGGGAACTAGTTCCAGTTTTTGGGAACCTGTTGAAACCGGTCCGGAAACAGGGTCCAAGCAAAGACACACTCGGAATCGGACCAGTTTTGAAACTAGTTCTTTACCCTTTTTAAAAAAAATCCTTTTTCTATATAGTGCCTTTGAGTCTTTTTGTCTTCGAAAAATTGTTAAAAAAAAAACTTCTCTTTAAATCAAGTTAAGGGACTGTTAAAAATAACTGTTCTCATGTATTGTTTTTCTTTTTTAATAGTCTCACCTTCAACTATTACTATAGTCACAGGACGAGTACTATTAGCATTTTCAGTCTAACTCAAGAAATATATATTCTTAATAAGAGCTCCGTCGCATATACATGAGTAAACACATTATATCATATACTAAAACTAATATTAGATCTATATTTGTTGCTAATGTTTATGCATTGTTAGGATTTTTGTTTTATCTTATAATGTTAGGAGGATTACGTTGTTATTTTTTCGTTAATTAATGTAAAATTCAAAGCCGTATAAGATATCAAACGGTTGCAAAATAAGTTCTAATGAAAACAGGGGTGATCCTGTTCCCAGACCGGAAAAATAAGATCGGGTCTAAAGCAAGGTTCAATAAAAATAGGGTAGGGTACAGGGTCCAAAAAAAAGGAACCAGTTATAACAGGATCGAGTACAGGGTCCAGGTTTGAACCCTACCCACCCTAGACCCGATCACCCCTATCTCATACTTTAATTTTCTCTCCTTTGGACCCAAAAAATTGGATCTAAATAGATCTTAACCATCGATCACGTGGATCTACACATGGAAACCACGATATCAACGGTCTTGATGGATTCAAAACAAGCGAAGTCGAGGCTTGATAAGCATTTATCCTCGCGCCGATAAAATATATACTGAATTTAGGAAGCTATTCACCAGTGCACTATCAAAGCCCCGTTTCACATGCTTAGGGTCACTCCAAGAAGAGGGCACTTTTGCCCAAGAAAAATTTCAAGCTGGCGTGTATAAGAATTAAGGAAAAATTGACGAGAGAACGAATATCTTAAACACGGTGGTTGATTTGATTGCATAATGTTAATCATTTCATTCCTTTTCAGAAACTTTCATGGAATTTTCAGGAATCACGCTTTGATAGGATCGGGACATGTTTTGGAGGCTTGTGGTCGCATGATGATTGCTAGCACGCAGGGACGGACTATATCAACATTTTGGGTGATATACTCTCTCGAGTCTCGACGCTCTTGCACCTACTTATGCCATGAAATCTCGAACTCCTCTTCACGGTGGTGGCCAAAGACACCTGGTCGACTTGTTGCCGCTGCTGAGTCCGGTTGTCGTCAAGCATCGCGGCCATTGTGCCTTGCCATCGGTCGCCACATAAACTCGGCGCGAGGCAGAGGAGCTTGTTATTCCATAGTTTATTGGATGAGGTACTTGACTGGCTTTCACCGGTCCTACAGCCTATAACTAATGTTAGACTTGAATCCACTAGCCGCTCTGTTCGTCCTTCTTCATGTAATTTGACTAAATTTAGAAAAAAGAAAAACAGAAGAAGGCAAAACGGCAGGCCGCCTTGACAGGCCCACCATCATCGAAAAGGGCTGATGATGATGGGGGCGCAAGGGTTGCCGGCCTTTGGCCAAGCTTGGTGATCCTTGCCAACCACCGGCAATTCAGATTTAGACCAAAACGACATCATTTTAGCATGTATTTAGCCAAGTCATCGTCACAAGAAGAAAGAAAATATTTTTAAAAACCAGGTCAGTGTTTTCTGTTAACTAAGTTGTGTTGGATGGATTTAATGGAAAATCTCGATTGTACCAATTTGATAAATTTTACAATTCGATTACACTTTCTGTTAATTTTAAAATTCAATTATACTTTTATCACGAGTTTTAAGATTTTCGGTGCACTTATCCCTAATTTATGTTTTACAACATTATGAATTTAAGCCATCACAACCAACTATTGCAAACTCAAGTAAACATCTTATGAAAGTTACAGCACTCGTGTAATCCTTATCCTCGATATCTTATATCGAAGCTCACTTTTTCAGAGTTCCAAGTCACTAAATCATATTATATGGAGTCTTGAAACTAATTCCAAGTCTCAAATATGTCGATCTTATAAAAAATTTGGATCAAAATATTAGCTTAATGAATCAAGAGAAAATTCCCTTAAAACCAATCGAACTCACTCATTAGGGTGAGGCTCAGTTAAATTAAAGGTTTTAGGAATGGATTAAGGTGCATTGTCTTCGTCACGCAAAATCCATGAAGGATAATCACCATGCTAGTGAAGGTTGACGAGAAGGTAGCAAATGACTTTTTAAAGAAGGAATTGTTTATAGATAGGGAATGAAGCCAAAGATGCGGAGCTAAGCGGGAAGCTTTGAGATAGAGCATGATGTAGATCTACATGTATATCTTGTTTACTACCCCTTTTAAGCTTAGGCTTTATCTATTGGACTCCACCACCACCCAAATGAGATGAGACAACTTAAATCTACTTTTCTTATTGTGGGCATGTCCCTATGTCATCATCAATTATTGAGACATATGTAATGGTTTATATACATTGTTGAAATGCATGTCTAAATCATATTAAAAAGGTTTCACATTAGAGAATTAATGTGATGTAGAGCAATTATTATATTTTAGTTTACTTATAACTAATTGGTTTAAACTTTTAATTAAGTATAAGTCTAATTAGATATGTTAATAGGTTTAGATTTGGACTTTCTCTTGACAATCTCTTAAGTCTAGGTATCAACCTATTGCTATGTGCTTCCAATAGATAGTATCATAGCCAATAGTTGATTGATGGCTCATTCCCAATATTTATGAGTGCTTGATGAATATCTCAAATAAGGAATTTTGTGACTAACACAAATTCTAGGCAAGTTTCATCGTTTTCTCTAGTGAAAGAAGCCAGGGATGAGAATGGATGTTGTGGTGAGACAATGAGATCTTGATTGTAGCCTTCATGGTTCAATATGGAGAAAGAGACTGGAGATGAAGGTGGAGCATTGGAGACTTTAAGTTGAGACATGTTTTTGCGGAAAATGTATTTGAATTAAGAGGGTGCAAAACCTATGAGAAGGAGATTGTTGAAATAAATATTTGAGTTGTATTAGAAAAGTCTCATATTGAAAAATTGGCGTGGTGTGAAACAATCAATATATACTAATTGGTCTATAACTTATTGATTTAAACTTTTGAACAAATGAGAATTCAACTGAATAGATTAACTAGTTTAGATTTGAGCTCTCTATTAGTGATATCTTAAGTGAAGGTATCGGATTTTTACGGACTCCAAACATAAACATATTGACCACATGGAATGAGTTAGATACTTTCATTTCAAAAAATCACCAAGAGCTCTATTTTAAATTATTGAGGTATCTAATCGAACCAACCTTCAAATTTAGGCCGTTGATTGCATTATTATCTCTTTATTTTTCTCCCTATCCATTTTGGTAGATTTCTATGGTTCGTGAGTGGTCAAGAGAGTGTCGTATGATGTTGGGATGTATTCAATGAGAAAATATATAAAAGAATTTCCAATCTTGACGAGGTTGAGAACCCCACTACTGAGGATAGAAAGGCGAGACTTGATAATCTATGTTTCTCTTAGCCGAATCATCACATGGGTAGGCAACTTCGGCACTACAGCACACTCTTGATCACTCAAGAAACCTAGGAATCCACCGAAAAAGATAAAAGAGAAAATCAAAGAGAAGATAACGAGGGAAGGGACGGCATTTATTGAGAATACGCACTATACCATAAAGCTCCTCATCATAAATTGAACACTTTAGCTTGGCATCGTTGTGTTTTGCACTGGGAAATAGGCAACGGGACGGTCTTCTTGGCTGAGAATGACACCAATGACGACATTAGAAGCATCACACTAAACTTCAAAGATCCATGGTGCTAAAGCTAGAGCTTCGATGCTTTTTTTTATTTCAAGCATTCAAAACTCTTTTGCACCTTTTTGTTTCATTAAAACCTCTTCCCTTGACAGTAGTATAGCCACGATTGTCCAAGTAGCGTGTGACATGCATTCATTGGAATTACATATCCCTGTTCTTTATCCGCAAATTTTTTCCAGTAGAAAATTGGACTAAACAGCGCTTGGAGACTTTAACTTCATTTCCCTTCCATAGACACTGAAACTTGTAAGGGTGTTTAGGATGATCTTTCATCAGAAACTTCAACTTTCCTCATGTTGCTACAACATTGGATCGCAGCTTCCTCTGTCAATAATAACGTCAGACGCTTTGCCATGTGATGTGCACTTTGTGTGGAAAATGTCGTGGTGCAGTCATCCTTACTTGTCCATGGCGAGGACAGTGTTTAGGGTTCGTGAATGATCAAGAAAGTGTCGTGTTCTTTGGAGTGACTTACTAATTTGGTAATTCGGCAAGGGGAGACTTAGATTATCTAATCTCTTCCTATCCTCGATACTCCTTTATCCATTTGTTCATTTAACACATCCCGACATAATTTGGTATCATAACTATTATTTTATTCAGCTTTTTGTTCGTCCCAACATTAGATAAGAGTAATGATTTCATGAAGAAACCAAATCGCAAGCTCCCACAGGTCAGAGCTTCACACAAGTTATAAACCTAACTACTTCAAATCAAAGAAAAACAAGGACTACTTCCGTGTGGCAGAAACAAATATTACAGTATAAATATGTTCAGAACCCATGGCCAGATTTTTGCAAAATTATTCATGTGCGTGCAACAATGTTGCACAGTCCCACATGTATGTGGTTTAATCTGGGAAACTTTGAATGGAAAATGATGTCTAGATTGTTATGGAGATTGATGTTGGTCGCTGTATTTAGAATTGTGCTTGTTGGTAGGTGATCATGTGATGACATCTTTGAATTGAGTGTCCATGGAAATTACTTATCTTTCCGCTTAACATTATCGAGTGTCGTGCATGCTAAATTATGGTATTAAAATTTCAATTTTCCCAAAAACATGTCTAAACATGATTAATAACATTTGATTATGTATTTATTGCAAAGCACTCGGAATACAACTGCAGCATCATGGACATCCACTAGTTTCACCCCCAACAATGCATTCCCTTCTGATCAATCCACGACTTACTTGACACTAACTTGACATTAAATACTTAAACGAAAACGAGAATTTAACATCAAAAACATCGTGATGACTGCATAGTCCTATATCGTTTGCTGCACCTGCGTCTCATCCGAGCTTACGAGAAATTATTGCATTGTGCTGCCCATTAGGACCTCCCGGCCCGACTGTCTCGAACTCATCAGGAGCCATCGCCTTAGGCAACTCGACAAGGACCAGCGACCATCTGAATTTGCGGGTGGGAGTGCGAGCCTCGGAGCTGGTCTGGGAAAGGGCTATCAGCATCAGGCACAGATAAAATCCCAACCTGGCCATCGATCTTCTGATCAGATTACAGTGTATGGTTTTCGCTTGGGAGAGGACTACAATCGGTTGGTATTTGAGCCCTCACATACCCTCTAATTTATCCTGTCTCTCTCTGTTAAAAAAATGAATCGAAGTGGTGAAACACAAACTTCCCACAATCTACCATTCTGATAGGACAGCCTTCCTCGTGCTTTTGTACGGTCGAATTGATTGGGGTTTTAAATCTTGTCTTCTTCCAGTGCTGTTGCTAATAAACTTTTACTCCAATCGGCTCGACAATCTTGCAGATCAAGGAACTGTCGATATTCAACTTTGCTTTGAGGCTTCCAATCCCGGCCTTCTCTTGTTGGATTCACGTCCTCACCGAGTGTAACTGAGTCGACTGGATTTGAGTGGAGTTGAGGGAGAATCTGTTTTTCTACAGGTTTTGAATGGCGATTGCTTTATATAGATAAGCTCCAAAAGAGGTGGGACCGGAAAGTGGCGGAAATTCGGCGGAGGTTCGCTCGAGCGAATCGTCATGCATTCGCCGAGAGTATTCCCGACTGGACAGAGAAACTCCCGACAATGACGAGGGAAACATGTTTTATAAAATATAAAATACTGTAAAAAACATTTTCTCAAAAATAATTAATTGTATCATTTGATCAAATGAATCAATATTCACTAATTATTTGAAGCGATACCAAGTTATCATTTTTAGAAAAATACTTTCAAATCAATTCATTTTTTGTAAAATAAACAATACTTGTCTTGAAAAAATTCTAATAAATCCGGGCGTTTGGAACCAAATAGATCTTGACTATTGATCACACGAATCCACACTTAAAATCCCTCGATGAATAACTTTGATAGACTCGGAGCATGTAAGCTTGGGACTGGACAAGCATTTGCCGTCGCATTGAAACTCGAGGTGCTATTGGCAGATTGCTATCGAAGCACATCTCACATTCCTAGTGCTGCACAAAGGAGAGGGCGCTTTCATCCCCGAATAAGTAAAAAGCTGCTTTGAGCAGGACTCAAAAGAAATTGAAAAGAAAATGATTATCTTATTATGATATAAGGGTGGAGTTTTTAAAGTTGTAGTGGGGTGACATTTGTCTCACCTCATCCGCTATTTAAATGTTGAGCTTAAAGCACAAATAATATACTAACTGCCCACTGAGCAAGCCTTTCATTGCAGTCCCATCATATCCAAGTGGAAAATTCAAAATTGACCATACACTTTAGCACGAGTTCGTCCTTTGCCAATCAATTTATTTCACAATTATCATTCCTACGAGATGACAACAACTATTACTCAAACCTTTAACGGGACTTTGTTGTATAGATAAGCACCCTTCTCTCAGCTATAGTGCAGACAACAATTTTTCTTAATTTTTGTCAAGAGTCGAGTATGATTTTTGCAGCATTTTGTTAAGCTTGTATCTCTAATGTTTAATGAGAGCTATAAACGATTGAGTTGATTGGTCATGGAAATGGGTGATGACCGAGTTATGGCGAGAGATCACATGGAATCAAATTTGGGAACCACATGATCAACCACCTTAATGGATTCGGGAGCATGTAGACTCGGGTCCAGATGGCATACAAGGATTTACCCTCGCCCCCGACAAAATATGTATTGAGCTCAAGAAGCTATTCACCGATTGCTACCGAAGCCCATCTCCATACGCTCATTGTTGCGCCAAGAAGAGGGCACTTTTGTCCAGGATTAACTTAAAGCTGGCTTGATTAGGAATTATAAACAAGAAAATGAATGCATTATTATCGCATAGAGGTGGATTTTTTAAAGTTATGTTGTGTTAGACATCTGTCCTCCCTCATTCGCTATTGAAATATTGGGTTTAAGGCACCAAAAAAGTATTAGCCACCTATTGGCGAGCCTATCACCATAGTCCCATTAGATATGAGTTGGGAAATTCAAGATCAACAATACACCTAAGTCCAAACTTGTCCTTCATAGAAAGATTAATTCAATAAAACGAAGTATTTAGGTCTCTTTAAGGCTTTATTGCACACTTTGCTCCACAAAGTTGAATGGATTGGTTAGGCCTCTTGAATTTTATGTTGAATGTCCAAGTTTTTTTTAAATATTTTTACAATTTATATTTTCTTTCTGTATATAATTTTATTTATAAAATTTTCTAATTACTCTGATAGATTAATAAAGATGGGTACATTAATTTCTTAATTTGATCGATTATAATTACCTTTGATAGATATACGTTATTTAGTAGTTAACATTTGGTGTCCTTGGAAAAGACTTTTTAGTAATTTTCACAGTCCAAAGGAGAAACGACTTTTCTTCTTCATCTTGCTTTTGATACGGATTCATCGCACAATTATCTTTCCATCCCCGTCGCCCTCGTTCTGGTCGATGGCGACCTCAGTGAATTACAATTATTGTGAGGTTTGAATGGCTTTCCCTTTCCAATACACCGCAAGATTATTTCCTCATGACGTGGCCTCTTTCTCGCCGACCAATGGCATTCGAGCTTATGGTCTTCGTCCTCTTGACTTCCTGTTTCAGCCATGTCCTCAACGACCTATGCTCAATTCCCTCGTGACGCGTCTCGCGGCCTCTTTCTCTGCTGAGAACGTCTGGTCAGAGAGCGCGAGAGAAAGAGAGAGATTCGCTGAGCTGAGCAAACTACTGTTATGGCGAGCTCCAATGCAGGAACGTCATCAGGAAGTGAGTACAAAGTTTTTTTGAGTTTTAGAGGACCTGATACTCTTGTTGGATTCACCGACTTCCTCTTCCATAGCTTGACCGATACTGGAATCCACATCTTTCGAGACGATAAAGAGCTCCGTGTCGATGAGAGGATCGATGGATCCTGTCTGCGAGCAATCGGCAACTCTAAGATCTACATATCTGTCTTCTCTTGAACATATGCTTCAAGCCAATGGTGCCTCTGTGAGCTCATGCAAATCATGGCAAATGCCTTCAAATCAGAAGGTAATAAAGATATTCTACCTATTTTCTTTGACGTGGAACCCGATGATGTTAAACTGAAAACTCGTTGTATCGCAATGCCATACTCACTTTGGAGCACGAGAAGGAGTTGAGCAATGAGCAAGTAGATGTTTGGAGAGAGGCTCTAATGGAGGTTGATGCCATAAAGGGGTGGGAAGTGAAGAAGTACCAAGGGTGAGCTTGCTACTTTAAGTTGCTTGTTTCCCCAATTTTCATTTTAACACTTAACCGTAGATGTGAAAATTTCTGTAAGATGGAGGTGGGAGTTTTATAGTGGTAATATAAAATGACGAAACTATGGAACAAAGGATATTAATGGACAGGTAAATAAATTGATATTTCATTGGGGGGAGTGGGAGGAAAAAGAATGGGATAATGAAATGGCATTAACATTCCTATCTGATCGTTTATTCTTTCAATTTGTTCTCCTCATAAAGAGAATTTGGAATGTGTCCCTTCAGTTGAATACCTAAGCTTATGTATCAATGAATAACCCCGGATGAATACATTGTAAAACTGTCTTAATCATTGAAGTCAAAGGAGAACGAAAATCTTTTCTTGGAATTTCCTTCACCACGCGACTCTGCTTCATTTCTGTCCTTGTTCTTCGAACATTTCTTGGATGGACAGGAGAAATCAAGATCTGGCATATCCACTTTGATTGATGCTAACTTGTCATAATCAGCATCCAGTTTAAAATCAACATCCCTGAAAAGGATTTTTAACATTTAATCCACAGAAAGCAGAGATACATACCACTCTCATGAGAATTGAGATTGTAAACAAGCATTCATGCATCTTCACTGTCATTTATTGTATGGACGATATTTGATATGGTTGGATGGCATGTAAAGCTCATAGAGTACGTAATACTGATTTATCCTCTTTCCAATTCACCATTGCAGTTTCCTTTTGTGATTCTGCCATCTGCAAGGGAAATCGTGAGGATCGCATAAGAAAAAAGGAGAATTCAAATAGTCCCAGAATTTACAGAAGAAAAGGGAAAAATTAATTGCAAACCCCTTAGAGTTGGCTATGCTACATAACACTTCCTCTCTTCATAAAAGTAACATCTCTTTGTCAAAACATTGCATCTTCGACAATTTTGTGCTCACCTTTTGCGGTAGAACCATATAAAAACTAGCCTCTGAGGGACCTAAGCCAGTCCGTTAAACTTTTTCTTTTATTTGTCGAACTTTAAGAAAGTAAAAGTTTATTATAAACAGTTCATGCAGGAGCAGCACTCACACAAAGTGGTTGGGGGAGATCTGCAAGCTTTAAATTTAAAATTGTGCGACCAAACTCACGCATATACACATGCCTCCATCATATATTTTTGAAGATTCACTCTTAATCTTTCCAGAAATGAAGGTACAGGATCTCTGATCTAACAGCAGTAATGAAATCACCAAAATAAGAGTAACCATCATTTTGAGATTCCTCTACCTAGATTTAAGTGGGACAAGCCTCTCATACTTCTAATATGAAATATTGGGATAAGTACATTGAAAGTCCTAAACTTGTCAATAAAATATAATTTAGTTCTAAAAATTTTAAAATATTCAATTAAATCTTAAAATTTATCACAAAAGTATATTCCTAAAACTTTCAAAAAATGTAATTAAATTTGTATTGTACTGACATTTTCCACCTCCCTCGCTTTTAGAATGTTTGGTTTAAGTAGCCGACAAAATATCAGATGTCCACTAAGCAAGCTTATGATTGGAGCTGCACGCTTAGGAAAGTCCAAAACCGAAGATGCACCTAAAGTCCAAAATCTGATGGTGGGTTCAGAGTTTACCGCACAGAATATGAATTCATTTCGCATCCTCCTTCTGCCCTGAGGCCGATTCCAAAAAATCACTTCCATGAGCAAAGTCTGATCTATCTCGATGCAGCCTACAGCGCCAGAGAAGGAAAAGCAAACCTGCAATCCGAATCTTGTGCTAACCGATGCGTTGTCTCGATTGCGATTTTAAACTCCGCCATGATTGCTTTCACCTACCACAGAATATGAAAAGCAGGCATCACCTCGATCCGCTGACACTCTAGAAGTATATCATGGAAGATGATTCGGGCGGTGACTACTGCGACATCTTCGAGAGAAGAAGGAATCCAGATTTATGGGTTTACTATTGTGGAGAATGAGAGTTAGGTGCTCATGTAAAAAGTGCAATATATCCTGCAATTCTGAAGCATAAATTTACAGGAAAAATAATTACTGGTCAAATCGAATGCGAGAGTTATGAATTTGAGTAAGCCATTCATCACATGTAGGTCAAGAGGATATGTGCATGACAAACTTATCTTCTTCTAGTTAACAGGAAGTTACAAGAGTTTTCAAATGAAACTGGATGAGACGAGGCCCTTGTAAAATTGCACCAAAAAATCGGACGTGTGACGGAAGAAGTAGAAGCAATGAAGGTGAATTTGAAGGAGTGTAAACTGGGGAAACTGATTTAAATAAAGATTCAGTGCAAATCCATTTCTTTAGGCAGCTAGGAGTCTCAAAAGACTCTTTAGGTTACTTTGAATATTTAAGAGAGATTTTCACGGGGTAGATAAGTGTGAGATTAGTGAAATTCCTCACTAATTTCATGGCTTGGCATGCAATAATCTCAAGCTAGATTTGTATCAAACTTTGCAACACTTTTCAAATAAGAATTTTTCTCATATACTGAGACCGTTAATATCTTCGCCACCATCTATTGCTTCATGTAGGAAGCCGTAGAAATGAGAAAAGAGAGTAAAATTCTGTGCGGCAGCAAGAATGATGGTTTCAATATCGATGATGACAATGACGGTAGCATCTGCAAATATAAAGCTTGGCAAAAGATGATTGAGGTCTATGTCTTTCTTGTGATTTCAATTGGTCTAAAATCAATCTAATCCGAAGCTCATCTCAATAGGTGTTGACATTAGCAATGTCACATTTCGAAGCTTTATTGGAAGGACATGCAGGTTCAGGGAAGATTCCTAGAAAGATCTCCCAATTCAAAAGAAACAAAACAAGAACTGACTTTGCTAAGAAAATTGGAGCTTTCTTTTACCTTTTCGACAGGTAAGTTACTTTTATTAGCCCATTATATAGAAAAGTGAGGTAAGTGCATGAAATGGAAGTTTTGATTCCATGGCTTCCGCGCACGTCATGCTATGATCACCCTTCTTCCTTTGACCCTTTGCACATGGCGCCTGCAACTAATACAATATGTGAGATGGACTGACGGGAATGGTTAAGGGGGTAGAGAGGATGGCGTCATCCCTTGGCTTCCGTACCGCCCAGCTATGTTGTATATCAATCATATTTTCGACGCCCTCAGGTCTACTTCTGCGCATGGGACCTGCAGTTGCGTGCACGCTTTCACAAGTACATCGTCACAGAATTTGATTATTCTTTTTAATCGTCCACTAATAGCCTTCGATCTTATGGTCGTCGTTGCTAAAAAATTACGGCTCTCTGTTTCCACCATCCTCTCATAGAGCCATAGAATTTCATTGGTTCTCCTATTACTTCATTATTTCCTCATAACGTGTTGGCGTGGCACGTTACTCTGTTGAAGAACATCGAGTCAGAAAGAAAGGGAGAGAGGGAAAGAGAAATCTGCTTAGCGATGGCAAGCTCAGATGGCAGAAGATCGTCGGAAAGTGAGTATGAAGTGTTTCTGAGTTTCAGAGGATCCGACACTCGCGTTGGATTCACTGATGTCCTCTTCCATAGCTTGACCGACGCTGGAATCTGCGTCTTCCGAGACAATGAAGAGGTCCATGTCGGTGAAAGGATCGATGGATCGCTTCTGGTAGCGATCGACAACTCCAAGATTTACATACCCATCTTCTCTCGGAACTATGCTTCGAGCCAATGGTGCCTTCACGAGCTCGTGCAAATCATGGCAAATACCTCCAAATCAGAAGGTAATAAAGTGATCCTACCTATATTCTTTGATGTGGAACCTGATGATGTTAAGCTGAAAACCCCGTTATATCGGGATGCCATACTTAATTTGGAGCGCGAGAAGACACTAAGCAATGAGCAAGTAGATGCTTGGAGAGAGGCTCTCATGGAGATTGATGCGATAAAGGGGTGGGAAGTGAAAACGTACAATGGGTAAGGCAGCTGCTTTCAAGTTGCTTGTTTCTCCAATTTTCTTAACACTTAATTCATAGATGTGAAAAGTTCAGTATGACTGAGTTAGGAGTTTCATTATAATAATACTAGATGATGAACTAGTGCAGTGTACAATATCAATTACTAGGTAGCTAAAATAATATTTTATTGTGGGCAGTGGGACGAAAAAGATTGGGATAATGAAATGACATGCACATTCCCATGTGATCATTTGAACTTTCAATATTTTAAACATTTCTTCTCTTAAAAACATAATGCACTTAAACATAAATCATAAAATGCCAATTTCAAATGCCTAAATATGTATAAATCTATTTTTCCCGAATGTTACATAATTCTAAGATTGCTAATCTCATGTTAGAACCAAGTCAAATTTCGGGTCATGACATGGCGCATACGTTGCCAAGTGCGTGAAAAGTATGCTTCTGAGTGATGTTAATGTCCAAATTGGATTTGTAGAAGATTCCTTCTAGATTTTGAAGTCCCATTACTTATTAGATCATTGTATAGCTCATCTGATGCTTGAATAACATCACTTCTAGTTAGGTAATCGTGATTTTGCTCACTAAAATGACTTTTTTTTTTCGTGGCAGCCACGGAAAACTGATCAAGTTGGTAGTTGAGAAGGTCATGGAAAGTTTGGAATCAAAACATAGATTGGTGACTAAACATTTAGTTGGACTCGATGATCAAGTAGCAGCAGTAAGCAAATTATTAGACGTCAATTCCAGTGGTGTGCGACTCATTAAAATTTATGGCATGGGAGGTATTGGTAAAACAACACTCGCCAAGGTTGTCTTCAACCAACTCTCTTTTCATTTTGGAAAATATTGTTGTTTCCTTGAAGACATTCGAGCGAATTCATTAAGAATCGATGGCTTAGTTGACTTGCAAAAAAAGTTACTATCTGAAATCGGCCATCCAGTAGGAGCAAAGGGCATTGATGGAATTGATTATGGAACTAAGAGGACTAGACAAATACTTTGCAATAAGAAAGTCCTTATTGTACTTGATGATGTTGATAACAACGAACAAGTGGAGAAATTAATTGGAAACAGTACTTTATATTTAGGATGTAGAATATTGATTACAACTAGATATAAAGATATCTTGCAAATCAATAATCCAAATTATCATATTTTAGATTATGAAATGGCAGTTATGAGTACTGATCATGCGCTTGAGCTTTTCAGTAGGCATGCGTTTAATAGAGACTTTCCTTCAGAGGATTACAATTATCTTTCAAGGAAGATTGTATATGCTACTGGGAGACTTCCGTTGGCTCTTGAGGTAATTGGTTCGTTCCTCTCTCACAAACCACAAGAACTATGGAAAGAGACATTACATAAGTTAAAAAAAGCACCACACAAGAATGTTTTTGAAACATTGAAGATCAGCTATGATGCCTTAAATTTCGAGCAACAACAAATTTTCCTCGATATTGCATGCTTTTTCATTGGTAAAGATAAGGCGAATGCAATCTCCATGTGGAAAGATTGTGAGTTTTTCCCAGAAACAGGAGTTGCTATCCTCATTAGCATGTCTTTGGTAAAGATTGTGAAGAATGATCAGTTTTGGATGCATGATCAACTCAGAGATCTTGGAAGAGAAATTGTTTGTTTAGAAAATCTAACAAATCCTGAGGAGCGGAGTAGGATATGGAATTGGGAGGAGGGCCTTAATGCAATAAGACCAAAGGAGGTAAAGCACTTCCAGAGAGAATTAACTAGTATTTGACAAAAATTCCACTATATTATACCTCCCTATTTTTTTTCTTTCCTTTTTATAATCCTTTGACTCTATGAGATATAATACTAATATCACTCATTTCCCATTCTCATTTGCAGACAAACACAAAGGTTAAAGCATTATCTCTTGATTCATCTAGACAACGTATCCCCGATGTCTTTGTTCAAGGTAAAAGGATTGGAAGATTTGAACATCTAAGATTCCTTAAATTATCTCGATTAACCCTTGTCAAAGATGCAACATATCCTCTTACCAAATCAAGATGGACTTCTCTGAGTCATCCTCTACAAAAGAGGACCAACATGTACCTAAAGAATTTAGTCATTCTTGAACTTTCAGAGGTTGAGTTCTTAGACGATTCGGGATTAAGAAACTTAATTAAGGTGCATAACATGCTTATTCCCATTTCATTTTCTTAGAAAGTAATATTTGATTGTTCATCTATTGAACATTGCATTCATTTTGACAGATGGCAACAAAATTAAAAGTTCTTTCTCTTATAAGTTGTGTCAACATAATAAAAACACCAGACTTCTCTGGATGCCCAAATTTAGAGAGGCTTACTTTCAAATGGTGTGATAGTTTGAGGAAACTCGATGGCTCTATTGGGAAGTTGAAGTGTCTGATTGACTTGAAGATTGAATATTGCAATTCTCTTGAACATTTGCCTGAAGAAATCGGGGACCTAGTGAATCTACAATATTTCTTTATAGAATGTCTTGAAATGAAGAACCTTCCAAATTCCATATGGAAGTTGAAATCATTACGTGAGTTGCGCTTTCGAGGTAGCACTTCTCATAAATTAGATTTAGCAAATTCATGGAAGTTACCTAGTGCTATTGGAATGTTCCAAGATCTGGAAGTGCTTCAAGTCAATAGTCACTCTTTAAAAGGCCAACTTCCGTATGGAATAGGAAGTTTGCCCTTTCTAAGAATCCTAAATTTGTCAAGAACTCATGTTAGTGAAGTTCCAAGGACCATCGGCATGATTCCTCGCCTGCAAAGAATTGAGTTGATGGAATGCAATAATATTCAAGAGTTGCCGAGCCTCCCATCAAGTTTAACCCATCTAAAAGTGTCATCTAAATCGTTGCGGGTAGTCTCAGATCTTTCAAACTTGACTAATTTGGTTGAGTTGGTTCTAGGTGATCGTGAAACAGCAAGCGATATACTTTGCACTGGTGAATTATGGTGGATTGGGAAGTTATCCAAACTGAACAAATTGAGCTTGGGACTTCGCAATGTCCCTATTCCTACTGAGATGGCTTTCCTTCCTCTGCTAAACGAACTTTCTTTGTGTGGATCCAACCAACAAACCTTTCCTCAACTACCCCTATCTCTGGAAAAGCTAAGCCTTAGTAATTTCAGTTCAGTTGCGTCACTCTTTCCGAACCTGAGAAATTTGTCATGTTTAGAGCTGTATGATTTTCCATTGCAAGAAATACAACTCGATGGGCTTCAACTTCCACAGCTAGAGGAGTTGCGTGTGGAAGGCTGGGGATGCCTTGAGAGGTTGAGGCTATCGAGAATGAGGAAGCTGAACGATGTCAAGGTGAAGTCTTGCATAAAGCTAGTTGAGATCAAATTTTCTTGGGTGTTCGAATCACTGGAGGCATTGACTATTGCAAGTTGCGAGTCCTTGGAAAGGGTAGTTTATGAGTCTGATAATGGATTGATTAGCTGTGAAGGGAGGCTAATTTTTTCATCGGCAGTCTTAAATAAGTTGCGTACTCTCCATCTGTGGAATTGTCCTAAGATACTCGACGTTCAAGTCGTAGGTACGTCGGAATCATGGCAAGACTTTTCCCTTCTGGGTTGTCATCATGTGCAACGTCTCAGTGGTTTGTCAAACTTAAAGAACTTGAAGTCTTTATCAATCTATTACTGCAAGAAGCTACGGGTTGTGGAGGGCGTCGATGAGTTGGAGTCTTTGGACCGATTAGCACTTAAAGACTGCGGATCATTGGAAAGGTTGACTAATGTGTCAACCACCAAACTGCCAAATGATTGCCACGTAATTATCGAGAGTTGCAGGGGATTACGTGGGGTCAAGAAAGGATTCAACGGCTCTGCTCAGTCCTTCAAGCATATTATGAGGTGATTCTGAACCATGCCCTCTCATTCCTTTTTATTTTCTTGACGCAACTATCCACAGGCATGAATTCAACTCTATGGGAGATTTGTAATAATGGTGACAAATAAAAAAAATCAATTAATATTTGGTCTCACTTATTTTTAAAACCCACTCTATATAAGTTTGTTTTATTTTCAGCTTATGTTTTCTCATTTTCTTTTCTTTTTATTGTATATGAGAAAGTTCTATATGTGCAGCAAATCTACGGGACAAGGTGAGCTTTTGTCAGAAGTAATTGGAGAAACTTTAATTTTTAGAAAAAAAAATATAAAATAACTCAGAGTCTCTTATTAAAATAGACTTTTCATTTTATACAAAATGAATTGTTTATTTAGTGAATATTTTACATAATACACTTCACTTTATTATCATTTCTTACATATTAATATTTACTACGGAGATGAGTTTAGTGATTTGCGATTTCTAGGGTGACAATAGAACATTGAAAGAGTCATATACTCATTGCACAACTCAAGTAAGACTTTGCCGAGGGAAGTCTTCCAAGAACACAACTTATACGGTCCACCGATGCACAAATCGAATGATTTATGTTACTGATGGAGTTAAGTGTTACTTAAATCTGTATGTGGCTGGGGTCGGCCAACTAGGATGCGTGTTCCAAAAGCATCTAGATTAAGATTTTGCATTCTAAAAAAAACAATGAAAATCTAAATTTTGAAAATCTGCATCCTCCTCGGTTTTTGACTGCGTTTGTTAATAGCCACTTTAAACATCTTTCAGACATTTACTTTTCCAGTTGCGAGGCATTTCATTTCATTGACCTGCTTAGATAACTACACTAGATAGAAAGGGGTAAAAATGAGGAGGAAATTCTTTTTCCGCTTAATTTAAAACTAGCCAGTCATTTTTTTTGGGGGTAAAAACATATTGTTTCTCTATCTTAGAAGCTTATATCTAAGGCAAATAATGCGTCAGACGATTAAAATATCTTACTGATTTCATGGGCATAGATAGTGTACAAGTCAAAGACAGGCGGATGGTTGGGATGTAAAATTGTTTACATTTGGTGAAATTGGAAATCTAACTCGTTTGATGTGCACAATCAACATGCGCAATTTTGTTCCAATCCTACAAGATTTACGATATATTTTTTATGTGATATCATTTTCTCTTCTATATTAATCCTTTCTCATATTTCAATATCAACAAATATAGCCAAAACTTATATGTATGATTTTCATCAGTGTCTTTTGATGAAATTAAAGCAACTCCTTATTTGATTGCATTATTTTAATTATTCCATTCCTTTTTCGAAAAATTTCTCGTAAAATTGGTTGTGATTTTATTTTTCAGGAATCATGCTTTGATTTGACTACATGTGTTCGGACGCTTGTGAAGTTATGAAGGCAACTGGCACCATACTTATTAAAATGCTGGGACGGAGCTAGCATGTTGTAATATCGGGGTCAATGCACTGAAGAGTCAAAGTTTTTAAGAACGGTTTCAAAAGCCAGGACAGCAAGTTCGGATGCGGGTGAGACCTCATCATTTTCAAGCTAGAAAGATGAATTGCTCTTGTGGCAGATTTAAGAAAGTTAGGACTTATTTGTTAACTTACCTGAGAACAACTAATTCTATTTTTGTTTCCGAGAACATATTTAAAATAGTAATCCGTTTGGCAAAATTTTTTGTTCTCGAAACAAATTTGTTTTCGGGAATAAATTTGGAACATAATCATGAATTAAAAAAAAAAGTTGCCTTTTGTTCCTGGGAACAATTTCAAGAATCAATTCCCATTTTTCTTCATTTTCCTTTTCTTCTTCTTCTTCTTCAGTTTTAGCCAGTCGCCGGCCTTGGGATGGCTAGTGATCGGCCACATGAGGGCCGGCGACCTCATTGGAGGATTGCCGGCTCCTAGCAAGGTTGAACCTCATAGTTTGAGCATTACCGATGGCCAGGTGAGCTCGAAGCCAGCGAGCAACTAGAGTGACTGAAACTTGAAGGAAGAAATGAAAAAAGGAAAGGAAAAAAGAAAAAAGAACAGAAAAAACATAATAAAAGTCATAAAAAATTAAAAAAATTATAAGTCATAAAAGAATCTAAAATTCCTATCACGCATTCCTATCCTAGGAATAAAAATTTTGAACAGTTATTAAATGCCTTCAAATGCTCAAAAATTGTTTCTAGAAATAGAATAAAAAAAATTATTTCCAAGAAGAAATTATTACCGGGAACAAAATGGTTAATCTTCCCATCAACATATCTTGGAATCCTTAAAGGATTCCTCACGTTAATTAGTTACTTCAAGATTGTCCCATATCTTTTCGATTGGTCTTTGACAACTTATTCAAATTGCCTGGCTTGCTTAGAGAATGGCAACGGTTTAGTATGAGCAGATTTAGCATATGCAGAATAATGTTGTGTGAAAAGCCTAACATGCGCAATCTACTTGTTAGTGTTAGAACTAGTATTAACACCTAGAGGGGGGTGAATAGGTGTCGAGAAATTTTACGCACGATTCAAACAAAACTTTAGCAATCTATAAACTGAAATTAAATAGAGAGAGTAGAGAAGATTGCAAACACAGTTTATAGTGGTTCGGCTTTAGATAAGCCTACGTCCACTCTTCAGGCGATCAACCAATTGACTGGATTCCACTATAAGATCAAAGATGATTACACACTCTTGAATGTTAACACTCAGTGATGATGAATCTCACTGAGTCACTCTTACTGGTAATTCACTATGACCTTTCAAATTCGCACTTTAGACAACTAAAGAACAGAATCGTACTTTGGAATATGTTTATTCTATCTATCTCCTAGGTCTCATCCTATCCTTATATACTCTCCAAGCCACACTCGACCGTTGGCTCTTCCCTTGAGAGTTTAGTCTCCCCTTTCTTGAACAGACTTTATAAGGCAAGTCTTTTTGACCGTCAGAAGTAGATCAGATCCCCTTGGATTCTGCTCGCCCATACAATCAGAATCCGGGCTTCCATAAGTACTCCATTATTCTTTAGAAGTTGTCCTTTAATTGATCCTGCAATCGAATTAATATAACATAATCAATGTAAACAAGGTAAGTGAAATACTTGATCGTTGGTGATCAGTTCCTGAAGTTTCGCTTTGAGTCTGACTGACTCAAGTTCTGACTCTGCTCAAGATTTCAGTACGGTCAGACTCAGAATCTATGTTTCTTCAAGTCTTTCGTCTGGTACGGTCAAACTCAGAAACACCGTATGTTTTCCTTCTGCCACTTGCAGACTCAAAAACATACACTACCCTGTGGCTTATTCCTTTTGGAGATATATATAAATACTTACATAAAATGATTTGTTAACATCAAAACTAGGAGTTTTCAACAATCTCCCCCTTTTTGATGGTGACAAAACTTTTTATGCTTCTTATTTGTTGTCCCCTGCAAGATATGATTGGCAGCGCATACTTCCAAATATAACAGGAGTAATGATGCTCACATCAGATAATTCATGCTTCTATGTTTAACACCACATTAACTAAAATAGACTAAGCAGCAAACAATAATTCAGTTTATGAGCACAAGCAACAAATCGCAAAGTTCAGCAAACAAAAAGTCCAAACATCCAATGCAGGTTCAAAATCCAACATCATCCAATCCAAGTAATGTAGGTTCAAAATCCAACATCATATCCAAGTCTTACTCCCCCTTTTTGTCACAATCAAAAAGTCTATCCTAAAAGATAAGTAAAGTTTGACATAAAAAACTTGACATTAGTTCAAATAATATAAACCAGAAGATGATTTCTTTAAGAAGATTTTTTCTTGGGGGTCCGAACAAGGGTGAAATCCTCCATATCGATGGTAGACTCTTCGATTCTGTTGAGACATTGATGAACTGTTTTCTTGAGAGTCTCTAGTTTGGAATTTAGAGAGCTTTCCATAGCAACTTGACGATCTCTTATTTCCATAAGCAAAGCCAATATCTTCTAAGAATCGGCACGATTAGATGAAGTTGCAAGGATATCTGCCTCACCAGTCTAAAACATAGGCTCCCCCTGAGTTGATGCTTTTGTCTGCCCTTGCTGTTCTAATGGATTTTTATCTTCTTCAGCATCAAGAATAGCACCCTCATTTGTTCGAATTTCTTCTTCTTCTATTTCTTCCCCTTCTTCTAGTCCACCTTTATCAGACTCAACTTCCTCTGGCTTTGACATTTCCACATGCTCATCAATTTGAGGTGCTGCACTAGGAAGAGTTTCTTCTGTCACTGTTGGCGGAGGCAGTTCTGGTTTTGGTTGTGTCGTTCTATGTACAGTCTGACCTATTTTCACCAAAATTTCAGAAATCGTCTCCTCTTCATCATCTTCATCATGTAGTAACAGTTTTCTTCTCTTCTTGGAACTAGGTTCTGTAGCAGCCATCTTTTTTCCCTTTCGCTTTGATGTGGTTAATGCCTTTGCTAATTCCTTCTCTTTTCTTCTCCATGTCTCTGCAACATCCCTTAGCCTCATCTTGTTTATCATCTTAAGATCGATGACCATGGTTGGAAGCTTTGTAGTGCAGAGTCTGCCCGGTATATCAATCTTGTGATATTCAAAGATTCTGGTCACCAAAGCTTCATAAGGCAACTGTCCTTTATCTTTTGAAATTGTTCGATACATGTGTAAAAGAACAGTGTGAGGAAGTGATAATAAAACTCCCTTCTCAATTGCCCACATTAGTTTGGCCTCAAATCTTGACACATCAGTTTTTTATGAAGCCTTGGGACGAATGCAGCTTATGATGATTTTATGCAGAATAGTTCTTGCTGAAGTTAAGAAATGATAGGTAATAGTAGGCTTAACAGACTTTGTAAGATACTTACAAACAATCTCATAGGTGACTTCTATTGGCATAAAAGGTCCCCTTTCAACTTTCATTATATCAGCCGGAACATTTGTACTGACGTCATAAAACCTATTGTACACACTGAACTGCATTTTATCTAGAGATAGAAATGTCAAATTTGAGTAAAAGTATGCTGTTAGTTGTGGATAAACAACAGCAGAGTCAGTGCAAAATTGGTCCATCTGCAACATTTCAAAATGTTCTCGCAAATTCACATCAGCAACATCCAATAAATCAAAGTCCACGATCCGGTGATGCATAACTCCACGTTCCAGCAATCTATTATAGTTCTTATATTCTTTCGACTAGAATAGTTTCCCAGTGGTATTCCTAACCACTGCTGCAATTCCCATTCTGACTTCAAAATTTCTATAGAGTCGTTCATCATCTTCCTTCTCTACTAGGGTATTTTCCCCACTTCTACTCACTTCACTTCCCTGTGCACTTCGTCTAGAAGGTGGTTCTGTAGTTTGCAAAGCCTGAATCAGACGAAGTTCATTCGCATACCCTTTTTCTCTCAACAGAAAAAGTTTCATCTCCTCCATAGCATTATTTTGCACTAAGCGTCAATACATTCTCATAACAGAATGAGGGTTTTCTGGTTTAGGCAAGATTAATCCAGACGTACCTCTTCTGGAGACATTTGTTCGCTCAAAATCTGATGGGGAATTTCTCTGAGGCTCCAGATTTTCAGTTGCATCCCTTTGAATCGATGCATTGTGAGATTGTCCTTGGGAATCATCAGAAGTTTGCGTTAGATCGAAATGTGTCTGTCCTCCTTCTACATTCCTTGGTCCTCTACCAGCAATCCTGTTGGATCTTCTTCTGGGAGATGGGGACACAGACCTTGATCTGGACATGGAGGATCTCGAAGCCATTGTTCGGAGAGGGTTTGGTTTGTTTTAGAGAGAAAAAAGATTAGTTCTTTAGGGTTTATGAATGATGATTTCTGAAGAGTGTCGTGAAAAGTTCGTCCTTTTTGGGGGTTATAGACTCTTTGAAAATGAAAAGACGCAACTTTTGGCTCAGAATAGCAGTTTTTCGAAGACTATTAAAAAGGAAAATAGATGTAGATAACTTAGGCATGAACCGAAATTTTGCAAATCAATTATTTTGCTAATAATAACTTACCAAGATTAATCAAACAAAACAATAATATAAGCACCAAAATTAAATTTAAACATACCATCAATTTCTTCTCGGAGCTACCTAGAATATTGGTCCAAATGCTTCTCCCAGACTATATCCTATCTTGAAGAATTTTATGCAAAAGGATTAATGATATTTAATCTACTACATATTGAATCAAATGTACCTTTATCCAGCAGTTTTGTGAAGATGTCTGCTAAGTGATTTTTCGAATCAATATATTCCACGAATACATCCCCATTTTGTACACGGTCTCTAATGAAATGATGCCTAATCTCAATATGTTTTGCCCTAGAATGTAGGATTGGGTTTTTGGTGAGATTTATTGCACTTGTGTTGTCACACCTTATTTCAGTGCAGGCCTCTTCCTTTCCATAATCCCGTAGTTGCTGTTTCATCCATAAAATCTGTGAGCAGCAACTTCCAAGGGCAACATATTATGCTTCTGCAGTTGATAGAGCCACCGTGTTTTGCTTTTTAGAAAACCATGACACCAGCATATGTCCTAGTAATTGACATGTTCCAGATGTGCTCTTTCTATCTACTTTACATCCTGCTAAATCAGCATCTGAGTAGCCAAGGAGAGTAAAGTCTGTTCTTTTGGGATACCACAGACCCTAGAGATGGATAAGTAGCTATGTACTTAATAATCCGCTTAACTGCTATAAGATGAGATTCTCTAGGATCTGCTTGAAATCAAGCACATAAACACACACTATACATAATATCTAGTCTAGATGCAATAAGATAGAGAAGAGACCCAATCATGCTTCTATAAGTCTTTTGGTCAACTTTCTTCCCTGATTCATCTTGATCAAGTTTGATGGACGTTGATATTGGAGTTTCAATCTTCTTGCAGTTCTCTATTCCAAACTTCTTGATCAAATCTTTGGTATATTTTTCTTGATGGATGAAAGTTCCATGTTTTGATTGGTTGATCTGAAGTCCTAGGAAGAATGTAAGTTCTCCTATCATGCTCATTTCAAATTCCTCCTGCATGGACTTTGAGAAGTTCTTGCACAATCGTTCATTAAAAGAACCGAAGATAATATCATCTACATAGATTTGTACTAGAAGAATATCCTTACCTTCCTTTTTGATAAATAAAGTTGTATCAACCATACATTTCTTGAATTTGTTGTCTAGTAGGAACTTACTAAGACGTTCATACTAGGCTCGAGGCGCTTGTTTCAATCCATACAGAGCCTTTTTCAGTCTGTATATATGATCTGGCTTTCTTGGTTCTTGGAACCCAGGAGGTTGTTCCACATAGACTTCTTCTTTGATAAACCCATTCAGAAAGGCGCTCTTTACATCCATCTGAAAATAGCTTGAAGTTTTGATAACAAGCATAGGCAAGTAATAGTCTGATAGCTTCCAATCTTGCTACTGGTGCATAAGATTCATCATAGTCTATTCCTTCTGACTGTGAATAACCTTTGGCTACAAGTCTTGCTTTGTTTCTAGTCACTTTACCAAGTTCATTCACTTTCTTCCTGAATACCCACTTGGTACCTATGATGGTTCTTCCTTTGGGTTTGGGAACCAATTCCCATACATCATTCCTTTTAAATTGCTGGAGTTCTTCTTGCATTGATTCTATCCAGCTTTCATTTGTAAGGGCCTCGTCTATTCCTTTGGGTTCAATCTCAGAGATTAGTGCCACAATACTTGTTTCCTTTCTATTCTTAGATCTGGTTCGAATTCCTTCATTGATATTTCCAATGACAAGCTCTTGAGGGTGGCTAGACTTATGCTTTCAGTTTTTGCTTTGCACCACGCTGTCATTAGCATCTTCTGGTAACTGAGTAAATCTTTGTTCATGAGTTCCCTCAAAGTCGATTTTCTATGATAAGTCAATTTCTTTGTTGAGAGTTGAATTCTCAGGAGCAGCAGTTGTTTTTGGATCTTCAATTTCTGTTCTGCTCTTGTTGGAGGGGTCTTGCTCTAGGAACTTCACATTCATAGACTCTTCCACTGTCTGAGTGTTCTTGTTGAACACTCGGTATGCTTTACTGGTCGCTGAATAACCCAGAAATATACCTTCATCTGATCTCTCCTCAAACTTGCTTGGAAGATTGTTAGCATTTTTAAGAATGAAACATTTACAACCAAAAAATTTGAAGTAGGAAACAATTGGTTTTCTTCCTTTGAAAATCTCATAAGGAGTCTTCTCAAGAATTGGTCTTAGAAAAATTCTATTAATAATATGACAAGATGTGGAAACTGCTTCTGCCCAGAAACGAGTAACCACTTTACTTTCAATAAGCAAAGTTCTAGCCATTTCTTGCAAAGATATGTTCTTCCTTTCTACAACTCCATTTTGTTCTAGAGTGTAGGGAGAAGATAACGTATGCTAAATACCATTTTCATTACAAAAGTCTACAAAGTTCTTATTTTCAAATTCTCCTCCATAATCTGTTTTAATGCTGGAAATGGAATAACCTTTCTCATTTTGAATCCTTTTTGCAAATATCGAAAAATAAGAAAAAGTTTCACTTTTATTGGCAAGAAAGAACACCCATGTAAAATGAGAGTAGTCATCTATAATTACCAGACAGTATTTCTTACCTCCAATGCTTTGAGTTCTAGTTGGGTCAAACAGATCCATATGAAGCAGTTGTAGTACATGTTTAGTAGAAACTTGTTTCATAGATTTAAAAGAATTTCTAACCTGTTTTCCCAAAGTGCATGCGGAACAAAACTCTGTCTTCTTATAGGTTAATGAGGGCAAGCCACGAACAAGCTTTTTGCTGTGTAGCTTGGAGATTTGATTCATGCTGACATGTCCAAGTTTTCGATGCCAGATGTTTGCCTCGTCGTGAACTGAAATTAGACATTTGGTAGTGTCTTCATTTATGTCCAGAAGATAGATGTTCCTATGTCTTCGTTCAATGAATGACTGAGAAGAATCATTACTAGTTCTAGAACATAAATTTTCCTTGAAGTTAATTCTGAATCCAACATCACATAGCTAGCTGATGCTTAGAAGGTTGTAGTTCAGTCCTTTAACCAGAGATACATTGTTGATGATTAAACTTCCAATCTTGACTATTCTTGATCTAACAATGTTTCCCTTGGTGTTTCCTCCAAAAGAAATTGTCCCTCCTTTAACCTTTTCTAAAACAACAAACATTCTTGAATCTCCAGTCATGTGTCTTGAACATCTGCTGTCCAAATACCATTTCTTCTTGCTCTTGAACTTTACCTGTAAACAATATGCAAATTCACTTCTTTTTTGGTACCCAGATTTTCTTGGGTCCTTCGGTGTTAGTATATGCTTTGTCTATCCATTTCTTCTGAACAGGTCTCCATACTTTAGAATATTTGTTTTCAAAATGTTCTTTTTCTCCACAGTTAGAGCATTTGAGATGATCCTGACCAATAGGTTTTGTGAAAGTCTTTTTGAAATGATTTCTATAGGCCTGTCGAGGAGGTCTCTTCCTAATTCTCTCATTGACTTTAGGAAAATCAATTAACGAATCACTTTTCTTATAAAATCCAAGTCCTGACTTATCATAATAGGGAATCTGAATGGAAAGTATATGCTGCAGGGTTTTTGATCCTTTTGAAAACTTTGTAGTAATGTTCAAAATTTCTTTTCTGAGAGACTCATTTTCATTGAGTAAAGAATTTCTATTTTCTTTTGTCTTCAAGATTTCCTTTTTATGAGATTCATTTTCATTTAAGAGAAAATCTCGATTTTCCTTTACTACTGAAAGTTCCTTTTTAAGATCATCAAAATTTTCATTTAAAGAATGATTCATTTGACTCAACTTGCGATTTTCCTTCTTTAAACTGGAAATTGTTTTCAGAGTAGATTTTAAATTCAAACATAGTCCATTTATATAATCTGAAACTTCAGTAGGAATATCAGAGTGACTAACCTCCAATTCTTTGTCCGAGTCTAAGTCTGAGTCTGAATCCACTTCAGAGTCTGAATCTGAGTGTGCCATTAGACATATGTTACCATATTCGTCTTCACTGTCTTCAACCCCAGTGTCACTCCAAGTTTCAGCTTTCAGGGCTTTCTTGTACTTTTCATATTTCCCTTTGTTTTTCTTGTGTTTTGGACAATTCTGTTTTATGTGACCTTTCTTTTTGCATTCGAAACAAACAACATCTTTGACATAATCTTCCTCATATTCTATCTTTTGTTGTCCAATCTGCCTGTTTTGCTTCTTGCCCTTCTTGTTTAGCTTCTTCACCTTTCTAATTAGCAATGCCGGTTCTTCATCGTCCAGCTCGTCCTCAGAATCTGTATCATCAGAATCAATGTTAGACTTAAGAGCAATTGTTTTCTTACCTTTGGATTCCACTTCTTCATTCATTTGTTCTACTTCATAGGACTGTAGAGTACCAACAAGCTCATCGACTGTCAGTGGTGAAATACGCAAAGTTTCTCTGATAGAGGTCTTCACATTATTCCATTCTTTTGATAGTCCTCTTAATAGCTTATCAACTTTCATGGGACCAGGTTCAGGCTGTCCTTGATATGTCAGTCCATTTACAATTTCTGTAAATCGACTAAACATGTCTCCTATTGACTCTCCCTGCTTCATCTTGACAGATTCATATTGACCAAATAAAATATTTACTTTGGTCTCTTTAACACGATCAGTTCCTTCATAAGTTACGTGTAGTCTATCCCATACTTCATTTGCTGTATCACAAGAAGATATTCGGTTATATTCATTAGGTGATAAAGCATAGTAAAGGAAGTAGATGGCCTTAGCATCAAGAGTTTGTCTCTTGGTCAGTTCTTCTGGAGAAGTGGTAGCTGATGTTTCTGTTGCTTTCCCATCATCTTTCTTTGAAGTTTCTTTAGTCTCAGCATTTGGATCAATTCCTCTAGCAACTACATCCCATTCCAGTGGATCCTTTGATCTGAGGAAGGCATTCATCTTGTTCAGTCATATATTGTACTCTTTGCCGTCAAAGTAGGGTGGTCGCGTATTGCTCTGTCCCTCAATCAGTCCTGGTGCAAGAATACTAGCCATAGAGGATATTTAACTCTGAAGTAACAAACACTTCAAAAACTCTGAGCACCGAGCTTTGATACCAATTGTTAGAACTAGTATTAACACCTAGAGGGGGGGTGAATAGGTGTCGAGGAATTTTATGCACGATTCAAACAAAACTTTAGCAATCTATAAACTAAAATTAAATAGAGAAAGTAGAGAAGATTGCAAACATAGTTTATAATGGTTCGGCTTTAGACAAGCCTACGTCCACTCTTCAGGCGATCAACCAATTGGCTGGATTCCACTATAAGATCAAATGTGATTACATACTCTTGAGTGTTAGCACTCGGTGATGATGAATCTCACTAAGTCACTCTTACTGGTAATTCACTACGACCTCTCAAATTCGCACTTTAGACAACTGAAGAACAGAATCGCACTTTGGAATATGTTTATCCTATCTATCTCCTAGGTCTCATCCTATCCTTATATACTCTCCAAGCCACACTCAACTGTTGGCTCTTCCCTTGAAAGTTTAGTCTTCCCTTTCTTGGACAGACTTTATAAGGCAAGTCTTTTTGACCGTTGGAAGTAGATTAAATCCCCTTAGATTATGCTCGCCCATACAATCAGAATCCGGGCTTCCATAAGTACTCCATTCTTCTTTGGAAGTTGTCCTTTAATTGATCCTGCAATCGAATTAATATAACATAATCAATGTAAACAAGGTAAGTGAAATACTTGACTGTTGGTGATCAGTTCCTGAAGTTTCGTTCTGAGTCTGACTGACTCAAGTTCTAAGTCTGCTCAAGATTTCAGTCTGGTACGGTCAGACTCAGAAACACCGTATGTTTTCCTTCTGCCACTTGCAGACTCAAAAACATACACCATCATATGGCTTATTCTTTCTGAAGATATGTATAAATACTTACATAAAATGATTTGTTAACATCAAAACTATGAGTTTTCAACAGTTAGAGCTGGCAACCTCTCCAAGACGGGATACAACATAACATGAATAGCATCATACGAGGGCATGATATTGATACATCATACTCTCATTTCACGTGACTTAACATGAATATGTCGGGCTAGAGGAGATTGTGCACCCTACTTCTAGGCTTGTATCTTCTAGTAGCTAATTCAGTCATATGTAACCAGAGACAAAGATGTAAATATCCTCTTTAAAGCATATTATGGTGAATTTAGTATGAGCTTTCGCGGGATATAATAATGGAAGACTTGGAATTGAGATACAATCGCAAGTGAAAGTTACGATATTAGTAATTCATATATATATTCTTGTACATAATATACATTGCCAAAATGATTAATCCCAGTAAATGGTAGTGGATATGTATTATTGGTTGAAACTTTCACGCAAGATTGGTTGTGATTTTGTTTTTCAGGAATCACGCTTTGATCGGATTTGGACATGTTTTGGAGGCTTGTGCAATTTTGAAGACGACTCGGATGATAATTTTTAGCATGCAGGGAGGGACTAGCATATTAGTCTAGTGGGGTCAATGCACTGAAGAGTCAAAGTTTTTAATTGTTGAAAATATGTCTCGAGTTTGAGCCTAAAACAAAATTTTGATTTGTTTCTTAATCCTAATAGGTGTAGGTTTCTTAATTTTATATCTTTATATATTTTTTCCTACTCCTCGGAGGAGTGACTTTCAATAATTGGAAAGTCCTCAAGTCCACTATATATATGGCCATACATGAAGAAAAATTGAGTCGTTATTGATGCAAGAGGTCTTGAAGCGCCGATTCGTTATCGAGTGCTCGGGAGGAGTTTTCTCCATTGATTTCTTTGTGAAATTACGCCAAGAAGATTCAAGTGTTTGTAGCCGATTAAATTCTTGTGGTAAGAATTCGTGTATAATTCCTTTATGAGATTGAGAGATTATTTCGCGAGGAATTGTGGGGCTAAACACTGCATAAGTTATTGGGTGTAATTGGGACTTGAGAAACACTGAAAGTGTTTGAGTGATTCGAATGTGTAATATCCGTTGTATCGTTTGTTTTTATAGTAGAATTCACCACTGCTCTTCTCGTGGACGTAAGTCTTTATGATCGAACCATGTAAATCTGATGTCCGATTTATTTTCTTTATTATGTCTATTTTATTGTTCTATCGCTCTCCCTTTCCACAACATTAAGAATGGTTTCAAGAACCAGGATACCAAGTTTGGATGCAGGTGAGACCTCATCATTTTCAAGCTCGATAGATGAATTGCCCTTGTGGCTGATTTAAGAGACATACTGTTCTTCGCCTCAACCTTTCTGATCCTTGAATCCTGGTAAGATTCTTCACTTGAATTATTTACTTCTGGATCATCGCATATCTTTTCGACTAATTTTGACAACTCATTCAAATTACCCGTCTTGCATGAACAACAGCAGAAATATAGTAAAAGCAGATCAAGCATACTCGATATATTTATTGCAACACTCCTGACACAACTGCAGCATCAGGGACATCCACTAGTTTCAACCCCGACAATATATGTTGTCATCAATCCACGAGTCACTTGACACTAACTTATTTAAACGAAAACGAGAATTCAACATCAAACACGTCATGATGACTGCATAGTCCAATGTCGTTAGCTGCACTTACGTCTCATCTGAGCTTATGAGAAATCAAGGATGGTGCTGCGGATCAGGACCTTCTGGACTAACCCGTTTGGGCCCGTAATGACCCTCTAATGTCTCGAACTCATCAAGAGCCATTGTCTTGGGCGACTCGACAAGGACCATCGACCTTCCGAATTCGCGGGCGGGAGTGCGAGCCTCGGAGCAAGTCCAGGAAAAGGCTATGAGCATCAAGCACAGATATAGTCCCCACCTGGCCATCGAACTTCTGATCAGATTATACAATGAGTGGCTCTGCTTGGGAGAGAACTACAATCACTTGGTATTTATAGCCCTCACATACCCTCTAGCTTTTCCTCTCTCCCGGTTAAAAAAATGAATCGAAGTGGTGAAACACAACTTCCCACAATCTACCAATCTGATAGGAACTCACGATTTGCGGATTTTATAAGGTCAAACACATTCCCCGACAGTGGATTCTTCATTGCCAATGCCGTGCTTCATGGGTGATTGCGAAACCCTTTCTCGTCCTTTTGTATGGTCGAATTGAGGGAAATTCAATCTCGGCTTCTTCCTCAGTACTCTCAGCCCATTCAACTTTAGATCTGCTCGACAATCTTTCAGATCCAGTTGTTTGTCGCTATTCAACTTTGCTTTGAGGCTGCCAATCCCGGCCTTCTCTTGTTGGATTCACGTCCTCACCGAGTGTCCTTTCTACTGCATTTGGCGCAAGACAACATGTCCATTTCTTGGGATATTGACAAATGATCCACGCAGCAATATTGGCAACTTGACGGCATATAATATAGAAGGAAAGAGTACATTAAATACCTTAAAAATTTTCACGAATATACAATTGAATCTTAAAATATAAGTTCTAAAACTTATCGATTTGATGCAATCAAGTCTTTCCATTAATTCCGTTCAACTTGAATAATGGAAAATACTGATGTGACTTTTTTTTAGTATTTTTTCTCTCCTATGTGGCACCAACATGACTAAAATATGAAGAATAAGACTAAAAACGATGTTGTTTTGGCCAAAATATGATTTTTCAATCTTAATATCGTTTAAATTAGACTAAAAAGGATAAACAAATTTAAAATTACAACCAAAGAAGACAAAGGTTGGCAGCCCTTGCGCGACGCGCGATCCAAGGAAGGGCCGGAGACCATCGCCAACCACTAGTTGGCCATCACCCACCATAGGCCTTTTGGGTGGTAGTGGCGCAGTGGTGGTAGGGGCTATTGTTGTTTTGTCTTATTCCTTTTTAAAGAAACAACTTAGCCTAATTTGATTTAAATAAAATTTGTATTAAAACTAGATTTGAACCAAAATGCATTATGTTTCATATTTTAGCCAAGTTATTGCCATGTAAGAGAGAGAAATTATTACAAAAAACCACATTAACACTTTCCGTTACTCAAGTTGAAAGGAGTTAACGGAAGAACTCGATTACACCAATTTAATAAGTTTTGTAATGTAATTGCATTTTATATAAGTTTTAAAACTCAATTACACTTTCTTGATAAATTTTAGCATTCCAATACACTTATCCTTAATAATTGTAGTACAACATGGAAACTTAAGCTATCACAACCAACCTTTGTTAACTCCATCTAAGTTTTGACATTGGATAACGGAGTCTCAAGTTTGATCATTCACTCTGTTCACCTTCAATGATTTTGAAAAATTATTAGGTCTGCACATTTTATGCAGTCATTCTTTTTCTATCTGCTAGAGTTCGCATCAGAACGTATTGAGATATAAAACTTAGGGCACTCTTTATCAGCTTAAACCTTTGGAACTACTTATCGCACATGCCCACCACAAGGAAAGCAAGGTCATTCATGCTCTTCTTCAGTACATTTCCAGGAGCACGTGTAATTGAACCCGATATCTTGGAGAACTCTTGACAGCATTTCTGGAACTTTTAGTTTCTATCGGTCTTAAGTGGTCAATGAGATAAATGAAGATAAAGAAGATAACATTTGCGACCTGAAGACTAATAACGTTTGTGACCTTAAGGTGGTTGAACTTAAGATAAATGTCGCACAAGTCAAAATTTTATATTGGCACTGCCCTGGCTTTCCCGTTGTTAAGAAAACACTAAGTCGAGATGTGGAGGTGTCTTTTATAATGACCTCCAGTAGGAAACCGGGTTGTCTCAAGAGAAAGGAAATAACATGCCGAGATTAAACAATTATGAATGTTAAATTTGAGAAGTTGGTCCCACATTGGGAACATTGAACTTGACGCCATCTCATGAACACAGAGGGGAAGAAAATTATAGTCTTGATTCGGCAAGGCACCTGGAAATGTCCTCAGGATTTCATCCCCAACAAAAGGACACAAATATAGACCGTAGCTGAATATACGCAGGAAGCCAGTGTGCTTCCACAATCCATGAGTCTTGAGAAACAAGCGTGCGTATACTTCCTGATTCATCATAGCACCCATGTTCAGAAGAGTGCCTGAGAAAGTAGGCATTTCCCATGTTTGTAAAGGCACATGTATCCATGATCTCCTGTGATTCTGTTTGGGTGTGACTCGTACGCACGTGTGTATTTTGTGTGTTTGAGAGAGAGGGATAAAAAAAGAGAGGCAGGGCAGATACCTCGTCTAATGCAACTTCAAGTGTGAATCTCCTTGGACATGAGCTGAGATGCAAACTTCTGCACCCTACGGATGTTTTTCCTGGTGAAGGAATTGCAAAGAAATGCCAAAGGGGAAAAGAAACATATCATGGACAACCCAAAGAACATCCTGCAAAATCATTGATAACCAGAAGGATATCTGTACTTCGTAGATGGCATGATTAGGCCTTAATAGATTGTTGTTGGTCACAAGTGCTTGAACAAGCAATTCTTTAGCTTCTTCCTGCTTCTTCTTTAACATATTGCAGATCTGCAAGATGATTCCCTTAGGCAGCCAATGTATTACCAGCAGAAGGATCACAAAGATGGTAGAATAGACATGAGGCAACAGTTCAATGCCCTTCTCTGCAATATCCTCAATCTATGTTCCAATGGCCTTCTGAAAACTTAATTGCTCATAATAGACCTTTCTAGTTGTACAAATTCAATAAATGAAGATGGTTAATGTCAATGAACCCATGACCAAATTATCAGAAGTGAAGTCCAGTAGTGAAACATACAAATTCGAGAAGCTCAGACTATAGTCTACAATATCCATATCTATCTGATCACCAAATCCAAGCAACTCATTTTTAGCGAAAATAATTTAGCTGCAATTCACTTACATCTTCAAGTTCCTTTGTATAAGCTTCAGCCCTTTCGACATTTTCATCAGTTTCCATGACCAATGGACTTCCAACTTCGGTGGACCTTGCCTTGGGAGAAATCCTAAGCTCAAATTTAGGATGGTCATCAGACACTATGTTGGTTTTGTTTTGTTTGTTTTTCATGGTCTCTGACTATAGTCTACAATATGCACATAACTGATCGCCAAAGCCAAGAAGTGCACAAGCAACACATTTAAAGTGAATAATTTAGCCACAATTCACTTACATCTTCAAGCTCCTTTGTATAAGCTTCAGCCTTTTCAACATTTTCATCAGTTTCCATGACCAGTGGACTTCCAACTTCAGTGGACCTCGCCTTAGGAGAAATCTTAAGCTGAAATTTAGGATGGTCACCAGACACACTGTTGGTTTTGCTTTGTTCGGCATTCTCATGATTGCAAACCTGACATCTATAATCTAAGAAACCAGCAAGGAACGAGTTTTGACTCTGTTGAAATAGAAAAAATTAAGAAGGTTCTGTCCATTTACCTGTGCTGGGACAACAGCTTCAGGGGATTCCCTGAAACTTCTGAAGTGTCAAGGGTAAGAACATTACTTCCACAAAGAAAACCCAGTCACAGGAGAAAGGGTAGTGGGGTCATTAGCACTCTTCACCTTTTTTCACTTGGAGACTCAGGGCCATTCCAGTGGACTAAACGACATCGAATTGGAAACTGACCCCTGCAAAATAGACACTCACGACTTCTAATGCATTACAAAATAGCATCCCGATAGTTATATTCGCAACACCCTATTGAAGAGGTGTAAGGTATTACTTGGAAGTGAAGAGCAAACAATAGAAAGGAACCTCAGATGACTTCTCTTATGAATTGAGAAGTGGCTGGTTTTATTGATTTACCTGTTCTGTGACGACAGTTTTGGAGGATTCTCTGAAACTTCTAAAGTGTCAAGAGTAAGAACATTACTTCCACAAACAAAACCCAGTCACAGGGGCAAGAATTAAGGAGTTATTAACACTCTTCACCTTTTCTCACTTGGAGACTGAGAGAGCCGTTTGAATGGACCAAATGGCATTAAATTGGAATCTAATCCCTGCAATATAGACACCTACGGCTTCTAAATGCATTACAAAATAGCATCCCCATAAGTATATTAGAGCAAACAACAGAAAGGAACCTCATATGATTTCCACTTTAAGGATGAATTGAGAAGTGACTGGTTTTTGGTGCTTTTGCTACAATGAGCTAAAGCATGTGCTGCATCACCTCGCATAGCTGTAATTTGCTCAGAGTCTCTCATGGCACCGATTTCCTCAGTAGGATTAGAACCCAGTTGATCTTCTTTGGCTCTTGTAGCCCTGCACATATTGACATCTTGATCTCTAAAAGTATCTATGGTTTCAAATACCAGGACATCAAGTTAGGATGCAGGTTAGACCTCATCATTCTCAAGCTAGAAATATGAAAAGCCCTCTTGGCAGTATTAAGAGAGTTACTGTTCTTCACATCAACATTTCTGACCCTTGAATCCTTAAAAGATTCCTTGCCTGAATTATTGACTTCAGGATTCACGGATTTCTTAACAATTGGTGTCAACAACTCATTTAAACTGCTCATCTTACATAGAGAACTGCAGATTAATAAGCAGATGCAAAATAATGCTGCGTCAAAGGTCTAATCCACTATATGCAATCTACTTGTAAGAGCAGGCAATGTCTAAGACAGGATATGACATAACATGAACAGAATAAAACATAAAACTGATTTGACATGAAATTGACATATCTTTTCTGTAATGAGAAGTTATTTTGGTCTTAAAAGTATATATCATTTATAGGAACGTCACTCTCCCATGTCATGTGACTTAAAGGTTCAAACTGAACATGAACATATCATGCTACAGCAGATTGTGAACCCCACTTCCAGGGTTGTAGTCTTCTAGCAGATAATTTAGTCATATTTTACCAGAGACAAAGATGTCAATATCCACTTCAAAGCATAGCATGAAGGATTTAACGAGCTTTCCTGGCCAATATAATGGGAGACTTAGACTTGAGAGAAGTTAAGGTTTATAATTTCAGCTGAACAGGCTTTAATTTCATCAATAGCAAGCAAATAATCAAGAATGTTATAAAATTTTCACATATGTCTATTTAGGAGAGTGTCCAATGTCTCATTGCAAACTATGATATGCAAAAAAAAAAATCTCATTTTACCCTAATTGAAAGTCCATCAGATAACAGAAGAATAATAAGCATGGTACATTTATATCTGAGAAAAGGTCAACTTTCCCTTTTTCTCTTTTGTGTTTGTGTGTGGGTGGGGGAGTGGCAGCATGGAGGAGATAACTTGTACATTACTCACTCAGTGTTAGCTACTGTTAAATGAAGTCCACCAGAAAAATAAAATACTAGAATTAGAACAAAATTTCAAACAGCTCTACAATTACAACTTGATTGGGTACAGATGCCTCACGCCATTTGAGAAGTGGGTGTCACACTGATATGGCTTCCAGTCAGAGGAGGTTGACTTTTTGTTTGCTCCCTTGCCAGTGAATTTAGACCAATAAGCGACTTTGCCCCTACTTGAGAATCCTTCCCATTGTCTCCCAACCTGTTGCCAATTGCATAAACCATCTGACGGTATAACGCATTGAATGTCCAATCAAAGAAACTAGAATCAAAAAGAAAATCTTCACCCAGTTTCATTTAGATGTACAGAAGCAAGTCTTTTGCTGCTAAATTGAGTAAGCTTTCTCCCAGTTAATGGTTCTCAAGAAGAATGACTCTGAATTTCCTCTGATCACTTGAAAAACTTGAATGGGCTTGTCCAGGCTCCCTACCAGTAAAGGAAGAGGACACATGTAACTGCAGGTTCTCCGCTTGGGACATTTACATAATACTAAAAGAGAACTAAGAAGTGCAACAATGTTATGCTGTTGATCCAACAATGTTTTAACCGAACTCTGGGAATCACCATAAAATGCATCAACATGACAGTAAAAACTCAATGAATGAGTGCATCAAACTGAAAATCACAACAATTTGCATTCCCATCCTTAAATATTAAGCTACTGATGCATAGGCTTTCTAAATTTTCACAAAATCAACAATCAAGAGTCCAAGTTTCTTGGAAGGAGATATTTATGGTGCATTTCTCTAATTCAGCATGGCATTTACTTGCCAATTTCATCCCAATATAGATTCATTCTCATTCCTCTAATTACTTAAAGGTAAAGCATAAACAGGACACCTGAAAACAGCCATTTCACTGTCATGCAGTACTTTGCTTGGGATAATACAGGCTGTATCATTAAGACTTGTTGCAGGCTTGGCCTCTTCATTATCAGCCTTGGTAGCATTCAATGTAACAATAAAAGGTTTATTGCTTCCATTTGCCTTGCCTTCTGTTCCAGGAACATGTGGCACACTTGAACCATCTGACTGCATGTTGCCATGAGAATATGTGGCTTCCCCTAACATTTCTTCCCTGTTATTCTGCTCTTCACCCAAAGCAGAATTTGAACTTTTGACGATAGACAAATCTTTTCTTGGAAGCTCCAGTATGGTACTTAAATTTGTGTTAACCCCGGGCGTTATATGTACTTCTCTCAGTGCTGTTTTGTCCAATGAATAATCTTGTTGATGAGATCCTTGAGAGCACGTGCTGTTTGTCCTTTCAAAAGAAGATTGTTCTGGAGTTGAAATTATACAGGCTGCAGGCTGTGGCACCCAATCATCCATTCTTGGGTTAGGCATACAAGTTGAAGTTACAGAAGTTCCTACTTCAATCTCTGATGTACCCACACAGCACATTGATTGAACATTATCAATCATAGCATTATCCTCACAGTCAGGAATTGCCTCAGGAAAGTGAGTTTTCAAGCCCTGGTGCTCGTTAATCTCTGATGATCTCCCTTTGCTTCCTGTAACCTTCTTCGCACCTTGTTCTCCCTCAGTCATGGGTGAATCAAGATTAAAACCATCCAACCTGGATAACACAGATGGCTGCTAAGTTCCTACATTGCAATCACAAGTCTTAAAATATCCCTTCACTCTAATATATAACCTTATGTATCAAAGAATAAGCCTAATGTGTACACTGTGAAGAGGTCTTACTCATTAAAATCAAAGGAGAGAAAATCTTTTCTTGGATTCATCAGGTGATTCTGCTTCAGTTCTGTCCTTGTTTGGAGATTTCTTAGATGGACAGGAGAAATCAAGATCTGGCATGTTCACTTTGAATGATGAAAACTTGTCAAAGTCAGCATCCAGGTTAAAATCGACATCCCTGTAAAAGGTTTTTTAACAATCAATCCACAGAAAGCTGAGATATATCCCCCTATCATAACAAGTATGATTGTTACAAGCTTTCATGCATCTTCACCATCATCCATTGTTTTGATGATTTTTGAAGTGGTTGAATGATATGTGAAGCATGACCCACTTAATCACCACGGGCATTATTCTCCACAAAGAGGTAATTGTACAGGGTTGAATATATGTAACCAACACAAGTATGAAGATAGAATATTAAAGTCAGATTCCACATCCATACCAGTTTATTATCTAACTGCCTATACTTTAAGGTTCACTTACAGTTTATCAAAGTTGAATTTCTTTGTTTTGCCTTTGCCAACTGTATCGAAGCTAAAATCCACTGCGTCATGCTCTGCCACAGACAACGACTTCCAGGAGGCAAGGTACTCCTTTCCAAATTCAGCATCTGGTAAAATCAGATATAACATTGAGCTATGACCTACATATCTGACCTTCATCGACACGGCCAGAAATGTCTACAATCAATCATCTGAATCAATGACTAGGATGAAAACCTATTTTAACATTAAGAAAGCTTTTATTTGATTTCAAGTATGTGAAGAGTATGCCAAATTAGTTATTAACTACAATATCCAAAAGAATCATACGTCAGGCCACATTCTATTAACAATATTAACCTACACAAATTTATGAGGTTTGAAATATAGAAATATGCATCCTTTTGGTACCACTCCACATCTGAAGTGAATTGACTGTATTTTGAGATTTGTCAAGCTTACAGAGTACCTAGTAATGATTTATCCTCTTTCCGATTCACCTCTGCAGCTTCCTTTGGTGATTCTACCAGCTGCAAGGGAAAGAGTGAGGATAGCATAAGAAGAAAGAGAAATCAATGGCCCTTAGAATATATAAAAAAGAAAGGGAGAATTAATTGCAAACCCCTTAGATCGGCTATACTACTACACAGCAATCTCCTCTCTTCATAAAAGCGACATCTCTTCGTTAAAACATTGCATCTATAACATTTTTGCACTTATCTTTTGCAGAAGCATATATAGATGAGCCTAGAAGGGACCTTAGCTGATCCATTAGAGTGAAAAACGCACAACTTGATATATAGACAGTTCATACAGGAGCAGCACTTACTTACACAAAGTGGTTAGGTGGAGAGTTGCAAGCTTTAAATTTAAAATTGTACGATCAAAATCACCCATATATACATGCCACTGTCATATATTTCTGAAGATTCATTTTTTATCTTTCCACAAATGCAAAGGTAAAGATCTCCATTTTGACAACAGTGATGAGATGGACGGCCAATCACCACAAAACAAGAACAATCATTTCAAAGTTATCTGCCTTGATTCGAGTGGTTCATGAGTCTAACCTACTCGTAATATGAAATGTCTGAAGGAGTTCAACTAGACCACAAGGAGTTCAACCCTCCAGGAGAACCCTTTCGCTAATCGCTCCGGCACTCCTTTAGTTTTGTCTGCTTGGACCCAAACCATTGGATCTAAATAGATCTTGATCGTCGATCACTTGGATCCACACACTTAGGAACCACGATATCTTTGGCCTTGATGGATTCGGGGCATTTATCCTTGTGCCGATAAAATGTGCACTGGATTCAGGAAGCTATTCATCAATTTGCTACCAAAGCCCGTCTCACGTGCTTTGGGGGTCATGCCAAGAACAGAACACTTTTGCCCGAGAAAAATTTCAAGCCGGCGTGAGTAAGAAATACAGAAATTGACAAGATAATGAATATCTTATTATTACATAAAGGAGTACTTTAAAGTGGTGTCGTGTTGAAATTTGTCCCACCTCCTCCGCTATCGAAATGTTAGGTTTAATGTATCAATAAAGTATCAATTGCCTATTGAGCGAGTCTATCACCACAGCTTCATTAAATACAAGTAGGAAAATCTAAGACTGAGGCTATAGGCCAAGCTCGTCTTTCATAGAATAATTAAAAAAAAAACCTCCACAAAGTTGAATGGATTGCCTAAGTCTCTTGAATTTTTTTATGAAATGTTGTAAGTTTTACTTTTCTTTGACTATTTTTACTATTTATACTTCCAATGTGTATGAGTTTACAAAAAAAAAATTCTCTTTGTTACTCTATCGGATTAATAAGCTTTTATTTTAAGTGAAATACAAACTGGATATTAGTAATTAACATTTGGCGTCTTTAGAAATGATGAAACATCAAAAATTAAATTTAAGATACACCGCTAACTAATTTTATTTTTTTGGAGGGTCAAAAGTAACTAAAATGATGTCAATAAGGCTTTTCAGTATTTTTTTCTCGATCCAAAATAGTAAAACTTTTCGTTACCTAACTTTTAATACTAATTTATTACGCCAACTTTATGAATTTGTAAAAACATAAATTCACAGGAAAGAAATTAAGTGTCGAATCGAATGCAAGCTTTATGAATTTGAATAAGCCGTCTCACATGTAGGTCAAAAGCATATGTGCACGACAAACTTATCTTCATCTTGTTAACAAGAAGTTGCCAGAGTTTTTCAGATGAAACTGGACGAAATGGGGGACAAAGCCCCGCCCATATAAAACTGCATCTGAAAATTGAACGTGTAAAGGAAGAAGTAGAAACAATGAAGGTGAATTTGAAGGAGCGTGAACTGAGGAAACTGATCTGGACAAAGATTCAGCACAATTCCATTTCTTTAGGCAGCTAGGAGTCTCAAATAGTCTTCAGGTTACTCTGAATATGCTTGTACAGAGAGATTTTCACAAGGGAAGTAGCGTCAGATTAGTGAAATTCCTCACGAATTTCATGACTTGGCATGTAAAAATCTCAAGCTAGATTGGCACCGAACTAGGCAGCACTTTTGGAGCACTTTTCAAATAAAAATTTGTCACTACTCGTCACGATAACTTGAGATTACTGGTATTTTCGCTACCATCTATTGCTTCTGTTGAAAACATTAGAACTGCGAACAGAGAATGGAATTGGGTGCAACAGCAAGAACAGCGGTTTCAACGTTGATGTAGACAATGATGGCAGCATCTACAAATGAAGGCTTTGCAAAAGATGATCTGGCTCTACACCTTTCTTGTGATTTCAATTGATCTAAAGTTAATTGGTTCCTAGACTTGTCTTCAATAGGTGCTGACATTAGCTTATGCCACCCTTCGAAGCATTATTGGAAGGATATGCAGATCCAGGGAAGATTCCCAGAAAGATCTCCTTTGACCCTTTGCACATGGGGCCTGCAACTGCACGCGCGACAACTGATATAATCATATAAGGTGGATCGATGGGAATGGTGAAGAGGGTAGAGAGGATGACGTTTGATCCCTTTGCTTCCGCACTGACCAGCGTTTGATAATATTGTCAATGCCCTCTGATGTAGATATCTTGAGAGGGAGGGGGGGGGGGGGGTGAGAGAGAGAGAGACATGGGGCCGGCAGATGCATGCACGTTTTCACAAGTATATGGTCACGATCTTGATTTTAACTTAAGGAATGATTAGATAATAGTTTTTAATTATTATAAGAATAATAGTTTTTTTATCACAACAAATCAAATAATCAATAATTCTAAATTTTTGTACAGTCCACTCATTTAAGAATTTATGATTTACAACAAATTATTATTTTCATAATAGCTCAAAAATCATTACGATAGCAAAGCCTCTCTTTTTTCTTTTTAATCAACGGCTAAATAGCATTCAATCTTACGGTCGTCCTTGTAGAAAAACTACGGCTTTCATAAACCTATAGAGTTTCATTGGTTTTCCCATGACTACACCACTATATCCCCGTGAGCATGTTGACTTGGTATCTTTCTCTATTAAGAACATTAGGTGAGAGAGAGAGAGAGAGGGGAGAGAGATCTGCTTAGCTGAGCAAACTAGTGCTATGGTGAACTCAGATGCAGAAACGTCGTCGAGAAGTGGATACCAAGTATTCCTAAGCTTCAGAGGACCAAATACTCGTGTTGGATTCATAGATGTCCTCTTTCATAGCTTGACCGATGTTGGAATCCGTGTCTTTCGAGATGATGAAGAGCTCCGTGTTGGTGAAAGGATCGATAAATCACTTCTACAAGCGATTGACAACTCTAAGCTCTACATACCCATCTTCTCTCGAAACTATGCTTCGAGCCCATGGTGCCTCCGTGAACTCTCACATATCGTGGCAAATACCTTCAAATCAGAAGGTAATAAAGTGATCCTACCTATTTTCTTCGACGTGGGACCAGACGATGTTAAGCTGAAGACCCCTCTATATTGCGATGCCATACTCAATCTAGAGCACGAGAAGAAGTTGAGCGATGAGCAAGTAGATGCTTGGAGAGAGGCTCTCGTGAAGGTTGATGCGATAAAGGGATGGGAAGTAAAGAAGTACAAAGGGTAAGCAAGTTGCTTTCGAGATGCTTATTTTTCCAATTTTCCTTCACACTTAATCATAGATGTGAAATTTCTGGAAGATTCAGGTGTGATTTTTGTCGTAGTAATACTAAATGATGAACCTTTGCTACGTTTGCAAAAAGAAAAAAAGTGAAACTGCTTAACAAGAATATTAATAGCTTGGTAGCTAAAATAATATTTCACTGTGGGCAACGGGAGGAAAAAGAATGATATAATGAATTGCCATGCACTTCCTATCTGATCATTTAATATTTCAATATATTCAATATTTCTCCTCTTGAAGACACAATTTCAATTTATACGGTCGTCACTTGAACACAAATAACGAATGTCAATTTCAAATGCTAATTTTTTTTTTGGTAAGGAGCAAATGCTAATTTTTTTATACATCTATTTTGCTCGAAAATGCCAAGATTGCTAATCTCGTGTTCTCGGGTCATGACAAGGCGCACAAATTGCCAAGTGCATGAAATGTATGTTTTGGAGTGATGCTAATGTCCAATATGGTCTTTAGAAAATCACTTCTAGGTTGTTAAGTTCTCATTACTTGTCAAATCATTGTGTAGCTTATTCGATGCTTGAATAACATCAGCATCACATCATTTCTAGTCAGGTAATCGCGATTTCGCATTTTTCCCCCACTAAAATGATTTTCTATTTTAACAGCCATGGCGAATTGATCAAATTGGTAGTTGAGGAGGTTGTGGGAAAGTTGAAGACAAAACATAGGTCAGTGACTGACCATTTAGTTGGAATTGAGGATCAAGTGGCAGCAGTAAGCAAATTATTAGATGTAAATTCCGATAGCGTGCGACTCATTAAGATTTATGGCATGGGGGGGTAATGGTAAAACGACTCTCGCCAAGGTCGTTTTCAACCAACTCTCTTCTCACTTTGGAAAGTATTGTTATTTCCTTGAAGATGTTCGAGCAACATCATTAAGAATTGGAGGCTTAGTTGAGTTGCAAAAAAGGTTATTATCAAAAATTGGTCATATGGTAGGGACAAGGAGCATTGACGAAATTGATTATGGAATGAAGAGGACTAGAGAGATACTTTGCAATAAGAAATTCCTCATTGTACTTGATGATGTTGATAATAATGAACAAGTGAAGAAATTAATTGGAAGGAGTACTTTCTATTCAGGATCCAGAATATTGATTACGACTAGAAATAAAGATGTTTTGCAAAACAATACACCAAAGTATCAAATTTTTGATTTCGAAATGGGGTTAATGAGTACTGATCATGCATTGGAGCTTTTCAGTAGGCATGCATTTAACAAAGACTCACCTACAAACGATTACAATGATCTTTCAAGGGAAATCGTATATGCTAATGGGAGACTTCCATTGGCTCTTGAGGTAATTGGTTCATTCCTTTACCACAAAACGCAAGAAATATGGAAAGAGACATTAGAAAAGTTAAGAAAAGCACCTCACGAAAATGTTTTTGGAAAGTTGAAGATCAGTTATGATGCCTTAAATTTCGAGCAACAACAAATTTTCCTTGATGTTGCATGATTTTTAATCGGTGAAGATAAGACAAATGCAATCTACATGTGGAAAGATTGTGAGTTTTTTTCCAAATACTGGAGTTGCTGTTCTCATTAGCATGTCTTTGGTCAAGATTGTGGAGAATAACAAGTTTTGGATGCACGACCAACTCAGAGATCTTGGAAGGGAAATTATTCACCTAGAAAATCCAATAAATGCTGAGGAGCGGACTAGGATATGGATTTGGGAGGAGGGCCTCGATGCATTAAAACCAAAGGAGGTAAAGCACTTCTAGAGAGAATTAACTAGTTTTTGGCAAAAATTTCAGGCTTTATTTTCTTGTCTTTTTTATGTCTTTCTATAATCTTTTTGTTCTATGAGATAGAATATTGATGTCACTCATTTCTCATTCTCATTTGTAGAGGAAAAACAACGTACAAGCACTATCTCTCTATAAACCTAGACGACATTCCCCTGATGCCGTTGTTCAGAGTAAGGAGTTTGGAAGGTTTGAACATCTAAGATTCCTTAAATTATCCGGATTAATCCTTGTTGGCAACGTAGAGATTCATCTTACCAAATTAAGATGGATTTCTTTGAGTCATCCTTTGCGAATTAATAAATGGACCAACATGTACCCAAGGAATGTGATCGTTCTTGAATTTATCAAGGTTGAATTCTTAGATGATTCAAAGTTATGAAACTTAATTAAGGTGCGTAATATTCTTATTTCATTTTTCCCTTAGAAAGTAATACTAGATTGTTCATATACTAAGTATTCCATTCATTTTGACAGATTTCAACAAAATTGAAAGTTCTTTATCTTCAAAGTTGTGGCAACATAACCAAAACACCAGACTTCTTTGGATGCTTGAATTTAGAGAGGCTTACTTTCGAACAATGTTACAATTTGAGAAAAATTAGTGACTCTATTGGGAGGTTAAAGTGTTTGATTGACCTAAAGATCGATCGTTGCAATTCTCTTAAACATTTGCCTGAAGAAGTTGGGGACCTAATGAATCTGCAGTATTTCTTCCTAGATTGTCGTGAAATGGGGAAACTCCCAGATTCCATATGGAAGTTGAAATCATTATGTGAGTTGCACTTTCAAGGTTGCATTTTGGCTGGATTAGATATAGCAAATTTGTGGGAGTTGCCTGCTTCTATTGGAATGCTTCATAATCTGGAAGTGCTTCAAGTCAATACTATCTATTTAAAAGGTCAACTTCCTTATGAAATTGGAAGTTTGCCCTATCTAAGGATCCTAAATCAATCACAAACTTGCATTAGTGAAGTTCCAAAGACCATCAACATGCTTCCTCACCTACAAAGAATTGCGCTGATGGCATGTAATCATATTCAAGAACTGCCGACTCTTCCAATAAGTTTAACCCATCTAGAAGTGTCATCTATATTGCTACAAGTAGTCCCAAATCTCTCAAATTTGACTAATTTGGTTGAGTTGGACTTAGATAGTCGTGCAAGAGTAGGACATAAACTTTGTACCGTTGACTTATGGTGGATTGGGAGGCTATCCAAATTAACCAAATTGAGCTTCGGACTTCACAATGTATTTGTTCCTACTGAAATGGCTTCCCTTCCTTTGCTAAACGAACTTGCTTTGTTTGGATTTGACCTACAAACCTTTCCACAACTTCCCTTATCTCTACAAAAGCTAGGCCTTGATAATTTCAATTCAATTGCATCACTCTCTCTGAATTTGATAAATTTGTCATGTTTAGAGCTCTATGGGTCTCCAATGCGAGAAATACAACTTGATGGGCTTCAACTTCCACAGCTTAAGGAGGTTCTTGTGCAAGACTGTGAACCCCTCAAGAAATTGAGGCTATCAAGAATGAGGAAGCTGAAAGATGTCAAGGTGATAAGGTGTATATGGCTAGTTGAGATCCAATTTTCTTGGGTATTCGAATCAATGGAGGCCTTGACTATTGGAAATTGCAATTCTTTTGAAAGGCTAGTTTATGAGTATGCTAATGAGATGATTAGCTATGAAGGGAGACTAATTTTTCCATCAACAGTCTTCAATAAATTGCGCACTCTCAAACTGTGGAGTTCCCCTAAGATCCTCGACATTCAAGTTATAGGTATGTCGGAATTGTGGTAACTCTTGCACCTTGACAGTTGTACTTATATGCAAAGTCTTGGGGGTTTGTCAAACTTAAAGAACCTGAAGTCTTTATTAATCTGGTATTGCTATGGACTACGGGTTGTCGAGGGCATCAACGAGCTAGAAGCTTTGGACCAATTAGAACTTTTAAATTGCGGATCATTAGAAAGGTTGATTGATGTATCAACCACCAAACTGCCAAATGATTGCCACGTAAGTATCATCGGTTGCGAGAAATTACGTGGGGTTACGAAAGGATTCAGCGGCTCCGTCCAGTCCTTCAAGCATTATAAGGTGATTCCGAACCACTCTCTCTTATTCTTTTTTATACGCAACTATCCACAAATCTACTTTTAGGTAGATTTGTAATAACTATGGGAAACCCAAAAACAATCAAACAAACATCAATGAATATTTGGTCTCACTTATTTTAAAACCCATTCGATATAAATTTTTTTTATTTTCAGCTTGTGTTTTCTCATTTTCTTTTCTTTTTATTGTATATGAGAAAGTTCTATATGTGGATTGAATCTACAAGACAAGGTCATTTTTATCACAAATGATTGGAAAAATTTCGTTGTTTAGAAGAAATATATAAAACGGCTGAGAATCTCTTATTAAAGTATCCTTTTGTTTTATGTGGAGTAAATTGTTTAGTTTAGTGAAAATTTTACGTAATGCACTCTACTTTATTTTCCATTTTTACTTAATACAGTACAAGAGTCCGGCACTCATTATACAGCTCAAAAAAATTACTAACGGAGGTATTTCAAGAACGCAACATACAGGGTCCACCTATCGACTAATCAAGTGATTTATTCATGGTAATGAGTGTTACTTAAAGTTGCACGTGGTTGGGATCGGCCAAGTAAGATGTGTGATCCAAAAGCATCTAAATTTTATTATAAAAAATTTTCATCCTGAAGAAAAAAAAAATGAGAATCTTTTTGGTGGAAGATGTATTTGTGCATTCTCCCCCGTGCTTGACAATTTAATTAAAAACTACTTCAAACAGAAATTTAAGTAGTTGATCTTTCAGACATTTATTATTTTAGTAGTGAAGCATTTCATTTCAAGTAGAGTGTTTTGATTCTCATTTAACTTTTGATGCATAGTTTGGGTCTTGGATTTAACTTCTACTATTATTTAGTCGATTGTGTACATAAAAACTTGGGAAATTTTCAAAAAAAAAGACCCAAAGTAAGCCTATTTTTTTAAATAAGGACTCTAAGTGGCCATTGTCTCAAATGAGGATCCGAAGTAGCTAAACCAGTCTCAAATAAGGACCTCAAATAGCCGGCCAGCCAAATATTTGCCAACTGGCAAGCATGTGGCATTTCTGGTGGCCGGAATAAGGGCAATTTTGTCAAAAAAAAAATATTGATAGAAATTAACAAACCCTAAAAGCAAAACCCCCCAAACTCTTCTTTATGTTCTTCTTCATCTACACTTCATCTTCTAGGTTCCTTGTCCCCTCTTTATTGGAAAACCCAAATTCTTTGTTAATGGAGCAAGATCCCTGACTCTCTTCGTGCCGGCCCCAAACAGACGTCTCTCTCTCTCCCTCTCTCAACTCTCTCTCTCTCTCTCTCTCTCTCTCTCTCTCTCTCTCTCTCTCTCTCTCTCTCTCTCTCTCTCTCTCTCTCTCTCTCTCTCTGTGTGTGTGTGGAAATGGATTCGAATTGTGCCCGAGATGTGGGTCCTCAACATCGAGATGTTCTCCGTCTCTCAGTTAGGAAAGGATGATAAAGAATCGAGGCTCTCGTGTTATATACAAGTGTTTGAATAATGAAGATGTGGTTTTACTTGAAATTTGTCTTTTTCATTAGAAAGAAATGAAGACAAAAAATAAGGAAGAAAATGTAAAAAAAACAAAGGTAGGGGTTTCTTGTTGTGCTTCAATTCGTGCTCCATTAACAAAAAATTTTGGTGCTCCAAGCGAGAGAGGACAAAGAACGGAGAAGATGAAAAGCATAAGAAGGAACATGAGAACGTGAAAAGTTTGGGAGTTTTTTTTTTAGAGTTTGTTAATTTCTATCAATATTTTTTTTGACAAAATTACTCTTATTCCCACCACCGGAAATGCCACACGCTTGCCGGTCGGTGAACATTTGGCTAGCCACTGAGTTGAGGTCCTTATTTGAAACTAGTTTAGCCATTTCAGGTCCTAATTTGAGACAGCGATCACTTTAGATCCTTATTTGAAAAAATAGGCTCACTTTTGGTTCTTTTTTGAAATTTTCCTTAAAAACTTCATGATTTGGATAAAATATGAACATAATCAGTTTTCATCAAAGTAGTGCTATACTTGACAAGACAAAGTGAATCCGCGTGGGTTCACATAGATGAAATTTCATTAACTTACTTCCATGACTATGCCACAGAGAAAGAGGGGGGATATGAGGAGAGAAGACTTTATCTACTTGATTTATGTATAGTCACCGGTTATTTTATGGCAATAAAATATTATTTCTCTCTCTCTTATAAGCTTATATAAGACAGATAAGGCATCGGATCCATAAAATATCTTACTAATCTCAAGGAGCAGGTAGGGTATGAGTGAAACACAAAGTATATGTTTTCAATGTGATTATTGCCAATTGGCGATATGGAAAATTGAACTCATGTGATGTGTATAATCCACATACAAAATTTCAGCCCTTCATCATCATGCAAATCGCACATGATTTACCATATTTTTTTGTATATGATATAGTTTCCTCTTATGAATAGATCATTTCTAGTATTTCTATCCCAAGGGATGCAGTTAAAACCTATACATTTGACTTTCATTGGTATTCTTCGAGGAATTTGGAACAACCTCTATCTATTTGTATACATTGACAAAGTGAATTTATGCATATGCGTATTTGCATAGATGAAATTTAATTAACTAGTTTCCATACCTTTGCTAGATAGAAAGGGGGATAAATGTGGAGGAAAAGTTTTATCTACTTGATTTGTCACTAGCCCGTCATTTTCTAGAACTAACATATCATTTCTTTCCCTTAGAAGCTTATATTTAACACCGATAATGCGTCAAACCCATAAAATATGTTACTGATCTGATTGACAAAGTAGGATATGAGTCAAAGACTGGGTGGACGGCTTCAATTTGAAATTTTTTACATATGGTGATAAGGTAAATTGAACTCGTTTGATGTGCATAGTCCACAAATGCCATTTTGTTCCTTTATCATTATGTGGCTCCCACATGATTTACGATATGTTTTTACATGATATTATTTCCTCTTATATATAGATCTTTTCTTGAAATTCAATCTCAACTAGTACAGTCAAAACCTATATATACGACTTCCTTCAATATCTTTCGAGGAATTTAGAATAGTTATATCTATTTTCTTGTGCTTAGTATACATTGACAAAGATTAAACATGGTAGACATTAGTCGATATGTATTACAGTTTGATTCGACTGCATAATTTTAATATATGTCGTTTCCTTCTTGAAACTTGGTTGTGATTTTCTTTTTCAGGAATCCCGCTTTGATTGGACTACATGTTTTGGACGCTCGAGGAGTTTTGAAGACATTTGCGGCAATTGCTAGCATGCGGGAGGGAGCTAGCAAATAGCTAAGAATGCTTTCAAGTAGCAGGACATCAAGTTAGTATGCAGGTTATTCTTAAACCTCATCTTTTTCAAGCTAGAAAGTTGGATAGCCCTTGTTGCAGATTTAAGAGAATGTTCTTCACATCAACATTTCTGATCCTTGAATCCTCATAAGATTTCTTGCTTGAATTATTCACTTCAGGATTGACGCATTTCTTTTCCGTTGGTTTTGACAAATTCAAATGGCGCATCTTGCATTGAGAACTGCAAAGGTCTAGTGCAAACAGATTAGCATATTGCAAAATAATGTTGTGTGAATGTCTAACCCAATCTATGAAATCTACTTGTTAGAGCTGGCACCAGTCTCTAAGACGAGATGTGATATAATGAACAGCATCATACGTAAAATTGATATGACATGACATTGATACATCTTTTCTGTAATCAAGAGTTATTTCGGTCTTAAAGTTAAATGTTGTTTAAATAGATATCACTCTCCCATTTCATGTGACTCAAAAGGTTCAACTCAAACATGAATCTATAATGCTACAGTGGAGTTTTAATGCTATTTCCAGGCTTGTAGTCTTTTAGTAGCTAATCCAGTGATATGTTACCAGAGACAAAGATGCCAATAATACTCCGATGAATTTCATTGAGCTTTCCTGGAAAATTATAAAAAGAACTCAGACTTGAGATACAATTGCAAGTAAAAGTTGATAGTTTCAGCTGAAAATGCTATAATTTCACCAACAGCAAGCAAATGACCGAGAACATCAAAAGATTTTTCACATTTATAAACATATGCATTAATCAAACTAGTAATATACAGCAATTAAGAGTGTCCAATGTCTCAATGCAAACTACAATATACAATCGAATGAAAAATATCTCCTTTTACCCTGGTTGAAAGTCCATTGGATAGCAGAAGAATGATAACCAGGCCACATTTTTTTTCTCCTCTGGAAGGAAGGGTGATGTCAGGAAGAACCTAACTTACACATTACTAACTCACACATTACTAACTCACTGTCAGCTACCGTTAAGTGAAGTACATGGGAAAAAGAAAATAGTAGAATTTGAACAAATTTTCATTCAGCTCTAAAATTACAGCTTGAATACAGATGCCTCACCCCAGTTGAGAAGTGGTTCTCACACTGATATGGCTTCCAGCCAAAGGAGATTTGACTTTTTGTGTGCTCCCTTGCCAGTGAATTTAGACCATCGAGCGACTTTCCCCAAACTTAAGAATCTTTGGCATTGTCTCCCAACCTGTTGAAGATTGCATAAACCATGTGATGTTACCAAGCACAGAATGTCCAATTAAAAAAAATTAGAATAAAAAAGAAATTTTTCACCTAGTTTCATGTAGATGTACAGAAGCAAGTCTTTTGCTGCTAGTTTGAGTAAGCTTTCTCCCGTTTGATGTTTCTCAAGAAGACTGACTCTTAATTTCCTTGATCTCTTAAATAACTTTGAGTAGGCTTGTCAAGGCTCTTTATAGGTAAAGAAAGAGGACAATGTATAAGCTGCAGGTTCTCTGCTTGGTACATTTATGTAGTAGTAAAAGTGAACTAAGAAGTGCAAAAATGTCATGCTGTTGATCCACAATTTGTTTTTTTACTGAACTCTGGAAAATACCATCATATGCGTCAACATGATAGCAAAAACTCAAATGAATGAGTGCATCAAACTGATACTCATGATAACGTGCATGTCTGTCCTTAAAATATTGAGCTACAGATGCATATGCTTTCCCAATTTTCATAAAATCAACTATCAAGAGTCCATGTTTCTTATAAGGAGACATTAACGACTCATTGCTCTAATTTGCCATGGTGGAAACTTGCCATTCTTTTCTTAATATAAATCTCTGCCCTCTCATTCTGCAAATCACTTAAAGGCAAGCCATAAAGTATGGATCAACCCAAAAGCAGCTATTTCACTGTCATGCAGTACTCTAACATTGGACAATACAGGTTGTACCAGGCTTGGCCTCTTTCCAGCCTCAGTAACATTCGATGTATCAAGAAGGTTTATTGCTTTCATTTGCCTCGCCTTCTCTTCCTGGAACATGCGGCACAGTTGAACCTTCTGAGCATACGTTGCCACAAGAATATGTGACTTCCCTTACCATTTCTTCCCTGTTACTCTGCTCTTCACCCAAAGTGGAATTCAAACTTTTGACAATAGACGGATCTTTTCTTGGAATCTCTGGAATGGTACTTAAATCTGTATTGACCCCAGGCTGCACACATTCTTTTGGTACTGTTTTCTGATGAATGACCCTGTTGATCAGATTCTTGAGTACACATGCCATTTGACCTTTTCAAAGAAGATCATTCTAGGACTGAATTTTTACAAGCCACGGACTTTGGCACCCAATCATCCATTCTTGGGTTGGGCATAGAAGTTGAAGTTACAGAAGTTTCTACCTGATTGTTTGGTGTACCCACACAGCATGTAATTGGGCATGATCAATGATAGAATTATCCCCACAGTCAGGAATTGTCTCCGGAAGGCGAGTGTTTGAGCCCCAGTGCTCATTCATCTCTGAAGATCTCCCTTTGCTTCCTATAACCTTCTTCCCACCTTGCTCTCCCTCGGTCAAGGTGACTCAAGATTAAAGCCATCCGATGTGCAAAGCACAAATGACTGCTGATATCCTAAATTGCAATCATGAGTCAAGACATTTGTTTCAAATGTTTCCCTTCAGTTGAAAATATAATCTCATGTGTCAAAGAATAATCCCAGATGGATACATTTTGAAGCTGTCTTACTCATTAAAGTAAAGAAAGAAAAGCTTTTCTGGGAATTTCCTTCACCAGGTGATTCAATTCAATTCAGTTCTTGTTGTTTGAAGATTTCTTAAATGGGCAGGAGGAATCAAGATCTGGCATGTCCATTTTGAACGATGATAACTCATCAAAATCAGCATCCAGGTTAAAGTTGACCCCCTTGAAAAAGGTTTTTTCATATTTAATCTACAGAAAACAGAGATATAACCCACTCTCATTATAATGAGCCTGTAAACATGCATTCATTGTTTGGATGATATTTGAAGTGGTTGAATGTATGTAATCAACACAAGTTTGAAGATAGAATGCCCAAGTAAGATTCCCCATCCATACCAGTTTATTATCTAAACACCTATATTTTAAGTTTCACTTGCGGTTTACCAATTCAAGACTTCTCTGCCATGATTCAAGGGGAAAGGAGTCTCATTCTTCTGATATGAAATGTCTGCAGAAGTTCAATTAGATGACAAGTGGATCCACTAGAGCTATTGCAAAATTTGAACATATGCAATAATAAACAGTTCATACTGATTTATAAGAGTAGAGCAAATCCAATTTAATCAATGCCAGAAAAAGAACACGGATGCTAATTTAACATGACAAATTATAGCATTAAGTTTTAGCAAATAAATACAGCTTGAAAAAATATAGGTCCTCCTATTCCATTCAGATCATCTATTTTCCAGCAAAATGTCCTAAGTCACGGTGATTTTGTCTGCACAAACGTGCACATCACAGTGAAACTGCGAAGGTATATAGACTTCCAGCAATAGGCTTATAGCAATTCTGAACATGAATTTATAATATAAGCTTGTTTCATAGGAAACTACACGACCCAGTTTCGGAAGTCAAATGCGCCAGAATACTCACACAGACAAATCCAAGAGTAAACATAATAATTTTAAAAAAGATAACTCTTCACTGTGCCTAACCTACAAAATCGTAGAAGATGCTCTCGAGTGAACTCGATAAAGCAAATCAACATGGATCACAAAGAGGGTTCCTAAATCAAACGGATTGATGGTGACGGAGGATGGAAACCCAAAACGAACATGAAAGCAAGGGACAAGGAACAACGAAACGGAATCGAAAGGAACTCTTCATTTCACATTTCATCCCATCCACCATCGAAAAAGTTTGTGTGCTCACGAATGACCTCTGTTATAACACTACAGAAAAAGCAGCGAACAACGATATCTGAGAGGTACGAGCAATGAAGAGGCAGTGAAACTCCTAAGAAGCCCTGTAACAGAAGGACATCGACCGACTGATTGAAAAAGCTCAAGATCAATGCGCAGGTCAACACAGAATGAATTACTGGACCGAGACAACCATAGAATCCAAGTCGAGAATCGATGCTGAACTGAGATGAAACGCGAATGGAAATTGAGATCTCTTTTCTAGACGAGAAAGAAGCGAACTGGTTTTTCAAGGTTTTGAATGGCAACGGTTGCATAGGGTGGCTTTGAATAAATTCTCGATTTTGCCTCTTTTTTTTTTTTAATTCACCAATTTGTCTTAGATAGCCGTCATGCGTGAGTGTGTCTTGCATGGGTCCGGATCCTTTTGATCCAACACAGATATTGATCATCGCGGTGTGGACCCACATTGGTGCCCTTATGATTAATGGCCTTGACATAATCGAGCCACGCAGACACTCATTCAGGCAGGAACTTACCCTCCCATCGATCAACGTGTATAATGGACCCACGGAGCTATTTGTCGAATGTTACCCAAATCGTTAGATTCAAATAGATCTTTACTTATGCAACAACCCTAAATTTGAAAAACAAACACCAACCATGTGGCTGAGGTAGCATAAATGAGTAATTGTGTTGTGTGCAATTTGAATTATATGCATCCCAATTAAATTTAGCGTTTGAATTTTGAAATTATCAATTTACTTTTGAACAATTTTTTTGCTCCTTGCAGGTAGAAATGCAAAAGAATTTTTGTGAGTGTGGAATAGATTATTACATTCTAACTAATCTATAACTTATTAAATTAAACTTTTGAGTAAATAAACTTTAACTGAATAAGTTAACAAGCTTGGACTTGAGCTCTCTTTTGATAGTCTTTTGGGTGAAGATGTTGGGTTTTTGTTGTGTACTCCAACATAAACATATTGAGTGCAAAGTATGAGTCAAATACTTCCATTTTGAAAAGACACCAAGAGCTCCATTTTAAACTAATGAACTATCTAGTTGCACCTATCTTCAAATTTAAGCCATTGATGTCATCTTTAGGGAATTTTTATCTTGTCGTTATCTTTTTATCTTTCTCCTATTCGTTTTGGTAGATTTCTATGGGTCGTGAGTGGTTCAGAGAGTGTTGTACGATGTTGGGATGTATTCAACGAGAAAATATATGAAAGAATTTTCGATCTCAGCGAGGTTGAGAACCCCACTGCTGAGGATAAAAAGGCGAGACTGGATAATCTAGGTTTCTCTTAGCCGAATCACCACGCGGGTAGGCAACTCCAGCGATACAGCACGCTCTTGATCACTCAAGAAACCTAGGAATCCACCGAAAGAGAGAGAGAAAAACAAAGAGAGGATAACGAGGGAATGGGACGGCGTTCTTTGAGAATACGCACTACACCATAGAACTTTCTATCTATAAATTGAATACTTTAGCCCAGCATCGTGGCGTTCTTCACTGAAAAAGGCAATGGGACGGTCTTCTTGACTCAGAATGGCACCAATGACAACATTAGCAGCATCACATTGAACCTCAAAGATCGACAGTGCTAAAACTGGAGTTTCAGTGATTTTTTTAAGAGTTCAAAACTCTTTTGTGCCTTTTCATTTTCTTGAAACTTCTATCCTTTTCAATAATTGGTGAAGCAATGAAACTGATATTCGTTATCAATCTCCTGTAGAAAGAAGCAAAGCCATGAAATCTTCAAATCTCATGAAGTGTTTGCAGCTGACAGTTTCAATCTTGCTAGGATGCATCACTATTCCTTTGCTATACGGCACGTATCCAGGGAAAACACCCTATCCATTTAGAAGTGACATTTCTTGAGATTAACAGTTAACTTTCGGTCTGTCAATGCTTGGAATGCTTATTGGAGATTTTTCAAGTGCTCTTGAAGGTAGCCGAATGACATGATAGTCCACTTAAATTTTTCTGTCACGAGCCAAGGAAGTAGCCTTAACCTCATCTTCAAGACTCATTTAAATTTGATGGCATCTGCTTCTCAAGTCTATCTTTGGAAAGACACATGCTCCAGTTGATCAAGTAAATCACCCAAGCCTGGAATTGGAAAGCGATACTATTGTGTCACGGATCCAAGGTTTCCATGGCCAACGAAGTGTGCATGATCGAGGAGGAACGACTAAAATGCCCCTGAGATTTACTAAGTGCTTTGGGAACATTATCAAATACGGGCGATACGATAATTGTACCGTGGTCTAGAATTCTCTTGGCATAATTGCGGGTAGTTGTTAGGTGGGGTGATAGGATCTCGTTTGCCAATTCCAAACTCAATTAATGGTTGTAATCCAAGAGCTTCAAGTAAAAAATGGTGTGTTTCTCTCATTTATATCTATCCAACCATTTAGCAATAAGAGTTTCATTCTCTCTTTAGAGCTTCTATCTTTAGACTTTCTCTCTCTAAATCGGGTGAGTTCAGTAATCGATCGATCCGAAGAAGGTTTGGCTTAGGCACCAACAATCCCAAATGATCTAAAATAACCTAAGTTGCAACATGGTCACGATCCTAAATGATTGGCCTGTGACAATTGACTATCACTACCTCAGGACAAGTAGCTAGCTCTTTCTTTAACCAAGCCTTTCTCTATAAGGACTTTCACTTGGCGTTGGAATTCTTCATGCTCGTTAGACTCATGCAATAAGCAGCTTTTTTGGGGGGGCAAAAACTGTTCCAGATGCAAAGTCTATGCAATGTTGAATATCACAAATGGATGAAAAACCAGCCGGAATCTCATCAGGGACAACATCTCTAAATCTTCAATCTTCAAGTAGTTCGATTGCCTCAAGCAATTTGAGTGATTCATTGTTCTCTCAAGTATTACAATGCACAATCAACATGTGTCTTCTCACATGCCTTTACTAATCCAAAAATGGATGTTAAAATGCTTTCTTCCTTTGCCTGCTCAGGGCGACATCAATCTTTGATGGAGTGAGACTAATCATTTACAGCATCCTTCTCATGGGAATGAATGATTCTATATCATTGGGATAGCTTGACGGGCCACGGTTGTCCAAGTAGCATGTGACATGCACCCATTGAAATCACATGACACGATACTTTGCCTAGAAATTTATTTCCAATAAAAAAATTGGACCAAATTGCGCTTGGAGACTTTAACTTCGTTTTCCTTAGCTATTGAAATTTGTAAGGGTATTTAGGATGATCTTTTGTCTGCAACTTCAATTTTCCTGCCATTCATGTGCTACAAAATTCTTGCAGATTCCTCTGTCAATAATAGCATCACATATGGGTGAAGTACATTATCAATGCCTTAATTTATGTGGCACTCACTTTTGTGCCTTAGCTTATGTGGCGCCGGTGACTCATTTAAGTGTCAAATTTTTTGAAAAAATGACTTTTTCAGTGCCATCGTTGATATGCTCGACTGGAAACCCTACGTGAATTTTTTATTAATATTTTTAGCCGATGTGGCTTGCTAGAACATGTGGATACTAAATGAAGTCGTTTAACCAACTTTTTACGGATCACTTAAGTGCCAAATTTTTTGAAAAATAATTTTTTCAATGCCATACTGAAAAAACCATTTTTCAAAAAAATGTGGCACGAAAAAATAGTTTTGCAAAAAATTTGGCATTAAAATAATCGTTTTTCAAAAAATTTAGCACTTAGTAGTCAATGAAAAGTTAGTTAAACAACATTAAGTGCCACACCAGCTAAAAATTTTAATTAAAAAAGTCACGTGTTAATTTTGACCGAAATATCTTGTCAAAGACATTTAAATAATCATTTTTCTCCTATTTTGAAACTTAAGTGATCTCGCGAAAACTTGTGACACTAAAATGAGTATTGTACACAAATTAAGGCACTGTAAACCCCATCACACGCTTGGCATGTGATGTGCACTTCGTGTGAAAAATGTTGTGGCGCAACCATCCTTACCTGTCCATGGCGGCGACAGTGATTAGGGTTCGTGAATGATCAAGAAAGTTTCGTACTCTTGGAGTGGCTTATCAAGGTGGTAATTCAGCTAAGGGAGACCTAGATTATTCTAATCTCTTCCTAACCTCAGTACTCCTTTATCCATTTGTTCATTTAGCATATCCCGACATAATTCAGTATCAGAGCTATTATCTTATTTGGCTTTTCGCATGTCCCGACATCAAATAGAATGATAATTTCATGAAGAAACCAAATCGCAAGCTCCCAACAAGTTAGAGCTTCAAAAAAGTGGTAAACCTAGACTGCTTCAAATCAAAGTAACAATAACTACTTCAATCTGACGAAAACAAATAATACGGTATAAATATATTAGGAATCCATGTTTAGTATCCTGCAAAATTATACATGTGCGTGCAATAATGTTGCACAATCCCAGACGTCTGTAGTGTAATGTGCGAAAGTACGAATGGAAAATAATGTTTAGATCACTATGGAGGTTGATGTAGGTCGCTATAATTAGAATTGTGCATGTTGGCTTGTTGGCAAGTGATCATGTGATGACATCTTGAATTGAGTGTTCATGGAATAACTCACTTCTCTGCTTAATGTTACCGAGTGTTATCGCATGCTAAATCAGGGTATTAAAATTTCAATTCTCCCAAAAACATCTCCAAACATGGTTAATGACATTCGATTATGTCTTTATTGCAAGCACTCCAAATACAACTGCAGCATCATGGATATCCGCTAGTTTCACCCCCAATAATGCACTCCCTTGGGGTTCAATCCACGACTTACTTGACACAAACTTGATACTAAATGCTTAAACGAAAACGAGAATTTAAAATCAAACACTTCATGATGACTGCATAGTCCTGTATCATTTGCTGCGCTTTCGTCTCATCCAAGCTTTCGAGAAATTATGGCATGGTGCTGCGGATCAGGACCTTGCGGACTAACCCGTTTAGGCCCGATTGCCTCGAACTCATCAGGAGACATTGTCTTAGGAGACTCGACAAGGACCAACGACCTTCCGAATTTGCGGACAGGAGTGCAAGCCTCGGAGCCAGTCTGGGAAAGGGCTATCAGCATGAGGCACAGATACAAACCCAACCTGGCCATAATCTTCTGATCAGATTACACTCTGGTTTTTGCTTGGAAGAGGACTCCAATCGCATGGTATTTATAGCCCTCACATACCCTCTACTTTTTCCCTCTCTCTCTCTTAAAAAAAAAAAAAAAGAAATTCGAAGTGGCGAAACAGAGAACTTCCCACAATCTACCAATCTGATAGGTCAGGAAACCCTTTTGCAGATTTTATAGGGTTAGCCTCATTCCCCGCCAGTGGAGTCTTCATTGCCATTGCCGCGCTTCATGAGTAATTAAGAATGCCTTCCTCGTCCTCTTGTATGGTCGAATTGAGGGCTTGGCTTCTTCCTCAGTACCGTCTGTCCATTCAACTTTTTACTCTGATTTGCTCGCCAATCTTATAGATCCAGGTGTTGTCGCTATTCAACTCTGCTTTGAGGCTTCCAATCGTGGCCTTCTCTTGTTGGATTCACGTCCTCACCGTGTGTCCTTTCTTCCGCGTTGGGCACTCAAGACAACATGTCCCTTTCTTGGGATATTGACAAATGACCCACGCAGCAATCTTTGCAACTTGACCCGGTATAATATAGAAGGGATGAGTAATACCCTTCAACTTTTCATGAAAGTATAGTTGAATCTTACAACTTATAAAAAGTACAATCAAATTTAAAACCTATCGAATTGGTGCAAATCTTTTTATTAATTTCATTCAACTTAGATAACAGAATATATTGACGGGACTTTTTTTAGTATTTTCTTTCTTTTACGTGGGACTGACACGGCTAAAACATGATAGATAAGGGTAAAACAATGCCGGTATGGTCCAAATATGATTTTTTAGTCTAAATATTTTTTAAATTAGACTAAAAAAATTTAAAAATTTAAAAATAAAATGAAAGAAGGCAAAGGCTATCAACAGCCCTTGCCCAATCCAAGGGAGGGTTGGCAACCCCCGTCAACCACTAGTCGGCCAACCCCCACCACAGCCCTTTTTAAAAGAATTTTTTTTAAAGAAAATTAAATTTAGCTTATTTTTTATTTTGATTTAAAAAAATTGTATTAAAATCATATTTGAACCAAAACTATATCATTTTAGCATTATATTTCAAATTTTAGCCACGTCATTGCTGTGCAAGAGAAAAAAATTATTAAAAAAATCACATCAACATTTTCCACTACCCAAGTCAAATTGAATTAACGGAAAAACTTAATTACACCAATCTAACAAATCTTATAATTTGATTACACTTTTTGTAAATTTTAGGACTTAGTTACAATTTCATAATAAGTTTTTGAACTTTCAATACACTTATTTCTAAAATATATTTTATGAGATGATAAACTTAAGCTATCACAACCAATTGTTGCAAACTCCATTTAAGTTTTGACATTGTATCACGGGGTCTCAAGTTCGATGATTCACATTGTTCACCTTCAATAATTTTGGAAAAAGTATTAGGGCTGCACATTTCATACTGCCATTCTTCTTCTATTTACTAGCATTCACATCAGAAGGTATTGAGATATAAAACTTAGGGCACTCTTTATTAGCTTAAACCTTTGTAACTACTAAAGGTGTCAATATGGGTCATAAACCCATTTAATAACTCACTTTCAGTTAAATGGGTCAAATATAGGTCAAGTGAAAATTAAATATGAGCCATAAATGGGTTTTAGAAAGTAAAGTTAAAAATTAAATGGGTTCAATGTGGGTCATACAGAAATCCAAAGCCTCCCTCTGTCCTCTCTCCTTCCATCCCCTTCCATCCCTCGTCCCCTCTCTCTTTTCTTTCTAAACCAGCTTAGCACCTCTGTCCTCTCTTCTTCCATCGCCGTTGTTTTTCTCTCTTTCCTTTCCAAACCAGGCTGTTGACTACCATAGGCAAGCTCTACCTCATTGGGATTGGACGAATAGTGAGGTCACTGGCCTCAACGAAGTGAGCTCTAAAGCCCACCTAGATCCAGGTCGCAAGCCTCAAGCTCACCGGCCAGTCGCAACAGAGCTCGGGCCAGCGAGCTCGAGCTCACCTAGGTCAACGAGCCATGTTGTAAGCTCGTGGCTCACTGGCCACAACGAAGCTCAAGCTTGTGAGCTCGAGCTCGCTTGGATCGACCGAGCATTGGGTTCGCCAGCCTTGGCCGAGATCGAGTTCACCGGCCCATGTTTTGGGTGGTCGCCGCCAGCAAAGGAATAGGGGGGAAAAAGAAAGAAGACTAAGGAAGAAGAAGGAAGAAAACAAAGAAGAAGGGAGAAAACAAGAAAATAAATAATAATAATAATAATAAATTCATTTTTTTACAAATAACTAAAAATTCAATTTTTTTAAATTATTTTTTAGAAGTGTTTCAATTTAAAGATGTTCACATTTTTTTTATTAAATAATTTTTTTATTTAATTTACATTTTAAATTTGATATAAATGTTTTATTCAAGTAACTTATACGTGAGGAGCTTAAAATAGATTAAATGGGAGTAGATTTTCCTAAATTGAATTAACTATTATTGTGTTTCAGTAAAATGGATCGGGTCGGATATAAATCAAGTATGAGTTAGGTTGGGTATGGGTCATCTACATTGTATGAAAATAAGTCAATATGGGTCGGAATTTCCAACCTAACCCAAACCATACCCAACTCGACCCACTCATTTGACTCTCCTAGTAACTACTTATCGCACGCCCCCACCACAAGGAAAGTAAGGTCATTCATGCTCTTCTTCAGTACATTTCCAGGAGCACGTGTAATTGAACCCGATATCTTGGAGAAGTCCCGAGCATGTAAAAGCTGTAAGACGATGTAGTGATTTTCTCTAAATGAGCCAGAATATTCACTGAGATATATCAGAGAGATAAACGTAGCAATTAAGAAGAAATACTTCACTGTGATGGGAGAACGATAACAATTCGAACAATATCGAATTAACGTGGTGGAATAAAATAATCTCCCCTCTCGTGTAAACCTAATAGGAACCGATATAGTAGAGCAAAATAAATACCAAGCATACAAACACAAAACTTTTTTACGTGGAAAACCCCCTCGGTGTGAGGAGATCAAAAACTACGGGACTGGAGTCCACCCGAAAATCTTCACTATCAACAAAATTGGGTGAACAATATTCTTCTCTAGCAAATACTAGAGGTACGTAGCAGCAAAGATTTCAAGAACATAATTCTTGGCAATACACATAAACTTCACAAGAGATCAAGGATAAATCTGATAAAAAACGCAAGTTTTGATCAATCCACGAAAAACCTGATGTAGGGAGCTTCAAATGAAAATAAAACCGTTCAGATTCGAGAAGATTGCACCACGAACACGCTGACAAAATTTCAGCTCAATTGGACCTCGAATCGACCTCCAATGCCAGCTTGATGTAAATCAGACTTTGCCCCAAACCCCAGATTTTCTGCTTTCTCTTTTTCTCTTGTTACTACGTCTTTTGCGGTTACAACTTCAACGATAGTGAGAAATCTTATTTCTCCATATAACTTATTATATGGGCTCAAGCCCTTTTGGGCTTACAACTCATTGGCTTCCTCCACATAGGAGTGAACCCAGCTAACACACTGTGCCTAACCTACAAAATCATAGCCGATGCTTCAACGAACTCAGTAAACCCAATCTACATCGATCACAAAGAGGGAGACGGGGAATTGAAGCCAAAACGAACTAACGGATGCGAAACAGCGAGAGACAAGGTGTGACGAAGGCGAGAGTCCAAAGCAACTCCTCATCGGAAAAGTTCGCATCCTCATCAGATTCACCATCGGAAAAACTAAGCGCGCTCGCGATGTACCTCTGTTCAACACTACGAATCAATCAGCGAATGACGACGTTGGAGAGGTACCGAGCAACGAAGCTCCGCGAAGAAACCCATAGCCAGAAGAAGAAATCGACGGATTGCAAAAGCTCGAGATCAGTCCACATGACGACCGTACCTTCCTAAGCTTCCTTGTGATCCCGACAGGGAGCAAGCTCGAGCGTGGAAGAGAGAGAGATCGACTGGATTTGAAATGAAGATGAGAGAGAGAGAGAGAGAGAGTAATCTGGTTTTGAATGGCGACTCTATTTATAGAGAGAGAGAATAGCTCTGAAAGAGGCGGGACTGGAAAGTGTTGGAAATACGACGGAGGTCCGCCTGAGCGACTCCTCAGGCGTTTGCCGGGAGTCCTTCCGAGGGGACAGGAAATCCCGATTTTGCCCCTCCAGGGGAACCCTTTCGCGAATCGCTCCGGCACTGCTCTAGTTTTGTCTGCTTGGACCCAAATCATCTGATCTAGATAGATCCTTGCCGTCAATTATGTGGATCCACATACTTGAGAACCACGATATCATCGACCTTGATGGATTCGGGACATTTACTCTTGTGTCGATATAATGGGTATTGGATTCAGGAAGCTATTCATCAATTTGCTATAAGCTTGTTTCATGGGAAACTACACGACCCAGTTTCGGAAGTCAAATGCGCCAGAATACTCACAGAGACATATGGGAGAGTAAACATACTAATTTGAAAAAAATAACTCTTCACTGTGCCTATCCTACAAAATCGTAGAAGATGCTCTCGAATGAACTCGATAAAGCAAATCAACATGGATCACAAAGAGGGCGTTCCTAAATCAAACGGACCCACTGTGACGGAGGATGGAGATGCAAAACGAACATGACAGCAGGAGACAAGGAACAACTAAGCGAGAGTCCAAAGGAACCCTCCATTTCACATTTCATCACATTCACCGTCAAAAAACTTTGAGCGCTCGTGAATGACCTCTGTTATAACACTACGAAACAAGCAGGGAACACCGATATCTCAGAGGTACGAGCAACAAAGAGGCAACGAAACGCCTAAGAAGCCCCATAACAGAAGGACATCGATCGACTGATTGAAAAAGCTCAAGATCAATGCGCAGGTCAACACAGAATGAATTGCTGGACCGAGACAACATGGCTTCCACGGTACCTTACTTGCGAGTGTGACAGCGGGCGAGCCAAAGCTCGAGCGAGGAAGAGAGAGAGAGAGAGAGAGAGAGAGAGCCTGGATTCAAGTCGAGAATCGATGCTGAACTTAGACGAAATGCGAATGGACATGGAGATCTTTCTCCGGACGAGAGAGAGTGAACTGGTTTTTCTGAGGTTTTGAGTGGCTACTCTATATATAGAGTAGCTTTGAATAAACTTTCGATTTTACCTCATCAATTGAACCGTTTTTCACCAAGTTGGCCCCATCATGCTCTAATTTGTCTCGAATAGCCCTCACGCGTGAGTTAATTCTTTGATCCAAAAAGATATGAATCATTGTCCACACACCTATATGATCAACAATCTCGACAGAATTGAGCCATGTGGACACTCGTCCAAGGCAAGAACTTACTCTCCGATCAATAAAAGGTGTAATGAATCCACGGAGCTGTTTGTCAATCGTTACTCAAATTTTTCGATCTAGACGAATCTTTACTTATGCATCAACCCTAAATTTGAAAAAACAAATATCAATTGTGTGGTTGATGTAGTATCAACGAGTAATCATGCTATCAATGCAATTTGAATTATATGTATCTTAATTAATTTTTGCGTTTGAATTTTCAAATTTTCATTTACTTTTGGACAATTTCTATCATTATAGATTCAATTGTTAGATAAAATTCATTTTCAAAAATACAAGTAATCGCCTATTAGTCATCATGTGCTTGAACAAGAGAGTATTTGCCAGGGAAAGAAAAGTTGCATTCATGTACTTTATTATTGAGATAGCAAACCGATATTACTTGTCTTGGGAATCGTATTTGAGAATCTCATCTTGTGTAGCTCAAAAAAAAAAAAACAGAAATTTGAAATATTGCCTTGATTGCAAGGCATGTGAAATAGAAAGTTTGAAACTTGATCATGCATCTTTTCTCACCTCTCCGAAGGTGAGGATCAAAGAAACAATTTGTGATCATAGGGCCAAAATACCAAGACCGCTCGATGTTTATTCATGTTGATGGTTGCATGCCAAAGCGCCAAAGATAAAACAACTAAATTTACTTTTCTAATTTTAAAAAATTAGCTGGTATGACCAAACTGAATGGTAACATTGTCTTCTTTGCCATTGTAATCAATGCTTAAATGATAGGACTCTCTCTCTCTCTTTCTACCCAAAGTAGGATTGGAGGATCACAAGTTAATCAAAATTGATATCCTACGTACCTTCGCAATTTCACACTTGTAATAATTCATAGTACTTTGAATTACGCATAGATGTATTATCTTGAAGGATTGCTTCAATTACATGTGAAGTTGACATTTATCTTCTTAATCGGGGGCCACATAGCACATCCAACGAATCGAAAGTTGACACTTAACGTAATAAATAATAAGAAACTACTACTATGCACATGATTATAATTAAATTAGCAATGAATCACAAAATATACATGAAAAATATAACTTAGAAGAATTATTATAGGATCCAAGCAAATCTCGATTGTCTATCACGTGGATTCACACATGGGAACCATCTGATTAATGACTTTGATGGATTCAGGGCATGTAAACTTGGGTCCAAATAAATATTTACTACCCTCACATTGATAAAATATGTATTGAACTGGAGAAGCTATTCGTCAATCACTACCCAAGGGCACCTCACATGCTTAGCGTCACGTCAGGAAGAGGGCACTTTCGTCCTGGAATAAATCAAAGATAGCGTGAATAGGAATTAAAGAAATTAACAGTAGAGGAGGATTTTTAAAGTTGTGTTGTGTTGATATTTATCCCACCTTATGTGCTATTGCAATGTTGGGTTTAAGATACCCACAAAGCATCAACTGGCCACTAAGCAAGCCTATCACTGTAGCCTCATTCCGTACAAGTAGGGAAATCCAAAACCGACACTACTCCTAAGCGCAAGCTCATCCTTCACGGACTAATTTAAAAAAAGAAAAAGAAAAAACAAAGTACTTATGTTTCTATGAGACTCTATTGTTCCCTTCGCTTTGCAAAGTTAAATGAGTTGGCTGGGCCTCTTGAATTTTCTGTTGAATGTCCAAGTTTTGTTTTTCTTTAACAATTTTTACTGTTTATTCGTCTATGCTTTGATGGGATATTCCTGTTTCATTACTCGAAATTGTTTTGGGTCCTAGCCTTAACTTAAATTTGTGATATCGGTTTTGCCCGAAATACTTTTTTTTTGGATTTTGTACATTCAATTATCAATTATCATAGCAAATTAATTTACTTGATCAATTGAGTAATATGTTAAGGAAAAGCCATTGCCCATGCAGCTCAATCAGCGTAATTTCGGGTTTTTTGTTAACCGACTTTACTTTTTGGTCTTCGAAGGAGTCCCAATAATTCCAACTTTCAGAAAAGAAGAGAGCCACTGTTCTTCCTTTCTATATATCCATTTAGCAAGTAATATGTTGACGAGTTCCTAACAGTTTCTCGAAAGTACCAACTCTTATTTGCATTTCAAGAATTACTCATTGTTTTCATAATCCACCAATATTGTCAAACTAATGTTGAAAAAAATTAGATTAAAGAAAATAGTTTTGGAATCCAAACTATTGGTCGCCCACGGTGATGGCACAAATCCTTTCCTTCACTCTGTACCCTATGATCGACCTCTATTAATGGAGGTTGCCACCTGTGATTGATGCATGCAACCTTACATTTGAGGCCATGCGAGGGAATGCGAGGGAATGCGAGACAATGTTGAAAGTTTTGGAGCTCTAATGCCAATTATTGGTTTGATTGTGAAAACGTGCTTTTAGATGCCACTGCTATTTTGTTTGTGGTTTGATGTGCAAGTAAGAATAGACACGAGGATAAGCCACTCTCCACATAAAAACTAAATAAACTATATTTCTTTTCCCATTGCCCATATCCCTTGGAGTACATCATCCCTTTGCCCACCTTCTACCAAATATATTTCATATACATACAAACTTGCACATCAAACAACAAGTTAATGGTAGTATTAAAAGCATGCTTTGGCAATCAAAACCACAATTGGATCAAAGTTCCAAAACTTTGAACATGGTATCAAAGCCACGTATACCTAGATTCATAACAAAACAAGGAATGAAAGCCATGTTCCCGATCGGTTTGAGCATTAGTTTAAACCATCCTCTATTTCAAAGGTTGAGCCAGAGCCAAAGATAGACTCTGGGCCTAAGCTAAGCCAGAGCCACTATAGTCATAACCAACATTGCCTCACAAGAACTAACCATCTTCAAGTAAAACCATAGCCCAAGCCAAAGTCTGACTCAGAGCTTGGAAGCTTTTCGATGGCTCAAGACATTCGGAACTTCGTTGAGAAGAAACGCGCTGGTCCACAAGAAGCGTGCGTCGGCAAGGCAACTACAAAAGGACGCAAGGCAAGGGATCGTCGAAGACCTCGAAGAAGGAGGTGGTTGCCAGGAACGACGAAGAAGAAAAAGAAAAAGAACAAATGTAAAATTTTAGATTTTTCTAAGAGTATCCAATCACGTATGGGACGAGTTATTTCCTTGTCGTCTAGAAAACGCGGTGGTCTGCTTTGTTTCCTTTTCCTATTCACCGCACAATTATTTCCTCACGACGTGGCCTCTTTCTCGTCGACCAATAGCATTCGAGCTTGTAGTCTTCCTCCTCTAGACTTCCGGTTTCAGCCCTTTCCTCAACGACCTATACTCAATCGCCTCGTGACGCGTCTCGCGCATCTTTCTCTGCTAAGAACATCTGGTCACAGAGACAGAGAGAGAGAGAGAGCAAGCGAGAGAACGAAACAGAGATCTGCTAAGCTGCGCAAACTACTGTTATGGCGAGCTCGGATGCAGGAACGTCGTCAAGAAGCGAGTACCAAGTTTTCCTGAACTTCAGAGGACCTGACACTCGCGTTGGATTTATGGACGTCCTCTTCCATATGTTGACTGATGAAGGAATACGTGTCTTCCGAGACAACGAAGAACTCCGTATTGGTGAGAGGATCGATGGATCCCTTCTGCAAGCAATCAACAATTCTAAGATCTACATACCCATCTTCTCTCAACCTATGCTTTGAGTCAATGGTGCCTCCGCGAGCTCGTGCAAATTGTGGCAAATACCAATAAATCAGAAGGTAATAAAGAGATCTTGCCTATTTTCTTCGACGTGGATCCCGATGATGTTAAGTTGAAAACTCAGTTGTATAGCGATGCCATGCTCACGTTGGAGCGCGAGAAGGAGTTGAATAATGAGCAGGTACATGCTTGGAGAGAGGCTTTAAAGGAGGTTGATGCCATAAAGGGGTGGGAAGTGAAGAAATATGGAGGGTAAGCTTGCTGCTTTCAAGTTGCTTGTTTCCCCACTTTTCCTTAACACTTAACCGTAGCTGTGAAAATTCCTGTAAGATGGAGGTGGGAGTTTTATTGTGATAATACTGAATGACGAAACTATGGAACAAGGATATCAATAGACAAGTAAATAAATTCATATTTCATTGTGGGGAGTGGGAGGAAAAAAAATGGGATAATGAAATTGACATTCCTATCTGATTGTTTAGTCTTTCAATTTGTTCTCCTCTTGAAGACCAATATTCAACTTATACAGTCGTTGCTCAAACATAAATCATAAAATGTCAATTTCAAATACACAAATTTTAATACATCTGTTCTGCATGATCCGAGATTTCTAATTTCATGTTGGTATCAAGTCAACTTCCGGGTCTAGACATGGCGCACGCATTGCCAAGTCCGTCAAAAGTATGCTTGGGAGGAATGTTTATGTTAAATATGGTCTTTTAGAAGATCACTTCAAGATTGTTGAGTTCCCTTTACTCATCAGATCATTATTTAGTTAATACAGTGCTTGAATAAAAATATTTCTAGCTTGGCAATCATGATTTTACATCTTTACCCCCATTAAAATGGTTTTTCATTGTGACAGCCATGGGGAACTGATCAAATTGATAGTTGAAGAGCTTGTGAAAAAGTTGAAGACGAAACATAGATCGGTGACTGAACATTTAGTTGGAATCAAGGGTCAAGTAGCTGAAGTAAGCAAATTATTAGACGTCAATTCTGATGATGTGCGACTCATTAAAATTTATGGCATGGGAGGTATCGGTAAAACGACTCTTGCCAAGGTCATCTTCAATCGACTCTCTTCTTGTTTTGGAAAGTGTTGTTTTCTTGAAGATGTTCGAGGGAAATCATCAAAAGCCAATGGCTTAGTTGACTTGCAAAAGAAGTTATTGTCCGAAATTGGCCATCTTCAAGTGATAAGGAGCATTGACGAAATTGAATATGGAATGGAGAGGATTGGAGAAATGCTTTGCAATAAGAAAGTCCTTATTGTACTTGATGATATTGATGATAGCGAACAAGTGGAGAAATTAGTTGGAAAAAGTGCTTTGTATTCAGGATCTAGAATATTGATTACAACTAGAGATAAAGATGTCTTGCCAAAATTTATGAAGAAGTATCATATCGTAGATTATGAAATGGTAATGATGAGTACTTATCATGCGTTGAAGCTTTTCAATAGGTGTGCATTTGATGGAGGGTCTCATTTAGATGATTACAATGATCTTTCAAGGGCAATCGTATATTCTACTGGAGGACTTCCATTGGCTCTTGAAGTAATTGGTAAATACCTACATGACAAATCACAAGAAATGTGGAAAGAGACATTGGACGAGTTAAGGGAAGCACCTCACGATGATGTTTTTAGAAAATTGAAGATCAGCTATGATGCCCTAAGTTTCAAGGAACAACAAATTTTTCTCGATATTGCATGCTTTTTCGTTGGTGAAGATAAGACAAATGCATTTTACATGTGGAAAGATTGTAAGTATTCCCCAGAAACTAGAGTTAATGTCCTCATTAGCAGGTCTTTGGTAAAGATTGTGGCAAGCAATAAGTTTTGGATGCACGATCAACTCAGAGATCTCGGAAGGCAAATTGTTTATTTAGAAAATATAAGAATTCCTAAAGACCGAAGCAGGATATGGATTCGAGAGGAGGTCCTTGAAGCAATAAAAACAGAGAAGGTAAAGCACTTCTAGAGAGAACAAATAGTTTTTGACAAAAATTCCTCTGCATTGAATTAAGATACTCTATTATATATATAAATTCTTATCCTGTATGAAATAGAATATTCGATATCACTCATCTCCCATTCTCATTTGCAGATAAGCGAGAAAGTTCAAGCACTATATCTTGATGAATCCGTATGCAATTCCCGCGATGTTGTTGTTCAAAGTAAAGAGATTGGAAGGTTTGAGTATCTAAGATTCCTTAAATTGTCTCAATTATCCCTTGTTGGTGACATAGATCTTACCAAATTAAGATGGATTTCTCTGGTGGAAATCTATAAATGGACTAACATGCGCCTAGAGAATGTGGTGGTTCTTGAACTTTCGAAGGTTGAGTTCTTAGATGATTTGAGATTACAAAACTTAACTAAGGTGAGTAATATGCTCATTTCTATTCCATTTTTTTTAGGAAAGTAATACTTGATTTTTCATGTATTTGAACATCGCATTCATTTTGACAGATGACAAGAAAATTGAAAGTTCTTTCTCTTCAAGACTGTCATAACATAACCAGAACACCAGACTTCTTTGAATGCCCGAATTTAGAGAGGCTTACTTTCCAAAGGTGTTCCAAATTGATGAACATTGATGGCTCTATTGGGAAATTGAACAATTTGATTGACCTAAAGATTCAATCATGCCATTCTGTCAAACATTTGTCAGAAGATATCGGGGACCTAGTGAATTTGCAGTGCTTCTTTGTTGAAGCTACTAAAGTGGACAAACTCCCAGATTCCATATGGAAGTTAAAATCATTACATGAGGTGCACCTTTTGGATAAATCTGGTCAATCATATGGTTGGCAGATCTATTTTAATTTAAATGAACTATTTGAGGATCTGGACGTGCTTGAAATTAAAAATTGTAATCTAAAAGGTCTACTTCCTCTTGAAGTTAGAGGTTTACACTTTCTAAGAATCCTAAATCCATCATATACTCCTGTTTATGAAGTTCTAGAGACCAGTATTATGCGTCCTCCTTTGCAGAGAATTGAGTTGATGCAATGTCATTGGATTCAAGAGTTGCCGACATTCCCTACAAGTTTAACCCATCTATCGGTGGCATCTTCATTGTTGCGGGTAGTCCCAAATCTTTCGAACTTGACTAATTTGGTTGAGTTGACTCTATGTGTTTGTGGAAGAGAAGGAGATGAACTTTGTACCAGTCAATTACGGTGGATTGGAAGGTTATCCAAACTAACCAAATTGAAAATCAGCCTTCTCCAAGTCCCTGTTCCTACTGAGCTTGCTTCCCTTCGTCAGCTAAACAAACTTGATTTGTTTGGATTGGATATGCAAACTTTTCAGGACCTGAGAAATTTGTCCGTTCAAAGGTTATTTCTTAGATCTTATCCAGAAACATCACCCTCTCAGGACCTGAGAAATTTGTCATCTTTAATGCTCCGTGGGTCTCCAATGCAAGAATTGCAACTTGATGGGCTTCAACTTCCACAACTAAAGGAGTTGCATGTGAAGTGCCAGGAACTTTTAAGGTTGAGGCTATCAAGAATGAGCGAGCTGAAAGATGTCATGGTGGACTTTAGTCCAAAGCTAGTTGAGATCCAATTGTCTTGGGTGTTCAAATCACTGGAGAAATTGTCTATTGTTTGTTGCGACTCCTTCGAAAGGCTAGTTTATGAGACTAACGATGTATTGAGTAGTCCTGAAGGGAGACTAATTTTTCCATTGAGAGTATTAAATAAGTTGCGTGATCTCAAATTGGTTGGATGCCATAAAATACTCGACATTCAAGTTGTAGGCACGTCGGAATCGTGGAAGTACATTTACCTTGATAATTGTTCTGATCTGCAAAGTCTTGGTGGTTTGTCAAACTTAAAGAACCTAAAGACTTTAGATATCAAGAATTGCGATAGCCTACGGGTTGTTGAGGGCGTCGACGAGTTGGAGTCTTTGGACCATTTATGGCTTCATCACTGCGCATCGTTGGAAAGGTTGATTGATGTATCAACCACGAAATTGCCAAATGATTGCAACTCGTGGATCACGGATTGCAAGAAATTACGGGGGTTTGAGAATGAGTTCTAAGCTTCCATCGGGACCTTAAAGCATTCTAAAGTGAGTCTGAATCATTCTCTCTTTTTCTTTTCGATTTTCTTAATGCAAGTACTACAAACATGAATTCAACTTCTAGGTAGATTTGTAATTATTGTGGGACATCAAGAAACAAACAAACGAACATGAATTATATTTGGTCTCACTCATTTTAAAACTCACTCGGTATAAGTTTGTTATATTTTCCACTTACGTTTTCTGTATTCTTTTTTTCTTTTTTTTATACGAGAATGTTTTATTGTGCATGGCCAGTTTTTAGCATAGATGATTGTAAAAACTTCAATGTCCAGAAGAAATATATAAACTAGCTCAGAGTCAAAACTATTCATCTCATTTTATATGGAATGAATAGTTCAGTCTAGCAATTTATTAATTTTTTAACCTAATATACTCCATTTTATTGTCAATTCCTGCTTAATATAGTTGTTATGGATATGAGATTGATGATTTGCAATTTCTATGATAAAGATGAAAAGTTAAAGAGACTTCGATACAACATTGATCTAGAGTTGAGTGTTACTTGAATTTACATGTGGTGGGGGTCGGTCAATTAGGATGTGTGTTCCCAAAAGCATCTAAAAGTATTTTTTTGATTTTCATCCTAAAAAGAACAATGAAAAATCTGATTGGCGGATGATTTATTTCGGCGTCAAAGCATATGGATTTGTTTCTTTCTGCGTACTTGAACACTCGGCAAGGGAGTATATGCATCGACTTCTCATGATTTCGTTCTGCTTACTAAAACAATTCTAATTTTGGTTTATTGATGCTAAACTCATCATTTGATACAAAAAAATATTGAAATAATCTATTTTATTAGTGTTTTATTGTTAATATTCTGTAATATTTTTGACTTTTCAGCGGTGGTGTGACCCGTACACAAGAAATATAACAAAAAAGAGGAAGAAAAATGTTGACTTAGTCAACGAAGGAAGCAACGGTGGGCGCTCGTTAAAAAGAAGCCGACAGCTCGCGCAGCTGAGAAACAGAAAAGGAAATGGGGAAAGAAAAGAGAGAAGGAAAGAAAGAAGGAGGGTTTTGCTCGCATGCGCCACGGGGATCAGGCTAAGCCGAATCAACTTCACAAAGTAACGCTCGGTAAGTGTTCGCACCCCTCATTTATTCAATCGGGATAATTTTTGGAATTAGGTCATAAATTCAAAATTTTCGGAAAATCGAACAGTGAAGTCCGATTTTTGGGTTGTGAAGCTTTGGGTTTTTATGGAAATGGAGGTTTATAGTGAAGTCCGATTCTTAACACCTTAAGAATAAGTTCAGTCGCAACTGATCTTATGGATTCATTCATATAAATGAGACGATAAATGAATATTTATTTTCCACTAAAAAAATAATGTAACTTAAATTCTTAACATTTAACTATTACAAAATTGTTTTAGGGGATATAGCTAACATTAATTTCCTCTGATCTTTTCAAAAACTTTGAGTGGGCTTGTCGAGGCTGTCTACATGTAAAGAAAGAGGACAGTATGTAAGCTGCAGGTTTTTCTCCTAGTAGCATTCGATGTATCAAGAAAAGGTTTATTGCTTTCATTTGCCTCGCCTTTTGTTCCTGGAACATGTGGCACAGTTGAACCTTCTGAGCCCCTACCATTTCTTCTGCTCTTCACCCAAAGTGGAATTCAAACTTTTGACAATGGAAGAATGCTTTCTTGGAATCTCTGGAATGTTAATAAAATTTGTATCTGCCCCGGGCTGCACATCTACTTCTCTTGGTTCTATTTGATCTGACAAATGACCTTGTTGATCAGATTCCTGAGTACACATGCTGGTTGAACTATCCAAAGAAGATCGTTCTCGGATTGGATTTCTACAGGCTGCGGCCTTTGGCACCCAATCATTCTTTCTTTTCTTGGGTAGGGCATAGAAGTTAAAAGTTACAAAGTTTTCTACATGAATCTCTGGTGTAGCCACAGAACGTGTAGATTGAACATTGTCAAAGATAGCATTATCCTCGCAGTCTGGAATTGCCTCAGGAAGGCGAGTTTTTGAGCCCTGGTGCTCATTCATCTCTGAAGATCTCCTTATGCTTCCTATGACCTTCTTCCCACTATGTTCTCCCTCGGGTATGGGTGAATCAAGATTAAAGCCATCCAACGTGGATAATTTAACATCAGAAACTATAGCACTTTGTTGCGAATAAATTAATGGCTGCATTATAGGTCTCATCACATTCGGATCGTCCACTCTCCAGCCCAATGAAGTTCAATTAAGATGAATGTCATGTAACATACACATCAGAACAGCCACTCATCATGACATCATTTCTCCGAAAAGAGATGCTGTGAAACAACGTTATCTTTGCATGAAATCCGTGCCCTGAGGTGCGAAAATCTCGTACTCGTACCTCAGAAATGAACACAGAGCAGGTAAATGCTGCAAAGTCAATAGTGATTTTCTCTTCATAAGCGTTTGTTTTGCGGTGAGACTTCACTTCCTAGTTTCTGAAGCCAAATGCGCCAGAATACATACTCACAGAGATATATCACATAGAGATAAGCATTGATAATTCAGAAAGAAACCCTTCCCTATGCCTAACCTGCAATATCATAGAAGGTGCTCAAATAAACTCGACATAGCCAACCAACCCGGATCACAAAGAGGTCTTCTGAAATCAGATGGACCTACGAAACAAAAAGCCAAAGCCAATTTCGCCAAAAATGCCCCCAACATTGTTTAATTCGTCTGAAAAATAGCACCCCCCCACATGGGTAAGTTGGTAATTTCACTAAAAATAAAACTCGCCAGCAAACCCACCTAAAAAAAAAATCACCCCGTCTTTTTCTTTCAACAACCGTTCTTGAATGCTTACAAAAAAAAATTAAATCAAATTTGTCTAAATAGGAAAAAAATAATGAATATTCATTCGACTTTTAGGATTTATGGCATGAAATGCTCCACGAGTCGCATCCACCAAAACTCAACACCGTTGGAAAATCCCAACCACACCATTTGCTCTGAAAAAAAAGGTTTGATATCATCAAGAAAGACGTGGACCGTCCATAAATAATAAATCTCCAACGAAGGGAGTCATTAACTCTCCCAAAACGAAACCCAAACTTTTCCCAAATTTCATGTGCCCGGAACCAATCAGTCGGCCAGATGCAAGTCCAAATCCTCGGAACCGAACTCATCCAACCCTTGACGCCACCACCTCTCGATCAAGAGCAGGTCCTCCCTCTCTCGCACCTCGACACCGACCCTAATCTCGACGTCACGTTCCGCTACCTCCGTGTGTATGTAAATGCCGACCGAACGAAGCGTGCCGACGATCCATATCAAGTTGTCTCCAGAGCACTCTCCGGTGCGCTTTATCACTACTACCCTCTATGCGGCACGCTTCGCCATGGTAACAATGATGATCATCACCGCCTCGAGCTACATTGTGCCGCCGGCCAAGGCATGCCGCTCGTTCACGCCACCGCCAATTGCACTCTCCATGCGGTTAAAAACCTCGACGACGCGGACTCGGGTTTCTTGGAGCAGCTGATACCCGACCCAGATCCGGAGGAGAGTTTGGCCAATCCGTGCATGCTCCAAGTCACAGCGTTCGAATGTGGGGAGTTCAGCTTAGGCGCTGCCATACACCACGCCATGTGCGACGGGCTTGGGGCGACCCTGTTCTTTGGGGCGGCGGCGGAGCTAGCTCGTGGGGCGGAGCAAGTTTCCCTCGAGCCAGTGTGGGACCGGGACGTCTTGTTGGGGCCGAGGAGTCCGGGTCGGGTCGAGGCGCCGGTCGGGGATTACCTATGCGAGAAGGGTCGAAACCCGTACGATGATGAAGAGGATCGTGCGTTCGTAAGGGAGTTTTTCCACGTGAGAGAGGAGTGGTTGGACCGGTTCAAGGCATTGATGCTGGAGAAGTGCGGCCAGAAGTTCACCACGTTCGAAGCTCTGGGTGCATTCATTTGGCGCGCAAAGTAAGTCGTTTACATATCCAGTCAAAACCTCTTGACTTCAATTGATTCACAATTCCTGAAACAGAGTCAAAGTATCGGACATTCCGGGCGACGAAATGGTGAAATTCTCGTACTCGACGAACATCCGCAAGGCACTAAAACCGCCATTGCCAGCCGGCTACTGGGGCAACGGATGCGTGCCGATATATGTCCAGCTGACGGCAAAAGAGTTGCTGGAAAAGCCGATTTGGGAGGTCGCAGAGCTGATCAGGAAGAGCAAGCGCAACGCAAGTGATGAGTACGTGCGCTCCTATATCGACTTTCAAGAAGCACATCGAAGAGAAGGCGTCTCGGCTGGTAAGAAGGAGAAGCCTCTGTCTTTTTTATTTTTGAAGATTTACATTGCATACCGGGCGTTGACATTGACCACGAAATAGTATAGATTTATCTATTATTACATTATGATTATATTTTAAGATTTACATTGCATAGCGAGCGTTGACATTGATCATGAAATAGTATTATATTTATCAATTTTCAATAAATCGAGTGCATGTTAAGAAAGTATACTCTTTTATTTCAATTTCAAGAAATAATCTATTGACTTGTAATGTCACGTGTTTAGGACACATCATATAAGGATGCATACAATACTTTATGGTCCAAAATAGCTGAGTGTCCGTATTTTATGAATTACATGTCTATTATCATCTAATGTCCCATAAATATGCACACTTAAACTTTTATATATATCGAGATCTTTATTAAGAGTACGATGTTGTGTTCTCTCAAATTCAGGCGATATGCAGTGAGTCGGGAGACTAAAATACTTATTAGAATTGGTTGAATTTTCATAAAATCTCGCATATCCAATTTGAAACATAAGAATGTTAATTGAGTGCAGAGTATGAGTCAAATACTTCCATTTTGAAAAGACACCAAGAGCTCCAATTTAAACTAATGACTATTTAGTTGAACCTATCTTCAAATTTAAGCTGTGGATGTCATTATTACTTCTTGGGAATTTTACCTTGTCATTATCTTTTTATTTTTCTCCCTATCCGTTTTGGTAGATTTCTATGGGTCGTGAGTGGCTCAGAGAGTGTTGTACGATGTTGGGATGTATTCAACGAGAAAATATATGAAGGAATTTTCGATCTCAGGAAGGTTGAGAACCCCACTGCTGAGGATAGAAAGGCGACACTTGATAATCTGTGTTTCTCTTAGCCGAATCACCGCGCTGGTAGGCAACTCCAGCAAAACAGCACGCTCTTGATCACTCAAGAAACCTAGGAATCCACCGAAAGAGAGAGAGAGAAAAACAAAGAGAGGATAACGAGGGAATGGGACGGCGTTCTTTGAGAATACGCACTACACCATAAAACTTTCTTTCTATAAATTGAATACTTTAGCCCAGCATCGTGGCGTTCTTCACTGAAAAAGGCAATGGGACGGTCTTCTTGACTCAGAATGGCACCAATGACAACATTAGCAGCATCACATTGAACCTCAAAGATCGACAGTGCTAAAACTGGAGCTTCAGTGATTTTTTTAAGAGTTCAAAACTCTTTTGTGCCTTTTTGTTTTCTTGAAAGTTCTATCCTTTTCAATAATTGGTGAAGCAATGAAACTGATATTCGTTATCAATCTCCTGTAGAAAGAAGCGAAGCCATGTAATCTTCGAATCTCATGAAGTGTTCGCAGCTGACAATTTCGATATTGCTAGGATGCATCACTATTCCTTTGCTACACGGCACGTATCCAGGGAAAACACCCTGTCCATTTAGAAGTGACATTTTTTTGGATTTCTCCTACTCCAACTCACTGCTCTTGGGCCTGGCGGAAGATTCTTGCGCTAAGAGATGAATTCCAACCACACTTTAGATGGAAGATAGGAGATGACGAACATACATCGCTGTGGTTTGATCCTTGGCTAGAGTGTGGCCCTCTCAACTTGATTTTCTCTGACAATTATATTTACCAGTCAGACCTTCTCAAGCAAGCGAAAGTGAAGGACTTATACACTCCGAATGGGCTCCAACTCACGCAAGATTTGTCATTGTGACAAATCTCGGTTCCTCCACTTTCTCAAGGTTAGACAATTTTAGTTCGATGGAGGATGCCTCTGAAAATTCTCAATGGCTTCAACTTGGGCCACTATTCGCTGTAAAGCCAACCCGGTTCTCTAGTCTTCTTTTGTCTGGGATAAGGCTTTAGCCCCTAGACACCAATTCCTCATGTGGCTCATCTCCAAAAACCATCTTCCAACGTAGGTACTTCTCATGCTCTATGGCAGAATACCTTCCATGGTTTGTGCCTTCTGTAAGTCTAGGCCTGACTCAGTCAATCACCTTTTCTTTGAATGATGCGTCCCCAACTCCCTCGCCAACTTTTGGGCCGCTAAATGTAATATTCTTTGGATCAATTCTGCTTGGCCGGACAACCTCCCTTGGGTTAGTAATGTCCTTTCTAGCAAGGGGTTTTACTATGAGATAGCTTAGTTTTCTTTTGGAGCACATTACTATATCATTTGGAAAACCAGGAATGATATTATCTTCCGTCACCGAAATCTTTACATTCCATCCTTTAAGTTGCAGCTATTCAAGAAGGTAAAGGATAAGGCTTTGGCTTTCAAAAGGGTTGAAGACAACCCTAGGAATAGGAGGATGTAGCGGTGTTGGGGATAGACCCCCGTATTTTTTATGTGGAGCTGTCTTTGGCCCAATCCTAGGACTGTTTGGGTCCCTTTAGTCCTTTTCTATTCCTTATTTTGTACATGTTTTGTTCTCACATGTGACCGCGGTACCTTGTCACTCCAACGACATGTTGTCTAACTGAGTGCCTATTGGTATCATGTCTCACATTTATTGTACATCTTTGGTCATTAATATGTAAACTTACCTTACCAAAAAAAAAAAAACAATTAACTTTCGGTCTATCAATGCTTGGAATGCTTATTGGAGATTTGTCAAGTGCTCTTGAAGGTACCGAATGACATGATAGTCCACTTAAAATTTTCTTTGTCACGAGCCAAGGAAGTAGCCTTAACCTCATCTTCAAGACTCATTTAAATTTGATGGCATCTGATTCTCAAGTCTATCTTCGGAAAGACACACGCTTCATGTAGTTGATCAAGTAAATCACCCAAGCCCGGAATTGGAAAGCGATACTATTGTGTCATGGATCCAAGGTTTCCATGGCCAACTAAGTGTGCATGATCAAGGAGGAACGACTAAAATACCCCTGAGATTTACTAAGTGCTTTGGGAACATTATCAGAAACGGGTGATACGGTAATTGTATTGTGGTCTAGAATTCTCTTTGGCATAATTGCTAGTAGTTGTTAGGTGTGGTGATAGGATCTCGTTTGCCAATTCCAAACTCAATTAATGGTTGTAATTCGAGAGCGGGGTGCCCTCCCCTCATTTGTATCCATCCAACCATTTAGCAATAAAAGTTTCATTCTTCAGAGCTTCTCTCTACAACCCTGATAAATTGAGTGATCGATCGATCCAAAAAAGATTTGGTTTAGGCACCAACAATCTCAAACGATCTAAAATAGCCCAAGTTGCTGCATGGTCACAATCCCAAATGATCGGCACGAGACAATTGACTATCACTACCTAGGGACAAGTAGCTGGCTCTTCACCGAAACTAACACTTTCTTTAACCAAGCCTTTCTCTATAAGGACTTTCACTTGGCGTTGGAATTCTTCATGCTCGTTAGAACTCATGCAATAAGCAGCTTTTTTTTTGGGGGAACTGTTCCAAATGCAAAGTCTATGCAATGTTGAATATCACAAATGGATGAAAAACCAGCCGGAGTCTCATCAGGGACAACATCTCTAAATCTTCAAGTAGTTCTATTGCCTCAAGCAATTCGAGTGATTCATTGTTCTCTCAAGTATTGCTATGCACAATCAACATGTGTCTTCTCACATGCCTTTACGAATCCAAAAATGGATGTTAAAATGCTTTCTTCCTTTTCCTGCTTGGGGCGACATCAATCTTTGATGGAGTGAGACTAATCATTTACGGCATCCTTCTCATGGGAATGAATGATTCTATATCATTGGGATAGCTTGACGGGCCACGGTTGTCCAAGTAGCATGTGACATGCACCCATTGAAATCACATGACACCATACTTTGCCTAGAAATTTATTACCAATAGAAAATTGGACTAAACTGCGCTTGGAAACTTTAACTTCGTTTCCCTTAGCTATTGGTATTTAGGATGATCTTTTGTTTGCAACTTCAATTTTCCTGCCATTCATGTGCTACAACATTCTGCAGATTCCTCTGTCAATAATAGCATCACATATGGGTGAAGTACATTATCAGTGCCTTAATTTATGTGGCGCTCACTTTTGTGCCTTAGCTTATGTGGCGCCGGTGAATAATTTAAGTATCAATTTTTTTGAAAAAATGACTTTTTCAGTGCATCATTGATATGCTCGGCCGGAAATCCTACGTGAATTTTTTATTAATATTTTTAGCCAATGTGGCTTGCTGGAACATGTGGATACTAAATGACGTCGTTTAACCAACTTTTTACAGATCACTTAAGTGCCAAATTTTTTGAAAAATAATTTTTTCAATGCCATATTGAAAAACCATTTTTCAAAAAAATGTGGCACCGAAAAACAGTTTTGCAAAAAATTTAGCACTTAGTAGTCAATGAAAAGTTAGTTAAACAACATTAAGTGCCACGCCGGCTAAAAATTTTAATTAAAAAAGTCACGTGTTAATTTTGACCAAAATATCTCGCCAGAGGCATTTAAGTAATTATTTTTCTCCTATTTTGGCACCTAAGTGATCTTGCGAAAACTTGCAACACTAAAATGAGTATTGTACACAAATTAAGGCACTGTAAACCCCATCACACGCTTGGCATGTGATGTGCACTTCGTGTGAAAAATGTTGTGGCGCAACCATCCTTACCTGTCCATGGCGGCGACAGTGATTAGGGTTCATGAATGATCGAGAAAGTTTCGTACTCTTGGAGTGGCTTATCAAGGTGGTAATTCAGCTAAGGGAGACCTAGATTATTCTAATCTCTTCCTAACCTCAGTACTCCTTTATCCATTTGTTCATTTAGCATATCCCGACATAATTCGGTATCAGAGCTATTATCTTATTTGGCTTTTCGCACTTCCTGACATCAGATAGAATGATAATTTCATGAAGAAACCAAATCGCAAGCTCCCAACAAGTCAGAGCTTCACAAAAATGGTAAACCTAAACTACTTCAAGTCAGAGTAACAAGAACTACTTCAATCCAACGAAAACAAATAATACGGTATAAATATATTAGGAATCCATGTTTAGTATCCTGCAAAATTATACATGTGTGTGCAATAATGTTGCACAATCCCAGACGTCTGTAGTATAATGTGCGAACGTACGAATGGAAAATAATGTTTAGATTACTATGGAGGTTGATGTAGGTCGCTATAATTAGAATTGTGCATGTTGGCTTGTTGGCAAGTGATCATGTGATGGCATCTTGAATTGAGTGTTCATGGAATAACTCACTTCTCTGCTTTATGTTACCGAGTGTCATCGCATGCTAAATCAGGGTATTAAAATTTCAATTCTCCCAAAAACATCTCTAAACATGGTTAATGACATTCGATTATGTCTTTATTGCAAGCACTCCAAATACAACTGCAGCATCATGGATATCCGCTAGTTTCACCCCCAACGATGCACTCCCTTGGGGTTCAATCCACGACTTACTTGACACAAACTTGATACTAAATACTTAAACGAAAACGAGAATTTAAAAACAAACACTTCGTGATGACTGCATAGTCCTGTATCATTTGCTGCGCTTTCGTCTCATCCAAGCTTTCGAGAAATTATGGCATGGTGCTGCGGATCAGGACCTTGCGGACTAACCCGTTTAGGCCCGATTGCCTCGAACTCATCAGGAGACATTGTCTTAGGAGACTCGACAAGGACCAACGACCTTCCGAATTTGCGGACAGGAGTGCAAGCCTCGGAGCCAGTCTGGGAAAGGGCTATCAGCATGAGGCACAGATACAAACCCAACCTGGCCATTATCTTCTGATCAGATTACACTCTGGTTTTTGCTGGAAGATGACTCCAATCGCATGGTATTTATAGCCCTCACATAACCTCTAGTTTTTCCCTCTCTCTCTCTCTTAAAAAAAAAAAAGAAATTCGAAGTGGCGAAACAGAGAACTTCCCACAATCTACCAATCTGATAGGTCATGAAACCCTTTTGCAGATTTTAAAGGGTTAGCCTCATTCCCCGCCAGTGGAGTGTTGCCAATGCCGTGCTTCATGAGTAATTAAGAATGCCTTCCTCGTCCTCTTGTATGGTCGAATTGAGGGAAACTCAGTCTTGGCTTCTTCCTCAGTACCGTCTGTCCATTCAACTTTTTACTCTGATTTGCTCGACAATCTTTTAGATCCAGGTGTTGTCGCTATTCAACTCTGCTTTGAGGCTTCCAATCGCGGCCTTCTCTTGTTGGATTCACGTCCTCACCGTGTGTCCTTTCTTCCGCGTTGGGCACTCAAGACAACATGTCCCTTTCTTGGGATATTGACAAATGACCCACGCAGCAATCTTTGCAACTTGACCCGGTATAATATAGAAGGGATGAGTAATACCCTAAAACTTTTCACGAAAATATAATTGAATCTTACAACTTATAAAAAGTACAATCAAATTTAAAACCTATCGAATTGGTGCGAGTCTTTTTATTAATTTCATCCAACTTGAATAACAGAATATATTGACGTGACTTTTTTTAGTATTTTCTTTCTCCTACGTGGGACTGACATAGCTAAAACATGATAGATAAGGGTAAAACAATGCCGGTATGGTCCAAATATGATTTTTTAGTCTAAATATTTTTTAAATTAGACTAAGAAATTTTAAAAATTTAAAAATAAAATGAAAGAAGGCAAAGGCTATCAACAGCCCTTGCCCAATCCAAGGGAGGGTTGGCAACCCTCGTCAACCACTAATCGGCCAACCCCCACCACAGCCCTTTTTAAAAGAATTTTTTTTAAAGAAAATTAAATTTAGCTTATTTTTATTTAAAAAAATTTGTATTAAAATCATATTTGAACCAAAACAGTATCATTTTAGCATTATATTTCAAATTTTAGCCACGTCATTGCTGTGCAAGAGAAAAAAATTATTAAAAAAAAATCACATCAACATTTTCCACTACCCAAGTCAAATTGAATTAACGGAAAAACTTAATTACACCAATCTAACAAATCTTACAATTTGATTACACTTTTTGTAAATTTTAGGACTTAGTTACAATTTCATAATAAGTTTTTGAACTTTTAATACACTTATTTCTAAAATATATTTTATGAGATGATAAACTTAAGCTATCACAACCAACTATTGCAAACTCCATTTAAGTTTTGACATTGTATCACGGGGTCTCAAGTTCAATGATTCACATTGTTCACCTTCAATAATTTTGGAAAAAGTATTAGGGCTGCACATTTCATATTGTCATTCTTCTTCTATTTACTAGCATTCGCATCATAAGGTATTGAGATATAAAACTTAGGGCACTCTTTATTAGCTTAAACCTTTGTAACTACTAGAGGTGTCAATATGGGTCATAAACCCATTTAATAACTCACTTTTAGTTAAATGGGTCAAATATGAGTCAAGTGAAAATTAAATATGAGCCATAAATGGATTTTAGAAAGTAAATTTAAAAATTAAATGGGTTCAATGTGGGTCATACAAAAATCCAAAGCCTCCCTCTGTCCTCTCTCCTTCCATCCCTCGTCCCTTCTCTCTTTTCTTTCTAAACCAGCTCAGCACCTCTATTCTCTCTGCTTCCATCACCGTTGTTTTTCTCTTTTTCCTTTCCAAACCAGGCTGTTGACTGCCATAGGCAAGCTCTACCTCATTGGGATTGGGCGAATAGTGAGGTCACTAGCCTCAACAAAGCGAGCTCCAAAGCCCACCTAGATCCAGGCGGCAAGCCTCAAGCTCACCGGCCAGCAGTAGCAAAGCTCGGGCCAATGAGCTCGAGCTCACCTAGGTCAACGAGCCACGTTGTAAGCTCATGGCTCACTGGCCACAACGAAGCTCAAGCTTGTGAGCTCGGGCTCGCATGGATCGACTGAGCATTGAGTTCGCCAGCCTTGGCCGAGCTCAGGCTCACCGGCCCACGTTTTGGGTGGTCGCCACCAGCAAAGGAACAGGGGGGAAGAAGAAAGAAGACTAAGGAAGAAGAAGGAAGAAAACAAAGAAGAAGGGAGAAAACAAGAAAATAAATAATAATAATAATAATAATAATAATAATAATAATAAATTTTTTTTTTTTTACAAATAACTAAAAATTCAATTTTTTAAATTATTTTTTAGAAGTATTTCAATTTAAAGATGTTCACATTTTTTTTTTATTAAATAATTTTTTGTTATTTAATTTACATTTTAAATTTGATATAAATGTTTTATTCAAGTAACTTATACGTGAGGAGAGCTTAAAATAGATTAAATGGGAGTAGATTTTCCTAAATTGAATTAACTATTATTGTGTTTCAGTAATATGGGTCGGGTCGGGTATGAATCGAATATGAGTTGGGTTGGGTATGGGTCATCTACATTGTATGAAAATGAGTCAATATGAGTTGGAATTTCCAACCTAACCCAAATCGGACCCAACTCGACCCACTCATTTGACTCTCTTAGTAACTACTTATCGCACGCCCCCACCACAAGGAAAGTAAGGTCATTCATGCTCTTCTTCAGTACATTTCCAGGAGCACGTGTAATTGAACCCGATATCTTGGAGAAGTCTTGAGCATGTAAAAGCTGTAAGACGATGTAGTGATTTTCTCTAAATGAGCCAGAATATTCACTGAGATATATCAGAGAGATAAACGTAGCAATTAAGAAGAAATTCTTCACTGTGCCTAACCTACAAAATCATAACCGATGCTTCAACGAACTCGGTAAACCCAATCAACATCGATCACAAAGAGGGAGACGGGGAATTGAAGCCAAAACGAACGAACGCACGCGAAACAGCGAGAGACAAGGTGTGACGAAGGCGAGAGTCCAAAGCAACTCCTCATCGGAAAAGTTCGCATCCTCATCAGATTCACCATCGGAAAAACTAAGCGCACGCTCGCGATGTACCTCTGTTCAACACTACGAACCAATCAGCGAGCGACGATGTTGCAGAGGTACCGAGCAACGAAACTCCATGAAGAAGCCCATAGCCAGAAGAAGAAATCGACGGATTGCAAAAGCTCGAGATCAGTCCGCATGACGACCGTACCTTCCTTGCAATCGAGACAGGGAGCAAGCTCGAGCGTGGAAGAGAGAGATCGACTGGATTTGAAATGGAGATGAGAGAGAAGTAATCTGGTTTTGAATGGCAACTCTATTATTAGAGAGAGAGAGAGTAGGTCTGAAAGAGGCGGGACTGGAAAGTGTTGGAAATTCGACGGAGGTCCGCCTGAGCGACTCCTCAGGCGTTCGCCGGGAGTCCTTCCGAGGGGACAGGAAATTTTGCCCCTCCAGGGGAACCCTTTTGCGAATCGCTCCGGCACTGCTCTAGTTTTGTCTGCTTGGACCCAAATCATCTGATCTAGATAGATCCTTGCTGTTGATTATGTGGATCCACATACTTGAGAACCACGATATCATCGGCCTTGATGGATTCGGGACATTTACTTGTGTCGATATAATGGGTATTGGATTCAGGAAGCCATTCATCAATTTGCTATAAGCTTGTTTCATAGGAAACTACACGACCCAGTTTCGGATGTCAAATGCGCCAGAATACTCACAGACATATGGGAGAGTAAACATACTAATTTGAAAAAGATAATTCTTCACTGTGCCTATCCTACAAAATCGTAGAAATGCTCTCGAATGAACTCGATAAAGCAAATCAACATGGATCACAAAGAGGGCGTTCCTAAATCAAACGGACCCACTGCGACGGAGGATGGAGATGCAAAACGAGCATGACAGCAAGAGACAAGGAACAACGAAGCGAGAGTCCAAAGGAACTCTCCATTTCACATTTCATCACATTCACCGTCATAAAACTTTGAGCTTTCCCGAATGACCTCTGTTATAGCACTACGAAACAAGCAGCAAACACCGATATCTCAGAGGTACGAGCAACAAAGAGGCAACGAAACGCCCAAGAAGCCCCATAACAGAAGGACATCGATCGACTGATTGAAAAAGCTCAAGATCAATGCGCAGGTCAACACAGAATGAATTGCTGGACCGAGACAACATGGCTTCCACGGTACCTTACTTGGGAGTGTGACAGCGGGCGAGCCAAAGGTCGAGCGAGGAAGAGAGAGAGAGAGAGCCTGGATTCGAGTCGAGAATCGATGCTGAACTTACACGAAATGCGAATGGACATGGAGATCTTTCTCCAGACGAAAGAGAAAGTAAACTGGTTTTTCTGAAGTTGAGTGGCAACTAGAGTAGCTTTGAATAAACTTTCGATTTTACCTCATCAATTGAACCGTTTTTCACCAAGTTGGCCCCATCATGCTCTAATTTGTCTCGAATAGCCCTCATGCGTGAGTTAAGTCTTGCGTCTTGCGTGGACCTAGATCCATTTGATCCAAAAAGATATTGATCATTGTCCACGCACCTATATGATCAACGGTCTCGACAGAATTGAGCCATGTGGACACTCGTCTAGGACAGGAACTTACTCTCCAGTCGATCAAAGGTGTAATGAATCCACAGAGCTGTTTGTCAATTGTTACTCAATTTTTTTGATTTAGACGAATCTTTACTTATACACCAACCCTAAATTTGAAAAAAAATATATCGATTGTGTGGTTGATGTAGTATCAACGAGTAATCATGCTATCTATGCAATTTGAATTATATGTATCTTAATTAATTTTTGCATTTGAATTTTGAAATTTTCATTTACTTTTGGAAAATTTCTGTTATTATAGATTCAATTGTTAGATAAAATTCATTTTCAAAAATACGAGTAATCACCTATTAGTCATCATGTGCTTGAACAAGAGAGTATTTGCCAGGGAAAGAAAAGTTGCATTCATGTACTTTATTATTGAGATAGCAAACCGATATTACTTGTCTTGGGAATTGTATTTGAGAATCTCATCTTGTGTAGCTCAAAAAAAAAAAAAAAAAACAGAAATGAAATATTGCCTTGATTGCAAGGCATGTGAAATAGAAAGTTTGAAACTTGATCATGCATCTTTTCTCACCTCTCCGAAGGTGACGATCAGAGAAACAATTTGTGATCATAGTGCCCAAATGCCAAGACTACTCGATGTTTATACATGTTGATGGTTGCATGCCAAAACGCCAAAGATAAAACAACTAAATTTACTTTTCTAATTTCAAAAAATTAGCTGGTATGATCAAATTGAATGGTAACATTGTCTTCTTTGCCATTGTAATCGATGCTTAAATGATAGGACTCTCTCTCTCTACCCAAAGCAGGACTAGAGGATCACAAGTTAATCAAAATTGATATCCTACGCACCTCCGCAATTTCACACTTGTAATAATTCATAGTACTTTGAATTACGAATAGATGTATTATCTTGAAGGATTGCTTCAATTACATGTGAAGTTGACATTTATCTTCTTAATCGGGGGCCACATAGCACATCCAACAAATCGAAAGTTGACACATAACATAATAAATAATAAGAAACTACTACTATGCACATGATTATAACTAAATTAGCAATGAATCACAAAATATACATGAAAAATATAACTTAGAAGAATTATTATAGGATCCAAGCAAATCTTGATTGTCTATCACGTGGATTCACACATGGGAACCATCTGATTAATGACTTTGATGGATTCAGGGCATGTAAACTTGGGTCCAAATAAATATTTACTACCCTCACATTAATAAAATATGTATTGAACTGGAGAAGCTATTCGTCAATCACTACCCAAGGGCATCTCACATGCTTAGCGTCACGTCAGGAAGAGGGCACTTTCGTCCTGGAATAAATCAAAGATAGCGTGAGTAGGAATTAAAGAAATTAACAGTAGAGGAGGATTTTTAAAGTTGTGTTGTGTTGATATTTATCCCACCTTATGTGCTATTGCAATGTTGGGTTTAAGATACCCACAAAGCATCAACTGGCCACTAAGCAAGCCTATCACTGTAGCCTCATTCGGTACGAGTAGGGAAATCCAAAACCGACACTACTCCTAAGCCCAAGCTCATCCTTCACGGACTAATTTAAAAAGAAAAGAAAAACAAAGTACTTATGTTTCTATGAGACTCTATTGTTCACTTCGCTTTGCAAAGTTAAATGAGTTGGCTGGGCCTCTTGAATTTTCTGTTGAATGTCCAAGTTTTGTTTTTATTTAACTGTTTTTACTGTTTATTCTTCTATGCTTTGTTGGGATATTCTTGTTTCATTACTCGAGCTTGTTTTGGGTCCTAGCCTTAACTTAAATTTGTGATATCGGTTTTGCCCGAAATACTTATTTTTTCGGATTTTGTACATTTAATTATCAATTATCATAGCAAATTAATTAACTTGATCAATTGAGTAATATGTTAAGGAAAAGCCACTGCCCATGCAGCTCAATCAGCGTAATTTCGGGTTTTTTGTTAACCGACTTTACTTTTTGGTCTTCGAAGGAGTCCCAATAATTCCAACTTTCAGAAAAGAAGAGAGCCACTGTTCTTCCTTTCTGTATATCCATTTAGCAAGTAATATGTTGGTGAGTTCCTAACAGTTTCTCGAAAGTACCAACTCTTATTTGCATTTCAAGATTTACTCATCGTTTTCATAATCCACCAATATTATCAAACTAATGTTGAAAACAATTAGATTAAAGAAAATAGTTTTGGAATCCAAACTATTGGTCGCCCACGGTGATGGCACAAATCCTTTCCTTCACTCTGTACCCTATGATCGACCTCCATTAATGGCGGTTGCCACCTGTGATTGATGCATGCAACCTTACATTTGAGGCCAAGCGAGGGAATGAGAGAGAGATAGGCTAAGCAGAGCAAAAGTCATTATGAATGAATTTCCTAGTGTTGTGTGGTGCTCGATAAGAGTTTTAAGATAACCTAAGCTAAATGTTATCGACCAAACCTAAAAAATAGGTGACACATTTCCATTTGGTTGAAATTTTCTATATAAGTCTCAAACTCCTCAATAAGTGCACGAATGAAATAGCCTATTTAATTTGACAAATTAGAAAATGTATATAATCTCTAGTTGTTATTTATTGTTAAGGCAAACATTTAAACTGTGATAAAATAGCGATGAGCTAAACATGATTTATGAGTTCTCTTTTGTTAATTTGTTTCCCATCAGTGGAAAACTTGAGCTGTTGATGGGGTCTAATGAAGAGAGCACAAAATATAGAGGCGATGGATTCCAACTGATGTACAATTTCTAAGCAGGGAAAGTACAACTCGATTGCTCTTGCTATTGAAATAGGTGTCCTGCTTGTCCTCTGGTTTTCCATGGTGTCGTCTTTCCCTCGCCTTTCCCCTTTCCCACGGACTTGCTGCTTCGGGGCATTTTCACCATTGAGAGCTATGTCCTCTGACCGTACGATCCCTGCAAAGAGCTCCAAATTCCACAAACATGTATTTAGATTTGCTTTGTTCAGCTGGATGGCTTTCTAAATCTATTTTCGGATTAAATATTTATTTTAAAAATAAATTAATAATGAAATTACATTATCAAATGTATTTATATTGCAAACTTATTCTTGAAAAAAAATAATTCAAGCAAAAATAAAATGATTATGATACGTTATCTTTTTTCATCTTTCCTTGTATACAAAGCAAGGCATGAGAAGGACAACAAAGTTAGTGAGAGTTTCGACCGACATCACTTTTTTTGCCGTACTTTTTGTCAGCCATTTTTAGCCGGAGATTTTTCTCATCGCCATGTGATCTAGAGGACCAATGTTTTGGATGCAAGCTGTATTGAGATGGCCATTTAAGGCGCAAATTCTGGAGTAAAAATAGATTTTTTATTTTTTTATTTATGAGTTTAATAATAAAAATACGTATTTAATAATATAAAAAATTTCTATTCACATAATAAAAATTCATTTGATAATGACATAAAAATATCTCTTTTTTTGAGTGGTGGCTGTGGGGGAGGGGGCGATGGGCGGTAGCAGTAGTGATTGGTGGTTAGGGTTTGAAAAAGATTTATTCGAGTGATAAGTAGAAAAGGAAAAAAAAATTAATTTTATTTTAAAAATAAAAAAATAAAAAATATTTATTTTGATTTTTATTCAAAACTTATTTTTGGAATAAATTTATATTTCAAAAATAAAAAAAATTAAAATTATTTTACCAAATATATTGTCATTTTATAAATAAGTTTAGAATAGAAAATTAGTTTTGAAATAGAAATAAAATAATTATTATGCGCGCTCTTAGTCTGAGATATTTTCTTCTTTTTTATTTTTTTTTGCTTTTATATCATCGTATGAATAAGTTTGCTAAGTTAATGCCAAGTGTGCATTTAAATAATTAAATTAAGATGAGCTAAAAACTTCCACTTAGAAAATATTGCTTATTTTTTCAGAGCAACTAGGCGAAGGTCATGATTTCACTACTTCAAAATTATCCCGCACCATCTGAAAGTCTTATGAAGAAGAGAAAGTGCTTCAAGATGACCATTTTTTTTTTGTTAATTTCTTTTTTTATTCAACAAAGCAACAGTAAATGAAACTCAAAAAATTAAAATTAAATAATGATCTTAAAAATCGTGCTCCAATGCTTGTTTCGTCGCACTCGATGAAAGCGAGGATCGGAATGCTCATTCCATTCCCCATCCCATTTTTTGATCTCTACGAGATGGAATTTTCCGTTCGAGTCCAATGGGAGGTTGAGACGATGGCCTAGGACGTAATTTCTGGTCCACCCCTAGGGGCATTATCGGTAGGAGAAATGAAGGCGTGACCTAAGATCTGGATCAACTCGCTCGCCGTACCGACGCTGTAAAAGCCTGGAAAGGAGGAGCAAATGTCATGTCATGTCAATATCCCAGAAATTTTCCTTTCCTCTTTGAAATTAACAAAAAAGGCGAGAAACGCGCAAGTTCTTACCGCGCATCTTCTTTCAACGTGCTTCGCCTAATCAAACTCTTCACGCCACAGGTGAATATCAATGTTCTTCATCGAAAAAGAAATTTGAGTTTCTGTGCTTAGCCTATCTCTCTCTCGTATACATACAAACTTGCACATCGAACAAGTTAATGGTAGTATTAAAAGCATGCTTTGGCAATCAAAACAACAATTGGATCAAAGTTCCAAAACTTTGAACATGGTATCAGAGCCACGTATATCTAGATTTATAACAAAACAAGGTAGTTAGAACCATATAATGAAAGTCATGTTCCCTATCAGTTTGAGCATTATTTTAAACCACCCCCTATTTCAAAGATTGAGCCAGAGCCAAAGATAGACTCTGGGCTTAAGCCAAGCCAGAACCACTATAGTCATAACCAACATTGCCTCACAAGAATTAACCATCTTGAAGAAAAACCAAAGCTGGTCCACAAGAGGTGCGTCGGCAAAGCTTTTCGAAAGGCTGCAAGGCATTCGGGATCGTCGTTGACCTCAAAAACGGCTGCTGGTCCACAGGAACCGTCGAAGAACTACAAAAAGAAAATGAACAAATATAAAATTTTAGATTTCTCCAAGAACATCCAATCGAGCAGAATTTCCACGTCTATCAATCACGTATGGAATGGGACGAGTTATTTCCTCATCATTTACAAAACGCGGTGGTCTGATTGCTTTTCTTTTCATGTTCACCACACAATTATTTCCTCATGGCGGTGCCTCTTTCTTGTCGACCAATAGCATTCGAGCTTATGGTCTTCATCCTCTTGACTTCTGTTTCAGCCCTTTCCTCAACGACTTATCCTCAAATCCCTCGTGATGCGTCTCGCGGCATCTTTTTCGGTTAAGAACATCTGGTCACAGAGAGAGAGAGAAAGAAAGAATAGTTGCATTCATGGTCTTTATTTGAGATAGCAAATCAATATTACTTGTCTTTGGAAATTGTCATTGAGAATCTCATCTCGTATATAGTTCAAAGTTCAAACAGAGATTCAAAATATTGCTTTGATTGCAAAGGCATATGAAATAGAAAGTTTGAAACTTGATCATAGATCTTTTCCCACTTCTCCGAATGCATAGATAAGATGTAATCATGGTGCCAAAATATCAAATTGGCTCAATTTTTATTTATGTTGATCTTTGCAAGCTCAAAAAGAAAATGACTTAATTTACTTTTCTATATTTTTAAATATTTAGCTGATATGATCAAGTTGCATGGTAAAATTATTGTCTTTGCCAATGTAATTGATGCAAATGATAAGACTCTCTTTCTCTCTACCCAAATAGGGACTGAAGAATCATAAGTTAACCAAAGTTCATATCCTATGTACCTTCACAATTTCACACTTGTAATAATTCAAAGTACTTTGAATTATGCATAAATGTAGTATCTTGAAGGATTGCTTCAGTTATATGTAAAGTTGACATTTATCTTCTTGATTGGGGGCCACATAGCCATTCAAACGAATTGCAAGTTGACATGTGACACAATAAAAAATAAGAAACTATAAAGATGCACATGATTGTAAGTTAAATTAGCAATGAACCATAAAATGTACATAAAAAATATAACTTGGAAGAATTATTATAGGATCCAAGCAGATCTTGAATGTCAATCACGTGGATCCACATTTGGGAACATCATGATGAATGACTTTAATGGATTCAAGATATGTAGACTTAGGTCTAAATAAGAATTTATCCTAGCATTGATAAAATATGTACTAAATTCAAGAAGCTATTCGTGAATTGCTACCCAAGAACATGTCCAAAGCACTTTCCTTTAAGAATAACTTAATGATGGCATGAGTAGGAATTAAAGAAATCGACAAGAAAATGAATATCTTGTTATTATATAAAGGAGGAATTTTTAAGGTTGTGTTGTGTTGATATTTATTCCACCTTATCTGCTATTACAATGTTGGGTTTAAGGTACTAATAAAGCATCAACTGGCCTGAGCAAGTCTATCATTGCAGCCCCATCAAACACAACCGACAATACCCCCAAAGCTCAAGCTCGTCCTTCACAGATTATCATTTAAAAAAAAAAAAAAAGTACTTTTGGTGTACCTTTTGCTCCACTAAATTGAATGGGTTAGTTGGGCCTCTTGAATTTTCTGTTGAATGGCCAAGTTTTGTTTTTCTTAAAACTATTTTTAAAATTTATTCTTCTATGCTTTGTTGGGATATTCATGTTTCATTACTCGAAATTGTATCGGGTACTTGACTGGCTTTCACTGGTCCTGTGGCCTATGACCACCAATGTTAGGCATGAACCCACCAGCTGCTATGTTCATCCTTCTTCTTGTAAAAACTCTTGTGGAATAAGATCAGATCTCGACAGAATTTGTGAGCCAACTTTTCTTTTTGGTCACACCTTTTGCGGTCACCTAATTTTATCTTAAATTTGTGATATCAGTTTTGCACGAATTACTTATTTTGTTCGGATTTTACATATTCAACAATCAATTATTGATTATCATAACTTATTAATTGACTTGATTAATTAAGTGGCGTGTTAAGTAAAAGTCATTGCCCGCGCAGGACGGTCAGCGTAATTTCGGGCTTTTTGTTACCCGACTTTACTTTTTTGACCCCAATGCTCTTTGTCGGCCATTTAGAAAAGAAGTTCGCTTTATTCTCATTGTATTCCCACCACTTTGCTTTTTGGTCTTCCAAGCAGTCATGATAATTCCAACTTTTAGAAAAGAACAGAGCCACCATTCTTCCTTTCTATATATTCATCTAGCAAGTAACATATTAATAATTTACTAACAGTTATTCGTAAGTACCAACTCTTATTTGCATTTCAAAATTACTGTTGTTTTCATAATCCACCAATATTATCAAGCTAATGTTGAAAACAATTAGATTAAAGCAAATAATTTTGGAATCCAAACTATTCATTGCTGTCGTGATGGCGCAAATTGTTTCGTACACTGCGTGCCTGATGATCGATCCCAATAAATGGAGGTTGCCACCTACAATTGACAGTGCAACCTTACATTTGAGGCCATGCAACTCAAATCGTGGGTTGCGAGACTCTATTGAAAGTTTTGGAGATCTAATATCAATTGTTGGTTTGATTGCGAAAATGTGCTTTTCAATACCACTGCTCCTCTGCTTGTGGTTTTGATGTGTATGTATGTGTATGAATATATTTGGTAGAGAATGAACAGGAGAATAAGGCAATCCTCCACATAAAAACTCATTAAACTTTATTTCTTTTCCCATTGCCTATATCCCTTGGAGTACATTATCCCTTTGCCCACCCTCTAAAAAATATATCTCTTATACATACTAATTTGTACATCGAATCACAGACTAATGGTGATTTTAAAAGCACGCTTCAGCAATCAAAACAACAATTGGATCAAGGATCCAAAACTTTGAACATGATATTAGAGCCACGTATGTCTAGATCCATAACAAAACAAGGCAGTCAGAATTGTACAATGAAAGTCATGTTCCCGATCAGTTTGAGCATTTGTTTAAACCACCATTTAGTTCAAAGGTTGAGCTAGAGCCAAAGATAGACACTAGGCCAAAGCCAAGCCAAAGCCACTATAGTCATAACCAACATTGCCTCTCAAGAACTAACCATCTTCAAGTAAAACCATAGCCCGAGCCAATGTCTGAGTCAGAGCTTGGAAGCTTTTCGATGGCTCAAGACATTCGGAACTTCGTTGAGAAGAAACGCGCTGGTCCACAAGAAGGTGCGTCGGCAAGGCAACTACAAAAGGACGCAAGGCAAGGGATCGTCGAAGACCTTGAAAAAGGAGATGGTTGCCAGGAAGGAGGAAGAAGAAAAAGAAAAAGAACAAATGTAAAATTTTAGATTTTTCTAAGAGTATCCAATCACGTATGGGACGAGTTATTTCCTTGTCGTCTAGAAAACGCGGTGGTCTGCTTTGTTTCCTTTTCCTATTCACCGCACAATTATTTCCTCACGATGTGGCCTCTTTCTCGTCGACCAATAGCATTCGAGCTTTTGGTCTTCGTCCTCTTGACTTCCTGTTTCAGCCCTTTCCTCAACGACCTTTACTCAATTCCCTCGTGACGCGTCTCGCGGCATCTTTCTCTGCTAAGAACATCTGGTCACAGAGACAGAGAGAGAGAAGCAAGCGAGAGAAAGAAACAGAGATCTGCTAAGCTGCGCAAACTACTGTTATGGCGAGCTCGGATGCAGGAACGTCGTCAGGAAGCGAGTACCAAGTTTTCCTGAACTTCAGAGGACCTGACACTCGCGTTGGATTTACCGACGTCCTCTTCCATATGTTGACTGATGAAGGAATACGTGTCTTCCGAGACAACGAAGAACTCCATATTGGTGAGAGGATCGATGGATCCCTTCTGCGAGCAATCGACAACTCTAAGATCTACATACCCATCTTCTCTCAAACCTATGCTTCGAGTCAATGGTGCCTCCGCGAGCTCGTGCAAATTGTGGCAAATACCATCAAATCAGAAGGTAATAAAGAGATCCTGCCTATTTTCTTCGACGTGGATCCCGATGATGTTAAGCTGAAAACTCCGTTGTATAGCGGTGCCATACTCACTTTGGCGCGTGAGAAAGAGTTGAGTAAGGAGCAGGTAGATGGTTGGAGAGAGGCTCTAATGGAGGTTGATGCCATAAAGGGGTGGGAAGTGAAGAAATTCGGAGGGTAAGCTTGCTGCTTTCAAGTTGCTTGTTTCCCCACTTTTCCTTAACACTTAACCGTAGCTGTGAAAATTCCTGTAAGATGGAGGTGGGAGTTTTATTGTGATGATACTGAATGACGAAACTATGGAACAAGGATATCAATAGACAAGTAAATAAATTCATATTTCATTGTGGAGGAGTGGGAGGAAAAAGAATGGGATAATGAAATTAACATTCCTATCTAGTCGTTTAGTCTTTCAATTTGCTCTCCTCTTGAAGACCAATATTCAACTTATACAGTCGTTGCTCAAACATAAATCATAAAATTTCAATTTCAAATGCACAAATTTTAATACATCTGTTCTGCATGATCCGAGATTTCTAATCTCATGTTGGTATCAAGTCAACTTTCGGGTCTAGACATGGCGCACGCATTGCTAAGTCCGTCAAAAGTATGCTTGGGAGTAATGTTTATGTTAAATATGGTCTTTTAGAAGATCACTTCAAGATTGTTGAGTTCCCGTTACTCATCAGATCATTATTTAGTTAATACAGTGCTTGAATAAAAATATTTCTAGCTTGGCAATCATGATTTTACATCTTTACCCCCATTAAAATGGTTTTTCATTGTGACAGCCATGGGAACTGATCAAATTGGTAGTTGAAGAGGTTGTGGAAAAGTTGAAAACGAAACATAGATTGGTGACTGAACATTTAGTTGGAATCGAGGATCAAGTAGTTCAAGTAATCAAATTATTAGACATCAATTCTGATGGTGTGCGATTCATTAAAATTTATGGCATGGGAGGTATCGGTAAAACGACTCTCGCCAAGGTCGTCTTCAATCAACTCTCTTCTTGTTTTGGAAAGTGTTGTTGTTTTCTTGAAGATGTTAGAGGGAAATCATCAAAAGCCAATGGCTTAGTTGACTTGCAAAAGAAGTTATTGTCCGAAATTGGCCATCTTCAAGTGATAAGGAGCATTGATGAAATTGAAGATGGAATGAAGAGGATTGGAGAAATGCTTTGCAATAAGAAAGTCCTTATTGTACTTGATGATATTGATAAGGAGGAACAAGTGCAGAAATTAGTTGGAAAAAATGCTTTGTATTCAAGATCTAGAATATTGATTACAACTAGAGATAGAGACGTCTTGCCAAAATTTACGAAGAAGTATCATATTGTAGATTATGAAATGGAAATGATGAGTACTTATCATGCGTTGGAGCTTTTCAATAGGTGTGCATTTGATGGAGGGTCTCATTTAGATGACAATGATCTTTCAAGGGCAATCGTAGATTCTACTGGAGGACTTCCATTGGCACTTGAAGTAATTGGTTCATTCCTCTATCACAAATCGCAAGAACTATGGAAAGAGACATTGGACAAGTTAAGGAAAGCACCTCATAGTGATGTTTTTAGAAAATTGAAGATCAGCTATGATGCCCTAAGTTTCGAGCAACAAGAAATTTTTCTTGATATTGCATGCTTTTTCGTTGGTGAAGATAAGACAAATGCATATTACATGTGGAAAGATTGTGAGTATTTCCCTGATATTGGAGTTCATGTCCTCATTAGCATGTCTTTGGTAAAGATTGTGGAAAGTAATAAGTTTTGGATGCACGATCAACTCAGAGATCTCGGAAGGCAAATTGTTCATTTAGAAAATAGAACAATTCCTAAAGAGCGGAGCAGGATATGGATTCGGGAGGAGGTCCTTGAAGCAATCAAAACAAAGAAGGTAAAGCACTTCTAGAGAGAACAAATAGTTTTTGACAAAAATTCCTCTACATTAACTTAGGATACTCTATTATATATATAAATTCTTATCTTATCCCGTATGAAATAGAATATTTGATATCACTCATCTCCCAATCTCATTTGCAGATAAACAAGAATGTTCAAGCACTATATCTTGATGAATCCATATGCAATTCCCGTGATGTTGTTGTTCGAAGTAAAGAGATTGGAAAGTTTGAGTGTCTAAGATTCCTTAAATTGTCTCAACTATCCCTTGTTGGTGACATAGATCTTCCAAATTAAGATGGATTTCTTTGGTGGAAATCTATAAATGGACTGACATGCGCTTGGAGAATTTGGTGGTTCTCGAACTTTCGAAGGTTGAGTTCTTAGATGATTTGAGATTACAAAATATAATTAAGGTGAGTAATATGCTCATTTCTATTCCATTTTTTTTTTTTAAAAGTAATACTTGATTTTTCATGTATTTGAACATCACATTCATTTTGACAGATGACAAGAAAATTGAAAGTTCTCTCTCTTCAAGATTGTCATAACATAACCAGAACACCAGACTTCTTTGGATGCCCGAATTTAGAGAGGCTTACTTTCCAAAGGTGTTCCAAATTGACGAACATTGATGGCTCTATTGGGAAATTGAACAATTTGATTGACCTAAAGATTCAATCATGCCATTCTGTCAGACATTTGTCAGAAGATATTGGGGACCTAGTGAATTTGCAGTGCTTCTTTGTTGAAGCTACTAAAGTGGACAAACTCCCAGATTCCATATGGAAGTTAAAATCATTACATGAGGTGCGCCTTTTGGATGAATCTGGTCAACCATATGTTTGGAGTCACTATTTCACTGAACCGCTTGAGGATCGGGACATGCTTAAAATTAAAAAGTCTAATCTAAAATGTCTACTTCTTCCTACAATTAGAGGTTTACACTTTCAAAGAATCCTAAATCAATTATGTACTCTTTTTTGTGAAGTTCAAGAGACCAATAGTATGCTTCCTCCTTTGCAGAGAATTGAGTTGATGCAATGTCATGAGATTCAAGAGTTGCCGACGTTCCCCACAAGTTTAACCCATCTATCAGTGTGTCTTCATTGTTGTGGGTAGTCCCAGATCTCTCGAACTTGACTAATTTGGTTGAGTTGAATCTAATTGAATATGGAGAAAGAGTTGAACCTTGTACCGGTCAGTTATGGTGGATTGGAAGGTTATCCAAACTAACCACACTACAAGTCAAACTTTGCCAAGTCCCTATTCCTACTGAGCTTGCTTCCCTTCCTCAGCTAAACGAACTTAAATTAATTGAATGTGATATGCAAACTTTTCAGGACCTGAAAAATTTGTCTGTTCAAAGGCTAGAACTTTTTTGTAATTCAGTTACATCGCCCTCTCAGGACCTGAGAAATTTGTCATCTTTAATGCTCCGTGGGTCTCCAATGCAAGAATTGCAACTTGATGGGCTTCAACTTCCACAATTAAAGGAGTTGCATGTGCAGTGCCAAGAACTTTTAAGGTTGAGGCTATCAAGAATGAGCAAGCTGAAAGATGTCCTGGTGGACTGTAGTCCAGAGCTAGTTGAGATCCAATTGTCTTGGGTGTTCGAATCACTGGAGAGATTGTCTATTGTTTATTGCTACTCCTTGGAAAGGATAGTTTATGAGACTGACGATATATTGAGTAGTCTTGAAGGGAGACTAATTTTTCCATCGAGAGTATTAAATAAGTTGCGTTATCTCAAATTGAAATATTGTGATAAGATACTCGATATTCAAGTTGTAGGCACGTCAGAATCGTGGCAGTCCATTTACCTTCGGGGTGATAATCTCCAAAGTCTTGGTGGTTTGTCAAACTTAAAGAACCTGAGGACTTTAGATATCAAGTGTTGCGATAGCCTACAGGTTGTTGAGGGCGTCGACGAGTTGGAGTCTTTAGGCCATTTATGGCTTCTTCACTGCGCATTGTTGGAAAGGTTGATTGATGTATCAACCACGAAATTGCCAAATGATTGCCGCTTGTGGATCACGGGTTGCAAGAAATTACGAGGGTTTGAGAGTGGGTTCGATGGTTCCATCGGGACCTTAAAGCATTCTAAAGTGAGTCTGAATCATTCTCTCTTTTTCTTTTTGATTTTCTTAATGCAAGTACTACAAACATGAATTCAACTTCTAGGTAGATTTGTAATTATTGTGGGACATCAAAAAACAAACAAACGGACATGAATTATATTTGGTCTCACTCATTTTAAAACTCACTCAATATAAGTTTATTATATTTTCCACTTGCGTTTTCTCTTTTTTTTATACAAGAAAGTTCTATTGTGCATGGCCAGTTTTTAGCACAAATGATTGTAAAAACTTCAATTTTCAGAAGAAATATATAAACTAGCTCAGAGTTAAAACTATTCACCTTATTTTATATGGAATGAATAGTTCAGTCTAGCAATTTATTTTTACCTATTATACTCCACTTTATTGTCATTTCCTGCTTAATATAGTTGTTATGGATATGAATTTGATGATTTGCTATTTCTATGATAAAGATGAAACGTTAAAAAGACTTTGATACAACATTGATCTAGAGTTGAGTGTTACTTGAATTTGCATGTGGTGGGGGTTGGCCAATTAGGATGTGTGTTCCCAAAAGCATCTAAAAGTATTTTTTTTTTATTTTCATCCTAAAAAGAACAATGAAAAATCTGATTGGCGGATGATTTATTTCGGCGTCAAAGCATATGGATTTGTTTCTTTCTGCCTACTTGAACACTCGGCAAGGGAGTATATGCATCGACTTCTCATGATTTCGGTCTGCTTACTAAAAAAATTCTAATTTTGGCTTATTGATGCTAAACTCATCATTTGATACAAAAAATATTGAAATAATCTTTATAATTAGTGTTTTGTTGTTAATATTCCATGATACTTTTGACTTTTCAGCCGTGGTGTGACCCACAAGAAAAATAACAAAAAAGAGGAAGAAAAATGTTGACTTAGTCAACGAAGGAAGCAACAGTGGGCGCTCGTTAAAAAGAAGCCGACAGCTCGCGCAGCCGAGAAACAGAAAAGGAAAAGGGCAAAGAAAAGAGAGAAGGAAAGGAAGAAGGAGGGTTTTGCTCGCATGCGCCATGGGGATTAGGCTAAGCCGGATCAACTTCATAAAGTAACGCCCGGTAAGTGTTCGCACCCCTCATTTGTTCAATTGGGATAATTTTCAGAATCAGGTCGCAAATTCAAAATTTTTGGAAAATCAAGCCGTGAAGTCCAATTTTTAGGTTGCGAAGCTTTAGGTTTTTATGGAAATGGAGGTTTGTGGTGTTGTAGAGCCGTGGATTTTGACGGGAGTCGTTCTGGTGTAATGGTTTTGTCGGAGTGAGATTTTAGGGTTTTGCAAGCGAATTTCGCATTGCGTTTAAGTTTGAATAATCACTTCAGGTAAACGATTTGTTGGCACATAGAAATCGTTTTGCTAGTGTTTGTCTTTAGTTTATCCGATTGATTGTTAAGGGAGCATTTTACTCGATTTTGACATTGTTTCTCGCTTATTAGATAGGATTGCAGGCTCAACAATTTGAGTAACATTTGTTATATGATGGTAAACGTTCTCAGGTGAGGAATACTATATCTTTGTTGGTTTTGTAGAACCCATGTCATGAAGTATATATATACACACACACAGTGTTGCAGAAAGTGAGATCAGGTATTCATTACCTTTTGGTTACTTGAGAACGGTTTGATGAAATGTGTTGTGATAGTTTATGTATATGTATTGTTTTATGGGAATGTTTATGAATAATTTGAGAAATCAATGAAAAATGGCGGATGGCTATGTTACGAAGAGCTATTTGCTTAGTTTATGAGATTGATTTCTGGATTGGATGATGGTTGGTTATGCTCAATTTTACTGTGAACCCAGTGAGGGGTTTAGGCATTTGCTACTTTCTATTCATTTGAGAATGGTTTGAAAAACATGTTATGGAAGATGTCATATGAAGATTTAAATGTGTATTACGATGATAACTTATTTATGGAATAAGTTCCTTGATGAGTTAGGAAACGTTTAATGAGAGATACGTTTCGAAATGTTACTGGTTTATGAATTAAATTCTGAAATAGCATGAGGAATATATTATGAAATATATATTTTGTTTGATGATAGGAGTTGGGAAAAAGGATGTAGTTTGGGTTTGTGAAATCTTTTTCAGAAAAAATTGTGTTGACTTGAGTAAGTTTCATGAAAGGTGATTTGATTTGGTACATGAAACCTATTTATAATACAGATTTCAAATTGATTTTGTGGAGAGAACTAATTTTGAAAAGTTATGTTTTGGTTTGTGAAGCCACTCCATGTGTTGGTAAATGACTGAGTGCTACATGATAACATAATTTCGTTGAAGGCACCTCTAGAGCCTTGTACTATTAATATGTGTTGGAAAAGGATTAAGTACTACACAATAACGTAATTTTGTGAGAGCCACTTCTAGAGCCTTATAGTTAAGGGCTAAGTGTTACACAATAAAGTAATTTTGTGGAAGCCACCTTTAAAGCCTTGTACTATTGATATATGTTGGTCAAGGACTAAGTGCTACATGATAACATAACTTGGTGGGAGCCACCTTTAGGACCTTGTACTATTTAAGGACTAAATGATACACGATGACGTGGTTTCTTGGGAGTCACCTCTAGAGCCTTGAAATGTGACGTGTTATGAGATTGATCAGTGTGATATGCTATTGATGTATGATAAGAGTTTGCACAGAATGAGCTATTAACATGACAAATGACGAGTTCGATTACTGAACTAAATCAGTAGTACTTGTTTTGATATTATGGTTGAGCGGAAAATTCTACTATCGATATAGCTAAGTTAAAGTAATATCTAACTCATTTTATTCTTGCACGTTGTTATATGTTGGATTGACATAAATGAGTCTTGTCTTTGAGCTCTGAATGTGTAATGTGGAGGCTTGATCTACGTATAAAATATGTACTACTCATTGAGCTATAATTGCTCACATTTTATTCTTGCACGTTGTTATATGTTGGATTGACATAAATGAGTCTTGTCTTTGAGCTCTGAATGTGTAATGTGGAGGCTTGATCTACGTATAAAATATGTACTACTCATTGAGCTATAATTGCTCACATTTCTCTTTCCCTATCTTTTTAGATCCTTCAGTTAGCAGTCATTAGAGCAAGAGTGTTATCGCAGGGCCTGGACTTTTGAGTGTTTTGAGGTTGCGTCTTTTGGGTGGAAGGACAACTTTGTCACCCCTATCCCTTTAAGATTCGATGTGACATATTGAGCAACATATCTTTTTAATTGATTGTTTTCTTTCTTCCGTTTTTCATGGAATAAAAAAACAAAAAACACATCTTTTTCAATATCAAAAAATGAAGTTAAAACCTACATAAATAAATAGAAACTGTTCTAAATTCCTCGAAAGATACTGATGAAAGTCATAAATAGATTAAACAAGGTGGTTGATTTGATTGCATAATTTTAATCATTTCATTCCTTTCTTGAAACTTTCATGGAAGACTGGTTCTGATTTTATTTTGCAGGAATTATTTTTTGGAGGCTTGTGGTTGCGTGGTGATCGTTAGCACGCAGGGATGGACTAGCATATTATATCGACATGTTGGGTGATATGCTCTCTTGAGTCTCGACACTCCTTGCTCCTGCTTACGCCCTGAATTCACGGTGGTGGCCAAAGGCACCTGGTCGACTCGTTTCAGCTTCTGAGCCCAGTTATCATCACAACCGAGCAGAACTGAAGAAGCCGGGTCTCTTTGACGCCTCTTGATGCATCACGGCCATTGTGCCTCGCCATCCGCCACCACATGAACTCAGTGCCTCCCTGTCACATTCTCTCCAGTTTTCACCATCGCCATTTTCATTTCTCTCGCTTGCTTTGGACTCTAGGCTTGTTTGGTATAAAGAAAACCTATCCGGTTTACATATGAACTGAAATCACACATCGTGACATTAAAAGCTGATGATGCTTTCACGATGAGCCAAACGATCCTGCAGCTTTCAATTCCCAATCTACCTGTAGTTTTCTCCCTGCTGATAAACAATGCCTGAACCAATCTCTGTTCCTTTTTTGTTCTGCTGGACTTTATGTACGTTGTGGAATGTGGATGGCAGCGGACAATGATCTCTATGATGGAAAAAGAGTCATTTCTCTATGATTTTTCTATGCTTCGTCAGGATATTCTCGATTTGTAACTTGAAATTCGATTAGGTACTCCACTGGCTTTCACCGGTCCGGCAGCCTATAACTATTGCTAGAGTTGAATCCACTAGCCGCTAATTTCATCCTTCTTCATATAAAAAATCCCGTGGAATCAACTTTTCTTTTTGGCTACACCTTTTGCAGGTCATGCAATCTTATCTTAATTTCGCAATCACTCCTGCACTGTTAGAATTTTAGAGCTCTGATACCACCTGTTGGTGCTTAGTATTGATACCAATGTTGGATTGTGCAGAAACATGCGGATTTGATACCATTGATGGTTTATGGTTCGATGTGCAAAGTGTACGCGTGTTTGGGATATACTTCAACGGTTTAGGCATGTAAATGTCTCTGCATTTGTCAAAACATCTCAACTCTACTTTGACACAAATAATTGTCTTGGCTTGTGAGTCTTCAACCAGCCACCGTTGTTGATATTTTCTTCTTCCCCACTTTGTTGCCTTCAAGGGAAATGTTAGCCTCCATTCTTACCTTTCTCATCCTCAGTTTTCTGACTGCAAGTCTCCGTCTTCAGTTTGGACACTTGCTGCGCATGCTTTTGAATATCCTTCCTTCAGCAACGTATCCTGCCTAGCTAACGACTTCCTTCAGCTCTATACATTTTTTTGTCTTCGATTCCATTGCTTGCTTACCACGTTGTCTCCAATTTGCAATGCAAGAGAACTCTGGATAGTTCATGAAAATGGATCGCAATTTCGACATCCACGAATTACTCATGGAATGGTGTTATAGCTCGGATGGAAAATACTCAAAAATTTGTAAGTACCCACTCAATTCTTTGAGAACACAAATTTAAGGTGGAGTCCACCACTAGCATGAATTTTTTCTTTCTCATAAAAATAATGATTGACGTGTGAAGCGAGTTATTCCTCATCGTCTAGAAAACGCAGTGGCTCGATTGGTTTTCCCATTCACGGCACAATTATTTCAACATGAGGAGACCTCTTTCTCATCGACCAATAGCATTCGAGCTTTTGGTCTTCGTGGTAGAAAATCTTTCTGTTTCCCCCATTCTCTCAATCACCCAAATTTCCTCATGACGTGTTAGACGCGGCCTCTGCCTCTGTCAAGGACATCGGGTGAAAGAGAGAGAGGGAAAGAGAGAGAGATCTGCTAAACTGAGCAAACTACTGCTATGGTGCCCTCAGATGCAGGAACATTATCAAAAGCAAGTATCAAGTGTTTTTGAGTTTTAGAGGACCCGACACTTGCGTCGGATTCACTAATGTCCTTTTTCATAGCTTGATTGATGCTGGAATTAGCGTCAGAGATGACAAAGAGCTCATTGTCGGTGAAGGGATCGATGGATCGCTTTTGCGAGAGATCGACAACTCCAGGATTTACATATCCATCTTCTATCGGAACTATGCTTCGAGCCAATGGTGCCTTTGCGAGCTCGTGCAGATGGTGGCAAATACCTTCAAATCGGAAGGTAATAAAGTGATCCTACCAATTCTCTTTTGGAGCTTTTGGACAAATTAAATGTTTAAGAATGCGAGTCATTGGAAAGGTTGATCGATGCATTAACCACCAAACTGCCGAATGATTGCCACGTAAGCATCAATGATTGCAGTAAAATACGTGGAATCAAGAAAGAATTCGAAGGCTCCGTCCAGTCCTTAGAGCATTATGAGGAGAGTTTGAATCATCCCCTCTCTTTTCCTTTTTGATTTTTTTCTTCGACTCAACTATCCACAAACACGAATTCAACCTTATGGTAGATTCATAATAATTGTGAGAAATCAAAAAACAATCAAACAAACATTAAATGATTTTTGGTCTCACTTATTTTAAAACCCACTCGATATACGTTTGTTTTAATTTCAGCTCGCGTTTTCTCATTTTCTTTTCTTTTTGTATATGAGAAAGTTCTATATGTGCATCAAGTCCACAGGGCAAGGTCATTTTTCATCTCAAAAGATTGGAAAAACTTCAATGTTCACAAGAAATTATATAAAATAGCTTAGAGTCTCTTATTAAAATATCAATTTTTTTATATGGAGTGAATTGTTTAGTTTAGCGGAAGTTACTTAACTTTATTGTCCACTTTTACTTAATAGATTAGAAAAATCCGATACTCAATGCACAGCTCCAAAAAAAAAAAGATTTGATGGAGGAGGTGTTTCAAGAACACAACTTACATGGTCCACCTATCCACCGATCACGTGACTGATGTAGAATTGAGTGTTACTTGAATTTGCATGTGGTTGGGTCGGCCAAGTCGGATGTGCATTCCAAAAGCATCTAAAATTACTTCTTTATGATTTTTCATCGTAAAGGGAAAAAAATATGAGAATCTATCAGGTGGATGATGTATTTCTGCATTCTCCTTTGACAATTTGATAAAAAGCCACTTCAAAAGAAATTAAGCAGTTGATCTTACAGACATCTATTATTATAGTCGTGAAGCATTCCATTTCAAGTAGTGTTCTGCTGCTCATTTAACTTTTGATACATTGTTTGAGTCTTGGTTTTAACTTCTACTATTGTTTAGTCGATTGTGTACATGACTACGCCATTGAGAAAAGGGGAAATACGAGGAAGGAAGGCTTTATCTAGTTAAAAAAAACTCGCCAACAAACCCACCTAAAAAAAATCACCCCATCTTTTTCTTTCAACAATCGTTCTTGAATGCTTACAAAAATAAATAAATCAAAATTTTCTAAATAGGAAAAAAAATAATGAATATCATTTGACTTTTAGGATTTATGGCATGAAATGCTCCACGAGTCGCATCCACCAAACTCAACACCGTTGGAAAATCCCAACCACACCCTTTGCTCTAAAAAAAAAGTTCGATATCATCAAGAAAGACGTGGACCGTCCATAAATAATAAATCTCCAACGAAGAAAGTCATAACTCTCACAAAACGAAACCCAAACTTTCCCCAAATTTCATGTGCCCGGAACCAACTGGTCGGCCAGATGCAAGTCCAGATCGTCGAAACCGAACTCATCCAACCCTCGACATCACCACCTCTCGATCAAGACCAGGTCCTCCCTCTCTCGCACCTCGACACCGACCCTAATCTCGACGTCACGTTCCGCTACCTCCGTGTGTATGTAAATGCCGACCGAACGAAGCGTGCCGACGATCCATATCAAGTCGTCTCCAGAGCACTCTCCGGTGCGCTTTATCACTACTACCCTCTATGCGGCACGCTTCGCCATGGTAACAATGACGATCATCACCGCCTCGAGCTACATTGTGCCGCCGGCCAAGGCATGCCGCTCGTTCACGCCACCGCCAATTGCACTCTCCATGCGGTTAAAAACCTCGACGACGCAGACTCGGGTTTCTTGGAGCAGCTGATACCCGACCCTGATCCGGAGGAGAGTTTGGCAAATCCGTGCATGCTCCAAGTCACGGCGTTCGAATGTGGGGGGTTCAGCTTAGGCGCTGCCATACACCACGCCATGTGCGACGGGCTCGGGGCGACCCTGTTCTTTGGGGCGGCGGCGGAGCTAGCTCGTGGGGCGGAGCGAGTTTCCCTTGAGCCGGTGTGGGACCGGGACGTCTTGTTGGGGCCGAGGAGTCCGGGTCGGGTCGAGGCGCCGGTTGGGGATTACCTATGCGAGAAGGGTCGAAACCCGTACGATGATGAAGAGGATGGTGCGTTCGTGAGGGAGTTTTTCCACGTGAGAGAGGAGTGGTTGGACCGGTTCAAGGCATTGATGCTGGAGAAGTGCGGCCAGAAGTTCACCACGTTCGAAGCTCTGGGTGCATTCATTTGGCGCGCAAAGTAAGTCGTATGCTTATCCAGTCACAGCCTCTTGACTTCAATTGATTCACAATTCCTGAAACAGAGTCAAAGTATCGGACATTCTGGGCGACGAAATGGTGAAATTCTCGTACTCGACGAACATCCGCAAGGCGCTAAAACCGCCATTGCCGGCTGGCTACTGGGGCAACGGATGCGTCCCGATATATGTCCAGCTGACGGCAAAAGAGTTGCTGGAAAAGCCGATTTGGGAGGTCGCAGAGCTGATCAGGAAGAGCAAGCGCAACGCAAGCGATGAGTACGTGCGCTCCTATATAGACTTTCAAGAAGCACATCGAAGAGAGGGCGTCTCCGCTGGTAAGAAGGAGAAGCCTCTGTCTTTTTAATTTTTGAAGATTTACATTGCATAGCAGGCGATGACATTGACCACGGAATAGTACATATTTATCTATTATTACATTATGATTATTTTTTAAGATTAACATTGCATAGCAAGCATTGACATTGATCATGAAATAGTATTATATTTATCAATTTTCAATAAATTGAGTGCATGTTAAGAAAGTATACTCTTTTATTTCAATTTCAAGAAATAATCTATTGGCTTGTAATGTCACATATTTAGGACACATCATGTAAGGATGCATAAAATACTTTATGATCCAAAATAGCCGAGTGTCCGTATTTTATGAATTACATGTCTATTATCATCTAATGTCCCATAAATAGGTACACTTAAAACTTTTATATATATCGAGGTCTTTCTTAAGAGTATGATATTGTGTTCTCTCAAATTCAGGAGATATGCAATGAGTCGGAGACTAATTCGGTCGAATTTTCATAGAATCTCACATGTCCAATTTGAAACATAAGAATGTTAATTGACTAGCATATTACGGTCATTTGTCAAATGTTATTCAACACAACTTCTTCTTTCTCCTATTTCAACACATTTTCGTAGTAAAACTGGCTACAACATCATCTATAGAATGAGCTCATTCGATGATTTATGTTTTCAGGGAAGAATGTGAGTGGATTCACTGACTGGAGGCATTTGGGGCACTCGACGGTGGATTTCGGGTGGGGAGGACCGGCCAACGTGTTGCCCCTCTCGAGGAAGCTCTTGGGAAGCAACGAGGCTTGCTTCTTCTTGCCTTGTTCCGAGGCTGGAGCCGGAGATCCCAGCGGCGGCTTTAGGGTTTTGGTGAATTTGAAGGATGAGTGCTTGTGTGGTTTTAGGGAGGAGATGGAGAAGCTTGGGAAGATGGAGTTTGGGTTTGCTTGATGTTGAAGCAAAGATGCTTTGGTGGCTATTTCATTGCATTTTGTGCAAGTTGGTTTTGTACTTTGGAGGAAGTTCTTATGGGGGACTCTTCATTTCCCCCCTCCAAGTGTGATCTATTTCTCATTTTTTGTCAAGAATTCATTGCGATTGCTACATTATCTGTGAGGTATGGTCGGCCGGACATATTTCAAACAAAGTGAGGGTATTATATGTTAAATCAACATTCGTGCATGAAATTCAAATCGAAAATTGATGTAATAATCCTGTAGTCATGAATAGAGAGGGTATACACATGACATTAAAAATCTTTTTTGAATAGTGTCACAACTACAAGCAACGAAGCCTAGTATTCCGTATAAGTGAGCTTGTCATCGTAGTTCCACATCTTTCACTCAATAAATGCTCGATTTGGCAATTTAGCTCACTACATCAACGAAGTGGCAGTGAAAACCTAGCTAAATGGCTAGCCCAATTAAGATGAGAAAACATAGTTAAGCAGCTTGTCCCATGATCGATCTTACTATATTGTCAAAAGCCTTTGACATGTCCGGTCATTATATTTTTTTTTTCTCACTTCTTGCAATCGTATTTTTTTTTTTTCTGACAAATATCACATACACTAAACCAATTCTACCAAATTAATCACACATTTCAAAAAAATAAAGTATCCATACTGAATTTCGCTAAAAAAATTTCTTATTTCATAAAATTTATATACCGTGATTGGTTTTATTCAACACATTATAACCTCCAGATTAATTGTCAAAAAACAAACATCTACACAAAATTTGATCAATGGAAGGGTAATTTTTTTTTTCCTCAGTTTACACAAATTATGCCTTGACCATAAGTTAACAAAATAAGGAAATTGAGATAACAAAGAAAAATTAGAGGAAACCCATGCCAATGCAAAAAAAAAAAATGTTAACATATCCCACGTCACTCATAAAATATGTCTAAACATATTTTATAAATCGTTCAGTTCATCAAATCGATAGCTCGAATTATTAGGAAAACGAGTCAACAATATATATAAAGCGGAACCTCCACCCGCGGTTCCTCGATCAAAAAAAAAAAAAATACATATAAAGTAGTGATTCTAGTAATACGCTTGATACAAATATAAAGATGAAGATTAGGCTGGGCCGAAGGTGGAACGAAGTCCAGCAGGAGCATCCCGAAATCAAGTACCTTATCCTCAAAGTGACAAACCAATAGGAAAATTCCGCAGAATTTCGAAACTAAAAAATAAATCGACTGAAAATCTATGTGAGGCTAGTGAGAGAAGCGGTAGCACTGTGACGCGAAAGCCATGGCGTCTCTCCTCGGAACTTCTTCCACCGCAATCTTGGCCTCCCGGCGCCTCTCTTCATCCTCCCCTTCCTTCCCCCCTTCAATTTCAGGTGCGCTTTCCTTGACACGTTTCTGAGATCTTTTCAAGCGTTTGGGGGGATAATCCGAATGATCCATTTCGGTTCTGGTCTTTTATTTGCTCCAATTCGACTCTTTTAAGCTTGGGGTCTATGCGTTTTTAAATGGGTCTGTGGAATTTTCCCTGCTTTTTCTTGAAATTTCTTGTTTGCAGCGCAGAATCATGGCAAGAAATGCTATGGAGGGATTGGGTTCCAGACCAAGAAAGGAAGGACGCGAAGGCATCTTTCCGTCACCAATGTTGCGACTGATATCAATTCTGTTGAGCAGGTATTAGCCCTATGCATTTCGTTTTCTTCATGCACTCCACTGTGAATTCACATTTTCCTGGGAAGTTGCAGCAGGAGACTGATGTAGATTGATACTTCAAATTTGTTGACTGCTGTTGTATCTTAACGATTGCTGAGTTTTTAGTGAAAGTAGAGAAAAAATGGGCTGCTTCCATTGCAGTTAATGGTGAAGTGAGGATTTCTTAGGCTGAGGCATTATGCCAATTGAAGTCAATTGGAAAAAAGAGAATGCCTTGCAGTTGATGGTTGTTTGAGGGCAGTCTTGTTGAGTGAAGTGAGAATTGTTTGGGAGAGAATTTGCATGGATTGCTTCTGTAGGATTTTGTGAGCTGGATTGGATGGTTTTTCATTTTTCAGGCTCAGAAGCTTGCCGCTAAGGAGAGTCAGAGGCCAGTCTATCCTTTCGCTGCTATTGTCGGGCAAGATGAGATGAAGCTGTGCCTCTTACTAAATGTTATTGATCCTAAGATTGGTGGTGTCATGATTATGGGAGATAGGGGCACTGGAAAATCCACAACCGTCCGATCATTGGTCGATTTACTCCCTGAGATCCGGGTGGTTGCTGGCGACCCATATAACTCAGACCCTACTGATCCTGAATCCATGGGTGTGGAAGTTCGGGAACTAGTGATAAAAGGGGAACAACTCCCTGTTGTGTCGACCAAAATCAACATGGTGGATTTGCCATTGGGGGCCACGGAAGATAGGGTGTGTGGTACAATAGACATTGAGAAAGCCCTCACTGAGGGTGTCAAGGCGTTTGAGCCAGGCCTTCTTGCTAAAGCTAACAGAGGGATTCTTTACGTGGATGAAGTTAACCTTTTGGATGATCATTTGGTGGACGTTCTTTTAGATTCCGCGGCCTCAGGATGGAACACTGTGGAGAGAGAAGGAATCTCCATTTCTCACCCTGCTCGATTCATTCTCATTGGCTCAGGAAATCCTGAAGAAGGGGAGTTGAGACCACAGCTTCTTGATCGGTTCGGTATGCATGCACAGGTAGGGACGGTGAGGGATGCAGAACTGAGGGTAAAGATTGTGGAGGAGAGAGCGAGATTCGACAAAAACCCCAAGGAGTTCCGTGAATCTTACAAAGCAGAGCAAGAGAAGTTGCAGCAGCAAATAGCCTCAGCTAGGAGTAACCTCTCTTCAGTTCAGATCGATCAAGATCTCAAGGTGAAAATCTCCAAGGTCTGCGCTGAGCTGAATGTTGATGGATTAAGAGGAGATATCGTGAGTAACAGAGCAGCTAAGGCCTTGGCTTCTCTGAAGGGAAGAGACAATGTAACCCCAGAAGATATTGCCACTGTAATTCCAAACTGCTTGAGGCATCGGCTTCGCAAAGATCCCTTGGAATCAATTGACTCGGGACTACTGGTCATCGAAAAGTTTTACGAGGTTTTCAGCTGAGGTAGGTGGCAAAGTGATTCTTTTTCCCTTGCTGAAATTACTCTTTTCTCCCATCCCACTGTAATTTTTGCATTATAGTCTTTCTTTATGAATGAAATGTTAAAGCAGCGTTTCAGTTGCATTGGTTACCATCGCTCCACATACTTGTTTATGCATTTGGAGCACCCATGCTAGAGCAGTAGGGTCTTGTTCTTGATCATGAAATTGAGGAAATTAAAATGAAGAAGGAAAGATCGGTTATGGATGGTGAACCTGTCGCCAAAAGTTCCTTTCCCTCTGTCTGCTTGTGATTTGAAATGTTTGATCTGCGATTCCACGTCGGATTATGAGATGGTTGTGATTTTTAAACTGAAAGTTTCCATTGCAGTTGCGTGCTTTTCCTCTGTTTGTTGCATCCTGTATTTGTATACATTGTAATCGCTATTGATTGAACAGCAAGAGAAGCTATAAAAACAGATTCTAGTAATGTAGTAAAGCTCAGGTCTTATTCTCTTCAGTTCTGGTCCTGCAATAATCAGTGGAAGCCAAATGCATGCAGAACCATGAGAAATGACCCGCAGATATCCATCATGATTTCGAAGTCGTACTGAAACCCTGTTTTTCCAAGTAATGAGTTTCTCCAATGTAACAACTTGGTAGCTCAAATTCAGGTTTCTGTCTCTACATTAGATGAAAAGAATGGCTGCTCTCACAATGTCAAGATTGGAGCTTTATTTGAGATTGTTACTGATTATGCAACAACACAGAACATCCTAGGAATGCCAAAATTTGGGACAGCGCTCTGCAAATGCCGGCGGCCGCTGGTATATGACCGATGCGGTCCTTATCAAGATTCCAGCTGTTAGAGCAAATATTTCGTACTTCTTATCCGCTGCTTGATAGTCGAAACGATGGAGCAGATACTTATCTCCCATCCACTCCCTCTCCTCCGCTCTTCTGTTCTCGTCCTGTAACAGATCCGTGAAATTCAAATGGCTTTGTAAGATCAAATTCCTCGTTGGAGGATATGGTTTCCCGACAAAAATAAGGAGTAATCGCCGTACCTGAAGAAACATTTCTAGAGGCGCATCAAAGATCGCTTCCACCTCAGCCGGATTCGTGGCTGGATGGTATGCATTCTTGTCGGCAAGAATGCCAACCACGGGAACCACCGTGATACCTATCTGTGCAAATTGAAGACGGCAAGAGAAACTTTCAGACAGAAATGTTTTAGATCCATTTTCAGTCATCAGATGGCCAGAGCAGCAATATTTGCTGATCATTTCGCAGTTCCAGCACTAAATTCTGAAGAAACATGGAGGTTGCAGTTTACAGCAACCTCTCATTGTGAGTATCGGTACTATCATCTCCAGCTACGAAACAACATCGTTCTGAGAAACAACTAGCTAAGCTTCGGCATCACTAGAAACTTGTTGTGAAGACGGACCGAGAGGGCAAACAGTCGAGACTCACCAGCCGCAATAGAACCAATGTATGCACAAGCCGGACTAATGTCCTTACCTTGGTCACGAATGGTTGAAGAACAGTGACGACTTCAACGAGAGATGGGTCCAACCCGATCTCCTCCTTGGCCTCCCTCAAGGCCGTCGCCACGTCGTCGGCGTCGCCTTCCTCCCGTTTCCCACCAGGCAATGAAACTTCTCCTGCAGAAATGAAATGCATCGCATAGCTTATGTTCTCGCTCATGCATAGAAACCAGAAGTCACAACGAGGAGGGAAAATGACGCAATAGAGAGAGAGAGAGAGAGTCATAAGTTGAATATTTTTATTCGTTTTGCTGAAAAAGGAGAAAAAAAAAAATTCATTAGGTTGATGTACTCCATTTCAGAATGAGCAAGATTTACAATAAACAATGAAACTCTTTCTTTTCATACAGATATAGATTTATTCTTTTCCCAGATGTGTAAATCTTTGCTCCTTTTTTCAACATCATAAAGAGAAACTCAAATTGCCAATTTCTTTCCTTTAAGTTCCATCCAAGGAGTCATCATATTTATGTTGCATTCTTTCCCAAATAATTGAGCAAAACAATTGTAGTGCATGTGCACACGCGTGTATATTGTTGACACCTAAATTTTGACCAAGTATTTGCACTTAAATTGCTTAGAAAATTAGGGACTAATTTGACCCTAACAAAAAAGATTTTTTGCATCACCTAAGTACTAGTATTATATGCATTTCCTAAGTTTGATTTTCCCATTTATTTTCCCTTATTTTCGAGTAAAAAATAAAAATAAAAGAAAAAAGAAAAGAAAAAAAGAGAGGCCCATAGAGGGGTTGGGCTTTCGCGCCCAGCCCTCTTCTTCCTTCTTCTTTTTTGTGCACGCAGGCCCAGGCCCGTCTTCCCCACTTTTTTTCTTCCACTTGGGTCCAGGCCCATTCGGTCCCCTCACTCTCACGTCCCAGCCCGGCCCTCTCCATCTTCTTCTTCTTCTTCCCTTCTTCTTCTGCTGCACGCGAGAAACAGAGGAGCGGAGCGGAGGACGGAGGATAAGGTGGCCGGCGACGGATGGGGACGTCTCGCATGCGCCATCAATGCCGCCGCACCAGATCCGGCGCAAAACCCAGACGGAAGAGACGTCTTGGCGGAAGCTTTCAATGCCGAGCGGAGAAGAGGGGATGGGACGCCGGTTCGGTCGAGGGAGAGCCCGGCTAGGCGCTGAGGACCGCCGGTCGGAGTACCTCCGTCGACCGGACTCCTCGCCTATAAATAGGGGGGTCGAGCAGTAGCAAGAGAGAGCAACACACAGCAGCAAAGCGAGAGAGAGGAGAGGCAGGAGCTCGAAAGGCTTCCCTTGGAGAGACATCCAGGAGGCCGGTTCCGAGCGACCGCCGATCCGAGAGAGCATAGAGAAAAGAGGAGAAGCAGGAGCTCGGAGGGTTTCCCTTGGAGAGACATCCAGGAGGCCCGACGAGCGACCGCCGATCCGAGAGAGAGAGAAAGGCTGCTCAGCCGAGTCCCGCCGCCGTGTGCGGTGCTGGTCGCTCGGGCCGACGCCACCTGCTGGGTTCGTTTTTGTGAGAGAAGAGTGAGATCTGAGAGAGAGTGGAGAGATCTGAGAGGTTCTGGAAAATCCAGATCTGAGAGAGAGAGAGAGCCGCGGAGGAGGGATCGATCTGCGGAAGAGAGATGGAGCCGCGAGGGACCGAGCCCCTCCGCCGCGTCCGAGCTGCCTGCCTGGCGACGCCACTGCCGCTCCGCCACCCCCGACGCCACGGCCGCTCAACCACCGACGACGCTGCCCGTGTTGCCATCGCGGTCGCTTCTGCCAACAAGCCGCCCTCACCGCCGTTCGCATCCGAAGCCGACGACCTCATCGTTCACACTCACGAGTCTCGGCTAAACCCCACGCCGTCCGTGCGGCTGACCACCGTCCCTGCTGCCGATCGCCGTCGTCCCCGGTGCCCCCGCCACTTCGTCGTCCCGCCGTCGGCGCTGCTCGCCGTGGCCATGCCGTCCGTCCCAGCCATCCCCTCGGCACCGCGGAGGACCTGCGACAGAGAGGGGGCCGAGGAGTCGGGTCATTGACCGGGTCGGGCACATGGACCCGGTCGACCCGCTAGGGTTTTGTTTTCATGGGCTATGGGCTGAGACTAATATGCTTATTGGGCTTGTTTTGCTATTTTGGGCCAGACTTTATTTTTTTGGGCTTGGGCTTAACTAATTTCCATTTAATTTGCAGGAATCCTTTGGGCCTGACGAACTGGGCCCTTGAGCTGGACCCGGTCCAGCAGAAGGCCTGGGCCAGGTGCGTGGGCTGAGTTCATCCGGGCCGGATCCAGAAGACCCGACCTGGGTCCGGTTTGTTTTTATTTTTATAATAATATTTTCGAAAATAAAAAAAATAAAAAAAATTTTATTTTCCAGAAAAATCCGAAAATCCAAAAATATTTCACATCTTCTAAAGAAATCAAAAAATGTCTAGAAATATTTCATATTTTGCAAAAAGCCAAAAAGACCCAAAAATGTTTCATATTTTCCAAAAAAAAAGGGAAAAAGCCAAAAAAATATTTGTTTCAAGAATGCATGAAAAATACTTGAAAAATTCAAAAATATCAAACCTAAGGGTTTAAACAAGATTAGGTACCTAAAGGGCATTAGTGATTAACTAGTGTAATCAAGTCCCCGATCCTAGTTTCTTTTGGTTGCGCGGAGTAAAATATTTCTCCCGATATTTTACTTGGGTTTCTAATCGACCCACCCCAAATTGATTAGTGGCGACTCCTTTTTAAATGAAATTGAATTGCAGGTTTAAGACTCGACCTTTAAGTCGTGAATTGGTGGGCTTGGGAGAGCCCTGGCACTAGCCCTGATGAAAGGCGTTCAGCCAAGCCATTAGCCTCCCGGGACACGAAGGGGAGGTCGCGACATATATATATATACTACTAAGTGAATGGAATGAACACAAAAGCATAAAATATTATAAAATGTTCAATAGTTGTTAAAACAAGATTCTTTAAACAGGCTAGCAAATCGCTAATTGGCAAAAAGAAAATTGTAAGGCATATCCATCCATCTTCAAATCATTTGCCTAAATTCATTTGATTCGAAATAAGATTTTTCTCTAAATATTGTCGGAGGATGTTGTAGTTGAAAAATGTATCTTGTCAAGGTGATCATACAAAAAAGAAAGCACCATATACTATGAACTGACCATAATAAGATACATTCAATTGGCAATTCAATTAATTAACTGGAGTTTCCAAGTTTCATTTAGCCTATGATGGAATTTAGACTCCACCGCCAATGGACGCTGTAATAATCGATTAAAAAATCCACATTTCACTTTATCTTTAGGAAAGATAATCTTCTAATGTTACATGTACTGAGAGATTTTAGTAAAAGCTGTTCAACCAAGGCCCTGTTCGATAGCTTTATTTAAATGCTGGAAACAAAAAAAAAAAGAAAAATTGGCACTTAATAAAATTCAATTTGTTAGAAAAACATAATTAGAATTGATTTGAATAATTCGATTAAGTTTAAAAATTCACTAATTCGGTATGCAAGAAAGGGCTTAGTTAATTCAATAAGTAGAAAAGTTAATAATAGATGTTAATTTGAATCTTGTCAATTATACCGGTCGAACTTTAAGACAACTATTACAATTTCATGTTTGTAAATAAAGTAATGTTTAATTTATTTTCAATCATCGTTAAACAACTTTTTAGTTCTATTTACAGCACGTCAGATCATAATCACTAAAAAAATTCAGTACAAGTATTTCCAGCAACGCGTGGATACTACTTGTTTCGATACCCAATTGAAAATCACCACATCATTGATAAGTAACAAACACAGTAAAAAACGATTGGTACCTCTACCATTCTCCAATTTTATTTCCCTCGTGTCAAAATTACCAACATGGTCAACCTTGATGGCTCATGGTAACTATATAAATCATATGCCCCTTGGAAGATTTCGAAATTTTGAAATTCACGGCAACCTAACTTTCATCTTCCCACTTTCTTGACTACCCACTATTTCGGCTACCTAATTATCCACTTTTTCAACTAAATATTCAGCTGCTTCTACAAATTATGGTTAATTATCATAATCAAGACATTAAGTATAGATGCCTATGTTGACACGATAACTTACTGAGTAATGCTAATACGAACTTTCGGCCCGTGGGTGATTCGTAATTAACGCAAACCATGAGGGCCTAAAAGTGAATGGAAAGCCTACCAGGGTGAGCAGAAAGCGTGGAGGCGCGTTTGGTGAGGAGGACACGCAGATCGCCGCCGCCTTCGAAGAGGCAGATCAGAACGGCGGCTCTCGCTGATTTGGGCCTGCGGCGGGGAGGCTCCGATGCAATCTCCGACCTCTGGCCGGCGCCCATCTCAGAACCGTCCAGTGTTTCAGGCCATGGCCGATCCGCTTGCCCGGAAGGAGGCGGCGGCTTGTAGCGACGGAGCCGTTGCGCCAGGGTGGCGAGCCCGTGGGAGTCCGGGAGCGGGAGCGGAGAGTTTCTTGATGGAGGAGGAGTAGACATGATTCAGTTGGTGGGTTTGTTGCAAAATGGGCAGTGCATTAATAGGTAGGAGGAGGTATCTTGGCTTACGGTCGTGCCACGTGGCTTAACGGGTCAAGAAGATTGGCCTGGACAAGAAATTCCCTTCCTGGGTCCATCCATTTGATCACACCTAACTTCTACCACAAGACTATAGTGTTATAAGATATTGAGTAATCCTAGAGCACTTGAAATGAGCAAAAATCTACTTGTAAGGATTTCGGTAACAAGCGTACTTGGATTTCGAGTAATCTAAGCATGCTAACGGAGAAATAATTAGTTCCTCGATATAGTGATTACGCATAACACGAGGCAAGCATTGCATTGAAGCTGCGAAACTCCCTCGACTGTCTCATCTCGTGTAGCAGGAAGTTAAATGACTTGAGGGTCATGTTGCCTATTCAGCATTCACCTTCCATACGGGCCTGGTGGACGTTGTTTTGGATTCCGCAGTCTCGGAGGGAAAGCTGCAGAGAGTGAAGGAATCTCCATTTTGCACCCGGCTCGGTTCTCGGCTCGGGAATCCCGAAGAAAGGGGAGTTGAGACCGCAGCTTCTTTGATCTGTTCGGTATGCACGCACGGGTAGGGACAGCGAGGGATGCAGAGCGGAGGGTAAAGATCGCAGAGGAGAGAGCGAGATTTGATGAGCACGCCAAAGATTTCTGTGATTCTTACGCAGCAGGGCAAGAGAAATTGCAGCAGCAGATAGCCTCGGCTAGGAGTAATCTCTCTTCTGTCCAGATTGATGAGGATCTCAAGGTGAAAATCTCCAAGGTTTGCACCGAGCTGAATGCCGCCGCTAGTAGAGCAGCTAAGGCCTTGTCTGCTCCAAAGGGAAGAGACAAAGTACCTGTGGAACATATCGCCACTGTGATTCCAAACTGCATGAGGCGTCGGCTTCACAAAGATCCCTCGGAATCAATTGACTCGGGAATACTGGTCACCGACAAGTTGTATGAGGTTTTCAGCTGAATGTGAGGTTGCAAAACGACTCATTTTCCCTTGCTGATATTGCGCTTTTACCCCTCCCACTTAAATTTTCGCGTTGTAGTTGTTCTTTTATGAATGGAATGCTTAGCGCGAAGAAGGAAAGATTGGTTATGGAGAGTGATCCCTTTGCCGAAAGTTCCTTTTCCTCAATTTGCTTGCCATTCGAAATGTTTGATCCGCAATTCCACATCAGGTTATGAGACGGTTGCGATTTTCAAACCGAAAGTTTCCATTGCAGTTGTGTTCTTTTCCTCTGTTTGTTGCAATGCTCCTTTTCCTCTATTCTTATACATTGCAATGTGTCGATCGAATAGCATGAAAAGCTTGGAACAGATTCTAGGAATGTAGTGAAAGGGTGGGAGGTACTGATTCACGGATAGGAATAGACATCCATCATGATTTCGAATTCGCTACCAAGCACTGTTGTCAAGGAATGAGAATTATTGACAGTTACCAACTTGGTAGCTCAAATTCATGTTTTTGTCTCTTACCTTGTATTACAGCAGATAGCTACTCTCAGAATGTTAAGGTAGGATCTACATTGAGATTGTTAGTGATCATGCAACAAGACAGAACATCCTAGGAATGCCAAAATTTGGGAGAGCCCTCAGTAAACGCCGGCGGCCTCTGGTACACGACCGATGCGACCCTTATCAATATTGCAGCTGTTATACCAAATATATCATACTTCTTATCCGCTGTTTGATAGTCGAAATGTTGGAGCAGATACTTCTCCCCCATCCACTCCGCTTCCTCCGCTCTCCTGTTCCTGTCCTGTAACACACATACATGAAATTCAAGCGGCTTCCTAAGATAAATTTCTCGTCAGAGCAAAAAGTTTTCCCGACAAAAAACGAGGAGCAATCGCCATACCTGAAGAAACATTTCTAAAGGCACATCGAAGATCACTTCCACCTCAGCTGGACTTGGGGCTGGACGATATGCATTCTTGTCGAAAAGAATACCAACCACAGGAACCAAAGTGATACCGACCTATGCAAATAGGAGACAGCAAAAGAAACTTTAGACAGAAATGTTTCATGATCTATTTTCAGTCATAAGATTGGCAAGATGAACAATATCTGCTGATTATTTCGCAATTCCAGCACTAAATTCTGAAGAAAAAGGGCGACTGCAGTTTCCTGGAGGTTCTCATTGCGAGCATCGGCACTGTGATCTCCAGCAAAGTTTTATCATGTCAACGAAACAACATCGTCCCGAGAAACGACTAGCTAAGCTTTGGCATCACTAAAAACTTAATGCGAAGATGGACCGAGAGGGCAAACAGTCGAGATGCGTGTAGCTGCAATAGAACCAATGTATTTACAAGCTGGTTTAATGTCCTTACCTTGGTCCCATATGGTTGAAGAACAGTGACGACTTCAACAAGAGATGGGTCCAACCCGATCTCCTCCTTGGCCTCCCTCAAAGCCGTCGCGACGTCATCAGCATCGCCTTCGTCCTGTTTCCCACCAGGCAATGAAACGTCTCCTGCAAAAGTGAAATACACCACACAGCTTATGTCTTCGCTCATGACTGGAAACAAGAAGTCGAAACAGCGGCGAAACACAACAATGATATCGGTAAAAATCAAGTTAAGCAGTTGATATATGACCATGTTGATCAAGCTTTAGGATCTCATCTATCTTCTTTATACATGGGAAATTACCAAAAAAGCCCTCTTCTTTCTACTGTTTTCTTTTTTTCCTTTTTTCTTTCTCTCTTTTGATTTCTGGCCGATAGGACCTAGCGACAGCTGATATTAAGTGAGAAACCACCCGTACCAGCCAATAGGCAAGCGTAGTGACTTTTTCTTGGATCTAGGCCATGGCCTCGAGTCCTTCACTTGTGGTTGACGAGGCCATGACGCCCTCAACCAAACGAAATTAAGTAATGGCTGCTAGCATCGTTAGCCCCAAGTTGGAAAAAGAAAAGAGAAAGAAAAGAAAGAAAAAGATAAGAAAAAAGTTAAAAAACAATTCTACCAATATCAACGCTAGCCATATAACGTAAAATGGTTGTCATCTATATTAACGATTTCAAACCTAAATTGATCAAATGGATTTCATTAGTAAATTGTCAAAATATTTAAAATTAAATTAGCCAAATTAAAAGATTTAAAATTGAATTAGTCATCGTATAATAGATTTTAATTTTTTTAGTAATTTTCCCATTATCAAAGTGTTATACAAAAAAAGTTTGTCAAACACCTCATATTTTCTCTAAGTGACTTTGAATACTGAAAATATTTTGGAAAAACTAAACCAAATGCATTTTCGATACTTCTGGCATTTCCATCTTCTAATATCTATTGCTGAAAGATTGGACCAAGAACTTTGCAATTCAATTATCCCACTCACGTCGAAATCGCCAGCATGGTCAAATATTGATGGTTCATGCAGCTGTACAAATTCAGCTACTTCGACAAATTACGCTTTAACTATTTTGAAATCACGACGTTAAATTTAGACTACATGGGTTGTGATAATAACATACTGAAATGCTAACAAAACTTTTGGCCCGGGGTAATTCGTAAATTACGCAAAATATAATGCCTTAAAATCGAAGGAAAGCCTACCTGGGCTAATGGAAAGAGTGGAGGCGCGTTTGGTGAGGAGGACCCGCAGGCTGCCATCGTCGCCTTCGAACAGGCAGATCAGAACGGCGGCTCTCCCGGACCTGGGCCTTCGACCGACACTCTTTTCGGAGCTGCCCGGTGTCTCGTGCTGTTGACGATCCGTTTGCCGGGAAGGAGGCGGCAGCTCATAGCGACGGAGCCTTCGCGCCAGGGCCGCCAGCCCATGGGAGTCCGGGAGAGTGAGCAGAGAGGCTCTTGATGGAGAAGTAGCCATGGCTTCAGTTGATCGCACCTAAAACCGGCGGTGTGTATTTATAGAAGAGATGGAGCCTTCTTGGGTCCATCCATTTTATCACACCTAACTTCTACCGCAAGTCTAGAGTGTTACCAGACATCGAGGGGCCTAATAATGTCAGGGAAATAAAACGTGATGGCGAACTCTCAAGATGGAGTATCTATGGATGTCGTTCGGTAAACTTAGGTAGCGCATTGTAATAATTTTGTGCCCAAAAACACTTTTTACTCAAAAATGATTATTTTTTATTTTGCTCTCGGGAATAATTTTTAAATATTTGAAGGTATTTGATAATTATCCAAAATTTTTATTCTCGAAATAGATTTGCACTTGGTAAGAACTTTAAAATTTCTAGTCCAAACCATTTTCGTTTAATTTTTTTAATGATTTCTTTACATTTTTCTCCTTCTTCTTTCCCTTCTTTTTTCCTTTCCTTTTTTTTCCTATTTTTCCTTTTCAGCTTGTTGGCCAGTGACGATTGCTAGGTGTCACCAACCCCAGCACGCCCAACCCCCAACGACACTCGGCTTGGCATGACAAGGCTCGACCTCACCGATGGCCGGCATCGCCTCAATCAAGGCAAACCAACCCACCTTGGCCAGGCAGGTTGGCCTTGCCAAATCTAGGTGAGGCTTAGGCCAGTGAGCTTCACCGTGGCTCAACGTCGCCCGAGATTGAAGCCCTCACCGACCCTCGTCTAGCTGGTTGCCGACCATGGCCAAGGCCAGCAACCGGCCAAAAGAAAGAAGAAGAAAATGAAAGGGAAGAGAAGAGAAGAGAAGAGAAATGAAAAAAATTTAGCCTTGATTCTGGAATTGTTCTTGGAAACAAATAAATAACTTTTTTTTTTTAATGATGTTCTAAATCTATTTCCCAGAACAAAATTGTTCCCGGAAATAAAAAATTTATCAAACGGATTTCTATTCCAAATTTACTCCTATGAACAAAAGAATAGAAATAATTACTATTTAGCAAGTTATCAAACAAAGCCTTAGAGTACTCAAAATGAATAGTAATTTATTTTATAAGGATGTTATTAATCAGTGTTCTTGGATATCGATTAATTTAACCATGTTAAAAGACAAATAACTTAATTTTCTAAAATTGTGATTACCGTAGCACAATAAAATTAACATCATGAGATTGTTGTTGTTCCACATGAAAGTGAAGACATAATAAAGACGTGGGTTTTGATAATGGACCTCTAATTGACCTTGATATAGATCACTTTGAAGAAACAAATGATGATTTTTGGACTAGAGCAGAATTTGGGACTTTAATAGAAGTTGGGGTTTTATTTTTAAAAAAGGAGGAGGAGGAATGGAACTGAGATTAGATTTAAAGTTAGCAATTATTAAGGGAATTAGCCCAAGAAAAATCATGTAAACAATCCAAGACATCTCAAACCAAAGAAAATAGGTCTTGACAAGATGGGAACCTATTTTCGTTATATTTCACTAAGAAAGAAATGTTCAGTTGCTTCCAAAGAATTTTAGTAGGATTTAGTATTATTACACAATTAAAGAAATAGGTGAGTTCGTGCGCGACAAATTAATGCTCTTGTCGCCATATATTATTTGCGCTATAAATGGGTATATAGGCTCTTCCAATATATCACTAGAACTTACTGGCCTTGACATTATCTGTCTCAAAGCGGATTGACCAATTACAGTTGGCGATACAGAGAATATTATATCACTCTATGAACTCACAAGTCCTGCTGAGAGAGATATGGAAGAATTAAAATAGGACAAACCAAAATCTTTCTTCTTTTTTTTTTAACACGAAAATATTTGTCGGAAAGTTCAAATACGTTGCTCCACTCCACGACGTGGTCAGGCGTGGGGACAGGAACATCATTGATATATTTTATGGAAAGATACCGAGGCGAAAGACAGGGACCTCATTTATATGTTACAAAGGAAGCGACGACGGATGAAGACCGGGAACTCGTTAATATGTCATAAAGTTCGGGGTAAAGCTCCCCGAACTTTTGTTACAAAAGTACGTGGTACAAATTTTACAAAAGTTCGGGAAGCTTTACCACGAACTTTGAGTCCCGGTCTTTACAAAGTTCGGGAAGCTTTATCACAAACTTTGTGATATATTAATGAGGTCCCGGCCTTCATCCGCACCAAGCCATGGATCTTTCCTCCATTGCCTCCATCCTGGTCAACTTCATCCAAGTAGAATACCAGGGGAAGTCGTTTGCACCCTCTGAAACCCAACCCGTCGCCACCCGCATCGCCATCTGCAGCCTGCTCCTGCATTTCACTTTGGGGCGTGTCGATTATCGGGCACCACCGTCCAGCGGCCGTGCTCCGTCTTGTGCTGGAGCAGCGCTCTTCTTCTTCCATTTCACCGGTTTGATATCGGTGTTTTCGCTTGCGTGGTTGCTGCTCCACGACTCCTTCTGCTCCGTCCTCTGGTTCGTGCTGTTCCTGTTGCTTTCCGTGAACCTGTTGCGCGGCCCCATTCACAGACTTTGTATGTGGTTTTACCGCAGACTTGTTCTCATGATTATCCGTGCGGTGCGCTCCCTTGTATGGCATGGTGGAAGAGCGCAGCCACATTTGCCGCGCCGGGTCAGCAATCGGCGTTTCTTGCTGGAAGTCTGAGCGTCGTAGTTGTTCGACTGTTCCCTGATTGGAAAAACTAATTTTAATTGTATGACCACTTCAAAATAAATGATTAAGTACTTTAGGAAGCTAAAGCTAGTTTTGAAGAAGAGGCACTTGGGGCTTTCTTCTCCTCATCTGAAGCCGTAAAGAAATCCCAAGCCTTCAGCATCAAATTATCTCCGGACCATACCAAGAAAGGAGAACAGGGAAAATACAGAACCACCTATGCATCTTTCCTAGTCTGAGCCATGAATGGCGGTGCACCTTGTACCAACTAGATCCGATTAAGATAGACTAAGCCCTCAAAAGGAAATTGCGATTTATTGTTATTGAAGATAACCTCAACAATTGTTGCGAAGAAAAGAATGGTCGATTTCAGTAGCCATATAAAGTAGATATTGTTCTTGAGGTGAGCTTCTGACCTCTTTGAAAACATAGCCACTGTTGCAGATTTCCTTCTTTTTCTGGTGAATCTCTTTGTAGCTTTCTGTTTGGCCAGTTAATCAATGCGTCATTTTACATTCTTTGCTGGTATACTATGGTTTTGCTCATTTATACACATGAACTAGGATAAATATGCCTAGAAGACGCGAGCATAGCTGCAATTTCAAAAGCTCTGTTCTAAGATCGTTGAGTGATCCAACTCAAGATGAAAGATGTCAGCTTTTTCATCTCGCTGTCCCATATACGCCATTACTACTTACTAGCTATTCCGATGATAATATATTGTCACTGAGGAATGAGAATCGTTACATCATAAAGTCTTCACTTGACCTCTGAGAGGTGACAATTAGATCTTTGCTGTGGCAAATGCATCAATTTACAATCTAACACTACGTTGTCTCATTGGCTGATTGGTTTTTGGCCAGGAGCTTGAATTATTGCTTCAGTCGGACATTGCTGGGGCCAAGGTGACAAAAGAATGCTGATATGTAAATTTTTTTCCGGAGGCCTTAGTTCAAGATGAAAATGTCATTTTTTTCATCTCTGTCCCATATGCACGGGTACCACTTACTAGCTATACGGGGGTTAATTCTATAAAAAAGGCACCAACTTTAGGTCGAATATCAAATTTGGCCCAAACTTTTTTATGTCTCGAAAAAAAAATCAATTTTAGGTTTTGTCTCATAAAAAAGTACCAACTTTACGTTGAGTGCCAAATTTAGCCTAAACTTTTTTTTTGTTTCATAAAAAAAAACATCAACTTTAGGTCAAGTAATAATTCTGGCCTCAACTTTTCTTTTGCCTCGTAAAAAATCACAAACTTTCACCATTATCCCAAATCGGACCCTTACCGTTAATTCTCTATTTGAAGTCAATATTGTTTTAGAAAAAAATTGTTCTAGTCATGAGTTTGGTGGATCTTGTCTAAGGTTTCTCTAGACGGACGGTGGTCTATAGCTTAATATGACGGCAAAATGGCGAAATCTAGTTCGTAAAAGTCAATATGGAGATCTTTTTGACTTGCTTTGAAGTGTAGGAAATGATGAATAGCTTCACCATTATTCTCAAAGCTGTGGCTCAAACAAGAAGACAATGGATAGTGATTTAAATCTAGCAAGCAAGTGCACATGGATTTATTTTTGAGGACAATCAATGGATATAATTTAAAGGGGGCCAGATTTTAGATTTAAATAAAGTTGATGCTTTTTTTTTTTTTAGACAAAAAAATTTGGGCTAGATTTGGCACTTGATCTAAAGTTGGTGTTTTTTTACAAGACAAAAAAAATTTGGATCAAATTTGTCATTTGACCTAAAGTTGGTGCTTTTTATGAAACAAAAAAAAATTTGTCAAGATTTAACAATCGACCTAAAGTTTGTGCTTTTTTTTTTAAATTAGCCTAGCTATTCTGATGATAATTTTGTTTGAGTTTGTTATTGGAGAATGACAAGAGTGGTTACATCATATAGTCAGCACTTTGCCTCTTAGAGGTGACAACTAGATCTTTGTTGCTGCGAATGCGTCAACTTGCTTCAGCAAATAAGATTTATAAAGGCAGCGGATTCTTTTGTGGTGCATCCTGTATGTATCCGGAAGCCCTTGGATCTGAGGAATGCAATCTAGGAGCAATCTAGGACTATGTTGTCTCACTAGCTGATTGGTTTTTGTTCAAAAGCTAGAATTGTTGCTTCAGTCAGAGATTCAAGTCGCCAGGGCCAAGGTGAGAAAAGAACGCTGAAATACAGAGTTCTTTTTTGGGAGGCTCTAGTTCAATATAACCAAATTTTGGTAGACTGCAGATGTTAGAACTGACTTTTCCCATCTTCATATGCTGGAAAACAATTTTTACAGTCAATGAATGCAAAGCCATATAGATAGTATGCAAAAGCTTGAGACTAGTCCGTACAAACTAGTCGCATCTGATATTCATTTTTCAGGGAAATAATATGACCAGCAAGCTTCCTGACGAGTTGATTCATAATCAAATTATGCATCCCTAAGTTAGTACTCCAACTCATAACATAGAGCACACAAGTCTTACACTTAAAAATATGATATTTATCTGCTTTTGCTGCAGAGAATAACAATCTCAGATGTCGAGTGTCAGTAGTGATTCCGTGTAAGTGGAAACATTAAACAGGAAGGTGGTCTCCTGCCTCCCCAATTCTTTTCTTCTCGATAAGTGCCTCCCCAACTCTGCAACTACATGTGCTTCACTTGCATCTTTCTGAGACCAGCATTGCCCGTCCTTTTTTATTACCTTCAGTTGTGTGCTCGCTGTGTCCTCTTTTCCTGCAAAGTCGCAATTTTTTCATCTAGTTCAGCCCTAGCAGGGTCTTCAGGTACTTCCATTATTTTAGCAACCTGTACTTAGTACTAGCACATTTTCTGCTAATTAGTACTTATTGTGGTGGATGAGACTGATGTTAAAAAGGAACGTGGCTATTCACCATGTCACATGGCATTGGCAGCATCTAGTATCCATTTGATGGCTAAAGTTCTGGAATGAAAATGCACCGTGGGTAAAACACATTTGATATGAGTAATTAACGGGCAAGGGCATTCATTGCAACCATAAGCACCCAGATTCAGGTCCCTTATATTCTCACTAAGGTCACAGTAGTACTCACTGGTATCATCTTTGATGAATCGAGTGTAGAGTGTGAGTTGACGGAAGTTAATGGCAATCTGTTACTGTAGTAGAAAGTGATCTGTGATGATTAAGGTTGCACTGCCCACAAACGTAAAAGTCGAACCTGCAAAATTTACCAGACACTGCATAGGAAGCACGGTTCGGTAGATCTAAATTAAGAAAGAGTATACGCTCGTGGAGGTGATGTTTCAAAGTGGGCCTTTCAAAAGTGCATGGAATGTTGAAGTCGTAGTCACTTTCCGTGCAGTGAAAGACAGGGCATCGACACTCTTCACGACATATGTCAAAGGCACTCCTTACCGATACGAGAAGAAAGGATGTGCAGGATGAACTGGTTTGTTGCATAGCTGAAGGCAATAGGCTATGCAACAAAGCAGCTCTGGTCCTGCCAGCGATAGGCTAAACATTTGATGCATTCATCACAAGCCTTGTGCGCACCATTTTCTCATATGACAGTTCCAGCGGGGCAATGATCCCGCAGTGGAGAAAGAAGATGTAATCAAGAAAACCGTGGACCTCACCTAGTATGTTCACTTCACGAGCTTTGCACCTGATTCTGCTTTCGAGCTTCATGTGGAAGACCAGTGGATGCTGATGGCCAAAATGGAAAAAACCGAGTCCTCAGTGCCTGCAGATCTTGCGAAAATAAGAGTCAAAGCCATGCAGTCCATGTCAAGGCTGAATTTGCATTCATTGCAGTAGGAAGTCATGGCAGGCATTACATTTAGCTCCTCCAATCGATCGAAAGCAAGAGGGAGAGAGGGTGATCATGGAAAGACAGGTGTTGCATCTCTGGGGGAGAGTCGGCACAGCTTTTGTGGAGAAAGAACATGCACGCATGACCTACATAGACCTCCCCCAAGATCCGCTTTTCCTGCAGATAACAACAATCTTGGATGTCGACTGTAGCAGTGAGTCCAATTGACTTGCGTAAGAATGTGATTTGAAAAATCAAACAGAAGGGTAGGCTCTCCCGACTCCCGAATTCTTTTCATATCAGTAAGTGACCCCCCCACTCTGCAACTACATGCACTTCGTTTGTGGCTTTTGGTTATTGTTTCTTTATTTAGTGCTCTTTTCTTTACATAAGTTTTTCTTTACTTCAACATAAAGACCAACATTGCATGTATTTTCTTGAGTACCTCCAATTATGTGCTCATTCTTTCCACTTTTTCCTGCAGAATTGCTATTATTTTCATCTAGTTCAGCAATAGCAGGGTCTTCAGGTAAGAGCAATAGATGATTCATGTTCAGTGAAAGCATGTGTCCCAGACATCAGTATCTTTCTCTTCTCGGTTGACCATTCTTCCTTCTTGGGCAATTGTTTCTATCTACTTCATCAGTTACGTATGCTACCTTTAATCCATAGGAACTTCTCATCAGCTGCAGGGTTTGGTTGCCCAAATTAGACTTGATTTTGCCAAAAGTCATAATCTCTATAAGCCTGGCTGGCAAGGCATCCTTCTGACAGCAGGGTTCTCAACCTTGCCTCGCTCTTATGACATGCCATCTGCCCCCTCTGCATTCCCTAGTCAAGGGTGAGTCCCATGCGTCAGGTTGTTGATTGCGGTCTCACATACTAATCCCTGCAGACTCCTGTAGGAGGCCCAAATCATATCGAATTTAATTTTCATGCAGGTTCCTACATCATTTGATATTAATTTGGAAGTCGATTCTCTTTTCAGGTTTATCAACAAGCCAAAATGCTTATTGTGGAAAACGATTCCCTGGAGAGTTATTATGATACCAAGTCAAATAATGAAACTCAGTGGGTGATCTACAGTATAACTCAAGACAGCAGGACTGTGAAATGCTTCTTCTAATTCGATAACAGGTACTTCAAAATGATAACATTAACTAGAGGGCAAATGTTACTGAAGAGACCGAAAATACTTTGACAATTATTAGAGAATAATGGGGAGTTGTTTCGTTGTTTGTTTCCAGGTTACTTAAGATGCCACTAGACCAAAACATTTGGAAGTTTATTCTCTACTGGAGAGGAAAAGAGGGACGTTCATGAAAAACGGCACTTTTACTAGCATTTTCAGACACCAACTCTTTATTATCAAATTGCCACCGGTCAAACGTTGTCATATGGTTGTTTCCAGTTGCCAAAATAAAGTAAAAATTGTTCTTGAGATTACAATTTATGATTTCTTTGAAAACATCGAGAGCGTCACAGTTTGCTTTTCTTTTTCTGGCAAATTTCTTTGTAACTTTCTGTCCGACCAGGGGATCTATATGTGTTATTTTACAGACTCTTTGCTGGTATACAATGGTTTTGCTCATTTATCCTTATGAACTAGGATAAATAAATGCCTTGGAGACGCCAGCACATCTGCAATGCAGAAGCTTTGTTCTATCATCATAGAGTTATCCAAATCAAAATGAAAATTGTCATTTTTCTATCTCTGTCCCGTATGCATGGGTACTGCTTACTAGCTATTTTGCTGATTATTTTGTTTGAATTTAACATGCAGAATGACAGAGTGGTTACATCATATAGTCAGCACTTTACCATTAATAGGTGACAACTAGATCTTTGTTGCTGCAAATGCATCAACTTGCTTCAGCAAATAAGATACATAAAGGCAGCGACTTCTTTTGTGATGTATCCTGTATGTATCCGGAAGCTCCTGGATCTGAGTAATGCAATCTAAGACTATGTTGTCTCACTGGCTGATTGGTTTTTGTCCAGGAGCTAGAATTGTTGCTTCCGTCAGAGATTCAAGTTGCTAGGGCAAGGCGAGAAAAGGAACGCTGAAATATAGATTTCTTTTTTGGGAGGCTTTAGTTTAATATATCCGAATTTTGGTATACTGCAGATGTTAAAACCGAACTTTTCCCATCTTCATGTGCAGGAAAAGAATTCTTACAGTTGATGAATGCAAAGCCATATAGATAGTATGCAAAGGCTTGAGACTAGTCCGTACACTGACATTCATTTTTTGAGGAAATAATAAGACCGGCAAGCTTCATGACAAGTTCATAATCAAATTATGCATCCCTATGTTAGCACTCGAACTCATAACATAGAACACACAAGTCTTAAACTCACAAATATGAACGCAGCAATGGTTGGACCATGCGGAGTCACGTGATGATCCTTACCATGTGGACAGATATGGGGATAGAAAAAAAAAGGTTTCACATAGAATTGAAAATCAGAAAAATTTTTAAAAATTATCTATATTAACGCAGCATTTTCGGGTCAAAATTAGTCGAAATGACTATTTGGTAAATTATCCAAAGATTTAAGATTAAATTTGGGATTTTCTTTTTTAGGTCTTTAAGCTTTAGGATTGAATTAATATAAGTATAATAGGTTTATAATTTTTTTTGTTTATTTTAAAAAAATAATGGAGGAAAGTATAATCCGAAAACCACTTGGACGACAATGACCAGTCAAAGATAATTATACCCTTCTCGTTCCTCCCCGCTTTGCTAATTTCTCATCTCCACATTGTACCTTTCACATGCCCTCCCCATTTCTCTCTCCTCTTTAAAAGTTTTCACAATATCTTATTTTTCTCTTCCTAGGAAAAATGACATTTATGATGCAATTTGGATGAATTAAAGATTATGATAATATATGCACATTTTTCATCTATGGCGATCATCTTCATTCCACTAATTTGTATGTTCCTTTTGCTTAAATTGAATTTATTATACTAATTAGGGCCCGACCATAATTTGAATCAGGTCACATCTTTTTTTGAGAAAAAAAAAAGAAATAAAGAATAAGACATAATTTTTTTTTTTTGTCATATTTATCTCTCCTACTAGGGTGGGTGCGTGTATACGCTTACATTATCTCTCTCTCTCTCCCCGCAACAACTCCTTTATTGACCAGACGAAACCAGACAAAAACCATTATCTCTCTCTCTCTATCAGTGGGGGCAGGGTAATTTCCTTGACAGAGATTCCATCTCTCTCTCAGGGAGAGAGTTTCCAAGAGGCTTCGATGTTGACGCAGCAATGATTAGACCATGTGGACGACCCTTACTGTATGGATAGACATAGGACCTTAGTGAAAGTTGGGACAAAAAAAAGATAGAATTGAAATAGGAATTAAAGTTCAGATTTTTTCTAGGGAATTAGCCCATAAAAATTCATGCTCCCATCAACAATTCACGATATCTCAAATTGAAGAAAATGCAATCTCCTCTCAAGATGGGAATATATTTTTGCAATATTTTGCCAAAAGAAAAAAGTTAAACTGCTTTGAAAGTATTTTGGTTGGATTTAGTATATCCAATAATTATAAAAAAAACGTGAGTTCGTGCTTAAAACATGTTGCACTATAGCTGGATATTTAGAGAAAGGGATGAGCAGCTATTATTGCAGATATGAAATTGGTAAGAATTTATTGAAATAGAGAAACAATAACAATATTTTGCTGTATGTTTTCATTTTGTTGATTTTGTAAATAAGATCTGTGTTAACTTTTATCACACCCCAACTCTACAAAAATAGGGGAAACAACATCACCGTCCTCCTACCCAAAAGAAATAGCCTCAAATATAAACCAACATAAACATGTTATCAAAATATATCTTCATTTATATATTTGATAAAACAGTGAATTTGTTACAGAATCAAGAGTTCTAAAATTCATAAAGAAGTATGCGTATAATACATATCTCCAAACTCAATTAAACCCCACAAATATCATCTTAGACATATACAAGTAACTAAACTCATATAAAAATCCAACCATAAAAAATTTCTCGCCAATAACTCTCACATCCTACTTTAGCTGAAGAACATGAAAAAAGATTTTGAATGGATATTGTGTGCAACCACAACTCAATGACTTACACAAATCTCCTTTAAGCACATTAAGCATCCGTTATGTGTATTTATAAAGTAATACTAGAGACTTATTTATCCAAATCCAATATATAATGTACAGTAAAATCCAAATATGAGTGATATTACTTCAACTCAGCTTTATACTCATTGAAAATATTCATTCAAATTTCAAATATCCAAAGGCTTTATGTAACAAATATGTTTTAAAGTTTACTTTTTCATTTTAACAAAATCATATCGTGTAATGCCTTTTGTAACTTATAATATATCAAATCCCTATCACTTTTAAGACATGAGTTGACAAATTCGTATAAGATCATGACTCACCCCTAGCCAAAATCCAAATCAAAAGTTACGGTGCTCAAAAAGTTTCAAAAACCTATCGAAGGCAACGCCATGTTCTTGAGTCAGATTGTCCACTTGACAAAGGACCTCTGAACAACTACTTTGCAAATAGAGTCAACCTCATCTCATAAATCTAATCCAAGCAAGCTTACTTTTAATAGAAAACTCTTTTGAATTACTTAGAGACCACAAAGCCAAAAGATGGTCGAAGAAGGGCAAAATCCATTGCCAAACATAGTAATTTGAAAAACTGTTTCTAGTAGTGCAAAACTTTAAAAGTTTATCCCAATCAAACCATAAACCTAAATAGACTTTTCTAAAGTCATGTTTTGCGACACCCTAAAATTTCTTTTCAACATAATTTCACAACTTAAAAACCTCTAGAATCAACCCAGCAACATAGCATCCATACAAAAGCTAATTTACTATTTAACTACAAATACTTCTTGTTTTTTTTTTTATTTTTTATCTTGGGTTCTTCTTGGCCAGACTCTATTTTCTTTCTCTTTCTGCTCTATTAATTCCCTTGCAATGGCATCAATTGAAGCAAGACTAAAGAAAGGGCTTAAACAAGATGCTTGAGCTTGGTTTATTAAGGGCCTATTTATTAACACTTTCGGGAGTAATTAATTCTATTTTTTTATTCTTGGAAACAAATTTGGAATAGAACCTCAATAACAAATTTGTTCCCGAGAATAGATTTAGAACAGAATTAAAAATAAAAAAACAATTGCTTCTTATTCCTAGGAATAATTTCAACAATCCATTATATTCTTCATTCTCATCTCTTTTCGTCTCCTCTTTTTTTCCTTTACTTTTCTTCTTCATCTTCCTCCTCCAAGCCCATTATCGCCCCATCACCACCCCTTGACCATTGCTGGCGAACTCGCCGAGCCTTGCTCGGTTGTCAGCAAAGCTTGGCCTCGTAAATTTGGACTAGGCCGAGCCTCGTCCAACCCGAAAGAGGCTTGACCTCGCCTAGGTGGCGTGAGGTCGGCCTTGCCCTAGCTTGGTGAGGCCAAGCCTCGCGTCGGCTAGTGAGGCCAAGCCTTGTCGATGGCTAGGCAAGGAGCCTCGCCTAGATTTGGGGAGGCAAACCTTGTCCAATCACTAGAGAGGCTTGGCCTTGCCAACCAACCGATGCGACGCTAGGCTAGGGTGAGGTTGGGCCTCGCTAGGCTAGGGCGAGCCAACCTTGCGCAACCTGAGTGAGGTCGAGCCTCAACGGGCTAGGCGAGGCTCGTCAAATCTTGCCTTGGCCTTGGCGAGCCTCCGATGAGGTTGCTAGAACTTACCCAGTCGCTTGCCAACCACTACTGGCAATGGCAATCAGCCACAAAAGGAGGAAGAAGGAGAGAAAAGAGAAAAAAAAAAAAGAAAAATAGAGAAATATAAGAAAATTATAATAAAAGTATTAAAAGAATAAAAAAAATTTCAAGAGTCCTAGTAAATGCATTTCTATCCCGAGAATAAAAATTTTAGATAATTTACCAAACTCTTCAAATATTCAAAAATTATTCTTGAAAATAGAATAAAAAAAATCATTTATGACTATAAATTGTTCTCGAAAATATAATGGTTACCAAACAGGTCTTTAAGTGTAGAAATTATTTTTGAAAATAGAATGATTGTCAAATAGACCCTAAGTGTTGATGTAAACTATGCAAACACATTCTCCTTAGAAAAGAAAAAGGAGAATTCAAGTAGGACCGAGCAAGGTCTTTTTTTCAACCCAAGAAAATGTAAATAGGAAAGTTCCGCCCCCAGGGATGAAGGCATAGCGACATCATCGATGGGCGGTACTTTTATTAAAAGTCCTTCATTAAATTAAAAGATATCCCGAACTACCCTCCAATAAGTATCCTTCATCCTCGAGATCAATTGGAGGGTGTTCCATCCCTATTGAACTATTTTCAATGAGTGTGGATAGTTCTAAATATCTCTCAATAAAAGTACCATCGATGATGTCGCTGCCTTCATCCCTCACCACGCCATGGATGTTACCTCCATTGCCTCTATCCTGGTCGATTTCATCGAAGTAAAATACCAGGGCAAGTCGAAATCCCCCTTTGAAACCCACCCCGTCGCCACCCGCTTCGCCATCTGCAGCCTCCTCCTCCATTTCTTGTTGCTGCGTTTCGCTAATCGGGCACCACCGTCTAGCGGCCGCTCTCCTCCTTGTGATGGAGCATCGCACCTCCTCATCCACTTGACCGGTTCGATATCGGTGGCTTTGCTCGCGTGGTTGCTGCTCCACGACTCCTCCCACTCCGTCCCCTGGTTGTTCGTGCTGCTCCTGTTGCTTTCCGTGAGTCTGTTGCGTGGCCTCATTCAAAAACTTTGTCTGTGGCTTTACCGCAAACTTGTTCTCACGATTATCCGTGCGGCGCGGTCTCGTGTATGGCATGCTGGAAGAGCGCGCCCATTTTCGCCGCGCCCGGTCGTGGATCTGCGTTACATGCTGGAAGTCTGAGCGCCGTAGTTGTTCGACTGTTCCCTGCTTAAATAAATTAATCTTAATTATATAACCACTTTAAAACGAATGATGAGTACTTTAGGAAGGTTGCTAGTTTTGTATAAGATTTGGGGCTTTCTTCTCTTCATCTGAAGCCAAAAGGAGTCCCCAAGCCTTCAGCATGGAATTATCTCCCGACCATCTATGTATCGTTCCTATTCCTAGCCATGAATGGTGATGCACCTTGTAGCAACTAGATCAGGTTAAGATAGGCTAAGCCCTCAAAGGAAATTGTGATCTATTGTTATCAAAGAGATCAAAGATACCTCAACAATTGTTAGGACAGCTTATGGTCATTTCTAGTAGCCATATGCAGGGTAGAAATTGATCTTGAGGTTACAGCTTCTGACCTCTTTGAAAACATCGCTGAGTGTTGCAGATTTCCTTCATTTTCTAGTGAATCTCTTTGTAGCTTTCTGTTTGGCCAGCTGATCAATATGTGTCATTTTACATTCTTTGCTGGTATACTATGGTTTTGCTCATATGTCCGTATGAACTGGGATAAATAGATGCCTTGGAGACACAAGCACAGCTGCAATTTCCAAAGCTTTGTTCTAACACTAACATCATTGAGTAATGTAAATTGAAATGAAAGATGTCACCTTTTTCATCTCTGTCCCATATACACCATTACTGCTTACTAACTATTCCAATGACAATATAGTCGTAGTTGTCATTGCAGAATGTGAGTCATTACATCAAGTAGTCTTCATTTGACCTCTGAGAGGTGACAACTAGATCTTTGCTGTGGCAAATGCATTATTAACATGCAATCTATGACTACATTGTCTCATTGGTTGATTGGTTTTAGGCCTGGAGCTTGAATTGTTGCTTCAGTCATACTTTCAAGTTGGTGAGGCCAAAGTGAGAAAAGAATGCTGAAATGTAGATTTTTTTTTGGGAGGCATTAGCTCAAGATTACTGTTGACTGTAGATGTTAGAACCGACCTTTTCCCTTCTTCATGTGCTATAGAATTTACAGTTAATGTATGCAAAGCTAGATAGATAGATACTATGCAGATGCACGAGACGAGTATGTACAAACTACACACATCTGATGTTCATATTTATGGAAATGATTAGACCAGCAAACTTCCTGTCATGTTGATTCATAATCAAATTATGCTTCCCAATGTTAATATTTAGATGTATGACATAGAGCTCCAAGTCTTGCACTTCAAAAATATGATATTTATGTGCTTTTACTGCAGAGAACAACAATATTGGATGTCGACTGCAGCAGTGAGTCCAATTGACTCACATGAGAGCGTGAGTTGAAACATCAAACAGAAAGGAAATTCTTTTCATCTTGGTAAGTGCCTGCCCAACTCTGCAACTAAATGCACTTATGCTTGTGGCTTTTGGAGACCAACATTGCACGTCTTTTCTTTTCTTGAGTACCTCCAATTGTCTTCTCATTCTTTCCACTTTTTCCTGCAGAATTGCAATATTTTCATTTAGTTCAGCAATAGCAGGGTCTTCAGGTACTTCCACTATTCCCGCAACCTGTATTAAAAATGTTTGATATTGGAGCATTTTCTGTTGATTATTACTTATTGTGGAGGATGCATCTATATATATATGAAGTTAAAAAGGAACATGGGAATTCACCACATCACATGGCAGCATCTTGTATCCATTTGCTGGCTAAAGTCTGTTTAGTAAGAGAGCACTTCTGTGATGAAAACACACCGTGGGTAAAACACACTTGATATGAGTAATCAATGGGCAGGGGCATTCATCACAGACATGTAAGCACCCAGATTCGGGTTCCTTATCTTCTCACAAAGGTCACAATAGTACTTACTGGTATCATCTTTGATGAACGAAGCATAAAGTTGTGAGTTGATGAAAGCTAATGGCAATCTTTTACTGTAGTGGAAGGCAATCTGTGATGAATAATATTACACTGCACACAACTGTAAAATTTGAACCTGCGAAATTTACCAGAGACACTGCATAGGAAGCACAGTTCTGTAGATCTAAAATAAGAAAGAGTACATGCTTGTGGAGGTGATGTTTCAAAGTGGGCCTTACAAAAGTGCATGAAATGTTGAAGTCGTAATCACATTCCATGCAGTGAAAGACAGAGCGTTGACATTCTTCACGACATATGTCAACAATGCTCCTACCTAATATGAGAAGAAAAACGATTTGTAGGGTGAGCAGGTTGTTGCATAACTGAGGGCAATTCAACACATGATTTATGGACCAGAAAAGAGCAGCTCTGCTCTGGCCAGCGATAGGCTAAACATTTGATGCATTCATCACAAGCCTTGCATGGACCATCATTCATATGACAGTTCCTGCGGCAGAGGATGGTCGTGCAGTGGAGAAAGAAGTGGCAATCAAGACAACCATAGACCTCCCCTGGTATGTTCTCTTTGCAACTTTTGCACCTGATTCTGCTTTCGAGTTTTGTGTGGAAGACCAGTGGATGCTGATGGTCAAAATTGTAAAATACAAGTCCTTCTTGCTCTCCAGGTCTTGCGAACATAGAGTTAAAGCTGTGCAGTCCATGTTGAGGCTGAATTTACATTCACTGCAGTAGGAAACTATGGCAGGCGTTACATATAGCTCCTCCAATTGATTGAAAGCAGGAGAGAGAGAGAGGGTGATGATGGAGAGACAGGTATTGCATCTCTGGGGGAGATTCAGTGCAGCTTTTGTGGAGAAAGAATATGCATGCATAGCATCCATAGACCTCCCCCAAGATTGCTTGCTCACAGGCTTTGCATTTGATTCTATTTTCATCCTGTGATGTGAGTGGATGCCCATGAAAATTTGTTGGATGGCCACATTCTGAGAATCCTCATAGGGAGGACAAGCTATATTGGGCCCTGCAGTAACAATTGACGCATCCGAATGGCAAGAGAAGGTTTTCATATATAAATGCACTATATATATGTCACTAGACTGGTGAGGTCATGTATTTCCTCGTCACTGAGTTTGTTAGGAATATAAACAAGCCTTGATAAGCCATCCTTCTTGGGTCCATCCATTGATCACATCTAACTTCTACCATAAGACTTAGTATTCCAGACAATGAGTGATTAAGTTTGTTAGGACATAAAATGATAGCGCAGCTTCAAGATGAGTATTTATACATATCTTTTAGTGATTTTAGAGTGCCAAAAACAGGGCAATTTCTCGAGAACAGATCAGAGAAAGCATATAACCTTGGAGCACAATCATATATGTCATTATATGAAGAGCTAAACAGAAATGTGGGATGTGATTTGAGGACTGAACCAATGATTTAGATGCAGATGGTAATAGATTCTTTTCTCTGGACTCTGAGGGTTAGCCATTTTGTATGAGATGTGCGGGGTCGCAGGTATCATAAAGCAAATCAAACGATGTTAGCAATAAATTTGGTACTGTCATCTCCAATGAAAACAAAATGTGTGATAAATGTTGTTGGCCATGGAAACTGGAAAGAGCAATGGATGATTCATCTTCACTGAAAGCATGTGTCACAGACAACAGTATCTTTCTCTTCTCGGTTGACCATTCTTCCTTCTCGGGCAATTGTTTCAATCTGCTTCATCAATTATGTATGCTACCTTTAATCCATAGGAATTTCTCATCAGTTGCAGGGTTTGGTTGCCCAAAATCGACTTGGCTTCACCAAAACTCCTCTTCTCTAGAAGCCTGGCCAGCAGGGTGTGCCACTGGCAGTAGGGTTCTCAACCTCGCCTGGCTTTTGTCACATGCTATCTGTCCCCTCTGCATTCCAAAGTCAAGGGTGAGTCTCATGTGTCAGTTCGTGGATCACTGTCTCACAGGCTAATCCCTACAGATTCCTATAGGAGGTCCAAATTATATCCATTTTAATTTTCATGCAGGTTCGTTCATCATTTGATATGAATTTGGAAGTTGATTTTCTTTTCAGGTTTATCTACAAGCCTAAATGCTTATAGTGGAAAACAATTCCCAGGAGAATTATCATGATACTAAGTCAAATGATGAAGCTAAGAGGTGATCTACAGTATAACTTAAGATGGTAGGACTGTCAAATGTTTTTGCTATTTCGGTAGCAGATACTTCAAATTGTTACGGTTAACGATAGGGCAAATGTGATCGAAAAGACTGAAAATACTTCGACAATTAATATGACGGAAAGAATGGGGAGATGTTTCATTGTTTGTTTCAAGGTTACCTAAGATCCTACTAGCCCAAAAGATTTGGAAGGTTTTTCTATACTGAAGAGAGAAAAAAGGGACGTTCATGAAAAATGGCACTTTTACTAGCATTTTCAGATACCAACTCCTTATTGTTACTTTGCCACGTGTCAATCGTTGTCATATGGTTGTTACTAGTTGCCAAAATAAACTCAATGTTGTTCTTGAGGTTAAAACTTCTGAATTCTTTGAAATATCGAGAGCATCACAGTTTTGGTTTTTTTTTTTCTGGCGAATCTCTTCGTAACTCTCTGTTTGGCCAGTGGATCTATATGTGTTATTTTACAGACTCTTTGCTGGTATACAATGGTTTTGCTCATTTATCCATATGAACTAGGATAAATAGATGCCTTGGAGACGCGAGCACAGCTGCAATATCAGAGCTTTGTTCTATCGTCATAGAGTTAGCAGAATCAAAATGAACAATGTCAGTTCTTTCATCTCTGTCCCATATGCAAGGGTACTGCTTACTAGCTATTCTGATGATAACATTGTTTGAGTTTGTCATTGCAGAATGACAGAGTGGTTACATCATATAGTCAGCATTTTACCTCTGAGAGGTGACAACTAGATCTTTATTGCAGTAAATTTGTCAACTTGCTTTGGCAAACAAGATTTACAAAGACACAAACTTCTTCTGTGGTGTCTGCTGTATGTATCCGGAAGCCCTTGGATCTGAATTATGCAATGACTATGTTGTCGCCCTGGCTGATTGGTTTTCAGCCAGGAGCTAGAATTGTGGCTTCAGTCGGAGATTCAAGTTGCCAGGGCCAAGGTGCAAAAAGAACGCTTGATTTCTTCTTTGGGAGGCTTTATTTCAATATAACTGAATTTTGGTAGACTGCAGATGTTAGAACTGAACTTTTCCCATCTTCACGTGCTGGAAAAGAACTTACAGTTCATGAATGATAAGTTTGACAGGTAGTATGCAAAAGCTCGAGACTAGCCTTCACAAATTACACACCTGGTATTCATTTTCAAGGAAATAATAAGACCGGCAAACTTCCTAACAAGTTGATTCATAATCAAATTATGTATCCCAATGTTAGTACTCCTATTCATAACACACAGCACACAAGTCTTACACTCAAAAATATGATATTTATCTGCTTTTGCTGCAGAAGATAAATATATCAGATGTCAAGTGTTAGCAGTGATCCCAATTGACTTGCGTAAGAGCATAAGTTGAGACATCAAACGGAAAGGTGGTCTCCTGCCTTTCCAATTCTTTCCATCTGGATAAGAGCCTCCCCAACTCTTCAACTACATGCACTTCGCTTGCGGCTTTTTGAGACCAGCATTGCAAGTTTTTTTTATTTTTTTTATTTTTTTTGAGCACCTCCAATTGTGTGCGCACTGTCCACTTTTTGCTGCAGAATTGCAATTTCTTCATCTAGTTCAGCAATAGCGGGCTCTTCAGGTATTTCCATTACTTGAAAAAAATTTTGCTACTACCATATTTTCTGTTGATTATAACTTATTGTGGAGATTGAGTCTGTATATGATGTAACAAAAGAAAACGGAACAGGGCTATTCACCACATCACATGGCAGCATCTTGTAGCCGTTTGTTGGCTAAAGTCAGTTTAGTGAGAGAGCATTTCTGTGATGAAAGCATACCTTGGGTAAAACGCATTTGATATGAGTAATCAATGGGCAAGGGCATTTGTCAGATGGGAGCACCGAGTTTCAGGTCTGTTTCTCTCAAAGGTTACAATTATACTCACAGGCATCATCTTCGATGAATGTAGCATGAGTGTGAGTTGATGGAGGTGACAGTGATCTTTTATTGGTGGTGGTAACTGTGGAAGGCAATCATGATTGACATTAAGATTGCACTGCACAAGAACATGAAAGCTGAATGTGTAAAATTTACCAGACACAGCATGGGAAGTGCGGGTCAGTAGATCTGATATAAGAAAGTGTGCTTGTGGAGGTGATGTTTCAAAGTTGGCCTTTCAAAAGTGAATGGAATGTTGAAGGTGAAGTTGCATTCTGCACAGCAAAGGACAGCGTCAACGCTCTTCACGACATTTGTCAGTGAGCGCTCCTTCCTGATACGGGAAGAAGTGGATGTGCAGGGTGAACAGGGTGTTGCATAACTAAGATCAATTCAGGACATGATTTATGGAGCAGAAAAGAGCAGCCCTGCTCCAGGCAGGGATAGGCTAAACCTTTGACATATTCATCATGAGCCTTGCACGCACCATCCTTCATACAACCCAGCAGCTGAAGCAGCTGATGATCGCAAATTGGAGAAAGAAGAGGCAATCCAGACAAGCATAGACCTCACCTAGTATGTTCTATTCACAAGCTTTGCACTCGATTCTGGTTCGAGCTTCACGTGGAAGGACACCAGTAGATGCTGATGGTCGAAATGGTAAAAAGCTGAGCCTTTCCCGCCCTCCAGATCTTGCGAACATAAAGAGTTATAGCCGCACAGTCCATGTCAAGGCTGAGATTGCATTCGCGCAGTGGGAAACCATATGGCAGGCATTACATTGGAGGTCTACCGATGGATCAAAAAAGCAATAAAGAGGGTGATCATGGAGAGACGGTCATTGCTTCTCTGGGGTAGATTCGGCACAGATTTAGTGAATTAAGAATATTCACCGTGTAGCATCCACAGATCTCCTCGCAGGCTTTGCATTTGATTCTACTTTTCATCCCAAGATGATAGGATGTGAGCAGATGCTAATGAGCAAAATGTTGGATGGTCACATTCTCAGAATCCTGATCAGGCTTAGAGTTGTGACTACTCAGACAAAGCAATATCGGGCCGTGCAGTAATGCTCGACCATCCAAATGGCAATAAGGAAGCCCGCTCACATGCATGGCGACTCCGACGATCCTCCTCATCGTCTCCATCTGGGCGGTCAAGTCCGGGCAGCAGGTGAAATGGGTGTCCTAGGGTGGACAGCATGCTAAATTCGACGTGACTTGTGAAAGAAGAATCGACGACATTCACGGCAGTGGGCTGAGCTGCAGATCGGAGACCAGCACACGAGACATTCCAAGCAAATATAGCCTTGTTCGCTCAGGTTTCAGAAGTTCAATTCATGATGACCAAGGCATATTAGGAAATAAAAAGGCGTTTTGAATGGAGTTATAATTGTTGAGGGATATCAACGCGAAGTAAATGAGGCGACATGAATTGTACCCCACTCCCATGTTATTTGATGCTGTATTTCAGTGTTCATTTTTACAATTTTATGTTTTTGCATTTATGCTTTAATGTAATAGTTACTAAAACTAAAGTGGCCCATGAAAAGTTCCATATCTTGTTCATTTTGCATAATTTAACTAACAATTAAAACTCCGGACATCGTATAAGGTCATAAAGGTGCATTCACCTTCGGCTTGTCTATACAATTATTAGAAAGTTCTTGTCGAACTTATTATAAAGTAACTTACTTGAGACAACATTGCCATAACAATTTTATAAATTGCTAAAATGGATGTAACTTGACATAACTTTGTAGTCTATAAAACTAAATTCACTTTATAAGTAAAAGTAACGTTTGCATTTGCCATTTGCCATTAAATAAAATTCATACATACAGTACAAGCCAAATTTACTGAATTTTAGGCAGAAGAGTAGTATAAGTGCTAAAACTTGGCATGGGAGATACCTAAATACCAAAAGTTACAAAATGTATATTTAAATGCTACTTTTTTTGAAAATTAGATCGCTTAAGTGCTAACTCTTACTAAAGCTACCCAAAATCCAACATGGCTTATTTTAATAATATAACTTGCCTACATAGCTTGTCGGAAAGCCAAGTCAACAAAACTCAATCAAAATAACATCATTTTGGCGCTAACGTGGCATTTAATATAAATATAATTAATTAATATAAAAAAACTTAAATACAAAAAAAGAGGAAGTTGAGGGTCGGGCGAGGGTTGCGCAGTCCTCGCCTAACTCACGCATCATCCCACCATCGCCAAGAAGGGCCGATGACGGTGGGGCGAGGGCTGGTTGGGGTCGCCAGGCCTTGGCTAGTGGCCTAGTTGACTGGCAGCCTAGGTCGTCGACCAACCGTCACCCTACCATTGTTGGCCCTTCCTAGCAATGGTGGGGAGGTGGCGATAGCGTTGAGGGTTGCACAGCCTTGCTCGACCTTTATCTCTCTTTTTTTAAATAAATTTTATTTTTGGGGGTTTTTTGGCTGATATGCCTTTTTTTTTGCCATGTGGACAATATTTTTTAAATTGCCACGTGAATATTTAAAAAAAATTGCCACATTAGCGAATAGAGTCGCCAGAAAATGCCAAATGTGCATTTTGGCCGGATTTTCTCGTCGTTGGCACTAAATTAATCCATTTTGCTCCAATTTTTGCATTTAATATATCTTTCGTAATTTTTGATACTTTACATATCTCTTCGTGTCAAGTTTTGATTCTCTAGGGGTTTGCATTTCCTTTTTTTCTAGTTGTCGATTAATCTGTAGATATACATGTTCGGTGCAATCTTGAATTTCAGGTTATCGAAAAAAGAGTTACATACAATATGATGCTTCGTAAGCTATGACAATAAGGTTCACCTAAGCAGTAGTTGTAATTAAACTAGTAATTTTCTTTCAAATCATTGAATATAACTCGATTTCATTTTCAAAAATTAAATAATTATCGGCAATGGGTATCCATGAAATTAAAATATAAATGGAAGTGGCTACAGACAGACCCGGATATTATACAACCTACGACTTCAGCTAAGTTAAACTGAATTTAGATCCACAGGTCAAAAGTTGGCGTTTGTATAAACTATGAAGACTAAGACCCAGGAGAACATTTCTAGAAAGAACAAGACAAAACAGAGAGGTGCTCTCCCGAATGATTATAAGTAAAACTGTCCAAATGATAGAATGAACTACATTTGAATGGAGAAAGATTATGATGCATGCGCATTTTTCTTCTAGGACGATAATTTTCATTTCACCAAATTGTACATTGCTTTTGCTAAAACTTTGAATTTATTATACTCATCAAAGTTACAATTGATCGGACCCTGATTTTGAACCGAGTCACATCCCTTTTCTGAGGCAAAGAAAAAAAAAGACAGAATTCTCTCTTTTTATCATATTTATTTTCTCCTACTAGGGTGTTTGCGTGTATAAATAAACCTTTCCTCGGCAACTCTTTCCATCTCCTTCATTGACTAATCTCTTCCGAAGGGTCTTAGGAGAAGCGTCGATGTTCACTCAGCAATGGTTGGACCATGGGGCGTTACATGATGATCCTATGTCCAATCGTAGGCAGAAATGGGACCTTGGTGGGAGTTAGGATTTTTTTTTAAACAAAAGAAAAGTTAGAGGCAGAATTTAGATTGAAATTAAAATTTGAATTTTTTAAAAGAAATTAGCCCTTAAAAATTCATTCTTCCATCAACAACCCAAGGCATCTCAAACCGAAGAAAATGAAATCTTTTATTGAGATGGAAACCTATTTTCCAATATTTCACCAAGAAAAAAAGGTTCAGCTGCTTCAAAATGTATTTTAATAAGACTTAGTATATTTGACAATTATAGAAATAGGTGAGTTCGTGCATAAAACATGATAGGACATACCGAAGTAATAGGAACAACCTAAACTAGACCCATACGTTGGGTCTAGGCAGCAACTTGACAAGAGAATGTTCATGTCACAGTATATTATTTGCACTATAAATGGGAAATTAGAGAAAGGGATGAGCAACTATTATTGCAGTATGAAATTGGTAAGATTATAATGAAATAGAACAACAATAACGATATATTGATGTATGTTTTCATTTTGTTGATTTTGTGAATAAGATCTATCCTTATCTTTTGTCATACCCCAACTCTATAAAATAGGGAAAACAACATCACCGTGCTCTTATTTGAAGGACGCAACCTCAAATACAAACTAATGTAAACAAGTTATCAAAATATATATTTCATCCATATACTTAATAAAATGGTGAGTTGGTAATAGAATCAAGAGTTTTGAAATTCATAAAAAGGGTGTGCACGTGTGTCTCCAAACTCAATTAAACCCCACAAATTTCATGTGGGACATATACAAGCATCTAAACTCATATCCAAAATCCAACCATAAACCTAAATCGACTTTCCTGAAGTCTTGCTTTGCAACACTCTAAAATTTCTTTACAACATAATTTCACATCTTAAAAATCTCTAGAATCAACCTAGCAATGAAGGATCCATACAAAACCTAAATTATAGGTTAACTACGAAGACTTCTTCACTTAGATAAGTAAAAGTTTCGAATCCTTACCGATTGCTGCAAAGCAGAAATAATCCGGGTTGACCAGGCAAGACCAAAGAAAGGGCTTAAACGAGAAGCTTGGACTTGGACTTACTCTTTTGCTCTTATTTATTATTTTTTGCCAGCCCGGTTATTGAAACTTTAATCGTGGACATGAATCTTCGAGGTCATTACCTACTGATGCAAAACAAAGTCTTTTTTTTTTTTAACCCAAGAAAATGCAAATAGGAAAGTTCAAAGGCGTTTCTCCGATCCATTGGTGGGGCGAGGGTCCTTTTTTGCGAAGTTGCAAAGTGCCGAGCACAAATTCTTTGCAGAAAAGAACAGCCATGATGTGTCCCCGCCTTCAACCCTCAGCACGGCGCAGTGGATCTTACCTTCGAAAGAAAATTCTTTCAAATTAATAAGAGACCATAAAGACAAAAGATGGTTGGAGAAGGGTGAAATCCATTGGCAAACACAGTGATTATGAAACTGTCTCTACCAGCAAGCAAAATTTTAAAAATTTATCTCAATCAAATCATAAATCTAAATCGACTTTTCTTAAAATCTTGCTCTAAGACATCCTAAAATTTTTTTACAATATAATTTCACAGCTTAAAAACTTCTAAAATCAATCTACCAATGGAGGATTCATACAAAACCTAAATTATAGATTAACTATGAAAACTTCTTCCATTAGATAAATTAAAGTTTTGAATCCTTACCGGTTGCTACGAAACAGAAATAATACGGCTTGACCAAGCCTCTCAAACGTGCATGCGGCGAGGGCCCCCTTTGTCTCCTTTTTGTCTTTTTCTCGGTTTGTCCGGACTCTGCTTTCCTTCTTCTTCCTTTTTTTTTTCGTTCTTCTTGGCCAGACTCTGTTTTCTTTTCTTTCTTTCTTTTTTTTTTTTTTTCTCTTTCTGCTCCTGTAAATTCCCTTGCAATGGCATCAACTGAAGCAAGACCAAAGAAAGGGCTTAATCTTGAGGCTTGGGCTGCATGTTTTGCTTTCGTTTATTATTGTTTGCGAGCCCAGTTATTGAAACTTCAATCATGGATGTTAATCTTCCAGGTTATTACTTATTGATGCAAACTATACGGACACATTCTACGGAGAAAAGAGAAAGAAGATTTCAAATAAGACAGAACAAAATGTCTTTACCATAAAAAAATCTCAAACTTTATCAATTATTATATATTTATCCCAAACTTTTTTTTTATGACACAAAAAGATTCAAACTTGTATTTGCATGATAAATTTACATCCAAAATTTGATGTCAGAGAAAAAAGTTGGAGATTTTAATATCATAAAAAAATTAAGATAAATATGTCAGACATAATTTAAGATTTTTTGTGGCTTTAACTTATTTTTTTTAACCCAAGAAAAAATAAATAGGAAAGTTCAAAGGCATTCCTCAACTCCAAGGGTGGGGTGAAGCCAAAGTGGCATAAAAGACGTCTCTACACCTCTTGAACAATTTTAGAAAAGTTCATGAAGTGACAGAGCGGAGTCACTTTCATGACAATGAAAGATTCATCAGAGCACGAGTCCATTTGTTTGCCAAGCGGTCAGCTTTCATTCAATTTGTTTGCGAGTCCATTTGTTTGCCGAGCGGTGTCACTTTCATGACAATGAAAAATTCATCCGAGCGGAGTCCATTTGTTTGCCGAGCAGTGTCACTTTCATGACAAAGAAAAATTTATCCAAGCGGAGTCAATTTATTTGCCGAGCGGAGTCACTTTCATGACAATGAAAGATTCATCAAAGCACGAGCGGAGTCACTATTCAATTTGTTTGCCGAGCGGATTGCCGAGCGGAGTCACTTTCATGACTTAAATGACCTCGTTGTCTTTTATGCCAATTTTGCTGGACCTGGCTGAAATAAAAAGAAGCATAAATCATGTTTCCGCCCTCACCCCATCACGACGCCATGGATCTTATATCCATCGTCTCTATCCTAGTAAACTTCATCCAAGTGAAATACCAGGGGAAGTTGATTTCGCCCTTTGAAACTCACCCCCTCGCCATCGGCGTCGCCATCTGCAGCCTGCTCCTGCATTTCTTGTTGCTGCGATTCGCTCATCGGACACCACCGTCCAACGACCGTGCTCCTCCTCGTGATGGAGCATTGCGCCTCCTCATCGACTTCGCCGGTTCGATATCAGTGGCTTCACTCGCGTGGTTGCTGCTCCACGACGCCTCCCGCTCTGTCCCCTGGTTGTTCGTGCTGCTCCTGTTGCTTTCCGTGAATCTGTTGTGCGGCCTCATTCAAAAACTCTGGCTGTGGTTTTGCCCCGAACAGGTTTTCGAGATTATCTATGCGGGGTATCGTGCATGGCATGGTGGAAGAGCGCAGCCACATGTGACGCGCCCGGTCGTGGATCCGCATTCCACGCCGGAAATCTGAGTGTCGTAGTTGTTCATCTGTTACTGCTTGGAAAAAAGTAATTTTTATTGTAGTTGTCGTATAAAGGGCAAATATTTTTTTCGAACCCGAAACTTCTTACCTCTTTAATAAAAACATTGTTGAGTGTTACAAATTATACTCGGTGAATCCCTGAAGAAATTAGTGAAAAAAAGTTTTTATTAATTTAACAATTTATTAATTTATTCTTTTCTGCTAATTTAACTCGAAAAATGCTTACGTAAATGTTCATTCAACACCGGCCTTCCCACGAGGACGCACCGGCGGGAGGCCGGTGCTGACGTGGTCTCTAGAGATGAAGACGGCGGCGTTTTCCACAATAACCATAAAAAGAAAAAGAAAAAAAGTCGTGGGTGTGCTCATTTCTTGCCCTAATCCTCGAACGCTCACCCCCAACGGCCCAGTCCAAAGAAACTCTAAACCGGAAATTAACTGAGATCTCGCTCAAATTTATTCAAATTAACAGTGGAAGCTGCTGCATAGCTTGGACTTGAACTGCTCTGATCACCTCAGTTCCTTGCTCCACTGCAGTTCGTGGTCGACGACCACATTATTATGATATCAAGATTCCTAAACATGATTCGGATGAAAAGAAATCATTCGCAACGGAAGCCCTGCTGTCGATGTAAATATCTCTTGGTTGAAGTGTATGCTAGCTGTTTGTGAAAATGCCCAAACGAACTTTTTGTAAAATTTCCCCACTGGATCTACATATCTGAACATTCTTCACGCATCCAAATTATGATGAGCGCTTTTGATTTATTCATTTATACTCGTTTTATGATATTTGAATACGTTTCTCTGTTTAATGCGCTATGTTTTGTGGCCTTAGATGACGATTCCGGGGAGATATGGTCTGGAATCGTGGATACGCGCGGTTATTTTCTGGTGAACTCCACGCTGGTAGCACCCCAACTTCTTTTATGTTCATGTGCCATGTGTCTCGGTGATTTGATAAGTTGAATGGTCGGAAATCTGTCATGGTGGACGGTGGTGGTGACTGGCGACTCTGGCGGTGGGTTGATTATGAGCATAAGTGAACGTTGGTGATGCTCAATTTTAAAATTTTAGAAGTGTTAATCATAGATGATACTCCAGTTATTTTACTTTGTTAAGTGCCCAGGGTTTACCGCAGAGGAATCACGTTTTGGGAAAGGGGTGTAGGAGTGGATAAACTTTTTTTTGGCCATCGCTGCTTTCTCTTTTTTTCCTAGTGGAACTTGCTTCACCGCGCTATGAGTGAGTAGATGCTCACAACAATCACTGAGGAAAATACTTGAAGTATTTTTCATAGGAATAAATTTGTTCCCGAGGACAAAAATTTTACCAAACAGATTTCTGTTCCAAATCTACTCTCGAAAATAAAAGAACATAAATTTTTACTGTTCAGCAAGTTGTCAAATAGACCCTTGGTAGCCATACGAAGGGCAGAAATTGTTCTTGAGGTTAAAGCTTCTGACCTCTTTGAAAACATTTCTAGTGTTGTAGATTTCCTTCTTTTTTCTGGTAAATCTTTTCGTAGCTTTCTGTTTGGCCAGCTGATCAATATGTGTCATTTTACATTTGTTGCTGGTATACTATGGTTTTGCTCATATATTCATATGAACTGGGATAAATAGATGCTTTGGAGACTCAAGCACAGCTGCAGTTTCAAAAGCTTTGTTCTAACGTCCATGAGTGATCCAAATCAAAGGAAAGTTGTCAGCTCTGTCCCATATACACCATTACTGCTTACTAGCAATTCCGATGATAACAAAGTTGTAGTTTGTCATTGCAGAATGCGAGTCATTACGTCATATAGTCTTCATTTGACCTCTGAGAGGTGGCCACTAGATCTTTGCTGTGGCAAATGTGTAAACTTGAAATCTAAGACTACGTTGTCTCACCAGCTGATTGGTTTTCATCCAGGACCAAGAATTGTTGCTTCCGTCGGATATTCAAGTTGACAGGGCCAAGGTGAGAAAAGAACGCTGAAATATAGATTCCTTTTTTGGGAGGCTTTAGTCCAATATAATGGTAGACTGCAGATGTTAGAACAAAACATTTTGCATCCTCATGTGCTGGAAAATAATTTTTACAATTCATGAATGAAAAGCCATATAGATAGTATGCAAAAGCTTGAGACTAGTCTGTACAAACTACACACATCTGATAAATCATTTTTCGAGGAAATAATAAGACCGGCAAGCTTCCTGACAAGTTGATTCATAATCATCTTATGCATCCCAATATTAGTACATTAATTGTTTACATATAGCACACAAGGCTTACGCCTTTTCTTTTTTTTGGTTGCCCAAACACGAGTCTTACACTAAAAAGTATGATATTTATCTGCTTTTGCTGCGGACAATAACATTTTGGGTGCTGAGTGTTAGCAGTGATTTGTGTAAGTTGAAACATCAGAAAGGTGGTCTCCTGCCTTCCCAATTCTTTTCTTCTCAATAAGTGTCTACTTAACTCCGCAACTACATGTGCTTCGTTTGTATCTTTCTGAGACCAGCATTGCACTTCTTTGTTTTAGTACCTTCAGTTTTGTGCTCACTCTGTCCACTTTTTCCTGCCGAATTGCAATTTTTTTTATCTAGTTCAGCCGTAACAGGGTCTTCAGGCAATTCTACTACTTTAAAAAAAAAAAATGGTATTACTGTATTTTCTGTTGATTATAACTTACTGTGGAGTATGAGTCTATATAAGATGTTAAAAGAAGAAAAAAAGAACATGCCTATGAGTATCTTCTGTCATGAAAGCATCCTGTAGGTAAAACGCATTCGATATGAGTAGTCAATGCGCAAGGGCATTCATCACAGCCGGAAGCACCCAGATTCAGCTCTTTTGTCTCCCAAAGGTCACAACAGTACTCTGCAGCATCATCTTTGATGGACGAAGTGTAATGTGTGAGTCAGCGGAGGTGATGGTGATCTTTTATTGTCGGTGGTAACTGTGGAAGGCAATCGTGATTGACATTAAGATTGCACTGCACAAGAACGTGAAAGATGAATGTGCAAAATTTACCAGACTCTGCATAGAAAGTGTGGGTCAATTGATCTAATGTAAGAAAGTGTATGCTCGTGGAGGTGATGTTTCAAAGTGGGCCTTTCAAAAGCACATGGAATGTTGAAGTCGAAGTCACATTCTGTGCAGCGAAAGACAGCATCAATGCTCTTCAGACATGGGTCAGCGAGCATTCCTTCCTGTTACGGGAAGAAGTGGATGTGACAGGGTGAACAGGGTGTTGCATCACTGAGGGCAATTTGGCACATGATTTATGGAGCAGAAAAGAGCAGCTCTGCTCCAGGCAGGGATGATGGGCTAAACCTTTGACATCTTCATCACAAGCCATGCACGCACCATCCTTCATAGGACCCAGCTCCAGCGGCAGCAGATGATCGTGCATTGGAGAAAGAAGAGGCAATCCAGGCAAGCATAGAACTCACCTAGCATGTTCCATTCACAAGCTTAGCACTAGATTCTGGTTTCAAGCTTTTCGTGGAAGGACAGTAGATGCTGATTGGCGAAATGGTAAAAAAATGAGCCTTTCTTGCCCTCCAGATCTTGTGAACATAAAGAGTATAGCCGCACAGTCCATGTCAAGGCTGAAATTGCAGTTGCTGCAGCAGGAAACCATATGGCAGGCATTACATTGGAGGTCTACCGATTGATCAGAAGCAAGAGAGATGGTGATCATGGAGAGACGGGCATTGCATCTCTCAGGGGAGATTGGGCGCAGGTCTTGTGGAGAAAGAATATACAAGTGTACCATCAATAGACCTCCTCACGAGCTTCGCATTTGATTCTACTTTTCGTCCCAAGATGAAGTGATGTGAGCAGCTAATGAGCAAAATGTTGGATGGTGGCGTTCTCAGATTTCTCATCAGGCTTAGTTGTGACTAGGCAGACGAAGCAATGTTGGACCGTGCAGTAATGCTCAACCATTCTGAATGGCAAGAAGGAAGCCTGCTCACATGCATGGCAACTACAACGATCCTCCTCATCATCCGCCTACCAGGCGTTCAAGCGGGGGCTGCGGGTGAAACTGGTGTTCTCAGGCAGACGGCATGCTAAATTCGGCACAACTCGTGAAAAAAGAATCGGTATGATTCACAGCAGTAGGGCTGAGCTGCGGATCGGAGACCAGCATGCGAGACATTCCAAGCATGTACATCCTTCTTCGCTCAGGCTTCGGAGATTCAATGCACGATCACCAGGGCCCATTAGGAAATGAAAAGGCGTTTTGGATGGAGTTATAGTTGTTGAGTGATATCAACACGAAGTAAATGAGGTGACATGAATTGTTACCCACTCCCATATTATTTGATGCTATATTTCAGTGTTAATTTGTACAATTTTTTTTTATATATGCTTTAATGCAATAGTCAATAAAACTAAAGTGGCCCATGAAAAGTTTCATATCTTGTTCATTTGAAGTCAGATGCAATGATAATAAAATTTTCCATAAATTAACTAATAAATAAAACTCCGAACATTGTATAAGGTCATAAAGGTGCATTCACCTTGGGCCAGTCTATACATTCATCAGAAACTTCTTATCCAACTTACTATAAGAATAACTTACCATATTGCGAGAACAGTTTTGACATAACTTAATTGTTTATAAAATTAAATTCACCTATTTTGAATTTTATGAGTTATTTTTAATTCATTAGTCAATCCCATTTATATGTAAAAGTATTGTTTACATTTTCTATTAAATACTATTCGTGCAAATGGTATGAGCCAAATCTACTCTGTTCTAGTTATCAATTTATCTATAAATGTACATGTTCTACAGCAATCTTGAATTCCACGTTATCAAAAAAGAGTTATGTATAATATGATGCTCCGTAATCTATGTCGATAGATTGAAGTGGTTACACACCCGATTCATATTATACAACTTGCAATTTTAGCAAGTTAAATTGAATTTGGTGCGTTTGGTCCAGTTTTGCAAATGGGTTTTGAGTATAATGAAAAAGTTAAAAGTCAAAAGCTCTTTGAGAAAATATAAATTGTGTTTGGTAAAAACTCTTTATAAATGGACTTTGAGTTCAAAGTTGTGTTTGGGAAAATATTTTTAAAATTTTTAATTAAAAAGGACCCAAACCCTTTGCCAGAAATGGCGAAAGACTACGATTGCCGACAAGCAAATTTCATGCCAATAGCCGTCGATTGAGGGCGCCTAACCTTGGGCAACCTCTAGCAAGCATCACGTGAACCTAAGCGAGGGCCGCCTGAAGTCACACAACCTCAGGAGACCCTTGATGAGGTTCACTTGACCTAGGCAACCCACGCTTGGGTAGTGTGACCGCCACCTAAGGTTGTGCAACCTCAGGCGACCCTCACCAACCCTTGCCAGCCACTGGCCTAGGTCACGTGACTTCGCTGGCCTTCATTGGCTTGATCTACCCTCGCCAACTGCCCTTGCTCAGAAAAGAAGAATAGTAATGAGGGACAAAATCGGAAATTTGGCCAAATGCTAGGCTTTCATCTTTCCCAATGCAGCATTCAACAAAAAGCTCCTTTAAAAAACTTACCAAACATCCCAGTATTTCTCAAAGGGGCTTTAGAGACCAGAAAGCCCATTGGCAAAAATGGACTAAACACACATCCATCGGTCAAAAGTAGGCATTTGTATAAACTATGAAGACTAAGGCCCAAGAGAACATTTCTAGAAAGAACAAAACAAAACAGAGAGGTGCTCTTATGAGTATTTATAAGTAAACCTGTCCAAATGAGAATGAACTACATTTGGATGAAATAAAGATTATGATGCATGCGCATTTTCATCTATGGTGATCATCTTCATTCCATCAATTTTTGCAGGTCCTTTTGCTAAAACTTTGAATTTACTATACTAATCAAAGTTACGATTGGTCCGACCCGATTTTGAACCAAGTCACATCCTTTCTCCGAAGCAAAAAAAAAAAAAAAAAGACAAGATCCTCTCTTTTTATCATATTTATTCTCTCCTACTAGGGTGTTTGCGTGTATATATAACTTTTCAATCTCCTTCATTGACACCTCTCTCTCTCTCTCTCTCTCAGATTCCAAAGGGTCTTAGGGGAAGCTTCGGTGTTCACACAGCTAAAAGAGAAATATAACTTAATTTTTTCCAAATTGTGATTACCTATAACACGATAAGATCAACATTATGAAATTGTTGTCCTATGCAAAGGTAATGGCGTTAATAAAGATGAGAGTTTCAATAATGGACCTCTAACTAACCCTAATGTTGTTCATTTTGAAGAAATGAGTGATGATTTTTGGACACATGGACAGATTTGGGATTTTAGTGGAAGTTGAGAATTTAATTTTAGATAAAAAAAAAAAAAGTTCAAAGCGGAATTGATATTGGAATTAATGATTCATTAAAATAATTTTCAAAAAATAATTTTCGGATTTTCCAGTGCTTATTTCCCAGAAAATACATTGATTGAGGAAAACATTTTCCATAAAGGAAAAAAATTTTTGAAATTGTGGAAAATATTTTCTATTTTTTAAGTTGAGGAAAACATTTTTCACATTTAATCTTTCTTATCTCACACCCCCTACTAGTCCCCACTTCTTTCTTTCTATTTTTTCAAACCAAATTTTTATTTTTAAAATTCGAATATTTTTATTATTTTTCAATAAAATGTGGATTTTTTATTATTTTTTCATTTTATTATTTTTCTCTTTCTTTTTGCTCTTCTTCTTGTTCGGGCCACAAAGTGAGTTGAGCTTGCCGGAGAGCTCATGGCTCATCGATCTGGTGGGGCCCAAGCATCGTCGATCTGTGAGGCTCAAGCCTCACTGCCATTTGATGATGCCCAAACGTTGCCGATTTGAGCATCGCCAAATGGCGGCATTCATAGACCATTGCTGTGGTGACAATCGGCTAAGGTAAAAAAAAAAAAAAAAAGAAAGAAAAAAAAAAAACAATAGGAAAGAAAAGAAGAAAAAATAAGTATAATTAAGAATTCAAAATTTTAAATAGAATAATAAAAAAGAATAAAAAATAAAAAAAAGAATAAAAAAATAAAATAAAAAAAAATATATATATCAAAAGAAGTATATAGAGAAAAATCAAATAAGATACTAAACGGCGGAAAATATTTTCCACTTTAATTTTAGATTTCAGCCAAACACTAGAAAAGATTGTCATTTTTTTGGAAAATGACTTCTTAGAAAACATTTTCTAGAAATGTTATATTTTCCGCGAAACAAACAGAGTTTAAAAGTTAGGGATCTTTTTAGGGAATTAGCCCATAAAAAATTCATGCTTCCATAAAAAATTATATATCTCAAACTGAAGAAAATGTGATCTTTTGTAAGGATGAGAATCTATTTTCGCAATATTTCACCAAGAAAAAATAGTTAACAGTTTCGAAAGTATCTTAGTAGGATTTAGTATATCTGATAATTATAGAAATAGGTGAGTTTGGGCTTAAAACATGGTGACAAGAGAATGCTCAGATTATGACAAATCATTCTACTATAGATGGGTATTTAGGCTCTTCTAATATCTTACTAGTCCTTACAAGCCTAGAAATTATTTATGTCCCAAAGTGGATTGAGCAATTACTAGAGCAAGCGAGTATGTGCTCTCGAAATGATATTGAGAAGAAACACGAACGTGGTCTCAAGAGAAAGGGAGGAGCGGCTATTATTGCAGGTATGATATTGATAAGATTGCACTGAAAGTAGAGAAATAATAACAATAAATTGCTGTATGTTTTCATTTTGTCGATTTTGTAAATAAGATTTGGTGTTTAACTTTTGTCACATCCTGATTCAATAAAAATAGGAAAAATGACACCACCATCCTTCTACCCGAAGACACAATCTCCTACGAGAAGTCTAAAACCAGCCTGAATCGAAAATTTTGGGTATTTTTTGCTCGAGTTTCCTTTTGATTTGGATAGTGGTGAAGAATAGGAATCATTATTGTTTTGCTTTGGTTCAGGAAACGAAACGCATTACAGAGAACGTGAAGCATCCTGGAAAGTCTCCTTCTCTTTTGTTGTCTGCACTGCATAATCTGAACAACTAAAATTTACAGCTTAATTATGAAAATTTTTCCAATTATATAGATAGTTGCTACCAAATATAATTAATCCATCATGTCGAGGTCTCCCAAGCGTGTATGGACCGAAAGCCCCCCTTTGTTTCCTCTTTCTCATTTTTCTCGATTTCTCCGACCTCTGCTTTCCTTCTTTTCTTTTCTTTTTTGTTGTTCTTCCATGCCAGGCTCTATTTTCTTTCTTTCTGCTCTCGTAATTTCCCTTGCAATGAACTAAGACTAAAGAAAGGGCTAATATTGAGACACTCGGGATTAGGATTGGGCTTGGGTTTGGGCTTAATGGTTTGCTCTTATCTATTGTTTTTTGCAAGCCCATGTATTGCAACTTTAATCATGGGGATAAATCCTTTAGGTTATATCGTCCTGATGGATACTATGTGGATTGAGGATAAAGTCACGTGGAAAAAGTAAGACAAATCAAGTCCTTTTTCAAATGGGAAAAATATTAGAAAAATCCTAAATCTGTTGCATTGGTATCAATCTAATATTAAATCTTTTAATTGTGTCAATTTAGTTCCTAAATATTTTGGCTTAATGTCAATTTATTCAATTTAATTAATTTTGACTAGAAATTATTGATGTGAATGCTAACCAATGCTAACATGGACAATTTTTAATAATATCTTAATTTTTTTCCCTTTCTTTTTCTTTTTCGATGACCAGCCATCGGCCATGGTAGGGCAGGTGGGCCTCACTTGGGCAAGGGTCACTGTCGCTTGCCACAAGTGAGGGCGAGCCCCCACAAGGCCACCCTAGCTTAGGCAAGGGCTCGCTCGCCCTTGCTAGGGCTCGCCCTTGCTTAGGCGAGGCCCTACGAGGTTGGCTTTGCCTAGGTCAGATTTGGTGAGCCCAGCCTACCCAACCATGATCGGTGGCTGGTCACAACAAAAGGAAGATGAAAGGAAAAAAATAAAAAAATATTAAAATGTTATTTTAAATTATTCACGTTAGTAAAAATTCGGTCAAAATTAATCGAAATGAACGAATTAATACAATTATAAGGTTTTATGCAATAAATTTAAGACTTTTTAAATTTTTTTATATAACCAAATAAAAATAAATCGGAGAGGTCAAGGCCTTCGTCCACTCCATGGCGTGGCGAGGGCAGAGGAGTGAGCGTAGGGACACCATATGAATTTTTTTTTTTTCCATGGAAAGTGACACGGACGTCAATTTTATACTTTGCGCTTTCCTATGGAAAAGTAAAAAGGAAGAATGTTAGTAGAAGAGAAGGAGATAACCTGTGTTAGTATTCCCTAACAGTGTTGGTGAGAGAGACATTAAAATGTCTCCTCACTATATCTAACTCCTTTTATCTCACCTCTAATATGTCTCCTCACTATATCTAACTCCTTTTATCTCACCTCTCCTCCATTCCCTTCACTTTCCATAGGCAGTATAAATAGGACAGTATAAATGATGCTCCCGTCATAACCCTCCCCACGCCATGGGTCTTTACTCCATCATCTCTGTCCTGGTCAACATCATCCAGATGAAATACCAGTCCATTTCATCACCCTTCGAAACCCACCCCGTCGCCACCCGCTTTGCCATCTGCAGCCTCCTCCTCCATTTCTCGTTGCTGCATTTCGCTAATCGGGCACCCCCATCTGGCGGCCGTGCTCCTTCTTGTCATGGAGCCGCGCACCTCCTCTTCCACTTCACCGGTTTGACATCGGTGTTTTCGCTCGCGTGGCTGCTGCTCCACGACTCCTTCCACTCCGTCCTCTGGTTCGTGCTGTTCCTGTTGCTTTCCGTGAATCTGTTGCGCGGCCCCATTCAAAGCCTCTGTCTGTGGTTTTACCGCAAACTTGTTCTCATGATTATCCGTGCGGCACGCTCTCGTGTATGGCATGGTGGAAGAGCACCGCCATTTGTGCCGCACCCGGTCGTGGATCTGCGTTTCAGGCTGCAAGTCTAAGTGTTATAGTTGTTCAACTGTTTTTGCTTGGAAAAAGTAATTTTAATTGTATGATCAATTTAAATCAAATGATTAGTACTTTGGGAAGCTAGCTAGTTTTGTATAAGAGGTAGTTGGGGCCTTCTTCTCTTTATCTGAAACCAAAGCCATGAGGAATCCCCAAGCTTCGGCATCATCAAATTATCTCCCGACCATAATAAGAAAGGAGAACAGGGAACAAGTACAAAACCACCTGTGTATCTTTCCTATTCAAGTTATGAATGGCCATGCACCTCGTAACAACTAGATCCGATTAAGATAGGCTAAGCCCGATCTATTATTATCGAAACATGGAGGATGATCCCAACAAAAGTAGATATTATTTTCAAATTGAAAGTTTCTGACCTCTTTAATAAAAATATTACTGAGTTTTACACACTTTTTTTTTCTTGTGAGTCTCTTGAGAAATTTATCAAAAAAAAAAAGTCTCGATTCATTTAACAATTTATCAATTTAATTTTTTCAGTTAATTCAACTCCAAAAATGCTGACGTGAATGTTCAATCAACGCCGACCGTCCTCAGACTAACAGGAGGCCAGCGCTGTTGCGGTCTCCAGCGATGAAAACGGTGGCGTTTTCCACTAGAATTATAAAAAGAAAAAAAAAAAAGTGGTTGTGCTCTTTTCTAGCCCAAATCCCCGAACGCTTACCCCGACGGCCCAGTCCAAAGAAGCTCTAAACCTGAAATTAACTGAGATCTCGCTCAAATCTCTTCGAATCTCAAACTCAAATCGAACGATTCTTGCTCAATCCTCGCTCGCTCGCGCAATCGCCCAAACCTCAACTCAAACCGCGAATTGCAGTTCGTGGCCGACGACCACATTATCAAAGGTAAAGCTCCTCTATGGTCTAATTATTATGATATCGAGATTCCTAAACATGATTCGGATGAAAAAATCATTCGCAATGGAAGCCCTGCTATCGATGTAAATATCTCTTCGTTGAAGCGTCTGCTAGCTGTTTGTGAAAATGCCCAAGTGAACTTTTCGTAAAATTTCCCTCTGGATCTAGATATCTGAACATTCTTCACGTATCCAAATCATGATGAGCGCTTTTGATTCATTCGTTTACTCTCGTTTTATGATATTTGAATCCGAAAGTAAGAACGACGTAAGGATGTTTGTATCTCTGTTTAATGCGCTACGTTTTGTGGCCTTAGATGGCTGTTCCCGCTGGGAGATACGGTCTGGAATCGTAGATACGCGCGGTGACCGTCTGGTGAGCTTCACGCTGGTAGCACCCCAACTTCTTTTATGTTCATGTGCCATGTGTCTCGGTGATTTATGACCTTTATACGTTGAATGGTTGGGAATCTGTCATGGTGGACGGTGGTGGTGACTGGCGACGACGGCAGTGGGTTGATGATGAGCGAAAGTGAACGATGGTGATGCTTGGTCTTAAAAGTTTAAAAATGTTAATCATAGATGATACTCTTAGTCATTTTACTTTGATAAGTGCCCTGGTTTTACTGTGGAGGAGTCACGTTTTGGGAAAGGGGTGTAGGAGTTCGCCATCACTGCTTTCTCCTCTCTTTTTTCTAGTGGAACTTGCTTCACCATGTTATGAGTGAGTAGATGCTCACAACAACCTCTAAGGAAGACACTTGAAGTATGCAATTTCTGATTGTGAATGCATCTGAATTCTCTTATATCATCTGTTCATTTTGAAAGCATTCCTACTGGAAGCTTTCAACTGATAGCATCTATTCATCTATTCATCACCTTTGCTTGCTGTCTTGACTATTGGATGTGTCCCTCTGGATTCTCTTTAATCTTATGTCGTCCTCACTTTTCCCTTGCAGATGGTAAAATCACAAAAGGAATCTCTAGCATGTCCAATCAACTAGGAGTGTGTCCAAAAGTTTTCACCCGAGCAATGTTGAACAAGAACCAATGTCAACCCTTAATGAGGATGATGGTTGTTCAATGGGCGCTGAAGGCAAGGCTCAGACACAACTGAAATGTGTGAAACAAGATTTGGCAAACCTGGAAGTGTTGATATTTATAGTAATAATACACTGAGTTTGCCATAGGCTGCGCTATTTTGAATATGTTTTCTACATGTATGTACGCTATTTGTGGGATAAATGAAGTGAAGTCTTTTTGCAATCTGAAAAGCACTTTTTAATGATGTTTGGGTTTTTAATAGTTCAAAGGGTTATAGCCCCTGTTTAAACAAAGGTTTCTACAACCTCAATGGTAAGTATGGAATTGGGGATTAAATTAAGTTGATTCTTTTCTGCACCTCTCATAGCTTTGCTGTTGATGCTGAAGAGAAAAAATCTCATTCAAGATTGTTCTTCTTTTTCACCCATGAAATCTGATATACAAATTATTCTTAATAGATCAAATGTGGAAGGTACACATGGAAGAATTACGTAAAATCTAGAGCAATCTGTGCTGACAGTAAATTGGATTAGGAAAGTGCTGAAAAAACCCATAACGCTATACTTGTGCTGACAGTATATTGATTCCCTATCAAAAAGAAACCCAACCAAATTTGTTGTTGATGACAGTTTATTAGTGCTGACAGATTATTGATCCTCCAAGACAGTGAGCCATCATTGAGCCAAAAAGAAAAACACCCACCTCACTACTTCATTGAGCCAACCTATCATCAACAAACAAAAATATGGGCGATAATGCCACTTCATTGAACTCATCAGCGAAAAACTAAAACACAGCCATAACGCTACTTCCTATCACTTCTTGTACGTTGGGAGTTTCTTCCTCTCAATATTTTTCTTCTTTCTTGATGGGCCTATTGCTTTAACTAGAAGTTCAACTGCAGCTGGTTGTAATGTTGATTCAACCTGTGTTTGTCTATCAACTCTCTGTCTCTTGCCTTGTCTGGCACTTGTACTCCTAACCCAACATTATAAGATTTCATTAGTTAACAAAAATTGACATTCTTTGTAGCTTTCTGTTTGGCCAGCGGATGCATATGTATCATGTAACATTCGTTGCTGGTATACTATGGTTTTGTTCATTTATCCATATGAACTGGGATAAATAGATGCCTTGAAGACACAAGCACGGCTGCAAGCTCAAAAGTTTTGTTCTATCGTTGAGTGATCCAAATCAAAATGAAAGATGTCAGCTTTTTCATCTCTGTCCCCTATACAGCATTACTGCTTACTAGCTATTCCAATGATAATATAGTTTTAGTTTGTCATCACGGAATGAGAGTCGTTACATCATATAATCTTTTTTTTACCCTTGAGAGGTGACAACTAGATCTTTGCCATGGAAAATGCATCAACTTGCAATGTAAGATGAAGTCCCACTGGCTGATTGGTTTTTGGCCAGGAGCTTGAATTGTTGGACATTCAAGTTGCTGGGGCCAAGGTGAGAAAAGAATGCTGAAAAGTAGATTTTCGTCAGGAGGCTTTAGTTCAATATAACTGAATTTTGGTTGACGGTAGATTTTAGAACTGAACTTTTCCCATCTTCATGTGCTAAAGAATTTACAGTTCGTGTATGCAAAGCTAGATAGACAATATGCCGATGCTCGAGACAAGTCTGTACAAACAACACTTTATCTAATGTTCGTATACGTCGAAGTAATTAGACCAGCAAACTTCCTGACAAGTTGATTGATAATCAAATTGTGCATCCCAATTTTAATACTTCAATTCGTGACATAGAGCACCAAAGTCTTGCACTTCAGAAATATGTTTTTTATCTGCTTTTACTGAGAGAACAACAATCTTGGATGTCAACTGTAGCTGTGAGTCGAATTGACTTCCATCAGAATGCAAGTTGAAACATCAAACAGAAAGGTGTTCCCCTGACTCTCGAATTCTTTTCATCTTGGTAAGTGCCTCCCCACCTCTGCAACTTCATACACTTCACTAGCGGCTTTTGGAGACCAGCACTGCGTGTCTTTTCTTGAGTTCCTGCAACTATGTGCTCATTATTTCCACTTTTTTTTTTCTGCAGAATTGCAATTTTTTCATCTAGTTCAGCAGTAGCAGGGTCTTCATGTACTTCCGCTATTCCAGCAATCTATATCAGAAATGTTAGGTATTCACGCATTTTCATTTAATTATTTACTTATTGCGGAGGATGAGTCTATACATATGATGTTAAAAAGGAATATGGCTACTCACCATGTTACATGGCAGCATCTTGTATCAATTTGTTGGCTAGAAGTCTGTTCAGTAAGAGAGCACTTCTGTGATGAAAGTGCACCATGGGTAAAACTCATTTGATATGAATTATCAATGGGCAAGGGTAAGCACCCAGATTTGGGTCCCTTATCTTCTCGTGAAGGTCACAATAGTACTCACCGGTATCATCTTCGATGAATGAAGCATAAAGTGTGAGTTGATGGAAGTCGATGGCAATCTTTTACTGTAGTGGAAGGCAGTCTGTGATGATTAAGGTTGCAATGCACACAACCGTAAAAGTCGAACCTGCAAAATTTACCACAGACACTGCATAGGAAGCAAGGTCGGTAGAGCTAAAATAAGAAAGAGTATATGCTTGTGGAGGTGATGTTTCAAAGTGGGCCTTTCAAAAGTGCATGGAATGTTCAAGTCATAGTCACTCTCTGTGCAGCGAAAGACAGAGCGTCAACACTCTTCATGACATATGTCAACAGCGCTCCTTCCTGATGCGAGAAGAAAAAAGATGTGCGAGGTGAACAGGTTGTTGCACAACTGAGGGCAATTCAGCACATGACTTGTAGAGCAGAAAAGTGTAGCTCTGCTGCAGCCAGCAGTAAGCTAAATATTTGAGGCCTGCATCACAAGCCTTGCACGGACCATCCTTGGTATGGCAGTTCCAACGGCAGAGGATGATCTTGCAGTGGAGAAAGAAGAGGCCATCAAGACAACCATAGACCTCACCTGGTATGTTCTCTTCACAAAGCTTTGCCCCCCATTATGCTTTGGAGCTTCGTGTGGAAGACCAGTGGATGCTGATGGTCGAAATGGTAAAAAACCAAGTCCTTCTTGCCCTCCGGATCTTGCGAACATTGAGTTAAAGCCGTGCGGTCCATGTCGAGGCTAAATTTGCATTTGCTGCGGTAGGAAACCATGGTAAGCATTAGAGGGTGTCAAAATTGGTCCATGACCCCTTTTTTGGACTCATTTTGAAAAGTGGGTTGTACATGGGTTATTCAAACTTTTAAGGGCCAGGCCTAAATGGGTTTAAAGCTTAAAGTTCAGCACGACGGTGGCATTGTTGGGGCTCGGACAGAGATGAGACTGTATTGACTGGGTTGGACACGCAACGAAGTCGAGTACTCGATCTTCCTTCTCCCCACAATCAATATGAATAACACACCACCTCGATTCTCTCTTGTCCTTGTGCTTCTAGATCTACTCCACTTCTCTGTACGCTTTGCACTTCTGCATCTTCCTTCACTTCTCAGTCTCTGTATCGTGTTAAAGAGAGCGCTGAAGTCGAACTGTTGTTGAGCATTAAAGAGGTAGCACGTTCATTTGAAGACCCAATTTGTCTCAAGCCCCAAAGCCCCCCCAAAAAAAAAAAAAAAAAACACCCACCAGCTGTTCTATTTTATCGATGTGGCAAAAATTACCCAATAAATAAATAAATATATGTGGCCAAAGCGAGTTGGATTGGGTTGGGAATAAATTGGCTCTAGTGGGGGTCCAATATGGGTTTGGAAGCGCACTGGTTCATGAGAGCAAGGGCATTGCTTGTCATCGAGCAAGATCCATCATCCTCCACCTTTTAACAATATCGATACACATAGAAAATTAGAAAGAGTAAAGCAAATATAGAAAAAAAAGTAGCCGTACATGTATTTATCGTAAATTTGGATTTTTATAGGCTTTAAATTAGTAGGTATGAATTTTCATAGGATTGGTTAATTATATGGATTGGATCGAGTTCGGATCACTTAGTTTGTACTATGTATAAATAAATCAAAACAGGTTAAATTGATCGATTTGTATCATATTATTTTGATCGAAAGCAAGAGAGAGGGCGATCATTAAGAGACGGGTGTTGCGTCTCTATGGGGGATTCCGTGCGGCTTTTGTGAAGAAAGAATACGCATGCATAGCATCCATAAACCTCCCCCAAGATTGCTTGTTCGCAGGCTTCATATTTGATTCATTTCATTCCGAGATGATGGAATGTAAGTCAATGCTCTTGAGCATTTTTTGGATAGTCACGTTCTGAGAATCCTATTCGGAGCTTAGTTGTAACTAGGCAGACGAAGCTACATTGGGTGGTGCAATAACAATTGAAGTATTTAAATAGCGAGAGAATGTTTCATATATAAAAGCAAAATATTTATTAGAATATAATAGACTGGTGAGGTTGCGTATTTCCCCGTGTTGCAACCAAGTTTGTCAGCAATTGCCTAAGACCCACCGTAGGCAAAAAGGAAAAAAAAAAAAAAAAAAAGAAATAAGAGGGAAAAACAGAGAAATAAAAGGGAAATTTTTAAAATAAATCATAAAAATTTTAAAAAATTATCCACATCAACGCCAGTATACCACATAGGACGATCGCCCGGGAATATCATTTTTGGTCAAATTGGCTGAAATAACTATTTAGCAAATAGCAAATTATCCAAAGGTTTAAGATTGAATTTGGGATTTTATTTTTTTCGGATCTGTTAGTTGTAAGATTGAATTAATACAAGTATAATAAATTTAATTTTTTTAATAATTTATTTTAAAAATAATGGAGGAAAGTACCATCAGAAACACTAGGGACGGCACTGACAAGTCAAATGTAATTTCCTTTTAATTAGACCTAGTAATCATTTGTTTCCAATTATGCCCTTATGGTTCTCCCCGCTTTGCTAATGTCTCATCTCCACATTGTCCCTTTCACATGCCCTCCCCCATTTCTCTCTCCTCTTTAAAAGTTTCCACGATGTCTTATCTTTCTCTTTCTGAAAAAGATGACATTTATGATGCAATCTGGATGAAATAAAGATTATGGTCATGCATGCGCATTTTTCGTTTATGACCATCATCTTCATTCCACTAATTTGTATGTTCCTTTTGCTAAAATTCAAATTTATTATATTAATCAGGGTCCGACCCTAATTTGAACTGAGTCACATCTTTTTTTGGGAAAACAAGAAGAAGAAAAGAAGCAGAATTCTACTTCTTTTTTTGTCATATTTATTCTCTCCTACTAGGGTGGGAGCGTGTATGCATACATTCTCTCTCTGTGCAACCACTTCTCAGTCTCCTTCATTGACTGGACAACCAGACAGAACCATTATCTCTCTCTATATGTGGGCGCTGGGTAATTTCCTTGACAGCAATCCCATCCCCCTCTCCCTGTGAGAGTTCCCAAGAGGCTTCGATGTTAACGCGGCAACGATTAGACCATGCCGAGTCACATGATGATCCTCACCGTATGGATAGACATGAGACCTCGGTGAAAGTTGGGTCAAAAAATGCCGAAGATAGAATTGAAATTGGAATTAAAGTTCAGAATTTTTCCAAGGAATTAGTCCATAAAAATTCATGTTTCCATCAACAATCCACAATATCTCAAATAGAAGAAAATGCATTCTCTTGTCAAGATGGGAACCTATTTTGGTAATATTTTGCCAAAAAAAAGTTTAGCTACTTCAAAAGTATTTTGGTAGGATTTGGTATATCCAACAATTATAGAAAAAGGTGAGCTCTTGCTCAAAACATGTTGCACTATAGATGGGTATTTAGAGAAAGGGATGAGCGTTTATTATTGCAGATATGAAATTGGTAAGAATTTACTGAAATAGAGAAATAATAACAATATTTTGCTGTATGTTTTCATTTTGTTGATTTTGTAAATAGGATTTCGTTAACTTTTATCACACCCCAACTATACAAAAACAGGGAAAACAACATCAACGTCCTCTTACCAAAAGAAATAGCCTCAAATATAAACCAACGTATCACATTCTATTTAGTTGAAGAACAAGAAAAAGATTTTGAATGGATATTGTGCGGAACCACAACTCAATGACTTACACAAATCTCCTTTGAGCATATTAAGTATCCACTATGCATATTTATAAAGTAATACTAGAGACTCATTTATCCAAATCCAATATATAATGTACAGTAAAATCCAAATATGAGTGATATCACTTCACCTCAGTTTTTTACTCATCGAAAATATTCATTCAAATTTTGAATACCCAAAGGCTTTGTGTAACACACATGTTTTAAAGTTTACTTTTTTGTTTTAACAAAATCATATCGTGCAATACCTTTTGTAACTTATAATATACTGAATCCCTATCACTTTCAAAACATGGGTTGACAAATTTGTAGAAGATCACAACTTACTCCTAACCAAAATCCAAATCGGAAGTTATGATGTGCGAAATGTTTAGGCAACACCATATTCAAACTTATGTATCAACTAACCTTGACAAAAACTTTAGTAGGCAACGCCATATTCTTGAGTCATATCGTCTACTTGACGAAAGACCTTTGAATAACTACTTTGCAAACAAAGTCAACCTCATCTTGAAATGCTAATTCAAACGAGCTTACTTTCAAGAGACCATAAAGCCAAAAAAGATGGTGGGAGAAGGGTGAAATTCATTGCCAAACACATTAATTTGAAAAACTGTTTTTGGGAACGCAAAACTTTAAAAGTTTATCCCGATCGAACCATAAACCTAAATAGACTTTCCTAAAGTCGTGGTCTGTGATACCATAAAATTTCTTTACAACATAATTTCATGGTTTAAAAACCTCTAGAATCAACCCAGCAATGTAGCATCTAGGGGTGTCAACGGGTCGGGTCGGGTCGGGGTCTTGATGTTACCCGACCTGACCCGACCCGAACAATAAGGGTCATGTCATTTAACTCGACCCGACCCCCGACCCGAAATGCATAAAACATGAAGCAAAAAAAATGGGTCGGTTTGGGTCGGGTTTCTGGTTTTTTATTAAAAAAATATTACAATTTTTAATAAAACATATTATAAAGAGAATTCGAAATGCTCTTACGTGACGCCGCGAGACCTTATCCAACCCGTCTGTGAACCATGACGCTGGCAATTAGTTCGCGAACATCTCTGCAAACAGATAATTTTTTAATAAGAAATTATGACAAAGGGAATTCGAAATGTTCTTACGTGGCGTCGCGATGTCTCATCCAACCAGTCCGTGAACATCTCCGCAGACAGATAATTTTTTAATAAAAAATTATGACAAAAGGAATTCGAAATATTCTTATGTGACGTCACGAGATCTCGTCCAACCCGTCCGTGAACATCTCCGCAGACAGATAATTTTTTAATAAAAAATTATGACAAAGGGAATTCGAAATATTCTTATGTGACGTCACGAGGCCTCATCTAATCCGTCCGTAAACATCTCCGCAGACAGATTATTTTTTAATAAAAAATATGACAAAGGGAATTTGAAATGCTTTTACGTGACGCCACGATACCTCGTCCAACTCGTCCGTGAATATATCTACAGATAGATAATACTCCCTCCTCTAAAGTTCTACATCAGCCGTGAAAAAGAAGCAAATCATATGGAAGATGGGGAGAAAGAGAGAGGGAGGGGGGAGAGGGATAGAGATTGATGGGAGCCGACCTGAGGGGCGACGATGACGAACCCGTGAGATGAGACATGCTTGATGAGTTGCAAATAGAAGGAGCTGTAGAGGAGATAGCTTAGGTGGGTGTGTTTGGGTTGAAGCCTTTAATGTGTTTAGGTTGGAACATTGTTCTAACCCTAACTTAACCCGAAATATGTATTCTATTTGTATTTATAATTGTTACCCAAACAGTATTAAGACCCGAAACATGTACCATACTTATTTTGTGTTCGGGTCGTGTTCGGATTATGTTCGGGTTGGGTTGGATGGATTTTTTTGACACCCCTAGTAGCATCCATACAAGACCTAATTTACTGTTTAGCTACAAATACTTCTTTCTTTCTTTTTAACTGGGTTCTTCTTGGCCAGACCCTGTTTTCTTTCTCTCTCTCTTTCCGCTCTAGTAATTCCCTTGCAATGGCATCGACTGAGCAAGACCAAAGAAAGGGCTTAAACGAGACGCTTGAGCTTGGGTTATTAAGTATTGATGCAAACCGTGCGGACACATTCTACTTAGAAAAAAAAAAAGAGAGTTCGAGTAGGACTGAACAAATTTTTTTTTTAACCCAAGAAAATATAAATTAGGAAAGTTCCACTCTAGTGAAGGCAGCGACATCACTGACGGTATTTTTATATTAGAAAAGAGAAGACTTGAGAGAATGTCACAAACGACGATGAGGCGGAAAAAGGCAAAAAGACGGTCGTGAAGACTTGAGAGGTAGGATTGCAGTGTTCCGGGGCGGAAAAAGGCAGTCGTGAAGATTGCAGTGTTCGGGAACACTGCAATCCTACCTCTCAAGTCTTCACAACTGCCTTTTTCCGCCTCCATCATCACCTTATGACCTCTCAAAGTCTTTGTGCACATATAAATACCTCCCGAACGCTGCAATCTTCACGAATCATCACCTTATGACCTCTCAAAGTCTTTGTGCCCTCTCAAAGTCTTTGTGCACATATAAATACCTCCCGAACGCTGCAATCTTCACGACTGCCTTTTTCCGCCTCCATCATCACCTTATGACCTCTCAAAGTCTTTGTGCACATATAAATACCTTCAGCGATGTCGCCCCCTTCACCCCCTCACCGGACATGGATGTTACCTCCATTGCCTCCATCCTGCTCGATTTCATGGAAGTGAAATACCAGGGCAAGTCGATTTCACCCTTGGAAACCCACCCCGCCACCACCGGCATCGCCATCTGCAGCTTCCTCCTCCATTTCTTGTTGCTGCGTCTCGCTAATCGGGCACTACTAGGGGTGAGCATCGGTCCAAGGTCAACCCTGGACCGACCCTGGACCGGCCCAACCCTGCTGGTCCCGGTCCGGTTCTTAAGAAGACTGGGTTGGTCCTTGGTCCTGAAATTCCGGGACCAGCACTGTGCGGGTTGGTCCTCGGTCCTAGGAGTTTAGGGTAGGTCCAACCCGGACCAACTCTGAATATATATATAGTATATAGTATATCTAAAATATTATTTATAATTTTTTTTAATCAAAAAAGAATAAAAATCAGATGAGTTCAATAGTATTGACCACAAGACTCACGACATTGGGCTGGCCCCTTCCTCTTTTCCATTTTCTTCTTTCTCCCTTCTTTATGCCCGCACAGAACATCACCTACAGAAGAAGACTAAAAAACTGAGGTGCAGGTCAGAGGCAGAGGGATCAAAGGCGGCAGAAAATTGAGGGGGTTAGGTTAGCAAAGCAAAGGAGAGGGGGAACAAAAGGGGAAAGAAAAATAGAAGAGAAAGAGGAGCTTGAGGGGAGAGTTTTGCGGGGGTTTTCTCGGAAAAACGTAGAGAGGAAAAGCGAGACCTCTTACGGCTTGACACGGGGAAAAAAAAATAGAGAAGAATGCAAAAAATGAAAAAAAAAATAAAATTATTAGTTGGTCCCGGTTGACCACGGAACCGGACCGAACCATTGGGTCGGTCCAGTCCTTGGTCCCGAGCTCAATAGGGTCGGTCCTCGGTCCTAAAATTTGAGGACTAACACTGTGCGGGTTGGTTCTAGGGTTAGGGGTGGCCCGGCCCAACCTGGACCATGATCACCCCTAGGCACTACCGTCTAGCGGCCGCTTGCACCTCCTCATCAACATCGCCGGTTCTATATCGGTGGCTTCACTCGCGTGGTTGTTGCTCCACGACTCCTCCCACTCCGTCCCCTGGTTGTTCGTGCTACTCCTGCTGCTTTCCGTGAATCTGTTGCGCGGCCCCATTCAAAACTTTGGCTGTGGTTCTGCCACAAAATTGCTGACATGATTTTCCGTGTGGCGCCGTTTCGTCTACGGCATGGTGGAAGAGCGCAGCCACATTTGCCGCCCCCGGTCGTGGATCTGCGTTTCATGCTGGAAGTCTGAGTGCCGGAAGTTGTTCTGCCATTCCTGCTCGGAAAAAGTAATCTTATTTATATGACCACTTTAAAACAAGTAATAAGTACTTTAGTAAGCTAAGCTAGTTTTGTAGAAGAGGTACTTGGGGCTTTCTTCTGTTTATCCGAGCCAAAAGGAGTCCTCAAGCCTTCAGCATGGAATTATGTCCCGACCATCTATGTATTGTTCCTATTCCTAGCCATGAATGGTGATGCACCTTGTAGCAATTAGATCCGGTTAAGATAGGCTAAGCCCTCAAAGGAAATTGCGATCTATTGTTATCGAAGAGATCAAAGATACCTCAACAATTGTTAGGACAGTTATTATGGCTATTATGGTCATTTCTAGATACCTCAACATCTTTGATCTATTGTTATCGAAGAGATCAAAGATACCTCTTTGAAAACATCGCTGAGTGTTGCAGATTTCTTTTTTTTTCTAGTGAATCTCTTTGTAGCTTTCTGTTTGGCCAGCTGATCAATGTGTCATTTTACGTTCTTTGCTGGTATACTACGGTTTTGCTCATATGTCTGTATGAACTGGGATAGATACATGCCTTGGAGACACGAGCACAGCTGCAATTTCAAAAGCTTTGCTTCTAACACTAACATCATTGAGTAATCCAAATCAAACTGAAAGATGTCAGCTTTTTCATCTCTGTCCCATATACCCCATTATTGCTTCCTAGCTATTCCGATGACAATATAGTTGTAATTGTCATTGCAAAATGTGAGTCGTTACATCAAATGGTCTTCATTTGACATCTGAGAGGTGACAGCTAGATTTTTGCTGTGGCAAATGCATTGCAATCTATGACTACGTTGTCTCACTGGCTGATTGGTTTTAGGCCAGGAGCTTGAATTGTTGCTTCAGTCGGACTTTCAAGTTGGTGGGGCCAAAGTGAGAAAAGAATGCTGAAATGTAGATTTTTTTCTTTTTGGGGAGGCATTAGCTCAAGATTGCTGAATTTTGGTACTGTAGATGTTAGAACCGACCTTTTCCCTTCTTCATGTGCTATAGAATTTACAGTTAATGTATGCAAAGCTAAATAGATAGTATGCAGATGCACGAGACGAGTCTGTACAAACTAGACGCAGCTAATGTTGATATCCAAGGAAATAATTAGACTGGCAAGCTTCCTGCAAAGTTGATTCATAATCAAATTATGCTTATGAATGTTAATATTTAGATGTATGACACAGAGCTCCCAAGTCTTGCACTTCAAAAATATGATAATTATCTGCTTTTACTGCAGAGAACAAAAATATTGGATGTCAACTGCAGCAGTGAGTCCAATTGACTTGCATGAGTGCATAAGTTGAAACATCAAACAGAAAGGAAATTCTTTTCATCTTGGTAAGTGCCTCCCCAACTTTGCAACTAAATGCACTTACACTTGCGTTTGGAGACCAACATTGCATGTCCTTTCTTGAGTACCTCCAATTGTATGCTCATTCTTTCCACTTTTTCCTGCTGATTGCAATGTTTTCATCTAGTTCAGCAATAGCAGGGTCTTCAGGTACTTCCACTGTTCCAGCAACCTGTACTAAAAATGTTTGGTATTGGACCATTTTCTGTTGATTATTACTTATTGTGGAGGATGAGTCTATATATATGAAGTCAAAAAGGAACATTGGTATTCACCACATCACATGGCAGCATCTTGTACCCATTTGTTGGCTAAAGTCTGTTTAGTAAGAGTGCACTTCTGTGATGAAAATGTACTGTGGGTAAAACACACTTAATATGAGTAATCAATGGACAGGGGCATTCATCACAGATGTAAGCACCCAGATTCGGGTTGCTTACCTTCTCACAAAGGTCACAATAGTACTTACTAGCATCATCTTTGATGAACAAAGCATAAAGTTGTGAGTTGATGAAAGCTAATGGCAATCTTTTACAGTAGTGGAAGGCTGTCTGTGATGAATAAGATTGCACTACACACAACCATAAAATTTGAACCTGCAAAATTTACCAGAGACACTGCATAGGAAGCACGGTTCTGTAGATCTAAAATAAGAAAGAGTATATGCTTGTGGAGGTGATGTTTCAAAGTGGGCCTTTCAAAAGTGCATGATATGTTGAAGTCGTAGTCACATTCCATGCAGTGAAAGACAAAGCATCGACATAATTCATGACATATGCCAACAACGCTCCTTGCTGATATGAGAAGAAAAAGGATATGTGGGGCGAACAGGTTGTTGCATAACTGAGGGCAATTCAACACATGATTTATGGACCAGAAAAGAGCAGCCCTGCTCCAGCCAGTGATAGGCTAAACATTTGATCCATTCATCACAAGCCTTGCATGGAACATCATTCATATGACAGTTCCTGCGGCAGAGGATGTCCGTGCAGTGGAGAAAGAAGTGGCAATGAAGACAACCATAGATCTCCCCTGGTATGTTCTCTTCACAACTTTTGCACCTGATTCTCCTTTCAAGTTTCATGTGGAAGAACAGTGGATGCTGATGGTCAAAAATTGTAAAATACCAAGTCCTTCTTGTGCTCCAGATCTTGCGAACATAGAGTTAAAGCTGTGCAGTCCATGTTGAGGCTGAATTTGCATTCACTGCAGTAGGAAACCTTGGCAGGCGTTATATATAGCTCCTCCAATTGATTGTAAGCAGGAGGGAGAGAGAGGGTGATGATGGAGAGGAGGTGTTGCATCTCTGGGGAGATTCAGTTCAGCTTTTGTGGAGAAAGTATGTGCATGCATAGCATCCATAGACCTGCCCCAAGATCTCGCAAGCTTTGCATTTGACTCAATTTTTCATCCTGGGATGTGAGTGGATGCTCATGAGCATTTGTTGGATGGCCACATTCTGAGAATCCTCATAGGGAGGACAAGCAATATTGGGGTGCGGTAACAATTGATGCATCCGAATGGCAAGAGAAGGTTTTCATATATAAATGCGCTATATACATCACTAGATTGGTGAGGTCACGTATTTCTTCCTCACCAAGTTTGTTAGGGATATAAACAAGCCTTGATAAGCCATTCCCTCTTGGGTCCATCCATTGATCACATCTAACTTCTACCATAGGGTTTAGTGTTCCAGACATTGAGTAATTAAGTTTGTTAGGACATAAAATGATAGCACAGCTTCAAGATGAATATTTATACATATCTTTAGTGATTTTAGAGTGCCAAAAACGAGCAATTTCCCGAGAACAGATCAGAGAAAGCATATAATAGTGGAGCACAACGTATATGTCATTATTTGAAGAGCTAAACAGAAGCATGGGATGTGATTTGAGGACTGAACCGATGATATAGATGCAGATGGTAATAGATTCTTTTCTCTGGACTCTGAGGGTTAGCAATTTTGTATGAGATGCAGGGGATCGCAGGTATCATAAAGCAAATCAAACGATGTTAGCAATAAATTTTGGTACTGTCATCTCCAATGAAAACAAAATGTGTGATAAATGTTGTTGGCCATGGAAACTGGAAAGAGCAATGGATAATTCATCTTCACTGAAAGCATGTATCACGGACAACAGTATCTTTCTCTTCTCGGTTGACCATTCTTCCTTCTTGGGCAATTGTTTCTATATGCTTCATCAATTATGTATGCTACCCCTTAATCCATAGGAACTTCTTATCAGTTGCAGGGTTTGGTTGCCCAAAATCGACTTGGCTTTGTGAAAACTCCTCTTCTCTAGAAGCCTGGCCAGCAAGGCATCCCACTTGCAGTAGGGTTCTCAACCTCGCCTCACTTTTCTGACATGCTGTCCCCTCTGCCTTCCATAGTCAAGGGTGAGTCTCATGCGTTAGTTTGTGGATCGCGGTCTCACAGGCTAATCCCTACAGATTCCTATAGGAGGCCCAAATTATATCCATCTTAATTTTCATGTGGGTTCGTTCATCATTTGATATGAATTTGGAAGTTGATTTTCTTTTCAGGTTTATCTACAAGCCTAAATGCTTATTTTGGAAAACAATTCCCAGGAGAGTTATCATGAAACTAAGTCAAATAATGAAGCCAACAGGTGGTCTACGGTATAACTTAAGATGGTAGGACCATCAAATGCTTCTGCTTTTTTGGGAGCAGATACTTCAAATTGTTGCGGTTAACGATAGGGCAAATGTTATTGAAAAGACTGAAAATACTTCGACAATTATTATGATGAGAAGAATGGGGAGATGTTTCAATGTTTGTTTCAAGGTTACCTAAGATCCTACTAGACCAAAAGATTTGGAAAATGAACAATGTCAGTTTTTTCATCTCTGTCCCATATGCAAGGGTACTGCTTACTAGCTATTCTGATGATAACATTGTTTTTGTCATTGCAGAATGACAGAATAATTACATTATATAGTCAGCATTTTACCTCTGAGAGGTGACAACTAGATCTTGTTGCAGCAAATGCGTCAACTTGCTTCGGCAAACAAGATTTATGAAGACAAAAATTTCTTCTGTGGTGTATGCTGTATGTATCCGGAAGCTCTTCGATCTGAATTATGCAATGACTATGTTGTCTCCCTGGCTGATTGGTTTTCAGCCAGGAGATAGAATTGTTGCTTCAGCTGGAGATTCAAGTTGCCAGGGCCATAGTGATAAAAGAACGCATGATTTCTTCTTTGGGAGGCTTTAGTTCAATATAACTGAATTTTGGTAGACTGCAGATGTTAGAACTGAACTTTTCCCATCTTCATGAGCTGGAAAAGAATTTATAGTTCATGAATGCTAAGCTAGAGAGATAGTATGCAAAAGCTCGAGACTAGTCTTCATAAATTACACACCTGATATTCGTTTTTGAGGAAATAATAAGACCGGCAAGCTTCCTAACAAGTTGATTCATAATCAAATTATGTATCCCAATGTTAGTACTCCTATTCATAACACAGCACACAAGTCTTACACTCAAAAATATGATATTTATCTGCTTTTGCGCAGAAGATAAAGATATCGGATGTCAAGTTTTAGCAGTGATCCCAATTGACTTGCGTAAGAGCGTAAGTTGAAACATCAAACAGAGGTTTCCTGGCCCCTCAATTCTTTCCATCTGGATAAGAGCCTCCCCAACTCTTCAACTACATGCACTTTGCTTGTGGCTTTTTGAGACCAGCATTGCAAGTTTTTTCTTTTCTTTTTTTGAGTACCTTCAACTGTGTGCTCACTCTATCCACTTTTTCCTGCAGAATTGCAATTACTTCAGCAATAGCTGGGTCTTCAGGTAGTTCCATTACTTGAAAAAAAATTTGCTATTACCATATTTTCTGTCGATTATAACTTATTGTGAAGATTGAGTATTTATATGATGTAACAAAAGAAAAAAGAACAGGGCTATTCACTACATTACATGGCAGCATCTTGTAGCCGTTTGTTGGCTAAAGTCAGTTTAGTGAGAGAGCATTTCTGTGATGAAAGCATGCCTGGGTAAAACGCATTCGATAGGAGTAATTAATGGGCAAGGGCATTCATCAGACAGAAGCACCCAGTTTAAGGTCTGTTTCTCTCAAAGGTTACAATAACACTCACTGGCATCGTCTTTGATGAACACAGTGTGAGTACGAGTTTACGGAGGTGATGGCGATCTTTTATTGTTGGTGGTAACTGTGAAATGCAATCACGATTGACATTAAGATTGCACTGCACAAGAACGTGAAAGTCGAATGTGCAAAATTTACCAGACCCTGCATGGGACACGCGAGTCAGTAGATCTAACATAAGAGAGAGTACATGCTCGTGGAGGTGATGTTTTAAAACGGGTCTTTCAAAAGAGCATGGAATGCTGAAGTCGAATTCGCATTGTGTGCAGTGAAAGACATCGTCAACACTCTTCACGACATGCGTTAGTGAGTGTTCCTTCCTGATACAGGAAGAAGTGGATGTGCCAGTGGGAACGGGGTGTTGGATAACTGAGGGCAATCCAGCACATGACTTATGGAGCTGAAAAGAGCAGCTCTGCTCCAGGCAGGGATGGGCTATACCTTTACTCATGTTCATGACAAGCCCTGCACGCACCATCCTTCCATGACCCAGCTCCAGTGGCAGCCGATGATAGTGAATTGGAGAAAAGAAGAGGCAATCCAGGCAAGCATGGACCTCACCTATTATGTTCTATTCACAAGCTTTGCACTTGATTCTGGTTTCAAGCTTCACGTGAAAAGACAGCAGTAGACGCTGATGGGCAAAACAGTAAAAACTGAGCCTTTTGCACCTTCCAGATCTTATGAACATAAAGAGTTATAGCCACGCAGTCCATGTCAAGGCTGAAATTGCATTCGCTGCAGCAGGAAACCACATGGCAGGCATTATTTTGGAGGTCCACTGATTGATCGAAAGCTAGAGAGAGGATGATCATGGTGAGACGGGCAATGTTCTCTGGGGCAGATTTGGCCCAGATCTAATGAATTGAGAATATGCACCGAGTAGCATCCATAGACCTCCTCACAGGCTTTGCATTTGATTTTATTTTTTGTACCGAGATGATGGGATGTGAGCAGATGCAAATGAGCAGAATGTTGGATGGTCACGTTCTCAGAATCCTCGTCAGGCTTAGTTGTGATTAGGCAGATGAGGCAATATCGGGCTGTGCAGCAACGCTGAACCATCCGAGTAGCAAGAAGCAAGCCTGCTCACATGCATGGCAACTCCGACAATCCTCCTCATTGCCGCCACCTAGGTGGTCAAGTCGGGGCAGCGGGTGAAACGGGTGTCCTAGGGCGGACAGCATGCTAAATTCGGCATGACTCGTGAAAGAGAATCAACATGATTCACAGCAGTAGGGCTGAACTGCGGATCGGAAACCAGCACGTGAGACATTCCAAGCAAGTATAGCCCTCTTCAGTTTGGTTTCGGAAATTTGATACATGATTACCAAACCAAATTAGGAAATGAAAAAGCGTTTTGAATGGAGTTATAGTTGTTGAGTGATATCAACACGAAGCAATTGAGGTGACATGATCATTTAATGTTGTATTTCAGTGTTAATTTGTATAATTTTTATTTTATTTTATTTAAGCTTTAATGCAATAGTTAATAAAATTTTTGTTGTCCCCAGAATAGAAGGATCCCCGGATGGACAAAATGCACTTAACGACTTCTCTAACGCTTCTAAAGAAAGACTCGTTCGTACCTTATGCAATTGACAACACGTTTCTAAAATGCTTCATAAAGAAAGACCCAATTTATATTATGACAAAGACAACGTGATGTGATTCACCGAGATGTTTGCATTCCATCTAGGCCTACCAACTACAAGGTAGCGCACAATCAGTTAGAGAAACGCTTTCCCATTTCACACAAATATCAAATGGACTCTAGCTTGAATAGGAAAACAACTCCGTCCAATTGACTCGCGAGTCTGATCGAATAGTAGAATCCTTACATTTGTTTCGGTATTTCATTATGTTTTCATTCGAGTTTGAGCTTTGACTTGATGGAAATTTATTCTTTCCTTACACTTCACGGTTTCGAGTTTAGGCTGGAGTCATAAACTCGATCGAGCTCAAATGGAATGTCGAGCAGCATCCCAGTCCGAATGGTCAGGCTCGACTAAAGTCAGGAAGTCGTGTCTAACTCAGACGCGCTCAACTCCACAATCGAGAAATCCTGGCAAAAGGAATAAAAGAAAAAACCTCCCAGATACAAGACTAGACCCGAGGAAGTCATTACTTGCCAACAACTTTCCCAAGCACCTTCCTCAGACTCAGACAAGAAAAGGACACGTGAAACTTTCACAGCAGCATCCTAGAAAGAACGACTTTACGACCAAAACCAAACGAGTTTTAAGGTACGCAAAGGATGGATCAGTTTTCTGGGCCGCCTGGTTGAAAATAAATAAATAAACGTTAATTTCCCGCATGAACATTTTGCAATTTGTACCCATCGTGCGCGCCTTGCTCCAATTGCCCGGTTAGGGAGTCACGAAGAAGAAGCAAAGAATTTGTCGAACTTAAGATCCAAATCGAAAGTTATGCTACTCGGAAAGTTTAAAAATCGTATCGAAGATTAACTAAATATCAAACTTACATGTCAATTAACCTTGACTAAAACTTTAGTAGGCAATGCCATATTCTTGAGTCAAATCGTCTACCTGACAAAATGCCTCTAAATAACTACTTTGCAAATAGAGTCAATCTCGTATCATAACTTCAATTAAGGCGGGCTTACTTTCGAAAGAAAATTCTTTCGAATTAATAAGAGACCATGAAGCCAAAAGATGGTTGGAGAAGGGTGAAATCAATTGGCAAACACAGTGATTACAAAACTGTCTCTACCAGCATGCAAAATTTTGAAAATTTATCCTAATCGAATCATAAACCTAAATTGACTTTCCTAAAATCCTGCTCCGAGACACCCTAAAATTTCTTTACAACATAATTTCACATCTTAAAAACCTCTAGAATCAACCTAGCAACGGAGGATTCATACAAAACCTAAGTTATAGATTAACTACGAAAACTTCTTCCATTAGATAAATGAAAGTTTTGAATCCTTACCGATTGCTATGAAACAGAATAATCCGGCTTGACCAAGCCTCTCAAACGTGCATGCAGCGAGAGCCCCCTTTGTCTCCTTTTTGTCTTTTTTCTCGGTTTCTCCGGACTGCTTTCCTTCTTCTTTTTTTCGTTCTTCTTGGCTAGACTCTGTTTTTGTAACATATGGGCCATAAGTCAGCCCATTTCTTTTCTCTTTAAAAGACCAGCCCAGCCCATCTTCTTTCCCCTTATTTTTTTGCTGCGCTCAAGTCAGCGGACAGAAAACAGAATAGAAGAAAGAACCAGAAACAGAAACGGGAGAGGAGAGGGAGAGAAGGAAAAGAGGAAAATGGGCAAATCGAGAGAACTTTTGGCGCACCCATGATCCGGATGACTCACCAAGCTATCTTGATACTATCCTACGACGCCGGTAAGTGATCAAGATCTTTAATTGTCATTTGAAGGTATAATCGCAATTAGGGCTTGAAATTCGGAGTTCATGGAGATTTAGGCGGCGAAGTCTGATTTTCGGGTCATTGAGCTGCAAATTTTTATGGGAAAGATAATTTAGGATGTTGTGAAGCTATGGCATTTTGCGGAATCGAATTTGAGCTTGCGGTTTGTCCGGAATAAATTTTTGAAGTTCGGCGCGCGTTCTGTTACTGTAGCGAACAGTAGCTTCGAGCCTGGTTTTCTGCTGTTTTTGGCGAGATTTTGAGGCGGCTGTTATGGGGATTGTTGTAGAGCATCAAAAGAGCTTTCTAATGACTATAAGTTGGCTTGAAACCGGTTTTTGTGGAGGAAGTTATGGGGCGACAAAGCTGTTTGCGTGTCCGTGTTTCGCGTATAATAATAGGTTTTCGTTTAAGGCGAGCTTTCCATTGGCACGTAGGTGTCGTGTTATCGATAAATAGGTGTAATATAGCCGAGTCATTATTTAGAATGCCCATTTACTCGGTCTTTAATATTATTTTTGAATTAATTATTAGGAATTCAAGTGCATCGGCTCAATTAAGGGTTTATTTGGTTTTTGACTCTTTCCAGGTGAGTGACTCTATTTCTTCCTTGTATTTTAAACTCATATTTGAATAATATTATGGGTAATATATGCTATTAGTTGAAAAATAGCATTCTTTGATGCATAAAAATAGGATCGGGTTTTTACTACCGTTTGTTGTTTAAATGAGGGAATTGTCCTTTGTTGAGATATTTGCCTGAAAGTGGTTTGTGAAACCTTATCAAAGGACCTTGGAAAGTCTGGTTTATGTGAAGCATTTCAATAATTATTATATGTTTGAATTGTGAAAGGAATTCTGATTCTGTTGTGGATTATTGGAGATTTGTGGTTGTTGATTTATGCTCAATGTCTCTGTGAACCCTGAGGGGTGTATAGGTATGCGCATACTAGTCTAGGATATCCTTGTGGGCCGAGCCACCGGCTTATAGTAGGTGGAGACCTTGCCAAGGGGGAATCTTGGTCGCCTTGTCACGGGCGTTAAATGTGATCATGGTTGGACATTTGAGCTTGAGCTTGGTCAATGGTCTACACCATTGACATTTGAATTGAGTTTAGCCAATGGGATAGACCCTTGGCATGTGTTTATGAGATTGACCAATGGACTTGACCATTGGTACTTATTTTGTTGATTCCTGAAATATTCATAATATGTATATATATATATTATGTTCAAAGTGGATTATATTGGTGTTGTAAATGTGCATAGTGATTTCCCGATCCGCCTGGAAGAAATGTGTTACTCACTGAGCCGTGGTAGCTCACTCCTCATCTCTTCATGTTTTTCAGGTTCCTCAGTGAGCCGCTAATAGGACGTGAGCGTTCGTATCGGGGAGGACTTTTTGCTTGTGGGAAATTTTTGGTAAGCTAGCTTGGTTAGTGAACTTGAGCTAGCTATTTAGGAGGTGTATGTATTTTTGGTGGTTTTAGAAAACTCTGATAATGTAACCATATGCCTTTTGTCGTATATATATAAGTGGATGTATATATGTTCATATAAGGTTATATGTTGGGTTGTTGAGGCTTCGTCCTTTGGAAAAAGGATGGCCGTGTCATGCCCTGGTTCTTGTAATTTGGGGTGTGACAGTTTTCCTTTTTTAATCTCTTTCTGCTCCAGTAAATTGCCTTGCAATGGCATCAACTGGAGCAAGACCAAAAGAAAGGGCTTAATCTTGAGGCTTGGGCTTGAGCTTGGGCTTCGGCTTGAGCTTGGGCTTGGGCTTAGGCTGAGCGTTTTGTTCTCGTTTATTGTAGTTTGCAAGCCCAGCTATTGAAACTGCAATCATGGACGTTAATCTTCCAGGTTATTACTTATCGATATAAATTATACGGGCACATTCTGCTGGGAAAAGAGAGAGAATAATTCAAATGGGACAGAACAAAAAGTCCTTTTTTTTTTTTTTTAAGGGAAAAACCCACAAAAAATCTTAACTTTTACCAACAATGATACATTTATCCCAAATTTTTTTCGTAACATCAAAAACCACAAGCTCGTGTGATACATTTACCTTAAACTTTTTTTGGTAATACAAAAAACTCAAAAAAGATTTGTGACACCAAAAACTCTCAAATTTATATTCGTGTAATGAATTTATTCCCAAAATTTGATGTCATGGAAAAATGTTTGGGGTTTTTTGTGTGAAAAAAGTTTAAGGTAAATGTGTTACGTTGGTATGAGTTTGAGATTTTTGGTGTAACAAAAAAAGTTTGAGATAAATGTGTCGAGCATTAATTTAAGATTTTTGGTGGCTTTGACTTTTCTTTTTAATCCAAGAAAAATAAGGATATATATATTGAAAGTCATAAAACTTGTCGACAAAGTATAATTTAATCCTAAAACTTTCAAAAAGTATAATTAAATTCTAAAATTTGTTACGAAAGTGCAATCAAGTTCTAAAACTTTTAAAAAGTGTAATCAAATGCTAAAATTTATTAAATTGATCAAATTAAATCCTTTTATTGATAGTACTAAAGGGTATAATCATCTTTAAGTTAGACGCTTCCAGAAATTTACCAAAGACGATGGTGTGTGAAGTGACAATCAGAAATATTTCCATTTATTTTGAAAGACGCCGGAAAGTGCCGAGAACCACATAATCGTCAGACTCTCTCGGTACAAAAAGGTGCCCACTGCACTTCGCATCCGCATCCGCCCCTGGGCACCTTTTTGCCCAGGGGCGGACGCGGACGTATGCACAATCCGCCCGAAGTGCAGAGTCTGCACAATCCGCCCCTGGGTACTGAGGGAGTCTGACGATTATGCGGTTCTGGCCACTTTCTTCTATAAGAGAAGAACCATCGGTGACGTCCTTACCTCCCCTCTCACGGCGACATGGATCTTTTCTCCATCGTCTCTGTCCTAGTTAACTTCATCCAAGTGAAATACCAGGGGAAGTTGATTTCGCCCTTCGAAACTCACCCCATCACCATTGGCATCGCCATCTGCGGCCTGCTCCTGCATTTCTTGTTGCTGCGATTCGCTCGTTGGGCACCACCGTCCAGCAGCCTTGAAGCTCCTCCTCGTGATGAAGCATTGCACCTCCTCGTCGACTTCGCCGGTTCGATGTCGGTGGCTTCACTCGCGTGGTTGCTGCTCCACGACTCCTCCCGCTCCGTCCCCTGGTTGTTCGTGCTGCTCTCATTGCTTTCCGTGAATCTGTTGCGCGGCCTCATTCAAAAGCTCTGGCTGTGGTCTTGCCCCGAACATGTTTTCCCGATTATTTATGAGGCGGGGTTTCGTGCATGGCATTGGGGAGGAGCGCGGCCACATGTGAGGCGCCTGGTGGTGGATCGGCCGGAAGTCTGAGTGCCGTAGTTGTAACTTTAATTACGTGACCAATTTAGATCACGCAATTTTGTATAAGAGGCAGTTGGGGCCTTAATCTTTTCGGCTATTATAGCTCGAAAAATGCTTACATTAATGTTCAATCAACACCGGCCGCCCTAAATGGCTAGACTGACCAAAGGCCATCAGTGTCTTGATCTCCGGAGATTAAAACGGCGGCGTTTTCCACAATAAGCTGCTCTCTTTTCATGCCCAAATCCTTGAACGCCCGCCCCTGACGCCCCAGTCCAAAAGCACTCTAAACCGAATGATTTTCGCTCAAATCTCTTCGAGTCTCAACTAAAATCGAACGATTCTTGCTCCATTCTCGCTGGCTCGCTGGCTCGCGCAATCGCCGAAGCCTCAACTCGAACCGCGAATTACAGTGGAAGCTGCTTCATAGCTTGGACTTGGAACTGCCCTGATAACCTCAGTTCCGTGCTCCACTGCAGTTCGTGGCTGAGGACCACATTATTATGATATCAAGATTTCTAAACATGATTCGTATGAAAAAATCATTCGCAAGGGAAGCCCTGCTGTCGATGTAAATATCTCTTGGTTGAAGTGTCTGATAGCTGTTTGCGAAAATGCCCAACCGAACTTTTTGTAAAATTTCCCCTCTGGATCTAGATGTCTGAACATTCTTCACGCATCCAAATCATGATGAGCGCTTTTGATTCATTCGTTTACTCTCGTTTTGTGATATTTGAATCCGTTTCTCTGTTTAATGCGCTATGTTTTGTGGCCTTACATGGCAATTCCGGGGAGATACGGTCTCGAATCGTGGATACGTGCAGTGATTTTCTGGTGAACTTCACGCTGGTAGCACCCCGACTTCTTTGATGTTCATGTGCCATGTGTCTCGGTGATTTTATAAGTTGAATGGTCGGAAATCTGTCATGGTGGACGGTGGTGGTGACTGGCGACTCCGGCAGTGGGTTGATGATGAGCATAAGTGAACGTTGGTGATGCTCAGTTTTAAAATTTTAGAAGTGTTAATCATAGATGATACTCCAGTTATTTTACTTTGTTAAGTGCCCAGGGTTTACCGCAGAGGAATCACGTTTTGGGAAAGGGGTGTAGGAGTGGATGAACTCTTTTTTGGCCATCGCTGCTTTCTCTTTTTTTCCTAGTGGAACTTGCTTCACCGCACTATGAGTGAGTAGATGCTTCACCGCACTTGAAGTATTTTCCCAAGAACAAATTTGTTCCTAGGAACAAAAATTTTACCGAACAGATTTCTATTCCAAATCTACCCTCGAGAACAAAAGAACAGAAATTTTTACTGTTTGGCAAGTTGCCAAATAGACCCTTGATAGCCATACGAAGGGCAGAAATTGTTCTTGAGGTTAAAGCTTCTGACCTCTTTGAAAACATTTCTAGTGTTGTAGATTTCCTTTTTTTTTTTCTGGTGAATCTTTTTGTCGCTTTCTGTTTGGCCAGCTGATCAATATGTGTCATTTTACATTTGTTGCTGGTATACTATGGTTTTGCTCATATATTCATATGAACTGGGATAAATAGATGCTTTGGAGACTCAAGCACAGCTGCAGTTTCAAAAGCTTTGTTCTAACATCCATGAGTGATCCAAATCAAAGGAAAGATGTCAGCTCTCTCCCATATACACCATTACTGCTTACTAGCAATTCCAATGATAACAAAGTTGTAGTTTGTCATTGCAGAATGCGAGTCATTACGTTATATAGTCTTCATTTGACCTCTGAGAGGTGACCACTAGATCTTTGCTGTGGCAAATGTGTTAACTTGAAATCTAAGACTACGTTGTCTCACCAGCTGATTGGTTTTCGTCCAGGACCAAGAATTGTTGCTTCAGTCAGATATTCAAGTTGACAGGGCCAAGGTGAGAAAAGAACGCTGAAATATCGATTTATTTTTTTGGGAGGCTTTAGTCCAATATTGTGGTAGACTGCAGATGTTAGAACAAAACATTTTGCATCCTCATGTGCTGGAAAATAATTTTTACAATTCATGAATGAAAAGCCATATAGATAGCATGCAAAAGCTTGAGACTGGTCTGTACAAACTACACACATCTGATAATCATTTTTCGAGGAAATAATAAGACCGGCAAGCTTCCTGACAAGTTGATTCATAATCATCTTATGCATCCCAATATTAGCACATTAATTGTTTACATAGAGCACACAAGGCTTACACCTTTTCTTTTTTTTGGTTGCCCAAACACAAGTCTTACACTAAAAAGTATGATATTTATCTGCTTTTGCTGCAGACAATAACATTTTAGGTGCTGAGTGTTAGCAGTGATTCGTGTAAGTTGAAACATCAGAAAGGTGGTCTCCTGCCTTCCCAATTATTTTCTTCTCAATAAGTGCCTACTTAACTCCGCAACTACATGCGTTTCGTTTGCATCTTTCTGAGACCAGCATTGCACTTCTTTGTTTTAGTACCTTCAGTTTTGTGCTCACTCTGTCCAATTTTTCCTGCAGAATTGCAATTTTTTTTATCTAGTTCAGCAGTAACAGGGTCTTCAGGCAATTCAATTACTCTAAAAAAAAATGGTATTACTGTATTTTCTGTTGATTATAACTTACTGTGGAGTATGAGTCTATGTAAGATGTTAAAAGAAGAAAAAAGAACATGCCTATGAGTATCTTCTGTGATGAAAGCATCCTGTAGGTAAAACGCATTCGATATGAGTAGTCAATGTGCAAGGGCATTCATCACAGCCGGAAGCACCCAAATTCAGCTCTTTTGTCTCTCAAAGGCCACAACAGTACTCTGCAGCATCATCTTTGATGGACAAAGCGTAATGTGTGAGTTGGTGGAGGTGATGGTGATCTTTTATTGTCGGCGATAACTGTGGAAGGCAATCATGATTGACATTAAGATTGCACTGCACAAGAACGTGAAAGATGAATGTGCAAAATTTGCCAGACTCTGCATAGGAAGTGTGGGTCAATTGATCTAATATAAGAAAGTGTATGCTCGTGGAGGTGATGTTTCAAAGTGGGCCTTTCAAAAGCGCATGGAATGTTGAAGTCGAAGTTGCATTCTGTGCAGCGAAAGACAGCATCAATGCTCTTCAGACATGGGTCAGCGAGCATTCCTTCCTGATACGGGAAGAAGCGGATGTGACAGGGTGAACAGGGTGTTGCATCACTGAGGGCAATTCGGCACATGATTTATGGAGCAGAAAAGAGCAGCTCTGCTCCAGGCAGGGATGATGGGCTAAACCTTTGACATCTTCATCACAAGCCATGCACGCACCATCCTTCATAGGACCCAGCTCCAGCGGCAGCAGATGATCGTGAATTGGAGAAAGAAGAGGCAATCCAGGCAAGCATAGAACTCACCTAGCATTTTCCATTCACAAGCTTAGCACTAGATTCTGGTTTCAAGCTTTTCGTGGAAGGACAGTAGATGCTGATTGGTGAAATGGTAAAAAAATGAGCCTTTCTTGCCCTCCAGATCTTGTGAACATAAAGAGTATAGCCGCACAGTCCATGTCAAGGCTGAAATTGCAGTCGCTGCAGCAGGAAACCATATGGCAGGCATTCCATTGGAGGTCTACCGATTGATCAGAAGCAAGAGAGATGGTGATCATGGAGAGACGGGCATTGCATCTCTCGGGGGAGATTTGGCACAGGTCTTGTGGAGAAAGAATATACACATGTACCATCGATAGACCTCCTCGCGGGCTTCGCATTTGATTCTACTTTTCGTTCCGAGATGAAGTGATGTGAGCTAATGCTAACGAGCAAAATGTTGGATGGTGGCGTTCTCAGATTTCTCATCAGGCTAAGTTGTGACCAGGTAGACGAAGCAATATCGGGCCGTGCATTAATGCTCAACCATTCTGAATGGCAAGAAGGAAGCCTGCTCACGTGCATGGCAACTACGACGATCCTCCTCATCATCCGCCTACTAGGCGTTCGAGCGGGGGCTGCGGGTGTTTTCAGGCGGACAGCATGCTAAATTCGGCACAACTCGTGAAAAAATAATCGGCACCATTCACAGCAGTAGGGCTGAGCTGCGGATCGGATTCCGGCCCGCGAGACATTCCAAGCAAGTACAGCCTCCTTCGCTCAGGCTTCGGAGATTCAATGCACGATCACCAAGGCAAACTAGGAAATGAAAAGGCGTTTTGAATGTTATATTTCGTGAGTGATATCAACACGAAGTCAATGAGGTGACATGAATTGTACCCCACTCCCATATTATTTGATGCTATATTTCGGTGTTAATTTGTAGAATCTTTTTATTTTATATATGCTTGAATGCAATAGTCAATAAAACTAAAGTTGCTTATGAAAAGTTTCATATATTATTCATTTAAAGTCAGATGCAATGATAATAAAATTTTCCATAAATTAACTAATAAATAAAACTCCGAACATTGTATAAGGTCATAAAGGGGCATTCACCTTGGGCTAGTCTATACATTCATCAGAAAGTTCTTATCCAATTTACTATAAAAGTAACTTACTTAAAACATAACTTAATTGTTTATAAAACTAATTCACCTATTTTGAATTTTATGAGTTATTTTTTTAATTTATTAGTTAATCCCATTTATATGTAAAAGCATTGTTTACATTTGCTATTAAAACTACTTGTGCAAATGGTATGAGCCCAATCTACTCTGTTCTAGTTATCAATTTATCTACAAATGTACATGTTATGTAGAAATCTTGAATTCCACGTTATCAAAAAAGAGTTAGGTATAATATGATGCTCCATAAGCTATGTTGATAAATCGAAGTGGTTACACACCCGGTTCATATTATGCAACCTGCGACTTCAACAAGTTAAACTGAATTTAGTGCATTTGGTTTAGTTTTGCAAATGGGTTTTGAGTATAATGCAAATGCTAAAAGACAAAAAATTTTTGGGGAAATGCAAATTGTGTTTGGTAAAATTTTTTTTTATAAATAGACTTTCAATTCAAAGTTGTGTGTTGGCAAAACATATTTTTATTTTTTTAATTAAAAAAGGATTCAAACCCTTCGTTGAAACTAGCGAAAGATTATGGTCGCCAGCGAGCTAAATTTGGTGTTAGCGGTCGTCGATTGAGAGTGCCTAACCTCGGGCAACTTTCGATGAGGGTCACGTGAACCCAAGTGAGGGCCGCTCAAAGTCACACAACCTCGGAGAACCTTGGGGAGGGTTGATGGACCCAGGCAACCCTCACCTAGGTAGCACGACCACCACTTGAAGTCGCACAACCTCAAATGACCCTCACCAATCCTTGCTGGCCCCTCACTTGGGTCACACAACTTTGCTGGCCCTTCACTGGCCCAATTTACCCTTGCTAAAAAAATATGAATAGTAATGAGGGACAAAATCGAAAATTCAAATAATTGATGATAGCAGTTTTGAAAGAAAAAAACTAGTTTTAACATTTAGCCAAATGCTGGGCTTTCAACTTTCCCAAGGTCAACATTAGGCCAAAAGTTCATTGGAAAAACCCGCCAAACACTTTAGTATTTTCCAAAGGGGCTTTGGAAGCCAAAAGCCCATTGAAAAAGCTGTACTAAATGCACATCCATCAGTCAAAAGTAGACATTTGTATAAACTATGAGAACAAAACAAAACAGAGAGGTGCTCTTCTGAGTATTTATAAATAAACCTGTCCAAATGAGAATGAACTACATTTGGATGAAATAAAGATTATGATGCATGCGCATTTTCATCTATGGCGATCATCTTCATTCCATCAATTTGTGCAGTCCTTTTGCTAAAACTTTGAATTTACTATTCACATCCTTTCTCAAAGGCAAAAAAAAAAATAAAAAATAAAAAAAGACAGGATCCTCTCTTTTTATCATATATTCTCTCCTACTAGGGTGTTTGCATGTATATATAAACTGCTCTTCAGCAACTTTTCAATCTCCTTCATTGACCTTCCCCCCTTCTCTCTGAAAGAGATTTTAAAAGGTCTTAGGGGAAGCTTCGATATTCACATAGCTAAAAGAGAAATATAACTTAATTTTTCCAAATCGTGATTACCTATAACACGATACGATCAACATTATGAGATTATTGTTGTCCCAGGCGATGGCAAGGGTGTTAATAAAGATGAGAGTTTCGATAATGGACCTCTAACTAGCATTGATGTTGATCATTTTGAAGAAACAAGTAACAATTTTTGGAAACGTGGGCAGATTTGGGATTTTAGTGGAAGTTGGGAATTTAATTTTAGATTAAAAAAGTTCAAAGCGGAATTGATATTGTAAAAGTCGGGGATCTTTTTAGGGAATTAGCCCATAAAAATTAATGCTTCCATAAAAAAATTCAATATCTCAAATCGAAGAAAATGTGATCTTTTGTTAGGATGAAAACCTATTTTTGCAATATTTCACCAACAAAAAACATTCAGCGGTTTCGAAAGTATCTTCGTAGGATTTAGTATATCCGATAATTATAGAAATAGGTGAGTTCGAGCTTAAAACATGGCTACAAGAGAATGCTCGGATTATGACAAATCACTCTACTATAGATGGGCATTTAGGCTCTTCTAGTATCTGGCCAGTCCTTATGAGCCTTGACATTATGTATGTCCCAAAGTGAATTGAGCAATTACTGGAGCGAGTATGCGCTCTCGAAATGATATTGAGGAGAAACACGAATGTGGTCTCAAGAGAAAGGGAGGAACGGCTATTGTTGCAGGTATGATATTGATAAGATAACACTGAAAGTAGAGAAACAATAACGATAAATTGATGTATGTTTTCATTTTGTTGATTTTGCGGATAAGATTTGGTGTTTACCTTTCGTCACATCCTGACTCAATAAAAATAGGAAAAATGAAACCACTGTCCTTCTACCCGAAGGACGCAACCTCCTACGAGAAGTCTAAAAAAATATCCAAATCAGCCTGAATAGAAAATTTCGGATATTTTTTTGTTCGAATTTTTTTTTGATTTGGATAGTGGTGAAGAATAGGTATCATTATTATTTCACTCTGGTTCAGGAGACGAAATGCATTACAGAGAACGTGAAGCATCCCAGAACGTCTAATTCCCTTTTATTATTTGCACTGCATAATCTGAACAATTATAATTTACAGCTTAATTACGAAAATTTCTCCAATTAAATAAATAAAAGTCGTTGCTACCAAATAGAATTAATCCGTCATGTCGAGGTCTCCCAAGCATGCATGGACCAAAAGCCCCCCTTTGTTTCCTTTATCTCTTTTTCTCGGTTTCTCCGACCTCTGCTTTCCTTCCTTTCTTTTCTTTTTTTGTTCTTCCATGCCAGGCTCTATTCTCTCTTTCGTTCTGCTCTCGTAACTTCCCTTGCAATGAAGTAAGACTAAAGAAAGGGCTAATGTGAGACACTCGGAATTGGGCTTGGGCTTGAGCTTGCGTTTGGGCTTAATGGTTTGCTCTTATTTATTATTTTTTGCAAGCCCGTGTATTGCAACTTTAATCAAAGGGATAAATCTTTTAGGTTATAACATCCCGATGGATACTATGTGGATTGAGGATAAAGTCACGTGGAAAAAGTAAGACAGATCAAGTCATTTTTTAAATGGGGAAAATATTAGAAAAATCCTAAATCTGTTGCATTAGCATCAATCTAATCTTAAACCTTTTAATTGCGCCAATTTAGTCATAAACCTTTTGAATTAATGCCAATTTATTCATTTCAACTAATTTTGATAGAAATTACTAATGTGGACATTGACCAGCACTAACATGGATAATTTTTAATAATATCTTCATATTTTTAAATTTTTTCCCTTTCTTTTTCTTTTGCTGGTGATTAGCCATCGGCCATGGTAGGGCAAGTGGGCCTCACTTGGGCGGGGGTCACTGTCGCTTGCCACAAGCGAGGGCGAGCCCCCACGAGGCCACCCTAGCTTAGGCGAGGGGAGCTCTCGCTAGGGCTTGCCCTTGCTTAGGCGGGGCCCTACGAGGTTGGCTTTGCCTAAGCCAGATTTGGTGAGCCCAGCCTACCCAGCCATGATCGGTGGCTGGTCACAACAAAAGGAAGATGAAAGGAAAAAAATCAAAAAATATTAAAATATTATTTGAAATTATTCACGTTAGTAAAAATCTAGTCAAAATTAATTGAAACGAACGAATTAATACAATTATAAGGTTTTATGCAATAGATTTAAGATTTTTTCAATTTTTTTATATAACCAAATAAAAATAAATCGGAGAGTTCAAGGCCTTCGTCCACTCCATGGCGCGGCGAGGGCAGAGGAGTGAGTGTAGGGACACCATATGATTTTTTTTAGGAAAGTGACACGGACGTCAATTTTATACTTTGCGCTTTTCTATGGAAAGTAAAGACACCATTGGGTTTTGTCAGCATATGGAAAGTGATTGACCCCAAAACCATTTGGGGTCATTCACTTTCCATAGGAATAGCAAGTATAATCATTTATACTTGCTATTCCTATGGAAAGTGATTGACCCCAAATAGCAAGTATAAATGATGCTCCCGTCGTAACCCTCCCCACGCCATGGGTCTTTACTCCATCATCTCTGTCCTGGTCAACATCATCCAGGTGAAATACCAGGGCCAGTCCATTTCATCACCCTTTGAAACCCACCCCGTCGCCACCGCTTCGCCATCTGCAGCCTCCTCCTCCATTTCTCGTTGCTGCATTTCGCTAATCGGGCACTGCCATCTGGCGGCCGTGCTCCTTCTTGTCATGGAGCCGCGCACCTCCTCTTCCACTTCACCGGTTTGACATCGGTGTTTTCGCTCGCGTGGCTGCTGCTCCACGACTCCTTCCACTCCATCCTCTGGTTCGTGCTGTTCCTGTTGCTTTCCGTGAATCTGTTGCGCGGCCCCATTCAAAGCCTCTGTCTGTGGTTTTACCACAAACTTGTTCTCATGATCATCTGTGCGGCGCGCTTTCTTGTATGGCATGGTGGAAGAGCGTGGCCATTTGCGCCGCACCCGGTCGTGCATCCGCGTTCCAGGCTGCCAGTCTAAGTGCTATAGTTGTTCAACTGTTTTCTGCTTGGAAAAAGTAATTTTAATTGTATGATCAATTTAGATCAAATGATTAGTACTTTGGGAAGCTAGCTAGTTTTGTATAAGAGGTAGTTGTGGCCTTCTTCTCTTTATCTGAAACCAAAGCCATGAGGAATCTCCCAAGCTTTTGGCATCATCAAATTATCTCCCAACCATAATAAGAAAGGAGAACAGGGAACAAGTACAAAACCACCTGTGTATCTTTCCTATTTGAGCCATGAATGGCCATGTACCTCATAACAACTAGATCCGATTAAGATAGGCTAAGCCCGATCTATTATTATCGAAGAGATTGAGGATAATCCCAACAAAGATAGATATTGTTCTTGAATTGAAAGCTTCTGACCTCTTTAATAAAAATATTGCTGGGTTTTACACACTTCTTTTTTTTTTTACGAGTCTCTTGAGAAATTTATCAAAAAATAAAAAGCCTTGATTCATTTAACAATTTGTCAATTTAGTTTTTTCAGTTAATTCAACTCCAAAAATGCTAACATGAATGTTCAATCAACGCTGACCGTCCTCAAACTAACGGGAGGCCGGTGCTGTTGTGATCTCTGGAGATGAAAACGGCGGCGTTTTCCACAATAATTATAAAAAGAAAAAAAAAATCGTGGGCGTGCTCTTTTCTTGCCCAAATCCCCGAACGCTTACCCCGACGGCCCAGTCCAAAGAAGCTCTAAACCTGAAATTAACTGACATCTCGCTCAAATCTCTTCGAATCTCGAACTCAAATCGAACGATTCTTGCTCAATCCTCGCTCGCTTGCGCAATCGCCCAAACCTCAACTCAAACCGCGAATTGCAGTTCGTGGCCGACGACCAAATTATCAAAGGTAAAGCTCCTCTATGGTCTAATTATTATGATATCGAGATTCCTAATCATGATTCGGATGAAAAAATCATTCGCAATGCAAGCCCTGCCATCGATGTAAATATCTCTTCGTTGAGGTGTCTGCTAGCTGTTTGTGAAATTGCCCAAGCGAACTTTTCGTAAAATTTCCCTCTGGATCTAGATATCTGAACATTCTTCACGTATCCAAATCATGATGAGCGCTTTTGATTCATTCGTTCACTCTCGTTTTATGATATTTGAATCCGAAAGTAAGAACGACGTAAGGATGTATGTATCTCTGTTTAATGCGCTACGTTTTGTGGCCTTAGATGGCTGTTCCCGCTGGGAGATACGGTCTGGAATCGTAGATACGCGCGGTAACCGTCTGGTGAGCTTCACGCTGGTAGCACCCCAACTTCTTTTATGTTCATGTGCCATGTGTCTAGGTGATTTATGACCTGTATACGTTGAATGGTTGGGAATCTGTGATGGTGGACGGTGGTGGTGACTGGCGACGACGGCAGTGGGTTGATGATGAGCGAAAGTGAACGATGGTGATGCCTGGTTTTAAAAGTTTAAAAATGTTAATTATAGATGATACTCTAGTTATTTTACTTTGATAAGTGCCCAAGGTTTACCGTAGAGGGGAAAGGGGTGTAGGAGTGGATGAACTTTTTTTTTTTTTTGCCATCACTGACTTTCTATTTCTTGTTCTTGGGGAACTTGCTTCGCTGCGTTATGAGTGATTAGCTGCCTGGAGCAGAAAAGAGCTCTGCTCCAGGCAGGGATTGGCTAAACCTTCGACATATTTATCACAAGCCTTGCACGCACCATCCTTCATATGACCCAGCTCCGGCGGCAGTGGATGATCATGAATTGGAGAAAGAAGGGGCAATCCAGACAAGCATAGACCTCACCTAGTATGCTGCTCTATTCACAAAGCTTTGCACCCAGATTCTGGTTTCAAGCTTCACGTGAAAGGACACCAGTAGATGCTGATGGGCGAAATGGTAAAAAAACTGAGCCTTTCTCGCCCTCCAGATCTTGTGAACATAGAGTTATAGCTGTGCATTCCATGTCAAGGCCGAAATTGCATTCGCTGCAGCGGGAAACCATATGGCAGGCATTACATTGGTGGTGTACCCATTGATCCAAAGCAAGAGAGGGTGATCATGGAGAGTCGGATGATGCATCTCTGGGGGGAGATTCGGTATACACGTGTACCATCGATAGACCTCCTCGCAGGCTTCGCATTTGATTCTACTTTTCGTCCCCAGATGAAGGTATGTGAGCTGATGCCAATGATTGGATGGTTGCATTCTCAGATTCCTCATCAGGCTTAGTTGTGACTAGGCAGACGAAGCAATATTGGACCGTGCGGTAACGCTCAACCATTCCAAATGGCAAGAAGGAAGCCTGCTCACATGCATGGATAGGAGACCAACACGGGAGACGTTCCAAGCAAGTACAACCTTCCGCTCAGGTTCCGGAGATTCAACGCATGATCAGCAAGGCAAATTAGGAAATAAAAAGGCGTTTCAAATGGAGTTATAGTTGCTGAGTGATATCAACACGAAGCAAATGGGGTGAAATGAATTGTACCCCACTCCCATATATTATTTGATGTTGTGTTTGAGTTCTAGTTTGTACAATTTTTTATTTATTTTATTTATGCTTTAATGCAATAGTTAATAAAACTCATGAAAAGTTTCATGTCATGTTCATTTATAGTCAGCCGCAATGATACTATAATTTTCCATAAATTAACCAATAAATAAAACTCCAAATATTGTATAATGTCGTAAAGGTGCATTCACCTTCGGCTTGTGTACACCATTTATTAGAAAGTTCTTATAACTTACTATAAAAGTAACTTACTTAAGACCATATTCCGATAACAGTTCTATAAATTGCTAAAATGGGTGTAACTTGACATAACTCAGTAGTCTGTAAAACTAAATTTTCCTTAAGTAATGTTTACATTTGCTTTTAAATACAATTTGTACAAATGGTGTGAACCAGATCTAGTTTTTTTTCTAGTTATCAATTTATCTATAAATGTACATGTTCAGTAGCAATCTTGAATTCCACATTATCGGAAAAGAATTATGTATGATATCTTGTTTCGTAAGCAATGAAGGTTTAGCAAAGCATTTATTGTAATTAAACTCGTAATTTTCTGTTAAAATCTTTGACTAGAACTCGATTTCATTTTAAAAAACTAAATAATTATTTGTGTTGGTTACCCTTGAAAACAATATATAGATTGAAGTGGTTACAACCCAAAGTTCATATATACAACTTACGACCTCAGCTTGTTAAACTGAATTTAGATCCACAAGTCAAAAGTTGTCGTTTGTATAGACTATAAAGACTAAGACCCAAGAGGACATTTCAAAATAGAATGGTGCTCTTCGGAGTAATTATAAGTGAACCTGTCCAAATGATAGAATGAACTCCATTTGGATGAAATAAAGATTATGATGCATGCGTATTTTAGTCTATGGTGATCACCTACTTTCCACCAATTTGTTCATTCCTTTTGCTAAATCTTTAAATTTATTATTCTAATCAAAGTTACATTGGTCCAACCCTGACATTGAACCGGGTCATATCCTTTTTCCGAGTCCAAAAAAAAAAAAAAAAAAAAACAGACAGAATTCTCTCTTTTTATCATATTTATTTTCTCCTGGTACATTATGTTTGCGTGTATATATAAACCTCTCTTCAGCAACTTTTCAATCTCCTTTATTGACTTCTCTCTCTCTCTGTCTGAGAGAATTTCCAAAGGGTCTTAGGGGAAGCTTCGGTGTTCACACAGCAACGGTTGGACCATGCGGTGTAACATGATGATCCTATGGCGACTCATGGGCAGAAATGGGACCTTTATGAAAGTTGGAAAAATTTTTTCAAATAAAAAAAAGTTCGAAGTGGAATTGAGATTGAAATTAAAATTTGAGTTTTTTTTTTTGAAATTAGCCCATAAAAATTTATGCTTCCATCAACAATCCAAGGCGTTTCAAACCAAAGAAAATGCATTCTTTTGTTAAGATGGGAACCTATTTTTGCAATATTTCACCAAGAAAAATGTTCTTCACTTCAAAAGTATTTTAGTAGGATTTAGTATATCGACAATCATAGAAATAGGTGACTTCGTGCATAAAACATGTCGACAAGAGAATGCTCATGTTGCTACTTATTATTTTCACTATAAATGGGTAATTAGAGAAAGGGATGAGCAACTATTATTGCGGTACGAAATTAATAAGATTATAATGAAATAGAGAAACAATAACAATATATTGATGTATGTTTCTATTTTGTTGATTTTGTGAATGAGATTTGTAGTCACACCCCAACTCTATAAAATAGGGAAAACGAACACAACCTCAAATACAAACTAACATAAACATGTTATGAAAATATCTATCTACTTGATAAAGTGGTGAGTTGGTTACGGAATCAAGAATTCTGAAATTCAAAAAAAGAAAAGTGTGTATATCTCCAAACTCAATTAAAAACCCCACAAATATCATCTCACATACAGAAGTATCTAAACTAATATCCAAAATCCAACTATAAAAAATTTCCCGCCAATAATGCTCACATCCTCCTTTAGCTGAAGAACCAAAATAAAAATAAAAATTGGAATGAATAATGTGAGCAACCACAGCTCAATAACTAACCCAAATCTTTCCTACTCATCCATTATGCATATTTATAAAGCAATACATACTCATTTATCCAAATCCTGTATATAATGTACAATAAAATTCAATTATGAGTAATATCACTTCAACGTAGCTTCGTACTTATCAAAAATATTCGTTCAAATTTCAAATACCAAGAGGGTAGTAAACGCACCATCTGATTTTATGCAACAAATATGTTTTAAGCATTACCTTTTACAATTTATAATATATCAAATCTCTATCACTTTCAAGACATGATTTTGCAAATTCATAGAAGATCATAATTGACCCCAAACCAAAATCCAAATTGAAAGTTACGCCGCTCGGAAAATTTCAAAGGCCTATCAAAGATTAACTAAAATTCAAACTTACATGTCAACTAACCTCGACTAAAACTTTAGTAGGCAACGCCATATTCTTTAGATAAATCGTCCACTTGACAAAAGACCTTTGAATAATGACTTTGCAAATAAAGTCAACCTCATCTTAAAACTCCAATTCAACTGAGCTTACTTTCAAAAGAAAACTCTTTCAAATTACTAGAAGACCATAAAACAGAAAGATAATTGGAGAAGGGGGAAATCCATGGCCAAACAGAGTAGCTTTAAAACTGTTTCTAGTAGCTCGCAAAACTTTAAAAATTTATCCCAATCAAACCATAATCATAAATTAACTCTCCTAAAATCTTGCTATGTAACACCCTAAAATTTCTTTAAAACATAATTTTACAACTTTAAAACATGTAGAATCAAGCCAGCAAGGTAGAATCCATGCAAAACCTAATTTACAGTTTAACTACGAAAACTCCTCCAACCAGATAAATAAAAGCTTTGAATCCTGAAATAATCCGGTTTGATCAAGTCACTCAAACGGGCGTGTAGCGAGGGCCTATTTTTGTCGGTTTCTCCAGATCCTGCTTACCTTTTCTTCTTTTCTTTTTCCCTTTTTTTACCCTTCTTGGCCAGTCTCTGTTTTCCCTCTTTCTTTCTGCTCCTGTAAATACCCTTGCAATGGTATCCGCTTAAGCAAGACCAAAGAAAGGGCTTAAGCAAGCCACTTGGGCTTAATTATTTTTGCTCTTATTAATTATTTTTTGCAAGCCCGTTTATTGCAACTTTAGTCATGGAGATAAATCTTCTATATCATTACGTATTGATGCAAATTATGCGGAGTGAGAATAAAGTCACCCTACATAGTGATATGTCACTTAAGTGAGGTGAGGACATTTAGTTTTAGGTACGAAATTCAAACCCTTACATCTTCTTGACAGAGATGGAAGAATTAAAATAGGACAAATCAAAGTCTCTCTCTCTTTTTCGTTTTTTTTTCAAAATAAATATACTAGAAGTCCTGAAATTAATAATGCAATTGAGTCCTAAAAATTTTAAAAAGTGCAACTAAGTTTTAAAACTTATCAAAAAGGTGCAATTGAATTGTAAAACTTTCAAAAGTGCAATTAAGTCCTTGTCAAATTGGTCCAATGAAGGCAATTTTACAAAAAATTAGAATTCGATTGTACTTTTGTGATAAATTTTAGAATCAATTGCACTTTTGTGACAAGTTTTAAGATTTGATTGCACTTTTTAAAATTTTTAAGACTTTTGGTGCACTTATCTCTTTTTTGTTAACACAAGAAATAATTAATCGGAAAATTCAAAGGCCTTCCTCCACTCCATGACGTGATGAGGGGTGAAGACAGGAACATCACTGAAATATTTCTATGGAAAGATGAGAACCGTGGGACATTTCATGGAAAGATTTTGGAACAAACCTTTTTTTGCGGCGGGAAATGTAATTAGGGACATCGTTAATATATCATACATGATTTTGGAACAAAAAAAGGTGTGTTCGCTTTTTTTGGTATCATACATGATTTTGGAACCAAAAAAAAAGTCCGTTTGCACCAAAAATGCCAACGCACTTCCATTTGCACCAAAAATGCCAACGCACTTTTTTTTTGTTCCAAAGTCATTTGTGGTATATTAATGATGTCCCTGATTACATCCCTCGCGACTTTGTGACGCTTTGCGAATGCACTGTCCGTGGTTTTACCGCGAGTTCATTCTCATGATTATTTGTGCGGCGCGCTCTCGTGTATGGCATGGTGGAAGAGCGCGGCCATTTTCGCCGCGCCCGGTCGTGGATTTGCGTTTCATGCTGGAAGTCTGAGTGCCCTAATCGTTCAACTGTTCCCTGCTTGGAAAAACTAATCTAACCACTTTAAAACAAGTGATTGAGTACTTTAAGGAACTCGCTATTTTTGCAGAAGAGGCACGTGGGGCTTTCTTCTCTTTATCTGAAGCCATAAGGAGTCCCCAAGCCTTCAGCATTGAATTATCTCCCGACCACCCATGTATCGTTCCTATTCCTGGCCATGAATGGTGATGAACCTTGTAGCAACTAGATCCGATTGAGATAGGCTAAGCCCTCAAATGAAATTGTGATCTATTGTTATCGAAGAGATTGAAGATAACCTCAACAATTATTACGGCAAGAAGAATGGTCGATTCTAGTTGCTTTATTATGTAGATATTATTCTTGAGGCGAAAGTTTCTGACCTCTTTGTAAATATTACTGAGTGTTACGGCTTTCTTTTTTTTTTCTAGTGAATTTCTTGGGAGAATTGGCAAAAAATAAATAAATAAATTCTTAACCCTTTTAACAATTTGTCCATTTAATTTTTCTAGTTAATTCAATCCAAAAAATACTTATGGGGATGTCTAGCTAGCGCCCGCCGTGCTACGTGGTCAAACCAGCGGAAGGTCAGCACCCGCCATCCTACGTGGCTGGATTAGCTGAAGGCTGGTGCTAACTTGGTCACCGGAGATCAAAGCAGCGGCATTTTCCACATTAATTAAAAAAAAAAAAAAAAAAAAAAGATGGTCGCTGTGCTCTTCTCTTGCCCAAATCCTCGAACGCTCACCCCCAACGCCCCAGTCCAAAAGAACTCTAAACCTGAAATTAACTGAGATCTCGCTCAAATCTCTTCAAATCTCAACTCAAATCGAACGATTCTTGCTCTAGCCAGAGTCGTTTCTTTCCACAATTAAGAGAAAACACAGACGATTCTTGCTCGAGCCTGAGTCGGACATTCAAGTTGCTGGGGCCAAGGCGAGAAAAGGATGCTGAAAAGTGGATTTTTTGTCGGAAGGCTTTAGTTCAGTATAACTGAATTTTGATTGACTGTTGATTTTAGAACCGAACTTTTCCCATCTTCATGTGCTAAAGAATTTACATTTCATGTATGCAAAGCTAGATAGATAGTATGCCGATGCTCACAACAAGTCTGTACAAACTGCACGCATCTCATGTTCGTATATGTGGAAGTAATTAGACCAGCAAGCTTCCTGACGAGTTGATTGATAATCAAATTATGCATCCCAATTTTAATACTCCGATTCATAACATTGAGCGCACAAGTCCTGCACTTCAGAAATATAATATTTTTCTGCTTTTACTGGAGGGAACAACAATCTTGAATGTCAACTGTAGCGGTGAGTCCAATTGACTTGCATAAGAACACAAGTTGAAACATCAAACAGAAAGTTGTTCTCCTGACTCCCGAATTCTTTTCATCTTGGTAAGTGCCTCCCCAACTCTGCAACTACATGCACTTCACTTGCAGCTTTTGGAGATCAGCATTGCATGTCTTTTCTTGAGTACCTGCAACTATGTGCTCATTCTTTCCATTTTTTTCCTGCAGAATTGCAATTTATTTATCTAGTTCAGCAATAGCAGGGTCTCCAGGTACTTTCGCTATTCCAGCAAACTGTATTATAAATTTTAGTACTTATGGTGGAGGATGAGTCTATATATATGATGTTAAAAAGGAGCATGGCTATTCACCACGTCCCATGGCACTGGCAGCATGTTGTATCCATTTGATGGCTAAAGTCTGTTCAGTAAGAGAGCACTTCTGGGATGAAAAATGCACCGTGGGTAAAACGCATTTGATATGAGAAATCAATGGGCAAGGGCATTCATTGCAGTCGTAGCCACCCAGATTCGGGTTCCTTATCTTCTCACGAAGGTCACAATAGTACTCACTGATATCATCTTTGATGAACGAAGTTTAGAGGGTGAGTTGATGGAAGTTAATGGGAATCTTTTACTGTAGTGGAAGGCAATTTGTGGTGATTAAGGTTGCAATGCACACAACCGTAAAAGTCGAACCTGCAAAATTTACCAGACACCGTAAAGGAAGCACTGTTCGGTAGATCTAAAATTAGAAAGTATATGCTCGTAGAGGTGATCTTCAAAGTGGGCCTTCCACAAGCGCCTGGAATGTTGAAGTTGTACTTACATTCCGTGCAGAGAAAGACAGAGCATGGACGCTCTTCACGACATATGTCAACAGCACTCCTTCCTGATATGGGAAGAAAAAAGATGTGCGGGTTGAACAGGTTTCTCGTTCCTTCCCCCTTTCACTCATTTCTGATCAGCTGTTGTCCCTTTCACGTGCCCTTTCCCATTCCTCCTCGATACCTTATTTTCTTCTCTTTCTCGAAAAAGATGACATTTATGATGCAATTTTGGATGAAATAAAGATTATGATGATGCATTCTCATTTCTCATCTATGGTGATCATCTTCATTCCACTAATTTGGATGTTCTCTTTGCTAAAAATTTTTTAATTACCCTGATTCGAACCGGGTCACATCCTCTTTCCAAGGCAAAAAAGAGGAAGATGACAGAATTCTCTCTTTTTATCATATTATCTCCCACTAGGGTGTTTGCGTGCATGAACACAGGAACCTTCCTCCAAACGACTTCTCAGTCTCCTTTTATTGACCCAACCACCCTCCCCTTCCCCTTTTTCTCTCTCTATCTCTCTCTCTCTATCTATATATATTTTATCTTTTCAATCTCCTTTATTGAACTAGACAAAACCATCATCCCTCCGTCCCTCCTTGCGAGGGAGTTTCCAAAGGGTTCTTAGGTAAGGCTTCGATGTTAAGGCAGCAATTGTCGGACCATGCGGCATCACATGCTGATCCAAAAAAAAAAAAAAAGAAAAAACCCACAACACGACTTCACGGAACCAACCTATCATCAACAAACAAAAATATGGGCGATGATGTCACTTCATTGAATTCATCAGTGACAAACAAAAACACAGCCACAACACTACTTCCTATTACTTCTTCTTGGATGTTGGAGCTGCTTCCTCTCAATATAGTTTGCCATTGCGGAATGAGAGTCATTACATTATACAGTCTTCATTTTACCTCTGAGAGGTGACAACTAGATCTTTGGCTGTGGCAAATGCGTCAACTTGCAATCTAAGACTAAGTGGTCTCACTGGCTGATTGGTTTTTGGCCAGGAGCTTGAATTGTTGCTTCAGTCAGACATTCAAGTTGCAGGGGCCAAAGTGAGAAAAGAATGCCAAAAAGTAGATTTTTCGTCAGGAGGCTTTAGCTCAATATAACTAGATTTTTCGTCAGGAGGCTTTGGCTCAATATAACTGAATTTTGGTTGACTGTAGATTTTAGAACCGAACTTTTCCCATCTTCATGTGCTAAAGAATTTACAGTTCATGTATGCAAAGCTAGATAGATAGTATGCCGATGCTCGAGACAAGTCTGTACAAACAGCACACATCCTATGTCCGTATATGGGGAAGTAATTAGACCAGCAAACTTCCTGACAAGTTGATTGATAATCAAATTATGCATCCCAATTTTAATACTCCGATTCATAACATAGAGCACGCAAGTCTTGCACTTCAGAAATATGTTTTTTATCTGCTTTTACTGCAGAGAACAACAATCTTGGATGCCAACCGGAGCAGTGAGTCCAATTGACTTGCATAAGAACGCAAGTTGAAACATCAAACAGAAAGGAGTTTTCCTGACTCCCGAATTCTTTTCATCTTGGTGAGTGCCTCCCCTAATCTGCAACTACATGCACTTCACTTGTGGCTTTTGGAGACCAGCATTGCATGTCTTTTCTTGAGTACCTGCAAATATGTGATCATTCTTTCCACTTTTTTTCTGCAGAATTGCAATAATTTCATCTAGTTCAGCAATAGCAGGGTCTTCAGGTACTTCCACTATTCCAGCAACCTGTATTAGAAATGTTTGGTATTAGCGCATTTTCTTTTAATTATTACTTATTGTGGAGGATGAGTCTATATATATGATGTTAAAAAGGAATATGGCTATTCACCACGTTACATGGCAGCATCTTGTATCAATTTGTTGGCCATAAGTCTGTTTAGTAAGAGAGCACTTCTGTGATGAAAGTGCACCGTGGGTAAAACTCATTTGATATGAGTTATCGATGGGCAAGGGTAAGCACCCAGATTCAGGTCCCTTATCTTCTCCCAACGGTCACAATAGTACTCACTGGTATCATCTTCGATGAACAAAGCATAAAGTGTGAGTTGATGGAAGTTAATGGCAATCTTTTACCGTAGTGGGAGGCAATCTGTGATGATTAAGGTTGCAATGCACACAACCGTAAAAGTCGAACCTGCAAAATTTACCACAGACATTGCATAGGAAGCAAGGTCTGAAGAGCTAAAATAAGAAAAAGTATACGCTCGTGGAGGTGATGTTTCAAAATGGGCCTTTCGAAAGTGCATGGAATGTTGAAGTCGTAGTCACTCTCCGTGCAGCAAAAGACAGAGCGTCAACACTCTTCACGACATATATCGACAGCGCTCCTTCCTGATGCGAGAAGAAAAAGGATGTGCAGGGTGAACAGGTTGTTGCATAACTGAGGGCAATTCAGCACAGGATTTATGGAGCAGAAAACAGCAGCTCTGCTCCAGCCAGCAATAAGCTAAACATTTGACGCCTGCATCACAAGCCTTGCACGGACCATCCTTCATATGGCAGTTCCAGCGGCAGAGGATGATCTTGCAGTGGAGAAAGGAGAGGCAATCAAGACAACCACAGACCTCACCTGGTATATTCTCTTCACAAACTTTGCACCCGATTCTGCTTTCGAGTTTCGTGTGGAAGATCAGTGGATGCTGATGGTCGAAATGGATAAAAACCGAGTCCAAAGTGCCTCCAGGTCTTGCGAACATAAGAGTTCAAAGCCGTGCAATCCATGTCGAGGCTGAATTTGCATTCGCTGCAGTAGGAAATCATGGCAGGCATTACATTTAGCTCCTCCAATTGATCGAAAGCAAGAGGGAGAGGGTGATCATGGAGAGACGGGTGCTGCATCTCTGTGGGGGATTCGGCGCAGCTTTTGTGGAGAAAGAATATGCACGCATGGCCTTCATAGACCTCCCCCAAGATCGCTTGCTTGCAGGCTTTGCATTTGATTCTACTTTCCATTCCGGGATGATGGGATGTGAGTGAGCGGATGCTCTTGAGCATTTGTTGGATGGTCAAATTCTGAGAATTCTGTCACACAAAAAAAAAATTTCTGAGAATTCTCATCAGGGCTTAGTTGCGACTAGGCAGACGAAGCTATATTGGGCCGTGCAGTAACAATCGACTTGTCCGAATGGCAAGAGAAGGTTTTTATATTTAACAATGAAATATTGACTGGAATATATATATAACATCTATATCATTAAACTGATGAGGTCACATATTTCCTCGGATCATGACCAAGTTTGTTAGGAAAATAAAATGATATTGTATATGTATACATGTTAGGGTAGGGTGAATCAAGGCACCAACATAAATGGAGGAAAAGCATCTCTCTGAAGAAGACGACACGTGAGCGGTGACGACAATGGCCAGTTTAGTGTAGTTTCTTTGTAATTAGACCTAGTCATCACATGTTTCCACTTTTGCCCTTCTCGTTCCTCCCTTCTTTTGCTCATTTCTCATCCCCCGTTTGTCCCTTTCACGTGCCCTCCCCCATTTCTCTCCCCTCTCTAAAAGTTGCCACAAATATTCCTCCTCAATTCCTTATTCTTTCTGTGTCTCGAAAAGATGACATTTATGATGCGATTTGGATGAAATAAAGATTATCTTGCATAAGCATTTTTCATCTATGGTGATCATCTTCATTTCACTAGTTTATATGTTCCTTTTGCTAAATTTCGAATTTATTATGCTAATCAGGGTCCAATCCTGATTTGAACCGGGTCACATCCTTTTTTTGATGGAGAAAAGAAGACATAATTCTTTTTTTTGTCATATTTATTCTCTCCTACTAGGGTGTGTGCGTGTATGCATATATAAACCTCTCTTCAACAGCTTCTCAGTCTCCTTTATTGACTAGACACACCCACCCACCGTACCTCTATCTTTTGACTCTCCTTTATTTATTTATTTTGGTCGGATTCAATCTCATTTGAAAAAATGATACAAACAACTCTTAAACTTTAATTTAATATGCAATTTGATCTTTGAACTTTCGATTTAATGTTCAATGTAGTCCATTTTCATTAATTCCAGACCAATGACTATATTGAACATTTTTATACAATTCAAGAAATATTGAACATGTACCAAAAGTTCATGAATTACATTAAACAAATTAAAAATTCAGAAATCATATTATACATTTGGCTAAAGTTTATGGATCAAATTGAATAAATCAAAAGTTCATATACCAAATTGCACATTAAGTCAAAGTTCAGAAACTATTTGTATCATTATCACATTTCCTTTATTAACTAGACAAAATCGTTACCTCTCTCTCAAAAGAGAGTTTCCAAAGGATCTTAGGGGAGGAGAGAAGAAAAATATTATATAGGACTGCAATTCCAACATGTCAAAATCCCATTTCATTCATTAGATGACACGTGTCACCTGAGCTCCACAGCACGTTAGAAGCCTTCTCCCTCCATTAATTTCAATTTCACGCGGAGAGACACTCTCTTTCTCATTTCTCTCCCCTTCGCGCTTCTCTCTTCACGGTAGCGCTCTCTCTCTCTCTCTCTCTCTCTCTCTCTCTCATGCTCTGTTTTTTCTCCCTACCACTCACATGACTGTTTTGACTCACGACGGAGCCCACCGTTTGACAAACCACGCAGCAATGGTTGGACCATGCAGCATCACATGATGATCCTATGTCCACGTGGGGCACATCTGAGATCTCAATTGAAGTTGGGGATTGTTTTTTGACAAAAAATTGAAGTAAAAATTGAGATTAGAATCAACGTTGGGCATCTTTTTAGGAAATTAGCCTATAAAAATTCATGCTTCCATCAAAACAATCCAAATTGTCTCACACCAAAGGAAGTGCAATCTTTTTTTAAGATAGAACCTATTTTCACAATATTTCATCAAGAAAAAATATTCACCGCTTCAAAAGCATTTTAGAAGAATTTAATATATCCAACAATTATAGCAATAGGTGACTTTGTGCTTTTTCATCACCTAAACATGATGAAAATATTATTTGGATAATGAGCAATAAAAGGGCCTATGCAAAAAGATCTAAAGATACTCTCTCTTTTTTTCCCATGAGAGAAATGCACGAGCACAAATGTTCATGTCCCCATAAAATAAGTAATTCAATCTGGAGGGATTTCTCGATATTTATTTTAGGGATTGCACTATGGATTTTCATCACCTAGAATCTAGTGTCAATATTTTGAGAACTTATTTTCCAATTTCACCAAACAAGCCCGATGTGATGCACCATCACCTAGAATCTAATGTCAATACAAAGGTGAGGGTGTTAATAAAAATGCGGGTTCCAATAATGAACTTGTAACTAGCTCTAATGTGTAAAAATTATCCGAACCGGCCCAAATAGAAAAATTTCAGATATTTTTTTATTTAGGTTTCCTTTTGATTCACATAATGATGATGAACGTATATCATTACAGTTTCACTTCGGATCAGGAAAGAAAACACATTATAGAGAATGCGAAGCATCCCAAAACGTCTCCTTCTCTTTTGTTGTTTGTACTGCATAATCTAGACAAACATAATTTACAGCTTAATTACGAAAATTCTTGTAATTAGATAATGAAATGTTGTTGCTACCAAATGGAATTAATCCGTCTTGTCAAGGTCTCCCAAGCGTGCATGGAGCAAAAGCCCCCTTTGTTTCTTCTTTCTCTTTTTCTCGGTTTCTCCTACCTCTGCTTTCCTTCTTTTCTTTTCTTTTATTCTTCCATGCCAAGCTCTATTTTCTCACTTTCTTTCTGCTCTCGTAATTTCCCTTGCAATGAAGTAAGACTAAAGAAAGGGCTAATATGAGACACTCAGGATTGGGCTTGGGCTTGTGCTTGAGTGTGGGCTTAATACTTTGCTCTTATTTTTTATTTTTTTGCAAGCTCGTGTATTGCAACTTTAATCATGGAGTTACAACGTCTTGATACATACTATGCGGATTGAGGATAAAGTCACGTGGAAAAAGTAAGACAGATCAAGTCCTTTTTTAAATGAGAAATATATCAGAAAAATCATAAATCTATTGTATTAGTATCAATGTAATCTTAAACATTTTAATTATACTAATTTAATCATAAACTTTTTGATTTAGTACTAATTTATTCATTCTAACTAATTTTGACTAGAAATTATCGATGTGGACATTAACCGATGCTAAATAATTTTTATAATATCTTAATTTTTTAATTTTTGTTTTGTTTTTTTTTTTTTTTTTGTTTTTACTAGTGATCAGCCATTAACCATGGTAGGGCAGGTGAGCCTCACTTGGGCAAGGGTCACTGTTGCTTGCCACAAGCGAGGGTGAGCCTCGAGGGGAGACGAGGGGGAGCCCTCGCTAGGGCTTGCCCTTGCTTAGGCAAGGCCCTGCAAGGTTGGCCTTGCCTAGGCCAAATTTGGTGAGCCTAGCTTGCCCAACCAGGTAGCCCAGCCATAGTTAGTGGCCAATCACGGCAAAAGGAAGAGGAAAGAAAAAAAAAAAAATATTAAAATATTATTTAAAATTATTCATGTTAGTAATCTAGCCAAAATTAATTGGAATGATTGAATTAACATAATTATAAAGTTTCATCTAAAAACTTAAGACTTTTTCAATATTTTTTTATATAACCAAATAAAAAATAAATTGGAAAGTTCAAGCCCTTTGTCCACTCCATGGCGTGTTGAGGGTAGAGACATCAATTGATATTTGTTTTTTTCAAGGAAAGTGGCACGGACACCGATTTTATACTTTTCTATTCTTGGGATCATTTTGATACAGATAAAGTCTCTTATGGAAAGTCGAGAGGATTCGATCATTTAGGTGGGACTAAAATATGTTCTTGACAAAAGGACAAAAGGGAGTACTACTCCTGTTGACTAAAATACGTGGTGTCCTCCTGTTGGACAGGATATTCTTTTTGTCAAGAACATATTTTAGTCCCACCTTAAATGATCGAATCCTTAGCAGTATAAATAATGCTCCAGTCGTAACCCTTCACCATCCACGCCATGGATCTTAACTCCATTGTCTCTGTCCTGGTCAACATCATCCAAGTGAAATACCAGGGCCAGTCCATTTCATCACCCTTTGAAACCCACCCCATCGCCACCCGCTTCGCCATCTGCAGCCTCCTCCTCCATTTCTCGTTGCTGCGTTTCGCTAATCGGGCACCGCCTTCTGGCGGCCGTGCTCCTTCTTGTCATGGAGCATTGCACCTCCTCTTCCACTTCACCGGTTTGACATTGGTGTTTTCGCTCGCGTGGCTGCTGCTCCACGACTCCTTCCACTCCGTCCTCTGGTTCGTGCTGTTCCTGTTGCTCTCCGTGAATCTGCTGCGCGGTCCCATTCACAAACTTTGTCTGTGGTTTTACCGCAAACTTGTTCTCATGATCATCCGTGCAGCGCGCTCTCGTGTATGGCATGGTGGAAGAGCGCGGCCATTTGCGCCGCACCCGGTCGTGGATCTGCGTTTCTTGCTGGAAGTCTGAGCACCGTAGTTGTTCAACCGTTCCCTGCTTGGAAAAAGTAATTTTAATTGTATGACCACTTTAAATCAAATGATTAGTACTTTAGGAAGCTAGCTAGTTTTGTATAAGAGGCAGTTGGGGCCTTCTTCTCTTTATCTGAAGCCAAAGCCATAAGGAATCCCCAAGCCTTCGGCATCATCAAATTATCTCCCGACCATAATAAGAAAGGAGAACAGGGAACAAGTACAGAACCACTTGTGTATCTTTCCTATTCAAGCCATGAATAGCCACGCATCTTGAAGCATCTAGATCCGATTAAGATAGGCTAAGCCCTAAGAGGAAATTCCGATTTATTGTTATCAAAGAAATTGTGGATAATCTCAACAATTGTTATGACAAGAAAAATGGTCGATTTTAATCCTTTTATAAATGATAGATATCGTTCTCGAACTGAAAATTTTTAACCTCTTTAATAAAAACTTTATTGAGTATTGCACACTTTCTTCTTTTCTAACGGGTCTCTTGAGAAATTTATCAAAAAAATTCTCGATTTATTTAAAAATTTGTCAATTTAGTGTTTTCAGTTAATTCAACTCCAAAAACGCTAACGTGAATGTTCAATCAACGCCAACTGCCCTATATGACCGGATCGACGGGAGACCGGTGCTGACGTGGTCTCTGGAGATGAAAACGGAGGCATTTTCCGCAATAAATTATAATAAAAAAAAAAAAAATCGTGGCTGAGCTCTTTTCTTGCCCAAATGCTCGAACGCTTACCCCCAACGGCCCCAGTCCAAAAGAACTCTAAACCAGAAATTAACTGAGATCTCGCTCAAATCTATTCAAATCTCAACTCAAATCGAACGATTCTTGCTCAATCCTATTTCAACTCAAACCACGAATTACAGTTCGTGACCGACGACCACATTATCGAGGTAAAGCTCCTCTATGGTCTAATTATTATGATATCAAGAAAAAAAAAATTCAGGTGAAAAAAATCATTCGCAACGGAAGCCCTGCTATGGATGTAAATATCTCTTGGTTGAAGTGTCTGCTAGCTGTTTGTGAAAATGCCCAAGCGAACTTTTTGTAAAATTTCCCTCTGGATCTAGATATCTGAACGTTCTTCACGTTTCCAAATCATGATGAGCGCTTTTGATTCATTCGTTTGCTGTCGTTTTATGACATTTGAATCCGAAAGTAAGAACGATGTAAGGATGTTTGTATCTCTGTTTAATGCGCTACGTTTTGTGGCCTTAGATGGCTGTTTCCGCTGGGAGATACGGTTTGGAATCGTAGATACGCGCGGTGACTGTCTGGTGAGCTTCACGCTGGTAGCACCCCCAACTTCTTTTATGTTCATGTGCCATGTGTCTCGGTGATTTATGACCTTTATACGTTGAATGGTTGGGAATCTGTCATGGTGAACGGTGGTGGTGACTGGCGACGACGGCAGTGGGTTGATGATGAGCGAAAGTGAACGGTGGTGATGCTTGGTCTTAAAAGTTTAAAAATGTTAATCATAGATGATACTCTTAGTTATTTTACTTTGATAAGTGCCCCGGTTTTCCCGTGGAGGAGTCACGTTTTGGGAAAGGGGTGTAGGAGTTCGCCATCACTGCTTTCTCCTCTTTATTTTCTAGTGGAACTTGCTTCACCAATTTATGAGTGAGGAGATGCTCACAACAACCACTAAGGAAAACACTTGAAGTATGCAATTTCTGATTGTGAATGCATCTGAATTCTTTTATATCATCTGTTCATATTGAAAGCATTCCTACTGGAAGCTTTCAACTGATAGCATCTATTCGTCTATTCATCACCTTTGCTTGCTGTCTTGACTATTGGACATGTCCCTCTGGATTCTCTTTAATCTCATGTTGTCCTCACTTTTCCCTTGCATATGGTAAAATCACAAAAGGAATCTGTAGCGTGTCCAATCGACTAAGAGTGTGTCCAAAAGTTTTCGCCAGAGCAATGTTGAACAAGAACCAATGTCAACCCTTAATGAGGATGATGGTTGTTCAATGGATGCTGAAGGCAAGGCTCAGACACAACTGAAACGTGTGAAACAAGATTTGGCAAACCTGGAAGTGTTGATATTTATAGTAATAATACACTCTGAGTTTGCCATAGGGTGTGTTATTTTGAATATGTTTTGTATTCGTCAACATGTTTTGTACATGTATGTACACTATTTGTGGGATAAATGAAGTGAAGGCTTTTTGCAATCTGAAAAGCACTTCTTTATGATGTTTGGGTTTTTAATAGTTCAAAGGTGTTATAGCCCCTGTTTAAAAAATGGTTTCTACAACCTCAATGGTAAGTATGGAATTGGAGATTAAATTAAGTTGATTCTTTTCTGCACCTCTCATAGCTTTGCCGTTGATGCTGAAAAGAAAATATCTCATTCAAGATTGTTCTTATTTTTCACCCATGAAATCTGATATACAAATTATTCTTAATAGCTCAAATGTGGAAGATACACATGGAAGAATTACGTAAAATCTAGAGCAATCTGTGCTGACAGTAAATTGGATTAGGAAAGTGCTGAAAAAACCCATAACACTATACTTGTGCTGACAGTATATTGATTCCCCATCAAAAAGAAACCCAACCAAATTTGTTGTTGATGACAGTTTATTAGTGCTGACAGATTATTGATCCTCCAAGACAATGAGCCATCATTGAGCCAAAAAAAAAAAAAAAAAACCACCACACTACTTCATTGAACCAACCTATCATCAACAAACAAAAGTATGGGCGATAATGCCACTTCATTGAACTCATCAGCGAAAAACTAAAACACAGCCATAACACTACTTCCTATCACTTCTTGTACGTTGGAATTGCTTCCTCTCAATATTTTTCTTCTTTCTTGATGGGCCTATTGCTTTAACTAGAAGTTCAACTGCAGCTGGTTGTAATGTTGATTCAACCTGTGTTTGTCTATCAACTCTTTGTCTCTTGCCTTGTCTGGCACTTGTACTCTTAACCCAACATTATAAGATTTCATTAGTTAACAAAAATTGACATTCTTTGTAGCTTTCTGTTTGGCCAGCGGATGCATATGTGTCACGTAACATTCATTGCTGGTATACTATGGTTTTGTTCATTTATCCATATGAACTGGGATAAATAGATGCCTTGAAGACACAAGCACAGCTGCAAGCTCAAAAGCTTTGTTCTATCGTTGAGTGATCCAAATCAAAATGAAAGAAGTCAGCTTTTTCATCTCTGTCCCCTATACACCATTACTGCTTACTAGCTATTCCGATGATAATATAGTTTTAGTTTGTCATCACGGAATGAGAGTCGTTACATCATATAATCTTCATTTTACCCTGAGAGGTGACAACTAGATCTTTGCCATGGCAAATGCATCAACTTGCAATGTAAGATAAAGTTGTCTAACTGGCTGATTGGTTTTTGGCCAGGAGCTTGAATTGTTGGACATTCAAGTTGCTGGGGCCAAGGTGAGAAAAGAATGCTGAAAAGTAGATTTTCGTGAGGAGGCTTTAGTTCAATATAACTGAATTTTGGTTGACGGTAGATTTTAGAACTGAACTTTTCCCATCTTCATGTGCTAAAGAATTTACAGTTCATGTATGCAAAGCTAGATAGACAATATGCCGATGCTCAAGACAAGTCTGTACAAACAACACTTTATTTAATGTTCGTATATGTCAAAGTAATTAGACCAGCAAACTTCCTGAAAAGTTGATTGATAATCAAATTATGCATCCCGATTTTAATACTCCAATTCATGACATAGAGCACCAAAGTCTTACACTTCAGAAATATGTTTTTTATCTGCTTTTACTGCAGAGAACAACAATCTTGGATGTCCACTGTAGCAGTGAGTCGAATTGACTTCCATCAGAACGCAAGTTGAAACATCAAACAGAAAGGTGTTCTCCTGACTCCCGAATTCTTTTCATCTTGGTAAGTGCCTTCCCACCTCTGCAACTTCATACACTTCACTTGCGGCTTTTGGAGACCAGCATTGCGTGTCTTTTCTTGAGTACCTGAACTATGTGCTCATTATTTCCACTTTTTTTTTCTGCAGAATTGCAATTTTTTCATCTAGTTCAGCAGTAGCAGGGTCTTCAGGTACTTCAGCTATTCCACCAATCTGTTTCAGAAATGTTTGGTATTCACGCATTTTCTTTTAATTATTTACTTATTGCGGAGGATGAGTCTATATATATGATGTTAAAAAGGAATATGGCTACTCGCTGGACTACATGGCAGCATCTTGTATCAATTTGTTGGCTATAAGTCTGTTCAGTAAGAGAGCACTTCTGTGATGAAAGTGCACCATGGGTAAAGCTCATTTGATATGAATTATCAATGGGCAAGGGTAAGCACCCAGATTTGGGTCCCTTATCTTCTTGCGAAGGTCACACTAGTACTCACTGGTATCATCTTCGATGAATGAAGCATAAAGTGTGAGTTGATGGAAGTCAATGGCAATCTTTTACTGTAGTGGAAGGCAGTCTGTGATGATTAAGGTTGCAATGCACACAACTGTAAAAATCAAACCTGCAAAATTTACCACAGACACTGCATAGGAAGCAAGGTCGGTAGAGCTAAAATAAGAAAGAGCATATGCTTGTGGAGGTGATGTTTCAAAGTGGGCCTTTCAAAAGTGCATGGAATGTTGAAGTCGTAGTCACAATCTGTGCAGCGAAAGACAGAGCGTCGAACACTCTTCATGACATATGTCAACAGCGCTCCTTCCTGATGCAAGAAGAAAAAAGATGTGCGAGGTGAACAGGTTGTTGCACAACTGAGGGCAATTCGGCACATGACCTGTAGAGCAGAAAAAATGTAGCTCTGCCACAGCCAGCAGTAAGCTAAATATTTGACGCCTGCATCACAAGCCTTGCACGGACCATCCTTGGTATGGCAGTTCCAACGGCAGAGGATGATCGTGCAGAGGAGAGAGAAGAGGCAATCAAGACAAACATGGACCTCACCTAGTCCGTTCTCTTCACAAAGCTTTGCACCCGATTCTGCTTTCGGGCTTCGTGTGGAAGATCAGTGGATGCTGATTGTCGAAATTGTAAAAAGCCGAGTGCTTCTTGCCTTCCAGTTCTTGCGAACATGGAGTTAAAGCCATGCAGTCCATCTCGAGGCTGAATTTGCATTCACTGCGGTAGGAAACCATGGTAAGCATTAGAGGGTGTCAAAATTGGTCCATGACCCCTTTTTTGGACTCATTTTGAAAAGTGGGTCGTACATGGGTTTTTCAAATTTTCAAGGGCCAGGCCTAAATGGGTATAAAGCTTAAAGTTCAGCACGACGGTGGCATTGTGGGGGCTCGGACAGAGATGAGACTGTATTGACTGGGTTGGACACGCAACGAAGTCGAGTACTCGATCTTCCTTCTCCCCCCAATCAATATGAATTACACCACCTCGATTCTCTCTTGTCCTTGTGCTTCTAGATCTACTCCACTTCTCTGTACGCTCTGCACTTCTGCATCTTCCTTCACTTCTCAGTCTCTGTATCGTGTTAAAGAGAGCGTTGAAGTCGAACTGTTGTTGAGCATTAAAGAGGTAGCACGTTCATTTGAAGACCCAATTTGTCTCAAGCCCCAATTCTTAGCCCCTCCTCCCCCCCCCAAAAAAAAAAAAAAAAACCACCCACCAGCGGTTTTATTTTATCGATGTGGCCAAAATTACCCAAATAAATAAATAAATAAATAAATATATGTGGCCAAAGCGAGTTGGATTGGGTTGGGAATAAATTGGCTCTATCGGGGGTCGAATATGGGTTTGGAAGCGCACTGGTACGTGAGAGCAAGGGCATTGTTTGTCATCGAGAAAGATCCATCATCCTCCGCCTTGTAAAAATATCGATACACATAGAAAATTAGAAAGAGTAAAGCAAATATAGAAAAAAAGAGTAGCCATACATGTATGCATCGTAAATTTGGATTTTTATAGGCTTTAAATTAGTAGGTATGAATTTTCATAGGACTGGTTAATTATATGGATTGGATCGAGTTTAGATCACCTAGTTTGTACTATGTATAAATAGATCAAAACGGGTTAAATGGGTCGATTTGTATCATATTATTTTGATGGAAAGCAAGAGAGAGGGCAATCATCAAGAGACGGTTGTTGCGTCTCTATGGGGGGGGTTCTGTGCAGCTTTTGTGAAGAAAGAATACGCATGCATAGCATCCATAAACCTCCCCCAAGATTGCTTGTTTGCAGGCTCCATATTTGATTCATTTCATTCCGAGACGATGGAATGTAAGTCAATGCTCTTGAGCATTTTTTGGATTGTCACATTTTGAGAATCCTCATCGGAGCTTAGTTGTAACTAGGCAGACAAAGCTACATTGGGCGGTGCAATAACAATTGAAGTATCTGAATAGTGAGAAAATGTTTCATATATAAAAGCAAAATATTTATTGAAATATATATCACTAGACTGGTGAGGTTGCGTATTTCCTCGTGTTACAACCAAGTTTGTCAGCAATTGCCTGAGACCCACCATGGGCAAAAAGAAATAAGAGGGAAAAGTAGAGAAATAAAAGGGAAAATTTTAAAAGTAAATCATAAAATTTTTTAAAAATTATCTAAAATTATACCACATAGGATGATTGCTCGGGACTAGCATTTTTGGTCAAATTGGATGAAATGACTATTTAGCAAATAGCAAATTATCCAAAGGTTTAAGATTGAATTTGGGATTTTATTTTTTTGGGTTTGTGAGTTTTAAGATTGAATTAATATAAATATAATGAATTAAAAATAAATTAATAATTTTTTTTTAAAATAATGGAGGAAAGTACCATCCAGAAATCACTAGGGACAGCATGACGAGTCAAATGTAATTTCTTTTTAATTAGACCAAGTCATCATTTGTTTCCGATTATGCCCTTCTGGTTCCTCCCTGCTTTGCTAATTTCTCATCTCCACATTGTCCCTTTTCGCATGCCCTCCCCCATTTCTCTCTCCTCTTTAAAAGTAGTTTCCACGATGTCTTATATTTCTCTTTCTGAAAAAGATGACATGTATGATGCAATCTAGATGAAATAAAGATTATGGTCATGCATGTGCGTTTTTCGTTTATGACCATCATCTTCATTCCACTAATTTGTATGTTCCTTTTGCTAAAATTCAAATTTATTATATTAATCAGGGTCCGACCCTAATTTGAACCGAGTCACATCCTTTTTCTGGGAAAACAAGAAGAAGGAAAGAAGCAGAATTCTTTTCTTTTTGTCATATTTATTCTCTCCTACTAGGGTGGGACCGTGTATGCATACATTCTCTCCCCCCTCCCTCTCTCTCTCTCTCCGTGCAACCACTTCTCAGTCTCCTTCATTGACTGGACAACCAGACAGAACCATTATCTCTCTCTATATGTGGGCGCCGGGTAATTTCCTTGACAGCGATCCCATCCCCCTCTCCCTGTGAGAGAGTTCCCAAGAGGCTTCGTTGTTAACGCGGCAACGATTGCACCATGCGGAGTCACATGATGATCCTTACCGTATGGATAGACATGAGACCTCGGTGAAAGTTGGGTAAAAAAAAGCCGAAGATAGAATTGAAATTGGAACTAAAGTTCAGAATTTTTCTAAGGAATTAGTCCATAAAAATCCATGTTTCCATCAACAATCCACGATATCTCAAATCGAAGAAAATGCACTCTCTTGTCAAGATGGGAACCTAATTTGGTAATATTTTGCCAAAAAAAAATGTTCAGCTACTTCAAAAGTATTTTAGTAGGATTTGGTATATCCATCAATTATAGAAAAAGGTGAGTTCTTGCTCAAAACATGTTGCACTATAGATGGGTATTTAGAGAAAGGGATGAGCATTTATTATTGCAGATATGAAATTGGTAAGAATGTACTGACATAGAGAAACAATAACAATATTTTTCCGTATGTTTTCATTTTGTTGATTTTGTAAATAAGATTTGTGTTAACTTTTATCACACCCCAACTCTACAAAAACAGGGAAAACAACATCAACGTCGTCTTACCAAAAGAAATAGCCTCAAAATATAAACCAACGTATCGCATTCTATTTTAGTTGAAGAACATGAAAAAGATTTTGAATGGATATTGTGCGGAACCACAACTCAGTGAATTACACAAATCTCATATGAGCATATTAAGTATCCGCTATGCATTTTTATAAAGTAATACTAGAGACTCATTTATCCAAATCCAATATATAATGTACGGTAAAATCCAAATATGAGTGATATCACTTCACCTCAGTTTTTTACTCATCGAAAATATTCATTCAAATTTTGAATACCCAAAGGCTTTGTGTAACACATGTTTTAAAGTTTACTTTTCTGTTTTAACAAAATCATATCGTGCAATACCTTTTGTAACTTATAATATACTGAATCCCTATCATTTTCAAAACATGGGTTGACAAATTCGTAGAAGATCACAACTCACTCCTAACCAAAATCCAAATTGGAAGTTATGATGCTCGAAAAGTTTAGGCAACGCCATATTCAAACTTATGTGTCAACTAACCTTGACGACAACTTTAGTAGACGATGCCATATTCTTGAGTCAAATCGTCTACTTGACAAAAGATCTTTGAATAACTACTTTGCAAATAGAGTCGACCTCATCTCAAAATGTTAATTCAAGCGAGCTTACTTTCAATAAAAAACTCTTTTGAATTCCTAAGAGACCATAAAGCCAAAAAAGATGGTGGGAGGAGGGTGAAATCCATTGCCAAACATATTAATTCGAAAAACTGTTTTTGGCAATGCAAAACTTTAAAAGTTTATCCCGATCAAATCATAAACCTAAATAGACTCTCCTAAAGTCATGCTCTGTCATACCATAAAATTTCTTTACAACATAATTTCATGGTTTAAAAACCTCTAGAATCAACCCAGCAACGTAGCATCCATACAAGGCCTAATTTACTGTTTAGCTACAAATACTTCTTTCTTTCTTTTTAACTGGGTTCTTCTTGGCCGGACCCTGTTTTCTTTCTCTCTCTTTCTGCTCTAGTAATTCCCTTGCAATGGCATCGACTGTGCAAGACCAAAGAAAGGGCTTAAACGAGACGTTGGGCTTGGGTTATTAAGTATCGATGCAAACCGTGCGGACACATTCTACTTAGAAAAAAGAAAGGAGAGTTCAAGTAGGACTGAACAAAGTTTTTTTTTAACCCAAGAAAATATAAATAGGAAAGTTCCACTCCAGTGAAGGCAGCGACATCACTGAAAGTATTTTTATATTAGAAAAGAGAAAACTCGAGAGAATGTCACAAAGAAAGACTTTGAGAGGTTATAAGGTGACAATGAAACTAAAAAGAGTTTCTCTCTCTTCTGCGGAGAAGAGAGAGAAGCCCATGTCACAAAGAAAGACTTTGACCTCTCAAAGGTGACAATGAAACTAAAAGGTTGACCTGATGACCTCGTCCACATAGAAATACCTTTCAGTGATGTCGCTCCCTTCACCCCTCACCGGACATGGATGTTACCCCCATCGCCTCCATCCTGCTCGGTTCCATGGAAGTGAAATACCAGGGCAAGTCGATTTCACCCTTGGAAACCCACCCCGCCGCCACCGGCATCGCCATCTGCAGCTTCCTCCTCCATTTCCTGTTGCTGCGTCTCGCTAATCGGGCACTACCGTCTAGCGGCCGCTTGCACCTCCTCATCGACATCGCCGGTTCTATATCGGTGGCTTCGCTCGCGTGGTTGCTGCTCCACGACTCCTCCCACTCCGTCCCCTGGTTGTTCGTGCTGCTCCTGCTGCTTTCCGTGAATCTGTTGCGAGGCCCCATTCAAAAACTTTGGCTGTGGTTTTGCCACAAAATTGCTGACATGATTTTCCGTGTGGCGCCGTTTCGTCTACGGCATGGTGGAAGAGCGCAGGTCGTGGATCCGCCTTTTATGCTGCCAGTCTGAGTGCCGAAGTTGTTCTGCTATTGCCTGCTCGGAAAAAGTAATCTTATTTATATGATCACTTTAAAACAAGTAATAAGTACTTTAGTAAGCTAAGCTAGTTTTGTAGAAGAGGTACTTGGGGCTTTCTTCTCTTCATCTGAAGCCAAAAGGAGTCCTCAAGCCTTCAGCATGGAATTATGTCCCGACCATCTATGTGTCGTTCCTATTCCTAGCCATGAATGGTGATGCACCTTGTAGCAACTAGATCCGGTTAAGATAGTCTAAGCCCTCAAAGGAAATTGCCATCTATTGTTATCGCAGAGATCAAAGATACCTCAACAATTGTGAGGACGGCTATTATGGTCGTTTCTAGTAGCCATATGCAGGGTAGAAATGTTCTTGAGGTTACAGCTTCTGACCTCTTTGAAAACATCGCTGAGTGTTGCAGATTTCCCTCTTCTTCTAGTGAATCTCTTTGTAGCTTTCTGTTTGGCCAGCTGATCAATATGTGTCATTTTACATTCTTTGCTGGTATACTATGGTTTTGCTCATATGTCCATATGAACTGGGATAAATAGATGCCTTGGAGGCACGAGCACAGCTGCAATTTCCAAAGCTTTGTTCTAACACTAACATCGTTGAGTAATGTAAATCAAAAAGAAAGATGTCACCTTTTTCACCTCTGTCCCATATACACCATTACTGCTTACTAGCTATTCCAATGAAAATATAGTCGTAGTTCTCATTGCAGAATGTGAGTTGTTACATCAAGTAGTCTTCATTTGACCTCTGAGAGGTGACAACTAAATCTTTGCTGTGACAAATGCATTATTAACATGCAATCTATGACTACGTTGTCTCATTGGTTGATTGGTTTTAGGCATAGCTCAAGATTACTGTTGACTGTAAATGTTAGAACCAACCTTTTCCCTTCTTCATGTGCTGTAGAATTTACAGTTAATGTATGCAAAGCTAGATAGATACTATGCAGATGCACGAGACGAGTATGTACAAACTACACACATCTGATGTTCGTATTTGCGGAAATGATTAGACCAGCAAGCTTCCTGTCATGTTGATTCATAATCAAATGATGCTTCCCAATGTTAATATTTAGATGTATGACATAGAGCTCTCAAGTCTTGCACCTCAAAAATATGACAATTATCTGCTTTTACTGCAGAGAACAAAAATATTGGATGTCGACTGCAGCAGTGAGTCCAATTGACTTGCATGAGAGTGTAAGTTGAAACATCAAACAGAAAGGAAATCCTTTTCATGTTGGTAAGTGCCTCCCCAACTCTGCAACTAAATGCACTTACACTTGCAGCTTTTGGAGACCAACATTGCATGTCTTTTCTTGAGTAGCTCCAATTGTCTGCTCATTCTTTCCACCTTTTCCTGCAGAATTGCAATATTTTCATCTAGTTCAGCAATAGCAGAGTCTTCAGGTACTTCCACTATTCCAGCAATCTGTATTAAAAATATTTGGTATTGGAGCATTTTCATTTTCTGTTGATTATTACTTATTGTGGAGGATGCGTCTATATATATGAAGTAAAAAGGAACATGGGTATTCACCACATCACATGGCAGCATCTTGTATCCATTTGTTGGCTAAAGTCTGTTTAGTAAGAGAGCACTTCTGTGATGAAAACGCACTGTGGGTAAAACACACTTGATATGAGTAATCAATGGGCAGGGGCATTCATCGCAGATGTAAGCACCCAGATTTGGGTTCCTTATCTTCTCACAAAGGTCACAATAGTACTTACTGGTATCATCTTTGATGAACAAAGCGTAAAGTTGTGAGTTGATGAAAGCTAATGGCAATCTTTCACTGTAGTCGAAGGCAATCTGTGATGAATAATATTACACTGCACACAACTGTAAATTTGAACCTGCTAAATTTACCAGAGACACTGCATAGGAAGCACAGTTCTGTAGATCTAAAATAAGAAAGAGTATATGCTTGTGGAGGTGATGTTTCAAAGTGGGCCTTACAAAAGTGCATGAAATGTTGAAGTCGTAGTCACATTCCATGCAGTGAAAGACAGAGCGTTGACATTCTTCATGACATATGTCAACAATGCTCCTTCCTCATATGAGAAGAAAAACGATTTGTGGGGTGAGCAGGTTGTTGCATAACTGAGGGCAATTCAACACTTGATTTATGGACCAGAAAAGAGCAGCTCTGCTCTGGCCAGCGATAGGCTAAACATTTGATGCATTCATCACAAGCCTTGCATGGACCATCATTCACATGACAGTTCCTACCCTGGTATGTTAAGATAACCATAGACCAGTGGATGATCGTGCAGTGGAGAAAGAATTGGCAATTAAGATAACCATAGACCTGCCCTGGTATGTTCTCTTCACAACTTTTGCACCTGATTCTGCTTTTGAGTTTCGTGTGGAAGACCAGTGGATGCTGATGGTCAAAATTGTAAAATACCAAGTCCTTCTTGCCCTCCAGGTCTTGTGAACATAGAGTTAAAGCTGTGCAGTCCATGTTGAGGGTGAATTTACATTCACTGCAGTAGGAAACCATGGCAGGCGTTACATATAGCTCCTCCAATTGATCGAAAGCAGGAGGGGGAGAGAGGGTGATGATGGAGAGACTGGTATTGCATCTCTGGAGGAGATTCAGTGCAGCTTTTGTGGAGAAAGAATATGCATGCATAGCATCCATAGACCTTCCCCAAGATTGCTTGCTCACAGGCTTTGCATTTGATTCTAATTTTCATCCTGCAATGTGAGTGGATGCCCATAAAAATTTGTTGGATGGCCACATTCTGAGAATCCACATAGGGAGGACAAGCTATATTGGGTTGTGCAGTAACAATTGACGCACCCGAATGGCAAGAGAAGGTTTTCATATATAAATGCACTATATATATATCACTAGACTAGTGAGGTCACGTATTTCCTCGTCACTGAGTTTGTTAGCAATATAAACAAGCCTTGGTAACTTCTACCATAAGACTTAGTATTCCAGTCAATGAGTGATTAAGTTTGTTAGGACATAAAATGATAGCGCAGCTTCAAGATGAGTATTTATAGATATGTTTTAGTGATTTTAGAGTGCCAAAAACGGGCATTTTCTCGAGAGCAGATCACAGAAAGCAAATAACCTTGGGGCACAATCATATATGTCATTATATGAAGAGCTAAAATGAACCAATGATTTAGATGCAGATGGTAATAGATTCTTTTCTCTGGAGTCTGAGGGTTAGCCATGTTGTATGAGATGTGCGGGGTCGCAGGTATCATAAGGCAAATCAAACGATGTTCGCAATAAATTTGGTACTGTCATCTCCAATGAAAACAAAATGTGTGATAAATGTTGTTGGCCATGGAAACTGGAAAGAGCAATGGATGATTCATCTTCACTGAAAGCATGTGTCACAGACAACAGTATCTTTCTCTTCTCGGTTGACCATTCTTCCTTCTCGGGCAATTGTTTCTATCTGCTTCATCAATTATGTATGCTACCTTTAATCCATAGGAACTTCTCATCAGTTGCAGGGTTTGGTTGCCCAAAATCGACTTGGCTTCGCCAAAACTCCTCTTCTCTAAAAGCTTGGCCAGCAGGGTGTGCCACTGGCAGTAGGGTTCTCAACCTCGCCTGGCTTTTGTTACATGCTATCTGTCCCCTCTGCATTCCAAAGTCAAGGGTGAGTCTCATGTGTCAGTTCGTGGATCACTGTCTCACAGGCTAATCCCTACAGATTCCTATAGGAGGTCCAAATTATATCCATTTTAATTTTCATCCGGGTTCGTTCATCATTTGATATGAATTTGGAAGATGATTTTCTTTTCAGGTCTATCTACAAGCCTAAATGCTTATAGTGGAAAACAATTCCCAGGAGAATTATCATTACAAAGTCAAATGATGAAGCTAAGAGGTGATCTACAGTATAACTTAAGATGGCAGGACTGTCAAATGTTTCTGCTATTTCGGTAGCAGATACTTCAAATTGTTACAGTTAACGATAGAGCAAATGTGATTGAAAAGACCGAAAATACTTCGACAATTAATATGACGGAAAGAATGGGGAGATGTTTCATTGTTTGTTTCAAGGTTACCTAAGATCCTACTAGACCAAAAGATTTGGAAGTTTTTTCTATACTGGAGTGAAAAAAGGGACGTTCATGGAAAATGGCACTTTTACTAGCATTTTCAGATACCAACCCCTTATTGTTACTTTGCCACGTGTCAATCGTTGTCATATGGTTGTTACTAGTTGCCAAAATAAACTCAATGTTGTTCTTGAGGCTAAACTTCTGAATTCTTTGAAATATCGAGAGCATCGCAGTTTTGGTTTTCCTTTTTCTGGCGAATCTCTTCGTAACTCTCTGTTTGGCCAGTGGATCTATATGTGTTATTTTACAGACTCTTTGCTGGTATACGATGGTTTTGCTCATTTATCCATATGAACTAGGATAAATAGATGCCTTTGAGACAAGAGCACAGCTGCAATATCCGAGCTTTGTTCTATCGTCAGAGTTAGCAGAATCAAAATGAACAATGTCAGTTCTTTCATCTCTGTCTCGTATGCAAGGGTGCTGCTTACTAGCTATTCTGACGATAACATTGTTTGAGTTTGTCATTGCAGAATGACAGAGTGGTTACATCATATAGTCAGCATTTTACCTCTGAGAGGTGACAACTAGATCTTTGTTGAGGCAAATGCGTCAACTTGCTTTGGCAAACAAGATTTATAAAGACAGAAACTTCTTCTGTGGTGTATGCTGTATGTATCCGGAAGCTCTTGGATCTGAATTATGCAATGACTATGTTGTCGCCCTGGCTGATTGGTTTTCAGCCAGGAGCTAGAATTGTGGCTTCAGTCAGAGATTCAAGTTGCCAGGGCCAAGGTGCAGAAAGAACGCTTGATTTCTTCTCTGGGAGGCTTTATTTCAATATAACTGAATTTTGTTTGACTGCAGATGGTAGAACTGAACTTTTCCCATCTTAATGTGCTGGAAAAGAACTTACAGTTCATGAATGCTAAGTTAGACAGATAGTATGCAAAAGCTCGAGACTAGGCTTCACAAATTACACTCCTGGTATTCATTTTCGAGGAAATAATAAGACCAGCAAACTTCCTAACAAGTTGATTCATAATCAAATTATGTATCCCAATGTTAGTACTCCTATTGATAACACAGAGCACACAAGTCTTACACTCAAAAAGATGGTATTTATCTGCTTTTGCTGCAGAAGATAAAATTATCGGATGTCAAGTGTTAGCAGTGATCCCAATTGACTTGCGTAAGAGCATAAGTTGAAACATCAAACGGAAAGGTGGTCTCCTGCCTTTCCAATTCTTTCCATCTGGATAAGAGCCTCCCCAACTCTTCAACTATATGCACTTCGCTTGCGGCTTTTTGAGACCAGCATTGCAAGTTTTTTTTTTTTCTTGAGTACCTCTAATTGTGTGTTCACTCTGTCCACTTTTTGCTGCAGAATTGCAATTTCTTCATCTAGTTCAGCAATAGCGGGGTCTTCAGGTATTTCCATTACTTGAAAAAATTTTTGCTACTACCATATTTTCTGTTGATTATAACTTATTGTGGAGATTGAGTCAGTATATGATGTAACCAAAATAAAAAGAACGAGGCAATTCACCACATCACATGGCAGCATCTTGTAGCCGTTTGTTGGCTAAAGTCAGTTTAGTGAGAGAGCATTTCTGTGATGAAAGCATACCTTGGGTAAAATGCATTTGATATGAGTAATCAATGGGCAAGGTCATTTGTCAGACGGGAGCACCGAGTTTCAGGTCTGTTTCTCTCAAAGGTTACAATTATACTCACAGGCATCGTCTTCGATGAATGTAGCATGAGTGTGAGTTGATGGAGGTGACAGTGATCTTTTATTGTTGGCGGTAACTGTGGAAGGCAATCATGATTGACATTAAGATTGCACTGCACAAGAACATGAAAGCTGAATGTGTAAAATTTACCAGACACAGCATGGGAAGTGCGGTTCAGTAGATCTAATATAAGAAAGTGTATGCTTGTGGAGGTGATGTTTCAAAGTTGACCTTTCAAAAGTGAATGGAATGTTGAAGGTGAAGTTGCATTCTGCACAGCAAAGGACAGCGTCAACGCTCTTCACGACATTCGTCAATGAGTGCTCCTGCCTGATACGGGAAGAAGTGGATGTGCAGGGTGAACAGGGTGTTGCATAACTAAGATCAATTCAGGACATGATTTATGGAGCAGAAAAGAGCAGCCCTGCTCCTGGCAGGGATAGGCTAAACCGACATATTCATCATGAGCCTTGCACGCACCATCCTTCATACAACCCAGCGGCTGAAGCAGCTGATGATCGCAAATTGGAGAAAGAAGAGGCAATCCAGACAAGCATAGACCTATGTTCTATTCACAAGCTTTGCACTCAGATTCTGGTTCAAGCTTTACGTGGAAGGACACCAGTAGATGCTGATGGGCGAAATGGTAAAAAGCTGAGCCTTTCCCGCCCTCCAGATCTTGCAAACATAAAGAGTTATAGCTGCACAGTCCATGTCAAGGCTGAGATTGCATTCGCTGCAGTGGGAAACCATATGGCAGGCATTACATTGGAGGTCTACCGATGGATCAAAAAAGCAATAAAGAGGGTGATCATGGAGAGACGGCCATTGCTTCTCTGGGGTAGATTCAGCACAGATCTAGTGAATTAAGAATATTCACTGTGTAGCATCCACAGATCTCCTCGCAGGCTTTGCATTTGATTCTACTTTTCGTCCCAAGATGATAGGATGTGAGCAGATGCTAATGAGCAAAATGTTGGATGGTCACATTCTCAGAATCCTGATCAGGCTTAGAGTTGTGACTACTCAGACAAAGCAATATCGGGCCGTGTAGTAATGCTCGACCATCCAAATGGCAATAAGGAAGCCTGCTCACACGCATGGCAACTCCGACGATCCTCCTCATCGTCTCCACCTGGGCGGTCAAGTCAGGGCAGCAGGTGAAATGGGTGTCCTAGGGTGGACGGCATGCTAAATTCGACGTGACTTGTGAAAGGAGAATCGACTACGTTTACAGCAGTGGGCTGAGCTGCAGATCGGAGACCAGCACACGAGACATTCCAAGCAAATATAGCCTTCTTTGCTCAGGTTTCAGAAGTTCAATTCTTGATGACCAAGGCATATTAGGAAATAAAAAGGCGTTGATATCAACGCGAAGTAAATGAGGCGAAATGAATTGTACCCCACTCCCATGTTATTTGATGCTGTATTTCAGTGTTAATTTTTACAATTTTATTTTTTTGTATTTATGCTTTAATGCAATAGTTACTAAAACTAAAGTGGCCCATGAAAAGTTCCATATCTTGTTCATTTTCCATAATTTAACTAACAATTAAAACTCCGGACATCGTATAAGGTCATAAAGGTGCATTCAACTTCGGCTTGTCTATACAATTATTAGAAAGTTCTTGTCGAACTTATTATAAACGTAACTTACTCGAGACAACATTGCCATAACAGTTTTATAAATTGCTAAAATGGATCTAACTTGACATAACTTTGTAGTCTTTAAAACTAAACTCACTTTATAAGTAAAAGTAACTTTGCATTTGCCATTAAATACAATTCATACATACAGTACAAGCCGAATTTACTGAATTTTAGGCGGAAGAGCAATCCAAATATCAAAACTTAGCACGGGAGATACCTAAATCCCAAAAGTTACAAAAAGTATATTTAAATACTACTTTTTTTAAAACTTGGATCACTTAAGTGACAACTCTTATGAAAGCTACCAAAAATTTGACGTGGCTTATTTTAATAATATAACTTACCTATATGGGCTCGCCGAAAAGTCGAGTTAGCAAAAACTCAATCAAAACGACATCGTTTTGGCGCTAACATGGCATTTAATATAAATATAATTAAGTAATAAAAAAAATTTTAAAAAAGAAGAGGAAGGTGAGGGTTAGGCGAGGGCTATGCAGTCCTTGCTCGACCCGCCTCCCCAACATTGCCAGGAAGGGCTGATGACGGTGGGGCAAGGGTCAACCGGGGTCCCCGGGCCTTGGCTAGTGGCCTAGATGACTAGTGGCTCGAGTCGCCGACCGACCCTTGCCCCAGTGTCGTCGACCCTTCTTAGCAATGGTGGGAAGGCGGCGAGGGCTGCATAGCCTTGCTTGACCTTTATCTTTCTTTTTCTTTTTTTATAAATAAAATTGATTTATGGGTTTTTTTTTTGGTTGATATGCCATTTTGTTTGCCGTGTGGACAATTTTAAAAAATTGCCACATTAATAATTTTTAAAAAAAAATTGCCACATTAGCAAATAAAGTCGCCGGAAAATGCCACATGCATTTTGGCTAGGTTTTCTTGCTGTTGGCACTTAATTAATCAATTTGCTCCAATTTTGATATTTAAGTGTATATTTCATAACTTTTGACACTTAAATATCTTTCTAGGTCAAGTTTTGACACTCTAAGAGTCCGCACCTCCTTTTTTCTAGTTGCCGATTAATCTGTAGATATGCATTTTCGGTGCAATCTTGAGTTCCAGGTTATCAAAAAAGAGTTACGTACAATATGATGCTTTGTAAGCTATGACAATAAGGTTTACCTAATCAATAGTTGTAATTAAACTAGTAATTTTCTTTCAAATCATTGAATATGACTCGATTTCATTTTCAAAAATTAAACAATTATCGGCAATGGGCATCCATGAAGTTAAAATATAGATGGAAGTGGCTACAGACAGACCCAGTTATTATACAACCTATGAATTCAGCTAAGCTAAACTGAATTTAGATCCACAAGTCAAAAGTTGGCGTTTGTATAAACTACGACAACTAAGACCCAGGAGAACAATTCTAGAAAGAACAAGACAAAACAGAGAGGTGCTCTCCCGAATGATTATAAGTAAAACTGTCCACATGATAGAATGAACTACATTTGAATGGAGAAAGATTATGATGCATGCACATTTTTCTTCTAGGGCGATAATTTTCATTTCACCAAATTGTACGTTGCTTTTGCTAAAACTTTGAATTTATTATACTCATCAAAGTTACAATTGGTCGGACCCTGATTTTGAACCGAGTCACATCCCTTTTCTGAGGCAAAGAAAAAAAAGACAGAATTCTCTCTTTTTATCATATTTATTTTCTCCTACTAGGGTGTTTGCGTGTATAAATAAACCTCTCCTCAGCAACTCTTTCAATCTCCTTCATTGACTATTCTCTTCCAAAGTGTCTTAGGAGAAGCGTCGATGTTCACTCAGCAATGGTTGGACCATGGGGCGTTACATGATGATCCTATGTCCAATCGTAGGCAGAAATAGGACCTTGGTGGGAGTTAGGATTTTATTTTTTTTTAAACAAAAGAAAAGTTAGAAGCAGAATTTAGATAGAAATTAAAATATGAATTTTTTAAAAGAAATTAGCCCTTAAAAATTCATTCTTCCATCAACAACCCAAGACGTCTCAAACCGAAGAAAATGAAATCTTTTATTGAGATGGAAACCTATTTTCTTAATATTTCACCAAGAAAAAAGGTTTAGCTGCTTCAAAATGTATTTTAATAAGACTTAGTATATTTGACAACTATAGAAATAGGTGAATCGTGCATAAAACATGATTGGACATACCGAAGTAATAAGAGCAAGGGATAATGCCACGAAAAACCCTGAACTTTACCCGTGTGACACATTTACCCTAAACTTTTTTTTGTGACACAAAAAACCCCAAACTTTGCCATATGTGACACATTTACCCCAAACTTTGCCCCATGTGACATATTTATCCTAAATTTTTTTTGTGCCACAATAAAATCTAAACTATGTTACTTGTGACAATTTTACTCTGAACTATATTACTTATGACAAATTTATCCCAAAGTTTTTTGAACTGAAGGGCATTTTCGTCATTTTCATTATTTTCAATTTTTTCTTTTTTTATTGAATGGAGGAAGCCGGCGAGGCCATCCTCGCTGACACCAGAGTCAGGCCCTCGCCGGTGTCGCGAGGGCCACGTAGGCCCGGGCGACCCCGCTCGCATAGAGCGAGGGCCACCCAAGCCGATCCGCTTGGGCGGCCCTCGCTCAACGTCGACAAGGACCTCCGGATCTGGTGAAGGGCCGCCTTCGCCGGATCTCGGCTTGGGGCCCTCGCCCTCGCTTGGGTCGCCCTCGCCGAATCCGGCAAGGCGACCTTTGCTTGAGTCGGGCGAGGCTCGGGTGACTCTCGCCGGCATTAGGTGAGGGCTGCCCGGTCTGGGCGACCCTTGCCGGCGTAGAGCAATGGTCACCTAGGCCGATCGGGTGAGGGCAACCCTCACCGACCCTCGCCGCATCCGACGAGGGTCGCCCAAGCCGGATCGGCTCGGTGGCCCTCGCCCGACGCCGGCGAGGGTCACCCAGACCGGGCCGCCCTCGCCTAATCCGGCGAGGGCGGCCCCCGTCGGATTTGGATGCCGACGCTCCTCGACCGAAAAAAAAAAAAAAAAAAAAGAAGAAGAAAGAAAGAAAAGGGAAAAACAGAAAAAAAAAAAAGTAAAAAGTAAAAGACGAAAATGCCCTTCGAAATAAAAGTTTGGGGTAAATGTGTCACGCGGCAAAGTTTGGGGATTTTGGTGTCACAAAAAAAAGTTTAGGATAAATGTGTCACACAGACAAAGTTTGGGGTTTTTCGTTTCACAAAAAAAAAGTTAAGGGCAAATGTGTCACAAGGGGTAAAATTTGGGGTTTTTCGTGGCATTTTCCCTAAGAACAACCTAAACTAGATCCGTACGATGGGTCTAGGCAGCAACTTGACAAGAGAATGCTCATGTCATAGCATATTATTTGCACTATAAATGGGAAATTAGAGAAAGGGATGAACAACTATTATTGCAATATGAAATTTGTAAGATTATAATGAAATAGAACAACAATAACGATATATTGACGTATGTTTTCATTTTGTTGATTTTGTGAATAAGATCTATCCTTATCTTTTTGTCATACCCCAACTCTATAAAATAGGGAAAACGACATCATCATGCTCTTACTTAAAGGACGCAGCTTCAAATACAAACTAATGTAAACAAGTTATCAAAATATATATTCATCCATATACTTGATAAAACGATGAGTTGGTAATAGAATCAAGAGTTTTGAAATTTATAAAAAGGGTGTGCACATGTGTCTCCAAACTCAATTAAACCCCACAAATTTCATGTGATATATTTATTACAATTTTTTTTTGTGACACAAAAAGATTCAAACTTGTATTCGCGTAATAAATTTACATCCAAAATTTGATGTCAAGGAAAAAAGTTGGAGATTTTTAATGTCATAAAAAATATTGAGGTAAATATATCAGACATAATTTAAGATTTTTTTGTTGTTTTAACTTTTTGTTTTAACCCAAGAAAAAATAAATAGGAAAGTTCAAAGGCGTTCCTCCACTCCTCTCCCCGCGTCAGCATTGACGTAGTGCATGGCGAGTTCTGAATAATTTTATCCAGCAAGTAACCTCGTTGTCTTTTATGCCCTTTCAGAAAGTGACCTCGTTGTCTTTTATGCCCACTTTGCTGGATCTGCTGAAATAAAAAGAAGCATGAATCATGTCCCCGCCCTCACCCCATCACGACGCCATGGATCTTATATCCATCGTCTCTATCCTAGTAAACTTCATCCAAGTGAAATAGCAGGAGAAGTTGATTTCGCCCTTTGAAACTCACCCCCTCGCCATCGGTGTCGCCATCTGCGGCCTGCTCCTGCATTTCTTGTTGCTGCGGTTCTCTCATCGGGCACCACCGTCCAACGACCGTGCTCCTCCTCGTGATGGAGCATTGCGCCTCCTCATCGACTTCGCTGGTTCGATATCAGTGGCTTCACTCGCGTGGTTGCTGCTCCACGACTCCTCCCGCTCTGTCCCCTGGTTGCTCGTGCTGCTCCTGTTGCTTTTCGTGAATCTGTTGTGCGGTCTCATTCAAAAACTCTGGCTGTGGTTTTGCCCCGAGCAGGTTTTCAAGATTATTTAAAATTATTCATGTTAGTAATCTGGCAATAATTAATCAGAATGACTAAATTAACATAATTATAAAGTTTCGTATAATAAGCTTAAGAATTTTTATTTTATATAACCAAATAAAAAATAAATCGGAAAGTTCAAGCCTTTCGTCCACTCCATGGCGTGTTGAGGGTACAAACGTCAATTGATATTTGTTTTTTTCAAGGAAAGTGGCACGGAAACGATTTAGGGTTTAGTCCCAGGACTAAACCCTAAAACATGTTTTAGGACAAACATATTTTAGTCCTGTGGACCTCACAAGGGAATGTTTAGTCCCAACGGACAAAACCAGAAAAACATATTTTAGTCCCACCTCTAAACGATCAAATCCGTAGAAGTATAAATGATGCTCCAGTCGTAACCCCTCACCTCCCCACGCCATGGATCTCAACTCCATTGTCTCTGTCCTGGTCAACATCATCCAAGTGAAATACCAGGGCCAGTCGATTTCATCACCCTTTCAAACCCACCCCGTCGCCACCCGCGTCGCCATCTGCAGCCTCCTCCTCCATTTCTCGTTGCTGCGTTTCGCTAATCGGGCACCTTGTCATGGAGCCGCGCACCTCCTCTTCCACTTCACCGGTTTGACATCGGTGTTTTCGCTCGCGTGGCTGCTGCTCCACGACTCCTTCCACTCCGTCCTCTGGTTTGTGCTGTTCCTGTTGCTCTCCGTGAATCTGCTGCGCAGTCCCATTCACAAACTTTTTCTGTGGTTTTACCGCAAACTTGTTCTCATGATCATCCATGCAGCGCGCTCTCGTGTATGGCATGGTGGAAGAGGGCGGCCATTTGCGCCACACCCGGTCGTAAATCTGAGTTTCAGGCTGCAAGTCTGAGTGCCGTAGTTGTTCAACTGTTCTCCGCTTGGAAAAAAGTAATTTTAATTGTATGACCACTTTAAATCAAATGATTAGTACTTCAGGAAGCTAAGCTAGTTTTGTATAAGAGGCAGTTGGGGCCTTCTTCTCTTTATCTGAAGCCAAAGCTATAAGGAATCCCCAAGCCTTCAGCATCGTCAAATTATCTCCCGACGGTCATATGAAAGTCTCAGGGAACAAGTACAGAACCACCCATGTATCTTTCCTATTCCTAGCCATGAATGGACATGCACCTTGTAGCAACTAGATCCGATTAAGATAGGCTAAGCCCTTAAAGGAAATTGCGATTTATTGTTATCGAGAGGAGATCAAAAATATCTCAACAATCATTACGAAGCGAAGAATGGTCGATTCTAGTCGCCATATAAAGGGTAGATATTGTTCTTGAGCGAAAGCTTTTAACCTCTTTGTAAACATTGCTGAGTGTTGCAATTGTCCTTCTTTTTTCTGGTGAATCTCCTTGTAGTTTTCTGTTTAACCAGCTGACCAATATGTGTCATTTCACGTTATTTGCTGGAATACTATGGTTTTGCTCATATATCCGTATGAACCGGGATAAATAGATGCCTTGGAGACACGAGCACAGCTGCAATTTGAAAAGCTTTGTTCTAACACTAACATCATTGAGTGATCCAAATCAAAATCAAAGACGTCAGCCTTTTCATCTCTGTCCCGCATACACCATTACTGCTTACTAGCTACTCTGATGATAATTTAGTTGTAGTTTGTCATTGCAGAATGAGAGTCGTTACATCATGTAGTCTTCATTTTACCTCCGAGAGGTGACAACCAGATCTTTGCTGTGGCAAATGCATACACCGTTATTTAGGATGTGTGTAATTATGAAATGATTGTTGTGTAGAGGGGAATTGTTCATGATTTGGTGGGACTACCGGCAGGAGTGAAGTTTGATCCGACTGACCAAGAAATCTTAGAGCATTTGGAAGCGAAGATAATGGGGGACGGGAGGAAGATTCATTTTCTCATTGATCCGTTCATTCCCACATTGGAAGGAGATGATGGCATTTGTTGTACACACCCAGAGAGACTTCCAGATAATTCTGAAATAAGATTGCCCTTCGAATGATTTCACGATAGTTAATGTGTTACCCTAAATGTTATCAATCTATTTTTTTAGAAAGAAAATTAGCCTTTATAGAAAGAAATTTTTGCCTTTTAGTTTTTCATTTATGTCGGCAGTTTTGGATGTTTGGACTGTGTAATGGAAGCATTTACTCTGCCTAAGCTTTAATTTAGAGGAAAAGATGCATATCTTTTCAACCCAAATTCTTTTTCATAGGCAAGTCTAAAGAGGTTTTATCAATTGTTAAGATAGATATCTTCAGACATAAATGCAAATGTGCAAGATATCAACACAAAGTCAGGGCATGCATAAAGGAATCGTGCCTTTAATAGGATTTGATTCAAGAAAGTACAATCTTCTTCAATATACTATCGTCTTAGATAATCAAATACCCAAATCATCCACAAAGACTATACAACTTCTGGTTTCAGATTTGGCGGTTCAGGATCATGTTCACATATTTCCTAGGTTTACTGTTAAATGTATCTCTGTTGGGAGTTAGTTTCATGATGTTCAAGCTTGTTCTGGGGTAAAGTGTACATCTTTGGTCGGGGAATCGTATACTAATGAAGGTAGTTACACTTTCAAGATATTCTTGCATATATTGCAGTCTTTTATTGATTGCAACATCAACATGTCTCCTCTCTTTTAGTTGATAATTAGTGAAATTATAATCCTCTCTTCATGATAGGGGCACTGCTCTTCATGTGCCAACAGTTTTTAGGTAAACCTTTCACAGAACAAAAGTCTCTATAGTTATGAGGGTATGGTTTCTATTTAATGAGCGCTTTCAAGATTGCCGGGCATACTGCTCAATCCCAAATCACTTTTCTTGTTCGAGAGTCTTATCCCTCAACAAATTAGTTTAAAATAGAACATCAAACTGATCATCTTCGAGTCTATCATACAGAAGTCTTGTAGATACAGATTTTAAACTTCTGGTTTTGTGATTATAGGAGTGACTTTTCACGTTTGACAATGTTTGCAGACTGAAAGTTTAATTTACAAAACTTTCAGTAAATGCATGTCATGTATGAATTTGAATGTTTATGTATGCTTTCAGAATAGAATAATGAGAACATACAGAAGAAATCCTTTCTGTCTTATCGTTAGCAGTGAAAAAACACAAAAAGAACTCGCCCATGTGCATAAAAGCACAAGATACTCAAAGCAAAAGTAGCAAAACTATCAGCAATATTATGTTCAGAAAAATAAGAATGTCTTTACAACTAGAGTCAGGTGCATGGAACCTAGAAACAATACTTAATTCAGAAACCAAGCATAATCAAAATATTTAAAACTAGGATAAGCATATAAAAATGGGCCAAAATCGTGATGAAAACAAGTCTAAAATAGATTACCACGGAGAAACACATGCAAGCAGATTACTTTGAGACTGAAAATGGTCTCAAACAAGTTACCCAGCTTAGAAATGCATCGAGTATGACTTTGAAGGAGCTCTGCGAATTGATATCATGGGTCTCCTAACTCCCCTCAGATCTAAAGTTATTGCTCATTGGCTCAACAATGTGAAATCTAATTCTAAACACATCTCCAGTGCCTATCAGATTGCTCGAGAAACTCTTTTTGCATTGCATCTTCGTCAATTTGTTATGCAATGTAAATAAAAGCTAGCTTAATTTTGTTTAGCATGTCCCAAAAAAGTGCTTCTAATTCGTATCAATTGCATTGAGTTAGTAGTTTAGGTTAGGAAAATACATACAACAAATTTACAGGGAAGATACATTTCGAATTTCAGCTTTAGATTTTTCCCTTCTATACAAGCAATTGCTCTTCAGATGTTCTCATGCTCATATTGATAGTCGAGTTATTTCATCCATTTTCTCATTGGGGTTCTTAGGAGCTTCCTGTTCATCCGCCACGTTGATTTTCCTTCTTCTACGAAGGCTCCGTTCGTTTACGGAAAATGTTACTTTTCTGAAAATATTTTCCAAAAGTTATTTTCCAAGAAAATGTAATTATTTTCCGGTGTTCAAGTAAAACTTGATTTTGAAGTGGAAAATATTTTCCACTGTTCGCTTGGGAAAATATTTTCCTTTATAAACTCTTTTTCAATAATTTTTTTATTATTTTATTTTTTAAAATCGTTATTTATTATTTTTTAAAATAGATTATTAATTTTTTTCTTTATTTTTTGTTCTCTCCTTCCTTGGCCGGTCGTCGGCCATGCCTCAAGCTCACCTTGCTAGCAAGGCTCGAGGCTCGCCTACCTCCGGCGAGCTCACATGATCGCTCACCAGCAAGGTGAGCTCAAAGCAATGAGGCTCAAGCCTCGCAGATCGGCATCGCGAGTTATGCAGCTTCAATTCGGAAAGTAGTTGAACTACTAGGAGGAAGAAGAAGCACAACGCCATGCAAAAGCTGAGTGAGGGAGATCGACCAATTAGGGCAAGCAATTGACTTTGTTCTACTTTAAAAATGAGGGATTCGATTGTTTTGAAGGGAGCAAAGAGAGGCAAGCACAAGGGCGCTGGGTTCGTGAAGCGAGGGAAGAGAGGATTACAGTTTTTTATTTTGAAAATGGGTAAATTTGGAAATAAGTTTCCGTCTTGTGATGCTTGGGCGTCGTCGATCTAGCGAGCTCAGCTTGCCTGTCATCGGTTACTGGCCGTTGCCATGGTCGACGACCGGCCGAAAAAGAAAAATAGCAAAAAGAAAAATAAAGAAAAATAAAAAATAAAAAATCGATTTTATTAAAAAATAACAAAAAAATCGATTTTATTAAAAAATAACAAAAAATTTGAATTATGAAAAAAATTTAAAAAAATCTAAAAATAAAAGAAAGAAATGAGGACTAATGGAGAGTATAAGATAAAATAGAGTGAATGTGGAAAATGTTTTCCACTTTTCAAAAGTGCAAAATATTTTCCCTCACTTTAGAAGATTTTTTTTCTTTCATGGAAAATGTTTTCCCCAATGAATTTATTTTCCGTGAAACGAACGTCGGAAAATTCGGAAACATTTTTCTCGAAAGTTATTTTCCGTGAAACGAACTGAGCCGAAATCTTGGATTTTTTGCTTCAAAGTCTAGCTTGCATCCGTCACATGACCTGGTCCCCCCTCATGTCATGGCAAACATTGTAGACTCTACATGCAGATGTTGTACAATAAGTTCTGTTTTCCCACAAACTTTGACGAGGAGCTCAAAATTCAAGCACTCCGTATTTGGATGCAACAACTAAAACGAGGATTGCAAGTATCCACAGAAGTTTGCAACAATCTACAGTTTATGTTGAAACCGAATACTCAACCTATCGAGTATTCATTTGCATAGTAGGAAATATAATTACAACTCAGATCATCTTCATTTATGACATGAGTTAATCGGGTATATGAACCTCACTTTCCATTTTCTACAAATCTTATTTGAGTGTCTTCTATGCACATCACGCAGGAGTAAGCAAAGACAGACAAATCCGCCACTTCTTCCACTGGCCTTCGAAGGCATATGCCACCGGGACTAGGAAACGACGCAGAGTTTTCTTCCGTCACAAAGAAGAAGACACACGTTGCATATGTTGCTCAAAACTTAGTTATCATATAATCTCCCCATGAAGTAATTATTCTAGAATGAGCTTCATGGCAGGAACTTATCGGATCTTTTTCTCGTGGGAAAACGAGCATAACGCGGTTTAAGTTTTCGATTGGGCATACAAATGTAAGAAAAACATTTCCCACTTTGCCCGATGAGATTGTGATACTTAACTTTTTGGGGTCGATGAGTAGCTGACATTAAAAGGTTATGTTTCTTTTTACTTTTCCTATGCAAACAATTTATTATTGGCCTTCTCCCGAAAGTTTTAAAACATTTATTTACCCTTAAAAAGTGATGGAAAAATTTGTTGATGTTATTGTATACGACCTTAATGTGATGTAATATCCTGAGAATTCGATGTGTTCATAGTAAATTAAAGTCAAAGAGGGTCTAGCCTTACTCAAACTTACATAATTTTGGGATTTCATTTTACACGTACAATGTATCTTTCCATTACTCATACACTCTTAACATAAACACACTTGTCCTCCTCTTTTTTATATACCGATTTGTCAGTCCAATCTAATCGCCTTCTCCGCCACCTATCTCCAACCACCAATACTGGCATTGTGGCTCTAGTTGCACTACATCATCTCCACCGTTCCATTGGACTCTCTCTCTCCCTCTCTCCCTCTCTCCTGACTTGTTGGCGTGTCGAGCTCTGTCAATGACGGCAAACAAGTTCGTCAACAGCAACCTCGAGCTCCACATAAAGCATTCAGAGTCATCTCAAATGTTTTCCAAATTTTGATATGCCGATCACTTTTTATTTAGACCCGAAAATGGAATTGCTTGGCTTATGGATCAAAATCAGCCTGTCTGAACATGTTGGTTGTTCCAAGCGATGCTCGTAGTCGTATTCATTATCGCTGGTTCGTAGGTTTCATGTATCTATACTTAACTTCAAGGCCACTCTTGATTAGGACTCTGCATACTCTCTCTCTCTCCCTCTCTCTCTCTCTCTCTCTCTCTCTCTCTCTCTCTCTCACACACACACACACACACACACACACACAAACACACACACATATTAACATCCTTTCTCTTTTAACTTTCTTACTTTTCTCTTTTGGTCAAAAAGATAACTCTCTCCTTTTATCCAGCTGTTCGACGAATATGTCCCAAAGCTCGTGCCAGTCAACAAAAAGTAATAAGAAGGGTCCACGTTCATGTTAAATAAAATGAAACCCAATCAAGGGACAGGATCCAAGTCTTCCTTGGGCGCGCATAAACGTAATCCAAGCCAAACTTGACGTCCAAGTAATTCTTTTTTTCTCCAATTAATAAAATCCCCTTGTCTATCCCACGCCTCCCTCATAAGAGGCGCTCTCTCTCTCTCTCTCTCTGTGGATTGTCTCTAGGACCGAACTCTCTAAATTGTTCGGTTTAGTAAGATTAAATACATCTTTGTTGTACGCAGTAATTAGTAGAGGCTTTGCTTAAGCTTGTGTTTGGAGCTAAGAAAATAGACGAAATCTTGGTGTGGGATGTGCAAGCGAGCCAAAGAAGAACAGAAAAGAAATGACGTGGCAAACAGAAGATGCAAGAGCCATAATCCCACCAATTTATAACCCTAGAGATGATGATGAGGACGATGACGACACTCCTTTTCCCACCATAGCATGCCCTTCATGCGGCCACAGCTTCCCATTATTTGATCAGGTATGTATCACCACCTTTTTTTCGTTGTTTTGGTTTTATGTTGATTGTTTAGTTTCCTCTCGAGGGTTTTATTCTTTTGTTATTTAGGATGTGTGTAATTATGAAATGATTGTTGTGTAGAGGGAGATTGTTCATGATTTGGTGGGACTACCAGCGGGAGTGAAGTTTGATCCGACTGACCAAGAAATCTTAGAGCATTTGGAAGCGAAGATAATGGGGAACGGGAGGAAGATTCGTTTTCTCATTGATCCATTCATTCCCACATTGGAAGGAGATGATGGCATTTGTTGTACACACCCAGAGAGACTTCCAGGTAATTCTGAAATAAGATTGCCCTTCGAATGATTTCACGATAGTTAATGTGTTACCCTAAATGTTATCAATCTATTTTTTTAGAAAGAAAATTAGCCTTTATAGAAAGAAATTTTTGCCTTTTAGTTTTTCATTTCTGTCGGCCGTTTTGGATGTTTGAACTGTGTAATGGAGGTATGTCCTCTGCCTAAGCTTTAATTTAGAGGAAAAGATGCATATCTTTTCGACCCAAATTCTTCTTCATAGGCAAGTCTAAAGAGGTTTTATCAATTGTTAAGATAGATATCTTCAGACATAAATGCAAATGTGCAAGATACCAACAGAGTCATGGCACACATAAAGGAATTGCGCCTTTAATAGGATTTGATTCATGAAAGTACAATCTTCTTCAGTATACTAACGTCTTAGATAATCAAATACCCAAATCATCCACAAAGACTATACAACTTCTGGTTTCAGATTTGGCGGTTCAGGATCGTGTTCACATATTTCCTAGGTTTACTGGAAAATATATCTCTGTTGGGAGTTCGTTTGATGATGTTCGAGCTTGTTCTGGGGTAAAGTGTACATTTTTGGTTGGGGAATCGTATACTAATGAAGAAGTAGTTGCACTTTCAAGATATTCTTGCATATATTACGGTCTTTTATTGATTGCAACATCAACGTGTCTCCTCTCTTTTAGTTGGAAATTAGTGAAATTATAATCCTCTCTTCAGATAGGACACTGCTCTTCATGTGCCATCAGTTTTTAGGTAAACCTTTCACAGAACAAAAGTCTCTATAGTTATGTGGGTATGGTTTCTATTTAATGAGCGCTTTCAAGATTGCCAGGCATACTGCTCGATCCCAAATCACTTTTCTTGTTCGAGAGTCTTATCCCTCAACAAATTAGTTTAAAATAAAACATCAAACTGATCATCTTCGAGTCTATCATACAGAAGTCTTGTAGATACAGATTTTAAACTTCTGGTTTTGTGATTATAGGAGTGACTTTTCACGTTTGACAATGTTTGCAGACAGAGTTTAATTTACAAAACTTTCAGTAAATGCATGTCATGTATGAATTTGAATGTTTGTGTATGCTTTCAGAATAGAATAATAAGAACATACAGAATGATAGCTGGACAGTTCGTGTGAAATAGACTTGACATGTATACAAAAGAAATCCTTTCTGTCTTATGTTAGCAGTGAAAAAACACAAAAAGAACTCGCCCATGTGCATAAAAGCACAAGATACTCAAAGCAAAAGTAGCAAAACTATCAGCAATATTATGTTCAGAAAAATAAGAATGTCTTTACAACTAGAGTCAGGTGCATGGAACCTTGAAACAATACTTAATTCAGAAACCAAGCATAATCAAAATATTTAAGACTAGGATAAGCATATAAAAATGGGCCAAAATCGTGATGAAAACAAGTCTAAAATAGATTACCACGGAGAAACACATGCAAGCAGATTATTTTGAGTGATCCATGCAAGCAGATTGTTCTAACACTAACATCATTGAGTGATCCAAATCAAAATCACAGATGTCAGCCTTTTCATCTCTGTCCCGCATATGCCATTACTGCTTACTAGCTATACTGATGATGATTTAGTTGTAGTTTGTCATTGCAGAATGAGATTCATTACATCATGTAGTCTTCATTTTACTTCTGAGAGGTGACAACTAGATCTTTGCTGTGGCAAATGCATTAACTTGCAATCTATGACTACGTTGTCTCACTGACTGATTGGTTTTAGGCCAGGAGCTTGAATTGTTGCTTCAGTCGGACTTTCAAGTTGGTGGGGCCAAAGTGAGAAAAGAATGCTGAAATGTAGAATTTTTTTTTTTTTTTCCGGGAGGCTTTAGTTCAAGATAACTGAATTTTAGTTGACTGTAGATGTTAGAACCGAACCTTTCCCACTCTTCATGTGCTAAAGAATTTACAGCTCATGTATGCAAAGCTAGATAGATAGTATGCAGATGCACGAGACAAGTCTGTACAAACTCTACTCATCTGATGTTGGTATCTAAGGAAATAATTAGACCGGCAAGCTTCCTGCCAAGTAGATTCACAATCAAATTATGCATCCCAATGTTAATACTTAGATATATGACATAGAGCGCACAAGTCTTGCACTTCAAAAATATGATGTTTATCTGCTTTTACTGCAGAGAACAAGAATCTTGGATGTCGACTGTAGCAGTGAGTCCAATTGACTTGCCTAAGAATGTGAGGTGAAACATCAAACAGAAAGGTAGGTTCTCATGACTCCCGAATTCTTTTCATCTTGTAAGTGCCTCCCCAACTCTGCAACTACATGCACTTCACTTGCGGCTTTTGGAGACCAGCATTGCACGTCTTTTCTTGAGTGCCTCCAATTATGTGCTCATTCTTTCCATTTTTTCCTGCAGAATTGCTATTTTTATCATCTAGTTCAGCAATAGCAGGGTCTTCAGGTAAAAGCAACAAATGATTCATCTTCAGTGAAAGCATGTATCACAGACATCAGTATCTTTCTCTTCTTGGTTGACCATTCTTCCTTCTTGGGCAATTGTTTCTATCTACTTCATCAGTTACGTATGCTACCCTTTAATCCATCGGAACTTCTCATCAGTTGCAGGGTTTGGTTGCCTGAAATCAACTTGGCTTTGCCAAAATTCCTCATCTCTAGAAGCCTAGCTGGCGAAGTGTCCCTCTGGCATTAGGGTTCTCAGCCTCGCCTCACTTATAACATGCAATCTGTCCCCTCTGCATGCCATAGTCAAGGGTGAGTCCCATGCGTCAGTTTGTTGATTGTGGTCTCACACACTTATCCTGACAGACTCATGTAGGAGGCCCAAATCATATCGAATTTAATTTTCATGCAGGTTCCTTCATCATTTGATATTAATTTGGAAGTTGATTTTCTTTTCAGGTTTATCTACAAGCCTAAATGCTTATTGTGGAAAACAATTCCCTGGAGAGTTATCATGATACCAAGTCAAATAATGAACTTCAGTAGGTGATCTATGGTATAACTTAAGACTGCAGGACTGTCAACTGCTTCTTCTAATTTGGTAGCAGATACTTCAAACTGTTACCATTAACTGGAGGGAAAATGTTACTGAAGAGACCGAAAATACTTCAACAATCATTAGAGAACAATGGGGAGAAGTTTTGTTATTTGTTTCAAGTTAAGATCCCACTAGACCAAAAGATTTGGAAGTTTTTTCCTCTACTGGAGAGAAAAAGAGGGATGTTCATGAAAAATGGCACTTTTACTAGCATTTTCAGACACCAACTCTTTATTATCAAATTGCCACCTGTCGAATTGTTGTCATATGGTCGTTTCCAGTTGCCAAAATAAAGTCAAAATGGTTCTTGAGTTTAAAGCTTCTGAATTCTTTGATAACATCATGAGCGTCACAGTTTTGCTTTTCTTTTTCTGGAGAATCTCTGTGTGACTTTCTGTTCAGCCGGTGGATCTATATGTGTTATTTTACAGACTCTTTGCTGGTATACAATGGTTTTGCTGATTTGTCCTTATGAACTAGGATAAATAGATGCCTTGGTGATGAGAGCACAGATGCAAAGCAGAAGCTTTGTTCTATCATCGTAGAGTTATCCAAATCAAAATTAAAAATGTCAGTTTTCTCATCTGTGTCCCGTATGCACGAGTACCGCTTACTAGCTAATCTGATGATAATTTTGTTTGAGTTTGTCATTGCAGAATGACGAGTGGTTACATCATATATTCAGCACTTTACCTCTTAGAGGTGACAACTAGATCTTTGTTGCAGCAAATGCGTCAACCTGCTTCAGCAAACAAGATTTATAAAGACGGAAACTTCTTCTGTGGTGTATGCTGTATCCATCTGGAAGCTCTTGGATCTGAATTATGCAATGACTATGTTGTCTCCCTGGCTGGTTGAGTTTCAGCCAGGAGCTAGAATTGTTGCTTCAGTTGGAGATTCAAGTTGCCAGGGCCAAGGTGAGAAAAGAACGCTTGATTTCTTCTTTGGGAGGCTTTAGTTCAATATAACTGAATTTTGGTAGACTGCAGATGTTAGAACCGAACTTTTCCCACCTTCATGTGCTAGAAAAGAATTTACAGTTCATGAATGCTAAGCTAGACAGATAGTATGCAAAAGCTCGAGACTAGTTTTACACAAATTACACACCTGATATTCTTCTTTGAGGAAATAATAAGACCGGCAAGCTTCCTAACAAGTTGATTCATAATCAAATTATGTATCCCAATGTTAGTACTTGCATTCATAACACAGAGCACACAAGTCTTACACTCAAAAATATGATATTTATCTGCTTTTGCTGCAGAAGATAAAAATATCGGATGTCAAGTGTTAGCAGTGATCCCAATTGACTTGCGTGAGAGCGTAAGTTGAAACATCAAACAGAAAGGTGGTCTCCTGCCTCCTCAATTCCTTTCTTCTGGATAAGAGCCTCCCCAACTCACCAACTACATGCACTTCGCTTGCGGCTTTTTGAGACCAGCATTGCAAGGTTTTTTTAGAGTACCTCCAATTGTGTGCTCACACTGTCCACTTTTTCCTGCAAAATTGCAATTTCTTCATCTAGTTCAGCAATAGCGAGGTCTTCAGGTACTTCCATTACTTGAAAAAATTTTGCTATTACCATATCTTCTGTTGATTATAACTTATTGTGGAGATTGAGTCTATATATGATGTGACAAAAGAAAAAAGAACAGGGCTATTCACCACATCACATGGCAGCATCTTGTAGCTGTTTGTTGGTTAAAGTCAGTTTAGTGAGAGAGCATTTCTGTGATGAGAGCATACCTTGGGTAAAACGCATTCGATAAGAGTAATCAATGGGCAAGGGCATTCATCAGACGGAAGCACCCAGTTTCAGGTCTGTTTCTCTCAAAAGGTTACGATAATATTCACCAAGATCATCTCTGATGAATGTAGCGTGAGTGTTGAGTTGATGGAGGTGATAGCGATCTTTTATTGTTGGAGGTAACTGTGAAAGGCAATCATGATTGACATTAAGATTGCACTGCACAAGAACGTGAAAGTCGAATGTGCAAAATTTACCGGACACTGCATAGGACACACGGGTCAGCAGACCTAACATAAGAGAGAGTATATGCTTGTGGAGAAGATGTTTCAAAATGAGCCTTTCAAAAAACATGGAATGTTGAAGTCGAATTTGCATTCTGCGCAGCGAAGACAGCATCAACGCTCTTCACGACATGCATTAGTGAGGGTTCCTTCCTGATCCGGGAAGAAGTGAATGTGCCAGGGTGAACACGCGTTGCATAACTGAGGTCAATTCAGCACATGATTTATGGAGCAGAAAAGAGCAGCTCGGCTCCAGGCAGTGATGAGCTAAACCTTTGACATCTTCAGCACAAGCCTTGCTCGCAGCATCCTACATAGGACCCATCTCCAGCGGCAAGGGATGATCGTGAATTGGAGAAAGAAGAGGCAATCCAGACAAGCATGGACCTCACCGATTATGTTCCATTCACAAGCTTTGCACTACGATGCTGGTCTCAAGCTTCATGTGGAAGGACACCGGTAGATGCTGATGGGCGAAATGATGAAGTTGAGCCTTTCTCGCTCTCCAGATCTTGTGGACATGAGTTTATAGCTGCGCAGTCCATGTCAAGGCTGAAATTGCATTCGCTGCAGCGGGAAACCATATGGCTGGCATTACGTTGGAGGTTAACCAATTGATTGAAAGCAAGAGAGATGGTGATCATGAAGAAACGGGCGTCACATCTCTGGGGGAAGAGTCGGTGCAGGTCTCATAGAGAAAGAATATACACATGTACTATCGATAGACCTTGCAGGCTCCGCATTTGATTCTACTTTTGTCCCAAGATGATGGGATGTGAGCAGATGCTAATGAGCAAAATGTTGGATGGTCACATTCTCAGAATCCTCATCAGGCTTAGAGTTGTGACTAGGCAGACAAAGCAATATCGGGCCATGCGGTAACACCCGACCATCCGAATGGCAAGGAGGAAGCAGGGCAACTCCAATGGTTCTGCTCATCATCCGCCTACTAGGCATTCAAGCTGGGGCAGTGGGTGAAACGGGTGTCCTCGGCAGACGGCATGCTAAATTCAGCACGTGACTCGTGAAAGAAGCAACACGATTCACAGCAGTAGGGCTGAGCTGCGGATCGGAGACCAGCACGCAAGACATTTCAAGCAAGTACAGCCTTCTTCGCTCAGGTTTAGGAGACTCAATACATGATCAGCAAGGCAAATTAGGAAATAAAAATGCATTTTGAATGAAGTTATAGTTGTTGAGTGATACCAACACGAAGCAAATGAGGTGACATAATTGTACACCACTCCCGTATTATTTGATGCTGCAATTCAGTGCTAATTTGTACAATTTTTATTTTGTTTATTCCTTAATCCAATAGTTAATAAAGCTAAAGTGACCCATGAAAAGTTTAAATTCTTGTTCATTTATAGTCAGCCGCAATGATAATATAATTTTCCATAAATTAACTAATAAATAAATAGAACTCTAAACATTGGATTAGATCATATTCACATTCGGCTAGTCTATACATTCGTTAGAAAGTTATTATCCGACTTACTAAAAAGTAACTTGAGACAATATTGCAATGACAGTTTTGACATAACTTAATTGTTTATAAAACTAGATTCACCTACTTGGAATTTATATGTAAAAGTAATGTTTACATTTGCTATCAAATGCAGTTCGTACAAATGGTATGAGCCAAATCTACCGTTTTATAGCTATCGAATTATCTCTAAATGGACATGTTCTGCAGCAATCTTGAATTCCCGTTATCCAAAAAGAGTTACGTACAATATGATGCTCTGTAAGCTAGGTCAATAAGGTTCACTGAAGCAGTTGTAATTAAACTTGCAATAAAACTCAATTTCGTTTTCAAAGATTTAATAATAATCAGCATTGGTTATCCTAGAAAACAAGCTACATATCAAAGTTGTTACAGACCCAGTTCATATATATCCAACCTACGCCTTCAGCTAGTTAAAGTGAATTAAGATCCACACGTCAAAAGTTGGCATTTGTTGAGACTATGAAGAAGAAGACCAAGGCAAACATTTCTAGAAAAAAACAAACAAAACGGAGGTGTACCCCTTCGAGTGATTATAAGTAAACCTGTCCAAAATGATAGAATGAACCACATTTGGAAAAAAGAAAACCAGAGCTGTATAGAGCTTCATATCGATAGGTTCTTCAAAGCCATTCTATTCTAACCTAACTTTTCTAGAAACTAGAACAGTCAGATTGTGAACCAAATTCAACTAGTACAATTCCTTTTGCTGCAACTGTCAGCTAAGTCATCCAAAATGCACAGCCATCTGAAAAGTAACTCTTCAGGTTGGTAACAACTGGAAAGCAGGCAAAATCAGACAACCCAAAATATTGTATGGTCTAAACCCACATAATTAACAGTTCAAATGACATAGGTTACACAGTATGTTGATCATGCAATCAGACTAGTCTGTATTCAAGCTTAAATCAAACAATGCTACTCTACAAGCAAGGGAATGTCTCCAAGTTACATGAGCATGCATCTACTTCATTTGACTAATGGGAAGTAAATGTAGAACTGAAAGAAGCTGCAGGTAGCTCAAACCAAACTACGTCGACTAGCTTTGAATAAATTACAATCAGTGATGTGCGTCCAGGTCAAAGCTACCAGCTAAATATTTTAGCGCACATCCAAAACTTCATTCTCATCAGTAAAACAATTTCTCTCACTGACCTCATATCTAATACAAAGTTCCGCGTCTGTTGCATCAGGCATGGCTGCAGTCTACCGATAACTTCTTCCTCTTCCACGTCCACCCCAACTCCTTCCTCTTCCTCTCCCACCGCCACGTCCACCCTGGGACAAACCTTCAAATGCTCTATTAACAAGCTGGTTTTGCATACCGCCCGCTCCACGTCCCTTTTTTGATGCCGCGTGACCAGAACCATTCACAGCACTGGCAGGTCGTTTTCCTCTGCACAAATGATGATATCAATAAGATGATATGTGAGAAGAAACCCCGTTGATCATCATAACATAAGATAAAGCGAAGATATGCAAGTCATTCTCAACAATCTTTCTGCTCCTTCTGAAATTGTCACCAGTGCTGTTAGTTGGAACAATCAGTCAGATCTTGATAACCAAAATATGATGAAATTCACATCATTATCCATGAATAAGCATCATGACATAACATATTTGACAGTGACCCAAACTCAATAACTTAATTACAGTGATTTCCTAGTGTAGACATGCACCAGTGACTCCAGGGAAGTAGCTAAAGTATCAGCAACTAGAATTGGTATATAACCCACCACAAGCAAATCCAAAACAAACTCGCTGAGGGATATTAAAAAAAATAATAACAAATAAGGATCAGTATTTTCTCTTACCCAGTCCCCGTATTTGTCGCTGGTGCAGAAGCTTTGACTGCCTCTTTCCAGGAGAGGCTGATGCTCTTGTCTCCAATAAATGAAGGTGTCTTTGAATGCAATGGCTAAATCAATACACCATGATGAGTTAGTTCTCACAAACCATGAAGACAAAACGGTCAGTAATAAGTTGACTTATTCACCTTAGTCATGGCAAGGATATTATTGCAGGTTCGCAGTCCAGATGTAGTGTTCTGCTTCTGAGTTTTCTGCATAAAGTACATGGTGTCAGTAGTATGGAACAGAACCATTTAATAATGAAAGACGCAAGCATTGTGATAACAAACAGACAATGGTATTCTTCTCCTCATCAGTCTTGGCAGCTGACATTGCTTTATTGTGTTCAGCCATTCCCTGAGTTAGCTTTTTCATGGTGGCCCTAGTTAACTCCTCAACGGTAGTTAATCTGCGGCAAAAAAGCCATGGAAAGATCAGGAGGTAAATTACATACTTCAAATTACCAATTTAAACGAAACAAGTAAAATGCAATGAAAATCAGAACTCCTGGATCAAATTATTCCCTCTGACTTATCATTTATGAGGAAATGCAAGGCAAGAGGATGTTAGAAATGCTAAGTGGGCATAGCAAAACTAATTGCAAGATAACCAGTTAACAAGGAACATGCAAGAGCAATTTAGCATAAATGTTGCAGTACTTTCAGCTAGTTTCGGGGAAAAGTCAATCCCACAAAAAATATAGAAGCTATATAGCCTCCCAATACACCAACCATTGTTGAAAACGTGAAATCAATTAGTCATACCAATGCATGCGTGACATCCATTGGACAAGAAGGAAAGAGGAAAGACAGCCTGGCATTTAAAGAAACCTAAAACTCAATTAAAATCGGTGATGATAAGGAATCATTACCTCTCAGTGAAGTCCTTATAATGCTCTGAGAAGTCCTCTCCAAGCCTGTCAGATGGTTGGCCAGTCACTATCTTGTAACCACACAGACTATTGGTTGCATTCGGTGCCTATAATGTGACATCATCAGAACAAAACCTCCATACACTTTGACTGTAAGTGGGCAAACCAGGATAAGAATGTCTGACTAACCTTGTGTGCCAAATGGTGAAATGCATATAACAAGCATTCTACATAAGTAAAATTCATTTCTTCTCCTGTCTTTCTTCGAGGCATGTACTTCTGAAAGAAACACATGATAAGTAAGATCTGAGATATACACATACAACCTATGTTACAAACAAAATTCCAGTGTTTTGTCTAGTCTAATTTGCATCAAGATAACTAATGCATACAATGCATTGTCAAAATAAAATGGAAATTACAAAGACAGGAAGAAATAGATATGTCTCTGATACCAAATGTCTGACACATTGTTCGAAGACCTAGTGAGGGGTGTTTAATTAAGAATTGATGATTATACAGTGACTGGAGATGTTTTCTCTATTCAAGTAAGAGTTTAGTATTCCTTTCCCCGTTATCGGATATCCAATTTCTTTCTTAGCAGTTTCCATATCAAATGTTTCTTGTTTTCCTATTTCAATTATATTTCTCATTGAGAGATTCCCCACTGGAACAAGAATTGAGAAATTTTAGAAGTCTATTTTTAATGTGCGTGAAAAATTTTTTAAATTACGTGATGCAATTCTTGTCTTCAGTGTAATGCTTAAGACACTTAAGTGTTAAGCTTAGGAACCCTTATATGAAGCCTAAAGAAAATTTAATCATGTGGAGATAGTGTTCTCCATCAGTTCTCTTCAAGTCCTCAATCAAATTGGGCTCACTACTTTGAAACTCAGCATAGTGTAAGTACCTTTAGAAGCTGAACAATTGAAGGAAGAGTTTGGCGTGAATCCTGCGGCATCGTGTAAGGTGAAATCTCAGCAAGAGCTTTGAGCAGATCTAGCTTTCGTTCTCAGGAAGCTGCCAGGAAAAGCTTTGTCAAATATTAACTTCCAAATCGTTCCTTATTGTTACAATGAGAAAACTAGGTCAAAGAGGCACCACACTTATGGGGGCCAATGATGTACTGTGTTTGTTTGGAGAAGGCTTATGTTCAAAAATATAAAAACTTTTGAATGACTTTAAATGCAAAGATTTCAAAGATTTGAGGTGTACAATATAAGAATCCACACTGAGCCATAGTCAATCATGAAATATATGACATCCGAGCAAAAAGACTAAGGCTTGATGTTCAACATTTATATTAAAAAAAAAAAAAACAAAAGGTTAGCAAAATAAGGATGTGAAATCAAGTGCAGAGAAAAAGAATAAAACGTGTTTCAAGACTAGGCACACAAGTAAATCATGCACAGCTGATCATCTTTATTTTCAACACAGGAAAGATCAACCAGATGTTAGTTAACCAATACCTTATCAAAAAGAGGCAGGACCTCCTTATTAAGATAATTGAAGAACTTGCTGCTTGACGCACCCCTCTGTCATCAAAGGTCATTGTAAGTTGACTTCTTCTGATTAAATATGGACAGTACTCAAAACAACCAGAACTAAAGATACAAAGCTTACCACAAAAAAAGGAATGGCCATGAACAAACATGATATCAATCTGTCTATGTGGTCTGTATCTGAGACCTGCAATTTGAACATTGTAGATCATGCAATGATACCACAATAACAACAAACAGAGCATTCTCCTACTAAGCAAGATAGTGTCATGATAAAGCATTAGTAGAATTTATGTATGAGAATAATCAATTTTGTCAGAAATTCTAAAATTTTAGGGATAGGTAGATATCCATCAGAATAGAGAACGAATTACCTCAAAATTTAACTTAATGCCATGAGTCAGAAACTTTGAAGATTGGTCTTCAGCTATTTCTCATAATTAACACCCAAAACTGATATGTTTTACTTCCCTCATGAAAATTCATGAGTGATCCCTTAGCCAAAAACCATCTCCTCCAAGGGAGGCTGGTGGGCTGGACAAACCCTAATCCGCCACTCTTTGCTATACTATGATTTTTTTCTATGCACTTCAAATTGGATACTGATTCTCCAGCATCTATAGAAAGGAAAGAATGAATTTGATTCTCTTTGAAGTGATTCAGCAACCTCTTCCACCCCAACCTCTCTCTGCTCATCTATCAAGGATTTTACTAGTATAGTGAAAAATCTCGACTTTTTTTGTTCTTAATGAGGAACGAATATAGACCAAAATAAAAAGCACAATGGGCCCTAAAATCCATGCAGTTGACACCACATAGTGTGAAAGCGTTTAGTTGTTTTTTTGTCACCTCTCTTATCACTGCTTCCATGTTCTTTTTTAGTCGTTATCTAGAACAAATGTGCATGTGCCATAACAAGAGGTCATGTAGCAACTAGAAAATTGAAGAATGGAAAAGAACTTTCTCATCAAATATTGGGAAACAGACAAATTCAAGAAATAAAGGTCTGAGGAATGCAGAAAACAGCTGGATTAGGCTGCTACAGGAGGTTATACATTTTCTTTCTTTTCCATTCAGAAAATATAACCACATCGGTTACAGGCCCTTGTATCAACCCTAATATTTATACCAATGCACCCTTCCAACAAGTCCCCCCCCCCCAAAAAAAAAAAATCCTTGGAAAAGGAAGGAAATTACCTGGGTTTTTCTATTGATGTGAAATTGCATTATTCGGGCAGTATATTTATATCTATAAGCAATGTTTGAATACTCAACCACACACACTTACTTTTGCGGCTCCTTAACAACTTGATATAATCTAACACTTGACTTCATCAATTCTCAAGAGGACAATAATCAGTCACCAATCTATTCAATGCATGCACATTCGGATTATTACTGATACCGATCTGAGATAGGGCAACTTAGCAACATTTTACTTGATAGAAGTAACCTAACTAGTGGATATAGTCACCAGTGAGAAGCCATATATCTAACCAAGAGTCTAGCTCATAAGGCCATATTATTATCCTCCCATACACAGCCATAGGCCATTAAAATGTGTGCAAAGCATATCAGCCTGATATTGCTAATAAGAATTGATTAATTGTAGCAGTTATCATTCTGGTGTTTTTTCTCCCTTTTTAAGTCGATAGCAACCATCATAAGATGGATGAGTCATTTCACTGAACAAGGATCCAAGTTCATGGAAAAATAACAAATGGAAAAAAATAAAATAAAATAAAATAACTATAATAGATGATAAAGTAGCACACCATCTCCACTAAAGGGCACAGTAACAGAACCATTAATAGAGTGTTATCTTTCTAACAAGAATACCACTCGAGAATTTGTTCGGAATTAGGCACATACCGTGAATTGTGCATCTAAATCTGCCTGTGCTTCAATAAGCCCCACAAGTTCTTTCATGCGCTCCGGAGGTGCTTTATCCCCAAATATAGTCAGGCTTTTCAGAAAGTCCATGAACATTCTAAATTCTGCTCCAGTTACATCTTCCAAACACTGAATATGAGTCAGCCACATCTAATGAGACATGGCAATAAGAAAAGTCTGGGCTAATTCTGTTAAGACACATTCACTCAAATAAGAAATAAACATCAGTGAAGGGACTATAAAAATAAAAATGAGCAAAAAATCATACTTTTTTAATTAAATCTGTTATATGCCTTTCCATCTCCTCCTGAGGTTTCAAAAGTTCTGCTTTTATTGGGAACACCTGCAAATCCAGTTTATTAGTCTTACATAACCTTTTAATTACACAAGAATGTCCCAATGTATGATGGAAGTGGATGTAAAAAACTGTCAAATTTTATCTTTTTCAACAAGTCCTCGAACCTTATCTTTCATGTAGTTTAATATCTTCTCCCGAATCAAGTCATCCGCACTTGGTTCATCAACATTCGCAATGCGGCCAAACAAGGCCGACAAGGAGGCTGTACCAAGCAAAAAGTTGGACAAAAAGCAGTGCATGTCAAACATTAGCTTATCTCTGCAAATCAATCAGATTCAAAATGTTCTCAAATAGACAAGTCAAAACATCCTGCCAGAATGATCTTCATGAAAGAGAAAAGAAAGACAAACAAGTCCACAGGTCAACAAGTTTAAAATAGAGCATTTCCAATTGCCATCTATAAAATAACACAAACATTTAATTCAATCCCAGAATGGCTCAAGTAAATTAAAAGAACACAGAAGCAAGTCTATGCATATGATTACAAGCCTGACCACTAGTCTGAGATGATACCTAAGATCTCAATTCTCATGCACCAAATGTTGTGCTTGCAACTGATAATATCAGCAGAAGACATGCAAGTACTGATTGAAACTCTAAGGGGAAGGTAGATCAGAATTTGATCCGTTTTGTTCAATCTTCATAACATGAGATGCTTACTCCTTTTCTTTCCTAAAAGCAGGGTAACAAGACACAAAATCATGGACTAACTATATACTTGGCTTGAGGTTCAAAAGGCACCTTCATGTTTGCAAAATTGAGGTTGACATAATCTATGACCGTTTTTATTTACTTCCAGAAACAAAACATGTGTTCAGTATATATAATTCTTACTCCCACCATCATTAACTTTGATTATATAATATGCTGTATAAAATTCCAAATGGCCGAACACTTATCTTTGGGGAAAGGAATATACTAATTATGATATTCTATAGTTTCTCCTACTGCAATAATATCACAGTCCTCAACATCTAATCAACATTCATATTACCATTGGATGGTTGAGTTTAAGTAGAGTTCTCTAGTGACAGACAAGAATGATTCGAGCAAGAAAAGTATCCAAATAGACAACAACCATGTACAACTTAATCCTGGCAAATCACTATCCACTAATAAACTCACGAAATTCATACATAAGAAGTCAAACATCACTGTGACCTTCTAATACATTCTTTAACCTCAGACAACACATGAAACTATGGAATAACAGCAACATCCAGAGCTCAGGAGCATGAAATAGGCGATTCCAACATTGAGTTGATGTAAATGGACCATCACCTTTCACATCCTGTCTCAACAATGACATAAGAGCCTTGTGCACCGCATCACGCTCAACAAAATCCTCTACAATATAAAACCAAAGACTTTAGCTTAGTTCAGAATTTATCTTCAGAGAAAAAAAGATCTATTGTAAACCATCGTTATCACTCAATGTACAACTAAGTAAATTAGAGGGAAATCTAGATTTACCAGCGGCAAGGAGTTGCACGAGGAGGTATACAATCTTAGGAATGTACTCAGGTGAATCCTTGCAAAAAAGTGGAAGACCCCGAATGGCTTGCACTCGGACCTGTACAGCGTGCTAGTCATCAACCTCATATCATCTCCAAACAAGAAAGGGCGGTCAATGTCCACACGATACAATCGAATTGTATTCCAGTCAGTTTAGCATGAATGAAAAAGCCTGACTTTGTGAACATAAAACTGGAAAATCAAAAAATTCAAGACTCCTCCTAGCCAAACTGAGCAATTATTTTTAGTCCTGCTTAACTTCTGGAGGAAATGATGCCATTTGATATCAACATCTCTCCCGCTCTAACTCTCCTAGACCCACCCCGACATCTTAGCAACCGAATGCTGCTCCTCTACAGACTTCAGCAAACATAAGCACATCAACAATCGAGTCAACACTTAAGTAAGCCAAACACCGACCCCGAGATCTTCTTCCTCGAGCAAATCCACGAGGCACTCGACGGCAGGGTCCCACAGGTTGGGGAAGAACTTGAAGAACCTCGGAATCAGCTGCGCCGCCAGCTGCTTCGCCTTGATGCTCGACTTCGCGGCGTCAATGATCCCCTGATAGTCCTCCACATTCTGCAACAACGACACAGCCACACCAGAGAAAAAAGCAAACGAGCTCAACATAAGTACCAACGCACGTCACGCCCCCACTTCAAACCCCCATCATCCCCAATTAAAGCGCAACGAGAGAGAGAGAGAGAGAGAGAAGAGGGGAGAAAAAATCGGACCTGCGACTTGTCCTTGGACTCGTTGAGCCGCTCGCCGAACTCGTAGAGCTTCTCGATGTGCTTGGCGTCGTCGGCGGGGTCGGCCATGGCTGAGAGCGAAACCGAAAGAAAACGAGCGTGAGTACTTCATTCCTCTCTCTCTATCTCTCTCTCCGCCGGCGACTTCCGGGGAGGAGGAGGAAGCCGTTGCGGACGGGCTGTTCTCCCGTCTGCAGCTAAAAAAATCGAATGCGATCGGAGCGTAAGGAAGAAGAAGGTACGTACTTGCTAGGGTTTTGGGAGGGGATTTGGGGCGGGAGGAGGAGGAGGAGGAGGAGGAGGAGCGGCGGAGGAGTCGGCGGAGGAGGCGGCGTTGGGCGGCCAGCGGCGGAGGAGGAGAGTGAGGGTTTTCTAACGGAAACGTCCAGAAGAAAAGGGCTTTCCTCAGCCGAATCGCGGAGCAGGAGGAGGGGCTCGTGGGACGAACGTCGAAACGACGCGGCGTGAGGGGCGAAACGACGCGGTAATCTCCCCCTTCCCCCTCGTGTTCCTCGGGTCGGATCTCGCGTTTTCTTCTTTCCGTGCGATCGTTACCCGAGAATTAGGTTTTTTTCCCTTTTTTTCTTTTGAACTTTTTCTGTACTGCAGCTTGGAAAGAAAATGTGCGGGGCTCACGTCATCGACGGTGGAGATGAGTCCAATATACCATGATCATCATCGACCACAGCAATTTATATAAACGGATAATTTTCACAAAAAAATGCTTTTAAGTGACGAATGTATTTATCTATCCAGAGCAGTGGATTGAGTCTTACATATATGTACAATACAAATGATGATATGGATGAGATTCGATGTGGAACTTATGCATCAAAATTCTACTATCACAAAATTGTATATAATATGAGCCAAAAAATGAGAAGGAATATGATGACTAACAAGCAATTTTTATTCTAAAGTTGAAGAGGCCATATGGACAAGGTCACATAGCTAGCATAAATTCTATTTTCATTTTCTCCAGTTCGATCATGGGCCAATTTTACCACGTCATCATTTTCATCTAGTTTATTTGTTTGATCAGGTACTTGTCTAATGTTTCGCGCTATGAAATAGTTGTAATATTCTAATCATTACGTTGCTTTTATCCAAAAGGAGGAAAGAGTTGCTACGTTGAAAAGCTTGCATGCCTCATTAAGAGGTCCCCTCTTGCATTCAACATTGTTAACAACTTCCAAGGTCGCGTCGCGACATGCTTTGATTGATAAACCATTATAACCAAGAGAAGAGCAAGGGCTCGGTTTAAATTACATGAAAGTAAATTGATCGATGTTGTGTACCATTCCTCTTCGATTTGCACCCTCTTAGGTCCATGTACCGATTCCAGTCATAGTAACAATTGCTCCTGCCTATGGAGCTCAATTGCCATGACTTCTTCATTGGACTATAATAACGTTTTGACTAGAACAAGCATCACAATTGTCGGTCGACATCTTTATTGAGTGTTCCTGTCTGAGAGTTCCGCTCGACTAACTGCTCCCGCTCTTTCTATTCGTCCCATCGATTCGATTTTCAGTCAAATTTCACGAGCCGATCCTAACACTTCTTGACTTGACCGACATGGACTCGACCCATCACCTCGCCATTGCTCGGAGACAAAAGTTCATCTGCCCTCTGATGGGCGACATGTTGTATTATGCAGTCAATACTCACAACCGACCTTGACTTTCTTTGGCCCATAATTTCGCTTTGTCATTAGGGCCCGCTTTAAGAGGTGACAGGATATTGCCATTTAGATCAACGCAAAATCAGTGAGGAATAATAAAGGACATCTGATATTTACATTATTCAATCTAAGTGTCGGTATTCACTCGACGAGCAAAACCAACAACAAATAATCCACTAATAATAAGAGAATCAAAATTACAATTACATATACATTCGAGTGTATAGCACACTTATATTAAGCCAAAATCCACAATATTTATAAATAAACAACTTAATTAGATATAAAATGCTTAACACAAAATCTCCGTTTGTGCAGCTTGAAAAGGGGGAAATTACTAAATAGTCATAAACTTATTACAATTGTACAAATTTATTCCTAAACATTTTTTTTGCAAATTCAGTTCTAAATTTTTTACTTTTGTACCAACTTAATCCATTCGGCAAATTTTGGCTGGCCAGCACTATTTTGGCAATTTTTTATTATTTTCTTTTCTCTTTCTTTTTGTTTTTCTTTCATTCTTCTTTTAACCAATTGCCAACCATCGTTGAGGCTTGCCCTCTCTGGCACTAATGAGGGAAAGCCTTGGCCACCCTTAGCAAGGCCCCGCCCTTGTCATCACTAGCCTTACCATGGTAGCGGGCAAGGTTGGGCCTCACCGAGCTCGCCAGCCATTGTGATACTAGCCCTCACCTAATGACGGCAACAACAAGGCCTCGCAAGGGGTGGCCGAGGCTCCCCTTCGCCCGTCACCAGTGGTTGCTCATTGGCCCTAGCCTCTAGCCAATATGGTGACCGGCCAAAGGAAGAAGGAAAGAAAAAACAAAAAAAAAAAAAAAAGAGAAAAAAATGAAAAAATGAAAAAATTATCACATTAGTGTTGCTCGGATGGCCAATGCCGGCCGACATTCACATCAATGACAACTTGCCAAAATTAGCTAAATGAATTAATTGACATAAATATAAAATGTTTATAATTGAATTGGTAAAAGAAAAAAAAAAGTTAAGGACTGAATCGATATAATTACTATAAATTTAAAATTATTTCGGTAATTTTACCGCTTAAAAAGGATAACAAAACCCAGGATAATCCTCTGCCAAGCAACAAGAACCGTCCCGACCACCATACGGTCTGGCCAAATACTCTTTTATAAGAGACGTCACCTGTAAGGATTTATTAAGAAGTTCAATTGCGCCACCATGAAAACAGAGAGCAAAAGCTCACCTTTTCTTGAACCCTTATTGACCACGACAAAGAAAGGGACGCCCACACTAAGGAGTCTTAGTCTTGGTCAAACATTGGATGATTACGGAAAGATTACCGCCCAGAAGAAATCCACCTACTGATTGAATAAACGAAGAGCGCAATCTTTTGGGATTTTGTTTCTAAAAGCCCTCTCATTATGTATACCCTTTTGCAATAAAGTCTCATTTTACACCTCATTGTCTAAATGTTGGAATGCCCTTCATCCGTTTGTAGACCTTTTCAACAGTCTTTTGGCTCTTGAGGACTATAACTGAACTCTCATATACAATTCTAATAGTGTGATTCCATCTCTTGCTCATGACCCTTAGCCACTATGATGACTCAGAACTAGCTATCAACTCGGAGTAAGACGAAGGTTCATCTATCTCCATCTCATCACATATTGTCAATGCATATGATATACAACTATAACTTTCTAGTGATTTGATTCACCTTCTATATGCTTGTGGCTAAACTGTTGGCTTTGATGGTTGTTTTGTTTGTTACCTCTAAGGTCTTTGAAGCCTCCACTTGAAACTCCACCTCATTATTGACAACATGATCTATCCATTATGCTAGTTGTGTCTCAAGACTCTTTTGTCAAAGTATAGTAGTCTTGTCCGATATCATATCTCTGCCGATTAGAAAATTAGGTAATTCATAATTAGTGCACTACGAATGGTGGCCTTTCACCAATGTGCAACTCAAAAAAATACATTTCTTCATACTTGACTCAAGCTTATCATCACTTATATGAGCATAAGCAAGACATTTTAATACTTGTCATCTAGATTAATCAACAAATTTTCTGACCATACTTCCTCAAGATCTTTCACTCTATAGCAAATTATGAAGATTGATTAAACAAGCAATATGCAATGTTTATTGCTTTGATCTAAAATTCCTTGCGGAGTCCTCCATGAAAAGCGTGTTGAGCTCACTCAAGTAAAGTTATATTCTTTACATTCTATGATGCCATTTTGCTATGGTGTTCCAAGCAATGTGCAGTATCTCATCATTCGCTTTTTCTTGCAAAAATTGCTAAAATCTTTACCACAAAACTCCATACCATTATCAGTTTTCAGACGCTTGATTTTTTTTTTATTTGACTCATTCTCAATCAATGCATTAAACTTCTTAAAACAATTATATGGTATCAGATTTAATAGTTAGTTAATAGCCTACTCTCAATGTGTATTAATATTTGGTGAACATCTCAATCAAGGAATTTTGTGACTAATGTAGTTTCTAGGCAACCTTTATTGTTTGATATGGAGAAAGAGACCTGGGGTGAAGATTGGTGTTATAATGCAACTATGCGGTCCAATGGCAACCTTCAAGTTTTGATCTAGTGAAAGATACTTGGAGGTGAAGATGGGCGTTGATGGAGATTCAAGTTGAGATATGTTGATGCACAAAAATAGCTAAATTAAGAGGGAATTGACCTAATACTAAGCTCAAACGTGAGTTGGAGATTATTGAGATATACGTATGAATTGTATTAGAAAGTCTCACATTAGTAATTTTTTGTAGAATAGTTGATATACTCTAGTTGATTTATAACATATTAGTGTAAACTTTTGTCCAATTAGATGTGTTGACAAGCTCAGAAGTTAAAGAGCTCGAACTCAATATAGACACTAAAGACCAAGCAAAGCTCAAGCTTTATCAAATGAACAAGCTTAATTATCATGTTTACTAGGTTCTCACTATCGCAATCCTCATAATAACCTTACCCTTCTCTAGACGTGCTGCAATCTTCTCAATATATTTTCAGATAGGGAGATCACCATGTGGAGATTGCCACGCCGAAAGGAGCCTAAATCCAAAACTAGATATATATCCAATTGAACCATATTCACTCAAAAGCTAAGTCAAGAATTATGAACTAATTAAGATACATTAACAACTCCACTCCACAAAATTCTCTTATGTGGATTTTTCTAGCAATAGTCTTTACTCTTCCATCGACATTGGCCAGGGTCAATATAATATTCAAAGCCATGGTCCGTATCTATAGTCAAAACATAAATTGCTTATTTAACTTCAGGCCTTTGTCTGGCTTTTTTAGGGTGTCAACGCTTCAACATTCGAACTTGTTGCTTGGGATTTGCATGGCTGATTGTCTCTCCCCAAAAATACACATTTCTGACTGAGGTTTCATATTATCAAATGGCAAAGATAAACTCACCTCTTCATAATCTTGAGAGAGAGAGAACGCTACCAAAACCACTCATAGATATGCAATACAAATTATCGAGGAGAAGAAAAAGCCCCACCATTCCAATGCATAATTCTAAACAAAAGAACAAAAATTCATGAGGAGAATTTGCATCTACTCTCTATTAACCAATATGATATTCATTGGTATCAGCGACCCACCTCCACTCTTCTGACCCTGTTAGTTACTCGTTCAGGGTGTCTAGAGAGAATGAGAGATTACAGAATGGGCATGTCCAATGCTTGTAAAACATCCTTGAATTCAAAATCCCGCGTCTGTTTGTTGAACCGCTCCACCAGCTTATACCTTGTATCGTTCAAATAGAAGGACTGGGCTGTCTCCAGAAGCCATTTTGCCTCTGCATCGCTCAGCTTGCTGGTGAACACAACATCTCCACGAATAAGAACCAAGTCCTTGCTCTCTGCGAACTCTGTGTAGAAAGTTACGGTCATATAAGGAGATGCTTGAGTTCCTCTTGCCTTGTAATCTTCAAGACTGGTGAAAAGCATGTGTGGCATTTGTACTGGAAAATAAAAATGTCAAAACAAAGTCGAGATTAGTAATTTAGTAGAGACAGTTCCGTCTTCTGAGCTTTCCAGAGGTCTTCAAATACCAGAGAAATATCAAATATTAACACTGAATCGAAAAGATAGCCATTCCCAGCATCCATGATACTTCACATATTTTCAAAATACCTTTTTCAGCTAGGGCTGGCTAACTAAATGATTGCACCATGACCATTCCATCTTTAACCCAAAATGTTTAAATCTGAAGCCAGTGCCACTTATCAGAAAGGCAGCAACAATCATTTGAAGCCAGAGTCCCTTAAGATACTCTTCCAACAAATGCATTGAAGCAGAACAAGCACAGCAGGATGCTTCCCTAAGCACTAGTAATTGTATGTTTTTGGAGATATTGTAACCTCACACAAAGCCATGATAAGCAAATTCCAAAAAAAGTGTCAATGCTTCTTCATCAGCAATTATCGTGTAGGCAATATAATCAGAAAGATAATAATGAAAAATTAGCAGTGGTAGTTCTATTAAAAGAGAGGATGACCTAGTCAACAGGATTTCAACAGCTGAAGCTCATTTTAAGGGGTTATAATACAACGAAGTTGGAAACATTGCAAATTCTAGTTCCACAATTCTCAAGATTTTTTACTTCAATCGTTGTACCAAACTAATTGCTGAGAAATGAAAGAGATCCTATCTCCAAAAGTATAGAAGCGCCAAAGTTAGTAGGTGGTATACCAAGGCATTCATACTTATCAGCTGGACATGAGACTCATATAAATAAGAGGCTTGAATGTCCAATTTAGTGATTGCTGCCAGACAAAATACCCTTCCATCACTCAACTTATTTGAAAACAGTAGCTTGTATGATCAGTTGTTTGAAAAGGAAGCACATCACTTGTAAGAACAACAAATTAAATAAGCAGCTCTGCTGCTTAAATAATAGCATCCAGGGGAAAAAGAAGCGAGCTCTAACAGAGAACAGCATAGGTGCTCTTGATGCTTGGATATTAATATCATGCTTGAGACCAAATAACCTACCCTAAGTAGTTCATCTGGATGAGAATTATAACTATGCATTCTATGCAAGTAAAATCAATTGATGTACTGGTATATATGCTCAGTCATTAGAGAAGGTACCTTGAGCAAACATCGTTGTATAACCACTTCCTCTCCATAAAGGAATGACAAAATGTCGGCTGTACTTAAACAGAAGAATCACATTTCTGACATGTCCAGGGAAAGAGAACATAATTTAAATAGACAGTGAAAGCATTACCAATCAACCGATCTTTGCTCGAGCAGATGATAAAGTTTTCCCTTCATAGAGGTGCCAACGTGACCCCGCCCAAGGTGATACTGAGAAAGTAATCAAATTCACCAACCAAACTTCACTGAAAACTTGATATTAACTAAAGTTTACTTCAATATCAGAGCATAAAGTGAATGAAACAGACTACATTGAACTCTGAAAGAACTCCCACAATGATTCACCAATACAACGGCATGATATTGAGGATAAGAGGTATTCAAAGCACAAAAACAGCATCAAAACAACAAGTGCCATGAGATATCATAATGAACTTGTGCAACATTCACTATATTATCCTGGCGCGTTCCATAAAATGCGCTATTGATTATTTAATAAAACATGTGACCTGCTAGAAACATAGTGTCAACCTTTTGGAAGCCAAAACTACGAGAAAGACAAATGTGGGAGAATACAGCTATAAGCTACACATCAACCTTCAGTCAATTTCATGTCTTATATTCATGTAACTGCCAACCTTCATTGTGCCTTAATTTTCCTGATGACACAAGTTTCAGGTTTAGGATGTCATTAGATTCTTACCATATTAGAAAAACATCGAGAAACACTTCAGTTTCACCCATCACCAAAATTTCCTTAAGACCTTCTCCCCTCTGCTTCTCTCAAATTCGTTAAAAGAAAGGAAAACAAAGGATGACCCCACAAAACCAAAAGAAAACTTTTAATATCATATGCTGGGCATTATGCTTTATAAAGCTTTGTTTGAGGACCCAGAGAATTTTACTCCCAACATGTGATTTTTATCATGTAATTGGAAGAAGAGGGAAATTTTAATTGACAGTCGGTAGTAATACACAGGATTTAGCAACCATTACCCATCTGCTCAGGCCTTCTGAGCCAACATATTTTTCTCAAATTATGCAAGGACAATTATTTTTAGTGCAAGGGCACGTAGATCTCCACCAATACTATATCATTTGCTGTGAGACTGCGAACGTTTTACGCATACAAAGAGTAAGGCGCCCCAGTACTAACCTGGTGACTCTACTTAACTGGGGAATATCATCAAACAGATGGCGCCCATCTAACGAGCTTCTGAATTAACTTGGTCTAGCAATTCCTAGCCCCCCAGAACAAATACAATGTCTATAGTGCATCATAAAAATTACCAAAGCACGCATTTTGGACACATCAATAACAACAGTATAGAAGCAATGGACTTGAAATACTTACATCATCCCAAACTGAGGTTATCTCCTCGGCCGAACGATCCTTCACTCTCCCAACGTCCATGATCGAATCCAACGGCTTGAGCTCCAGCGGCGCGAACCCGGTGGCGAATCTCGACGTTCTGCAGGAACCGAGCGAAACCCATCTCAAGAAATCGCCCGGGATCGCTCGCTGTTGCGTCTTCTGGAGGTTTAGAGTCGACACAGCGAAGCAGCATCTGGGCACAAAAGAAGAAGGCGAGGAAGCTGGAGATATGGGTGACGGCGTATGGCGGAGGAGCTTCAGCGAAGAACTAATGCCTCGCGATGTCCGCGATGACAAGCGCTGCATTGCGAATGCTCGAGTGTGCGAGGCTAAGGGACGAAGATGCTCGTAATTGTACGAATGCCGTCGTTTGGGTTGAATCAAACGTTGTTCGGAACAAGTCTCGCTCTGATTCTGAGCAAGCAAAGCCAAGGCTCTATCGAAAACAACTTTCGGGAAACCGAAGAAGGAGGAGGAGGCAAAGAAAAAATAAAAGGAAAAAAGAAAAATAAAGTAATTAAAAATTCACAAATGAAAAAATAAAATACAAAAATAAAAATTTTAAATCAAATTTTCCCCCACCAAAAAACGGAATATATTTTTTAGTTCATTTTTAAGTTTCAGCTTAACATTGGAAGATCAAAAAAGACACATTTTTCTACTAAACGAACGAAATAAACATCGGACAATTAGCTCGTCAAGGTAATATCAAGGAATTTTGTCAAACAGGCCTACATGGTCTAGGCAAACAAATACCAAGAAATAGCGCATGTTATATTTGGGGTGAATTCACAATTTTTACAAAGGTAATTATTTTGTTTCCAAAAACAATTTCTGTTAAGACTTCATTTGTTTCACAAAAAATAATTTTTAGAAAATATTTTATAGATTTTCTAGTAAAATGAACACGTTGGGAAAAATATTTTCCATCGAAAAAGAAAGCCTTATAAAATAGGGGAAAATGTTTTCCACGGAAAACATTTTCCTCACTCACTCTCTCCTATTCCATACCCTACTAAACTCTCTTCTTTCTTTTTTTCTTTTTTAAAAATTCAAAATTTTAATTAATTTATTTCTATTTTTATTTTTCTTTTTTCTTTTTTCTTTTTTTTTTCCTTTACTTTTCTCACCTTCTTCTTCAATCAATTGGCGGCCACCACGACAACCAACCACCGACCACAACCAGTCTTGAGCTTGCCAACGACGACCTCAAGCCTCGCCAAATTGATGACCGGGGGATCACACTCGTGAGCGGCAATCTTGAGCTTGCGTGGATTTGGTGAGCCTTAAGCTTGCCAGGCTTGGCGAAGCTTGGGCTCACTTGGATTGGTCCAAGCTCTAGCTCATCGACCTACATCTAGGTCGATTGATGGGTAGCTCGCCATCGTTGAGGCAAGCAGCAACGAAGGAGGAAGAAGGAGGAGGAAGCCATGGAGGAAGGAGCACAAAAAAGGATGAAGGAGGAAGGAAAAGAAAATTAATAAAATAATAAAATCAGTTTTTAAAATAAAAATAATTTTAAAAATTCAATTTTTAAAAAATTTAAAATTACATTGGTAATTTTTCCAAAAAAATCAATTTAGATACCAAATGGTGGAAAATATTTTCCACTTCATTTTCAAGCTTTAACCAAATACCAACAAAATCATCATTTTCCTAGAAAATGATTTCTTAGAAAACAATTTTCGGAAATGTTGTATTTTTCTCAAAATGAACAGAGCATTCATAAGCGTTTGGTAGCTACGCAAAATTTTTACTCCCAAATAAATAAATAAAAGAATAAGAATGCGCTTGGTACAAATTTCAAATTTTTTTTTTGAGACAAAATTTATTTTTATTTTTTAATATTTTTTGAGAGTTTTGTTTTTTATTATTCTTTTCTTTTCTTTTTTCCTACTCCTATTCTTCCTCCTTTAGCTGGTCGTTGGGCCTTGACAATGGTCGGCAACCAGCCAAAGATGCTTGGTTGCCTCACCAAGCCTCGTCGGCCCAGTCACAGTGAAACCGACCTTGTCGGTCACCGGCTTTCATCTCTAGTCGATTGTCAGCCATTGTTAGGAGCCAAGCAATCAGCTAGAGGAGGAAGAAGAAAAAAAGAAAAAGAAAAGAAAAGAAAAAGACTTGATTTTAGAATTGTTCCACAAAATAAACAAGTAACTTTATTCAATTTCTTGATTGTGTTTCAAATTTATTCACCGGAACAAACTTGTTCTTGAGAATAGAAAAATCAGTTAAAAATCAGAACAAATTTGTTCTTGAGAATAGAAAATTAGTTAAAGTTAAAGAGAAGAACCCATAAGTGGCAAAACTTTCATACGGTGCTTATTTGAGTGCCAAAACTTTTTTTTTATTCACCTAAAAGTAATATATTTGAAAAATTGATCATTTGAGTGTCACTTTTGATTTGCCTCGCTAAAAAATTTGACATGAACGCCATTTGTCCTATATGTCTTCATTAGTGTTGATGTAAATAAAAAATTAAAAAAATCCATGTGGGAATAGAAAATTATTTAAAAAAATTTATGTAGAACAATTTGCTTAAAATGACACTCAAGTGATTGATTTTATTCTAATATAACACTTAAGTGAGCAAAAAAAAAATTATGATACTTAAGTGAGCTCTATACAAAAATCATGACACTCATAGCATCATTATTTATAAGTAAAAAGGTTGGGGAGGGTCAAGACAACTATCCTTATGAACTTTGCCATAAGGGCCCCACATAAATAGATGCCTTATATTAATTAATTATTTATCTAATATATTAATAGAAGGTGGTATCATTCATGAAAAGTATCATTCATATAAAATTAAGTACTTTTCATGAATGAATCCCATTGCATATAAAATTCAAATTAATTTTCAACAAGATCAAAGTTAAAATATTATCAAATAATTACTATGTATTAATACTTAGTAGTATAAATTATAAATTATCTCCTTCGCCTCTCCTTTTTCCAACTATCCTATGACCCTTGAATCTAGAAATTCAACATATTCTCTCCTTATTTTACTTGCATCAACTCAAATATCAATAAATAGGTTAGGTTTAATATTTAAAAGAGCGATGATGTAAAAATGATAAATGCATAAAGACTTGCATTTCTTCTACCAATTTTTGGACTTTCAACGCCCTCTTTCACCTTAAATTGACCATAATATCTCATATAGATCCCATATTTAAAATTATTTCTTATATTATTTCTTTTTTTCTTTGGAAATTTGATGCATTTAGAATTGACAAAAAAATATGCATATGTGAAAGGTTTGATTGAATTGCCTAATAATGCAATTACAATTGTCATAATTTTATTGTCAACAACTAATTATTTCACTTAATTAGCCCTATTTTTCAGTTTTGTCAGTCCTAAACTTTTGGGTCATATTTTAATGTAGTCTTTCCCGTCAATTGCCACCTAAAATCGCTAATGTATGTTTAGTCAATGTCGATCATCCTAAGTGGCGTGTTGATGTGGGCAATTTCTTAATTTCCATGTTGCAATTTGCAATAACAATAAGCTCAAAGGACTGCATTTAAATATTGGGCAAATGTGTAATACTATTTTGACAAAATTGGAAAGTTAAAATTGAATTAATATCCGTACTATAGGTATAAGACTAAATTGATAATTTCCCAAATATTTAAATAATCACTCCTTCAATAGACACATGTATAAGAATTTTTGGGATAAGTACATTAGGATTGCCAAAACTTTGGTGTGGCACTTATTTGAGTGTCACAAATTTGAAAAATTGATCAATTAAGTGCCATTGATGATTTGCCTCATCAAAGAATCCAATGTGAACATTGTCATTTTACATGGCATCACCAACACTAATGTGGGCAATTAATAAAAAATTTTAAAAAAAAAATCCACCTCAGAATGGGAAATTAATAAAAAAAATTAACGTGGGACATTTGGCTGGAAAAATGGCATTTAAGTGATCAATCTTTCTATAATGCAACACTCATATGAACGAATAAAAAGTTTTGACCATTAAGCAAGCGTCATACGAAAGTTTTGCTACTCCTAATGTTCTTCTCTCTAAAGTTACCAAATAGATTTCTTATTTATTTATTTTTATTTTGGGGAACAAAAGAATAGAAATAGTCAACAATTGGCCGGTTCCAAAATGCAACCTTAGCCATTAAAAATCCTAAACTATAACTAATGCGACACATTAACCACAAATTTTTTTGTGAAATAAAAAATCCAAAATTTGTACTCCTATAATACATTTCTTCAAAGTTATACTAGTGTAACACATTTACCTTAGACTTTTTTTGTGATACCAAAAAACATCATTAAAAAATAATTAAGGGTAAATTTGTCATAAAATTTTAAGGTAAATACGTCACACGAGCACAGATTTGGGGTTTTTCTTATCAAAAGAAAATTGAGTTAAATATGTCATAGTAGGTAAAATTTAGGATTTTTGGTGATTTTTTTCCAAGGAAGCATAAAAAAATGGAATTTCATTAGAAATATGGGTACAAGACTTATTTTAAGATTTGCAATCCAAATGGCTTTGAAATTAACCAATATTATAGATAATGGTAAAATTGAGGTTTGAAGAAAGTCGTCAAGATGCTGACACGTGGCTCCTCCCCTGTGTGTAATGTGTACTCAAGGATCCTATATGTTTTTGACACATTTTTGTCTTCATTTATACAAATGCCATTTCAATCGAAACCAAAGTGCTTATAGTGTCAGAAAAAATGACCTTTTTTTTTATTTTATAAATGCGATTATTTTCATAACATTCAAAGTTACACATCACACGAGTGAAAACTTGTGAACTGATTCATCAATAAAGGTAATCCTCGAGTGGTGATTACTTTTGAATGTTCTTTTAGAAGGCTCGATTAATGTAAATCAAGCCAAATGTTACAATCTTATTGAAGTACAACCTTTTCTAGTAATTGTGCGGTTCAACATGAATTAGGCCCTATTGGGTTTTTAGTCGATTTGACGGGGTAGTGATAGTGTGGCAAGCGAGCCCATTGAGATTTAGCTTTTGGCAAAGTACATTAAATCTTAAATAACGCATTGAATCGTGAGAGAGCATCATTGGACGATGTCACCCTGACGTCGACAAGGATGTTAATGCACTAAATTTGGAGAAATCCTATTATACCGAGTTTCGTATTGGACAGTAGAGACAGTGTGAAACTATTCATAAATAACGCTCGCTCGGAAAACGATCGCCGTGGGTTCTGCTCGTAGAGAATTATCACATCTTCTCTTCTGATTTGTCCACTCGGCTTCTTCGTGATTGGCATCGCTTTTGATATACGTCCCCTTCAATTTCAGCATCAGGCGTTGAAATTTTTGCACCGAATGGGCTAGACAGATGGGTGGGATGGGCAGTGGGGTTCGGATGATTGAAGTCTGAGAGCGTCATTGTACAATATCAATTGATGTTTACGTTTAATTAGGTGGTGGCGGTTGTGGCTCTTCAATGTGGATCTCTATTTTTGGTAAGGGTGATCGGTTCCCGGTCCGATCCAGTTCCAAGGTGGAACCAGGAACCGAACTGGGAGGACCGGTTCCCAAATTCTAAGACCGTGGACCGGATTGGCCGATCCTGGAACCGGGAACCGGACCAACCGACCAGTCCAGTCCAATGAAACTAGTAATTTTCTTTTTCGGTAAAAAAAATTGTTAATATTACAGTACATTCTCAAAGACAATCCACTTCATTTATACAACGTTTTATTAATTTGTCCTTTTAATCTATATATAATTGTATTTTCCTAAGACTCTAAAGAATTTTCTTCTTCTTTTTTTGAATTATTGAGAAACTTTAAAATATTTATATTAAAAACTATCAGTTCGGTCCGGTCCGGTTCCCACCTTGGAACCGAGAACCAGACCAACTAGCCACCGGTTCCAAAAATGGAAACTAGGAACCGGACCGCCGGCTATAGGAACCACCCGAAACCGGCTGGTTCGGTTTGGTTTGGATGGTTCCCTTTGCACACCTCTAATTTTTGGTGCTGAATCTGACTCGCTGCTATATTTATAGCCAAATTGTATCTCTGAATTGACATCTTCATCCGGGCAATTTTGCTGCATAATTCAAGGGAGATATTTTATTTATATTTGATATTTTTCTATCTCTAAAAATAAATAGACGGAATCGATTGATTATTAATAACAATTAATGCCAACCATTTTTCTTGATGAGAAAAATTTTCCGCAATCCATTCTGCTGAGTAGATATACGATCAAAATTAGAGTAATTTAATCCAAGTTGTTGATTTTCGTTAAGGCATTTCTTCTGCTTTTAAAAGCGATCTTTCTAATTTGAAGGTTGCAGTTGTTATTATTATTATTATTATTTTACTAGTGCTTCTAATAGAAACCCTCTGACGTAATTGGCTTAAAAGCAAGTTTATGTTTTTTCATCTTTTGTTTTCACCATCTTCACATTTTAAAAGGAACTTGAAAGAGAAAACCTAGCGAAAATAACAGAGAGATTCCGTGTGAGGCTGTGAGCACACATTAGGGGTGTCAAAAAAACCCATCCAACCCGACCCGAACACGAAATAAATATGGTACATGTTTCGGATCTTAATACTGTTTGGGTAACAATTATAAACATAAATGGAATACATGTTTTGGGTCAAGTTAGGGTTGGAACATTGTTTTGATCCAAACACATTAAAGGCTTCAACCCAATCACACCCACCCAAACTATGTCATTTACAACTCCTTCTACTCGCAACTCATCCAACACGTCTCATCTCACGGGTTCGTCGTCGCCGGCCCCCATCAATCTCTCTCCCTCTCCCCCTCTCTCTCTCTCTCCATCTTTCATATGATTTGTTTTTTTTCGCGGTCGACGCAAAACTTTAGAGGAGGGAGTATTATCTGTTTGCGAAGATGTTCACGGATGAGTTAGACGAGATCTCGCGGCATCACGTAAAAGCATTTCGAATTCCTTTTGTCATATTTTTTATTAAAAAATTATCTGTCTATGGAGATATTCACGGATGGGTTGGACGAGGCCTTGCAACATCACGTAAGAACATTTTGAATTTCCTTTGTCATATTTTTTGTTAAAAAATTATCTGTCTACAGATATGTTCACGGATGGGTTGGACGAAGCTTCGCGGTGTCACGGTTCATGGATGGGTTGGACGAGGTCTTGCGGCATCATGAAAGAGCATTTCGAATTCCCTTTGTAATATTTTTTAATAAAAAACCCGAAACCTGACCCGAACCGACCCGTTTTTTTTTTTTTTTTCTTCATGTTTTATACATTTCGGGTCGGGTCGGGTTGGGTCGGTTCGGGTCAAATGACATAACCCTTATTGTTCAGGTCGGGTCGGGTAACATCAAGACCCAACCCGACCGGACCCGTTGACACCCCTAGCACACATATGTCCATGGTTGCTTATCCATTCAAGGGTTGAGGCGTTGCAGTATTTCTGAAACCGATTGCATTAACTCCAACATAAGCCGAGCTTGATGAGAAGAGAGACAATTTCATGTTCGCAAATTAGCTTCTTTTGATCATCAGAGAATTCCTTCAAACCTAATAATGAATCTAAAAGTATACCTCGAATCCATGGACGTCATTAGTACCAATTCGAAAGTCACATACATGGACGTGATAAACGGTCAAAATAAGAATGAGAAGTATAAAAGAAGTACGGATATGAAAATTGCCACATCATTTTACTCGGACCTACACTAAACATCATTTGCCGCTAGTTTGCGAACATTTTATGCATAAAAAAGCCTGGTACCCCAGTACTTAGACTATACTTAACGGGGTAATGTCATCAAACATATAGGCGTCCATCTAACGAGCTTCTGAAATCAACTAGTTCTAGCAATTTGTAGTCCCCCAGAACAAATACAATGTCTATGGTGCATGATAGCAATTACGAAAACACGCACTTTGAACACATGAATAACAACAGTATAAAAGCAATGGACTTGAAATGCTTACATCAATCCAAACAGAAGCTATCTCCACGGCCAAACGATCCTTTGCTCTCCCCGTGTCCATGATCAAATCCAGCGGCTTGGGCTCCAGTGGCGCGAACCCGGTGGCGAATCTCAACGTTCTGCAGGAACTGAGCGAAACCCATCTTTAGAAATCGCCTAGATTGCTGGCTACTGCGTCTTTTGGAGGCTTGATTGCATCTGTCGAGTCGATACAGCAGAGCAGCATCTGGGCACAAAAGGAGGAGAAGCAGGAGATGTGGAGGACCGCGCATGGCGGAGGAGCTTAAGCGAAGAATTAATGCCTCGCGAAGCTCGTGACGACAAGCACTGCAATGCAGATGCTCGAAAGAGCGAGGCTAACGGACGAAGATGCTTGTAATTGTACAAATGCCATCGTTTGTGTATGAATCGAATGTTGTGTGGTGATCAGCTCGTCAAGGTAATCTCAAGGAATTTTGCTGAACAGGTTTGCATGGTTTAAGTAGATATGTTAAACGGGTGAATCAAGTCAAGGTCGAGTCTTATTATAAATGGTTCGACCCAAATTGATCAATGTTTATAACCCATTTATGCGTAATGTAAATTTTTTGACCTATTTCTGATCCGACTCATATTGCAAAAACACTTTCATATTTCACCTAATTAAAAAAAAAACTTATTCATATGATTTTTTAAAATATATTGCTTAAATACTTCCAAATTTAGGAAAACTTGTTTATTATGATTTTAAAAAATGGTATTGTTAAAACGTTCTTATTCAATACAAATCTAGTGGACAATTTTCATAAATTTTTTAAAATAATTAAGGCACCATTTTTTTCTTGAAAAATATCTTTTATGAAGTCATTTTTTAGGAAAATAACAATATTTTTTTGGTATTTGTCTAAAATTTAAAAATAAATTTAAAATATCTTCCGTCATTTAAAAATCCAATTTGATTTTCCTTCATGCATTCCTTTTCAATATATATATTTATTTTTATTTTATTCTTTTTCCTTTTTCCTTTTTCCTTTTCCTTAGGACAATCATCAACCTCGGCAACGGCCGACCTTGCCTAAGAGTGAACGGTTTTAGGTTCCTTACAAGTTCCGCTTGGAACCTGAACCTACTTGTGGGTATAGGTTTCTCATTTTTGGAACCTAGAATCTATCCATTGGAACCTAGAGTCTAGAACCTACCTCCTTACAGGTTCTAGGTTCAGTTCCAAGTTTTCATAGGTTCTTTTTTTTTTTTTCATCTTTAGTTAAGTAAAACAAAAATGAACGCAACAATAAAAATAAACAAGGATTTTATTATCAATTGCCTACGAATGAGTGTCCATATGCACCTATTGAATAGTATTAAGATAATTATATGGTTTTCAATGTACCGATTGCTCTTGTATTATAAAGAATCATTATCTTGAGAAAAGCAATTGCCCGAACATAACTCCATTAAAAAAGCAGTTGGAACTTTCACTAGTTTCTTGGTCTATGAAAATAAAAATCCCAGTCATAAAATGAAAATTTACACTCGTAGTTTTGAATTATATACTTATCATTAAACAACATGGAATACCCCAGGATAACGTGAAGATATAAATTAAGAAAAATACAAAAACTTGTTCATGGTTCTAGGTTATAGGTTCCAAATCCTACAAACCTAGAACCTACTCATTGAAACAAGTTCCCCAAATTTTGGAACCTAGAGCCTATCCTATATAACTTGGAACTTGGAACTTGGAACTTGGAACTTGGAACTTACATATTTTTACTTGTCTGCATAGCTTGGAACTTGGTATCTATAGGTTCCTACCATTGCGGTTCTTAGATTCTAGGTTCTATCATAAAACTATGCTCACCCCTAGCCTTGCCATAAGCCAACGAGGCTTGAGCTCATTTGATTCCAGGCAAGGTCAATTTTGCTAAAGACCGGCAAACTCGAGTCTCACCAGATCTACAATGCTTGAGCCTAGTTAGATGTCGGCAAGATATCGCCTCGCCATATTAGTGAGGCTCGAGCTTCACTAGACATTGACGATGTCTTGGCCTCGCTAGAGCTTGCCCCAAGCTGGTGAGCTCAAGGCTCACCAATGCCAGACCTCGGTGAGGCATCAACCTTACCCATTCAGCATGCTCGAGCTTTACTGGCCTCCAACGAGCTCAAGTCACTCCTAGTTGTCACCACCACCATGGCCGGCCAAGGAAGAAGGAAGAAGAAAGGAAAAAAAAAAGGAAAGTAAAAAAAAATAATTTCAAATTTTTTAAAATATATTTATAAGGTTGAAGAGGGAGAGAACCTAGTGGGTCAAAAATTGTTTATAAATTGAATCCATTTAAGACCCATCTATTTTAAAATTTAAATTAAAAATATAATAAAGTAGGTTCTTCAAAATTGAGTGACCCATATATGGCCCGTTTATGTTTAGATGGATCATATATGGGTTTAAGACCATTTTGACAAGTCTAGGTGTAGACAAGCAAGTGACAAGTAGCTAGGATTGTCAAGGGATCCAGTCAGGCCGGGTCTCCATGATACATGACCTGTCACCATATAAAGGAACAATTGATGTGATTCGATCCGACCCACTTGAGAGCCGAATATCATATGACACAAGAGATCGGGTCAAGTCGGACCCAAATGTCCTCCACAATCTTCCTTGACGAATGTGAATGTGGCCCTCCCGGTACGCAAGATCCAAGGTGCTGCAACTCGTCCGTCACCGCTCCATGTTACTAACCATCCTTCTTGGGTACCCATCATTATCATGTGCACTGTGCGCTACACCGGCATGGATATCATCTCATTAAAGGCGCATCCTTTGTCAAAAGGGTAGGTCAGAACATTCAATTCCTCAGACAGAATCCCAACGCTGCCCCTCCAAATTTTTTGGTCAGTAGGGGCACTTCTAGCTAGTTTCGATTGGGCATCTGCTCTGGATAGGAGACTTCTTATAATCAATGCAAATTTAAGTGGACATTTTGGAATAAGAAACACAGAAAATGTAAAAAGTTAGATCAGTCATATATCCCAGAAAAGAAAGAAGGAAAAAGAGAGTATGCATTGTGGTGTCAAGAAAAAAAATTACGAGAGTCGTTTTATTTATCCTTGATTTGAGCGTTTTAATCACTAACTCTCTTTCTAGTCATCAAATTAAAAGAGAGATAAGACTACTCACGATTTATTTTTGGTACTAATAATGTATGCCGTAATTACCAAAAAAAATAAAAAATTGGAGACAGATTTATTGCCACCTGCCGTGGAATTTATATACGCATTGAAGGGAATTTCTACCCAGCAAAAGAGTTAGCTGGCCAACTTGTGGCGCCCCAATAAATGCTGTTGACAGGTGAAAAGGCCAATTTAGTTTATCCAACTAATGACCAATTTTGGCTATTCTGAGCAGTAAGAGCACAGAACAGAATTAGCTGTAGTACCATTTGTCCAAACAATCTGGAACTTCCTGTTGCTAATGTGGTTTGCAGTGTGGAAACATCTTGTAAAATGATTAGGTGCATACCATTTTCCATTGCCTTCTTTTGTAGCAAACAGATATGCAGATAACGTATATATTTCATCTTTCTCAATCATATAATTTGAATTAAACAGGGAATGATTTGAAAGAGTTATTGAAACAGCAAAACTATCTGATCTCTTGAGACCCCCCATAATGAGTATGCTCCAGCTATATTGGGTGCTCGTTCGTTTTCCCTATTCAATGCATATGCTCAGATCGTAGCATTGGCGTTAACTCTTTTCCTTGGAGCAACTGTTATAATCCAGAGCACAATTCCATTCCAACGATCACCTAGCTGTGTATCAAAACAGATGGATTGCATCTCACCCTAGTGAGGATTAGTTTGGCACTTGAAAACTAATGGATCGATATCGATACCTAGTCATGTAATTTTAAATTAAAAAATGGAAGTCGAATTTAAGTGATTTTTTCCTGACTTCTTAATCCTTCTTCACAACACAAATTTTTAGTTCATAATGATCAATGTTACCTTCCTAACAACAGAAAGCATTTAATTCTGAGAGAATAATCACCAAAAATCATTGTAAACTTATTATATGTATGCCAAATGCTTAACTTATCAATTTGACTTATTTAGTCCTAAACCTTCAATGATTTGCCTATATTGTCCTTCCGGCCAATTTTGCCGGGAAATCGCATGAACATTAGCCATTCTATATGGATTAATCGGCATTAACTTGGACAATTTTTGTAATTTTTTTCAAATTTCTTTTCCTTACTTTCTTTTCCCTTTTTTCCTATTGAATTGAAGTTTGGTGTCGCTACTACCCTCACTTGCAGCCAGTACGATAGCCCATAATGAAAAAAAAATAGAAATTTAAAAAAATAAAAAATTTGTAAAATACATTAATTGTTAATGTCAGTGCCAACTATAACCATATAGTGTAAGACAACACGTTTACGATTGCTAGTCAAAATTGACCGAAATAATTATTTTAACAAATTGTCAAAATATTTAAGATTAAATTAGCTAAATTAAAAAAATTGTGATTAAAGTGATAATAAATTTTAGATTTTTGGGGTAATTTTCCTACTTCCCAGCAAATCTTGGGTGAAAATTTCACTACAGGCACATAAAATGAAACCTTCCAACTCATACACGAATTGTCCAGATCAAAGACAATGATTGCCCCACCTATTAAAGTCTTTCATTAATTTTTAAAAATAAAAAAATTCCAAACTTGTCATCAGTCAATCGCAATTAAGGAACCATTGGGATCTGATATGCTAGTTATCATGGGGCTTTGATTCACAAAAAAAAAGGATCGTAGGTGGGTACTTGAATTACTGTGTATTTCAATAAGCTTGTCCTGCACAAACACCTAAAAAGAATCCGCTGCATTGATTCGAATTTAGTAAATCATCCTTTAAATCTAACATGAAGAGACCGACTTCATATACTTGCTGTGCTAAGTGTTTTGCCTTTCATAAGTGTAACCCAACAACCCCACTCAGGTGCAGAAATCTCCTGTTGACACAAGTTAAATGCTCAACTAACATCACCAATATCACCTCCATCCCTATTTATTAGCAAGAGGCAAGGCATCTCCCTTTGCCCGCCCGTTGCTCCCAAACACACACGCTCTCCCTCCCTCCCTCCCTGTCCACGGTCACCTGCTGTCTCTCAAGCTCTTCGGCATTTTTGCTTGAGCGGTGTCGCAGCAGCAGTGGCGAAGATGAGGGCGGCAGGAGCGGGAACGGCGGTGGTTGTGGTTGTGGTGCTGTTGGCATTGATGCCACTGCTTGCCCAGGCCGTTGCCATAGTCAAAGTGAGGCAATTGGCAGCTAAAAACAATGTGACCTGCATACTGGTCTTTGGGGACTCGAGTGTTGATCCTGGGAACAACAACGTGCTTCGGACAATATTTAAGGGCAACTTCCCTCCTTACGGAAGAGACTTCCTCAACGGCCACCCAACTGGGAGGTTCAGCAATGGCAGGCTTGCCACTGATTTTATTGGTAAATATCAATTTATTCCCATTTTCTCTGCTATTTTCCCTTTATGTTTTTTCTTTTCATACAATAGAATTGGACCAAAGTGTCCTTTCTCTACTAGCTTTTGCACAGATCACCTCTAGGACATCCAGCTAAGGAGCTCAACATGATTTCGTTGAATATTTAGATTAAATGCAAACAATGACATTTTTGTATAGTGCATTACTTTTAGCCAAAATACAGCTTAGAACCCAATAAAAAGGAGAAAAGAAACTAGCGAAGGTCACCAATATAGGAGGCTGAGAAAAGGTATGAGGGCCCCATTAGTGCATTGAATTTAGAAAAAAACATTTTCTTGAATCTGCTTGATGATAGCTAAAAGTGGTGAAAGTGATGGTCTTGATAAGTAAAGGTGCCAATGGCAATGGTAATGTTCCTCGTAGGGGTGATGAATTTCAAGATGAGTAATTTCAAACAAAAAAACTGTAGAACCTACCCTAGTAAAATCAGTTAAATTGGAAACCAAATTACCAACCAAAAAAAATAAAAATCGGAAACCAAATTGGTTCTAGGGTTGATTTGGGAATAGGGACTACAATCTCTTCTTCATTTTTTTGAAACTTTAAACATATTTCAAGTAAGTAATATAACTATTATTTTAGACAAAAATACCATGGGAACAATATGTGGGGCGGTAGTTAAGGCATTGATGGATTTTCTTACCTATCTCTAATATATCTTTTTACTTTAAACTCTTTAAAAGAAAATACCCAATTCTTAGTAAAAAAAAAACGGCCCAATACCCTAAAAAGCCTCCAACTTTAACTTTTGTCCCAATTTTACCTTTTGTCTCATGAAAAATTCCAACTTTAAGTTTGGCCCCAATTCTATCATAAACCTTTTTTTTGTCCCATAAAAAATCTTCAACTTTAGGTCTTATACCAATGTTATCATAAACTTTTTTTGTCCCATGGAAAACCTCCAACTTTAGGTCATGTCCCACTTTTACCGTCCAATCCCAATTTGGCCATAAAATTTTTATAGTCTCATAAAAATCTACAAATTTTACTTGAGTCACAAATCTGCCCCATTAACCTTTTATCCAAAATTTCTCATTAATAATCGAGAGATAGAAAACTCCCAAGCACAAGCTATTCTAGTGTCCAAAGCATGAGCTCTTTGATTGTGAGAGATAAAACATTCCCAAGCACGAGAGATCGACGAGTGCAAACTAATGGTGATTTTGGTGGAGGATTAATGGAAAGCATATTTGGAACTCTAGTAATAGTCGGTGATCTTTTTATTAAAAAAAATAGAGTTAAATTGAAATTGGATCTAAAATTAGGATTTTTTTTTAGGGTAGAATTGGTATTGGATCTAAAGTTGAGGATTTTTTTTGAGATAAAAATTTTAGTTTTAAATTGGAAAAAAAATTTAGGGTAGAATTGGGACATGACATAAAGTTGAAAGTTTTTATGAAACAAAAATTAGGATTTGGACAAGAATATATATATATATTTTTTATTTTTATTTTTTTTTTTTGTGGTTAGGGATTGGGACAAGAATTAAAGGTTGAAGTTTTTTAGGATATTAGGCCAATAATCAAGAGCCAAACCGGCCTAAGGCCGACGCAGTTTGGTTCCCGAATTGAACCGGTTACGATTTTTCTCCATTTTGTGCCCAATTATGAAAAGCAGTGAGTGCAGACAATTAAGAAGTCAAGGAAGCAACTTTCATTTTTACTTAAGAATCCGCAGTCATTTATTTTTGCCTTTCTGGGATACAGTAAAATGTTCATGAGAGTTAGAGAACGTGCATGAGCATTTTTGGCCTCTGCACTTTATGACATTCCAAAAAACCAAGACACCCCTGTGACAAATAGGACAAGTAGAGAAGTTGATGTATCAAGAGATGCAGAGAAAACACCATAAGTTTCAGTTCTCTTTTTTCTTTTTTTTGTAGGAAAAGAAATTTAAGAAATTTATGCTAAGTTAAAGATTTTCTCAGACAAGCAATAAGAAAGGACAGCAATACCCATCTTGAGTAGTGAAAATTTCAGTGGACTAGACTACAGCTTTAAATATATCTGATTTTATATACTGGAATTTTCTTTTATAACTTCCAATTAAGAAATAAATTATATTACCAAACCACGATATATCTCACTAATCTTTTATGTAATACACAAGTCAACACTAGGTAATGTCAATGCATTAAGCCAGAACGAGAAAGTTCATCGAGAAAACTCCAACTTTGACACGATAGGAACATGGTTAACTCAAACAGCCTCCATTTGTCATTTGATTTTACACATAAGCCATCGCTTCCTTGGTTGTGCATACAACATTAGTTCTTCACATGGTCCGTCGTGATATCTATAATATGAATTTAAAGTCAACTATGCCTGAACCCATTTTGATAATATGCACAGTATAAGTTGGTAATTGATTCTATTTCTCCCTTGCAATTTCAGCCGAGGCACTTGGGTACGCCAAGGCAATCCCAGCATTTCTTGACCCAAAGCTGATCAAATCAGATCTGCTTCACGGGGTCAGTTTTGCTTCCGCTGCTTCTGGGTATGACGATTTCACTGCCAATATCTCGGTGAGCCTTGTAAATGTAATATTTTTAGGCAAATTATAGGATATATTTCTTCATTATTTATTGATGAATTGGTTTGATTTGTGGATAGAACGTGCTCACGGTATCGCAGCAGCTGGAGTATTTTCTGCATTACAAGATCCACCTGAGAAAGTTAGTGGGTGTGAAGAGGGCAGACGAGATCATCAACAATGCTGTGTTCATCATGAGCATGGGAACTAATGACTTCCTCCAGAATTACTTCCTGGACCCAACTCGCCCCAAGCAGTACTCCTTGCGAGCCTACCTAAACTTTTTGATCTCTTGCGTGTCTCGTGATATTCAGGTTCCTCTCTCTCTCTCTCTCTATACACACATGCACGCACGCACGCACAACGTCAAATTCTTGTGTAGACCGAGTCCATGAAGACTGGATGAATCACAACCGACGGTTATGCACTCCTGGTATGATCAGTAACAAGCTTCAACCGATCCAGCACAGACCAGAGCTGGTCAAGTACTTTGCCCATACGTTTGCTCGCACGTACATGTATGGGAAATTGATACTTTAGCACATTATGCACAACAAAACTAAATATCAGAATATGTGAGACTCTAGATAGTAACGAGCCTATCTAGAAAATACATGTCCTCGCACCCTTTTCTTCAGTATATCTATATTGTCCAGAAATGGACCACAAATTTAGGCAAGTTGGGGCAAGGTCATTTGATAGTAATGCTGGTCCCGTTTTACCGGGTGTGTGAAAGTGAAATGGGTTCCATCGATGACTGTGGATCTTCTCTCCATCTCCCTAGTTTGCACGAGAGAAGGCAATGGGCAGACAGAAGCATAAAGGCTGTAGTGAATACGGTCCTGTAAAATGTAATGTGCATGTCAGGATGATCTGTTTTCTTGCCCATCTCGTGTTGCAGGAAATGCACAGATTGGGGGCTAGGAGAGTGATCATCGTCGGGATCCCGCCTCTGGGATGCATGCCCCTTGTCAAAACCCTAATGGACACGACCACCTGCTACCAAGCCTACAACAAGATATCTTTCTCATTCAATTCTCTCATCAGAAGAAAACTGGACTCTCTAGGGAAAAGCATGGGGCTGAAGACTAGCTTCGTGGACGCTTATGCCGTCGTGCTCGATGCTATCAACCACCCCCGCAGATACGGTCAGTGTGCGCCATACATCAAAAGGCTGTGATCCGAACCTACATTTTCAATCTGTTCAAGTCAAGCTTACAAAGAGACTAAGTTTGTCGTGATATATGGCAGGTTTAACGGAGACGAGCAAAGGTTGTTGTGGGACAGGAGCGATGGAGTATGGGGACTCATGCAAAGGGCTGACCACATGTTCTGAGCCAGGGAAATATGTCTTCTGGGACGCTGTTCATCCTACCGAGAAGATGTACAAGATCGTTGCTCTTGAGGCCCTTGCATCGTTGAGTGAAAACTTTTTTTCCTAGAGCAGCTCTTCGACGTCTTTTGTGATTTTCGATTTGCATCGTGGAGTTTGCGGTACTCCTAGGACATGATTCTACACTAGGTGGGCATGTGATTTCGGTGTTCTAGCCAGTATGCTCGACGTATATTGTTGGCTTGTATTGCCTTCAAGTAGCATATATCGCCGAGACTGCACTTCTAGGGTCGTAGTACGATGCGTCGTTCCTCAATGTTTCGGTTCTTTTGCTAATGAGAATAGTCTGTCTGTTCCCATCTTTTAATCGATCGACTACTGACTGATTCAAATGAATTTATTACATTCAGCAACATGAATTTTATAAATTGCGCTAGGTTTCCCAAGTGTATAAGAAAGTTAATAGGTGGGCATATCCGCAGCTGTCCTTTGACGTTCGGCACCTCCAAATTTTGAAATTGCAAACTCGGCCACTTTAATACTTAGAAGGCCCGAATGAGAACGAGAGAAGCCCAAGATCTAGAAATCTCATTCAAATAAAAAAGAAAAAGATTATTAATAAGTTAACAAAATCTAGCGCTTTCATTTTTGTAGCATTTTCCGGGCATGCTAAAAACTAGTAGCAAAAAAAATGCTTTGGAACTATTACAGGCTATATAACATTAGGAAGCTAGAATCAAAGCGTGAAAGGAAATTTAAAAAGAAAAAAAAAGAAAACAAAGAAAGAGATGCTAACCCCAAACCTTCAAAAAGACCTATGTGAAAACACAGGTCCACTAAATATCAGGGGTTGGTTCCGAGGTAGATTGGTTCCGAAACCAAAACTTGGAATCTATCCTATAGACTTCGATTCTCAAAAATTGAAACTCATAGCTGAATCAATTGTACTTGGAATCATTAGGTACAAAATGGGTTTGTTTTGTAGAAAGCACCTGCACGCCCTCACACATATGTAACTCATTACTAGTAAAAGTCTTGTTGGTTGAGCATTCTTGTGTACGGAATGGGTTTGTTTTCCAACTTCAAGCTGCAGATGGTGAGTTTCGTTATCCCCTGTTGCATCTCATTATTTCTTTATGCAAATAAGATGTATAAGATCAATTTGGTTCTAAAACTAGCCTGCTTGCTTGTTCCTGGTTGGAGTTGAGAATCAAACTTGTTCTTCTTCGAAATGACTAGGGTAAAAGGCCGGTTTGATCTAGTTCCCAAATTGGATCAACCTAGTTACTTATACCCACTAAACATTGTTAGCTACCACTCACCATAGCACTAGTCTAATATAAGGCTGCTTTGCCACACCCTCACACATGTACCTTATTATCCTCAAACTCTATGGAAAAAAGAAAAAAAGTGTACACTATTCAACTAGAAAAATTATCCAAAAAGTTCTAAACTTATTGCACATTTACCAATTCAATTATAAACATTTCAATTTTACCATTCTAGTCCTAAACTTTTTAATTTTGTCAATTCAATCCTAAATCTTTTCACTTCTTTTCAATTGAGTTCATTTGGCCAATTTTGACAGAAAGTTGCTAACTTGGATGGAATAATATTTTGAATTTTTAATGCTCTCTCTCTCTCTCTCCCTCCCTTTTGGATCTCCCTCCCTCTCAAGGGTGCACAAGTTCTCACCCAAAAATGACAAAAGCCATGATGCCTTAGCTAAATCTGATTGGGTGAGGGCTGCTAAGCCCTCACTTGGCCAGATCTAGCAAGGGCATCACGACCCTCGCCAATTCTAGGTGAGGGTTCATAAGCCCTCACTTTCACACAACCCTCACTTGGGGTTAGCAAGGGGCACGACACCCTCGCCCAAAGTCGGCAATGGTTAACTTGCCCTCACTTTTGGCTAGCAAGGGTCGTCGGCCCTTGCCTCTAGTCGGCGAGAGTTGGCTGGCAACCTTTAACCAAATCCAAAACCCAATAAAAAAGAAAAAAGGCAAAAAAAGTAATAAAAAACCATCAAAATTTCAAAATATTATTAAAAATGCTACATTAATACATGTCCATAGACATCGGCAATTTTGGCCAAAATTGGCCAGATAACTCAATTGGCAAAAAGTGAAAAGTCTACATTGGCAAGAAATGAAAAGACTAAATTAGTAAAATTAAAATGTTTATAACTGAATTAACAAAAATGTAATAAGTTTAAAACTTTTTGGACAATTCTCCCTTACTCAACTTCTGCTTTTGCAATGGATCCTAATGATACATAGCTTATGATGAACACAGTATGCAAATATGCACTGCTTTTGCAATGGAATTTTTGCTTGACTAGGGTTATTTTTTGGTCAGTTTCTCCAAAACTTCAATCCTTTTGGTAGCGCCAACGTGGTCTCTAAAACCCATCAATTATTTTGATCAGAGATGGGTTTGGCGGAGGAGACCCATTCGGTGGAAAGCGTGGCAAAGTGGCGAAGAAACGGCGAAAAACAGTTGTTTGCACAAGGAAGAAGGCGCGCTACGGTTGCAGGCGCATAGGACCCACGCGCCACGCGCTCGACAACCATTGGCGCGTGTGCGCCATGTACGACAATTGCCAAGTGCATGTACGCCGTGGCCCGTGCAAGGAAGAACGCACTTGCCACCCGTCCTTGGGAACGAGTGGACCCACTTTAATTTTACATTTCTATCCCCTCTTTTCACTGATATTACAATTTTGCCCATGACCGATTTATTTACAGTTTTGTTATTGGCTGTTGTATTTACAATTTTGCTCCTTAATTAATGCTAAAAAAAAGAATTAATTAACAGTTTTTCCATTGGCTAATGTATTTACTATTATGCCTTTTGTGCATTAAATTACTATTCTACCCTTCATGCATTTTTGTGTATTTTATGCATGAAACTAAATGTACAATGATCTATGTTAATTAATTAGAGAGTAGACACAGCATCTTTAATTAGTTAAATTATATATAAAGAGCCTTGGATAACATTTGCACTGAATTTATGATAGTTAATCATTTAACTAAAGGCATGACACTAATAAAGTATAAGAATCATGTGGTTAGTATGGGAATAGGTCCTATCATGTGATTTATCATTGTATGGATGATTTTAATTGTATAAAACTCTTATTCAGTTATAATTTTATTCTCAATATTTGGTATGCACATTATGTTGTTTATAAGAATAACAATTATACTTGGTTCTAGAATAAACATAGGATTTATCCATTAAGATATGCTGTCACATATGGGCTAACATTAAAGATATAAGATGCAATGTGATACGTGGAAGATATTACTTGCTCTTAGAGGACATGTTGCCATGATTCATGTATTTTGTTTCTTTTCTTTAAGCATAAAGTTTTTGTGGATTGGTCAGATAGTTCGTATCATGTAAATATTGGGATCGATTAAGAGAATGTTATATCTATAAAAAAATCCCACATTTTATAGGGTATAGTTTTTAAAACAAAAATTTACCTATTGATATTGACGAACGATTATTCCACATATGGTTTTTCCACGTTTCATACCCCTTCATGACAATCGCCCTTTTGGTAAATGTTTTGATGGAAAGCGGTTTATAAAAGATGAACATTCATTTACATAAGAGCAATCACAAGATTTAATGCAGATCCTTTCATTCGAAATATACCTTCAGCATGCAAGGGAATTGAATTAGTACAGTGTGCCCATAATTGCTGTCAAATTGCTATCAAATTCCTGTGGATTTCCAACGAATGCAAACTAGGATGATGGCTGGAGGTCTGTTTTATTTTGATCCTATTTTCCACATATAATTCTAATTTATGCTTAATTTTGTTCCTCAAGCAAGATTAGAATAGTCAATATTTTCTAACAGTGATAACAAGGCAAGGTCGAAGATTGAGCTAGTCTCGAATCACAGCATCAACGACTGGGCGAAGCAACTGAAAGATCAGGTTATAAGCCTTCTCTGTGGGGTGAATTGAATCCCAGAACACGTATCTGGATGCATCTGGGCACACATACGAATTGGGGTTGCACAGGAACGCTGCTTCCAGCAGCCCAGTCCCACAGCATCCGCTCAGAGCTTCATCGAATCCTGCATGGTTATGGATCCAAAGTTCAGAAAAAGAGAGATCGGATCAAATGAGAAAGAGGGTAAGATCGAAGGACTTGCCATAACTCGGGTATTTCTGAACCATGTCGCTTATGGGCTTGTATATATCTGCATAATAGATTCTGGAGCCTTGATTCGCCAAGCTGCTTTGCATGGAAGCCAACTCCGTCTGGAGGAGCGCGTTGTAGTCTCTTGCCACCGACGAGAACTGGTCCATGCAACCTCTCTGCTGGACGGCGTTGTTTGAGTTGAGGGTGATCATGATTGGAAAGCAACCCATCGGAGGCAGTCCTACGATTGCTATCCTTCTCGCTCCTTCCTCCCATAAACCCTGAATTGAGGAAATTAAAAAGCGGGAAAAGGAAAAAAAAAATCGGGGCAAGTCGAAAATAATTGCACTAATCGACCTTCAAAACTAGAACTATCCCAACTAGATCAATCATATCTGAAACCTTCAGATCGGTGCAATTGATTTAAATCCTGAACTTTTTCCAAAAAGTGGAATTAAGCTCTTTACAATTTGTACATGACAGTCTTAGTAGTTGCACTTTCAATATGGATTTGGGACTTCTAGCTGCAAGTCCTGGTAGAGGTTTAGGACTTCACTTACATTATTTGAAACTTTTAGAACATAATTACCCCTATTTGTGACTTAAGATTTCATTGCACTGAAAATATTTATGACTTAACAACATTTCTTTTAAGTCAGGTATAGGACATTCCCTCTGTGGATTAGTGAATTCTTCGGTTGATAGGACCGAGATCTCGCTGACTAGTGAAGACTAGTCTCAACTGTACTACCAACTTTCGAGACCCCCATTCAATTGCGGATTATTTTTCTCAACCACCTCCTACAGTGCCCCAACCACAAATTGAAGATGGAGACTTTACGTGATGTTTCCATGAGAAAGCCAACAATTTTGGCCTTCAAATTCCAAAAATATTTGAGCTCGCTTTTGATCCGGTCATTTGGATGATTGGCCAATCACAATCTCGATCGCCAGCTTATGTGGACGCTGAAAAAGGCCGCAGTAGACATAAGGGTGACTTGGGTACGTATCTAACATAGGTCACTCAATTTCAGATTACTTTCATTTATGATCACTTAACTTCTAATTACTTACTTATATAGGTCACTTAACTTTTTAAGTTCTGCTTTCAAGCATTATCTATATTGTGTCGTATATGATCGTCTTTGACGACCAAAATTAATGAAGTTGAAATGGAAGGGGGGTAATTTGATGTCGCAATGTTGAAGACAATGCAGGGTCAAAGAGAATGATATACCTTAATGAGGTCTTTCACGTGCTGCAACAAGAATTGCTGGTACGAGGCGATGGTAAAGCTCTGCCGCCGGATGGGGAGGGTGAAGTAATTGACGACGAAATCATTGGTGCCAGCACTCACGATGAAGACGGCCTTGTTGATGTGGTGTGTCGTGCTTTGCTTGCCCAATGTCGACACAAGCCGCTTCTTATACTCTTTGAAATACTCCAGTTGCTTTGGCAATGACACCACATTCTGCAAATTGTTCAAACACAAACGTAGTCTTTGATACATAACTGCAATAATGAAAACAAAAAACTTCAGGAGCCCATTTGCAGTCTATAGCTTGTGCATTTTCTGACGCACACGCCGGTGACAGCTTTTCTTCTCATTTACAAGCCACTCGGCAGCAGAGGGTCGGCCTAGTGCTGGCACTGGCAACCTTGCGAATAATGTCATCGTTGAAACGAACTATGGTTGATGCCTCGACAGTGACATTTATTGCTTATGATTAAGGATTTTATTCTCTATGCATATGTTTAAGGATCTTGTTCTCCATTGCAAAAATAGAAGGAAACCGAGAGAGAGAGAGAGAGATACGCTAAGCTTTGGTGTTAGAGGGTCGTATCCAGAACCAGCAGAAGCAAAGCTCACACCAGTCTTCAAATCCTCGAAGCTTAGACTCGGTTCCAAATACGCTGGCACGTAGTCTTTAATCCCGATATACGATGCTGCATAAATTCAGAAAGTCATTACAATGAATACAGCGCTCTTTTAAACATTCACGCAGCTTAGCTAAATTTGCTTCCTGATATCTTGCAGTTTGCGTGCGTGAGAGAATCAGAGAGACATGGACAACACCATCATTCACCAAAAAAAAAACTCACCGATGTAATCAGTTGCCAGCCGGCCATTTGTGAACCTCCCGGTTGGAACCTGGTTGGCGAAATCCCTGCCGTAAGGCAGGAAATCACTCTTGAACACCGTCCTCAAGTTATTGTTGTTCCCAGGATCGACCGTGGAGTCACCAAAGACGATAAAAGCCGAGACTGTGTTGTTCAAGGCCCGGGTGCTTTTCGAGGAGAGAGCTTGATGGGTAGGTAGGGATAGAAAGAGAATAAGGACTTTCCAGAAGAAGCGTGGGGCATTGCATGAACGATCCATCTTCATCTTTGATCAAGAAAGTGATCGAGAACAAGGAATGTCGCGAGCAGGGACTCCTCGCGACTCCATCTTTATAGCTGCATTCTGGAGGGTGAGTTCCTGCATGGGTATGGACACAACGTGGACAGGACAGAAGAAGTGGGTCAGCTTACAAGAGGAAAATTGTGGTGACTCAGGCATGGTTGGTTGTCTCTTTTTGGCGTTGTTGTGGGTTGGCTATGGTTTGGAAATTGTCCGTTTCTATTCTGCCTTGTCAAGTCTTTATGTCTCTCTCAACTACCTCAGTAATAGGGCGGAGGCATAATCATCGCTAGGTAAGGAAGATGTGCTGTTTCAAGAAGCATAAGTTGTGCAAGCCATTATAGCTAAGGTTTCCCGTTTAATATTTCTTGTCTCACGTGCTGATAATGTCTTCGTAAAATGAGTGTGGTAGTACTGCATTAAAGATTCGAAATAGAAGACATTAGAATAATAGAATTTGATTTAGCCGGGCTTTGATATTGTTAAGCACGTCCCCCATTACTTGTGAAATGGGCAGGTGGTCAAATTATAAGTGTGAGAAAAAGTTTCACCTCTTAAACTAGCTTTTGAGGTGAAAAAAACTCAAAATCATCCAACATTAGTATCAGAGCTTAGGTTTACCAACAAATCTGAACTCAACAGTTACACAAGAGAGTTATGGATTGTCGTGCCTCCAACCCAAGCCCGATGTGTGAGAGGAAGATTGTTGAGGATGTCCTGCATTAATTGTGGAATGGGCAAGTTAGTCTATAAATGTGAGCAAAACCCTCACCTCTTAAGCTAACTCTTAGAGTGAGATAGGCCCAAGATCACCCAACAAATATAAAGATTCTATTGAAGAAAGCTTAAGCTAATCAACGATGAGAGTGGACGAATGTACATTAGACACCTTATCAACTCCATGCTTAAGTTTATCTAAATAACACCTACCATGAACATCCAATTTGCTTTTATTCAAATTTCTCACAACCATCGATTCTTATCCCCAAACAATTCCAATAAAATTCTTTAACTCAAACGTATCATCGGTAACATTCGTCAAATTGGGTTCATCAACCAACACCGAGGATGCAAGCATGACAATCAACCATGTACGTGAATTTGAATGTTATCACCTCGTATACCTAAGGAGCTTCTATCATTTCACAACTTAATCATTCATTAACTTATATCCACTTCGTTATAGAAACGACAACTTCATGATGTCGTCAACTATATTATAGGAGTTCATGTATATCTAATCCAAGTCCTAGCACCCATATTCAATCCTCGGTTTCGAATCATCACAAGTCTCTCTAAATCTCTTCTTGGGACAAATCGCAATTCCCAACGTTTTTCTGGACTCTTTCCTACTCTCGTGTATAGAGCATCTCGTCTTCTTCGCCCGTCTGCGTTTAACCTTCCATTTCCACGTGCCCTTTGAAAAGTCTTAGTAGTTTGCATGAACGATCCATCATCTTCATATTTGATCACAGACTTGGCTTAGTAGAAAGCAGCCAACTCTCTCTTTTGTCTCCAGCCTTACATGCCACCAATTCAGCATCGTATACATAACTCTTTAGAGACTTTGCCTTTGAAGAAGACGGTCCAAATTCACATTGCTTGTCGTGTCAACTTGCCTCCAAAGTCCTTCGTCACAGCTTTACATGTTGGTGTAAGTTCCCTTCATCCGACACATGTAGGTCAGAATGGCTTCGCTAGACTGTAGTCTACATATAGTTAATTTAATTTTGTATTTTATTGTTTGGTCTAATTTCATCTAAGAATATAAGGGTATTTAATATATGGTCCTTACAAACTGAAACTTGCAGGCGAGTATAGTCCAAACCTATTAAAATTCATATTTAATTGGGTCTTGCTACTCTAAATCAAACCATCATTCAAATTTTCGCTAACCTACGTACGACCCAGTCTATTATATAAGAGTTTAAAAATTGGTCTTTGACCCATTTTGACACCTCTAAAGCAAGTATACATGCATTTTGTATTTCCAATGACATAATGGTGGACATCAAATTACATCTACCCCATTAGATTGGTAGCTCTAACGTGAGATTTAACTAGGTTTAAACATATAATTTACCAAATTTAGTAGTTCAAATAGCATATGGAACTGGCCGACGTGGCTGCTTTTCGTGCACATAACCCTTGAGATTTCGTCTTGTGAAATTGATGCGTGAAGCATTGCGTGATGCCTTCTTAAGGTTATGTTTGTAAGAATTGAGGAGGTTTGAATGGAGTTGCAATTTCGGTCTCTCTTTTCATGTCTTTTTTGGCAACAGTACGGCGACAAAAACAACTTCTCTAATTTATTGCCTTTGGCAGACCCAATTTTGAATGGACATATAGGGACAATCATTCTTCTTCTTTTTTTAGGTTGAAAGCAAACGATTCGTTAATTTAATTCAAGCTGGACAAACCTAGGAGTTGGGTTTCATTACATAATAAATCCCAAAGACGAGTGGGTGGAGAGGAGCCCTAGTTCTATGGTAGGCCCTTTTTCCTATGGGTTTTGGCAACCCAGTCGGCTACGGCATTGGCCTCTCTACAACAAAAATTAACTTGAACATTGGGCATACGCGATAGAATGGCTTGGCATTTCCAAATTGGGACATTTACCTCCCATGTGAGTTGATGAGGGCTTGAAATGGCTTCTACCAGCAGTAGACAATCAGTATCTACTTGGATGACATCGCTTATAGGGGAAACAGGACTGTTTGTGAGCCAGGCAACACCCGTCTGTAGACAGAACAAAAAGCCGAGTGCTTCAACGAGGGCGAGAGCTTCAACCAAAAGGGAGGATGCCGCCGGTACCAATTTCGCCTCTCCGTGCATCTTCCAACTTGTGGTATCCTGGTATATCCAAGCAATCAAACCTGTTGTTTCACCAGGTATAAAAGCCCCATCTATATTGATCTTGTATGCGTTTGTTCTCAGTGGGTTTTAGCGGCTATTGGGGGTTTTGGTGGGACTGATTGATTTTGTTGCTGGGTTCCATCTGTGGAAGTCATGTAGGGTAGTAATCGCGGATTCAACCACCTCGCTAGCCTGTGGTGCTTGCTTGTTGAAGACAACCGCATTGCGAGCCTTCCGCACGCACCACAGAACCGACGTTACTCTGGCCAAGTCAGGTGTGTTTTTCTTCTTTTAAATTTCCACCAGCCACTTTTCTATTATGCTCAAACCGTGTGTTGTAATCTGGACGGCTAGTGCTGGATTGGCCCAAACTATTTTAGTCCATGGGCATAGAAGAAATAGATGTTCCGTAGTTCCGTAGTGTTGGTGGCATAAGGGACAAAGGGGATATGATATAATCTTCCTTCGATACAAGTTGTCCTTGGTTGGGAGTGCATTTTGGCATAGATTCCACATAAATAGTGTTGAAATTTTATGCGGATATTGATTGAGCGAATCAAATAAAATTAGTCGGAATGAAGGAAAGGAAATCAGACACCGAATTTATGTGGTTCGGTCCGAATATCGGAACCTATGTCCACATGGAGAGCAGCACGGAATTCCACTATAGAACCAAGTGATACAATGGAGATTACACTCATTCGAGTACTCAAACACTCGCTTAGTGTTTCCCAGCCCCCAATTACACCTAATAATTCACACAGTATTTAGTCCCTCACAATTCCCAATGAAATTCTCACTTAAGGAATTAAACAAATTCTACTAACAAGAATTTAACTGGCTAAAATACTCAGGTGTAATTATAACAAGAAAATCTCCCTTCTGCCGAGAGCTCCCACGCGTTCAGTCTCGCGCTCTTCTTGCTCTCATTTTTTATGAAGCTCTCTCCACACAGCCTCCTCTCTTCGGCCTCGGACATCCTCCTTCTATAGGAGCATGGGAAGAGAAAAGAACAAATGTGAACTCCTCAATTTGTCAAAGGCCGCCACCTTCTAAAGCCACTCACCAATTTCCATGAAGCACTCATGCATGCACATGGCCATGTGCATGCATTCAATGAGCGGAGAAGACTTGCACGTTTCTTTGACCATTGTTCCCGCAGCTTTCCTCCTTTTTTTATAATTGTTGTCAAAGATGGGCAAGATTTTATTGTTCATCTTTCTTCATGCAAGCAAGAGTAACAAGAGAACATGTGCAGCAAATTAAATACACGTACTATCAACCAGAAACTTCTTCATGCTATCTTCTTTGTCTCCTACGCATGTTGGGAATTTCATGCAAACAAAATCCATGCATAATCTTCATCTTCTAACAATCAATGCCGATATTTGATCCGCACGTGATCAAGTTCACATATCCTCGTCAGTTGGTTTTATTCACTGGGGCTTAAACTCGAGACATAATTTTAACAAATAGTTTGATCATTGGGGGTGTCTATAGTCGCCAAATGTTTTTCCAAAAGTTGCGAGGGGGAGTATATGATGCTAAGGCTTCGCCTAGTATGCGCTTTGCTGATGTGGCTTAGATGAGGTGATAGCTGCTCTTGACTATGTATTGGCTTGCCTGTGTTCGTGTCCAAATTATTTGATCTTGTTCTGTTTGTGGGCTAAGGGGGATTGTCATTATTTCCCGAACTGTTTGCTCGTCAAAGTGATCTTGTAGTGCCATTTCATTCCAAACTCCCTCGTCCAATGAGATAAAACCATATAGGAGTTGAGATTCATTGTTTTTAGCCAGCCAAATTACTCCTTGTGGTAGCCACCAATCCTCACTTGTCTTGATTCCGGTTCCATCCTCTACCATCCATTATGTGGCTGGGAATATGGACTCTCTTCCCAAGAGCAAGCTTTGCCAGCCCTAAGAGGGGTGTTGCCCCTTCCCAGCGTGCCAAAAGTCTATTAGGGGGAAGTATAGACCCTTAAACAATTGACCCCAGGGAGAGTGTAGTCTTGAACTTAGGCACCAAGCTTGCTTGGCCAACATTGCTGTGTTGAAGTCTTGCATGTCTCGAAAGCCCAATCGTCCATCTTCCTTTTTCCCCTTGAGCACCTCCCATTTTTTTTCCAATGAATTCCTACTTTTCTCGTATTTGTTTTCCACCAGAATTGTGTTATTTTCTACTCAATCACCTTGCAAACTAATACGGGGATTTTAAACACTGACATGGAATATTGTGGCAATGTTTGCACTACTGTCTTGATTAGTGTTTCTTTCCCCGCTTTAGAGATTAATCTTTCTTCCCAGCCTTCTCATTTAGTATTGACCCTGCCAAGAATCCAGGCGAACATATGTTTCTTCAATACTCCCCAATTCAACGAGATTCCAAGGTATTTCCCCGTCTTTTCAATAATGGGCACCCGTAATTCCCTTGCCATATTCCTTTGTAGGGTCTGAGGATAGTCTCTACTAAAAATGACCCTTGATTTGTTGAGATTGATTGCTTGTCCTGAGGTTACACAATACTGGTTTAGGATTGATGCTAACTTTTGGCACTCCAAAATTTTTCCATCCAAAAAGAATGTTGAATCATCTGCAAATAGTAGGTGAGAAAGAGTAGGGCACCATCGATTTAATTTGATGCCCCTGATACTACAATCATCAACAGCCCTCTTCATGAGTGTTGATAATACATTAGCAACCAAGATAAAAAGGTAAGGGGAAAGAGGGTCCCCCTACCGAATACCTCTGGAGGGCGTAAAGTATGGAAGTGGCTCCCCATTTATCTTGACACTGAAAGAAACCGTTGTTACACACTGCATAACTGACCCAACCCATCTTCCATCAAACCTAACTTTCAATAAACAAGCCTCAAGGAAATCCCATTCCACACGATCATAGGCTTTTTTCATGTTTAACTTGAGAATTGCTTGAAATTTTGTTTTTCTTTTCCATTTCCGGATTTGGTATAGTACCTCCTGTACCACAAAGATATTATCTTGGATTTGTTTCCCTCCAACAAAAGCACTCTGTTCTTCATCAATTATCTCTGGAAACAAAGGTTTGAGTCTGTTTGTCATCACTTTTGCAATAATTTTGTACCCAAAATTGCATAAGCTGATAGGTCGGAATTGGTCTAGCTTTTCCAGTTGCTAGATTTTTGGTATTAGGGAGATGAAAGTTTTGTTAAGATCTAGCAGCATGCGATTGGTTCTGAAAAAATCCTTGACCTCCCTGATAACGTCCGGTTTCAATATATCCAAGTTTTTGTGATAGAATAAGCCATTTAGGCCATCTGGACCCGAAGCTTTCTCAACTCCCAATTGAAAGGTCGCCTCTTGGATCTCCTTTTCAGTAACTTCCGCCAACAGACCCCTGTTCACGTCATCCATTACCACTTTTATGCACTGGTCTAATACGGGAGAGAATGCTCTTGTTCCTTCATATTGATAAAGTGCACGGAAGAACCTTATAGTGGGCTATTTGATGTGGTCTGGGTTAGGAATCCACCTTTCATCTGAATCTTTGACCATGGAGATTCTATTTCATTGCCTTTGTTGAATAGTAGTGGCATGGAAAAATTTAGTCTTTTTATCACCCCACTTAAGCCAATTGATTCGTGATCGCAATCTCCAGTACATCTCTTCTTGTCTCCAGAGCACTTCAATTTGCCACTGCAAACTCTGAACTTTTACTTTCACATAAGGGCTAGTGTAGTCATTCATGCATTGTTGCAATTCCTGTTTCAGTCTAGAAATTTTTTGGTGCCCGTTCACAAAGGTGTTTCTGCTCCATTTTGTTAGGGCTCTAGACATGGTGTTCAATTTTCTGGAAAGCATCCGCCCCTCTTACTGTACTAAATTCCATGCGGTTTGGATAATTTTGATGCACTCTTCATGTTCTAGCCAAAAGGCTTCAAATTTGAATTCATTCTTCCATTTCACTGTACGGACTTGTAGAGATAGTAGTAATGGGATGTGGTCAAATCCTATGGTTGGAAGGGCAATGTTTCAGCAGCTGAGTATGAAATTCTCCATTTTATGTTGCAAAGTACCATGTCTAGCCACTTCTTGATGTTAGTCTCTCCATCCCTATGATTAGACCAAGTAAATGTGCATCCTTTTCTATTAACATTCATGAGCAAGCAATCATTTATAAAATCCCGGAATGCCATCATTCAAGCGTTGTCAGCTATACGTGCCCCCCTCTTCTCCTAACAAAATAGCACATCATTGAAATCTCCCATACAGACTCATGCAGCAAGTTAGAAGAGCTTATGTTGCATATTTCATCCCAAAGTTCAAGTTGTTTCTGAAAAATATAAGGAGCATGGATAAAAGTGAGTCGCATCCTCCTTCCACTCCTTAGGTCCTTGCATACAAGATTCATGAAATGCTCCGATTGCGACTTGAAGGATAGTTTGATTGTAGCATCCCAAAAAATGGTCAGTCCACCAGCTGTACTTCTCGAATTAACCACCTCACAATTTGGAAATTTTAGTTTTCTTTTGATGCGTTGAAGAAATGTTTCTTGGTCTTTTGTCTCCATCAGGAAAACCATAACGGGTCTATGGAGAGCCACTAGGGCTCTCAATTCTTGAACCATCAAGTGTGTACCTAACCCTTGACAGTTCCAGCATAGTACATTCATTTTTCTCGTGGTGGCTTATTAGGGCTAGCCACCAAAGCCCATTCAGTGGAATCTTTTGCACACAAATAGGTGTATCCATGAGTTTTGATTCATCCAACTAATCCGAGGGAGAAGGTGTTGGTTTGTAGAGGCTGTATCGAGGGACAATCATTCATGGTCATTGTCCTCCAAGCAGGAAAAAATAAATACATTGAATCTTCTAAACATTTTACACATTTAAATCCTAGTAATTTCATTTTGTTAAAAGTATCTTCAATGTAAAATATTATTCACATGAGCAATCATAAGAATGAAAACATCCATATTTTATAAAGTCTTGCAAGGTAACGATCACAATCACTCTTGCTGGCAATAGCTACTCCTCTAACCACTAATTTTGGGGAAAATTGCTCAAAATTCCTAAATCTATCTTACAGCAGTCAATTCAACTCTAAACTTTTCAATTGTGTCAACTTAATCTTAAATATTTTGATGATCTATCACCATCATTGCAATGAATCTTAATGGTACATAGTTCAGCATGTACAATATACAAATATATTATAATAGTTTGTCTTATGTTGGCTACATTAATTGATATTGTATTCTACTGCTATACATTGTTGATTTAACAAGGTAAAATATAAAGATCTTAATAAGTCTAATATGAGACTAACTAATGCAGGTCGAGTAAAGCCCAGCCTATAATGAGAGAGCTTGTGGTTGAAAGCTTTATAAATAATACTTAAGTCTCTTCTCAAATCCAAAGAGCACACACAACCTCACATCAAGTGAGAGTGAAAAGTAGTTGCATATCAATTTTGCCCATCATTAGAAATTGCATGTTCAAGTCATTCAATTGGATTCTGTGTCAAATTAGAAATTGCATGTTTAGGTTCATGTACTTAGGAAATTACATGTCATGCTGAAATAATATATTTAATCCTTGTTAAAATTAGGACGTTTAAATAAATTATGCCACATGTCATGTTAGGTTAGTAGTTTGCATGGCATAAAGCATGATTTTTATTTAACAAGAGAAAACCTAAAAAATATTTTAGTGAAATTGTGTGTTAATTAGAAAAATATTTAGGATGATAATGTGATTTTCTAATTAGCACTACACATATGCTTTTATTGCTTCAAGGTAAGTAATTCTTCCCTTTCCTTGTAATTTATGTAATGCTTTAATTATTAAGTGTTAAATAAATAATGGATTTGCACCACCTAATCATCTCATATGTCATTGAGTAAATAAAATTCAATGCATGTCACCTGCAAAACATTTTTAGTGAAATAAAAGAGAAAAAATACTGAAATGGCATTATAAACATCTAGTGTAATCAAATCCCCATACCATCCGACCAAAAAAAAATCCCCGTACCTCAATTTTTGGTTCATAAGAGTAAAGTAATTCTCCTGTTACTTTACTTGGATTTCTAATCTACATACTAATAAAAAAAAATAGTAGCGACTCCCAATTGAAAATCATTTGTATGTAAAGAAGTTAAACCGTATGTCGCGAATTGGTATAGACTTGGAGAACCTGAGTTAAATCTAGATTTAACAATCAATTAGCCAAATCCTAGGTGGTTTCACCTGCTTTGGGTAGGTCACAACATGTGTCTAGATTGAAAAGGTCAATTTATGGCCTAAAGCTAGGTTCTAGACAATGCTACTTGAAGTTTCATAACGTTGTCACTTCATTCAATTTTGTCGAATAAAGTGGATCAATGTATATACTACAAGATCAGTAGAAGGAAATTCATTTTTCTCATATCCTATGTAGACAATATGTTACTTGCAAGCAATAATCTTAGATTACTACATGAGACAAATCAAATGTTGGCAAAGAACTTTGACACAAAAAATCTTGGTGAGACGTATTTTTTCCTTGGCATTGAGATCCATAAAAATCGTTCTCACCATGTTTTAGGTATGTCCCAAAGGAATGTGTTGATCATTTCTTAGAAAGTTTTAGTATACAATATTGCAAGCGAGTAATTACTCATCACATCAAGAGTGATAAACTGAGCCTATCATAGTATCCTCATTCAAATAATGAGAAAACACAAGTGAAAAATACACCTTATGGTAGTTAATACTTGGGAGTATCATCTACACTCAAATTTGCACTAGACCAGACGTTGCTTTTGCAATAGGAGCAAATTTCCATCAAATCAATGACACAATCACTGGGTTGCTGCCAAGAAAGTTTTGAGGTACTTAAAGAGGAAGAGGATAGAGACTATGGTCCCATTTGGTTCACGTTTGGTTCACCTTTTAGGAAAAGTCTTTGGCCAAATGCAAAGGCCTTAAATCCAAAGAGCTTTGAAGAAATGCAAAATTATTTGGTAAACTATAATTGAAAAGTGCTTTAGAAAAATACAATACTATTTGATAAACATATATTTGAAAAGCTCTTTGGTGTGGCCAAACTAAGTTTTTTAGTTTTAGAAAAGAAGAAATGATGACTATAACCTTTTACGTTTTCACGTTGAGAACAAATTACAAGATACATATTAATAAATTTATTAAAAAAAATTACATCAAACGAATTTGATTGTAGGAAGATGCAAAGCTCATGCTTGGGGCTTTTCTCGATTTCTTTTCAACTTTGAATGAATTTTTATTAATTATTGCAACACTAGTCATCTTCTTAAATAAGTTACCATTATGGTGTATTGATAAAAAGTTGCGCTATTGATTGTTGGAAGAAATGATGATGCAAAAAAAGAAGGTGAACTTATTCAGTGGATGGTGAAGTAATCAATTCTGGGTGTTAATTTTTTTGAGTAGGCACTGCATATAGAGTTTTGAATCATTGCTCGAAAAGGAAGTTTTTCATTAAGAAAAATGAAACCAAGCTCTTCTCGTACAAATTTAACTAGAAAGAGTCATTTCATTATACTAAATATAGTTGCATATGTTCCGTAAAAAAGAAATACGTTATCCTTAATATTAAAAATCTCCACGACTTTGTAAACTCATGGCTATTTTATTACATAAACGTGCCATGGCAAGAGATGCATACGAATTTGAAGCACCCACCCCCTCATTTGCATCATCATTGTCAACTGAATATCTATAATTGGAATCTAATTCAGCTTGTTCAAAATCTATATCAGTCACAACATTTCTTCATATATAATTGTACAAAGTTATTATTCCTACAACAATTTGCACTTGCTTTTCATATGAATAATTAGCATATGAGTTAGAATCCCTCACTTTTGTTTTAATACACCAAATGCTCACTCAATTGCCGAGCATAGCAAGGAATGAGCACGATTGAACACTTTTCAATATCTCGTAGGTAAAGGACCTTCTCAAAACTCTGGCTAATGATGACTAACTTCTTTATATGGCCTCAAATGATTCATCATATCTGGATATCTAGCATCTACTCAGTAATATTTATCTATACAAATATATTGTAAATTTAATCAACATATGCCACATAGATATAAGGATGTACCTAAACCATTAAATAATATATGTAGAGGAGGATGGGGAAAATGAGCATCACATCTTCTAATGGATTCATAAAATATATGAGTATCATGAGCTTATTCCTCCCAACCGGCCCAAGCATAAACAAATTCCATATTAAAGTTACATATGACTTAACACGTTTTGAGTTGTTATTCATTTTCAATCAATAAAACAAATTTGATCATATGTAGGTACAATCATTAAGATATGTGTATCATCAATAATAGCTCCAATGCAATCCATAAAATATAGATAAAATCATCTATCTTCCTTAATCTTCTTGAAACTTCTCTATATTGTCAATTAGTTGTTGGATCAACTTTTTTCCCATATCACATACTTTATCTAAAACTAAGTTACAAAGCCTACTTATGGTTTCCCCAAACTTTGAAAACACTTTTTTCTAATCTATTATCTATACCATGTCCCAAAATATGAAGAAACATACTAACCATTTCTTTAACATTAATATTCATAGATCCTCAAAGGTCATAGCGTGTTACTAAGTCATGAATTAAATTATTAAATACAATCTTATGCATTCTAAACATATTTAGCACCTTATTGAATTAGCATCTTCGCCAATCAACTCTTTGAACCATATATAACCTATATATGTTGAAGTCATGTAAGGTTGTTTATAAAAGTTGATCATTTGATAAAGAATTGCAGTTTGAGCGATTCAGACAACATCCCATAATTCATTTTCCTTTTGTTCACGATTTTCCCTTACATGTGAATCATCCATCACTGCTTTAAGTAACAAAATATATAGTGAAATAATATATTAATCATCACATATATGCAAGCTACCACATAAAGAGAACACCAAATTATAACAATTCTCATATTAAATATTAATTGAAATTAGGTTCACAAAGAATGCAAATAAAGATCCATAAACAGAAACAAAATAATGTCACTCTCTTCAAACAGGAAAAAAGTAGCATGACTAAGCTTCAAACACAAAAACAATAAGATGCTAACATCCTATATATGATGACTTGACTATTTTTTAAATTCATATTTGAGATATTTTACACTCTTTGCATCATCTTGTAAGCTCATGAAAACAGACCTATTGTCTATCCTTTCCTTTAAGCGGGAGATTGCAAAATAGTATATTAGTGTGTTTAGTAACCATTATATTCTCAGGAACAAATTATTTTAAGAAATTATTCCTTTGTATTCTATTCCCTAGACGTGTTTCTAGGCATTTGAAAGTACTTGGTAATTGTCCAAAATTTCTATTCCTAGGATCTAAATGTGTTTAGTGGGATTTTTAGATTTTTTTGTGACTTATAATCTTTTAAAAAAAAATTCATACTTTTGTTATATTTTTCTTTTTTTCATTTTCTCCTCCTTCAAGCTTCAGCTGATTGCCAACCTCGAGATGGTTAGCAACCTTACAAGAGGGCTGCCAACCCTAGCAAGCTTGAGCCTTGCCGGTGGCTAGATGAGGTTGAACTTCGCATTGGCTAGACAAGCTCAAGCTTACCTCGTTGGGGGTTGGTGACCTTCCGACAAGGTTGTCGGCCCTTGTTTGGCAAATCACCTGCCTTCCTGAGGCCAACGATTGGCCAAACATTGAAGAAGAAAAAGAAGAAAAAATGGGAATTGATTCTTGAAATTGTTCTCGAGAATAAGAAGCAATTTTTTTATTTATTGTTGATTATGTTCCAAATCTATTCCCAGGAACAAATTTGTTCTCAAAAATAAAAAATTTACCAAACGGAAGTCTGTTCCAAATATGTTTCCGAGAACAAAAGAATAAAATTAGTTATTTCCAGCAAATTAACAAACAGGTTCTAAGTCTTCATCTTCCATAATCTCAAGTATGGAATCAAATATCTCTATGAGGTCCTCATAAGAATTGACTAAATCAATTGCTTTAGATGCAGTAGTGGCAACACTCCTACTCTCAACAACTATAAGAAGCCTGTTAATTTGCGTTCCAAACTCTTCTCTTACTCTCGATTTCTTATCTTTGTTTCCTTGAGCTTGCCTCTTTGAAGTCTACAGGGCTTTTTCACGGCTCTGAATTCCAATTGGTTCAACAAGGGTTTTATCCACATGATCCTCCAAATTTTCATCAATAGATCCTATAACATCATTGATGCTAGGTTATGTGGCATCAATATCATTGTTAATACATGAACCCTATGTAGAATTCCATGTGATTCCTCCAATATCAATTTTTTCTCTGAACATCATATCTAACTTTACTTCAAGATCAGGATGTTTGCATTTCGTCTTAAAAGCCTTAGACTTTGGATTGGCCTGTTATCATAAAGCATTTGCATAAGTTGTATCACTAAAGATGAGCTTAACACAAAAGTCAAAAAAGAAGTGAGGAAAACCTGAGTTTTACTCTTCCACCATTCATCATTCACATCAATGGTTTTCTTCCTTGAATCTCATCCTAGTCTAATTTCATTGTAGAACAATGACCTCCATCTTTTCCATTCTTCCTTGAGGTTATCCCATTTACTCTTCATTTATTTTTTATCATACTTTTTGCCTATTAGCTTCTCAAACTTACTAATTATGACTGTCCATCTATCCATTTTATTGTTTGCAAGACGATTGCCTTCTTCAATTTATTCAATGCACAACTTATAAAAGGTTTCTAATCTTCCAAGCTCTAGAATACATTTTTCCTTTGATGAACTTATCCACTAGTAAAGTGATGTGAACAAATTTAAGAGGCACAAACAAATAAGATTGACGAGGAACCAATCTAAATGAAGAATATAAACAAATAAGTTCAAAGGGAACACGATAATGCAGCATTTGGACAAAACCTATAATGAAAACACCATTAGTAAAACATATTCACAAATAAAAAAGAGAACCCAAATAATAAAACACATGCAATGAATAAGAAAGATAGTGTCCATAACATAAGCACATATCAACCGGTACATTAGCTTATTGAGACACTATAATCCGACTTGTAATCGAATGAGAAGTTTACCATATATCATGAGAGCCAAGTTCATCAATCCACAAGCAATACCCACAATGGGATTCGACTAAATTTCATTTAAAAAATAGAACTTGAATCTACCACAAACAATGATACAAAAACACATATCAATCAGTACATTAGCTATCAAGTCCCAATACCAATGATAGATTCCAACTTATTTTGTATCATTAAACACAAACCAACATGAGGAGCCAAAGATGTTCAAGCCACTCAACCCTCAAAACCAAATTGTTCACGCACTCCAGTCAAAGCAAAAGTTATTACAAAATGAGGCCCAATCCCATGAATCTAGCCTAGATCACCATCTATATTTTGCAAATCTATTAGTCTAGTAAGAGCATAATAGAGGGCAACAATCTACCCCACAAAATTAGAAAACATGACCATAACAATCCCCCACCGGAAACAAACTACAATCCAAGAACACTTGTGAGAGATAAAAGTCAAGGATGACACACATTATCCCTCCTTCACTACAAGTGAATATCTAGAGCACAACCCACAAATCCAACAACCCAAATAAATCAACAGTCCATGACAAACCATCAGGCATTTCCCCCAAAATTCCATCTATCTGGGCACTAGAAAAAGAGATAGAGAGAGGGGAGCCTGTAATTGAGCAAAGGAATGAGCAGTCGAGCAATTAACTAAAGTGAGCAAGAGACGCGATCAGTGGAGAGTGAGAGCGAGGGGAATGGGGTTTCGTCGAGTGAAAGTTGTCAAGCAAAAAAAGTCAACCACACTATTGAGCGATGGACTTCAAAGAAAAATTAGGGTTTTGTTTTCTTAAATCGGCAAAACTAGACTTTTAATAATATTTTGAGGGTAAAATAAGCAACTAGCCAAAATTCATTAGTTGGAAACGATAGCATTATGAAAATGTTGAAAGCCCAAAGTAGGTGGGGACTTGCTTTGGGCTTTCAACATTCCAAAGACTAGCATTTGCCCTATGAAACCCCAAAAAGTTGAACCAAATGCCTCATATTTTTCTCAATGAGCTTTGGGGGCCCAAAGCCCCTTGGGAAAATTGAATCAAACAGGGCCAAAAATGTAACATCCTGAAAATTGACGCATTTTAACCCGATTTTTAATCCGATTTTGGGAATCGATTTCTCCGTGATATCAGGACTAAATACTTGGACGTCGCCTCATTTATTTTGGGATTTTCCATTGGACACGGAAACGTCGGAAAAAGGAAAAATTGGACCGGGTTTCGGGCCCGCAGGTGGGCCGGCCCAAGACCGGCGGCCCAATGGGCCTTGCACCCATTCAGCCTAGCCCAAGAGGGGCCTATGCTGGCCCAAGTTCCCCCCATTTCCAGCCCATGGGCTTCTCTCTTAGGCCTTTTGCTTTTGTGCCCAAGTGGGCATTGTTTTTGCTTTGTTTTTGCTTGTTTTTGATTGGTTCTTGAAGCCACTTGCCTTGGCCTTATCCTAGTCTCCAGCAGCTCCTTCTCTCTCCTTTTTCTCCCCCAAAATTCGTGCACCAGCCCAGCCACTCTCTCTCTCCCTTTTTCTCTTCCTTTTCTCTTCCATTTCTGCTGTTTCTTGCTGTCCTTGCTGTTTTCCAGCCGGAAAACGGCCTTGCCGCAGTCACCAGAGCCGCCACCACCGCCCAAAGTGTAGTCCTGGAAGTTAGGAAGCTAGCCGCGCACCCCTAGTCACCCCTCGTCGCCGTTAGCCGCCTGTTTTGGCCTTTTCCGCTCAGCTGCATCGGTTCCGCGTGAACAGTAACCAGCACTGTTTTTGGCCCGTTTTGGCCATCTTTTGTCATCAGTTGCCATCCCCGAGCTTACCCCTCGTAGCCCTTGTTTCCCTCTACGCGCCGGTGTCGCCGGATTTCCGATACAAGTAAATTAACTTCCTAATCCTTGTTTAGGGGTTAATCTTGCTTAGGGGTTAATTAGTTTAATTTTTGTGCTTAGTTAATTATGGGTTAGTTTGTTAATGGTGGCTGAGTTAATTAAGCTGACTAGGGTTAGATTAATTGACCAGAGTTAGTTTTAAAAGTAACTAGGGTTAATTAATTAAAGTAACCATAATTAGTTTTAAAAGTAACCAAGGTTAGAATTTAACTATGGTTAGGTTAGATTAACTAGGGTTGAGTTAATTTGGTTAACCATTTATTTTTATTTATTTATTTAATTTTGGTTGAAATTACTGTTCGAATCATTGTTCACGAATTATTCACGACATTCGTTCACGGCACTTTGTTCATGCGAAGCTAAATTTTGGCTTATTTTGATGTGTTCTTGGTTGTTATGATTTATTGAAGTGTCGATTGTTAATTATACTTATGAATATTGATGAAATGCGTGATCGAATGCTGATTTGGAAGTTGGATTTTGGAATTGTCAAGTGAGATTGCATGACATATTGCGTGGGTTATCAGAAATGGCATGTCGCATGAGCATGAGTGGTGTGCATTCACAACGAGCAAAAGAAAAGAACGAATTGATTGATGATGTATTGCATGGTCACATTAAGAGGAGAACCCGGCGTTGCCGGAAGACCGCCAATCCTTATGGGGTTGTGCCGTGGCCAGTGGGTCGCCCGACTTCGATTGGATGCCTGACAGGGAGGGGTTCTATGTCGGACCGCGGTATGGGGGCGGGTCCCGGCCTCTGTCGCAGCGGGACCGTGGTAGTGGGCGGGTCTTGTGCTCCTTCGGGAATGCCGTCTTGGGAGTGAGCCATTGACGTCGCCGTGCCTCGAGGTAAAGAGGACAAAGCTGGTTTAGCGAACCGCCAACCATAAGGTTGTGCCGTGGCCCGGAGGAGGGGTTGTAATAATCGAGTATATGTGGGTGTGAGATTTGAGAAAGCCGTGTGTAATGCTCTGATTATTCGCATGTCTCTTAATGTCATGATGAATTAAATGACAGTTTCTGCAGGTCGCATGTGCCAAGGCCAGGTAGGGTCGCCTGTGATTGCACCTATTTATTAAACTGTCTTCTGTGGTTATCTTTCTAAAGTGGTATTACATCGATTGCTATATTAGGTTGTATGTTAAACTCCTGAGACGAGCGAAGTTCCTAACCGGGGCTTAGGACTTTAACTTGCTGAGTTTATCTCAACCCGTCGTGGTTAACATTTTCAGGCCCTAGATGATGCAGTACCGAGGATCGAAGAGAGCGATCCCTCTAAGGCCCATGAGTAGGCAGCTGTAGCCTATTTCCTTTTTGACGAGCCTTCCCCCACTTGTACAGGGTTAGGTTAGCTAGGCCGGTCCCTTTTTTTTTAGTAGGCCTTAGCTTGTCGCCTGTAATAAGGCGTGTATGTATTTGCTGGTATGCTAGCTAACATTCAGATATATAAAATACTAGTTGTCTTTCCTCTGCTGCCGTTGTTACTATCCCTGTTGTTTGGCTTGGAAGTTGTTCGTTTCCGCATATGCTTAATTACAAGATAAAATGAATTGGTCGATGACAGTACCTGGGACGTCATACAAATAGACCTCAAGTGAAATGGGGTTGCCACGAGCTCGAGAGTCGGGGCGTGACAAAAAAATGCTGATTTACATACATGTTTAAGAACTGCGGCCAGTAAAGTATTCAGATGTAGACTTTGTTAGTTGTCATGATGACAAAAGGTTGACAACAAGATACATTTTTATGTTAGTAGGATATGCATTATCACGAAAAAGAAAAAAAATAGAAATATGTATCATCCTCTACCATACAATTAAAGTTTGTAGCATGCTTTTGTCACGGGCCGATCAATCTAGCGTTCCCTTCGAACCCGTGCAGCCTTAGGATTTCTCTTAAGTAGCATTTCCACTCAAACTCACAAGAATTCTAGAGAGAGAAGCTCTGGATTCTGTTACTCTTGTAGAATGAGATGGATACAAATAAGGGGGAGGAGAACCCTATATATACAAGTACAAGCAAACCGTATCCGTAGATCTCTCCTCAATCTAACGGTGGAGATCGTATCTCCCTAACTATCACTTACCCGCATTAATTACATAGGTGTATCCCCAACTACCACCTACTCGTATTAAATACATAGATGTACAATTACCGTATCGACCGCCCCTAGGAATATTCTAAAAGACTCAAGAAAACCCTAGGACTTAGGGATAACGGTTGAGGGTCACTCGTACCAAGGATCGATCACGGCATCAATCAAGAACCCTCTTGGACCGTTCGTATCTTCAAGCCGTGACATTTTCCCCCACCTAATCGGGCGAGGTCCTCATCACGACTTCAACATGGTATGCTTCAATTTGCTTCTCGAATTGCCAAAGAGCATCTTCAAGTTCCCAACTTGCTTCACTCTCCGGAAAACCCTTCCATAGGACCATGTACTCTCGCTTCGGCGCAGAATACTACTTTCGTATGACTCGGTCTGCCATGATGTAATTGACTTCCCAATCATATGGGTCTCTGCTCCCAATAGTGCCCGTTGCAACTCCCTTCAATCCAGATCTTCCTCATCTATATGGAAAGGTTTGAGCATACTTACGTGGAAAATCGAATGTACCTTTAGTTTAGGTGGCAACTCTAGCTTGTACAAGACCTTCTCGACCCGTTGAAGCACATGGAAGGGCCCCTCATAGTATCGAATCAACCCCTTATGTACATCTTTGTATCGAAGAACCACGTGTAGTTTGGCTAACACTTGGTCCCCGACTTGGAACTCCACGTGTAGACACTTTTGGTTTGCTCATTTCTTCATGCGCTTTGATGCCTTATGTAAGCATGCCCTTGCCAAGTCCGCTCGCTCCTGCCAGTCTTTTGCGAACTTGAAGACCGAAGGGCTACTCCCCTTGTAGCCCGATGCAACCGCACTTTGGGTTTGCGATTGTTGTCCCGTCATGATCTCGAACGGACTCTGGCCAATAGACTCGCTCCGTTGGAAGTTGTAGGAGAACTAGGCCACGTCGATCAACTTTGCGCAATTCACTTGTGTTGTGCTCACGTAGTGCTGAAGATACTACAAGAGTGCATTGGTCCGCTCCGTCTGACTATTAGTTTGGGGATACAAACTCGTGAAGAAGTTCAACTCCAATCCCAGCAGCTTGAAGAGCTCCGTATAGAACCACCCTGTGAATCAGGGATCATGATCACTCAAGATCGTTTGTGGTACTCCCCAGTACTTGACCACATGCTTCAAGAAGAGCTTGGTCGCCTCCTCGGCCGGGCAATCCTTTGTTGTAGGTACGAACGTTGCGTACTTGGAGAATCGATCGACCACCACCATAAGTGTCTGACACATTTCGAACTTTGGTAGGTTAACGATGAAGTCCATGGAAACACTCTCCCATGGACGAGTGAGGATGGGAAGTGGTTTTAGAAGCCTTAGCGACGACCGTTGTTCGAGCTTGTCTTGTTGGCACACGAGACAAGTCTTCACATATGCCTCAATGTCGTCCCACATTTGAGGCTAGTAATATTGTTCTTTAACAAACACCAACGTACAGTGGATCCCTAGATGACCCACCCACTTTGAATCATGGCACTCTCATAGTACTTCCTTCCTCAGCTTCCCATGGAGTGGCACGTTCAGTCACCGTCCCTTAGTGTAGAGAAGCTCATTTTCACACCAGAATTGACGGATCTTGCCCTCTCACACGTACCGTAGGAGTCCTTGAGCCCTTTGATTGTGCTTGAGCCCTTCTTGATACGATCGATCCACGGACAACTCGATCGACTTACAAGGTTTGCTAGCTCCACCTTTGGACTTAATACATCTGCCACGAAGTTAGACTTCCCCAACTTGTATTCCAGCACATAGTCAAATTCCACCAGGAAATCTTGCCATTGAGCTTGCTTCGGACTCAACTTCTTTTGTGTCTAGAAGTAACTCGTGGCCACATTGTCCGTCCTCACGACAAACTTCACTCCCAAGAGATAGTGCCTCCACGTCCGAAGGTAATGGACCACCACGGTCATCTCCTTCTCTTGAAAGGTATACCGACGCTCGGTATCGTTCAATTTTCAAGACTCGAACGCAACCGGATGGCCATCCTGCATAAGAACACCACCAGTAGCATAATCGGAAGCGTTAGTCTCTACCTCGTAAGGTTTGGTGTGATCAGCCAACGCTTGCACCAACTCCTCGGTCTTGGCTTGCTTTAACTGATCAAACGCCTTTTGGCATCAGTTTGTCCACTCCCACGGCTTCTCCTTCTTCAGCATGTCCATGAGTGGCACCATGATGCTTAAGTAGCTCCGAATGAAGTGCTGATAATAGTTGGCAAGGCCAAGGAACGACCTCAATTCCATCACTTTGGTCGGCGGTTCCCATTCAACTACCACTTGGATCTTGGCCCCATCCATTCAAACTCGATCGGCCCCGACAATGTGCCCCAAGAAAGGAACTTCCTTTTGGGCAAGGCACACTTCTCGCGCTTCACATACAGCTCATTCTCACGCAAGACTTGGAAGACTTGCCTCAAGTGCTTGATGTGCTCCTCGAGCATCCGGTTATATATAATAATATCATCTAAGTAAATCACTACGAACCAATCGAAGAACGGATGGAGTACCTTGTTCATCATGGTGCAGAAAATTGCCGTAGCATTGGTGAGGCCAAATGGCATGACGAGGAACTCGTACGATCCATATCGTGTCACGCAAGTAGTCTTCGGCTCGTCCCCTTCAACGATCCGAACTTGATAGTAGCCTGATCGGAGATCAAGCTTGGTGAACCATCGTGCTCCTCCAAGTTGATCAAATAGATCTGCGATAAGAGGCATCGGGTACTTGTTCTTCACGGTGAGCTTATTCAACACCCGGTAGTCAATGCACATCGGAGGGATCCGTCATGCTTCTTTTGGAATAGGACCAGCGCACCGAACGAAGCCTTGGACAGCTGAATATACCCAGCATCGAGTAGTTCCTTAATTTGCTTCCTCATTTCTTCCAATTCGAGGGATGCCATGTGATATGGTGCCATGGCAAGTGGTCGAGCGTCGAGTACCAGCTCGATCCGATGATCTACCTCCCTTCAAGGTGTGAGCTTCTTGGGCAACTCGGATGGCATCACGTCTTAGAATGCATTGAAGACTTGGGTCATCTCGGTAGGAACATCCTCTACCTTGTCCCTATCTTCCTCAACCTTCAACATTGCCATGAGGGTTACCTCACCCTTCCAAATTCCTCTCAAGAGTTGCATGGCCGACAAATCTTCCGATCGCAACCCGATGGACAATGGATTGAAATCATGCATTAACACCGCTTATTCAGAATACAAATGCAATCCACAAATGGTAGTACACCAGCATTGATTTTATCGAAGAATCCTAGACCTAGCACAAAGTTGTAGTCATCTAGGGGGATTACCTCGATGCTTTCCTTGCTCGACCATGGACCGAGGTAAAGCTCCACGTCCCTAGCCACGTTGCTAGTCGGGACCTCTTTGGAGTTCACCATCTTAAGCCAACTAGCTCCTTTTTTCAACTTGAAGATTGAGTTTCTTCACGGCCTCTTGGGATATGAAGAGGTCGAACGTCCCTGTATCCACGAGTGCACTCATTGTGGAATCTCTAATCTTTACATCCACGAACATCATTCCCTTAGACTCATTGCCTTTCTTTGTCTTAAGGGAACTAAGGATTCGTAATGACCCCAGTCGTGACTCCTCCGTAAACTTGTCCTCATTGCAAATGGGCTGCCAGCTTGGCCTTGTTTGGGTAATCTCGTGCCATGTGTGGATCATCACAAAAGAAACACTTGTAAATTCATACCTTCCTTTGTCCTTCACTGCTTGACTCCGCATGAGCTTTAGGAGGGCCTACCGGTGGTTTGCCTCCATTCGGGCGATTGAATCTTCCTTGATCTCCCCCATCATAGGCCTTGTCCTTTGGACGAGAGTTCGATTTGGACATAGAGAGTGCATTGTATTCCACAAGCGATTCGGCCACGATTATGGCCGCCATGAGGTCTCCCACGTTGCACCACTTGAGCTCCTGCTTGGTCCACGGCTTGAGACTGCTCATGAACTGATAAAACGCCTCATTATCACTCATTGATGGGATTTGGAGTAGCAACTCCAAAAACTGCTTGATGTAGTCGCATACTACAACCCTTTGCTCGAGCTGTTTCAGCTCATCCCGAGCATCTCCCTTGGCATACAAAGAGTAATACATTCATCGGAACTTCTCGACAAATCCATCCCATGTCGTGATAGGATCGCCACTCCTACTATCCAACCAACGACGCCACAACAACAATGCATTATCAACTAAGTACATTGATGCAGTGTTTTCCCATGTAATGTCGTCGTTGATTCCCATGGCTCCGTTCTATGTACCACAGGAAGTTGTCCACATCCTTGGCCACTCACGAGCCCTTGAACTTATCCAGCTTGGGTGCATCCGTTCGTGGACCAACATGCACCATGACCATCCCATTCCCGAGTGTTGCTTCTAATTCAACGAGCTTCCCCTTGAGGTCCACTACTTTCGCGCGCATAGCCGCCATTAAGGCCTCCAAGGTTTCCTCCCATTGTTCCAGTTTTTGCCTCAGGGTCCCCAGCAACTCGCCTCGGAGCTCTCCCATGCCGGTCTTGAGCCCTTGCACCTCGGCCTCGAGCTCCTCCTTTCAACTTCCACTCTTTCGACAGTCTAGGTCAAGTCATCGACCAATCCTTGGATATCGGTGGCGAACAGCTCTACCTTCATCATCCGACGATCTAGATCCCTAGAGTATCCCTTGAACTAGAACCAGCATGGTTCTTCCTTCTCTTATTGCCATTCTCGATAGCTCTTCCACGATCCTCATGATCTGCTTCCAGCGCGATCAACACCTTAGGACGGGAATTAGCCATTGCGCCTAAGAACGAACCTGGCTCTAATACCACTTGTCACAAGCCAATCAATCTAGCATTCCCTTTGAACCCGTGCGGTCTTAGGATTTCTCCCAAGCAGCCTTTCCACTCAAACTCACAAGAATTCTAGAGAGAAAAACTCTAGAGAGAGAAGCTCTGGATTCTATTACTCTTATAGAATGAAATGGATACAAATGAGGGGGAGGAGACCCCTATATATATAAGTACAAGCAAACCGTATCCGTAGATCTCTCCTCGATCTAACGATGGAGATTGTATCTCCCCAACTATTACCTACCCGCATTAATTACATAGGTGTATCCCCAACTACCACCTACTCATATTAAATACATAGGTGTACAATTACCGTATTGCCCACCCCTAGGAATATTCTAAAAAACTCAAGAAAACCCTAGGACTTAGGGATGACGGTTGAGGGTCGCTCGTGCCAAGGATCGGTCACGGCATCGATTAGGAACCCTCTTGGACCGTTCGTATCTTCGAGCTGTGACACTTTTCTACCCATACTCAGGCTTTTTGGCTCTGGAACCTCATTAAGAAGTCGACTATATCTGACTTTGTGGATAAACATATAGGATTGTATTGTGATAACAACTCTGTAGTGATGTTTATCAACAACAACAAAGATCTGAAGAGGTTTAAGCATATAGAGGTCAAGCTTTTTTACCATAAATAATATGGTTTCTCATCCACTAATTTAAGGCCTTTGCCCTTGTTTATTTAAACAATGTGTCATAAGCATAGGAGCATCATTGGTTGTTGTTGTTTAACATGAGATATTTTGTTTTTACTCTAATGAAGTTTAAATGTGTGTTTTGTTATGTATCAACTCTTTTACATTCAATGAAGTGTTTATGAATGTAATGTTATCATGTTGAATTCATATATATAATGAAAATCTTAGGGTATAGTGTAAACCTTAAGTAAAAGCTAGGTTATCATGTCGAATACATATATATATGATGAGAATCTTAAGGTACAGTGTAAACTTTAAGTAAAGGCTAGGGGTATCCAGTTACTAGCCTTAATGATATGTTTTATTACACGAAAATGTTAACCACAAAGATAAGACATATATAGATTCATTGGAATCATAAGGATATTATCTACGATACTTAAGGAGAGAGAATATTGACTGACATAAGGATGACACATAATATATTACTTTCTATGAGGTATTTTCTATTTGCCACACTACCATATTGAATTAATATTAGTAGAGTTAAAAACACTCGTGACCATGAAAGGTTTTGTGTGTATACATGCAATTATTGTCATGATTTTCCGTTTGAGATTTTATGAGATCAGATTGACTGATAAGAATAATCTCTAGATCAACATAACGAAGCGCACATACAATACAATGTAAATTAATATAGCCCAAGTAGAAGACGTAAAAAAAAATTTTGATGTGGGCAAAATTAATTAAGATTGTAATTTACCGTTATACAAGGTTAATCTAATAAGTTAAGATATAAATATTCTTCATAAGTCTATTATGAGACTGGTTAGTGTGGGCTGAGTAAAGCATGGCCTGTGATAAGAGGGTTTGTGGCTAAAAGCTCTATTAATAATGCTCAAATATCTCCTGTAACCCAAAGGGGCACACACAACCTCCCCGTAAGGAGAGATGGGGACTAGTCTTATTGAAGCCAGTGTTAAGGGAGGCAATAAAGGCGAAGGCTTGAGACTAAAGAGGACCATCGCTATCCCGCATTAACAAACGATGGACTCCAAAATTTGTGCGCAAATCACCACTTCTCTGGTACTACGTTCTAGAATCCCGGCTATCGTGATCTTAGGGTGCTGATTTCGAGGCCATCATATACTCTTCTCCAAGGAGCACTTCACATCCAGAGAATTAGCACATTCTTCGTGGAGAGCCACCGAAAGATTTGTGGGAAAAACAATTTGTAATATCGAGGCGAGGTCGAAGATTGAGCTAGTCTTGAATGAGAGCATCAAGGACGGGGCGAAGCGACTGAAAGGTCAGGTAATAAGTCTTCTCTGTGGGGTGTATTGAATCCCAGAATACGTATTTGGATGCATCTGGGCACACGTACGAATCGGGGTTGCACAGGTACGATGTTTCCAGTAGCCCAGTCCCACAGCATCCACTCAGAGCTTGATCGAATCCTGCATGGTTTCGGATCCAAAGTTCAGAAAAAAGAGAGATCCTATCAAATGAGATTGAGGGTAAGATTGAGGGACTCGCCATAACTCGGGAACCTCTGAATCATGTCGTTCGCGGGGTTATATACATCTGCATAATAGATTCTGGAGCCTTGATATGCCAAGCTGCTTTGCATGGAAGCCAACTCCACCTGGAGGAGTGCGTTGAACTCTCTTGCCACCGATGAGAACTGGTCCAGGCAACCCCTGTGCAGGAGGCCGTTGTTTGAGTTGAGGGTGATCATGATTGGCAAGCAACCCATTGGAGCCAATCCCGACACTACCATCCTTCTCGCTCCTTCGTCCCATAAACCCTGAATTAAGGAAATCAAAAAGCGGGAAAAAGCAAAAAATAAAAATAGAGCCAAGTCGAAAATAATTGCACAAATCGACCTTCAAAACTAAAACCATCCAAATTAAATCGATCATGGGTGAAACTTTTTGACGGGTACGAGCGATTTAAATCCCAACTTTCTTCATAAAGTGCAATAAAGTTCTTTGCATTCTGTACATGACCGTTTTAGTAGTTGTGCTTTCAATATAGATTTGGGACTTCTAGCTGCTCTTCTTGGCAAAGGTTTAGGATTTCACTCACGCTATTTGAAAAATTTTAGAAAATAATTCTCCCCTTTTTTTTTTTTTTTGTGACTTAAGCTTTCATTGCACCGATTGAAAAGGTTTATGACTTGACAACATTTCTTTTAAGTTAGGTTTAGGACTTCCCCCTGTAAATTAGTGTATTCTTTGGCTGATGGGTCCGAGCGCTCGTTGACTAGTGATGACTAGTCTTAACTATACTACCAACTTAAGAGACCCACCTATTCAATTGCGGATAATCTTTCCCAACTACCTCCTTTCAGTGCCCCAACCACAAATTAAAGGTGGAGAATTTACATGAGCTTTCTATGAGAAAACCAACAATGTATACCATCAAATTCCTAAATATTCAAATTCGCTTTCAATCCGGTCATTTTGATGCATGGCCGATCACAATCTCAATCGCCAGCTTATGTGGACGCTGAAGAACGTCATGGTAGACGTAAGGGCGACTTTGGTGCGCGTATTCGACATAGATCACTCAATTTGAAATAACTTTCATTTTTGGTCACTGAACTTTAAGTTTTGCTTTCTAGCATTATCTATATTGTGTCGTATAGTACCGTCTTTGACGACCGAAATTAATGAAGTTGAAACGGAAGCGGAAAAATTTGATGTCGCATTGTCGAGGACAATGCAGGGTCAAAGAGAATGATATACCTTAATGTGGTCTTTCAGGTGTTGCAACACGAATTGCTGGTACGTGGCAATAGTGAAGCTCTGCCGCCGGATAGGGAGGGTGAAGTAATTGACGACGAAATCGTTGGTGCCGGCGCTCAAGAGGAAGACGGCCTTGTTGATGTGGTGCATCATCCTTTGCTTCCCCATCCTCGACATGAGCCGCTTCTTGTACTCTTTGAAATACTCCAGTTGCTTTGGTAATGACACCACATTCTGCAAATTGTTTAAACACAAACGTAGTCTTTAATAAATAACTGCAATAATGAAAAGAAAAGACTTGAGGAGCCCATTTGCAATCTATGGCTTGTGCATTTTCTGGTGTGCGCGCGCCGGGGACCGCTTTTCTTCTCATTAAGAGCCACTTGCTGGGAAAGGTCGGCCTAGTGCCAGCACCGGCAACCTTGCGGAATAATGTCATTGTTGAAACCAACAATGGTCGATGCCTAGGCAGCGACATTAATTGCTTGTGATTAAGGATTTTGTTCTCTATGCATACGTTTAAGGATCTTGTTCTCTAAGGCAAAAATAGAAGGAAATTTAGAGACAGAGAGATATACGCTAAGCTTTGGCGTCAGAGGGTCGTATCCAGAACCAGCAGAAGCAAAGCTCACACCAGTCTTCAAATCCTCAAAGGTAAGATTTGGTTCAAAATACGCTGGCACGTAGTCCTTAACTCCGAGATACGATGCTGCATAAATTCAGAAAACCATTGCAATGAATACAGCGCTCTTTTAAAGATTCATGCAGCTTAGCCAAATGTGCTTCCTGATATCTTGCAGTTTGCATGCGTGAGAGGCAGAGAGACCAGGCCAACACCGTCATTCAGCCAAAAAAAAAAAAAAAAAGCTCACCCATGAAATCACTCACTAGCCGGCCATTAGTGAACCTCCCAGTCGGCACCCGGTTGGCAAAATCCCTGCCATAAGGCGGGAAATTGCTCTTGAACACCGTCTTCAACTTATTGTTATTCCCAGGGTCGGCCGTGGAGTCCCCAAAGACGATAAAAGCCGAGACCGTGTTGTCCAAGGCCAGGGTCCTCTTCAAGGAGTGGGCTTGATGAGCATGTAGGGATAGAAAGAGAACAAGGGCTCTCCAGAAGAAGCGTTGGGCATTACATGAACGATCCATCTTCATCTTTGGTCATGGAAGTGATGGAGAGAACAAGGGATGCCGCGAGCAGGGACTCCATCTTTATAGCTGCATTCGGCAGGGTGAGTTCCTGCATGAGTTTGGACACGACGTCGACAGGATAGAAGAAGTGGGTCAGCTTACAGAAGGAAGTTTGTGGTGACCCAGGCATGGTTGGTGGTCTCTTTCTTTGCGTTGTGGGGGGTTGGCTGTGGTTTGGAAATTATACGTTTCTATTTTTGCCTTGTTTAGTCTTTATGTCTCTCTCAACTACCTTAGTACTAGAGAAGAGGCAAATTCATCGCTAGGTAAAGAAGATGCGCTGTTTCAAGAAGCATAGGTTGTGCAAGTTATAATGGCAAGGCTTTATCGTTTAACATTTCTTGTCTGCCGTGCAGAGAATGTCTTCGTAAAATGAATGTGGTGTTAGTACATTTTAGATTCAAAATAGAATACATTAGGTCACTCTAATTTGATTTAGCCAGGCTATAAAGATTTCTACTAAAGAAAGCTTATGCTAATTAATGAAGAGAGTGGGCGCATGTACATTAGACCCTTATCAACTCCATGCATTAAGTTTATCTAGATGAAACCTACATATGAACACCAAGTTCGCTTTTATCCGAATTTTTCACACTCTAGCAAAGACCCTCAATTTTTATCCATTAAGCTCAAGCATATCATTGGTAACATTTATCGGATTGGGGTTACCGATCCAACACATGGGAATGCCAGGGCGGTAGTCAACAATGTGGGTGAATTTATTTGCAACCTATATACCTAAGGAGCTTCTATCATTTATTTACTTCTATCAACTATCAGATCTAACTTCATTATAGAAATGATGACTCGATGATATTGTCGATGGTATCATAGGAATTCCATGTATCCCTGATATAGGTCCTTCCATACACATTCATTCCTTCGTTTCGGATCATCACATGTCTCTCTAAATGTCTTTTTGGGACAACTCGCAATTCCCAACATTTCTTTGGAAAGAAGCAGCCAACTCTCTCTTTCGTCTCCAGCCTTCTACGCCTCAAATTCAGCAATCATAAACATAGCGTTAACTCTCCCTCTGAAGAAGGAGGTCCAATTTCACATTGCTTGTCGAATCAAATCGCCTCCAAAGTCCTCCGTCACGGCTTCACATGGAAATGTAACTTCACATTCATCCGACCCGTGCAGGTCAGAAAGGCTTCGCTAGACTCCAGTCTACAGATAATTAACTTAATTTTGTATTTTATAGTTTGATTTAATTCCATGTGAGAATATATGTGTATATAATATAGGGTCCTTACAAACTGCCACTTGCAGCTGAGAATAGTCCAAATATACTAAAATTCTTATTTAGTTCAGTCTTGCTACTCTAAATCAATAATAACCCCCTATTCAAATTTTACCTAACACATATACAACCCCCAGCCCACTAAATATAAATTGAAGAACGGGTCTTTAACCCATTTTGACACTTATACATGCAGTTTGTTACGGACACCTAAATACATCTACTCATTGCGTCGGTAGCTCTAACGTGAGATTTAGCCAGGTTTAAACATATAATTTACTGAATTTAGTAGTTCAAATAGATTTGGAGCACATGGAACCAGCCGACATAATTGCTTGTCGTACACATAACCCTGAGATTTCGGCTCCTTCCTTTTGGGGAAAAAAACTTCTAAGAAAATATCTTCCATCATTTTATGGAAAATGAACAAATTAAGGAAAATATTTTTCATCAATGAAAAAAAATTTCTAAAATAGAAGAAAATGTTTTTTGCTTTTCAAGTAGAGGAAAAAAATTTCGTGACTCACTCTCTCTTATCTCACACTCTTGAGCCAGCTTGTGCTCACCTTTGACTAGTCATCAGCCCAAGAAGAAGAGGGAGGAAAAGAAAAAATAAAATAAAATAATTAAAATTTCAATTTAAAAAATAAAAACAAAATTATTAAAATGAGTCCACAACGGAAAATCAAATCAAATTTTCCATACCAAATGGCAGAAAACATTTTCTAGTTCATTTTCGATTTCCGCCGAATACCGAAAATATTATTATTTTCTTAAAAAATGACTTTCTAAAAGTAATTTTTAGAAACGTCATATCTTTCATGAAACAAACAGAATCGCCGTCCCGTGAAATTAATGCACAATGCCTTCTTAAGATTATGTTTGTAAGAATTGAGGAGGCTTGAATGAAATTGCGATTTCAGTCTTTTTTTAATGTCGTGTTTGGAAACAGTACGGTGGCAAAAAACGACATATGCTCCGATTTTTTGCCTTTGGTGGACCCAATCATGAATGGAAATGTGGGGACAATCATTTAGTGTCATCGTCCTCCAAGTTTTGGGAAAAAATAAATACATTGAATCTTCTAAACTTTCTACATGTTTAAATCCTAGTAATTTCATTTCATTAAAGTATTATTGATGTAAAAAGTGATTCACACAAGCAATCATAAAACACATCCATATTTTATAAAGTCTTGCTAAGGCTAAGGTGATGGTCGCCATCATTCTTGCCAACGACGGGGCTCCACTAACTATTAATTTCGAAGAAAATTACCTAAAAAGTTTTTAATTGTGCAAATTTAATCTTAAACATTTTGATGTTTTGTCACTTTAATCCTAAATATTTTAATAAATTTTTAATTTAGTCATTTTGATTAATTTTGACTAAAAATTGACTTGGAAAATTTTTGCAATTTTTTACATTTTATGAATTTTTTATTTTTTTTTTTTATTTTTTTTTATTTTTTTATTTTTCCCTCCATTTGGCCATCGCCAAGCCTCATCAATAGCCAACAAGAGGGCCACCCACGCTTGGGCTGTCAAGGGCCACCCACACCTAAGCTATCAAGGACTACCCTCATCGGCCCCTAGCGAGTGTCGCTCTCAGATGATTAGCTAGAAATGACCTTGGGCAGCCCTCACATTAAGCCGACCATCAATGAGGCCTGGCAATGGGCAGCAAAGGGAAAAAGGGGAAATGAAAGATGAAAAGAAAATAAAATAAAAAATTTTAAAAAGTTGCAAAAATTGTTCACATCAATGCCAATAACGTTACATAGGATGATTGATGCTAACTAGATTTCTACGTCAGTTATTTTTGGTCAAAATTGACCAAAAGAACTAAATTGAAAATTCTTTAAAATATTTAGAACTAAATTGGTAAATCATCAAAGGTTTTAGGATTAAATAAGTAAAATTAAAATGTTTTAAGACTAAATTAAGTTTTAGGACTAAGTTGATACAATTGAAAGATTTAAGATTGAATCAAACACCATATAATAGGTTTAAAAAAATTTGGACAATTTTGCCACTAATTTTGCAATAGAAAATGGGCTTCATTTTTCCGTTGAGTACCTCTTATTATTCTTGACAATAAAGTAGGACCTGATACTCAAAGAAACTACTTTTCTGACTCATTAATCAATCATGGTTGACCTTTTTAAAAATTATTGTATGTTAAATAGATCTTCTGAATGTTAACTTCAAGTACGTTTCAACTTGAAATTAGATAGAATTAATTGTTATAAAAGTATAGTTTAAACAATGATCAACTAATTGAAAAGTGAAAGTCATTTATATCACGGTGGAGTCTTTCAACCGAGATATTAGGTCAACAAGTTGATTAAAAAATAACTGTACGAAATAAAAATCAAAAAGTTTTGACAATGGACTCGAGTAGTAGTCTAGTAACTTGGTGCCCAGTTTGGATGTATTATTTTTTTAACATGTCAATGTCCACACGCCTTACTCTTCAATATTTTTCTTTCTTATCAAGTGGGAATATGGAAGGAGTCTCACTCCTCAAAGATTTATTATTTTATTATTATTATTATTATTATTTTTTATTATTATTATTATTATTTTGGAGTCTTTTAGGATTTGTCCAAGTCATCGATTCTTTTTTTTCATGTGAAATGAAACATGATAGAGAAGGGGATGTAAAAAGGGTGTGTACCTTTCGGGATGTCATTGTCATTTTCAATTTGCTTTTAATAACTGCAGACAGGGTACTGATTATTTATTTTTCATGCACGTTTCGATGGCAAATTTCGGTAAAGAGTTGTCGTTTTTTATTTTTGTTTTTTGTGTTTTTTTGCGCATATAAGAGGTATGAGTAAAGGTTGTCTTGTTTCACTTATGAAGGACTTCAAATTTGAAATCTGAAATTTGTTTCGCTTATCAAGTGTGCATGAAGAGAATTCTTCTATTGTGATCTCAAAGGATGCAATTTTTGGGATATCAAACAATGTAAATCGTGAAAGGCCGAATTGAAAGATGAAAAAGTTCTTGAGCTTCAAGTTTTTTACGGCACAAAGATAGAATGTCATAACAAATTGGGTGATAAATCTCACTAGATGATACTCAATAGTTTGGCCAAATAAAAATAACAAAACTACGACATTCATTGAAGAAGTCATTATAATTCTCCTTGATAGAAAATTTAGGCTACTTTTTTTTTTTTTAAAAATAAATGATTTAAAAAATTCCTAAAAAATTGCTTGCAACAATTAATATAATTAACAAATGAAAAATGTTTTGATTATTAATAACAACTTAAGTTGAAACATTTTCATGAACAATGAAATCATTTTTCAGTCATTCATTATTTAAGTGATATAAGCAATCATTTTGAAGAAAATATTTCCAAATCATTCATTTGGAAAATGAAAGATGAAATATTTTTCATTCTTTCATCTTTTGTGGATGATTTGATTAATCATTTTGTGGAAAAAAATGTTTTTGAAAATGTGGATTTTAGCAAAATAAGCGGATCTTTAAAATGAAATATATTTCCGTATTTTCTCACACTATAACTAGCTAAATCTATAGAAGATTTCATTTGAATTCTAGAACATAAAACTTCATAGCCGTTTCCTTCTAGGTGGAGAAGACAAAATCATACTTAGGAATTAGGAGGACCTTTAGGGGGAACATAGACACTCCATCCCTTCTTCAAAAAAAAAGTTACCACCGAGTAGACAGGTATAGTACCATCATGCACCTAGGGCAACAAGGAAGGGGTGAAAATCCTCTTCTAGAGTTGACTTATGCTTATGCATAATGTCAAACTAACCGGCATGTTGACTTCAAACCCTTAATTAGTTTGACACTATGCATAAACATTTTCACAAATGATGAAATATTTTCCGTCCGTTCATCTTTATAGATGACTTAAGTAATTATTTTTAGGAAAAAAAGCATATTCCAAAACGTGAAATTTTTGCAAAATAAATGGATCTTTAAAATGAAAATATATTTCCATATTCTCACATTATGACTAGCTGAATCTATATAAGGTCATTCATGAGCAACCACTGGAATGCCGCCTCCTTCAAAATAAAAAAATTAAATTAAATTTTAAAAAGTGCCACACTATAGGAGGATGAGGACATTAAACCCTTTAAAAGGGAAATAAAATATATATTTAAAAAAAAAAAAATCTATGCATGCCTGTTTGTCCAGACTATAAATAGAGGCAGTTGCTATTAAGTCATGCCTGTTTGTCCAGACTATAAATAGAAGAAGCCAAATCGAAAATACAATTTGAGTCCTCCATATACTTAGGATCACATTACAACTTGCCAAAAATCAAACGTACTTAATATTCTTGGAGTGAATAACACTGTCTAGATTATTTCCGGATTGGGTCCGAGAGAATACACAAGTATAGTAAGTCGTATATTCAAGACTTGATTGAGGAAATGACTGTATTTTGTCCACCGAGCAACCGATATTTTCGTTAATGTTGTTTACATGTTCACCTATCAAATCCGAAGGAATAGTATCTTAGTTTTCCCGGTTTTTGTGACGCAAAACTAATCATGCATCTACTTTCATGCCAGTTGAGTTAATCATATTTTTTCAGAAGAGTCATGTTTTCATTCATCCTAGTTAAAAGAAAATTTCCTCCTACCAGCCATCTAATTGGTGAGTTACATACATAGACATCACCCACATTTATATTTAACTAAGTTTGTAGCTACTAATATAATATATGGTTTATCCATTAGTAACCATGATTCTTGACGAACGAAACTTGAGGCGATACTATAGAGTAACGATGATGCATCAACAATAGAGTCAAGGAGGGCTCTTCTTGGCATACCACGGGCCTTCTCCTCTATATTGAAAGGAAGCGAGGAACAGAAGCAGAAGATAGAAGATAGAATGTGGAAAAAAAATGTTTTTGTATTCTATATCATTCAATGTACAATTGATGCTATTTATAATATAAGAAATGTACAAGAAATGAAACAAATAAATCAGATCCGATATTGAAAAGATCTTGAGTATCAATTACAATCGAGATCAGATATCGCATATCTTCCAACACTCCCCCTCAAGCTGGTGGCTTGTAGATATCCAAGACGCCCAGCTTGCAGAGACAAGAGGTTTGGTGAAGACATCCGCAAGTTGTTTTGTAGTCCCAATTCCTCTCGGCTGAATTATTCCTTCTTGGATTTTCTCTCGAGTGAAGTGGCAATCCACCTCTATGTGCTTTGTTCTTTCATGTACTATGGGGTTTGATGCAAGTTTGAGTGCTGTCATTATCACATAACAATTTGGTTGGTCATTTAATCTTCACTCCAAGATCCTAAAGCAATCCTCGCAACCATACTATCTCACAGGTGGTCTTTGCCATGGCTCGATATTCCGCCTCTGCTGAAGATAGAAGATAGAATGTGGAAAAAAAATGTTTTTGTATTCTATATCATTCAATGTACAATTGATGCTATTTATAATATAAGAAATGTACAAGAAATGAAACAAATAAATCAGATCCGGTATTGAAAAGATCTTGAGTATCAATTACAATCGAGATCAAATATCGCATATCTTCCAACATATACGAAATGAGCTACTAATCTTCCTCATCATCAAGTAAGGTAGAGATGATCAACCGACTCGCGTCCCGCCTAGGGGTGTGCAAAATAACCGGGATCCTCCCGAACCCAAACCAGTGGTTCCTAAAGGGACCAGTCCGGTTCCTGATTCTAATAAATTGGAACCGGTGGATACTTGTCCGGTTTCTAGTTCTATGGGCGAATCCACTCGCCCGTCCATTCGGACCGGACCAGTATTATAATAATTTTAATTAATTTTTATTACAAAAAATTAGAATTTTGAAGCCCCATATTTAGAATTCTTATTGTTCTATTTGGAGCCTTAATTTCCTTTTCGCCAAATAGCCCTTGCAATTCTTATTGTCGAAGTCTTGAAGAACATAACAAAGGTCAAGAAACAAGCGGTTTGCATAGCATCTTTCAGTTTCATCTTCTCCATCCAACTCTTCGAGATTTCGACAAACTCATGCAAGCTAATTGGTTGGTCTAAAAGAATCAGAAGTGAAGTTATAACACTTTGTTGCTTAGCCCAACACGGATGCCATATCAATTTGTTCTTTCATTGCAAGTTTTTTCGACATTAAAATCAATTTAGTAACGCAAGAGACTTCATCATTTTAGTTCTAATCTCATATCATTCTTTTACCACCTCATGATCAAAAATTCAATAAAAGGTGACTACAAAAGCATACTGGACTTCAAAAGTTCCGAATGTTACGTGCGTATGAATGTAATTGCAATCGAATTTGGTTCATTAATGATTGAATAGGTGTGATCGCTTGTGAGACCGGTTTTATGGATCCACCCGAGAACCGGACCGAACCGGCGGTCCTATTCTCAGGTGGATCTATGGAACCAACGGGTAGTTCTCGGATTCAATTCTTTGGAACCGGTCCTTAATGAGCGGTTCCCAATTCTAGAATGGGAATCGCCCACCCGGACTATGCATACCCCTAATCCCGCCATCAATGATCCTCATGAGCATGGATAGACATGAGGTCCCGGGGGATGCCGGTGATGGTTGCCCAGACTGTAGCCACGTGATCCTCGATGCCGCCCTCACCAATTATAGATTTGCAATCTCCAAAAGAAAATGACATTGCCTAATTCAAGTTTCTTCATCTGCCAACTACTATGGGAAATGATAGATGTCCCCAGGAAAGGACAGCTTTATGGTCACATTATACGGATCATGGACGACCACGTAGACCTTGTAATACATGGCCTACTGTTAGGTTCTCTTTTTATTTTATTTTTGGGGCCATCGTTATGAGGTTCTCTGCATTGCAGCTCAAGAAATGGGCCCCTGTATCATTACTCTTGCTGCTCCTCTCAACTGGCATCAATTATTGACCGATTTTAGAGCTGTTGTGTCGATACTAATTAGATTTTATATTTTATATTTTATATTTAGATTTAAATTTTTGTACGAAATTCCAATACAATACTTATAGTTTATGTGCGACAATCAGCAACAATTAGACTGCCGTATCAGTGATTTCCGTTAGAAAATTTACTGACATCGAAACTCAATCACTGACAGATGAGTTATTGGGCATGCTCAAACAATTTAAATGGCACAACCTTTACCAATTCTATGTACCAGACATTTCATGTCATTTAATTACTGGACCACGATGGACCATAGTGTCAGTGTGCTTTCTAGAGAAGAGCTGTCGCCATTGAAACCCCTTGAGCTCCTGGGAAGTTCAATCCCCTGCAACGACGAACCAACAGCGATAATTTGAAGTACGTCGAGATTATCTTTGTTGCCAACTGTGTAAAATCATGCAAACAGCGATAGAGACATTTTGATGACGTTTTTTTTTTTTTTTTTTTGTTATGGGTGGGGGGACCTAGATGTATCAAATCGACGTTTGGTCACTTTAGGTCTCACCTAATGAGATGACAAATCAAGGTCACTGAGTAGAGAGCAAAAGTTGTCTTATTTGTTGATGACCTATTGATTAACTTATGATTCAAACTGACACTCAATCACCGAAAGGTCTCATTCCTAAATGACCTTGTATTTTCACTAGATTTTCGTAAAATCATCTCAAACCATCTATGCCCAACCACCAACCGCCACCGCTCAAAAGGTGGAGGGGCAACTCCTCTTTCTACATGTGGACGTTGATTGAAGATGGGATTATTCCTACCATATTTTGACTAAAACACACTTTGTTTCAGGAAAAGTATAAAAAAAAAAAAAAAAAATTATAAACTTATTGCAATATAATCAATTCACTTCTAAACTTTTTAGTCATACTAATTTAAGAAAAAACCTTTTATCATTGGTACAAATTCAATCCATTTGACTAATTTAAGTTGGAAATCACTAACGTAGACATTAAACGTTCTACATGGCACGATAACATTAATATGAACAATTTCTAATAATTTTTCCAAAACTTTGTATTTTTTATTAACTTTTTCTTATATTTTCCTTTTTATTTTTTCATTTTCTTTCATTTTCTTTTCCTTTGGCCCATGGCTAGTCTCTGGTCAAGAGAAGGGGGAAAAAAAAGGGCAAAATTTCAAAAAAAAATTTCAAAAATTCCATCACAATTAAAAAAAAAAAATCATATCAGCATCAATTGCATCACGTAAAATAGCCGATGTCATATTAGTAATTTTCAAACTAAATTTGCTAGATGGACTCAACTAATGTGAAAAGGTTTAGAATTAAATTAGTCTAATTAAAATGTTTATACCTGAATTAATGACAATGCAATAGGTTTAAAATATTTTTGATACTTTTCTCTTTTAGTTAACTAACTGGAACAGGCCAATCCATTTGGTTTATTATTTCTTTTTTGGGAAATTTGCACCAGTAGTCATAAACATTCGGTGCAATGCGAATAGTGATCCTCTCGAAGGGAAATATTTTGGTGTTTTTACTTCAGGGTGGTTAACGGATTACCAAGAAAACATGGACCGTTCCTTATGTGAGATTGCGTTCATACTTGGCACAGGCTATCACAAACCTTATCAGTCGCAATGTTTTGTTGACTCAACTAATTATTATGATTCTCACTCTATTTAGGAATCATCACTCAATTACTTGAGGCCAGCTAGACATTGACTAAAACCCGAAAGATCGTTGTATTTCTATAAACCAGAAATTTGGGAAATGACGACTGGATTACACTAAAATCTATTAGCACCAAACTTGATACCTTTTTCTCATCATTCCAAAAACATTTTGATTATATATCTTGTTCATTTTTAATTCCAAGGCATATCCATCTAAGTGAACATGCATTTCAAATTTGCACTAGAACCTGTGATGATCACACAGTCAGAACAATGCAAAAGTAATCCTCGAAATAGGACCCATGAACCAAGCCCTAATATAAACATGTGATTACTCTAATCTATATATACACACAAGACTCATTTGATTTTACGTATTTCAATTGATATATTATCATAGATAGTCATCTTCATTATCATACATGAAATATATGGAAAATTCAAAATTTATGGGGCATATTGTCATTCTCAACTCGGAGAACCCCTCTGATCAGTCATGGGAGGCGACCGCTCATCCTCTACCTAGTCAACCCTCGGTCAAAGCTTTGTGGAGTCGTCATCAAAGAAGTCGGGAATCGTCAAATAGACCGTGCTTGTCAAATCCGCTAGGGCATGCTGCATCCTCATGGCAACGCCATCTCCCATAGGCGACTGTTGCAATACATTGAACGATATGATCATTGGAAATCACAAATCACCCTTCAATTCGCTCACATCGGGCAAACTCGTGAGGCAAACACATTACGATCAATCAGCTGCCAATTCATCGATGAGAGAGAGCTTTCCATAGTCACCGACGAGGATAATTTCCTAAACAAGCATGAGCTCATAATTCCTTACGTTTGCAGTTGGCAAAACCTTGACGACACCATAAGGAGAGTCTTGAATGAGGACGCGCAGGTCCCCGACGGGCATGCCTTTGGATCGTGTGGTGGAGTGGTCTTGGCTCATGCAGGGACCATTGATAACTCCTCGTGGAATTGGGCCGCGATGGTCTGTTTGTGGGCTCAGAGGTCTTCGATAGAAACGGGAACTAATTACATTGGGAAAAGGTGTCACGACCATAAATTGCATAAAATTTACATGCTAGCAAATTTCAGTACTAGTAAATATGAAAAGTTTATGTAGGAAATTAATTGGATCTTCGTTCTTGAATGCTGAAAATGACTGAAGTTGTACAGATTCCGTTGGATCTCACATTAGTGTTTTGAAAGAAACTTTGAATTTATTTTATTCATGAAACGATACAAATAAAGGGAAGGACCCCTATATATAGAACACTCTTCTGATTATAAATATACATAACCATACATCTCCCTTAATCTAACGGTGGAGGTTTTATCTCTCAATTTACCAACTATCTCATTAATTACAAGAATACTCTAGAATAATAAATAATTCATATAACATCCCTAAGATTATTCTAGAGTACACAAGATTTAGGAATGTCAACGGAGCTTAACTTTAAATTGAACATGCCATTCCCAATTAAATTGCTTGAGGTAGAATTGAATTGTAGCTGAACTTGCATTAGTTTTGGTCTTGACTGAAGTAATGGCATGAAAAGTGTAGGAATATTTAGGTGTCAAATCAAACACCGTCATCTAACATTTTAAATGTTTAGAATAATTAATTGTGATCCACTAAATTTTACATCGTTATTAAAGCACCAATTCTTAAATTCAAATCTTCTAAGCTCATTATTTGTATACCTATATATTTATATATTTAATTTTAAACCAAAATTCAATCTAGGCTCAAGAGAGAAGGTAAGAATGTTCTAATATAAAATTACATATTCATTTAACAGCGAAATCCTTTTTTCCAAGCTTCATTCTATATTTATTTACCTTTTTTGTTACTCTTTGCTATCCATCTGTTTATTTGCATCTAGCTATTTGTTTGATGTGGTTACATCCAAATTTTGAGACGAGCAAAAATTAGGCCACGTTATCCTAATCCAAGAGAACATAATTTTTTAAGGAAAAAGTACCATGCCACACATTATTGCTTAAAAATAGTGAGGCTGAATTTGTCTTTCTTTTTAGCTTTTTTTTTTTTCCTCCTTAGCTAGAGTTAGACCAGCAAATACACTGGATTTTTTAATTAATATACACCATGCTTTAAATGTGTACTTGCTCGAGTATGAATTTAATCTTTATTTAGCTAGAAATATTGAGCTTGTGGAGACAAATCTCCGTAGATAATTATTATAAGTAAAATACTCGTACTTTTACATTTAATCCGCAAAAACACGCAATCTACAATAAATTAGGGGTGTTCAATTCCTAATCCGGTCCAGTTCAAAGTCAAACTAAGAGGACCGATTTCCAAAATTGAGAACCGGAGACCGAATCGGTTGATCCTAGGACTGAACCAGTCCATTCGGTTATGATAGTCTAATGGAACTTATCATTTTTTTCCCACTACTTGATGCCATCTGTTCTGAAATTGGAATTATGTTTCCCACTACTTTTTTAGAAAATGATTAGAGTAAAAGGACCCTAACTGTGCTCTTTCTACAATAGATAGAAATTACAAAGCGGATTTATAAACAACATTGATCCAAGTACACTAACAAAAGGGGGAAGAGACCATATCTATACATTTTATTGTACAACAAATGCATTAAAAAGTGTTCGTGCACAACAAGTGAAAGTAACAAATCTTAAGATATTAAAGAAAGCGACAATGACTCCATAGCTTGTGGTGCCATGAAATGAGATAGTGTTTAATTTACGTTTTAATAATTTTTTGAGGAAATTTAACAAAAAATATATGTAGTCAATTCAATCTGATCCAATTCCCCTTGAAATGGTTCGGTAGGAACTAAACCGCTTGAATAGCGGTTCTGCTTTTAGGAACGGGAACCATATCAAACCAACTGATTCGGTTCGATTCCGGGCGATTCTAGTTTAGGCGATCTATTTTGCACACCCCTACAATAAATTAAGTGTATGTTAAAAAATTATTTGATTTATTTGTATGGGAATACTAAACAAATAATTATACTTATTTATAAGTAACTTATTTCCTAACTTGAAATTATTATGCCACATATATAATCATACTATGTATGTTTTTGGATATAAATACCAAAAATGAGATGGTGTCACATTAAATTATTACCATTGTCGCGACCTATTTTTTCCATCCCGTGGGAGAAAGGAAATCTAAATAAATAGGTTTAGGGGTATCGTCCAAAAGATGGGTCCAAGATCCTCATTAGACATAGGCTCTTCCAAACCCATACCCCGCGTGACATTAAGTGTTCATGAAAATCTTTTAAATGAAGAGTCGCCACTTAGCCTATTGGGGTCAACTAAAAACCAAGCGAGGCATAGGAGTATGCATCGCTTTTACGCAACCAAAAAGTCTAGGGTCAAGGACTTGATTACACTAATTAATCAATTAGTACTCTTTTGGTACCTAATCTTGTTCATTTCAAAAGAGATTTTTTTGTCAGGCAGTTTGGATTGATCTTAGACTTAACCACTAATATATGAGGTGATCATGCGGATGCACAATCATCAAAATAACAATTAGCAATTAAAGAAAATATTAAATAAATTGCAAAGGAAAATAAATACCTAGCATTTAAAGATAAATAAGTGGCAATCCTAATTAAACTAAGGGGGAAACCATAACCATCGTACCATAAGCGTGCTATCAAGAGTAATTGTATCCGAGGATAATTAAAACTCTAAGATGAAGCCGTAAAAGCTTGTTCAATTTTAAGCACAATTTTAAACCGATGATTTTCCAACACTTTTTAAGAGAAAATTGGTCCAAGAATTATTTTAGAGCCTTTTAGGGAACTCTAAAAAAAAAAAAAATTGGAATTTTGGGGATTTTTGAAAAAAATTTCTTTTTTGAATTTCTAATATTTTAATATTTTCGAATTTTTTTAATCAAAAATATATTTTTCGAAAATTTTTATAAATTTTCAAGTTTCTGAGTTTTCCATGAATTTTCTGAAATTTCGAAATTTTTATGATTTTTTAGTATTTTTAATATTTTTAATTTTCTGAATATTTTTTTAAAATTAATTAAAAAAGGAAAATGACTCGGACCGGGTCCGGGAACCCGGCCCTGTTGACCCAACTTGGACCCGGTCGGTCCGAATTGGGCCACAGAAGACCGAGCCGACCCAACCCACTAAAAAAAAAAAAGAAGGCCCACATGCTTGGGCCAAAAGAAAACAAAATTAAAAGCCCACAAAAAATTTAATAAAGACAGCCCATTTCCAATTTGCTCTCGGCCCAGCCCCTGCCTTGTTTTAATTTCTGGCCCTTTTTCTCTTTTTTTTAATTTCCGAAAAGTTTCGGTCTTCTTCTCCATGCACGCCCGACGTCCCTGCAGCAGCTTCGCCGGACCGATGCCGGCGCCGCCGCGAGGTCTGACCGTCCTAAGGGAGTCGCTGTACCGTCGCCAGGCGTCGGTCGTTCCGTCTGACCGACGCCGAGCGTCGCCGGCCGCCGGCTGGCCAGCATCCGAGAGTCGCCGGATTGACTCCGGCGAGGGCGCGCTTCGGCCTACCCAAACGATGCGGATGACCTATCGAAAAGCTAAGAAAGTGACCGAAACAGTGTACGACAACAGTATAACTCTGAACGACGTAAAAGAAACCGAAAGCCGAGCTCCGGTCGAGAGTTGGGTTCGGCTTTTCATTGGGGCATTTCGTCGAACAGTTAGCGCGCGCTGCCAAAATCAAAGGTTTCCAGCTCGACCGAGCCACGAACATGCTCTAGGGTCTTCGGACATGTAATACAAGGAAAAGGGGAGCGAAATTCAAGGACGACGAGGGCCGAAGCTCGCGCGAGCCGGTCGGCCGCGAGCTCCGGCCCGGCATTCTCCAGAAAATAGAGCGACCGAGGTTCAAAGAGACCTACCTTGTTCAGGGACGAGCTGCGGCGGACGAGCTTCCGGCGACAGCTAGCAGCTCCTCGAGGTCTCCTTCTTCCTCCGGTTCTCTCTCGTCTCTCGGTCCGCCTCCTCTTTCGGTCTCTTTTTCTTTTGTTCTCTCGGTCCCCCGGTCTCTCTCTCTCTCTGTCCTATTCTCTCGTTCTCGGTCCCTCCGTCTATCTCCCTCGAGCAGTCTCGGCTTCCTTTTTCTCTCCGTTTCTCCGGTTTTTTCTTTCTTCTTCTGGTCTCATCCTCGTGACCCTTTTTCTTTTCTCTCTTTCTGCTGCTCTGACTTGCTGCCTTTTTCAGCTCTTGACTGCTGCAACCTGCTTCTGTCTTGCTGCTGCTGCTTTTGCTGCTGACCTGCTGCTGACCTGCTGCTGCTTGCTGCATAAGACCGCGCGTGGAGAGGAAACGAACAAGAAGAAGGCCGAGAGGGCCGGGCCGAGGCAAGGGGAGAGGAAGGTGGGCCGAGCCCATGCGGGGATGAAAAGAAGGAGAGAAAGGGGCCGGGTAGGCCCAACCCTGGCCCGGACCCACTTTTTTTTTAAAATTTGATTTTTCTTTAATTTAATTAATTTTTTAATTGATTTTAAAACTAGTGATATGCTCCTAATGTTTATATGCAATGCAATTTTGATGAAATAATTTGTTGTTAAGGGATTAGAAACTTATCTCTAATTTTCCAATGCAATTAATAAATATTAAAAAAAATCGCCAAAATTTAGGTGTCAATAACCATGACACTTTCAATTTTTCAAATAACCTTATACTAGTAAATACTCTTGATCTTTAATTAGCTAGTCAATCAATTTCTATACTCCGTTTGTTTTGTGAAAAATGAATAATTTTGAAATATTTTCCTAAGAATGATCATTTGTACCACTTATAAAAATAAATGAACTACAAATATTTTCATTGTCCATGACACTACTTAGGCATAAATTATTCTCGAAACTAAAAGTACCTTTTATTAATTAATTATTTTAAGTGATGCAAGTAATTACTTTTAGGAAAATGTCTTACAAATTATTCATTTTTCCGAAACAAACGGAACCTTAAATAATAAAATTTTTGACAAACTTAGTTAACTTATAGGGACTCGATTCAACATGTGTACTTTTTTTCCTAAATTCAAACTTACTTGACATAAACTCATAAGGAAGCATCATTTTTAGAACTTGTCGTGGGTAAGACAATTTTTCATGTAGGATTTTTCTTTTTCTTTTGGTTTAGAGATTAGGTGATGTTTGGCTAGGTTTCGTGCAATTCAACTAGTCTACCTCTCCTGGGGCGATCTTAAGAGCATATTTCCCACGTCGACCTAGTACATTCAAGTATTAATCCAAAAATAATCCCGACAAAGCTTAAACCTTAGACCATAAGGAGAGGAGTAGACTTTCTTGCCAATCACCACCTAAGCCATGCTTGCTATGCCCTTCCTTGTCTTTGGCTGCCTAGGCATCCATCATAAGTCTCTCCCCTCACCCTACATTTTAAGACTATGTCATCATAAGATACCGCTAAATTAAAAGATTTTATCAAAGTTTATGAATGAGAAATCATACATCAAATCAGAAAATTGGGTACTTGCCAATCAACATACTTTTCTAGATAAGCGATAATAAAAATACATCCCTATAAATTAGTCGTACTAATTATGTTCCCCGGATTAACAATAGATATATATAATTTAGAGCTCAGCATTTGGCACAATGTCGTTCTTTCCAGGACTTCGTCAACCGCGGTCAAGTGCTGGGCTCAAAAGGGGATACATGGGCCGCATCCGAGTCCTCGATTCGATGCGTGAAAGAGGAGGCTGGGCCTGTTTTACGTAGTTTAAGATTTCGACTGTGGCCTTTTGCCTTTGTCTCTGGCTTTCGTTAAGCTAAGTAATTATTATATTTGGAAACATCTATGTTTGCTCTAAAATGCTACTGAAAAGAAAACATTTGAGCATATTCATTAAGCTAAATTACCTTTTATTCTTTCTAGAAAAACTTTCGCTCGATATGACCAAAGTTAGACATGCGCTTTGGCATATAATTAGATCCTTCGCTCGCATTTCGTGCGGGGCAATGCCTGTACTTATCGAGAAAAATTAAACTCCAAATAATGCTTATGAGTATCGAGAGAAACGGTGGTATAAAATATTCATAAAATTGAATACAGGGTGAAAATGTAAAACTTAAAATAGCAAAAGTACATATCATACAAATTTTTTTATGAATGTAAAATTTGACTATGGTAAGATTTAAACAATATGACTTAAATTGTATAATTAGTTTTAGTTTTTCCTAAATAAACTGTAACCTATATCATTTGTAACTAACCCTATTAATTTGGATGTATGATAAGGCTTTTTAATCTGTCTCATTTTGTGTATGCTCTTATTGCTTTTACATATCTTTAAACTAGAGGTGGCAATTTTTGAGCAAGCATGATATGCTTGAAACTAACAAGATTGATACCGTTGAATTCCTCTTATTAAAATAAATTTGACATCGTTGTTTCAAGTTATGCTATCTTATAAATTATATGAAATGACATGGATATGAAAAGTCATCCATATTCACAAAGGTCCAATTAACAAGACTAGTGACATGAAAATTGTCCAAAAAGTACTAAACCTATTGCTTTATTGATAATTCAATCATAAACCTTTCAATTTTATCAATTGATTTATAACCATTTACACTTTTTGCTAATTAAATTCATCTAGCCAATATTGGTTGAAATTACATTGGCATTAACATGGAATTTTTTTTTTAATTTTTTTAACTATTTTTATATTTTTAATTTCTTTTTCTCTTTTCTTTTCCTTTTCTTTCTTTATATTTCCCCCCTCCTTCCTCTACCGATTGCCAGTCTTTGGCAACTAGCCAAAGGCTACGACTAGTGAGGGTCAACCTCACCGAGATCTTGCGAGAGGTGACCTCATCGTCCTCGAGCGAGGCTCACCCTCACCAAGAACTATCGAGGGATGGCCTCACTAGCCTTAGGCAAGCCTCACGCTCACAGCTAGTGAGCATGAGGCAACACTCACTAGCTTCATGCAAGGCTCGACCTCATCAGATCTCCATGAGGCCAAACCTCGTTGGCTTTGGGGGAAGCTCGACCTTGTTGGATTTGGCAAAGGCAAGCCTTTCTTGAGGTCCTCACCAATCGTAACCTCTGGGAAATCACCAGAGAGCCACTTGTAGAGGAAGAAGAGGGGAAAAGAGAAAATAGAAAGAAAGAAGAAAAGAATTAAAAAAAATTACAATATTCGAAAAAATATCAAAAATTAATAAAATTTATCCACGTTAGCACCGGGCCAACTATGCCATGTGGGACGATTGGTGTTCACGTTAGCAAATTCCAACTAAAATTAACCAAATAGACTCAATTAAAAAAATATGAAAAGATTTAGACTTAATTGGCAAAATTAGAAGGTGAAGAACTAAATTGACAAGAGCGCATTAAGTTTAGAACTTTTTGGACAATTTTCCCAACTAGTGGCAATTAAGAATCACCAAATTTTCCCTCCATTATGTTGACAATAAGTTCATAAGTATAAGTTATGTAATAAGGGATTTAGTCAAAGAGTCTTATTATTTATCATGCAATCAAATAAGGAAATATGATTTTTTTGTCTTGATTTTCTCATGACATAATGCTTTCAATATGAAAATTTTACTAATTAAATATGCTTATTAATTTCTCTACTTCAAAAATCAACTTTATCGTTTCATTTTGGTGACATACTCATTTCTTGAATTGAAAGTATGCTCAAGTATTTTCAATAGATCAAGATTCTCTATTATTTTAAGGAGGAAATGCATGGGCGGATTGGCTAGCAAATTGGGTTATCCATCCCAACAATGCAGGTGATAATCATGAATTAAATAGGCCACTAGTAGGTTTGCTTTTTTCATTGTTAAGGGATCAAATTAGTTCATATTTTATTAAGAGAGTAACAATGTAAATTCCGGGTTCCGCCCATTTTCTTACCCAAAAAAAAAAAAAAAATGTGCCCATTAGCATGAATATAATTCATCGTCAAAGTGGATGGTCTAATTGATTAAGTCTTATAGCTAAGATATCTTCTCTTCTTCGGCATTCACGATTATGAACCTACTTATAATAGTACAACTGCTGATTCAATCTAATTGCAAGGAAGCCCCACAGGAATAGCATTTCGATGGTGCTGCAATGGCAGGCTTCCCCATCCAACGATTCAGCTTCGGCTCACCTCGGTTCACAATCAATATCCAGGCCTCAAACAGATAATATGGAATCTTACCCACAAGTTTCAGCTACAAACTCATTTCTTGAAGGGCTTCTTATACTTGCCCCATACCTCAGTATCAGCAAATCCAACATGACAATTTTCGATGCAAGAACTTCTGCTTGAGTCTTATCAATCGGCTCTTCCCATTTGACAAAAATGGTCAACAATTTCGCTTTAAAAAAAAAAAAGGCTAAAAAACAATAGTCAACTCCAATCACCAAGTAATCCAATCCAACGACCAGAATTGATTTTCTTTTTCCTTTTTCAGTTTATTGACTTTAAAACGAGCTTCAATTCCCGAGGAGTATGTATCCGTGGATCACGGGACTAACATTTAAACCATTGTAGTGGTGCTGTCTCCAACCATCTAAACATCAAAATTAAATTCCGAAATTAATATCATCTCATCGTGCCACGTTAAGCTCATAATCTAATTTTTTTATTATAATTATTTTATGGGGTCTTTTAAGTGATCCAACGCTTCCTTCGAATCCCCAAGTCGTGATCCATTTATGATCGTTAGTTCATATTGAAGTGAAAAATGGTTCAAAGCAAAAGTTTTGGGCATGATCACACAATTGGAGATTGTGAAGTCAATCCTAAACCTATTTATAAATGTCAATTTAGTCTTTTTGTCAATTCAGTTTTAAATATTTGCGTGAAATTTCAATGCATTTATCTTTTGACAATTTTTGTCAAATAGCGCTAATATGACGATATGTCACATAAAACGGCCAACGATAACTAGATTGTCATGTCAACAATTTCGAGCAATAATTGACTAGAAGAACTAACACCAGAAATTCACTCGAAGGTATAGAACTAAACAAAATTAGAAAGCAAAAGATTAAATTAACGTTTGTACAATAGGTTTATCACTGATATAATAATTTTCTTTTATAGGATCACTAAATTTAATCTAAATTGCTCATGCCACACCATAGAAAAAATTGAGTTTGAAACTTGTAACAAATGGTCTTCTTCTTTTTTTTAGAGGGGGGTCAAAAAGAAATTTCCATTCATCATCCAAATGATACATAAAGGGGAATATCAAAAGTCAAGGTAACAAAAGAAGCCCATAAAGCGCCAAAATAAAGAAAAAACCAAAAATCAAGGCGTTTCATTAGAGCATAACCATTAGAGAGAATCACATGCTCTTTCTTTAAGAACAGATTTGGGACTGCATCGAAGCAAAAAGATCAATTACCAATCATCAAGTCACAAAGCATCATGACAGGCATACATTGGGATCTCCATCTGTAAAAATGACTTTGCCTTACGGCAATGTGCACCTAAGTTCGACGTCCCCAATAGCATCATAATACAAAGACAATATAAATATGTTGAAAAAATTCAAATCTGATATCTATGAGAGCAAGCCTTGAAACCAATGCGAAGTGCCAATGCTTTGAACAAAAATATGTTGAATAAGCATAGATTTAACCCTTTGAAACATTGAAACTGGAGGCATAATACTTATTCATTAAAACTCCAAAATCTTAAATTAGATTGAAAAGAAAAACTCCAAGATATAAGATCGGGAAAGCAAAACTCCCAAATCTAAAACTAGATCAGGAGAGTAAGGAAAGAAACAAAATGAATAAAAGAAAAGGAATTAAGAGGGGAGCGAGAGATTTAGGTCAAATCCCTCCCCTCTAGAAGTGGAAGTGATGAAAAATAGATCAGGGATTGCATCAAAGCAAAAGGATTGGCTGCCAATCACCAAGTCACACAGCATCATCACTGACAAGCATACACTAGGATCTCTATCTGTAAAAACGGCTTTGCCTTATGGCAGTGTGCACCCAAGTTCAACATCCCCAATAGCATCATCATACGGAGACAACATAAATATGTTGAAAAAATTCAAATCTAATATATGGGAGAACAAGCCTTGAAACCAATGCAAAGTGCTAATGCTTTGAACAAAAACATGTTGAATGAGCATAGATTTAATCCCAAAACTACTCTAAACGTCTAAAATGGAGGCATAGTACTTATTCATTAAAATTCCAAAATCTTGAATTAGATTGGAAAGAAAATTTTCCATATATAAGATTGAGAAAACAAAACTCCTAGATCTAAAACTAGACCGAGAGAGTAAGGAAAGAAACAAAGTGAATAAAAGGAAAGGAATTTGGAGGGGATGGAGAGCCTTAGATCAAATTCCTCCCCTCTATAAGTGGAAGTGATGAAGAAAGGGGCAAAGAGAGGGGGTGGGAGAGGAACAATCTCAACAAGAAAGAATTACATATGGTCTTCTTTAACAAAATCAATTTATGGCTAATACAAATATGATATACTAATCTTGCTCTCCTAATTGTCTATTTTGTTTATTTTACACTGGTGGTGTATTTTGTATAACTTGTTTTATGGGAAAATTTCAAGTAAATGACCAAAATAGGATCGCTTTTTCAAAAGGAATTTCAAAATAAATCTTGTCTCAAATAAAATTACCAAAATGACCAACAATCTTCAACAAAACCCTAAGTTCATCGATCGGTCAAATCTTAACTGGCTAGCTTGCACGTTCAAACCTTACATTCAAGTTTCTTCCTTTTTGTTGGTCCCACTCTATTCCAATGGGGCAAATTGGATAAAATTAGAATATTTCAAACAGAATCGCTTATGATGTTGGCATCGGAATTAGCCGCTTGTCCAAAGACCGGCCAGCGAGGATAAAGCAAAAACAATTTTCTTGTTGGGGGGTTTTAATTATGTAGGCAGGAGATAGAGAGACCTCTGAAGTGAAAGCTGACAAAGAGAAAATTACAGTCACAAGAACTGAACTGGCATCTTTCTTTCATTCTGTCCGTATGTAGCCGACGCTGGAACAGAAAAGAACAAGAAAAGGCAGATCTTTTATCTTCCCCAACTTCTTGATTATATCTCTTTATGTTCTCCCTTCCTCCTCCTCCTTATCCTCATCGTCATCATCATTCATCATTCATTATTCATTATTCATGCATGCAAAAACGTCTGTGAAAGAGCAGGCCATCAACGTCGCCATCGCTCCACTGTTTTGCAGACCTAATACCTTCCGCCCCTCGTGGTCGGGAGAGTGCTCGTAATGATGGTAAGCCAAGTTGGTCGATGGCAAATAGCCGCTAGCCACGCGTCTCTCCCGCTGTCAGATGAAAGCCATTTTGACCTTCGATAGGAAGTCATCTTTGATGGGGGAGGTGCCATCGTCATTCATCTTGATGATTCGTAGTTTGGATGATTGCGACGGCGATGGCGATGACAGGTTATAAACAATAATTTTATACTTTGTATTATATTAAATAATTGATTAAAGTGAACAGTGATCAATATCGATTGACTGATCGAAAAGTGATCCCTTCAAATTTCAAAACTTCTCTACAAAATATTCAAATTAGACTATAACTGATTCACGTCATTTCTACCTTAAAAAATTCGACATTAGTAAGGATCAAGTTAATCTAATGGGTATATTGAAAACTAGAGGACAAAACATGAATCATTTGGAAAATTGTTTGGAACACGGGTCAAACTCATTACCACTAGACCAGCCACATCATTAGTATTTCGAAATATCTTAAATATATCATCAGACCCTATTGAATACTTGATATTAGGTATATCTCTATATATATATTTTTAAAGATCAATCAACGAACGGTTCCTTCGAATTCCAAAATTTCATTACAAAATGTTCAAATTGGATGGTAACTAGTTCACGTTACCTCTACCCCAAAAGGTTCGATATTAACGACAATCATATCAATCTAGTGGATATGTTGAAACTAAACGACGCAACATGAGTCATTTAGACAATTGGTTAGAACACGTATTGAACTCGTTACTACTAGAACAACCCAAATCATTGATCTTTTGAAATATCTCAGGTTTATCATAAGATCCTATTGAATACTCTATATTAGGTATATCTCTGTATTATTCATCTTATATTAGATGGATTTTTCTTTTTCTTTTTTCGAAACCTTCGAAGCGGGGAAAGCTATCCGTTATATCTCAATCACTCAATCAGAATCAAGACTGTTGGAACCAGTTCGCACGTAAAAAATCTGCACCAGTCCCACACTACACCGATCGTCAACCAACCACTCCTGTCTCTTCTATTTTTCCGCCGAACCCTTTTTGTACAGTGCTACTGATTTCCCCATACTCAAGCTCATTATACAACACAGATGCCGAAACTTTCAGAGACAGAGGGAGAAAGAGAAAGAGAAAGAGAGGGAGAGGGAAATTAATACTTCTTTTTGCGTTTGACGGTCAGACCCTTCAAAAACGTGCAAGAAAGATAAGGATTGGAAAAAGGGCAGTTCGAAAGTCGACTGCTTTCAGAGATTCAATGTCTTTTTGATCACTCCAACGTGTGCTGAGATTGGACAATCTCAGTCTCTGTGGCCCCCCTTTTCCTTCTTGTTCTGACTCCAGCTACTGTGTGTACCGGTGGTGACTATCGTGTGCGCTCGTCTTACTGGAGTTCTATGCAAACCAGGAAGACAAAAGGGTCATTGATTCTCTCTCGCGTTCCTCGTTTGAACAGCATTTCGGCACATTTTGCATGACCGGATCTATAGAATTAATTAGATGCATCGATGATTCATCAATAACTAAGGGTGACGGCTCAAATGAAAATGTATTTCATGGTTGTATTGTCATGTTACGATGGCAATGGATTGATCAGGTGCTATGAATTATATTGTAGCATTTATGACGTGATGGAACACAAGCAGAGAGATGCCATGGTTCATGTGACATGTGCAGTTAGCAGTATTTAGCCGATTACGTGCAGAGCAACGATCAATTATCTGTTCGTCACAAATAGCACAGATGCCTCACCATTTTTCTTGACCTTTCTTCATGATGAATGCGGAATTTCTTTATGAAAAGCATATATTATCATGATTAATCTGATAGTACTTTTCATTCCTTTCGTTTTCCTTGCACCTCACGAGGTACATCGGCTAGCTAAACATCCCCAACATGCCTCTCCCTAGCTAGACCATGACTAGTAGCCTACTTACACAGTTTCTTTGCCCCAATAACGTTCATCAGTTTAATCGTGTAAACAAGTGATCTGGAAATTATACCCATTAGCTTCGGAAATAGAATCTTAATTTCTTGGATCATTCCATTCCAGGTTTGTCAACAATCTTATCAGTGCTGAAACTCATGTTGGCTACTTCATTCCCACTTCTCTTTGTCACTGATTAACTTACTCAATCGGGCTTTGACAACAAAGTAAATTAGACAAATTAGCAGACGTCGAGTTAAGAAACATCCCCATGGACATAGAGACTATATAATCACCCCTGCTCGACTTTTGGGCAAATAAATGGCATAGCCATATAACATTGCTTTACATGATCATTGCCTAGGGTTTCCGACATTCATCAAAGGTACAAGATTCGACAAATCAGGCACACTTTGTGGACTAAAGAAAATGAGAAAAAAGAAGAAAAAATGGGGATACCGAAGACAGGAGCCAAAGGACGATACAACCAATGTTGATCTTAATGAGGTTTTACATAGTTCGGCAAACTTCAAGTTTTCCAAGACCAACCACAAACCCGATTCATACGGAAACTTAACTTGGACTCACTGCAATGTAAACCCTAATATATCAAGGGAAATAGAGAGAGAGAGAGAGATGTGAAGGCAGCACAGTGACCACAGCTAAGACAGCTTCTGCTTTCCCTCCTTAGCCTCCACGCATGTTCATATCTGCAACCCGAGAAAGCCGCAAGTGAGTCGAAATCGAAAGACAGTAAATGCTCATTAACAAGCAAAGTTCAGCTCAAACAGGAACTAACAAATCAATCAATTCTCACTGCCCAACACATCTTTTCGATTCACCAGTCAAAATCTCTCTGTACCCTTTAACCGTGAAAGATCTTGTCCAAAAACAAACTCTACGTCAAGAGAAGCACGATTCAAGATTATTATAATGACAATCACCAGATAGTAAGAGGCGCCGTGCTGGAGTGACTGAAGAGTGAGACCCCATTCATTGGTGAGAACGAGCTGACCCGAGGCGTTGATGAGCACTGCGTCATCCCCGAAGGCCTCCCTCACGTTGAACGGCCCGGATGCCACCTGGAACGCCACGTCATTGATGAACACAGTGGATTTCGCCTCGTTACTGGCCTCCGGAACACCTGCACGCACGCGATCAGCTCTCCCCGCCTCTCAAAGTCTCTCGACTCTAACGCACGCATGCATTTGCCAATTTATACACTCCGCATACGCGCATCAGTCCAACGCAGTGGTCAAATACATCAAATTCAAAGACTTGGTTTTCGTTTTCCTCTGCTTTGTTTTTCTTTCTTTATTGTTGGTGCTGTTTCATCACCCATGCACACGTTCATCCAGACGGATCGCAAAACCCGGATTCAAAATCTAGTTCATACTCTTCACAATTAATTGGAATAGTTACAGACATTCAATTTTTTTTCTTTGTTTTACAGTTTTGATACATCAGTCACTACCTTGAGATCAGACCTACCCTGACGTGTATGTATATCACATGATCTTTAAACAAATTTAGAGAGACAAACATATATTCTTATGCCCTTGCTTATCCTCCTTCTGACCTACATTCTTTGTTTTTATCTGATGTTTCCAAAAATAAGCTTTGCACTAATGGAGCTGCACGCCCATTAGGAGGCAGACATTGTCTGCTCACACCCTTTAAATAGTATTTTTAAATATAATTAGCGCAGAAATTTTTGCAAGCAAAAAGCCCATCAAGGAGCTAGGCCTACTTTTCTATATATGTGGTAATAATTTAATTACCAGTCATATCGAAGTGAAGAGCTTTCTTACCCTGAACATTGTGGATGTTGGTGCTTGGAAGAGGAAGGCTAGTAGTGACTGTTGCAGGAACAGCAGAGTGAGTCGTCCCTAAAGGGTTGATCACAGAATAGTTATTACCCAGAGAGCTTGTTGGCAATTGCATCATCTTCATTTTGTGATGATCACTTTGCCCTAGTTTCTCAGAACCAGCTGCATTATTGTTGCTGTTGTTGTTCATGATCTCACTAAGTAAAAGGCTTGTGCAAGGGCCGATATTGGGGTTTGTGCAGAGGCCAATATTAGGACTTTGCTCATGAGGGACTTGAACCACACTTGTCAGTGGAGAGAAGCAAAATCCTTGACCAGATTGAGTGAAACCACAGGTGCTTACGCCCTGGTGACTTTGTTGCGGGAAAAGCAAGGACGGCTCGGTGAAAAAATCCCCATGATGGGTCTGAGAGAAATAGGCCTGGTTCATGGAGATAACCGGATTTGGGACATCGAGAACGTCCGTGGAACACGAACCTAGGGACAAGTTTGTCTTCCTGGACCCAGTTGGAGAGGTCCTGTCAGACGAGGAGGACGATGAAGATGAATTTGGAGCCGTGATGGTGGGTGACATTGAAGATGTGATTGGATCAAGATTCTGGTTGTTGCTGGTGTTGGTGTTTTGGTTTTGTTGTTGCTTCTGTTGTTTCGAGGTCTGGAGGTGACGGAGCTTGTGCTTGCTTCTTGATTTCCGGTTCTGGAACCAGTAGAACACATTGGCGTCGCCCACTTGCCCATACTCTTGCAATTGAGCCCTGATCTTCCGAATCTCCTCCCTCGGGGGGTTGACCATCCCGGAGTCGAAGATCGCCTCCAGTATGCGGATTTGCTCCGGCTTCGGGTTCCACCTCGGCTTCGGCTCCGGGGTTCGCTCCTCACAACCTTGAAAGAAAAATAAGTGAGCCCTTAATTACATATCTTCACCCCCAAGCAAGCTCTATATTATAAGCTATGGAAGAGGTTGGCCGGCACACTCAAATTGAGTTTGATGTGTTTCAGTTATGTGACTTTTATGTGAATCCAAGAATGCTCAGTTATGTTGGGTCTTGAGAATTGATTTTGAGGATCATGTTACTGTGTCAAAATCGAGCTGAAAATGATGAAAGAGTAATAACAAAGCCATGATTGGCAATATCTTTGTCTTTGCATGGTGGGCTAGAGAGAGGACTGATGAGTTGAGGATCAAAAGGGGGTTCAGAAAACGATGAGAGAAAATCACAATTCGCATTATATACCTCAGAAAAAAGGTAAAGATCCTATATTTTGTACGCACAAAAGAAAAGGAAGTTCACATTCTTGTCAGTGTGAAATTAATCGATGTGGTTATTACCAGATGAGTATGGCGAAGTTCGGTGGCATCCACTTGATGACATGAGAGAAGGGTTGAGATCATGTTGCCATTGATGATGCTGCGTGTTGCAGGGCTTGGACTTGAACATGCTAGGCCAGTGTCTATTTGATGAAGCCATCGACAATCTCTCGCAAATAACAAGCAGCAATAGGAATATGAAGAAAGTGATCTCTCTGAACAGTCAGCCAAAGAGAGAGCACAACACTGCAAAGAACTCCTTTGTCGCTCTCTTTGTTTTAGGGTCACTATAACTCAATAGCTAAGAGCACCTCCTCTCTTCTTATAGCCTCTTCACTTTCACCTACCCTCTGCAAAATTCAGTCCATTTTTCAATTAAGTACACAGCCCTCAACCCATGCCCCCAAGAATTTTATTTTTCAAAAAGAAGAAAGCGAAGGAAAGAAAGAAACCCTAATTGATTATACATATCATAAAGAAAAATGAGAAAAAACCCAATTATGAGAAGTGAAAATTTATTAAGTTGATTAAAAAAGGCAAGACCAACAAGAAGAATCGCCTGTGAAAACATAAACAAGAAAGGAAATGGGAATTAAATGAAAAGTGTGGGATGAGTACAATAACACCCATACCTTGGCTTCGCCTTACGTATATACTTTCGCAATAGGACTGAAATTATTATCATTACTTGTGTGCATACTCAAAGTACAATAACTTTTCCCAATTCCTTCCCCTCAGGAGAAGAAGCAGAGTGAACATGGAAAGCTACGCATGTTGGGATTTTTATTGGGAATTTTTCAGGCTGTGAGAGAGAGAGAGAGAGAGAGAGAGAGATGTTAATGCAAAAGCTATGTAGGTTGAAGAAAGAGGAGAGAGAACGTGTACAACCCTTGAGTCTTGATCTGATCAGTTTGTCTCTTTCTTTCCATTGTTTGTTGCAATTATTACTACCTTTTCTATTCTCTCTCTCTCTCTCAACATGGTGTCACTTGGGTTTGCTTGCAGAGAGTATTTATGGGTGAGTGAGAAGAAGAAGAGCTGAGATTATTCTAATGGAAGCGGTTGTTGCAGAAATAAATACGGGGGTGGTGGTGATGAATATGAGTTAGTCTTAGTGTTTGAAAGTCAACGAGAGAGAGAGAGAGAGAGAGAGCTTTTTAGGGCTTTTTGTTGTTTTGATTGATAAAGCGGTGGGAAATTAATTGCCAAAAAAAAGGGAAATTGGTTATTTCGAGCATAGCAAGAGAGGGCCTCTATTCTTCTTAGGTTGGATTGACTCGAGGTTAATTAAGTTTAGGGTACTGAATTAACCCTTTGTTCCAAATGATGCATTTTCATTGGTCAAATTTTCGAATTTCATCTCAAAGAATGTGTCTGTTAAAGCTCCTCTTCTTTCTATCCTTTAAGTAGGTTTGAAGCTCTACATTTTGAATAATTCAATTACCACTTTTTGTGGCAATGGCTTACACTAGTCACAAGTCTTGATCTTCGTCATCCATGTAAGTAATTCTAAGAAAAGTTGGACAGAATGCATAACTTCGAGCAAGTTTGATTTAATTTTTCAGATTGATTTTCATAAGTTCAAAATCACATCTGTTTTTCTCCGTGGAGTGGAAGCAATTCTTTCATCAATGAAAAGGTGGTTGGGATTCACTCTTCTACTTAGAAGAATGACAAATCACAGTATGAGTTCCCTTATTTTTATTATATAATATAAAGCCACGATATTTAAATTATAATTTTTCTGCTCAATTTTCTAGCCTCACCGGCCAAAATGCAGGAAACAAAAAGAAAGAAAAAGAAAATAATAATACAAAAGGAAAGGAAAATATAATATAAAATTTTAAAAATATAATTTAAAAATGTCCATATCAACATTGACAATGCCATATAAGACGGCTAACATCCACATCAACAATTTCCAACCTTAATTAGCCAAATGGATTGAACTGTTACTAACATAAAAAGGTTTAAGACTAAATTGAAATTTTTAGAATTAAATTAGTACCAATGCAATAATTTAGGACTTGTTCGGTACTTTTCCTGAATTCATATGAGAAATTAATGATATCAGGCTTATGGTATTACTTAATATGCAAAAAGAAGACGTAGAGCAAAATATTTTCTTTGTATTTTTCTAAATCACGTAGGATATCTGAATCTTTCGACTCAACTAATCCTAATGTAGGCAAACCACTTCATTTATGTGGAGGTCATTGCAAAAGCTCAAACTAATACGCATGTGAAATGTTTGGGGAGCCTCAAGCGTGGGAAATTGGCTCTGCAAACATGTTAGAAAATCAAAGCCAAAAGCCTAAATTGATATGCGAAAGAAGACTACAGAAGGACAAAGCCCATTAAAACTCCATAAACAACTAATGTGGGATACTTTGGTAATTAGAAACATTAATATACAAAATATGTCATTTTCGAACAAAACACTTAACTACTAAACAACTTGTTAATTTTTTTTAGAATTTATGACACATATGCTTGCCAAAAGATTATATGATTTTTGTTATCTTCTTTATTTATATCTTATTACAAATTTGGACCTTAGTAAGTAGATACTAAATTATAAACGGGAGCACCAATTCAAGGTAGATCTTAGAATCAGACCAGACCAAGGTGTTGTATTAAATGAGTAGGCTAACCCTAAACCGAACCCACTTAAACTCTGTTTGCCGTTTGTTTTACTTTCAAGTGAATTGGATTCGGAGCACTCTTTAATGGATGAATGAGCAATTAACTTCTATAATTCATGTTCTATGTTGTGTGTTTCGAACTTTTTGATATTTATTTTATTTGAAGTGTTCATCTTTATGGGTTGTTACTTTGGCAAATGGAGATTTCTACCATTCTTTTAGCTTTCATTTTGCTTGACTAAAGGATGAGTTGGATAATTCCTTGTTGCTTTAGATTTCTATTTGTCTTTTATCAGTATTTTACTTCTTGCCATTTTGTTGCTAAGTGTCACAGTTCTAAGTATTTTGTTGATGGATATGTACATTAAAATAGTAAGTTTGTTCTTTTAAAAAATAAAAAATAAAAAATAAAAAGATGAAGGAAAGGAAAATATAATCGACCAGTTCCCTGGATCAACCTAGATTGGACTAGACTAGTAGGTTTGGTTTTAGGGCCTATGGGATTGATTTTAGGTTTTCATATACAGGTAGGTTTCAAGTTCTAAGATTAGCCTAGCCCAACCTTGAAAATCTCACTCCTAATATTTACCAAATTCAGGGTGGATTTGTTTCAGGGAAAATGTTTCTCCAAAATTGATTTTCCAGACTTTCACATGTTTGGTTCATGACAAATGACCGATCAAATGAAAACATTTACCAAATAAGTTTTATGAATAATGAGTCCAACTCTTTATCTTGGGTCAAAGAATGTGCTTGCTCAAATTATGTTTTTCTCTCTTGTTAAATTGAGAGAGATATCACTCATGTCAAGACAAAAATTACATAATTTTTTTCTTATGACTTAATCTAAGTATATTGTCAAAAAATTATATATAAAATACTTAAGTTATTAGATAAAAGAGGATAGCCACTTATATAGGGTTGGACGTCGAGAGAGCCAACAAGATACCCATTCACCATTGGGTGCATAAAAACTACATGGCATGTTTGTTGTAATTCCATATAAACATTTTTCCTCGCTCACCACCCTAAATTGAGATTTGCAAAGTTCTTATCTTGCTCCGTGACATTTTTGCACCACCTAAATTTGCATGTACTATGTCGATAAACCTCGTAAAACAATAATGGGTTTACTTAAAACCTTCCCATATTGCAAGAGGTTAAGCAATATATACTTAATTAATGAAGCTTCGTATGTCCCCTAAATCGAGCAATTTCTTATTCTCACTTTCTGAAATCCCCATAAACCCTAGTTCACCAAAAACACTAATTGAATGAGCAAGCGAACCGGGAGTCAGAGAGAGAGAGAGAGAGAGAGAGAGAGGAGGAGGCGGGGGTGCTGAGGGAGGGAGGCGATGTGGAGGATGGTGATGGAGCTGTTTAAAGTTTCCTTTTTTGTGTTTGCGAATACGTTCAGTGTTTAATAAACATTGTTTACTCTAATTTTTTTTTATTTCGAAATTAGATCAGAAATGTGTTCAGTTCGATTTAGGGTTTATAACTCAAAATTGAACCAAACCATTGTTTTCCTTACTACCGAAAGGAAATCCGACTTGAAAAGACCTTGAATTTTATGTTCGGACATGACAGTTCTTTTTTCATGTCCCTATGATTTATCATGCACATGAAATAAAAGAAAAAGAATAATGCGGACGAAAATATATAGGTGTGTAAAAAGGAATAGCCATGAATGTATATCAAGAAGATGGGATTTGATCACCCAAATCTTCAGATGGATTGTCGATTTGTCTTGTACGGCTGAACAATAGTGTTAATCACCCGAGCAGCGCATGGTATGTCGGATTCTCCTCACTTCTCACTGTGTCAAATTAATTTCAAGACGAAGTCTTTCAACTAAGTTCGATATAATCGTAGAATTTGAGCCTTAAAATGCCTAATTCGTAGCCGTACAACGCTTCAATCCATCAAGTTAACGCTTTGAATCGCATTACAGACTCGACGCTTTTCGAGATGCGAAAACTCGGTACAACCACGTCGGCTCGACTAATCCCTCTTCGATAGATATCTGTCCTAGTTTGCACATTCAATTATTTTGGAGGGGGGAACATGATTGCATTCAATGAGGGAGGGGGAGAGGGAGAGGAGAGGTGGTGGTGGTGGTGGTGGGGTAAATGTCTAAACATGCCGCATGAGATGGGTATGTGTGTCGAAGCTTGAAATGCGCCGAACGAACTGAAGCTCTTGTTGCAAACGTGCAGGCACTAAATACGCACTCTCTCAAGACACCAACATGCGACCATTAATTGCGCTCGATCCGCTTAACTTGCCCATACGTCGTCATACGTGGACCTGTCTTCGCTCCATCTCCTCTTCTTTGGGCACTGAAACTCGAGCGACCAGAGATCGTCAGGATTCTTCTCTACTTTTCCTTCTTTCTTCGTACGCATCAAGCATCTCCATCTTATGGTAAACTCAGTGTAAATGCGAACGACACAAGTTGTGCTCATAGAGTGAGGCTATAGCGGATCGAGCAAACCTCAGTTCAAATTGGTCGGGGCTCGATGTGGTCTGCCCACAGATGTCTAACTCTTAGCTTGAAACGAGTAATACAAAAAAGATCGCATGTGCGAGCTCGGCGCCTTGGTAGTTATGGCCAGTTAAGCAAAGAGCATTTTTGTAGAGGGATCTAGGATCGGTCTCGCTTTGCAGGCTCTCTCCGGCTATTGTTTTTTTTCACTCGCCTTTGAAGTGTCCATGTGAATTTCTACATTTAGCAGCCGATGCATTAGGTGCCTCTTATCGATGTGAATGTACCTGCTCTGCTATTTCCTTCGCTTAAAACAGACGAAAGGTAAAGAGCTACTTCATCACTCTTGGTGGGCAAATGGCTCAGTCTACCGCATTTACAAAGAGATGCTGAAGGTCATGTTTGGCTCCGAGAGAACATTTTCTGGCTGATGGGACAAGTGCGTGTGCATCACCCAAGAACGTGGATGATGTCCGCGTCTATACCCACTAAGTAGAGACCTCGTATGTAGGAAAAATATAGGACGTCTGTATAAATATTCATGCGATATACGAGCACAGAAGAAGATTTCGCGAGATATTTAAGAATGACATCAAATCTGAGTACCAGACCAGCCCCAACAAAATACAGGTACAATCAAGTTAATGGTCTCGAGAGACACTCTGGAACAAAGAAATGCCCCCTGGGTTGTTCTGGGTTGATTCGGAATTTAACCAGCGGATACCTCATCCACAATATCATTACTCTCCTAGTTCTAGCACAAACTGGGTTATTTTAGATAGTTATATAGTCTGTTTCTATACTAATGTATCTATTAAGCACGTTTCAAGTTCCGGTGCTGATGGGTTTTCAGGTGCATTTAGCAAGCAATCTCGAACATAGGATAAGTTTGAGGTTATACTTGGGGCTAATATGCCATCCCCAGTTGGTAGAGATCCAAACGGACTTCCTCAATGACACACCACATTCTTTTAGCAGCAACATATCAAAAAGATACAACGGGCTGTGATAAATCTATGGGAATGAACAAACAAATGAACCGAACAAGAATGAACGGTATTCAAACAAAAACAAAACTGGTCACGAGTTTATACTAACAGAGGGGTAGTGCCATTCATTTACATCGGACATTTCATTAGAGAATTAAGGGGGCTGTGGATTTACATTATAAAACTTGCTAAAACACTGCACAACAGATTACCATATGCAGTCTTCTGTTTCCTTCAGATCCATGGAACAAAGATCCTCCTGGTGCAATCTAGTCTAGTGCGACAAAAAAAGAGTTGAGACATCTCTTCTGGGTGCAAAATATTATTGGCTAGGACTGAAAATATCTGCAATAGACGAATGGTCAGCAACCAATCAGAAGTTTCATAATGAAAACATGTAATACCAAACTGCTGCCACAACAGACCAGGTTCATAAATTGTAAGGGATTTCATCTTTCTCCTTCTCATTAAAGAACAATTATATATCTTGATCAATATTGGACCAGAAGAAAAATGTAACAGACTGGATGGCAAACCGGGAGAAACATGTCAGGGACTTGAGGCCAATGCAAAGAACGGACTGCACAAGATGCTATTCTAAACTTGAAAAAGAACGGCATCACGCTACGAACAACTTTCCAGCTAAACATTAGAACGACAAGAGGAACATAATATAAAGCCTGATACTAGGAAAGAAAGAGAAGTATATGCCTGATGCCAGATTAGTAGGTCTGGTGCAGATGTCGCGGGTCGCAATGGAAAGCTAGAAAGAACATATTAAACAGGAATTACACTGCATGGTCCATCCCATAGCATATTCCTTTTTTTTCCATTTTTTCTTGTGATAGTCTACAACTAGCCAGAAAAGCTCAGCACATTTGTCACGGCATACAATAGTAAGGGCTGAGAAACAAGACCATGAAACTTGCACTCAGATAGAATAATAACGAGGAAATATCAAACAAAGAGAAACCTTATCTGAAGGAAGAGGAAGATCACAAGAGCCATATACAATCAAAGAACCTAAGCTAAGGCCATTGCCAAATTAACAGCAGTTTGATTACATCTCCAATCAAATTCACAACATATTCTGGATTGCATAATAAGCATGCAGCAAGCTCTCTTGTGTGGATAATGTTGAATAAGAAAGAGGTCTTATGACCATTGATACGCAAGCAAGACAATTCTGGAAAAGAAAACAAGAAAGAAGAAAAAAGAAATTTTTGTACAAGATAAAAGGTCCATGCATACTATCTTACGAGAAAGTCCTTTATTTTTGTTTTGGATAAGTCATGAGAAAGTCTCTGACCTATCCATATTCTAATTTCCTTCCCATATGCACATGGACCAATCCACCAGGAAGCAACCAAGTTTACTGATGCAAGGTGGCATCTGAATAAGATAGACTCAAAGCCATGCAAATCTTGATCAGACCATGGCAAAATCTTGTCTATGTAGAGAAGTCAACTTTTTTCTCTGCCATATTTAATATGAATCCAATAAACAAAGTCTAAAACGATAGTGAAAGGACAGTCCATCAATCTACAGGCCTGACCATGACGAAGGACAAGAAAAGGCTATGGACCCAAAAATATTCAACATCACCAGGAAGTTTCTGCATTTGAGTAAATCCGGTGAGCAATGCTGCATCAATAATAGAGAACCATATGACCAATCAACTGACAATAGTATTCAGCTCTCACTCCCTCCTAAGTTTCTAACTCTAGTCCCAGGAATGTTTTTCCAAATATGATGAAGAACCTCAATATCGTCAATTAAAGCTTTTTATGTCTGAAGATCGTTCCCCACCTCCCCTCCCAAATTTCAGATTCAAGGTCCCAACAGATCTGCCCATGTGGTAAAAGCAGAGAACCTCCCCATAACTTAGTTGGCAAGCCTACCTCTAAACAAAATGGCAGCTTGAGTTTGTTCAAGAATGATTGATTTTGAAGCTACCACATCATTATAGTACACTGGCTTGCATCCAATCTTCCAACTATCTAAGCACCGCATCTCCTCGACACCACTTCGTGGGAGGTGTACATTTAGAATTGAATTCTCTAATTACCCTCATTCGCAACACGATATCGACATCAGTTCACCGGATGCAAATGCTCGTAAACAAGCCATAATCTCCCCCATTATCACTCTTCACAGTATCAGATAGCTGTAACAAACTTAGGAAAGCAAAATTAGTATAATCACACTCATAGAACTATCCATGTTCTACCATTTAAGCCATTGCTAGGGCACGCGTCATCGATATTGCCAACAAAACAAGGTTTCTAACAATCCACTGTCTCGCATCTTCCCACGAATAAAATCTCGCTATTCATCATGGAAAAGGAAAGCAAGGAAAGGATTAGAGTACCTACAACGCCAATCGCAACGCGGGCTACTCGCTCGCTTTCTCCGGCACGTTCTTCTCCGGCGAATCGGCGCCACCCGGATGCGTCGGAGGCGCATGAGAATCGTCCCCGAGGGACGGCAGCGGGTTACCGCCCTTGATGAACCAGCCCAGGGCGAAGAACGCGGCCCCGGCGAGGATCGCCGTGCCCCAGGCGTGGGAGTACCACCGGCTGTACTGCCGGATCGCGAACCGCCACTGCTCCCGCAGCGCGACCGGGTCGGGGTTCGCCGCGTCGGGCGGGTTCGGGTACTTGACCCGGTGGCCGGAGAACTCCTGAGGGTGGGGCTCGCCGCCGCTCGGGAGCTCGGCGGTCGGCGGAGGAGGGCGGGGGGCAGCGGCGGGGCTATGGCCTTGGCGATCGGTCATGGTGGTGACTGGTGATTTCGAGGGTGGATTGAGGCCGAAATGTGTGTAGAAAGTTGGCATGAAGCGCCACTCGGGGGAGAATCGCCCGATGTTGATCACGGCCGTTGATCGTTGTAGACACGATACAATCAACGGCAACGGTTATATGAGATCGGTGGATGCGGATTCAGACAAGTCTGCACCTTGTGACGCTGCGTCTGCCTGTCTGAGGAGACGAGGGACACGTAGGCAGACTCATCGGCAGAAACTGGACTGCACAACACGTGCGTATTCCACGTGCGAAAAACTTTAAGGAAAATAACTAATTAAAAAATAATTTTTTTTTGGTCGGTAATAAAAGATAATTGAGAAATTTTCATTTTAACTCTATCTGATACATGCATTTTTTTTTCTCTCATCCATCCACATTAGATTTGCTGAATTACATAAAACATATCACTTGAATATAGATTCGGGTGAAGTAACTTATATGAACGACATGGTTTTAAGAAAAATATAATATTGAAACCCCTATTGAAGAATTATTTATCATATATGACGTCAATTAGGAATATATTTAAAGCTACTTTCGAATTTCTCATTTTAAAATTCAATTCTAATAAGAAAAAGAATTTTTCAAAGATGACAAATCAATTTATAAACGTGATATTGCACAAATGTGTGTCGTGTATCAAAGTCTCTTGCGTCAAGACCATCGCAACCCGTAAAATGAATTGCCTAGTGTCAAGCACGGGAGGAAATATTAGAAATTCTCTTTTGTAAAAAAAGACTTTTTTAATGGTCTCAACTCTAACAAGATATGCATGAAGATGTATGCCATTTGATTTTTCCTGATTCTGCTGTCCATTTAATTTCAAGTTCAAATATATGCATAAACATCGGAATCCCATAATCTTCTTTGGCCATTTGAGATTCTAAACCCTCTTTAGCCCATTCCGTTGCAATCCGCTGCCGCCGGCGATTCAAGATCTACTCTACCCAACTTCGCCGGAGGCACGGGAAAACCTAGTTCATTGTTGCTGTGCTTGTGCTGCCCGATGACGCCGGCCGAGGAATATTATAAGCTCAATTCTGCCTAAACTAGTGATGCAGAGTAGCAGCTCAGGACATACTCAGTAGCCGAATAAACGTTATCCTTTCTAGTCGAGAGTACTAGAGAAAGCATCAAGCACGCAAGATACCAACTAGGGTATATACAACTAAAGGAGCATCACATTCGTGGCAACAGCATAGTAGTGTATTACTATATGATTTTTCATAAAAGTACAACAAGCCAACATGCACACTAGGTGATTTCGTCGCCTCACCTTACAAATTATTCTCTAGGTCGCCACTGTGCCGACGCCCACACTCAAGCGCTTACAAACACTGGAAACGACACATGATCAGTAATTACATGCTTTAGATATTCATGCACCAAGCTTATCATTCAACATAGTAGCTTCTGCATGTATGTTGGTTCCGTCCTAGGCAGCTTCCTCTTCTTGGTTGTTGACCCGTTCGCATTCATCAATCCATTCGCTGTATCTGCAAAATTTTTAAATCTTTTTGAGAGAAAGAGGGAGAAAGAGAGGTATGAGCAGATATGAAGAGGAAGATATAGCCACAATGAACTTACACGTCTATCGGCTCAGTTAAAGCTGCAGAAATTACAAAGAAAAGTGGGTCAGGATAAATACAGAAAAAGATATTTTCTGGAGATGAGCAAAAACCGAAAGAAACAGAGTCAACTGGATATAGCTTAAGAAACTAGACATTCTTAGCATCTAAATCGCCTGAAACGTTGAGGCAGTCAAGTGCAGAGAGCTCTTATCAAAGGGATGTCAACTCGCTGCTTTACCATTGCAAAACGTTAGAGGTAAATTACCGAACAATCAATATTTATCTCCAGTCATGACTTTCAGCAAAGAGGATAGTCTAAACCAGAATTCCAGTGTCAGCAGAATATGGTCTTCTCTGCTTCCTTATGACAAATCAAATCTATAAAGCTAAAACAATACTGATAATACTCTTGATCTCTTGATCGACATATATGTTAAAATGGCATTCTATTCTTGCATGCAGAAATCATTTGTATTGCCCAAAAATCATCCTATCAAAAGACACAGATATCACCAGAACTTCATTGAGTCACTATACAAAAATATTTAGTTTTTACCGGTATCATCATAAACATATACTACACATTGCGATCAGCAGGAAGTACAGGGGAAGTATACCTGTGATAGTAGTGCTAAAGCTTTCCTGGCAGATTCCACATATGGCTTCACCAATGAGGTTCTTCATATCACTGAAAGAAAAAAATGAAGATGTGAGTGTAATATCTCTAAATAAGTACTCTCAGGAGGGCATTACTTTAAACTTAAATTTTCTGGCCACGATGACATTCCCTCTAAATCCTCCCATTTTCCCTTCCCTCTTTGTTGCCATGTTAATTCCCTTCTAATTTCTATTCGACACTTCCAAAGAGCAGAATTATCAGTGCCATAGCATCTTTGGCAACAAACTCTTTCCAAACCTCAAGTTATTTCCTGGCATGCACATGGATCTGGTACATAATGATATTACAATTTCCAGACATGCCAGGCTCCTAGAGAAACTATCCAGAAATAAGGTAAAAAACGAAAAGACGAATTCAAGAGATACTTGCATGCGACATTCAACACTTGTGCCATGGTTGCAGAATGGACAGCTAAAGACTGTATCCAGCCTGTCCATTCGCTTCTTAGGAGGTGGCTTCGCCCTCGATTTCCTCTTTCCCATGGCTTAAGTTCCTTCTGCATAGAAAGATATTTACCAAGAGAGTCAGTAACTAAGAGCAAAATATAGCAGAATACAAAATTCCTCAAAATGCAAACTCAAGAGCTTAACCAAAAGGACTCAGGAACAACCCCTTAAGCTTTAGCTCTAGACCAGGAAAACAGCCATACAATCCCTCCCAGAAGGACTAAAACGTCCGTGCATTAAAAAGACATCGAGTGCGCTCTGAGACCAAGAACTACTTTCCTCAGGGAGCTGGATTCTGCAGTGACAATTTTCTATCCAAGCAGAAATTCCAGCATAATAATGCTCAGGGTCCCAGGTTTACATTAAAAATTGCAGGATATCCATAATTTACCCAAAACACACTCTAGAAAAAGACTACTACTGATCTTCTCGAAGATCACAGCGTGCTATGGAAGCCACAAATCTGGGTATAGACAGCTTGACAAGTATCTTGCTCACAAATTAATGCCCATGAATTCCACATAGAAGCCTCAAAGCCAGCTGAAACTCAGCCCTCAAGAACTCCATAATGATCTAGCAACTACCCAGGTTCCCTCTTTCAGCTTCATCAAACCCAAGCATCGCTCTCACCTCTCCAGTTGGGAACCAAGCTCCTAACTCGATCATATTTCCTTAATCTACACCAACCCCAAACGAGATTCCTTCCCTCGAACCGTGCCCTTTAACGACCAAGCCGATCTAATTCACGATCCTTCAAGTACAGGGCAAACGTAAGGAATGTCGAAGTCGGTTCTGATATCACTCAGATACAGTCTCCAAGAACTCAATCGGATCAATCGGGACGAAAGCGGAACTCGATCGCAGTCGTCTACGAGAATGGAACCTCAATTTCGGGTATTTTCCTCAAGAACGCCACCGTACTCGGGCGGCGACGAGCGACGCCGCTGCCCTTGGTAAGCAATAACCCCCCCAAGCGACTGACTGAAGCCGATCGATATCCACAGAGAGAGATCGAAAACAGAGCAAAGAAGCGAAGAGGGGAAGTACCGAGATCGGAGAGGAAAGCCCCTGGACGTCGCGTCTCGATGGAAACCCTAGAGATGGCGAGCTCTGCCGGCGAGAGGACGAAGGAACCAGAGGGAGGAGTGGAAACGGAGAAGGCTAAAGAAGAAGAAGAAGATGAGAACGAAGGAGAGTACGGAGTTTTCAACTCCAGACAAAACGTCATTTCTAATCCTTTTTTTTTTTTTTGGTCAATACGTCATTTCTAATCTAATATCAACTTGTCTTTTTGTGCTACCATTCCTTCGGAAAAAAAGAAAAAGAAATTAACAAAATGGGGCACTCTGAAATTTCATGCACATAGTATGGGCCAAAAAAGAAATATTTCGGGTCACTTTAGAAATCTATTTTTGCAAATTGGTCCATTTCCGTTCTCCTCTTTAAAGGACGTTTGCAAAACAACCCCCCACCCCTTGGCTTTCGCTCTCCTTCTTCTTCTCCGCCTTCAACTTCTTCATCGCTGAGTAATGTCGCTCCTTCACTCCCTCTCCCAGTCACCCTCTCTCTTCGCGCTCCGCCACCGCCACCGCCACCGCCATCAGCGTCGCTCTGCCATCGGCATCAACCGCCTCTGGAGGCCGCCCTCCACCGTCTCCTGCCGTGGCTACCCGCGGACCCTCCCGTCGTCGGAGCAGGAGTTCCTGGAGGCCATCGCCGACTCCGACGAGAGGCTGTTGCCCTGCGTCAGGACGTACGAGAACGACTCGGCTCGGCTTAGCCTCGTCGGAGCCGTAGACTTCGGGCAGGCCCTGACCGCGGCCGCGGCAGACGGCGGCGAGGCCGCGAGGGAGCACGTTGAGTCTGGCGCGCGCGCGATGGTGGTCGAGACTGTGTATCCGGGAGGCTCCGAGGGTCGGAGCTCCATTTCCACGCGATTGGTGAGCTTCGATTTCTGAAGCTGCGAGTCTTCTTATTTATCTTAAAGTAATCTCTGGCATTTGCTTGCTGTTTGAGAAATGATGTGGGTGGAAATAGCGAAGGGAATGTGAATTTGACTAGACATTATTGCGATTGAGTGGAGAGTGACGTGTTTAGTACGTTTGAATTTGATTGATATGATAAATGATGCGGAATGGCATGAATGTATCATGGTAGAAATCATTTTCCTGATGATTTAAATTAGGTTTTTTGAGTAAGTTTAATAATGAACTGAGTCTATAGGAGTTACGGCCATCTGCAATGAGGCAACATGAATCAGCATTCTTGCCTGAAATCAATGGTCTTCTGATTGGTGATAATATTAGCGGAGGAACTCGTGGTTTCGGAATGACATGTGATCGATTCATGTGCTAGGAAATTAGGAAGTATAGGTTTTGAATTCCTTAAACATGTTTCACTGTGGTTGGTTTGCATTTTGGTTGTTATTCCTGATTTATGTTTTGCTATTTTGGGTAATGTTGGATGCTAAGTACTGGCTATGGAGACTGAAAGATTCCCTGGAATTTGACATTGCATGAACCTGATCGATCAATATCTTTTCTAGCCAAATCACAGATTCCTGGCTGATAAATGATGTTGTTTGAGCAGTATTTTCACTTTCCTTCATCCAATTGCAGCACCTTTTTGAATCATAAGATGCATATGGTTTTTTGTGACAGCAAACTTCAATTGTGCATCAAATTGTTTTCTGCACGTTATGTCCCTCTGTAATTTGGATATAAGATGATGTATGTCCCCAATCAGGTTGGACTATTTTGCCTGAATGAAAGAAAGTAGTACTTCTAAAATAGTTCTTTATTATGCTTTGGTGTAGGCAATGCATTTTTTCTAGCTGTCCAACTATTAGTTGCAAAAGAATGGCTTGAGATATTACTGGTGCAGGGACGGTTTTGCTGATACCACAAGCATGAATGTTTTTGAAAAATCAATTCGTAAATGTAATAGACATCTCTTTCCCTCCCAGTATTTGAAATTTTTTCGTAAGCACTTGCTTTTAATACGGTGCTCATCAACGGACCCTTAGGTTACAACAACTGTTGCCTTCCGATAAATTGATTTGATAATTTTGGTTTTACGGCTTTTACTTAACTGCTTCAAATCTCAAAAATAGGTTTATCTGAGTTAGTATTTCCATAATCATATAACAAACTACCATCTTACTCAAATATACTTATCCCTACTATCTTTTATTTAGTTTCTGCCAGCTAGGAAAGTTAAAGAGAAGGCAAGCAAACTTAAAATTACCAAAGACATGCTGAATGGCCCAACATCGAGGAACATACTTGCCATGACATTTAGACAAGTAGTTGTGCAGCAGCTTTGGAATTTTCAACTAGTATTGTTTCATCCTGGAGCTGAGCGAAATATGGAAGACCTTGAAAGCCCCAGAGAGGTGAAACTTCTTTCTTCTGAATAACATTTAAGCATTTAGAAATTTGCCATTTATATCAGTCTAATATGACTTTATGCTAGGATGTCTGTCCTGCAGGTGCAACATGATACTGATGGCTTCAGTTCTCTTATGCATTAGGTCCCTGTGTCCTTTGCCCTCAGCTCATCGGATGAACAAGTCATTTCTATGTTTGCTGAAGTTGCTTGTGTATCTGCTCTTCAAAGTACCGAACAACTTGTACTTGACAATGCACATGGTGAATTTTTTAGTGCGGTCTCGCGATGGTTCAGGAAACCCAGAAGTTTTTCTTCAACAGATTCTTCAGTTATTTTGTGGAAGTTATTTGAAAATGAGATGGTTGAAAATGCCACAATTTTGTTGGAACAATTTAGCGCGAGCAAGGGAAAAATTCGGCTTCATAAACGAGGATCGAAGTTGTTTGGGTGGACGCAAGCTGTGCGGTCTAAACTGGAGAAGATTGGTGGTCCTGACTTCTGTGCTTGGTTAAGTGAATATGTACCTGCCTACCGGCTACAAATTGATACTCAAAAGCTGCAGGATCTGAAATTAGATGGCTGGAGACAACTCGATGGGAGTACGCAAGAGGTTCTTTTGACCCACTCCCAGATGGTATGTTTCTTCTTGTTTTTAGGCTTATGCCTCAACTGTATTTTCGTTACTTTTAGCAGATACCTTTTGTAAGCATTCCAGTATGAATATCAGTTTGATCTTTGAAGTCTATAAGTGATTATTTGGAAACTAAATGTTGATTCCCTTTCCAAACTTGTTGCTCTTATTCAGTCTCATACTTGGAAATTATTTAAGCTTTAGGTTGATGTGTCTAAATTTCAGCAGTAAATGATGTGCTACATGCTTTTTGACTCTTGATGGAATTTGCAGGCCGGATTGGCTGGCATACTAGATTTGTTCTATGAAGACATTTATACACTGCCCACCAAAGAGCTTTCATGCGACATGGTCCCGAATCCTACCATCTTGTCCAATGAGAAGGTAGCTGAAGCATATTCTAGTTTTCTTTATTACTAGAACTAGAGCAAATCATTGATGACTTTATATAACCATGCTTCCATTATATATTGCTTGATATAGAGTTCTGTGTCCAATAGTGTGCTTCCAGATTGGTTAAATGAATGTAATGGAGGCAGCAAACTATTCATGTGGTCTATGTGCTAATTATTGGACAAGGGAACATGGCTTTTGCCCCCATCCATGAGATACAATATTTAAGTTGCAGAATCTTGGTTGTTACCGTTGGTCTTAATGAGAGAAATTAACCATGGGATTGGATTTCGGATGCCAAAATTTGTCAGAAGTTTTTAGTCTATTCTAGGATGACTAACGTAGACATTATCACCTTTAGGTGTGGTTTTTGTTAATTAACAGAGTGATTTATTGACTTTTGCCCACCGTACACCTTTGATATTTGCTCTGTTTTGTTCACTGCTCATGTGGTTTTCCATTATCTTTTTAAGCACAAAATGAATGATCATTCATTTCTCTTCTTTGACTAGATAATGAGTTTTTTATTCTCTCCCTTACATGGAAAAGTTTACTCTCCCTATGAGATTGCATTCCATGTTATATCATTTATGTTCCACAGTTCTTCTTCTGTCAACTTCTCTGATACCATACATGTACAAGTATTTTTATGTATTTAATAAGCAACTTTCAATTGTCCAGCATTGACGACCAATGACAAGATACTACTGGCTCTGATTGACCATGAAAGTGGTCCTTAGTGATTGTGAATGAAATAAGCTTCCAAGCAGTTTGTAGCAACTTATTAAAAAGGATATGAACATTACTATAGTCTGTGGCGAAGGATAGGAAAATTTACATGTTTTTGGCCTTCAGTTATATTCAAAAGTCTTTTTTTTTTTTTCTTTTGCCTTCTTACTAGGAAACTCTTTTGGTGAGCAAACCTTGGATGTAAAAGACTTTAGTAATCTCATGGACCTGTTAAAAATGCAAGTGATAAAATGGGATATTGAAACCAATGATGTGCCTGAATCACACATAAAAGCCCGTGCATTAATTTGCGCATATTTCTCAACCATCTGTCTAATTCTGGGGTTTGCCACTAGATAAGATGGTACTAGTAAAATCAGAATTTTTGGATGGTACTGGTAAAATCAGAATTTTTGAATTGTCAAGCCATTCAGATTATTAGGAGAAACTGAAGGCTAAACATTGTTCAAGTCAGTCTGCTAAGAAATAGTTACCAAACAATGATTTGATATGACACATCCTTTGGATTAGAATAGATGTAGTTTTTTTTTTTTTTTTGGAGGGGGGTGGTGTCAAATATTAGAATAGATATGGTTCACCATGAGCAATTTTAGAACTTTTCTGTGCACTGTCCCGTGCATGAGTATGAGACCTTTGTAAATCATATGCTGTAACATATGCTTCATTAAAAACAGTAGAATATCACGTGTTTGCTTTACTAATTTGTACTCAGCTGATGTAATGTTGTTGTAATTTGTATTTAACAATAGTATTTTTATACATTTGTGCAGTGGAGCTCATCCTTATTAAAGATGTTATCTTTTGTCCTCTCTGGTGTGGTCTTTGCCGTTGCTCTCAAAGCTTTTGGTCTAGGGTTTTTGCCTCAGTTTACCAAGGGAAAGATATACCTGGGTGGACGTGGAACTCCTCCATCTGAAACTGACAGTTTGCATGATGAGTCATCAGATCGAGCAAAAGTATAGCTTGAAGATGGCAACAGGATTTCATCTACTTAAGTACTTATTGGATCGGTGTCCATCCTGGTCCCATGCCGAGGAAACATTGGTTAGTATCCTAGAAGTCACTAAAATCATCAAGCAAAGAGACGCAATATCAGTATCTGAAGCTGCCATTGTAGTGATTAGGCCGTGAAGATAGGATCAGACCTTGAGACTTGTTTTCTGGCCTAAATTTTTGTGTAGGGTTCTCGGGTTTGTGTTTTTTCATTCTCTTCTTAATTTCGTTTAGAAGTACAGAAAGTGTATTTCCGCGGCTTGGACATCTTGATTTTGTGACTTACTGATGGTCTAATTGTTTTGCCTGCTCTCCAATGTGACAATGTGGAGTGTTGGTTCACAAATGAAGTAGGCTAGGAAGTAAATAAAATTCTAATAGCACTTTGCGATAGTTTCTTACACGAGTTTCTTTAGAGCTTCTCATTATAAATATTCTCTCTCTTTAGACGCCAAGTGTCACATGCTCGTGATCTCAAGTGTCGGCCTAAGCCACATTTCTGACCCATGAAAAATCGATGCGAACAAATCGGTACTTTGCTAATTCTGTCGGTCGCCTATGCGTGGTACGTACTACTTAATCGTAGTCATAAATTAGTGATTTTACCATCGTGCACGTATCACAACCCTTTGCACTTTACAAGTATTAGGCAGCTCATGAAGTTGTCATGCATGAGCAACATTGCGCGGCCACAGCAAGGAAAAATCAAACGAGGGATAGAGAAAATATTAGCCACAACTGCCTTTTCCACCCTATCCATCAAACATTAGATCAATTAAATTATCAGATTGACATCATATGATATAAGCTTTATGTGTTTCTAGAATCTATAGATTCACTTTTGAGTGTATGTATTCTTAAAGATGAATCTTGATTAATGAATTTAATTGATTGCTCAAAATAAATTTACAAACATATTATCCTAATATTTTACGTAAATTCGACTGAGAGATTAAGAGAGAAATCTTATCCTTACAGCAAAATATAAAAAGTATAGAACTTTCTGGGTCTGGGCAGATCTTTCATACTTGTCGGGCCTCTATGACCCGCAAATAAGGCCCATACAATTTACATGCCCATGGGCCCAAACATCCATCTTGATATCATTCCGCCCAATTTGTTCATCTTTTATTACTCATCGCATTTGCCATTGAAGCGACGGATGCCAAAATGGACTTTCCCCTAAGCAAAGACAAAATCGTCTAGGTATGATATACCGTATGCATCCCTTGGGGGATGTTGATATGGTATCATCCATTCGACCGTAGAAAGTAAGGGCCACCGTTTGTCATGATTCTCTAAATTACATCATGAAAAATACTTAATTGGATAAGCGACACCACATCAACACGTCACGTGATATAAGCGTTACACATTATATTTTTCTTCAGAGGAAAATCATATTTATAGAGAAATAATTGTTTGGTTAATTTTCCTTTTATGTGAAGGACAGAATTAAGTGAATTCCTAGGATTGGACAATCTTCCAATGTAATCTAATATTTTTATTTGACTAAAGAAGCTTGGTGCATAGTGAGTAGCAACATATGAGTTTCGGACCTCTCGCGCCTTCTTGTAATAAGCACGGTTCCCCTACCTCTAACGAATGGATCCATGGCAATGCTGAGCGAAAAACTCTTCGTAATCCTAATCTCGAGTAGTGTATTTTTTTAAATCTTAAATATTCAAAATTTTCATAATATATAACACTTGACATGTAAGGACCTATTTAATAATTATTCTATTCTTGAGAACGATTTCTTTTCAAAAATAGTTTTTCTGATTCTATTCTTTAACCCAGTTTCTAAATATTTGAAAATGTTTTATTATTGTATAAAATTTCTACTCTCAAAATATAAATGCGTTTAGTATGACCCTATAATTTTTATTTTTATTTTGTGACTTAGAATTTCTTTTAATCATTCGATAATTTTATGAGATTTTCTTTTTTTGTTTTCTTTGTTCCTTCTCTTCTTATTCCTCCTCTAACCAGTCACTAGCCTTAGAAGAGCCTCGCCCAACTACTGCAAAGTCGGCTTCGCGTTGGGGAGGTGAGGTCGAGCCTTGCCATGCCAAGGTGAAGCCGAGCTCGCCTAGCCATGGCGAGGCTCCAATGAAGTCGCTGGTCATGGCCAAGGCCGACGTCCTAGTAAAGGTGGAGTAAGAAAAACAAGAAAAAAAATTTGCTTGATTCTCGAATCGTTTCAAAAAATAAAGAAATAATTTTTTTCTATTTTTTGATTTTGTTTTAAATCAATTCCAGTAAATAAATCAATTTTCGAGAGTAGAACAAGTAATCGACAAGGCCAAACGGATTCTTTTTTGTTCCAGAGAGCATAAAAACATAAATAACCAAAAATTGACTTATTACCAAATAGGCCGGCCGCATATATTTCTTCATAATTTATCAAAATTCAAAATGAAATTTTAAATTTTTAACGAGAAAGCAGTTTCCAAACAAGAGCTGTCCACATTTCTCTAAGCGGGAAAAGAGAGGAGGAAAGCATCAAAACTATATACATTTTCAAGAATCAAAAGGTTGTGCACGTCTTCCCAGCTTTTGCCATGACCCCCATGAGGCTATGATCCATCCACCCAAGATTCCAATTTGGAAGCAAGCCATAGTCGACCGATTGACAAGATGCGCGAGCAGAGGCGAGCTCGAATCCATCTACGCCTCCATGATCAAGAAGAGCGCGGACCAAGATTGTTTCTTGATGAACCAGTTCATCTCCACCTCGTCCGCCATGTACCACACAGCCTTCGCCGTCTCGGCCTTCGACCGCGTGGAGAATCTCAATGCTTTCGTCTACAACGCGATGATCCGATGCTTGGCGCATCGTTGTTTGCCGGTCCCGGCTCTCGAGCGTTACAAGTCCATGCTGAGAGATGGTGTTTATCCCACGAGTTACACTTTTTCGTCGCTGGTCAAGGCTTGCGGTGCGACGCGAGGTCTGGGGTTGGGAGAGAGCGTTCACGGTCATGCATGGAGAAATGGGTTCGACTCGCATGTGTTCGTGCAGACAGCTCTGATCGATTTGTATGCGAATTTCGGTAAAATTGCGGAGTCGAGGAAGGTGTTCGATGAAATGCCCGAAAGAGATGCCTTCGCATGGTCAACGATGGTCTCGGCTCATGCTCGTTCGAGCGACATGAGCGCTGCCAAGGCATTGTTTGAGGAAATGGCCGAAAGAAATGTGGCTACTTGGAATGCTATGATAGATGGGTACGCAAGGTTGGGTGATGTTGAATTGGCCGAGTCACTGTTTGAACAGATGACAGTAAGGGATATCATCTCATGGACGACTATGATCACATGTTATTCTCAGAACAGGCGATTCAGAGAAGCATTAACCACATTTCGAGAGATGACTGCCCATGGAATTACCCCTGATGAAGTGAGCATTGCTGCTGTAATTTCGGCTTGCGCTCATCTCGGCGCCCTAGATGCAGGGAAGGAAATCCATCATTATGCAATGCAGCATCAATTCTGCATTGATGTTTATATTGGATCTGCCTTGATCGATATGTATGCCAAGTGTGGGAGCTTAGCTAGTTCCCTCGTGGTGTTTTACAAGTTGCAAGAGAAAAACCTCTTCTGTTGGAATTCAGTTATTGAAGGGCTTGCAATGCATGGTTATGCAGAAAATGCGCTTCAAATGTTCAAGATAATGGGAAGAGAAAAGATAAAGCCTAATGGAGTGACATTTGTTAGTGTTTTGAGTGCGTGCACTCATGCCGGGCTAGTAGATGAAGGCCGACGGTGGTTTCAAAGCATGACTAATGATTATAACATCACTCCCGGGGTCGAACACTATGGATGCATGGTTGATTTGTTGAGCAAAGCCGGATTGCTGGAAGATGCCCTTGAATTGATTCAGAACATGAAAGTTGAACCAAATTCCGTTATTTGGGGTGCATTGCTTGGTGGATGCAAGCTTCATCGAAATTTGGAGATAGCTCAAGTTGCTGCTAATGCATTGAAGGTTTTGGAGCCAGAAAATAGTGGGTATCATGCTCTTTTAGTTACTATGTATGCAGAAGCGAGTCGGTGGGGAGAGGTTGCGAAGATCAGGGCATCCATGAAAGAACAGAGAGTGGAAAAGGTATGTCCCGGGGCTAGTTCGATTGAAATGGAAGGTGAGATTCATCAGTTTGCAGCTTCCGATAAAGATCATCCAGATTCCAGCGAGATTTATTTGTTGCTGGATGAATTGGATGGACATCTGAAGCTGTCAGGGAGCAGGGAGGAAATTCAACATTTATTTCTTGTTTAGGGAGCTCTAAGTTTGTACGCTTAGAATTTCAGTTATTTCAGATGCTCAAAGAGCTTTCACTTGATTATATTGCTTCTTGATTTTCTTGACTTGATAACTTCAGGACGTCTCAAACCATATTCCTCAAGCTCAGAGCGAGGAAAATTGCATGTTTTTAAATGAGAAATACGTATTAATTTCACCATTTTTTACGGAACATAAGTTTTGAGAGAAATGAGATTGCTTGAAAAGAATGGGAGACTGTTACTCTCGTGAAGAATTGAGACCAATTGACATCCCAAAACATTCCTTAGGATACTTAAATGGTAATTTCTTGACAATTTATCATGAAATTTCTATGGTTGAACATTTTTTGTCCTCGATGAGCAGCAAAATTTTCTTCAGATTTTCTTGGAACCCCGACCGACGGTTGTTCTTATTTTGATGCACATCCTGCATATGCAAGCATTGCTGCTCAAATTGTCCTTTATAGACCATGAGGACCCAGTTCCAGGTGAAAAGCAAAATCTACCAGATTATTATGTCAGTGACTTTGTGCAAATCAGTTCATCAAATCTGCTGTCGAATCCAATTTTCAGCTTAAGCTGCAGTTATATCAAGAAACCAAACTCTTCACGGATCCTCCGCACTTGCATTCAATTGCCTGTAAAATTGGCATGATCAAATTTCAGTGTCTACAGAAGTTGCAATACAAATATTACAGTTATTTGCAGGAACCGCAGACTCTCAATTCTAATGTCATTGCAAGGAACAATTGTTACAAACTCAAGGAGTAAGCACCTCCTCTCATCTTCCGAGAATGTCGGACCATGTGGCCTTCTATTTCTGAAGAAACAAACCAAGCAAGATACAAATCAAAGAATTGGCAAAAATAGATCGGAAGAATTGCTTTCCATGGTTGAGAGGACGGTATGGATGAATCCTTTTTTTATTAAAGGCTCCTACTCTGCTGGTCAAAGCCTCAAACTGGTTTTGCTATTTTTGCATCTTCACTAATAGCATGTTTGAAGTTGAAAATGCCGGAAAGACCTCGTCCCTTGGCCAGTTGCTCGAGTTCTGCAAGTTTTTGCTTAAGAAGTTCCACCTCCTTCTCTAAAGCTTCATCCCTTTGCCTCATTGCCTACAAGTGGATGATTTGTAACCGTTAAAAACACTGGATATGAACTTTGAAAAAACTATATATTTTAATCCTGATAAAAGCAATTAAGCAGAAAACTACCAACGTCTTGGACTGATGACATTCCTGTTTGAATTAATCAATTTTTTGAAACTTTTTGACCAGAAAATACATGTAATTGCTTCAGAAGGATTCCAGTCATCTTTTTATGAAAATGATGAAAGCCATAATAAACTGGATTTGGTCATTTACAATATGCAAACATATATAAAATGTGCATCCTAAGCCCCATGTCGCCTGAAACAAACTGAAAACAATAGCTACATTAAACTTCCCATGGCACAATAACTGACAAATACCGTGAACTAATGCTGTCCTCAAGCTGAATAAGCAGAAAGACTATTCATCTCGTCTGAAAGCAAGTAGCTAGTCCTGCAGTAATTATATGGCATTTGGGCTCATTCTATTGGATCCTAATCAATCCATCTCAGGTATCCAAGAAGCCAAATCATTGGATTTTCTGCCTTTTTGGTATAAGAGAAATCTAGCCAGGAAAAACTACAAAGATGAGGTAAGATATACAACTCTGGCATGAAGAAAAACTGGTTTCATTTATTTTCTAGTTATGAATTAAGCTTGGTAGTTGGAAATATTTATTGAACTTACAGTACCTATTGAACTCCTGTAAGTAAAGGACACGGAACACACAGTTACAGATCTCCATTATTTGTGCAATTCAAGCCTTGGGTAGTCCACAAACAAGAAGAACACAATAACTGACAAATACCGTGAACTAATGCTGTCCTCAAGCTGAATAAGCAGAAAGACGAGTTTCATTTATTTTCTAGTTATGAATTAAGCTTGGCAGTTGGAAATATTTATTGAACTTACAGTACCTATTGAACTCCTGTAAGTAAAGGACACGGAACACACAGTTACAGATCTCCATTATTTGTGCAATTCAAGCCTTGGGTAGTCCACAAACAAGAAGAACACAATAACTGACAAATACCATGAACTAATGCTGTCCTCAAGCTGAATAAGCAGAAAGACTATTCATCTCGTCTAAAAGCAAGTAGCTAGTCCTGCAGTAATTATATGGCATTTGGGCTCATTCTATTGGATCCTAATCAATCCATCTCAGGTATCCAAGAAGCCAAATCATTGGATTTTCTGCCTTTTTGGTATAAGAGAAATCTAGCCAGGAAAAACTACAAAGATGAGGTAAGATATACAACTCTGGCATGAAGAAAAACTGGTTTCATTTATTTTCTAGTTATGAATTAAGCTTGGCAGTTGGAAATATTTATTGAACTTACAGTACCTATTGAACTCCTGTAAGTAAAGGACACGGAACACACAGTTACAGATCTCCATTATTTGTGCAATTCAAGCCTTGGGTAGTCCACAAACAAGAACACAATAACTGACAAATACCGTGAATTAATGCTGTCCTCAAGCGGAATAAGCAGAAAGACTATTCATCTCGTCTAAAAGCAAGTAGCTAGTCCTGCAGTAATTATATGGCATTTGGGCTCATTCTATTGGATCCTAATCAATCCATCTCAGGTATCCAAGAAGCCAAATCATTGGATTTTCTGCCTTTTTTGGTATAAGAGAAATCTAGCCAGGAAAAACTACAAAGATGAGGTAAGATATACAACTCTGGCATGAAGAAAAACTGGTTTCATTTATTTTCTAGTTATGAATTAAGCTTGGTAGTTGGAAATATTTATTGAACTTACAGTACCTATTGAACTCCTGTAAGTAAAGGACACGGAACACACAGTTACAGATCTCCATTATTTGTGCAATTCAAGCCTTGGGAAGTCCACAAACAAGAAGAACATCAGTGTTGAGTGATCGAGCCTAGAGACTGCATGGGTGGCTTGGTTATCACCCAAATTGCAGAGAGAGAGAGAGAGAGAGAGAGAGAGAGAGAGGGCAAGTTCTAGTTCAGACTTGATTAGATAATTAGATAGAAGAGTAGGGAGGGGATCTATCCTGTACAAATCCATCATTAGATTAACTGAACATATTAAGAAGCCTGTTTGATCAACTAAAGCAACCATGCAAAGTGGTAATATCAAAGGAGCAGCATGGGGTGGTTACCACAACCGATTCAGCAAATATAACATATAAAAAAGCAAATTTTTTCAAATGAAATTTCAAGTGTTTGACAGAATCCATCATAAGTGACCGCTTCATGTTTGCTAACCCAACAATAATGATAAATAAGAAGCACATTCAACCATAACTACAGAAAATTTATGGATCTTCAGTTTCACCGGAAACTCACCTCTGAACTTTCGGTTACAGCTGAAACGTGTGATTAATTTCACTTTAAGAGAACATTGGGAAATACGGGGGACAAAGTTCAACGTGGGAATGAAAACCAACATAAGATGGTAAAATATAACAAGGATATTACAAAATACCTCTAGTTCTTCCCTGCGTTTTTCCTCCTTTCTAGCTTCTGATTTAGCACTTCGTTGCACCTCAAAGATCACAAGAGCTCCAGCAACCTGTCCACAGAAACAAATGGCCAAGCAAAAATAGAGTGAGAAGTAAATCACTGAATCACTGCTTTAGGATATAATTAATGTGAATATCAGCCATGCACCATGACAAATGTAGAGCAGAATCTATTTTGCAAAACAGCATTTTGCTGGACAAGGAACTTTCTGAAGTTCACAATGAACTTACCACTGGAAAACAACTTATTGACGATAGCAAGAATGCCAGGAACTCCACTCATGCATAGTATAAACACATTCTAAGTTACAGATATGGCAATCTGAGAAGTTAACCTACAGAAAAGACAAAGAGTTCTCCAATCAGGTCCACCGCAGCCTGTACAGCTTTCTGTTCATTCAAAGGCCGGATCTCCACATCAGTTGCATGACCATATAGCCTTCTTTGTACAGTTGTTGTCATTCGATGGTTAGCCTGCACGATCAAGTTATCAATGTCTATCAGATCCAGATGTAGCCAACCAGAACTTGTATCTACATAAAATACCAGGGGATAAAAAATAATTCCTTGGATGTGCCATTTCAAAGAGCTCATTGCAAGATGAGAAGAGGAAGATTGGTGAATCATTACGGGCATGATACAGCTACAATACCAAGAAGTACTTTAAACTTTAAATCAAGGGAAACGGTTGGATGTGATTCATGACAGACGACAGCCAAAGCCACTTGAACCACTGATCTACTGGGAAGAAGCATTGCTATCAAGCTGATAGAGCCCACATGTCATCTATCGTAAATCAACTAAGGATTATACACCAAGAAATCACCAGAGTCAAGCACAAGTCCTCCAAATATGAAGACAAGCTAGAGGATAATTTCCAATTCTAAAACAAAAGGATGTGAAGGGAACAGTTGCCACTGCTGCCATTTCCAAGGAGGAAAGAAAACCGCTAGTTTATCCAGGAATAGATCTAGAGTAGCTGATACTTTGCTCCTCTTTAGCATGTAATGTTTTAGAAGTTCAGTGTTACAGAATGCATCAACATAACCACTCACTACCCATGAGAATGATCAGATAATAAATATTGGTGAATCCATGATGCGTTCAAGTGAACACCATCATTTCTGGTACAAAAAAGAGAAGGTTTTGAAGGACAAAATGGTGCCACAAGGATTAGCATTTTCAGTCGCACAATGCTTCAACATCTTCTCTGCACTAAAAGAGAACATGCAGCATCTTTCTCAACTTCAAAACTAAAGCCTAGATAGATAACTTGGAGATGAAATGCAATAGCCAGCCTTGGCACGTGGAACTACAGGCAATCACAAACGAGAATCTGCAACATTCTGGTCTAGAGAAGCATAACTAAACCTCGACTCTCAAAGACTACTAGAGGAAGATATGCAGGGTTGACTAGAAAATTCAAGTCTAGTTACTAGAAAGCAAAGCCCAATCAAAACCTCCACGTCGCGCATTTCTCCAGACAAGAAAACCTTAAGCCCTTCTCGGGTCTGCCAGTTTGATCAAAAAGCAGCCATTAATCCCCCTAAATCAGACTAAGCTAAAACCCAGTCTCTGAATCCAACCAAACTTCCGTACTGATTGTTCTATGAAGACATTCATTAGCCATAACTAGACTCCTACATTGATCGACAATCCATATTAAAAGCACGAACACCACATCCATTTCTCTCCACTCTCTTCAATCAAATCACAACCAGCCTCGCCCACTTCACCCCGAAACGCCTAAAATTCAACTCCGCGAGCGCACTCCAACCACTAACTCCGCAAAACCCCGATCAGGGCACCTCCAAAGATCCTCACTTTCTACCCTAACGAGCCTCAGCATGATGCGAACCATCTGTTCCACAACGCGAGAAATGAAGGGATCGCCGAACCTGAGCGAAGCCGACGATGAGCTCGCGGAACCGCGGGTGGCGGGCGGCCTGCTGCTTGAGCCGGCTGGCGAAGGGCTTGCTCAGCGTCTTGACGACAAGGGTCCCGAGCTTCAGCAGCGGGAGCACCATCTAGCGTATCGGGTCCGCCGGAGATTCTTGGGAGCTGGCGATGGTTCGACGGCGACGGCGACGGCGGGTCAAGAAAGCGAATTTCGCGCAGGCGTCCTTGATTGGGCGAGAAGCTAAGCGGCGAAGGGAAAGCGGGTGGGTATATAAAGGGGGGGGGAAGTTGGGTTGACTGAGCAAACGGGATGAGTTTCTTGGGGAAGAAGGCTGTGATGTAGAGAGAGAAAGTAAGAGAGAGAAAGCGAGGGAGGTCGGAGGAGGAAGAAGAAGAAGAAGAAAACATGAATGCGAAGATGTCGTTCCAACTTGGAGGGCAAAGCGGAGAAGATGATTCACTGGAGCTCATTTTCTTTTGGGATTACGACGGCAAATGGCACTTTTGAACCACTTTAACGCAAATTAGATACTGCCATCTCTAAATTTTTTAATTTATGCAAATTACAATCTTGAACTTTAGTTAGACATGTGACGTGACTTCTTGATTTTTAATCCTTTCAATATGATTTCTGAATATTTAGCGCACGTTATATTTAGTCCATTAATTATGTAAGAATATTAAATGTTATTATTCTATTAATTTAAGATCAAAGATGACTTTGCACATTAAAGACTAAATTGAATATATATTAGAGGTTTATGATCACATTTGGTGGAAAAAAAAATTAAAGATGACGTTATATATCAAGATAAATTAGTTCAAATATTATATTGAATAATTTAAAAGTGTTAAAAAAGATATTATAATGATTACACGTTATGGAAGACTTCAATAATTATTTGCATCATTTTTCATTTTTTTTTTCTTTTTCATCTCTTTTCTCCGAATTATTTGACCACACTACAAAATATTTCCATTTCTAATAAAAAGAATTCTAAGCTTGTCCGCAAAATCCAAATGAAAAAGCTTTTAGAGAGCTTTTCCAAATATGTTAAGTTTGACTCCAATAAAGAATAGTACTTGCTTAGTTTTACCTGAAAAGAAGTTTATTCGACATGAAATTACGTGGCATTAATAGCTCAAATTTATGCTAATCATATCCGTATAGCAATTATATCAATTCATTTGGCAAATTAATTAACAAATTATCTTTGAGTTTAGTCCAAATTACTTGAATCTACAATCTGTGATGGCCTAAGCAAAGTGGCATGGGGACGTGATGGTGGGTGTGTTTGATTAAGTAAACTTCTCGAGTCAAGGGGAGGACAGAGCATGGGTCGGTGAGGCTTTTTAAGAAAAAAAAATTGGGGATAATTTGGAAAGTAAAATGGTAATTTGGTAAATTATGTGTGGATGAGAGATGTATGAATTTAACATGTGAATAGGGTAATTAATATGGGAAGTAAATGTGAAATATTTTTTTTTTCCCTATATTCTTCTTCGCTGAAGGACCGTTTATGTGGGACACCAATGCATGCAAAAGCCTTTATTCGTTAGGATCGACCTAGGACAAGGGGATATATTCTTCTTTTATCCTCTGTTTATTTCGTGAATGATTTTAAAAATATATATTTCTAAAAATGATAACTTATAAGGTCTGAAATAATTAATCGATTAAAATATTATTATTAACAATTTATATTATAACATTTCATGAAATAAAAATTATTTTCTATTAACTCATTTTTTAAGCGGCATAAGTGGTTCGCTTATAGGAAAATATCTTTTAAATCATTATTTTTTGACAAAACAAATGAAGTCTTGATGAAAAATATTTATTTTTATGCTTATGTCAATTTTGAGAAATCATTCCTTCTTTATTAACTTCTTTTTGGAAGTAAATATCAAAAACATGCATCACTTTTTTTCAGTCAATAACTAAGAACATGCTTTTCCCCAAAAAAAAAAAAAAAAAAAAAAAAAACCCAAGAACATGCTTTTAATTCTAAAAAGTCAGTTTGTTAATCCTAGAAAAAATTCCATCCAAATGGTCGTTTTGCAAGTCACTAAATCACCAAACCCTCGCACAAACCCTAACCCTCAATGGTCCGCACGCCACCGTGCAGCACCGCGGTGGACCTCCAGCCTTGTCGCGGCGGTCACCACAATCAACTCCCATCTTCGCTTAAAGATGGGTACCGGGTTCAATTTAATTCAAGAACCAAATCGAACTAGCCTAGACTTATTAATTTAAGGCCAAATTTATGGAAAATCAATTTGGTTCTCAATTCTGCAAACCTAGAATAAAGCTAGGACCAATTTGGTTCTCGGTTTCAAGGACAGATCGGTTCAACTAATCCTATTCCCAAATTACGTCAGCTTTGAAGCCTCGAGATGAGAATTACTAGGCCTGCTTTAACCCAAAAGTTAAATTGAACCGATCTAGACTAACGAGTTAAAGGCCATTTTTAAGCAAAACTAGTTTGCTTCTTGATTCCGCGAACCTAGAATCAACCTAAGACTGGTCTGGTTATTGGTTTCAAGGCTAGAACCATTTATGATTTTCTAGTTGAATAGGATTTCGAGCCTTTTAAAAGTAACAAGAGTGAATATTTTTGCACACTCAAAAATTAAGCCATAGCCTTTGACGTGAACAAATAATAATATAACTACTCAATCAATAAATATTATCATAGTGAAATAGTGCAATTTTTACTCTTTATTATGAGAATATCTTTTATCAAAACATAAAATGGATCAAATAATGAACCGGTGATGCATTCGATTCTTGGTTACAATCTTTTGAAATTGAAAATCATAATCAAGAATCAACCAATCATAGAGCCAATCACCCCAACTCTCCACTGTCAACCCCTCCCTTAGCCACGAGACGCTAGACTTAGGTTATGGTCGCGAGCTTGACCTTTGGGCTCTAATGAACATGGCGCAATCTTAGTTTTGGCTCGACCATGGTCACAAGATCCCAAATCTAGTGTGGCCTTGGCTAGAGCTTAAGCTCCAACAATCATGGTAATGAGCTCGAGCTCAAAGGAGATTGAGAGATCAAACGATGAGGAGACAAAATAGACGATAGAGATAGAGAGATGCAAAGAGGAGAGAGAGGGGTGGAAGAGAAGGAGTCGAAGGTGTGGTTAGGGGTGATCGGGTCCAGGGTGAGTAGGGTCTAGACCTGGACTCTGTACCCAACCCTGTTATAACCGATTCTCCTTTTTTGGACCTTATACCCTACCATGTTTTTATTAGACCTTATTTTGGACCCAACCCTATTTTTCCAGTCCGGGAATAGGGTCAACCATGTTTTCATTAGAACCTGTTTTGCAACCATTCGATATCATATATGACTTTAAATTTTACATTGATTTGCGAAAAAATAACAATGTAGTCATCCTAACATTATAAGACAAAGCAAAAATTCTAATAATGCATAAACATTAGCAATAAATATGGATATAATATTAATCTCATTCCTACAAATATTTCTGATATGATCTAATGCACATGCTCATGTGTATGTGATAGAGCTGTTACTAAAATGACATTTTTTTTTAGTTGGATTAAAAATGCTTTAATTAGCACTACAGTAGTTAGTAGCACTTATCCCGCAACTATAGTAATAGTTGAAGATGGAACCATTAAAAAAGAAAAACAATGCATAAAAATAGTTCTTTTTAACAATTCTTTAAAAATAATTCTCTTAATTTGATTTAGAGAGAGACTTTCTTTTTTTAACAAATTTTTGAAGACAAAATGACTCAGAGGCACTATATAGAGAGACGATTTTTTTTTTTTTTAACAAGGTGAAAATCGGTTCCAAAATCGATCCAATTCCGGGTGGGTCTTTACTTGGACCCGATTCCTGGACTGGTTTCAATCGGTTCTGAAAAACTAGAACCTGTTCTCGGACCAGTTTAATCGGGAACCGGTTCCCAACCCTGTTTTTCGGGTGGTTTGGTTCGGGTTCCGGGTAAACCCGATCCGATTGCACACCCCTAGGTGTGGTGTGGTGGTGTGAGAGAACGGTGATGACATTTTTGAATTTTACCGGAGGGAAGCATGTAACTTCTAGTTTTCAAAATAGGGTATGTTAAGGCACATTTATTTCATAGAAACTCGAAGTTTGAAAAATATATATTTTTAAAATGATTAATTATATTATTTAGATAAATTAGTTAACAAAAAATATTATAATTTAGATAACAATTTATGCTTAATTTTTTTATTCATGGTTTTCCCACTCAATTTTTGACTTATGACATCCCTATCACCACAAAATGGTCACATTTTATTGTTCGTCTTATTCTTGATTTAAGATTATTTTTTATGTTCTTTTTTTTTTTTTTTGCTTGATTTCAATTTTACTATAAAAAAAAAAAAAATACCTATGCTTCTCTCAACCGACAAACACTGAGATCAAATGCGTGGCATTATTGATTTGTGATTAATTCTTACGGTTTTTTCCTTCCTTTCTGATTTCTTCTTCTTCTTTTTCTGTCCTATTTGGGACGAAATTGGCATCCCACTTTTCCAAAAGAAAAGGCTTATTTGACAAATAATCAAGTAATTTCCACAAGAGGACATTTATTCGATGAAGAACTAACTAATTATTGTATTAATGAGTTGTATATTTCTTTTTTTATATAAATTTATACAAGCTAACCGTTTTTCTAAATATAACGAAAGATAAATAACACAGAAAAGAATCATCTATAGGTTTTAATGAAGGCATTTGATTTAATCATGACTATATTTGTCATCACATCATAGTCCATGAATTTTAATTGCTCAAGTTTCATTTATTTGGTGAATCAAATACTTCAATGTTTTATTTAATTTTCATGCCATCATTGCACGATTTTCTAATATATATATATATATATATATCATCAAAAATTCGAAAATATGATAAAGTTAAGTACAATAAAAATTCTAAACATCCATTACTATTATGAAAATTCAAAAGAAAATGCTCCCTAACGCCTTAATTATATTAAATGATTAGTTGTTGACAAAAAGAAGAAAAGAGATAATTAATAATTTTAAATCAACAGTGGAATTCACAATAAAATAATATAGTTAATTCAAAGTGGCAGGAGGTATTAAAAGCCAAAAATGGGGTGGAAAAAATGTAAGTCTTATTTTTATAAATGATAAAAATATTTTTCATATATTCATTTTTGTAAATGATCGTTTTTCAAAAAATGCTTTCTAATTTTTGAGTTTTTCGTTAAACAAACTCGTACTATTTCATGTACTTTCCCTTTTCATAAATCCGAACCGAATTTTTCTTTTTTTAAATGCTTCACCTCATTGAGTTACGAAACGAACGCACACTGTTTTTGTACTTTTCCCTCTTTATAATCCAAAACCGAATTTTTCCTTTTTTTAAATGCTTCCCCCTCGTCGAGTCCCGCGCCCCTTCCATCCGCAATCCGCGTGCTAATGCCAGAGCGAACCTCGTCCGTCGATCTCTGTTGCCTTTCTCCCTCATCGACGCTCGCGATCAATTATTCCCACACGGCGAGTCCCCGCCACGTCATCGATCCGCACCAAGAGAAATATGAACCGTCCAAATGAAACGAAATCCAACGGTTGACATCTCCCCTCTTTTACCGCGAGAACCCATTTAAATCCACCCCCTCCCGTCCTCCGCTTCCCACCACCGTCTTCTTGAACCTCGAGATCTCTCTGCAACTAGAGAAAACCCTAAGTGACGTCACCTTTGTCCTCATCTTCGATGGCGCGAACGAAGCAGACGGCGCGGAAGTCCACCGGCGGCAAGGCCCCGAGGAAGCAGCTGGCCACCAAGGCGGCGCGCAAGTCCGCCCCGGCGACCGGCGGCGTGAAGAAGCCCCATCGGTTCCGCCCCGGCACGGTGGCGCTCCGGGAGATCAGGAAGTACCAGAAGAGCACGGAGCTGCTGATCCGGAAGCTGCCGTTCCAGCGGCTGGTCCGCGAGATCGCACAGGACTTCAAGACGGACCTCCGGTTCCAGAGCAGCGCCGTCGCGGCCCTGCAGGAGGCGGCGGAGGCGTACCTGGTGGGGCTCTTCGAGGACACCAACCTGTGCGCCATCCACGCGAAGCGGGTCACCATCATGCCCAAGGACATCCAGCTCGCGAGGAGGATCAGAGGCGAGAGGGCTTGATCTCGTCCTTCGTGTACATGTGTTTTCGAGTTAGCAATGACTGATGAAGCCGCGCTTTTTGTAGTAGATATCAATGTGAAATCGCGTTTGATGTATTGGGTTTCGTTCAAAAATTGAAATTTATGTCGTTTCTAATTTGAAGCACCTCGAAGCCTGGATCGAACTTTCTCTTTCTGTCTGTGATCTGATCTTTGGAGTTGATTTGAAGATTGAAATTGATGGGGTATTGCCTCTCGCGCACTAGTTAATCTGCATTATATGGGTTGGTATTCAAAATCACAGTCAAAATCATTGAATGGTTGTTGAACCGGGAGAAAAGTTACACAATTTTATAGCTGGATTTCTCTCCCTCTGCTTTTCATTGTCAGGGTAGGTTATCTTTTGATTGGCCATCAGCTTGGTTCGCAAGTCTTTTAGTATTTCTTTTTGTTATGCATTGCGTGGGATATGGCTGACTGCTAATATGCGACCGCAACGTGGTTAGTTGCATTTTGAGCCCACATGCTGGAGCATTCCAATGCTGATTGGCACTTCCCCAGCATGATCTTTTGGAGAGACGTAACGTAGTTTCAGTCCCATTAGCCGAAGTCAATGATTCTTTAGGTATATTCCGATCATTGGGTCACTCTTTTCCCATATTAATTAGTTCTTTAAGGTGTGGAGAACCCCAACAAACATCCATTCAATTCTCCACTTGTGGGAACTCCAGAAACAGAGAGCGATGAACATGATCATCCACAAGAAAGATCTGGATCTGTTTCTGGTTCCGAGCGGGCTGCTGATTATGTTTACATACCATCTCTTCTTTCTTCATAGATACCGATACGCCCCTGAAACGACGGTCCTGGGCGTTGAGAATGTCGACAAGAGAGCTTGGGTCGATGGAATCATTGAGGTAGTTTAAGATCTCACGGTTGCTCTCAATCGTTTCTCTCTTGCTTCATCGTTCTTTTGCTTTTCCTTTTGAAAGATGGTTCACAAGCGATCTGTGAACGTGCAAGCAGGTGAAACTCGGTGACAGAAATTTCGCTGCGAACGTGATCTCATCGAGCGTGTCGGCTGCGACCTTCTTAGCCTCGGTCTCCCTCACTCTCAGCTCTCTACTCGGGGCATGGATCGCGAACTCTGGTGTCAATGACCTGTTCCGGCAACTGGGCGGGTTTGGGGATGCCGGCCCATCGACCATGGCCATCAAGTACATGAGCCTCCTGGCCTGCTTTATCCTGGCCTTCGCATTCTTCCTCCAATCAGCTAGGCACTTCATGCACGCAAACTATCTCATCACCACGAAAAAGGAAAGCATCAGCAAGGAGGATGTGAAGGTGGTCATCATAAGGGCTGGTGAGTTTTCGTCGGTTGGGCTCAGGGCAATCTATTTTGCTCTTGCTTTGCTCCTCTGGTTCTTCGGTCCAGTGCCCATGTTTGCCTCATCCGCCATTTTAGTGATGATTCTGTATCACCACGACATCCATTCCATCCCTCTGGCGAGACCCCACCAACTAAAAACCAGATCAGGAGCTAAGTAGGTGGTCAAGTTGCTGCTACTGCCAATGTAATGCAGCATCAACGGTGGGGTTAAGAAAGGGTTGACCAAAATTGTTCGAAAGAAAGGGTTGATCAAATCGATCTGTCTTTATGTATTATTCAGTTAATTTATTGCATGGATGGCATGTGCAAGATCCGCAAAGCGAGCGAAGTGAGTTGTGGCGGAGGCTTTACTTCTTTTTGCGCAGATTGAACAGCTGTTTGCAATTTGCATCGTAAGAAAAGGATTTTGGCCCTTGGTGCAAGAAGTCTTCGACCGTGTTTTACTTTGCGCCCCTTGTGTTCTCTAGGCTTGCGACCCTCGCCCGTAGTAGAATTATTAGTTACTTAAATGAAACAACATAGTCCATTCTATGGAAGACAACCAACAGTATCGGAAGGATAATCAAATGTTCGTTCCAACTAACATAATTGATAATAAGTCGACATTTGAATGAGTTTTTCAAAGCTTGCCAATGGTGCAACATCTTGGGTATCAAAGAAGCAAACATGTATAACTCATTCAGCGAAAGAATAGGATTTTATATCACAATCAGTGACAAGTGAAGAGGTTGAATGGCTGTGGAATTTGTTATTGGATATAGAGTTGTGGTTATCACCGGTGACAATCATATCTTTACATTGTGATAGTGAGACATACAATAAAATATACAATAGAAAATCTAGACATATTAATTTGTGACATGAGTACGTTTGACAATTAATTACTAATGGAGTTACTTCGGCAATTTATATTTGTACAAATGATGACTTGGCTGATCCATTCACTAAGAGACTCTCAAGAGGTTTAATAAGCAGTACTGCCAAGAAAATGGGTCTTAAACCAATTAATAATAGTGGAGCATAGTGGAAACCCAACTTTATAATTTCTAACAAAATTATTAAAGTCAAATAGGTAATAATAAGCTATTGGAACTTGACAGTGATCGAGTTTAGGGTACAAAGTTAGTACTCATGGAAAGTTAGGAGGATAACCGTAAGAAAACACTTTTAATGAAGTTCAAGATTTTAGCAAGGCAATGCTAAGGTAACAAATTTAGGAACTTCATCTACATGAACATAAGAAGTGGTGTCGCTTCTAACAAAAATCGGATCAACTTTTGTAAATGTTCGTGAATGCAGTAGGAGCACAATGCCATAAATGCTTAGGCATAGGAAATTTTTAACCGAATGTGTATAAATTCAAACGTGTGATAATTTGATTAACAAGTAGAATCATGGTTCAAAATTTTATCTACTACCAATTTCATCAATGGAATTATTTACACTAATTGATGGTTCAAATCTTAATAGATATTTTCTTGCATGTATGAATTTATGTATATGAGTGTAGATAACAAACTAAGTGGAGAATTGTTGAAATAATTTGTCATTATAAAAGAGGTGTCTCTTGATTAAAATGAGGCATGACTCTTGATTAAAAGAGTTTTGGTCCTAAAAGGAAGTTTTTGATAGTTATAAGAGGAAATTATTTTTGACATAAAGAATAGTGATGGTTGAGGATAAAGTATCTATTCCCAAGAAATTTGTTGATTGGTTATCTACAAATAGAAACCGATTCACATATTATTTATAATAACTACAATTGTTCAGAAATGATTTTTCTTTAGAATTCTCTTTTCTTCTTTTTTAATACAAGCAAATTTAACACATTCAATCTAAAATTACAATAGAAAAATTGAATAGTTGCCGAACTTGTTTCTTTGCAGCTTAGGTATATATCCTAGAGGCATATTTATTCCAAAGCCGGCAACAACAATAGTAGGGGCAAAGCATCAAAGGTCTATTACTACTTTTCTATCTTCTTCACCGGACAACTTTCCCCAATAAGATTAGTTATTGATTTGTCATCATCTCGATCGTGATTTAGCATATTTTTTTCCTCTTCTGCATTCCGGGGGATGTGGCTGACTGCTAATAATCGCAACATGGTTGGTTGCATTATAAGACCACATATTAGAGCATCAGTACTAATTACACTTCCCTGCATGATCTTTTGGAGACATGTGAAGTAGTTTCAGTCCCATTAGCCGAAGTCAATGATCCTTAAAGTATATTCCAAGCATTCGATCGCTCTTTTCCTCGGATAAATTAGTTCCTTGAGGATTGGAAAACCCCAACAGACACAGCATTCAATACTCCACTTGTGGAAGCTGCAGAAACAGAGGGGAAAGAAACATGATCTTCCACAAGAAAGATCTGGATCTGGTTTTGGTCCCGGGTGGGCTGATGATCATGTTCACATACCATCTCTTCTTTCTTTATAGATACCGAAATGCCCCCAGAACGACGGTCCTGGGCGTTGAGAATATTGACAAGAGAGCTTGGGTTGATGGAGTCAGTGAGGTAGTTCAAGATCTCATGGTTGCTCTAAATCACTCGTCTCTCTTCTTGCATCTTTGCTCAGGATCTCAAAACCCTTTGAAATTCCAATTCACGATCCCTGTGTCGATTTGACGATAGTCGTTCTCTTGCTTTTCCTCTCGCGAGATGGTGACAAGCTGACGAGTGATCTTTGAATGTGCGAGCAGGTGGATCTCGACGAGAGAACTTTCGCCACGAACGTGATCTCATCAAGCGTGATAGCTGCGACCTTCTTAGCCTCGGTCTCCCTCACTCTCAGCTCTTTACTCGGGGCATGGATCGCGAATTCCGATGCCAACAACATGTTCCGTCAACTTGGGGGGCTCGGGGACCCGGACCCATCGGCCTCAGCCATCAAGTACATGAGCCTTCTGGCCTGCTTTATCCTGGCCTTCGCATTCTTCCTCCAGTCAGCTAGGCACTTCATCCACGCAAACTTCCTCGTCACCACCAAAATAGAAAGCATCAGCAAGGAGGATGTGAAGGTGGTCATCATAAGGGGCGGTGAGTTTTCTTCCCTTGGGCTTAGGGCAATCTATTTTGCCCTTGCTTTGCTCCTCTGGTTCTTTGGTCCAGTGCCCATGTTCGTCGCATCCACCATCTTGGTGATGATTCTGTATCACCATGACCTGCATTCCATCCCTTTGGAGAGAAAGACCCCACCAACCACAACCCAGATCAGGAGTCCAGCAGGTGGTCAAGCTGCAGCTGCTGCCCCTGGAATGGAGCAGCAAAGTGGGGTGACAAATGGTTGACCGGAATTGATCTGTCTTCATTCATGTATCTAATCTGTTAGTTTATTGCATGGATGGCATGTGCAAGTTCCGCAACGCGAGGAAAGTGAGTTGTGGAGTAGGTTTTGACTCCTAAGCTGCGTTGGGAATCTCTCTTCTTTTTGAGCAGATTGAACAGCTGTATGCTGCAATTTGCGTTGTAAGAAAGGCTTTTGGCCCATCAAAGTGCAGAGCGAAAAGGCTTTAGATTGCCTTGGGCTGTGCGCTCCTTATCTTCTTCTCTAAGGCTTCACAGCATTACCCCCATCGATGTTGGGCTTCAACTTCATTCCTGCCATGCGCCTAAGAGATGGTCAGTGAACTTGATTCCCAAATTTATAAAGTTGAAATCTTTAAGTGTTGGTCGATGCACCCGCAAGTATTGTGTGCATCTAATACTCCTCAAGAACAAAGCTACATAAGCGCGATGCTATAATTCATCAAAGTCCATGTGATGGTAGGTGATAGTATAAATAGGGCTTGGAGTCGAACTCTAATGAGACATAGAAAAGATTTTCAATCTGAATGGTGTGTGTGGAATAACAATTGTTTCTACTTTTTGCCTTTTCTCGATCCTACAACTCATGCACTTTGGCATTTCCTTGAGGGGAAAGTGCAATTATAATCCTCGAACGTTTGCTTGATGTGATAACAAGTACTAAATGTTTTGTCATCGATGCAATCGAGTCTTTCGAATGACTGCTTCGCCAAAATTATACTGATATGGTGCACTTGAAATTATCTATTTCATTTTTATGTACTTGTTAATATAAGTGGTGGTAATGTGGGATTGCATCAGAAAATAGGCCAAATATAACATAATGAAAATAAAGCAAGCAAAAGAATTGCATAAAAACAAAAAACAAAGCCAAAAATCAATATAAAAAAAAAAAAAAAGACAAAGTAAGACAAATTTTCTTTTATTAAAAAAAATTCATATTTTTATATCCTTATTTCAAAATTTAGCTCTTCTAGTTTTTATTTATAAGGTCAATCTCTTCTAACAAGGCATCACGTCGGCATTACAGTTATTTGTAAAATACTAAAACGAAATGTCGAATTTTGATGTGTCACGTTTGTAAGATTAGCTGAGTGATTATTGATAGGACTTGATTGCGTTTAATATGCTTGACTTTGTCACACATTAAGCAAATGTTTAGATTTATTGATGCAAATTTTCCCTTTAAAACTGAAAACACAAGTCATTTTTCTATAATTTTGAGAATTATGTAATGTATTAAATTTTGACAAGATTGTAAAATAGTACCATTTCCTTCATAAGTAAGAAGGATTTTGGCCCTTGGTGCAACGTGACTCACGTTGCAAGAGCACATAATTAGTTTGAGAAAACTACAATTCAGTTTTTAATATATTACATAGATATGAATTCATTTATTAACATTTCAATTTGACCATTATAATCCCAACTACTTTGAATAGAATAGCAATTCAATCTAAACAAGCCAAGTGTTGCATGAAATTATTAACACGATGGTTCATTCAAAGCCAGCAATCTTACGTGAATAATTTTACTCAAAAAATCCCACAACTTCCCCCATTAATAAAAGGCCTAATGACCTACAAAATCCTAAGTTTAAGGTCTAGTCCTAATCTATCTTAAACTTTTTTTTTGGTCCTATAAAACATCTCCATCTCTAAGTCCAGTCCCAATCTACATTAAAGAAAATTTCATCTTAGAAAAAACCACAAACTTTTACTTAAGTCCTAAATTTTTCACCGTCAACCATCCATCCAAAATTTCTCTTGACAACTAAAAAATAGAAAACTCTTGAGCACGAAAGATTAAATATTAAGCACAAAATTGAAGATCCCCGAGTGAGATGAAATGAAGACTTTTTTAAAAGCAAGAGCAAATAAGGAAGGCAAATCCTAAGTGTTCTAATTTTTACTCAAATCTTTTTTTTCTAGTCAATCTTACTCTACTCATAATCTAATATGCTCAAACTTTTGTTCTACCTTCTTTGCAAAGTATGATAGTCGAAACCCAATCATTTATGTTAAGAGAAAAATTCATCTCCAAAAAACATCTTATTGGATTTAAGATTTAACAAAAAAACTAGAATAAAGAAATGTAACTTTGGATGGATTATTAACGAAGTGAATATGAGATATAGGTAAAACTCTACAGTTTTTTATAAGACAAATAAAAAAGTTAGGATTGGAATCGTAGCTAAAATTAGCACTTTTTTATGAGATAGAAAAGATTTACGGTAGAATTAAGAATTTACTAAATGGTGAGGATTTTTTATGAGTGATAAAATATTTAGAACAAAATTGTAACCGGAGCTAAATTTGAGGGTTTTGCAAGAATATTAGGCCATTAATAAAAAGAAGCAAAAGGAGATAAAAATATAATATATATATTGTATTGCTCTCCTATCATGAGATATGTCAGAAGGCTAACCCCCATAAAATATGCGGTCACCGCAAGAGAACAGGGGTCCATTCACCGTACCGCGTCTAATTATATTCTATGTTTTGTGGGTTTAAAATTTTTTAAAAAAAAAAAAATCAAAGTTTTGGCTGTTGTGGGCCGTACGATCAGCCCGATGTAAACCCCATGGGCAAGAACCGACAGCCTCTGGTTGAGACAATGACCCGTCTTGTTCTTTTTGGCAAGTCTTAAAGTGGGGCCTACCCACCACACATATCTCGCCACGTGTCCTCCTCGCCGTGCGATCAGAGAGTGCCCGTGGCTAAGGAAAAAAGTGTGCCCGGATATTTGGAAGGATATGTAATAAATAAAAAACCTATCGATTTTTCTAATGTTTTGATTGTTTACGTAATTCGAATGTAATAATTTAGTTTTTATTTATTTATTTATTTATTTGAGTGGTTGGGCAATTGCTAGTAAAGTTCGACAAAATGTATTCAACTTTTACAAAAGATCTAATGTGGAATACAATTAATTAATTTTTTGGAAGTTTTACCCAGTTTTTTTAGATCGAGAAAATCACACAAATTATCCTTAAATTTTTAATTAATATTAACAATACCCAATCATTTACTTAGTTCATTGGAATCATATGGAAGATTTTGGCATCTCATTTTTATTTGGACGATAGTCCAACTTGAAAAACTTATTTAGTTGATCAATAAAGCTGAGCTTATTTGATAGCATTTAAACGCTTATTTTTCTAAATTGGATTGAACCTATAGCTATATTTAGAAGAATAAATCAAATTAGAATATAAAACAATGGAAACAATGAGAAACATTGCTTACACCATACCTCAATAAATCTAATTTGAACTCAATGTCCTTTTGTTTCGATTCAATTATGTCGACGCTAAAAAAGAAATTATAAAATCATTGCCATTCGAGATTTTACTTTTGAGGTACCCCAACAGGACTTGAATCCAAAACCACAAATAGAGAAATGAACTCCACTACCATCTAAGCTAGCATCCTATTCATCTTGCTAAGTATTGGAGACAACCGTGGTGGCCATATTGCAAAGTAATTTCCAATTTCAATGAATTCGGCCTCCAAAGGCTTCACAAATTAAATTGTTCAAAATAAAAAAAATGAAATTGCAAATACATTTACAAAATAAAAAAACTGTTTTTTTTCAAAATTACCCGGGTGCTTTTAAAAAAACCTTTGTACATGCCATGTCATAAACCACGAAAACTAGTACGCGCAATGACCTTTTATAATTAAATTTTTCCGCCGAGGAAATTAACATCGGGATTTGTGTCCGCATGGCAGCGTCGTTTTCACCCGGCTCGACGCCCCACCGCCGACGTACGGCCCCGGATCGACGGGGGAGGGGAACGGCGAGCCGAGGGGAGGACACGTGGACGGCCCGATGCGGCGCGTGGTTCGGGGGTGCGGGGCCGAGCGAGCGTGACGCGCTGGAAGTACGATGAAAGCTGTTGGGGAGAGGAGGGAGCAGAAGGCGCCAGGGGCAGCAGGTGCAGCGCCCCGCGTAAAAGTCGAGGGGTTCCGCCTGCTTTTTTCCTCGGCAGACTTTATTCATTGCTTCGCGCAGCGATCCATCGCTTGCGCTCCTGCCCGGGGCCCACGCGCTCTTGGCGCGTGCGTGGGACTCACTGTCCTTCTCCTTTTTTGTTTTTCCCCGGGACAGCGACTAAGCATTACAAAAATCACCACGAATTAAGAGATTTTTTTTTACCACCTTGAATTTTGTCCTAGTGATCATCCTTATCAAGAAATTATAATAGGGACAATTTAATTTGAAATTTAGATTTCGACTCAAACACCTTATAAAAAAATTAAGTGAAAGTAATTTATGGCCGACAAAAAAATGGAGATTTTTTTTTTAGAAATACTTATACGATAGTTTTTAATCCGTCGTCAGAATAACATCATATTTTGAGAAATGAAAAAATAAATAAAAATAGTTATAAATTTCCGTGGGCTCACTCATTCAAGAATATGTCGCTCACAACATACTGTTAATCTCACGGTAAGTCAAATATTGTTATGTTAGTAAAACTTTTCTTTTATTTTAATTCTCAACTCACTCACAAACTTTTGTCTCATCTTTTTTATAGAGCATGAGAGTCGAATCTCACACCTAGAACTAGACTTTCCCATCCCCAGCCCTCATTAGGGGTAATTGGTTCCCAATTCATTAGGAACCATCGAGAATCAGGGACTGGATCGATTAGTCTTAATTCCTAACTAGGAGCCAAACTAACCACCAGTTCAGTCCAATGAATTCGTTCACTTTTTTTCTTTCTCACTAAAGAGCTTCCGTGCATAAGGGGAGAGGATAACAAATTTTAAAATAATGACAAAAGTCACGATGAGTGAAGATTCGTTGGGATATTGTTTAGTTCACATTTTATTAATTTTTTAAAAAATGAAAAAAGTATATGTAGTCAATCCGATCCAATTCTCTCTTGGAATAGGGAATCACTAGACACTAATTTCACTTTAGGAATCGGAAACTAGACTGACACTCCTGAGAATCAGGACCAATCGTCTAATTTGGGTAGTTTATTTTGCACGCCCCTAGCCCCCATAGTCACAACGTTGTGTTTTTGTCGAGAACAAATCTTAATCATTAAGTTTAGTGGGTCTAGGAAAAATTTCGAAACATCTAGTCAAGATTCTTGGTCGAGGCATGTCCCTTTGCCCCAAGAACACCCTTGCCTGTAGCTTGGAAAGTGCTGCACAAGTCATGCATGCTTGTCGATCAGTAAAGATTTGGCCAACCGATGAGCTCAGGGACCTCATCCGAGGCTAAGTTAATAAATTCAATATATTTTTCTTGACAAAATTCAATCTAGATTCTCTTTTAAGAAAATGGTTCCCTTTTGTGCCCTTATTTAAAATTTAAAATTTTTATTTTTTTTTTATCAAAGACACGAGCGCATTGCTCTTCTAAGGTAGGCCGACATTCTACGTTCGATTGAAAACCCTTTCCAAACTTTGTTTCATTCGATGTCTCGGATGTAGTACTAGCCGAATTGTCGAAAACAATGACGAGAAAATATTTTATCCTAGTCCAACCAAGGAAGATAGGGCTCTTATCGTGACCCGGACAGAAGAAATTGTACCCTAAGAGCAGAACAAGAATGGGATCATCCCGACCCCTACAATTGTTGCCCTACGCACCTACTAATTTCCATTTTTGGTGGGTACTTGTCCTATTCAAGGTACGATTATCGGTCGGTCACACCTTCACGAAAGGCGATATTGGCTTCCCCCAACTATTTCCTCCTCACTCTCGTTCGAGATCCGTTGTAATTGGAGTTCCTAGATCAAGAAGGTACATAGGGCCCTTGTCTAGGGAACCATCATTATGCCCTCGAATCCAATTGGGGGGGCAAATCCAACAATGCCCATTCGAGATGGAGACTTGGTGAAGTTCTTTGTGGTGAAATTCGACGAATATTCTTCACTATTCAAAATTGAGACCTTTCGTGAGGGGGTTAGCCCTTTTTTTGCGTTAGGTGAGGCTGACCTCTCAAATTATTGATGTTGGAACATGGATTGATTTTTGAATTCTTGATGAAAGGCGTGAAGAATAGAGGATATTTCTCGATTTCATCGGAACATCATATTAGCAGCATGGAATTCACTTGGAGAACAAAACACACGGGAGTTGTTCGATGGATAATGTTTGTGTCGAGTTATCCTTTCAATTAAAGCCATTTGCCATGAATTAACAAGAATATCCAACTGGTCCGATAATATCATGTCGAAATTACCTGGCGCATGCACTTACATGAAAATGATGAAAAAGATTCCCTTCCCCCCTCCTCAATAGATCTCCTCCAAGAAAGAAAACCGAAAGCCCACTCGAAAGCCTACAAAATCATTATCAATTAAAAATTCCAAGCTCATAATAATGGTCTTGGCACTTCCCTAGATATCAAAGCATGAAGAAGACATGTATCTCACCCTTAAATTAGACTATATCGCATTGGATCCGTACAAATTGGAATGAATTGACCAAACATTCGAAGAACGCATTACAATGCCTCCGATGAAGTGGATAAAATAATTGGAGCGTGGCTTACAATGTGGGGCCACGACCACGAGGGAATTATTAGGTTTCTGTTTTTCCAATTAATTATTTATTATTATAATTTTGTTATGGTGTTTCCCATTGTCGAGCCGTGATCATTTGGGGGAATTTAGCAATTGCGTATGCTCTAAACAAGAAATCAAGCTCCACTTAGGAAAAAGGTGACTAAGGGTTATGAAATTTTCAAGCGACCCAATGATCAATTTTGGATAAGAAGAGAGAGTGTGTCGGGCATTTTTATTTTGACTAAACTTTCCCAGTATGAATAAAGGGTTGACTAATAATATAAATGCTAAATAAGCTAAAAATGCCATCAAGGCGCAACAACAACAACAAAATCGATCGAAATATTTAAAAAAAAGAAAAAGAAAGAATTGCATTTGAACCCCCTTGCATTGTTAATTCACAATAGTCTATCCGAATATCAAATGGTCACAATAGTCTTTTTCTTCCCCCAGTATTTTTTTTTTTTATGATGTTTTATTTAGTTTGCCTATAAAAATCCTTAAAGAAGTCTAGAAGCTATGCTATCCTACATTTTTATTGCATTTTCAACCCACCACATACAAAAGAACTTATGGCCAACTAAATATTTGTTACCGTGTAGTTGAGAAAATAAACTAAATCTATTTAGATTCCATACGTGTATATTAGCCATATCCTTGATTTTTAAGATCTCCGACAATTTTTTTTAGCTTCATTTGAATCTCTAATTTTTTTTCTTAATGATTCTCAAATTAAAATATAGACAAAAACGATGATGTGTCGATCAATGTTAACACTAGCTAGAACTCAAATTAGTGACATGGCCTAGCCTAGGCAATAGTCATCGAGATTTTAATGCCACTTAACAACAAATGGCCTTGTGATGCCCACATGGTAGGCAGGGCATGTGATATAGGGGAGGGAGGGAGGGAGGGAGGGAGGTGGATGGCTTGCAAATTTAAATATGAATCAACATATTTAAATATTTATACAGCATAAAATGACATGATTTATAAGTAGTTAATTATGACATGAATACGAATTGCCAGCCCCAACTACTTTTGATGCCAGTGAGGATCTCGTGCCATTGTCACCATTCCTAGTGGACCAAAAAGGGTCCCTTGTCGTGATTGGGAGCACACAACTTGCCCATGTGCCCCTGGACTAGGCAAAATTGTAGTCGTCGAGCCTCGACTGGGGCTATCGTTTGGCCCTTGTTAAGGGATGAATAGTCATTATCAGTGTTTGGTCAATGTCCCGATAGTTCTTTTTGTGTTTTTATTTTTTTGGCAATTTTGTTCCACATCATCAATCTAGTATGAACGAAGAAGACAGCTTAGGAACTCAATTGGTCAAAAATATTTAATGACTTAATTGCATATTCGACAGAGGTTTAAGGACAACCGATGCTTTTGTCCCTTATAAGAAATGAAATTCTTGATCCATTCTCACGGGCTATCACCTCTAATCCCTTCTGCTGCACGTTTGACAATGCGACAAGAGAAATTTACTTTTCACTATCGGACATAAGAAATCTACTGTTTGAGCCCAGAAAAGATAAATATCATAGTGCCGGAACTTGAATGAGTGTAGAATTTGGATAACCTAAGGTTACTTAAGCCACATTTTATGCTCATGAATGATTTTTCCATGGGGACAAGCCGCTTTATTTGTCCACCTCCCAGCTTTTGCTAGACCTTAATTTTCGGCAACTTTCACTTTTCAACTTGGCAATGCTTTTCAATTTGCTCAAAAGCACATTGGATTGTTGAGTGTGTGAATCTAAGAATAAGGCCAAAAGGTAGGTTACTCTTTTTTATTATTAATATTATTTTGTTTGTAAATTACCAAGAAGGCTTATTGGGTTTTGCTTGAGTGATCTTGATGTGAATCTAAGGGTAACCTCTTCCATAAGTACCTTTTTCCTCCATTTTAGGGTAATCGAGTAGCTAAACCTTTGCATGAGTGGCAACTTTGAAGTCAATGTTACTAATATCCAACATGCGACAAAACGACCAACCGTTGTTGGGTCAAAAATTATTTTCCAAAGCATGATCATGGGATTGTTTAGGATATAAAGCAAAAGACAATTAATCATGATTAGCGAAACAAAATGATGCCACAAGCATTATCGAAATCATCCAATTTGCTTTTACCCCCCCACCCCAATGGTGCACGTGAGATTTGGATAATCACTCCAAAATTGACAGCCAGTAAAAGGAAACTTTACCTTTGGCATTTCCTTTAAGGATTTTCAAATCTTGGGATCATTAGGGTTGAACCATAACAAGGCTACTATTCATATCCATGGATCATTAGGGTTGAACCATACAAAGGCTACTATTCATATCCATTATTTAAAATGTGTTTTGATTTACTGGAAAAATTATGATAACATGAAGTAATTTTTGAAGAAAATGGTTTTTTTCATTTGCTTAATGGTTTAGAGAAAGCGATTTCCTTCTTCCCAAAGAAAAAATCGTTTTTTCCCAATCTGAACTTGTTGTGTCTATTCAATGAAAAATGTTTCCTATGCATTGATTAGTTTTCTATTATCCAAAATTGGAAATTACTTTCTTAGAAACAATTCTCCTCCAAACAAACAGACCCTTAATCAGAGTTTGCTACACATCACTTAGCATATTAGTTTCGTAAACCAATCACGACACTCCTAGCATCATTCTCGAACCCACAATGTGTGTCTAATTAGATTGGTTTTGTCGTCACTTAAACCTATTAATAGAATCACAATTTGGTTCCTCACAAAATTTATAGATTCTTTTATTTTGATCCTTGTTCCTTTCCATGTCAATTATAGTATCTCCACTGTTCAAGGCGAAAATCAAAGTACTTTGCTTTGCTTGATCATTATTACATGGTATCTACGTGAAAGAGCAAAATTCGTGTTTGATCCTCGTACTTTCGGGAGCGGTTCACTATAAGAGAATTATGAGATCAATGCGTAAAAAGTCAAGTACATCTAGGAATCGAAACGTAGGATTCCATGTGAGTTCAACTCATCTAGATGTTTTTTTTACCTTTTATTGGACTTATATAAGCATGACTTGTCGAGGCAAAAACATCTTGATTGCTATGGATTAGGGCTGACAATTTGGACGTGACCTGTTTGCACGACATGAACACCGCAGGAACTAAAATCTGAATTATAGAAAGACAACTCGAATAAGAGAATTATGAGATCAATGCGTAAAAAGTCAAGTACATCTAGGAATCGAAACGTAGGATTCCATGTGAGTTCAACTCATCTAGATGTTTTTTTTACCTTTTATTGGACTTATATAAGCATGACTTGTCGAGGCAAAAACATCTTGATTGCTATGGATTAGGGCAGACAATTTGGACATGACCTGTTTGCACGACATGAACACAGCAGAAACTAAAATCTGAATTATAGAAAGACAACTCGAATATAACATCACACGATATGACTAATTTATTCATACATACAACTTCATCGCAATTAAGTTGTCTGGCATTAGAATCATTTTAGGCTGACGTGAATTGAGAGGATTTACAAACACGACTATGGCACGCTAACACAAATTGTCAATCCTACCATAGATTTAGATAACCAGCTATACCGATTATGGCTTCAAATTAGAGCCAACATAGGCATGACTTGAATATTACAGATAAGGATTTATGGCACGCAACACGCTCGTGTTTCTCGGCGTGGCAGCAACAGTACATGGTACGTTGGACCTCATAAGGGGGAAAAAAATAATAGCAAGGGGCTATACCTATGGTCTATCAATAATTGATTCACCGTCCTAAAATTGTCGTACACAAACACTTCCAAGGATTTAATCAACAACCGAGATTTGTTCCTTAATTAACTAGTATCACCATTATCCGAGGATCCGATCCTCAAGTAATTTGTAAGAAGTGCATGCACCTTGATATTTAGATGAAATCGGAATCCTGTTATTGATGTAAATATTCACTATGTTCATTTGTACTCTCATTTAGCATCTTGATTATCCTCGACCATCGATCCATGTTAAAGAAAGTCGGAAATTAATCCCTCAACAAATCAATAGATGGGATTTGTTACGACATCAAAGAAGATACCATACACGATATGCATGGTATTGCCTCATTCAGTATCTTAGTTATTTTTAATGATCCATCTATGTTGTCGAGATACATATGTGAGCTACGTCAGAAAAAGCTTCACATTAGCAAATTAACGTAGTGCGAACCAAATAATATATTTTAATCAATTCATAACTTATTGCTTAAGCTTTTAAGTGAATGCGGGTTCAATCGGATATGTTCACAAACCCAAACATGAGTAATTGTATATCTCGAGGACTCGAATATGGGATTTCTCTTGGCGATCTCCATGGAAAAAGATATCAGATTTCTACCGTATAGTCCCAACACATTTCAAGAAAGAGCGGTTTCGAAATTCATCCTTTAATGCATTGTCGATTCAAAAGATCTTCCTCATTCTTTAACCACTCGATCCTTTGGCCTATCATCTTCTTCGCTCGAAGACACTCGTGCGTACTCTTACACACAGCATTGAAACACCCCGTCGCATGTAGTAACAACGCACCGAGTGGGAAAATCCAAGGGAAGGGCTCTGCTCTTTCATCGTATGCAACAGTTAATTTCTGTTTTAGCGGGGGTTTAGGACGAATTCAACTTAAGAGAGGAGCCGCCCTATTTAAGCAAAGTAGGTGGGCAAGAGCCTATTAAGAGGCCGACCAATAATTCTAACAATCTCTAGTGGGGTGGGCAGGAGTAGTCCTGTCCAGCAAAAGCCTAAAGGCTAAAGGCGAAGGCAAAAAGGAAAGACGCAGTGCTGCCTCCTCACGCTCCCTAGAGGGAGCGTGCGCATCCCCCACCCCCTCCCCCAATCTCACGTAGAGACAAAAGAGTCCCCCATGGATTCATGCCCACCAAACGAATCGCTAAATTGAGATTCTTGTTTTGTTTCCTTAATCATGTTTACATCGAGTGCTGTTCACGATCAACTTTGCTAAAGTTAGGGTTCTTGTGGGCACATCTTTGCGGGGTATGCGCCGGGCTTGGTTGAATTTTGGTAAATCGATGAAAAATCAAATCGGTCCAGTTGGTCTCGAGATAGTTTTGGAGAAAATTGATTTGATTGTTTCTTATGAAAATTTAGACAAATTTAGATAAATTGCGCTCTCAAGTTCTGTCCTAGATAGGATGCTTTGTACTGATTGGTGATACTGTTGGAATTAACTACGATAGCTTTGCTTATGCTTTTTATCTTTTTTTGGTCGAAACTTATGCTTGTTGAAAAGAGTTTAAAACCCTAAATTACCTAAAACAATCTCGCTTATGTTTGTTGAAAAAATAAAATAAAACCCTAAATCACTAATCTCTCTCTCTCTCTCTCTCTAATGGTGCAAATTACTAATCTACAAGTAGGATTTCAAGTTCCCACCTTGGAACCAATCTTAGACTGAAACAATCCCCCCCAAAGCATTCTTATACCAAAGAGGAAAACAAAATGAGGAAGCAACTGAAGATTGAGAAGTCAACTAAGGCTGGTTTTTTTTCTTTTTTAATTTGACCACAGAAAGGATAAGGCTGGTTTTCACGAAGTTGTCTAAAGATATTTTGCACCACTCCAGCCTTCTTATATTCCAAGGTTATGTCACCTCTAAATAATTTCTAATGTAAAAGAAAGCTCGAGGATTCCATTTTTACTTTAAAAGAAAATACTTTACCTTTTTAACTATATATACTATTTGCTTTGGTCATCACTCATAATTCATTGAAATCACTTCTCAAAGGCATAACAAAGTGACAACCCTCCCCCCCACAAAAAAAAAAAAAAAAAAAAACATATTAGAGTCATGTAGAGACAATACAACATGACATAACAAACGTGTCAATGTCAAATTTGTAGCACTATCAAATTTAGTTGTTTAGAATATTATCAAATTCATTTGTTTCGATTAGCAAAAAGAAAAAAAGACCAACTTTTCAAATTTTGCCAAATTTAAGATCTCATTCAAATTAATATTATTAAAAAAAAGTACAAGCGATACTTAAATATTTTGAAATTTTCAATCATTTGTAATTAAAAAAAAAGTTCAAACAAGCGCACCACATGATGCACGCAATTTTTTTTTAAATAAAAGTCACTTTAGACATGTATATTGTCTATATCCAATGGGAAAATTTTAAATAAAAGCCGCAGTGCCCTTAATTTATTAAATAAGAGTTTAAAATCAATTTTTTCAATAAAAACCTAAAGTATTATCATTTTTTCAAATAATGATTTAAAGTGAATATTATTTTAAATAAAAATTTGAAATGATCATATCAATATTAAAAAATGACCCGGCATCATCATCATTTTCTTTTTTACTTTTTTTTTAAAAAAATTTCTCAAATGGGGCACTTTGTTTGGAATTTTCCCTTTCAAGCTAAATTAACTAAACCGTAATAGCAGGATTGAGTCGATTATACGCCGAGTCCATCCTATTGAATTTCAAAGAAAATTCACTTTTCTTGGAAAACAAGAATTTCTCGCCTCCTCTTCCGACAAAAGGAAAAAAGCAAAAAACGAAAAAGAAGGGGGGGCAAAAGTATAATAGACACTTCTCGAAAGAAAGAAAGAAAAAAAAGAAAAAGGGAAAGGGGGAAAAAAAGGAAACGGTTCGTACGGCACGCGCCGAGGAGAGCGCGTGGTGGGACTGGGAGGGGGCTGGCATTTAAGGAGGAACCCGTTTTGTCCGGGCTAAGATGCGATAGCCCTAGTGAAGTGAAGGCCCTTTTCAGCTATGCCTACCTATTTGCCTCCCAACACCCTCCCTCCTACAACCCCCCTCTCCTCTTTTTTCTTTTTTATTTTTTCTTTATTTTTTCTTTTTTGGCCTTTTGGGTCCTTTGCAATTAATTGCTTTGATATAGACCCCTCCCCTATTTCCTTTTTTTCTTTTCTTTTTTCTTTCCCCTTTTCCTCGACTTTTTTTTTTTGTCTCAAAATTATCAAAAATGACAAACGAAAAAGAAATAGGAAATCTTTCCGCCCGTTCATTCACCTTTGCCTGCCACACTAGTCCCCACAATTTGTCATGTTTTGGATTTTCCAATTCCAATTGGATGGGGGAAAAGGGTTGGAGCCGGTTCGGTCTGATTTGGACTATATGTCAGATTGGATTGAAATGGTATGGATACGGAATCGAATTGAACTAAGCGAAGATTTTGGATCGAACTGGAATTTTTAATTTAGGCGTTGCTTGAAATTAGACTAAATATATCATTTTTTTCTTCACTTTTCTTTTGAAGTACTCTTAATTCTCATTGTTGAATTAGCCGGGCTCAAGCTAATAAAGATTAAGTGAAAGAAAAATTGGAAAAGTAGAAATTAAGGTTCGGCTCAATTAACGAAACGAATTTTCGGGATAGCCTCCCAAAGCTAAACTAAACTAAGAATTTTAGGTTAATTCAATTTGATTTGGCGGTTCTAGCTGAAATAATGCTTGGCCATAGGCAAAAAAGCAAACTCTAGTTTGTCCCCTATCAGAAAAAAAAGTTTCCTTAGTCAGATTTTTGTTTCTTAGTCAATGTTTGGATAAGTTTTATTTTATACTTAATCTAAACTTTGCAACGGACGTATTTTGATTATTCTTTAACTCGAAATAACTAGATCTTCACATCATACTCTTTTGTTTCTTAGTCGGTGTTTATACGTATATTCATCTATGTATTTTGAAATTTGGCAAATGTTTTCAATTTTAGTAGTGAAGAATTCTTTTTTCCTGTACAAACAAACAAGCCCTTATCCTTTTGGTATATGCGTGCCGACCCAAAGTCGAGCTATTTTTCCACGAGTTCTCCCCTATAGTATCGTCTCGGCAATAGAGATTAATCGGAGAGTCTAGTTGCATGTATAATTCATCAAAAAGTAATGGTAAAGAGGGGGGTTGAGAAGTCATGCTATCATAGGACCCAAAAAACCCCTCTAGACATTGTACGTACCAAAATTAGCAGCTTCATTAGATCTCTCCTAACTGCAATTGACCAGAATGACCATCAAGAACATACTAAATCTCAAAAAGGGTACACGAGAAAAGCTGTAGATTCTCAAAAAAAAAAAAAAAATCTCTCTTTTTTTCCCTAAATAAAAAGAATCCCAAAATTTTTTTCTCGTTTTTCCCCAAATAAAAACAATCTCAAATTTTTTTTTCTCTTTTTTCCCCAAATAAAAAGAATCTGGACCCAATATTTGATGAATCCATGTGCCCCTACTCGTTAGTTGATCATTAAATCGAATGGTCCATATAATTTGGTCAGCCAGATTGGAAATTCTGGTCGCCACTTTTCGGATTACTAAATGCGGGATCGCACTGCTCCGCTGCTTAAACTGCTATTCAGAGCAAAACATTCATAACATCCAAGGGAGTAATTACATGCTGTACCCGTCACACTGTGTTGATGCGGTAATGTCAGAACTGAACCCGATTCACTTTTTTCATGCTGATCTAAAAAGGCTGGTGAAATAAGAGGAAAAAAGCTTAGGGCTAGCATTGAAAGTGGTCTACGGATGTGACGGGGGACTCAATTTGGCTTTTTCACATATAACAATTAAAAAGAAACGTACACCAGATAGTAGGACTTGATGGGTATGTAGAAAAAGCAAGTTTCAAAAGATGGGTTTTGACAAAATATATAATTAGCTGAACTCTTTTTATTTGGGCATAAAGGGGAAGTTTAGGAAGACCCAATGGAACAAGTAAAACATGCCATTTTGTTCCGTAGAAAATAATTTTTTTAACCATCGCTAACAATACTTATCTAGATATTTTTAGAGATGATGAAGATATTTTTCATTGATTCAAAATGTAATCTAAATTATTAGAGAATAAAAGATCTACTAAATAATCAAGAAAATAGCAACTCTACCAAAAAATTTCCACTCACAAGGTTTGGTTTGGAGAGGCAAAGAACAGGGGGAAAAACAGCATCATTAGTTTCCATTTGTCAAGGTTTCTAAATTAGCCTTTCCATGATAGACACTACTGATGTTGTCTGATGGCCAAAGTCAAGACTCGTGTACTAGAGTCAGTTGATGCCTAGGAAAGGAAACATCGTGGCTGTATGTACACATTGATGCAGCTTGAATCTAGGACAATACTCCTCAAATTTGGGAGAGCAACAGTACCTATAGATTAGGGGTTACAAATTTCACAAATTTTGAGGTTCATTCAATTGTAATCAACCGTTATCTTCTAGGGAGCTCATGCGAATAGCACTGCACATAGTAATAGATGAAACAACAGTTCAATTAAGTCGGGCAGCTTTCGGCTAGTTAGAGAGATTATCTGATGATGTTAGTCCAATGTTGGTATTTTCCTTGACAAGTTTTTGAAGCATAGCACTGATCATGCACAATGACAATTTGGGAGAACCTACACATTTTACACCATTTGTTGCATTAATATTAGCATAAAAAGAGAAACCTATCAAAGAACCCCATCCTAATAGTGTCCATGAAATTAATGACTAATTTTCCTAGGGGGGTTTGCATTTTTCCAAAGTTCATTTTTGGTGTAGCTTCGATTGGCCCGTAAACACCATAGGGAAATTGTGCATCGATTTTCATTTTATAATTTTTTGCAAGAAGTCATATATTCTAGTACTACTCTCACTTGGTTATTCTAAACATTGGAATTCCAATGCTAAAGAATACCGTTACACCGAAAGGCACGTCTTACGAGTTGATTTAAGTTTCGCACATATAACCAATAAGTAATGTTTCTCCCTATTTGACGTCACGGTTCATATATATTCATTTCGTTATTCTAAAAGTCTGCTATAAATTATTAGTCATATCTAATTTGATACTGAATACGACAGCCTCTTTTGTGCTAGAAACGATTTCGTATCCTCATCATATCATATCATTTCAGTTGATAGTAGACATATTTATTTATTCAATCACTTATCTAGTAATTTTTGAAAAAAATCTGGAGTTATCCAATAAAAAAAATGGATTTGACTATCTAAATTTAAAAAGCCCTTATTTCAACGGCATTACTATTTTTTATTATCATTTTGTTTGGTTAGTCGTGAGAGAATTGAGAACCTTGCAACTCCACTCTCAACTCATTTCAACCTCGATGGGATTCCGCTCGATTTAATCCTTAAACTTTGATATGCCGAATCGGTTACATCTCCACCAGTTCCTTCCACTTCCATCACCTTGAGCTGGAGGAGAGCGACATAAGACCAGGGGGGACATGTTTCCCTCCAAGAAAACGAGGTAAATGTTTCTCAATAATCTAGAAGATCCTAGGACGAACGTTACCTTAGGATACAACGAACCTGCCAAAACGAAAAGAAACGAGGAAAACCTTTCGCTCCCGCACTACCCGGTCGGAGGTTACATCGAGGAAGATGGTGGGGGTAATTAATCCGGGGGAAGAGAGGATAAGAGTGAGATTTGAGAAGGTGGGGAAGGGAAGGGAAGGGGGGGCGATGGGGACAGAAAAGACATCCCGCGCAAATACAGGGGGGGCCGTACAGCGGGAGCAAAACCCCACCTGCAACAAACAACACACTGAAGTGAAACACAGGCCATTCTCTTGTCAGTTCTCCTCCCTTTGGTATTTTTACTCCCTCTTTAATCAATTCCCCCCCAAAGCGTCACGAGTAACGCAGCGAACCCCAAAAGAAAAAAAAAGAAAAAAGGAAAAAAATTGTGAAAATAAAAATAAAAATTCTAGAATTGGAGTCGTCCTCTCTCGCTCCTGCCACACATCGCTCAGCAGCTGCAGCAGCTGCTGCTGTTGCAGGAGCAGTGCTGGAGCTCTGCTCGCAGATGGGGAGGAAAAAAGTGGGGGAAGTGGGGAAGAGGATTAAAAAAAGAAAAAAAGAAAGGAAGGAAAAAAACAGCAGTCCACCACTCGCGTTACCCACGAAAAGATAAAGGGAGAGAAAAGATACCCACGACTGAAAAAAATTATATTATAATAGTGGAAAGGGATAGACTGTACTCTGTAGCAGCATTATTATTCAACCTAAGAGGGAGAAGGAAAAAAACCAAGATTTTTCAATAACCCCACCTTTAAAAATGATGAAATCTGAAATCTTGATGAATTTTTCCCTTTTGGGGCTAAGAAAAATGGGATCTTGATTTTCATATCTCCCAAAAAATATCAAGAACTCCTCCTCCCCCTTTTCATCCCCACCAAGAAAAAATCCCAAGGGAAAACCCATGAAAGAAAGCTAAGAAAAAAAAATGGGATCTTGATTTCCCATCACCAAAAACCAAGGACTCCTCCCCCTTTGCATCCCCACCAAGAAAAACTCCCAAAACAAAAACCATGAAAAGAAGCTAGAGAGAGACAGAGACAGAGACAGAGAGAAAGAGAGAGAGAGAGGGAGAGGGAGACAGAGAGCTTGCCTTTTTATTTTCCTTTCTTTCTAATTCTTTGGCTCCTCTGCTTTTTGGCAAATGCAAAAGTTGTCCTTCAAATTGCGGTCATGACCACTCCTCCTCCTCCTCCACCTCCATCTCCATCTCCATCTCCATCTCCCTCCCCTCCACTCTCTCACTCTAGCTCTCCTCCTACTCCTTCACTCTCACTACTCCTCTTAGCTCTCGCTCTCCACCATCTTCCCAGATTCCGCGGCGCAGTGTTACTGCCCCGACCAACTTCACCGTTCGCTCGATAGGAATCGGTAGCAAGAAAATCGAGATGATTGATCTCAACACGGTGGAGGACGACGAAACGCCGTCGTCCGGCTCCTCCCCTGCCTCTTCTCTGTCCTCCGCTATAAGCGCTTCGAACGTTAACTCCAACCCCACGAACCCGACTTCTTCTCCTTCTTCGTCCTCGTGCTCTCCCTTGTGTTTGGAGCTGTGGCATGCCTGCGCTGGGCCTCTGATTTCGCTTCCCAAGAAGGGCTCTTTGGTGGTTTACTTCCCACAGGGACACTTGGAGCACGTCTCTGATGTTCCCGCTTCCGTGTTTGATCTCCCCTCTCAAATTTTCTGTCGTGTTGTTGATGTGAAGCTCCATGTAAGAATTTCGCGCACTGTTCATATTCTTGTCTTTGCTCGTAGCAGAAATTTTTAGTCTTTATTATGAAGTTTCGTCATAAGTGTTTAATCTGTTCAATTTCAGCTGATTTGTTTAGAATTGATTTGGGGGTCTGTCGTTTAGTTTGTGCCATTGGGGGAAAAGGGCTTTGTTTTTTTTTTTTGTTCTCTCTTTCGGTTTTTCTTGGGGGGGAAATTGATGTCGAATGCATGTTTTTTTGTGTGACAGGCCGATGCGAGCACCGACGACGTTTATGCGCAGGTTTCGCTGATTCCTGAAAGAGAGGTGAGCTTTTGCTAATTTTGTCGAATTTTTGGAGTCTCAAATGCTGACGGTATTCACCAGAAAAGATAAGGGAACGTGACCCTGTTGTGATCTTGAATTTCGACCGTGCACTTGAGTTGTCGGATTTGGCTCTGTATTGAAAAAAGGGTCTTATGTTGATGGAAGATAACTCCAGCTGCATTGTGTTCTCTGCAGCAAATTGAGCATAAATTGCGTGAAGGGGACAACGAAATAGACTTGGAAGAGGATGAAATTGAACCGGCTGTGAAGTCTTCGACGCCTCACATGTTCTGCAAGACTTTGACTGCTTCAGACACAAGCACCCACGGCGGGTTCTCTGTTCCTCGGCGAGCAGCTGAGGACTGCTTCCCTCCACTGGTATTGCATTTCAACTTAGCCTCTTGCATTAAGATAGCCTTATTGTTTTACGCTTTTATCCAGCTAATGCCTTTTTGTTGCGTGGGGTTTAATTTATTTAGCTTGCTTATACTTAGTTCTCTGTGAACGCAGGATTATAATCAACAAAGGCCTTCTCAGGAGCTTGTAGCTAAAGATCTGCATGGCCTAGAATGGAGATTTAGACACATATACCGGGGTATGCATCAGAATCCTCATCTTCCTTTAGCGTCTCTTGGCATTGATTTGATTTTATGGTGCGGTTGTCTTGGAAGTTCCTTTTATTCAACTAGTTCTTTCATGTGTGCATATACGTGAGCAGGACAGCCACGCAGGCATTTGCTCACGACAGGATGGAGTGCATTTGTAAACCGGAAGAAACTAGTCTCTGGGGACGCTGTGCTCTTCCTTAGGTATCAAGGCATTGTGCTGCAATTTGTTAACTTTGGTTAAGATTTTGAAATTCATGTACTTTATCAAAACCCAGGGCTTCGAACGGAGAATTGAGATTGGGAGTTCGAAGGGCAATTCAAATTAAAGGGGCTTCTACTTTTCCATCTCTTTGCATCCCGACCCTGAATCAGAGTGCCCTTATGGATGTGCCAAAGGCTATATCTCTCGGAAGTGCCTTCAGTGTTTATTACGATCCAAGGTACTTGACTGGACTGTGCTCATTAATGCTGATGATACAGTCAGGCCACTTGTATGAATGAAAGCTAACTTAGACTGCAGTTTTATTCAGCTCGTAGCTTTACATTTTGGTGCAAAAATAGCCCAGACAACAAGTTGAACTTTTTACTCATGCGTGTTGGAAACTGGTTTTGGTCAATATTAAGCCTGGATCGTGTCTCTCTTCGTCACATGATGTGAAGAAGCCTTGCTGTTTTTTTCTTCTCTTCTGAAATTTTCATGTCATAACACTTGCAAGCGATCAGCCAGTGGTCCTGATACTGATTTTACAGGTCTTAATTGCTGAAACAGTGGTACTTTCTTTGAAAGTGAGGAGTTAATGAACTTCCTGAACAATCATGCTAAGTTATCATGTGATAATTAATGTGTGCACTATTTAGGTGACTCTTGTATTTTTGCTCGACCATTCCTCCCATCATCCACTGGTTTAAGCCTTTTCTCCTTGTGTTGATAATTAAGACTCCTGCTTGCATTGATACATGCTGCGCAGTATATAGGTAAATGTTAGAGCTACTTGATTTGGACAATCCCTTGGCTGCTGTTATTTATGAGGTTAAGCTGCCCATGTTTTGCTGGATAATACAAATTAGATGACTAGTAACGTCCTGGGAATTTTTATTTAAACTGCTCAAATTGTTCTATGTGTACTTGGCTAGGGATGGCTGTAAAGTACCAGCTGAGTTGCCCTGTTCAAAGTGGTGATTTTTTTTTCCAATTTTTCTTTTGTTGAAATGGCATAATTTTTTCAGCATCAGGGGAAACTTTATGTTGATAAAGCATGTATTTGAAATGTGCCAAGTTGTGTAGGTTTTGAATTAATTGTGATTGTACCATATCAAACAAGGATTCGAGTAAATTCTTTTTGAATTTGTCATCTCAGAAATTACCTCTGTTATATACGTTAGAGTTGAAGTTAGCTTGCTCGAGAATTTCTGAGAATTGAATGGATAGTTATCTTGCTGTTTTTGTTCTATTCATGAACCTCAGGCAGGTCTCAAACCTGTGGAACATGGATTAATAATTTGTGATGTTTGACATTGACTAGTTTTCTCAGTATGCTGCTGCTATGCTTAACTATGTCAACTCTGGATCTTTCAACTCTGGATCTTTCATTTACTAATGCTGATACTTTTTGGCTTTTCAAATTGCTCTATCACCATGTCATCTTAGTTCTTCTGTGGAGGATTATGATTTCCCATGATCAAATAAATAAATAGTGCTTAGTGATGTAATTGCTGTATTCCATGGTTCTATTGCAATGACTGGGAGCTGCACCCAGGTCATTATGTTCAATTGTAATTGCTATGGGCTGCTTATGCTGGCTCATTTTCTGAACCAGTCGTATGCTTGGCCTATGATCCTACTCAATTTGCTTTTGATATTATAGTCCTTTACAACTTTGAGCTAATGTCTGCATGAACTCGTAGGTCCAATTGCAGGGGATGTGCCACCATCATTTTTTATTTTTAATATGATGGATAGACTGTCAAGTTCTTGTTCACACAATGATTTCTCGTTGATATGGGCATCACTGATTTTGCAGAGCCAGCTCATCTGAGTTCCTAATACCAGCTCGTAGGTTTTTCAAGAGCCTTAACCATTCTCTTGCCCCTGGCATGAGGTTCAAGATGCGTTTTGAAGCTGAGGATACAGCAGAGAGAAGGTTCTATTCTTTGGCTCGTTTACTGTTTATATTGAGGAATGCTTTTGCAGCCTTCCTTATATAAATTCTTTCCATGGCAGACATTCGGGTCTGATAGCCAACATAAGTGACATTGATCCTGTTAGATGGCCAAGTTCAAAATGGAGGTGTCTGTCGGTGAGTTTATGTTTGCAAAGCTTGTTTAAATGTCTATGTTGGCATGAAATTTAGGTCTGGGCCCTTATAATGCATCTAGCTTTTCCCCTCGTTAAAAAAAAAAAAAAAATATGATAGGTACTCATCTATCCTATTTCACACCATCTTTTACAAGTGGAGTATGTTATTTGACTTGGAGGGTTCAAACAGATTTGTGGCTTAAGCCTACATGATGTTCTATGGACAATTTGTGATGAATGCCCTTACCTTTGGGTAAGTTTTTGTGATAATATAAGTGCTGATAATGATGCCTGAAAAAAGTAGTGGAAAGGATCATCTTCATTCTTTGTTTCAATAGAGTCTACAGCAATCCCATCCTGTCTTTTGCTGTTTTCAGTGGAAAGATGTGTCCATTCCTGTGCTCGTACATTGAACTGTCTGTGCTAACTCGATAACTATATAGCCAATAAAAGTTGAGAACTTAATTCATGTATGAAGATTTTATTCAATATTTCCTATAAATTCTTTGATGATGTACTTTTATTTCTAGCGAACCATTCTGTAGTAGGGAAAAAACTTTGGGACCAGTTAATATTCGTGTCTTGCCATAAAGTAAGTAAAAGAAAACACCAAGAATTAAAATTGTCTGTGTTTTTCACTTGAAACTTTTTGGAAAGGTGTTTATCACATTTTCTTTAATAAACTGCATGATTTGTACTTTTATTGCTCATGGTTGTACTGAATTCAGATAGATCTGTTCCTGATTGTTAGTTACTTCCATTTATTTGTTTTCATTGCCAAAAAAGAAAAATCTGTTTCTAAGCACTTGGTGCGTGTTTCATTAACTTACTGTTGAGAATGAAATAAGAAGTGTTTGATCCTCTGAAACCAAATCAGCTAGACGGTTCAATTGTCTCTGTTGGGAATTAACATTGTACAATATTCAAAATCGTCTGATGCATTACATTAAAGTTAGTTGGTTCTTAATTTGCAGGTTAGATGGGATGACATTGAGCGTGATCGTGGTAGTAGGATTTGTCCATGGGAAATTGAGCCATCTGGTTCAGTTTCCAGTCCAATTGGTTTTATGATGCCTGGTTCTAAGCGGACCAGGTTTGGATTACCTTCCATGAAACCAGAATATCCGGTTCCAAGTATGTTTTGTGCTCTGAAAATTTTGTTTGAGACTTGATTATCTCATTTCTGCTTGACTTCACTGTACTGAGGTTTGTTGAATCTGACAGATGGAATTGGAGCATCGGACTTTGGGGAATCTTTCAGGTTCCAGAAGGTCTTGCAAGGTCAAGAAAACATAGGTTTTAGCACTCCCTACGATGGTATTGAAACTCAAAGTCATCTGCTATGTGAAGGGAGGAGGCATCATCCTGATGATTCAGGTGGTTCTGAAGCTGCCGCTGCCAGGAATGGCATCACAGACCCATCCGTGAATGCTAGTGTCACTCACAAAGGCATGGGCTTCTGCGAATCTTTTCGGTTTCGTGAGGTCTTGCAAGGTCAAGAAACATTTGCCAACCCGCCATATACAAGACCCTGGTTTATCAGTGGAGCCCAAGGAAATGGTGCATCTGGTGGTCGTGATGGCTTTCAAATGGCTCCTCCCAGGAATGGTTGCTCTGCCCTAAATCAGGGCTTGGACAATCATTATGGTCTACCAGTTTCCTCTGTGCAGGTTTCTTCACCATCTTCGGTATTAATGTTCCACCAGTCAAGCAGGAAAAGCTCCAACAGGAGTTCTCTTTGTAATACATTGTCATGGGATGAGAAGTTCTCTTCACCAATGAAGGCGAGTTTTGGTGGCACGAGGTCGCTGGGTTTGTTGAATGACCAAAATAGATTGAGTTTCCCTCATTCTTCCATTTTGTTGCCATCGGAGGGTGTAGTTAGCGAGGACATGGCCCCGCCTTTGAAGAGTAGTTGCCGTCTCTTTGGTATATCATTGACTGAAGGAATAGATGGTTCTCACAAGGAAGCTAACGTGAGCTCATCTAGGTTGAATGGCGAATCCCTTTTTGTTGGTCATATTGGAGAGAACTTCCATCCAAAGGCCAATGTGAGCAGGGTGGTTGGTAGCAATTGCACGAGAGTACTCGACTGCATCCTGTGAGTGATGTGCTGTTTGATGATCCTAGAGAAAATATTATATTGGGAAAACCCCCCCAAGAAAATTGTGTATTCAGAAGTAGGGAAGGTAGTGGAGTTGACCTCTTAAGCTTTCATATCTTTTGGCCGATTTAATATGATGAAGCCATCCTGTCATTTGAGTGGAGATTATCCGTCTGTGTGAATTTGAAGTTTGTGAATCGTGGCAAGTGCAAAACCAATGTGGTGTGCGGGGATAACTTCTTAATGTGATTTTGAAGATGCTTGCATTTGTCAAGAATGGCTGAGATTGAAGGTCCACAAGTCTTGTGATTTCATCCGGGCAGCTTTTGCTTCCAGGCAAGTACTTTGTTATGGTTTTGAGCCCTTTTTATGAGGCAATCTATTAGGTAGGCATTATGAAAATTGGAGGTAGAGAAGTGGGCAATCTACTCTGAAGTCTCCTTTTAAGTGAAATTGCCTTGATGACCTTGCACTTTGTCAAGCTAGAATTCGTGTATATCTCCTCTCTTTCCATCTCCTTTGTACTGTTTTTATTTGGCGCGAAAAAAAAGAAAGAACTTGGAGAGGATGATTTTAGTTGATGATATCCTGGTCTAATCAGTACTCAGTACTCAGGATCAGGAAAGTGATATTATTCTGCTGGTGTAATTTGAATTTGATCTCGCGTCTGTGCTATGGGAATGAAAGGCATGCACTTGTTTGTATGACCTGTTGGTAGAACCTTTCGGGAAAGGCGATATCTGTTTGACTTCATCTGAGTATGTGGACAGTCGCGATCCTTGTACGAGGTTGGATCATGTCCTTGATGATGCAGGACTTCTGCTGGGTGCTCTGCATCTCTCTGAAGAGTTCGGTATCTTGATGCCTCTAGGTTCACTGTTGCAAAACATGTACTGCCTTGTCGGGTGTCATGGATTGCACGAGTATACACTGAACTTGAATGCAAAGCTTATCGCAAGCGCTTCATGCACCTATCCTTGGATTGCCATATCCTTGGACCGCCAATGCCGTGTCGCGACAATGTCAGGGCCACCTATATCTGACTGCCATGTATGGTTTTCCTTGTTGACCAGATCATGTCAAAGTCGATGTCGGCGGCGGCTTTGTCTATATCAGCTGGCGGACAGGATGGCGAAAGGGAGTTGAAAAAATGGATGTACGCATAACAAAGGACGGTTTAAAACCTTAAAATATTTCTACCCAACGAGGGTTTTCCCCCTTCCAAATAGTAAATTCCTAGAGACGGTTGGAGAAACTGAAGCTCTAATAAAGCTCTCAACAGAAAGATGGGCTTCATCACCCAATTCACTGCAAAAGAAAGTTTCACTCCACTCCACGCCGTTCCACTCCCCCTGAACTTTTTTAACTCAGCCATTTGTAGTCCTAACACGACGGAATGATGTATAGTCGTTTGTAACTCTCGCTTTTCTTATAATGGATGATTGGTTCTTGATCCAATTTGGTTCCTAATTTTGGAAATTGACAATTAAGACCGTTTGGTTCTAGGATTGAGAACTGGATTTGACCATTGGTTCTAGTCCGATCTAGTCCAATTGAATCAATCATTTTTTTTCTCACTAAAAGTGGTCATGCATAATGAGAGAGGGTAATAAATCTTATGATATTGATGGAAGCAATGATAAATGAAAAGTTATAATCCCGTAGCTTGTGATACTATTGGATGAGATAATGTTTAATTCACATTTTATTAATTTTTGAAGAAATAATAAAAAAAATGTATACTTAGTCGGTTTGGTTCTCGGACATCATTTTTACTTTTAGGAATTGGGAATCAGATTGAACCGGCCTTGTTTTGTTGGTCCAAGTAATTTCCCATTTGGGCAGTTTGTTTTGCACTTACAGATTGTCGGAGTCCCGCCGCCTTCCTTTTTTGTCTTTGCGATTCTTTAAGAAGCATTGATATTCTCCGAGAGCTTTCGTGTTGTGTCGAATATTCTAACGTGTGTCTGACACTCTTGGACATCTTTTGAGACTCGGTTAACACGTGTCGAAAATTCCGACACTAGATCAACTTTCTCTGACACTCTTCGACACTCATGTCAGAATTCCGAAATGTGATTTTGACATGCAAAATGTTGATTTTAAAAATTATCAATAAATGATAGGTCAAAATGTAAATGTGTAAATAAATAAAAAAATAAAAGAAAAAAAATGAAAACCCTAGTCTTCTTTTCTCTTATCTTCTGACTCTTACTTTTGATGACACATAATTCACTCACGCAAGTTTATTTATTTTTCCCTCTTTTCTTCCAACATGCTTTAGCACCGGACTCTAGAATATGGATGGTTTGTTTTTTTTTTTTTCTAAATTTTATGGATTATTGAAATTGAGTTGAATTTGTTAAATTGAAACTATGAATGATATTAACGAATGGTATATTAATGTTTTTAGTATAAATTCATTATATGCTCTTTTTTATTATTTATTTATTTATGAATTTAAATCAAATTAAATAATAAATAAAATTAATTTAATAAGTAACGTGTCTCAACGTGTCGGAATTCTCTATTTTTTGAGAAATATTGTGTTGGCATGTCGTGTCGTGTGTCTACGTGTCCATGTTTTAGGGCGGTTCTTAGCTGGCCATTCCCAGTCGGGTCTACCATGTCCCTGGATTCATGGTTAACGATGGGTCACTGTCCATCAGCTCGACAGAGTAAACTGCAGTCCTGGTTTTCGGCGAAGTTAAGGAAACTTCCTCGCTTCTTCGGGCTTGAATTCAGTCGAGCGATGATGTCAGGGACGCGAAGTTAGGAAACTTCCCGGATGTTGTTGGGATCGACTCTGACGTGTCGGGGCAGATCGAACGAAGTGACGGCTGGATAAAATAACGCGTATGCTGATCGAGCCTTGGATCATGCGTGACGTCCACCTGACCTTCGATTGAGTATGAATGTTATACTCGTTTTCCTCTTGCTCTCCATTAGTTTGGCAAGCTCTTTGATCGAGCAAGATGGCGTCGAACGTACATAAATTTGTTGGTGAGGATGGGTTTCGTGCAAAAGCTCCAAGGGATTCTCGATGATTGATGCAAGAGACATGTTGTTTAATAGAGAGGTGACAAGATTGAACGTTCTTAAACTTTGTTTTTTTTCAATTAAGTACCTTAATATTATAAATTTGGCTTGTATGTGAGACCGCCATCAAATAAATTGCCATGCCATGTGATTTTGTTGGTGTGGCTGATTTACTTGGCAGGTATTAGGCATGATTGACGACGTGGCTCTTATGCTTAGGATATTATTGTGCCAAACTCCAATTAGGCGTTGGGCAATGAGAAGAGAGAGAGAGAGGGGGGCAAACTTGGATGATTTTAGCCGTCCAATATATCTTTGTTGCTGTAGCATTATTTTAAGATGCCGCATTAGACGATAATACAGACAATTGGTGGTTGTTTAACTGCATTAGTGTCCATGTTGACATTTCCTGTCTTTTCGGTATGATTATCCTATCGATAAACCGTTCGGTGATTGAAGCGTTATCGCATTGATGGTTACAACTCTATCAATTATTGAACATAACGCTTCGGTTAGTGCCCATTTGAACAACCATTCCAATTTGCCAACACCTAAGGCAAAATGAGTTTGTTCAAAATTGTGTAGGTAAAATGAGTTTGATCACACATTGAGAATCTGTGACATACCTATCGGGAACGTACCTAGTACCCGGAACATCGAAAGCACATGATTCTAATCGCAAGAGATCATTCGATGTTGCGTTTCAGCCGCGAAATGCATGTTTTCGGATCTCAATGAAATCAAATTTAGTTCACCTCCTAAATATGAATACGCACAGGTGTGTGCACGATCTTCACGTCGAGGTCTCAGTCTCCACTGGTAGGTTGGAAACCATAAGCAGCACCCACGCTCCCATTTCAAACGATGACGCTCCATCTTACGCGAGCAAACGACTCGATCAAAACCGATGTTCAAAGGAAGGCTCTTTTGTCTTCAATTGGTTTCGTGACGGTTTAATTATCGACACGTAGTCGAAGTGATCGAAAAGTGAACGCAAAGTGACGAGACGAACATTACCGAGTCGAAGAGGCCATCAGCGCGATATCTTTTGCTCAGGAAGATCGCCAAAGCAAACATCGGATTAGACCATTGGCTTTTATACTAATTTGTTAGGAGCATATAGCAGAAATCCGATATTTTTTATGCGGGGAGATCATTGAAATGGAGTCTAAGTCGAAATCTATTGATATATTCAGTCGAATCCACATTCACTCAAAAACTCAAGCTATTGAATTATGGGCAAGTTATGATATATTAAGTGCTCTATACCATACTAATTTTTCAATATGGGGTTTTTCTAATATAACTTACATGTGAATTCTAATAATCAGGATCCAGTTGCTAAATTACTCAGTTAGTCTTAAATTTATTTTGTAGTTGCTAATTTAGTACCAAAATTTTTGATTTGACCATTATAGTCCTAAATTTTTATGCGAAATTTAGTCATTTTGGAAATCACTAACTTGGCAATTCACAAGTTATCCACGTAGGATTGCTGATAGTAACTTTATGTCATGTTAGCGATTTTAGGTTGCAATTGACCAGAAAGACTAAATTGAAATTTCACACACAAATGCATGATTGATCAAGTGGTCCTCCGTGCAATAAGTTCCGGATCCATCGGGTAATTATCTCTCTTGTTTCGTGGTGGACAACTTTTGACTTTAGTCTTTCTCGTGTTCACGTAGGTCAGGGAATGAAGCTTCTTAGTTTTGTCGTCATGGGATCCGTGATGCGTCTGATGACGCATTTGGTCTCTAAAGATGCCAAAAGCAGCGCGTTGGGTGGACCGACCGACCAAGCTTTTTATCATCATCCAACCAGTCAATCTGTGAATTTCATCGTATCTTTTGCTTGAGCCTTCCTCCCTTCTCCCAAAATTGTGCTCGAGTTCCAACTTTGTCAATACTCAGCTCAACAAGCTTGCGAACCTAATTGAGACTCCTTTCGATTTAAGAAATAACAATCATTACAAAGTGGACACATGAATTTCTAATTTTATGCAACATATCGTCTACACACGGACATAAGGAAGAAGCCTCGAGCTTATAAAGCTTGAGCACGAGTTGTTGTTTGAGTTGAGCTCAATCAAACTAGAATCGAGTTTCGAATATGAAATATATAACTTGAGCCAAGCTTGAGCATGGTTCCATATCTACTCGGTTCACAACCTTACCTTTGAGAAACTAACATCATAGCTCACCCTGATTTAAATGGGAAATTTATGAATCTTCGAATGGATGCACTATAGAACATATGGTGTGGCGTCCATCCGATGGTGCTTTGCGAAAGTTTTCGGTGATGATAAACCCAATGAACAGAGCATTCGATGTGATATCTTATTATAACTTGCATTGAAATTTGAGCTTGAAACACCGAAGAAAATCCAATTCTAGGGTCAAAACGAAGATAAAGAATTCAATTCCTTTATGCGTATCGATCGTCTCGCCAAATTTCCGCCGGAGAGCGACTTGAAAACGACGTACACGTCAGCTCGTCTCCTTGGCTCCACCATGCAAGTGGTCACCCCACGTAAGCAAACGAGCGGGGGACAAGCTCTAGTACGTGGCTGAAAAGGACCGGCTGAGGTTGATCGAGGTGGATGATCGAGACCGTTGTCGCCACGTGGTGCGGTCGGACGATGGAGATCGCGTTGCGGTGAGGAACAGTTTGATGTCGAGTGGAGATGAGGGTTTGATGTCCGGATAAGGTTTCGTCCGCTTGCCTTTTTGTTTATTCGGTTGTTGGGAAAGGGATAGCACCGTCCAAACGAGAAAAAATGGGTTCAAGCGAACGGAACAAGGCACGTTGATGAGATCATTAGCCTATCATTTAGAGTAAGAGATTGTATAGGAAGATATCATACGATAAGCATAATAATACCACGTCGGCATATCATGTTATATTGTCTATTATATGAATCACTAGCCCGCAAGGAGAGAATTGCAGTATCGTTATTTTGGGTTCGAAAATTGCTCTAGATGTGATGATGATTTATTGAATAACATGAATATGGTATTGGCATATCGTTTTTCATAACTCATATATTCTAGAGTTAAAGTTCAATTTGTCCATTTTTCAAGAAAATAATAGGATATAGTGAAATTTTGTTTTTTCGACCTGTGGTAATACAGTGACATCGGATGTTAGATACCTTGGAGAGAGCAAGTTATCCATTATTTGAGAGTGCATGATCCGACAAATTCAATTTTAGGTCGAAAATAGAGAGAGAGAGAGAGAGAGAGAGAGAGAGAGAGAGAGAGAGAGAGAGAGAGAGGCGGAAACAAGGTTGGCAGTGGCACCACTGTATGCAATGGTGGCGAGTGCAGACGATAGTGGCATGCAATGAGTCGACAACTCCGATTAGGGTGGCTTGGTGGAGACGTAGAGCAAATTAGGGTTTCATGGAAGAAAGTGTGTAATCTCTGGATGTATGGAAAGATCTTGGACACAATTGTCATGACTATTTCTCAATGGAGCACTTATGTATAATTGTCCTCGCCACCGTTTATATTAATAAGTGTTCTAATGATTTTGATCCCTCGTATGTGGTAACGTTAGTACAGCTTTCACGTTTGTAAATCCACGAGGTAGAATGTGTCTGTAGAAGATGGGTTTTGTCATCGGATATGTTTTGAGTGATATCTTAGAAGTATTTTAATTTGAATTAAGACAACGAATTAGCAAATTTGAATGAAACAACCCATTGTTGACCTAAAAACAAAACAATTTAAGTAAGGGTTAATACCACGAAAAATTTCAAACTAATATACATGTGACAAATTTACCTCAAATTAATTTTTTTTATCATAAGAAATTTCAAACTGATATATTTATGATAAATTTACTTAAAACTAATTTTTCAACAGCAAAAAATTATAAATTGGTATATTTGTAACAATTTACCTTTCATTATTTTCCATTATGAAAAATTATTGGATGATACACTTGTGATAAATGAAGGGTAAAACCTCAAATTAATATATTTGTCAACTTTTGCGTATCATTTAACTCAATAATTTGAAAATAAATTTAATGAAAACTAACGGAGGGTAAATCTATTATAGGTGAATTGATTTAAGATTTTTAATGGTAAAATTAGTTTGTGGTAAATTTATTAAAAATGTATAAATTTAAGGTTTTTTTTTTTTTTTTTTATAATACTAACTCTTTATGTAAATAGTCAAAAGGGTAACACTCTTTTTCAGATTTGATTTTGCATTGAAGTTTCCTTCTTTTGTCCGATTTCCTTGACTCCCCTCGGAGTGTACGACTTACGGCCACGTCAAGAAAAAATGGGTTTGTACTAAACATACGTAACTGCATATGCAAGAGGCAGTTTTCGGCCACGTACCTGTTGTAATCATCCCTCAAAACTGTCTTTTCAAAGCAAAACCCCAAATCGAAAGTATATGCGTGACGTAAGGCAACACGTAGAGAGAAAAGTGCCGAAAACACCCGACGTAGTGCCCTGACTCCATCCGTGAAGTTTCCACCATTGCAGCCCACTACATCGTTGGGTTGACAATGAAATCCTGATTTTGATTTTAATATATATATGGATATAAATATGTATGCATGGATGGATGTCAACATTGGTGGCACAGTTACTTTATCTTGAAAATTGGATATCACGCCTTTCCTAGATACAAACGATAAGGATAAAAAAAAGAGATACGATTAAGTTTATACGTGATAAAAAGAGATTCATTTCGACTTTTTTTTAATAATCCAAGAGTATGAGTGTGGAGATCCAGCTAGCTAGAGGTTCTAAAAAATCACGTAAATCTTATGAATTAATTAAGTTCGAGCCTGCATTTGATTAATGAGTTCCAACTCCTAAATTGAAATTTCTCCGATTGTTCAACCAACTAAGCAAATTCTAAGGGTTTGATGCATATGAGATTTTGTGGGGTTACCATTAATTGTATTAGAGCAGGAGTTTTTGAGTTCAAATTTTCTAGGCCCTTATCTGCTTTCCTGATTGCATATTTGCACATCTTAGGCTAAGGCCAAAGTCCAATCTACGTGTAAGGGGAGTGTTAGAATACTTTAAGTGATAAAACTATATTTTCATCTAATAATCTAAATTTTTAGAATAGTTGATAGTGATGCTATAAAATTTCACAATGCAAATGGTGTTGACAATGGTTAGGGCGGACCATCGTAAGTGACAGTGACAATGAGTGGAAGTGGCAATGTTACCTTTGGTAATGATATATAGCGATAGAGTCGGTTGGGGGAGGAGGGGGAGGAGGATAAAAAAAAAATTGTCAGCCAATGAAATTGATTATGCAAAGGGATCAATTTATACTGTGAATACCTGCCAAACAAGAGTATCCTAATCCAAAATAGAAAATCAACCTTCAAGCTTCACACGGTAAGCATGCTTATGCTGCAATTCTCCATGGAACTTCATTTGTGTTAATATTACCATTAAATATTTCACGTTACTTGATAATGGGTCTTATATGATCTTTATATATATGTTCCTCCACCCAAAAGCTTAAATTTTTGGATCGGTCTTTCTAACAGGATATTAAAGCTAGGTGCTATCCCTCTTGAGTGTCATACATCATTTAATCAAATTCCACGTATCACTCATAATTGAGTGACATGATATATACATGATCTCTCTTTACCTAAAATTTTTAGTTTTTGAGTTGTACTGTTAAATATTTACAATAATTCAAAGAGAAGGGTCGGTTGGAATGCCTTCAAGTAAATACGTGCCATTTAAAGTGACCCACATAATGGCACAACACTTCAAAAAATATCTCAAGCAATCGACGTGCATCTAAAGATGATGGGTCATGATCTCGACATGGATATATCTACTGTCGGGGGCCATAAATGAAAGAGATAATTGCCAAAATGGCCAAAAAAGAAGAAGAAATTATTGGGTGACTAGTTGTGATCTACTTTGAGAATAATTGACTGTTCTGCATCACAAAAACTAAATAACAAATAATTATAATTTATTGTGTAGTCACAAATAATAAATAATTATAAATTGTTGTGGAGTCTACATTTTCAAGAATTTATTGTTTTTCACCTTAGCACAAAGACTTTTAACACAAAAACTTGAAAACTTCGAGTATAATTGAGTTGTCCACCATTTTATCCCCCATAAAATCCATACTTGAAACTTTCGATCAAGACAAAAATGCAAAAATTACTAGACTTACTAACAAGACTCCTAAACCATACGTTTCCATCGATGAAAGTATATGTGGAAGCTCACGTTTTAAAGGCAAAATTCGATGGAAGGAGGCACTGTAGCCATGCTGGGGCCATGGAAATTGCCGGAAACTTCACATGCGTTTGGCTCTTTCCTTGATCGCCATGTATGCCAGGACAGGACACGACTTGGGTGGGCAACCGACGACGAGGTCGTGATCAAGTGTGACTTTGGGACGTAGCTGCTGCTGGTGCTGCTTGGAATCTCGTCCATCCTTTCCCCCACGCAGCGCCACGTCACCCACAGCGCCCGTGACGTAGCAGATTGCGTCACCGTCGTTGACGTTTTGGAGTCTCCTCACCTTCTCCTCTTTAATTGCCTCCTCCCCCACACTACCCTCTCGAGCCATACAGCAATCCTCCACTCAGATCTCTCTCCCTCTCTCTCTCTATGCAAAAAGCGATCCCTTACATGGCTTATATCCCGGCTAGCTCCGGCCCCCGGCCACCGGCAGTCGAGGGTCAAGGCGGGCCGAAGGGGAAGGCGGCGGCGGCGGCGGAGGCGACGGGCAGCAGCGGCGTGGGGAGGGCGGTAGCTGAGAATGCGGTGATCGTGATCGGTCGGCGCGGCTGCTGCATGTGCCATGTGGCGAAGAAGCTCTTGCTGGGGCTTGGGGTGAACCCCGGGGTGTATGAGGTGGACGACGCGGACGAGGGTGTCGTGGTCAAGGAGTTGAAGAGCATGATCGGAGCCGACGGCAAGGACGGCGGTGATGCCGGCGACGACCAGAAGCTGCAATTCCCGGCGGTTTTCGTCGGCGGGCGGCTGTTCGGAGGGCTCGAGAAGGTGATGGCCACTCATATCTCCGGCGAGCTGGTGCCCATCTTGAGGGAAGCCGGGGCCTTGTGGCTCTGATGCGTATATGTACATGTTACTAATCTCTTTCTTCCGAGTAAAATTTTCTGGATCAATGAATTGAAGTTTAAGATTGGTGTGAAATTAGATCACATAAGTATTTTCGCTCTTCTTCAGCTGTTTTGGTATCTTTCTGTTTAGATCCAACTAGGTTTCGCTCGAGAATTTTTGGAGGGAGGGACCTAGGAAATAGGGAGTAATTTGTTTTTGCTCCTCCCCCTTTTTTTTTTTTTTTGTAATTTGTCAATGTAATTTTCTTTTCCAATTAATTTTGGTTTTTGATTTGTCCAAGGTCGGTATACGTTGCTTGAAACTCCGCAGGTAGTTGCGTACGGCAAAAGAAGAGATTTTCCAGATTGATGTCTTGTTCGATTTAATCGCGGCGGGAGCTTGACTTAGTCTACAATTTATCAAGAAAATATTTTTTTAATAATTGGAACAGGAGCATCTTTGTCGCATGGATGAAGATCCAATGATGTAGATTATAAATTTATGAGGAGTAGGGTCAATGCAATTTGGGCCCAAAAAAAATGACCTAACAATGAGGGCCAATGGGAGAAAAGTTCTAAATTTATTTTATAAATGTCAATTTAGTTTTGAACTTTTTAAATTTATAGTTGTAGTTCCAAACTTTTGCGCGAAATTGCAACGTAGTCCTAGTATTGCTATCAGAAATTGCTAACGTGGCATGACCAACTTGTGAATCATTATGTCAACGATTTTTTGCACCAATTGATCGAAAATATTGTATTGAAATGCTACTTAAATATTTTGAATATATTGACAAAATAGAAAAAAAAAAGTTTAAAATTGAGTTATCATCTGTATCATAGATTTAAAACTGAATTGTAATTTTTTTTTTCTATTTTACACCAAAACCAAATTTAAGCATGACCCATTAAGCATCATGAAGTCCTTGTTTTCTTCCTCAATAATGATATCAAAAAATTAATTGATTTGGGTGGCTAAATATGTTGTTTTCTAGGTACATCTTAAATTTATTGTGAAATAATGTTAAGGTAATCATTAGGCATATTGATAGATAGATGTTTGAGTTTCAAACCAATTAGTAAATATATATATATATCCCAAGAAATATCTGTTTGCTGAAAATCGTAATCTATTATTATTAGGCTATTTAAATAATGCTCCAAGGAGACCCTAATCATTAAACACTGTTTAAAGTTTAGTGGAGGTACTTTCTTTTTTTTCCTCTAATAAGCTGAAAATGAAAAAGTAACTCCACTTCGACTAAGAGCCTATTAGAAGATCATCAGTTGAAGGCTTTTCTATTGGCCTTTTTTCTTTAAGGGTGTTGTTATCTATGAGGATCGCTTGCGGTATTCGCTCTAGTGAGAACATTCAGTTAGGCTGCATTTCTTATTTATTCTTTTGGTCATGCATTTCTTATTTTAATATACTTGTATCCGCACGTTTCGTACCTCTCGTTGGTTGAGTATATTTTTCTTTCTCTCTAACCTAAGAAAATCCCGAATTTTACTTTATAGAGTTCAAACGAAGTAATTTGAGGACTTGCTCAAGTCCATTAAAATGTCTGATTGAAGAATTAGATTTTTGATTGAGTAATACATATTCCGTGTTAAAATCATACAGTCTCCTCCTTAAAGTAATTGTTAACATATCTAAATATTAAATCGTGCCTAAATTTATTAGTTTAAACTTTTAGAATATGTAACTATAATGCGAAAAAATCTCATATGATATCAGAGCAAAAAGTCTTGATGTCAAATCTTTTTATATTCCTATTTGCCTCTCCTCCAAATTCCAACTTACATGTGAGATAGTGTTGGCATAGTTAAATATTAAATTAGTCCTTCATTAGGATTGTGGCGACTTCCTTGCATTGGTGAGGATTAATTAAAGCATGATGCTTAAATGCCCCGTGTTATTGGAAGCGGTAACTTATTGAACGATGCAACATGAAGACTTATATGGTGATAGATTTGATGTGCATAATAATATTTAGTTGGTATCATGTGGGTTCCAAGCACACTTCCATCACTGAGTTCATTTCTCTCAACGGCAAATGCACGATGTGTGAGGAGAATTTACATTAGATGTTCGGAATGAAAACATACAACCAATACACAAAATTTTGGCTTGTAACTCAATAACTTGACTTAAGATTTTGGTCTCCGTCTCGACTATTCCTATTATGAAGGTGTTGTTGGACTTCTCCGACCCTACTCCATTAATTTCTTCTCCAATAATGGCAAGCTGCCGCCGCCCACAACCAATTTGCGAAATTGTCCATGCAATTTCATTGCACCTACAAGTTACGAAAGTCAAGACGCAATCAAGACTTTTGCTTTTAGCCTTCTTCCTCCATCGGATGTGCTAAAGTAGGCAATGCTTGAGAAAGACCACCTCTCCTTTATTTTCTTGAACTAAATAAAGTAGTAAATTTGCACCATTCATGATTTAGCTGGTCCACACGCAATAACCTTGACCCAGAAACGCAATTCACGAAATCATGTCTGTCAAGTCACTTCGACATCATTAGCGTACAAAAGTACAACTAATTTAGTCCAACCCGGAATTGCAGGTTCAAAAGAAGGGGCGGTGGTGCATGGCAAATAGGTTATTATTCAAATATTTCGGACAAAGGGGCAAACCATATGGGTACGAAACCTTTAAAAATAAGAAAATATAAAATAAAAGGTCACTTTTTCATGCTATGAAACTCTTTAGTCGGAGTCTAATAAAGAAGAGAGAAATATGGTCTAATGAGAGGTCCCATATCTAAATAACTCCGCACATCTTCCATCGAGCATGCAGCAACTTGGGTCTCCTTTCAATATGATGATCGCTTATATGCCTCTCTGCTTTTGAAAATATCAAATACATATGGTGGTCAAGAAATGGATCTTACTAGAAAAAGTTCGTGATTTTGAGTTTAGATTTGATATGAGTAGTCTTTCGAGTGTGATAAGTACTCTTATAATTGAGCCAAAGATTGTGCAAAGAATCAAGACTTTGCAACAAACATATCTTGAAAATTTAAAAATGCTTTAGAAGGAGATACGAGAAGCTTTAGAAGGAAAAATATCAAACTTTCAAGTCTATGAAGATTGAGGGCCTGTTTGGTTTAGCTTTCCCAAAGGGTTTTAAAGCCCCTTGAGAAAATGTAAAGGTGTTTGGCTCAGCATTTTGGAGGGCTTTGGGGAGATACAATTGCATCTCTAAGTGTCCTCAAAATTCCTTAAGTGAATGCAGGATGAGAGGTGCATTTGCAACTTGCATTTTCGAAATGCAACATGTTAGTATTGTTCATCTTCCCGCGTGGCCAAGGAAGCCGACGATTGCCGACCAAGGAGGGTGACTACTGGGTAAGGGGGGGTGACCACCGCCCTTGGTCGCGTGACCTCATGCGGTCGCACACTTGGGTTACGCGTCCCAGGCATCGCCTGAGGTTGCTAGACTTTAGGCGGTTGTGCGACTCGTAACCACCGCTTGGGTCGCACGAGACGGAGGCGACCCAGGCGGCCGCCTTTGTCGCCTGGGTTCGCCCGACCCAAGCGACCGTTTGCCAAGGCCGCACGAACCTAGGCAATGGAGGCATCCGCCTAGGGGTGTCGGTCGGGCGATTGCTACTTGAGGTCGTGTGACCTTAGGCAAGGCCTTTTGGCGGCCAGATTTGGCCGCCGAAAGGTAGATTAGAAAAAATTATTACAATTTTTTTTTAATAAATTTTTTTGCAAAAGTCCCTTAGCAAAATGTGATATTCACCAAACGACATTTAGGGCAAAGTTGTTTCACAATGTAAAATTTACTAAACGGTATTTGCATTTCGAGAAACCCTTTAGCCCAAAGGTATTTGTATTTTTCCAAATGCATTTCCCCAAAGCCGAGCCAAACGCACCCTGAGTCCTAAAATGTTATAGATATCTTTGTTTACCTTATGATGCTGAAGTGAGAAATGAAATATTGACCAAAACTAATTGCACTAACTATATTGTCCATGCAAGAAGTACGAAAATGTATTAGAATTTTTACTAGCACTATTGGTGGAATGCTATGAATGTTGATATTGTCAAACATGTCTAGAGATGTTTAACATATCAACAAGTGAAAGCTAAACACTTGTAAATCTAGTGGAATGTTGAAATTGTTAGAAATTCCAAAATGAAAGCGGGAGCAAATAAATAAAGATTTTTTGCAACACCAAAAAGTCATGAATCAATTTGGCAATAATTGATAGTTTGACTAAGTTGCCCCCTTCTAGTGGCGCGAGTAGAGTATACATTGGAAAAGTATGCATAATTGTATGTCAAACAAAGAGTTCAATTGCATAGAGTGCCTATGACTATTGTGCAATCAATTGAGAATTATGTTTCTCTGAAATTTTTAACAAAGTCTTCAAACTGCATTGGGGACCAAATTTCAACGTAGTATCGCTTTCCATCCCCAAACTAAAGGTCAATAAGAAAGAACAATACAATCGTTGGAGAAAATGTTGCAAGCATGTGTAACCGATTTTAAAGGCGGTTGGGATGATCACTTGCATCTAGTGGAGTTCGCTTATAATAACATCTTTCAATAGAGTATTGGCATGGCTTCCTTTGAGACCTTGTATGATGGAACTAGTAGGACTCCTATTTGTTAGAATGAAGCGGAAAAAGAAAGCTTATAAAGCTAGAGTTAGTGCGAATCACTTCTAATGCAATAAAAGTGATTTTGGTTCGACTTATAATAGCACAAAGTCGTTAGAAGAGTTATGTAGATAAACACTGGAGGCCGTTGAAGTTTAATGCTGAGGATCATGTATTCTTTAAGGTGTCATTGATGAAAGGTGTATCGTGATTTAGAAAGAAAGGCCAGTTGAGTCCATTATTCATTAAACCTTTTGAAATTCTTGAAAACATTGTTGAGTTAGCCTATGGATTTACATTACTACCAAGACTTTCCAATGTCCATGATATCTTTCATGTGTCAATGTTGAGGAAGTATGCGCGCATGTATTGGATTTTGAAACAATCGAGATAGATATAAGAGTGACCTATGTAGAAAAACTAGTACAAATTTCAAATTGAAGTAAATAAACCCTAAGAAACAAGATGATTCCCCTAGTCAAAATATTGTGGCAATCTCACAATATGAAAGAAGCGACATGGGAAAGTGAAGTTGAATGAGACACAAGTATCCATCACTATTTGAATGATCTAGTAATTCTAAATTTAGAGGGCATAATTTTTTAAGGAGGGAAAAGTTGTGAAATAAGGAACTCCTACATTACCTATTTATAGTAGGATATAAAAATAATAAATGATGAGCATAAAGTCTTTATTAGATTATAATTAGTGGTGTGCGGAAAATCCAAAAGGTATTTTTTGTAGCCGTGGTTTTTGGAATGCAATTTTGTTAGGATCTAATTAATGGCTATTTGTGCATAAGTTGAGTTTATGGAGGGGCAATGAATCACATATTGTAATAGTAATTTGTTCAAATCCTTATTTAAGATAAGTGAAAAATCATGAGATTAAGTTAGTTTGATTTACTTAGTACTCTTGACTTTTATGTTAGTTTATTAGTTCGGTTTGAACTTTGATGTTAAATGTGAGTAGGTTTCAATAAGATCATGTTGAATTTTTGTGTTTACTAGACTCAAATCGATAAGTATTTATATGATTATGTTGTGATTGATCGAGTTTTATAATATTTGCTAGCATTTTAGTGAAAAATGCGAAATGGTAAGATTGTGTTTGTAACTATATTTTCATAATCATGACTAAATCTTTGATTTGCTAACTAGGTTCACTAATCAAGTTATTGATTTGAGTTGTCAATTATCTAAGTAATCAATCTTCTAAGTTGCCGATCTTGACCCAAGTTGTTGATGTGTAAATTGTCGATTATCCAAGTTGTTAATTTTGAAATTGCCAATTTTTTGAGTTTTTAATTGTCGATTTCTAAGATGTCGATTATTAGAGTTGTGGATTTCTAAGTTGCTCATTTTTTAGCTTGTCGATTATCATGAATATACCGATCTTTAACTATGTTATGTTTGCTTATAATGGAAATGCAAAGAGGTAAGTATGCTATTTGTACTCGTGTAAGTATTTATTAAAAAAGGTGTGGTAATTGTATTTTAGTAATGAATTGCATAAAATAATTTTATTTAATGAATATAGATTTTTGAGAATGGATATGCAAGAGACAATAAATGGGTGTTGATTTCATCATTGATATAAGGAAGATCATAAATTTATAGTGTCATTATGCCCACTGCTATCATATCTTAGTAGTGTTATACTCCAAAGCCATCAAAAAGAGGGATGACACGACTGTCTTTCCATTCAAAAGACATAGCTTCAAACTACAAAATCCAACTCCCAAAAGTCTCCATTGACATCACTCTTGCTCTATTGCTCATTATCGAGAATCTAAAAAGGTTTAGAAAGAGAGGGGTTATCAATCGAAGCTCAGTGATTAATACATTTCTCTTCTATGTAGATCAAATAGTCACCATGCATATATAAGTATAAAACACTACTAGTAACTCATAATGCAACTTTTTAAATACATATCAAATCGTATATGAGATATTTCTTATCAAGAAGGTTTTAAATTAATTAGAATAACTCATTTAGACATTTTTACAATATAAAACATTAACGGTCAAGTCTGTTGGTTAATTTCATTTGTAACAACGTCAATTGTTTATTTTATTTATCTATCTCATATCAAAACACACATCGATAATCCATCTATCAACTAATCTTTTGCTTAATATCCAACCATGGTCACGACATAATACTTTGTGATAAGACTATCAAGATTCCCCATTTGATAAGGTCTCCACTTATAAAGTTAGTGACTTAGTCTAGAAGGTATCCTAAACTTGGTATGCATATCCACATGCCCCTCAATGGGCTCACAATAATATTAAGCACCAATCCCACATTTTCCAATATCAACAATCAAATCCACAATCAATATTAGTAATTGATTTTACAAAATAAAACATATAATCTTTCTAAACTTTGTTCATCAAAATGAATACATTTCACAAAACATTTTTCACATCATTTTATAATTCTTCATAAATCAAATTCACAAATTGATATGTTTAACCTTTTGAAACTTCTTTCATAAAAAATTTCTTCAAACTTCTTTCACAAAACGTTTCGCAAACCATTCATAACAATTAACCTAAGCTATGTTCAAAATATACTTTGCTATTTCAATAGATAATGGTGCAATAAATACTCAACCCAATTTTATGCATCCAACATGCCCAAATACCACTTTTATTTATTTTCAAGGGAATATCAAATCATGTAATGCTTCTTTAACTTATAATATACATCGTCTTATCATTTTCAAGACATGGATTTTACAAAATCAAAGAGGAGATATCGCTATTCACTTCGATATACCTTAAACCAAATAACAAGGCTCACTTAAATCCACAAATCACATTTTTATCATATAAGCAAGAAATATCATCAAAACTAAGTAAAATGATATCTCAACTATGGCTTGGATAAACTAAGCTTAAATGCTAATAAAATAACTCTCACGAGCTAATAATTGTTCTCTCAAAACAATTTTCAAACTTAAACATAACGCAAAACTTGCCCACAAAAACCTAATATCTTGTTTCGATAAAACTATTGCTCTAAAATAACATTTGTCGAAACCCATAGATCTATAATGCCACAAACCTCCATTTCCATGAAATTCCATAGCTTGACAACTCAGAAATCGAACTATGCAATTCAAATTTCCCTAAATTCCAAACTTCAAGCCCTAAATCTGAAATTACTTCAATTGGAAGAACAATGGATGTGAGCACTTACCGAGTGTTGTGATAAGTATTGAGATGACTTGGCGAGACCCTAAAGGTGTGAATGTGTGCTCTCTTTTCCGGCTAAAGTACGGCAAGAAACAAGTAGATACTTTGGTGTCAAAACTTCCAAAAAGTATAATTAAGTGTTACCTTTTCATAAAAGTGGGACATTTTAGTGCTAAGTCCAACGACTGGTCCTAAAAATCTTACGTGACATTTTTTAATAATATAAATTGCTGACGTGGCTTGTCAGAAAGTTGAGTCAGCTTAGACTCGGCCAAAATGACATCATTTTGACTTGAATTCGATTTTGAATATAAAAGTTAATTAAATTGAATTAAAAACTTTAACAAAAGAGAGAGAGGTTAGTAGAGGGTGGTCTAGCTTGCCTATGGCCACTAACCCTCACCCAAGTCATGGAGAGGGCCGTGACCCCTTTTCAGATATGGGCAAGGTTGATGGCCCTTGCCAAGTGCCATCGGACTAGGAGCGAGGTTCGGTTGCCCTGGGCAAGGGTCGTCGACACCTGCTTGAGGGTCGTTAACCCTTGCCTAGGCTAAGGCGAGGGTGGGCGACCCTCGCCCAGATATAGGAGAGGGCAATGGCCCTCGCCCTCTCTCTATTTTCAGTAAGGGTTTATTGGCCCTTGCCTTTGGTTAGTGACCCTTGCTAGTCATGGCCATTCCACTAGCGATGGGGCGGTAGGTAGTCCCTATTTGTGCTATTCTCCTTCTTTTTTTTTTTTTTTTTTTTTTAAAGTTTTGGATTTAATTAAATTTTATATTAAAAATCAATTCAACTTAAAATGACATCATTTTGGGTTAAGTCTAGCCAAGTTAGTGCCCAAAATGACATCGTTTTGAGTTTACTTAACCACATCAACTTGCAAAACGACATTGTTTTGCATTTCTCTTGTTGGAAGGCCACCATGTTAGCAATTTGGCCATATTCTTTCGCTATTGGCATTTAAGTATTCCATTTTTTATTTATTTTGGCACTTAAGTGTATGTTTTGAAAGTTTTAAGTGTCTACTTGTATAAAGTTTTGGCACTCCGATCGTACTTTAGCCCTCTTTTCCTTCTTATCTTCTCTCTCTTTTTCTTTCTCTTCTCCCCCTTACTCTCTACACGAGCTCTTAGTTAAAAGAGAAAGGAGCGGAGCGTCCTTTTTCCCCATTTTCCCTATTTCTTTGACTTTTCATCGCTTTCTCTTTTTTTCTTTTCCTCTTATTTTGACCTTTTGACTTGAACGTCTATATTTTACATTCTCCCATTCTTAAAAAAAAAATCATCCTTGAAATTTATACTTAAAATTTGTACTTACCTCAATCATCAAACAAATATGGGTATTTGCACCTTGGCTCATTCTCCAATTCCCAAGCAGCATCTCTCTTCATGTAGGAAAGCAATCTATACATTCATCTACCAAAACTTCCACAACTCATGAGTAGCGAACACATTTTTGTAATATTATCTATTGGACTAAAATTTTCATTATAGTTGAGTCCATACTATTAAAAGGATTCTTGAGCCAACAAACAATTATGAACTCCTCTTCAATCTTTTCATTTTTGGTCATTGTTATGCATCTTAGTCCCTTAGCTTCTCTTCTTGCATCATTAGTAAAGTTTTGAAACTTTGCTTTTACTTGTTCAATTTTGCCACCACTTTCCAACTCACCTAACAATGGTTTTTGAGAGAAAACACTAGGAGTGTCACAACTTTCGTATGACATTCACTTTGGTGTCAAAACTTTTTTTTTTGCTCACTTAATTGCTACAAGTTTGAAAAAACGTTCACTTGAGTGCCACTTTCGATTTTCCCATCGGAAAAGCTGACGTGGCCTTGATGAACAATATTTTAATAATTTTTAAATATTGTTATTAATTTTTTTGATTTTTTTCCTTTTTTTTTTTAGGGTCGGCGAGGGCCACCATTGACCTTCATCGGCCGCCAAACCTTCATTGTTGGCTACAAAGGCCCTAGATGAGGCCGGCGAGGTCGTTGCAGCCTTGCCTAGGGCCTTTACAGCCAAATCTAGGCGAGGGTCACCTGGCCCTTGCCGTGGCCACCGCAAGTGAGGCTATTAGGTCATTGCCGACTGCTGGCGAGGTCGCAACAACCCTCGCTAGCTTTGGGTGGTGGGTCGTGAGGGCCATCACGGCCTCACCAGCAATCAATGAGGACACAATGGCTCACTCATGGCGGCTACGGCAAGGGCCATGCAGCCTTTTCCTAAATTTGGCCCGAAAAGGCCTTGGGCAAAGTTGCAACGGCCCTTGCCAGTCATGGGGAAGGCCGTGACGGTCTGACCCTGGGCCTTCGCGGCCAATGACGAGGGTTCTGCAGCTAGCGAGGGTTAACGATGGTCCTCATCGGCCCTAAAAAAATAAAAAAATAATTAATTAAAATATTAAAAAATTGTTCATTAGTGGCTATATCAGATTTTCTAGTAGACAAATCAGAAGTGGAACTTAGGTGAACATTTTTTTAAACTTGTGATACTTAAATAAGCGAAAAAAAGCTTTGGCACTAAAGTAAGCGTTGTACGAAAGTTGTGGCACTCCTAGTGTTTTTCTCCCATTGTTTTTTCTTATCACTCCCTTGTAATTCCAACTCCAAAGAATGCTTATCACTTTGGCCAATGTCGGGGCTTGGAACTATATTACTTACACGTTTGACTTGAAATGACATTTTTCGAGTATCTTAGCCATCCTACCTAGTTTCAGTTATATGGTGAATCATTTCCCTATTCAATGCCAAAATCCAAAATTTTTCATATTTAGCTAAATCAAATTCCTTTAGGAAGATCATCATGTAATTATGTACTTTAAGAAAGTTAGCTTTATTTGTTAATCTCAACTCACCAACAACCTCATATAATTCTTTCCCCCTTAAATCCTTGCTAGAATGAAAAATCCTCTTAACATATTCAGGTTCTTTGTAAAATGTCTCAATGTTCCATCCCTTTGTAAAAATTTAGAAAAAAACTCTTTTACCAAAATCAAACATCTCAGAAGGATGATTAGAAGCAACATTATAAAATTGTATCTTTGTCATCTCTTGGTGTCGGTTGCACTATGTCCCTTCCTAATATAAGATTCCCTTATGACACACTCCACATGACACTAATGAGGAGAAACATCACAACTAGCCCAAGTACATGTGTTGGATGCCAAGTCAACCTTGGAGAAGATGAGGTACATATAACCACTGTAAAAGCTATTTTTTACATAAACCTTACAAGTATACCCATTAACAGATAAAGCATTTGAACACAAAACATTTTTGCATCTCAAGTTTAGAAAAATCTTAACCAAGATGAACGATGGAAGTGGAAGATAGCCTAGCAGACCAATCAAAATCTCTAATTGAGGTCGATGGCATTTTGATAGCATCTCAACAATCGGAAAAGCTTATAGTTGCCTATGCTTATCTTTATTAACCATTAACTCCTTGATACTCCTTTTAATACATGCCTAAGGTTCTTCTTTCATTTTGTGGAATTTCCTTGCAATTTCAATAATGGTTCTGAAACCATATTCTCAATGAGTGACTAAATGAATTTAGTTCTACTTCCACCCATCAACAATTGACGCACTCCTGTATAAACTTTCACTATATTTATCCCATGCTACTATTTTCTTATCGAAATCGTAGCTAATCTTTAGATCATGAGATCTAATGCTCTGATGAAGGGGACTTGACATCATCATGATGCTTTGTTTGCCCTCCTAACAATTGTTCGTTAAAACTCAATTGCATGTCCAGTCCATTGAGCATTTTATTGCTTTTCTCTAATACCTTAAGGTTCAGTTCTTGGATGAGCTCACCATTTGAATTGTCTTGCACCACTTGAGACTACTAAAGAGAGCCATTTCCATTATTAAGATATCCTCGACACACCAGAGCTTCCTTAGGCTTCATTTAGATTATCTAATTTTTTTTTTCTATCTTCCTAATAGGAGAGCTTGAAAACAACTCAAGACCCCTATTGCTTGGCCCTTCCATGTCCATGTCTTGCCACTCACAACATCTCTAAATTCTCTTTCAACCCATACATATTCTTATGTTGTATCAACAACTTCATTTAGCAAAAAAACAACACTCTTGACTTTGTCCTTGAAGCTATGTACAAGCCTATCTCTAGTGAAGCCGATTTTATTATTAGGAAACAAAGACCCGACTTGAATGGTTTGTAGAATAATTATACATTCCACTAGTTTTAACTCCTATGATTCTACCCCTTCTTCTTTGAGCTCAAGATTAATGCCCTTGTCTTATTTAGGAGATTCTTCATCGTTTGAGTGCTTCCAAGAACTCTCTAATGAACAACTTCCTCTACAGATTTCAAGTAACTTCCCCAACTCTATTTCCCTCTTTTAGAACTCCCGATCCTTAACAATCACACTATTAGGTTCTTTCACTTTCCTCATTATTACTCTCACTCATCTCTTAGTTGAAAATCCTTCAATGATCTTGAAAGGTCTCGTCCATGCTTTCCCTCTTTTCTCAATTGGATTTTCTTCAAGGCACTCATCTCCTTCTTCACAAAGTGACTTTCCGACCTCTTCAACAACCTCAACTCGACCCTCACCTTCTACAACTTACTTATGATCAAAGTCTAATAGAACAAATTTTTTGGGCCTTCTTCCAATCCCAACTTTAAGAGCCACTTCAAGTTCACTGATTGCTTTCTCTTCCTGCTCTCCTTCTTCCATTTTACTACTACTCCCCCTCTAAACTAGCAATTCCTTGACCCTCACTCGTCTAACTTAGAGACTTCTTTCTCTCTCTTCCAAAGTATCATTAATGGACATAATATCTTTATGATAATTTTCTCTAATACCATAAATTTCATAATCATTTGTCAACACTTGAAATATAATCTATTGAATTTCCATCAAATCAAAATGTCACAATTAAAATTTTCACAAGTCATCGATTCTCCTTTCAACATTCATTTCACTTTAATTACATACATAGCCTAATAATATCACATCAACCGCTTGAAGGATTGTGCAAACCAACTCTTATTTATTGCACAAAAACTTTCACATACTTTTCAAGTCCTTACTAACATCTCGAGAAGAAATTATTGATAACACTATTTCAAAATTTGCCCATTTAACACCATAAGATAATAAACTCTTAATATATTGAAGACAATATTCGCTTCTTTAAATTCCAATCTTAACTGTCTCCCAATACAATTTACTATGGTTTTTTACGGAATATGAGATTTCCAAATAAGAACTTGTCTACCATAAATCTTATAAAAGAATATCATCAATTAAGAAATCACCACTTATAATTGAATATGTATAATTCCCCAAATCACCGAGATAAAAACTTACCAAGTTCCACAAGGTTGCTTTGAGTAAGATCAGCACTTACAATTCAAAAGTTCACAATCTGATCGCACCTATTCACCATAAGTCAATTTATATCTTACATGACCATTCAAACTTATAATTTTTAAAATCAATTCCTATTACATCAAATATTCTCACGTAATGCATTAAGACTTCCAAGATGTATTCTCCTTATCAAAATAGCATCCCGAAAACTTTAGGATACATTTACTCTCCAATCTTTATAATATTTTACAAAGCAAAGTATGTTTCCATGAATTGTAATCAATGATCTCTTAAACCAAAAGAAACACACATTCGAGTACCTAACAAAATATTAATGTATTACATGCTAACATGCAAGCTTAAAATGTCCCTTAGAATCTATACCAAAAAATCATAACTTAAGCTTTGATACTATAAGATGTTATATCCCAAAACTATCAAAATGGGAGATGACATAACCGTCCTTCCATTTGAAAGATATAATATCAAATCACAAAATCCAACTTTGAAAAGTCCCCGTTGACATCGCTCTTGCTCTATTGCCCATTAACTGAGAACCTGAAAAGGTTTGGAAATAGAGGGGTGAACAATCACAAGCTCAATGAGTAGCACATTTCTCTTCCATATAGATCGAGCAGTCACTATGCATATATAAGTATAAAACACTATCAAAGCTAATAATCCAACTTTTTAAATACATGTAAAATTATATATGAGATTTTTTTTTATCAAGAATATTTTAAACTAATAAAAAGAATCATTTAAATCATTATCACAATATAAAATATCAATGGTCAAGTCCATTGGTTAATTTCATTTGTAACAATATCAATGATCAATTTTATTGATCCATTTCATATCAAAATATATGTCAATGATCTATTCATCAATCAATTTTTTGCTTAATACCTAGCCACGGTCATGACACAACGTCTTGTGATAAGGTGACCAAGATTCTCTCATTGGCAAGGTCTCTACCTACAAAGCTGGTGACTCAACTCAAAAAATATTCTAAACCTAGTATGCATATCCACATGCCCTCCAATGGGCTCACAATGATATTGAGCATCAATCTCATATCCTCCAATACCTACAATCAAATCCACAATCAATATTAGCAATTAATTTTACAAAAGAAAATACATAATTTTTCTAAATTCTATTCATCAAAATGAATACATTTCACAAGACATTTTTACATCATTCCAGAATTCTTCATAAACAAAATTCACAAATTGATATATAACTTATCGAAATTTCTTTCATATAAAATCTCTCAAAACATTTTGCAAACTATTTATAACAATCCATTCAAACTATGTTTAAAACATACTTTATCATTTCTAATAGATAAGGGTGTAGTAAATGCTCGATCCAATTTTATGCATCTAATATGCCCAAGCACCACTTTCATTTATTTTTAAAGGAATATCAAATCGTGTAATACTTCTTTAACTTATAATATACATTATTTTATCATTTTTAAGACATGGGTTTTACAAAACCAAACAAGAGATATCACTACTCATCTCGATATGCCTCAAACCAAACAACAAGGCTCATTTCAATCCACAAATCACATTCCTATCATATAAGCAAGAAATAGCATTAAAACCAAGTAAAATGATATTTCAATTGTGGCTTGGCTAAATTAAGCTTAAACGCTAATAAAATAACTCATGTGCTAACAAATCACTTTCTCGAAACAGTTACTCAATGTTAAACGCTAATACGAAACTCACCCACAAAACTCTAAAATCTTACTTCGACAAAACCATTACTCTAAAAGGGGTAAGTACACAGAGTGCTATAACTTTCGTACGGCGCTCACTTTGGTGCCAACACTTTTTTTTCGCTCATTTGAGTGCCACAAGTTTTAAAAAACGTTCACTTGAGTGCCAATTCTGACGTGGCCGTCGGAAAAGCTGACATGGCCGCCGAAAAAGCTGACTTGGCGCCGGTAAACAATATTTTAATATATTTATTAATTTTTTTGATTTTTTTTGAATTTTTTTTTTTTTTTTTTTTTTTTTCTTTAAGGCCGGTGAGGGTCACCAGTGGCCCTCGCCGGCCCTAACAAAAAAAAAAAAAAAAAAAATTGAAAAAAAATTGAAAAAGAGTAGAAACGGTGTCGCTTTGCTTGAAAAGTCTACGTCGGTGTCGGAATTTATTTAAAAAAAAAGAAAGAAAAATCATTAAAAAATTTCACGTATGCATTTTGGCACTTAACTGAACGATTTTTGGCCGGAAGTGGCACTTAACTGAACGATTTCACTCCGATGTAGCACTCAAGTGAGTGAAAAAAAAGTTTTGGCACCAAAGTGAACGTCGTACGAAAGTTATGGCACTCCTAGTGTCCTAACCCCACTCTAAAATGACACCCATTGAAACCCACAGCTCTACAATGCCATAAATTTTATTTCCATGAAATTCCATAACTTGACAACGTAGAAATCGGACTATGTGGCTTAAATTTCCCAAAATTTTGAAATTTAAGCCCTAAATCCGAAATTACTTCGATTGGACGAACAATGGCCACAAGTACTTACCAGACATTGCGATAAGTAGCCTAGATGAATTAGTAAGGTCCCAAAGGTGTGAACATGCGCTTTCTTTATTCCTTCTCTTCTTCTTTCTTTCTTCCCTCTCTCTTTTCCTTTTCGTTTTCTCTTCCTTACTGTCTACGTGAGATCTAGGTTAAAAGAGAAAGAAGCCGAGTGTCCTTTTTCCCCCTTTATTCCCATTTCTTTGACTTTTTAGGTGCTTTTCTTTTCTTTTTTTGACTTTTTGACTTGAAAACCCATATTTTACAAGTGGTGACAATGGCCCATGTGTTAGAAAGCTTTGAGAGTCGAGATGCCTCATTAGTTGAGATGAATTGCTAATGACAAATATAAAAATAAAATAAAATATACATATATATTCAATGCATCTATCCATGAACCACTTTTAGTGGTCATGCATCGTCTATTCTATATTATCTAATTGCATTGGAGTGACTAATTTCATTGGCATATTATGATAGGAAAGATAAAGCATTTATTAATTTAATTGGCTTACATAGTTCTTTTGTGCTTGTCTTGAATTCACGTTGTTTATTGGTACCAGGTTGAGTGGTAAAGTGATCTACTACCTCAAACCTAAAGATTTTATTTACTGAATTTTGTTTACTTCTATATTTTTAGATTTGAAGGATGTACCCTTCTCCGTAGCTAGGTGTTGGAGTACTTGTGTATGTACAATGGGACTATCAAGATATGCTTGTATTGGGATTTGAGATAGTGTATGTTAAGTGTAGTTTTATTGTCAAGGTAGATATGGGATTACCCAAGTTTCTCCCCCACCATTTCAGTGCTTGGTATGCTGATATAAATGGCAAGATAGTTCGACCTTTGAGAGGGTTGGATAATCTCCATAGACATAATGATGAAGGAGACTGTGATGATTCCAGAGCTCATCAAACCATGAGTTGAGCAGTAATTTAAATGATGTACAAGTTTGCTTTTGATTAAGTATGCGTGTTGTGATCTATTTCTTTTTGGGTGCTTGTACTAATACATGGAAGATGAACACTTGTCAAATATTCATTCTCACATGATGTGATTATTTTATTGTGCTTCCTCATGCTTAATAGAAAAATAAATAATTTAACGAAGAATCTTGTGTCATGCGTGACGTTTCAGAGTAGCACACTAGAAGCACTTCAAATCATTACCATTAGTCTTTTCGGGGAGTTCTTTGATAAACTCTATGAGTTTCTCTTTGCCTTTGTCCTTTGTCAATGTATTCTCAACCTTGCTAGAAGAAGTATCTTTAAAAAAGGATGTCCCCCTTGTAGAAGATTTTGTCAACAAACTCTTGTCACATTTTAGTTGTTTCTCCACTTTTGTGGCTAGTTTGCAACCATCTTCAAAGGACCAATATGGTTGAAGTTCAAGGTAATCTCTCTCTTTAATTTACCAAGGAAACAAGGGATGCTCTACTTCTGTAATTTGGGAACATTGCACCTCATAAGGAGGTGCTAAAAACTCCTTGATGTATTCTTCAATGCTTATTTCATGTTGTTTGGGGGAATCCATCTTGAGGAAGATATCTTAATTGTAATTATTGGCGAAGAATCTCCTTCTCACAATTTTTAGGAAAATTACAAATAAGGGCATGAAGTAGATTTTATTTCAAATAAGGGTTCAAAGTAACCATATCAATTCCAAAGAAATGCCTAAAGTAGATATGGCTATTTCAAATAAGGGCTTAGCATTACTGACTCATCGACCTACAAAATATTCTAACCAACAATGGATATTTCCATCTAATATTTATGAAGAGGGTGGGCGACCCTCACCCAAATGTCACCCTCTCTCGCTTATGGTGAGGGCCTGCTAGTTGTCATGCAGGTGCTCGGCGACCTTGCTAGTTGGCACTACGGCTCCATCGGTGATAGGGTGGTGGTTATAGGTGAGAGGAAGCCCCTCCCATCTCTATTTTTTTTTTCATTTTTTTTATGAAAAGGAAAAATAGAAAAAGGAAAATTTTTAAAAGATGAAATTGTCCTTATATAAGATTGACATGGGCACTTTAGGCTCTTATTTAGGAAAATGAATGTAGTTTAGACCATTATTTGAAATAAGTCGGGCATTTATTTGAAACAAAGTCAACTTTAGTCCTTTATTTGAGAAAATGAGGGCACTTTAGGCTCTTATTTAAGAAAATGAATGCAGTTCAGACCTTTATTTGAGATAAGTCGGGCTTTTATTTGAAACAAAGTCAACTTTATGTCATTATTTGAGAAAATGAGGGCATTTTAGGCTCTTATTTAAGAAAATGAACGCACTTCAGACTCTTATTTGAAACAAGTCGGACCTTTATTTGAAACAAAGTTAACTTTATGCCATTATTTGAGAAAATGAGGACACTTTAGGCCCTTATTTGGAATTTTCTCTAATTTTTTTGAGTTTTTTCCAATATATATATTTTTAACTCTTTCCTTCTTGAACTCTTTGATTTTTTTAATTTTCTTACAAAAGTGAAGCATATTTCTTCAACTTGAGAACAACAGCTTTGCATTGCTTTTCATTTGAGTACAAACATAAATTGAATACTTGTTCAATATTAAATAGCCAATTGACAAAGTCATTTAGGTTGAGGATATCGTAAAATTGTGGTACTCATGCCTTCTTCTTCTCCTCTTGACTCGATAATTTGAACTAGAGTTGCATCTAGTATCGTTGGATTCATTACTGGAGTTTGGCCTAGAATCTAGATTGTCATGTCGTGGTCATCTAATAAGAGGTCTTTCCAATTGCCCCTATCTTGAATTTCATTCTCTTGGAGGTTGAGAACTTGCTCTATTTGACGCCGAAGATCCACGGACATTTCACACCTTTTGTTGTGCTTTTGCTCCAAAGTTAAGCCTATTGCATCCTTATTAACAATTTTTTTAATGCAAGTATAAGATGTTATGGGAGTATGGGTAACAAAAGGAATTAATCAAAACGAGTTCAATTTTGAGCTATGATACCAAATTGATGCGTGTGTTGGGATTTGTTTTAAGTGACAATGGGATTTACAATCACTACCAATGTATAAAGGACTCACCATTAGTTTAGCATAAAGATTGAGATTGATGAAGTTCACCATTAAGATATAAGGAACACCGCCGGCTTAGGATAAAAGACTTTGATAAATAAAGTTCACTACCAAGGCATAAAAGACAAGCCATCAACCAACGATGAAGAATTTCGTGATAAGAATTCATCACCAAGACCTAAAGGAAACCTATTGGTCAAGGATAAAGAACTTCTTGTTCTATTACTAAGGAGCTTTGATAAAGAACAAGGATATAAACTTGTTACCTTGAAGAAAACACTTTATTCATCCAATTCAAATATTCTGTTTTACAAATGAGATCACAACTTTATTTATAGAGATTTTGCTTAAAAAAAAGAGACTCTTGGAATCCTATTTACATAATAAGGACTCTTGAAAGCAACACCATAATAAAAACTCCTAAAAACTATGACTTAAGACTCATTAAACTAAGAATTTAAGATGCTTAATAATTAGGGTTAATCTCATTTAACTAAGATTAGATGGACTGTAACTAGATTTAATCCTCCAAATTTGGCCACCTGTCTATCGTGAAATTGACAACTAAACTTACGAGTCAACAACTAGTATGTAGAATCGACATCTTCAAACTTCAACCCATCAAACCAGATTGTAGTCGAAATTGGTCTCAGCTTGCAAAAGCAATGATTGGGTTGGTTTAGTTGACGAGTTCTGAATTGAGCTTGAGAATTAAAATTAATGCTCCCACAACAACATGGGGATCCAATAAGCATAAATGAAAGAACGGTCCAAATCCATAAACATGACATATAGAGAAATAACCAATTACGACAAGAAAACAGCATTACGGCGACGAAATTATTTGGCTACAAAAATAGCTTCGTCCCTATAGATAGCCTCCAGAGAAGAAATAGGGTTTCGTCGTCATAGGCCATTGCTTGCAGCAATCCTTATCTGTATTGGTTTATTAAGATTAATTAAGTTTGTTCTTTTAGTTAATATAAGTGAATAGTTTCAATGGATATGTAGTAATATACATGTCATCTCATTCAATTGCGAGACACATGTCAATCATTTCCACGTGTCACTGTTGCATGGATTTTTGCAAGATTATAGGCGCCAAAACTTTTCAATGATTTCAATTAGTGATTATTATCTGTTCAAGGATGATGGATGACCAATTGAATTGTCAAATTTGATCTCTTAAAGCTTATAGGAATTTGCAAAATTCGAATTACTAAATAATGCCCAAAAAAAAAAAAAAAAATGATTAAAATAGAAAGGATATCACAAGAAGTTTTATTGAACTAGAACTGATGACTTTCATTGTTGGAAGCCAGGCTTGCACGATTACTGAAGCCAAACACAAACGGAGATGATTGAAGTGCACAAGGAAAGTAACTTACAAAACATGACTAGAAAACTTTTATAAATAAAGATGAGTACAAAAATTAAGAAACCTAATATATTGCAAAATTCAAAACTTAGGTTTCATTTGTTTCATGAAAAATGAATGATTTGAAAAATATTTTTTCGATAGCTTTGTCATATAAAAAATGAATAAATGAAAAATATTTTCATCATTCATGAAAATATTGAGACATAAATTGTTGCCAGCAATGAAAATATTTCTCACCAATTAATTATTTCAACCGATATAAACTGTTATTTAAAGAAAATAAAATATTTTCCAAATCATATATTTTTCGCAAAGCAAAATCTGATGGAAATCTCAAAGTGGGCATGCATCCAATACATACATCCAGACACAATGATGAGCGATCAAGACATCACAAATGATGACAACGGCACATCAGACTTCGACACAAAAGATATCAAGATAAGAATATCATTCATCACAAATTCCTGTGTCTTTAAATGGGCCATTCGGTTATCCGTTCTAATCTTTTTTCAGAAAGAATATTATATTGTTTTGACTTACACACTATTCCAGGGATTTTGAAACTACTCTTGATTTCTTAGGTTTCATCTGTTGATAGATGCAGGAAAAAGCCATAAAATTATGTGTGAAAATGTCTTCGAGTTTCTTGGCCGAGATTGAAGAATATGCGTGAAAATAGGTGAACACTAGAACAGCCAGAGGATCAATCCAGACACACAAAAGGCGTCGGTGCTGCGGGAGGAGCAAGGCGGGGCGCCTAAGCCGCACCTATTGGACTTGGTGGCGCTTGGCTAGCACGATCGGCTGCAAGCAGGTGCTTGGCCTAGACGGCCAAGCTCCTGCCGATGTTGAGAACCGACGGTGTTCGTCTCCAAAAGCCTGTGTGCTTTCGACGTAATTCGAGGAGCTGCACATTTTGGCCTTCAAAGTTAGTGTTTAGGGTTTCTGCTTGGGAACCAGGAGATATGCTTGCCGACTTGCAGCAGAGTCTTATCTAATTCACAAGGATGAAACGGTGTATATGCACTTGTAGAGATTACCCGAGTATAAGGTTCGGAAACTCTTTATTCCTAAATAAATCAATATATAGATAATTAATAAAGTCCCAATAGAGAACATTAGATACTAATCACTTCCATAGATGTACATCGCTCCTAACTCCTTTTTTTTTTTTTTATGTGGGAGTGGATATTAGAAGGTGGCTGCTCCAGATTACAAGTGTTATTGCTGTGTCCATATGATTATGCCTTTTCTAAGATGATTAAGTTTGGGCCACCATGCATGGCACTCCCACCGAACTAATTGACCCCGCACACACAAACAATCACAAAGTAATTGCTTATCTTTTTAGCGTTTAGGTCCTTTCAGTTCGTGAAGCATAATGATTCACTGATTCATAAACTTATCCAAAATGTCGCGTTGGACCAACCTAATCCTTCCATCACTCGCCTGTCCCCTCTAAAATAATATGCAAAATCAAAGTTGGCAATCACCCAAGGCTAATATAATATTTTCATTTTCTAAGCCAACTGTAACTCGCTACTATCAGTGACTCGTTCTCAAAAGAAATCAAGAGTGTATTTATTTATTAAAAAATGAATGATTTGACAAATATTTTTCTTAAAATAATTGCTTGACATGTTTTTGTGCCTTGAAATGATTAGTCAATGAAAATTATTTTCATTACCGACAATAATAACTGTCTAAATATTTTCATAAATGACAAAAGTATTTTTCATTCATCCATAACGATATAAACGATCATTTTTAGAAAATTTTTTTTAAATTATTCATTTTTTGCGAATACAAAAAACCTAAAAGATAATTCATGAATCTTCTGATTATGAGCACTGAGATGGAGTCTCAGAAGCAGCCTCTCTACATCGTCAAGTCATCGTTGATCATTACCCCTCTGTGTTTTATTGCGTTTGTGCCTCTTTATGTATTGATTTAGAAGAAAGACTCCTTTTCAATTAGAATTTCCTCCTCCTTTTAAAGGGTATCTTTTTCTTTTTTTTTTAATGTTTTGCAAATATTTCTGAGTATTATGGTGTATAAAATTCAGAGTCTTCATGGACAGAAGTTGGGTATGAACTCTATTTCGAGAACCGTTATAAAAGAGAATCTTTTCTCTCATGATAATCATGATTTACTTTCTTTAAGTTGAGTTGTTAAGATACATCGGATTTGTAGTTTATTTATTATATAATTTATCCCGTTCCAGCTAATGCTTTATTATAAGACACACATGTCACGGGATTTTCGCATGAAATGAAGGTTTCGGCTAAAATAACTTATAACATTATACAATTACATGCGTATAAATTATCGTTTCTTTATAAATTTTTGGTACTTTAATAGACCAAGAACAAATTTATGATTTATATGATAATCCAGACTAATCGGGAGTGAATCTTCCTAAACAAATTTTAAGTAGTAATCATGTAAACATTATAGAACTTTGTCATGGATTTTTTTTTTTGTATTTTTGGCCTTATTTATGCTTATCTAGGAAACTTATTTATGCTTCCGTAATTTTGATTTGCATAATAATCTTTTTCATGTTCTTAACTGGACCTTTCCATTGGATGGTCGTAATCAAGAATGGGCTGGGAGATGAACAGAAACCAATGGGCTTGCTATAAAAACTGTCCATCAAAGAAAATTAAAAGAAGATACAGCTGAAGTGATTCGGTTTTTCCTTTATCACCATCCCTTTAATACTATGCACAAGCCATCGATAAATGATATAGCTGATGTAGCTTAAACAAGGAGAAGCCAGGTGCCGAAAGAGATGTAATATTACGACCTATTCGAAGAAGTGTTATACCGTTTAATTTCGTAGAAGATGTAACCCCAATGCCACAAATTGGTTGTAGACCCCTCACAAAAAGATGTGTATAGAAATTAAAATAAAAGAGATTTCAAGAGATAAATAATTCAATCATTTGATGGCCTGACAATGCCACCGCGCACTGGAGGGTCGTGTGCTCCCCGAAGGGTGAGCTCCGACGGTTCCTCGGTCATAAAAAAAAAATTTAATCATTCAATCAAGTAATGTTATTATGGTTTGATAGAAAGTAAGAGTATATGCTCAAACACTTTAATGGAAGTGAATTGAATAAATAGCAAATATTAATCCTCTTTATTATGGACAACATCTTTACTTATGAAAGGACAACTCAATACAATTGGTATTGTGATGAGAAAGCACGTCATAGTTATATCTAGTTCGGGCCATTTTGGCTGTCTTTTTCCTTGATTCAGAGATATGAGCCCAAATATGCCTTGTAACACGAGCCGAGCTCCACCAAATCCTCAATCAGACTTAACTTTAGGAACAATTGTAGTTTGAAAAATTAATCAAATAAAGTTTTTAGTGAAGACAACCGCACAATTAGAACTAACAAGAAACTACAGCAAGCCATGGTGCAGTGCAAAAGTTACCATAGCAAAATTAAATAAGTTTTATAGTTACATAACGTGGTCCAGAGGTGACAACATGTAACACCATCAAAGTGTGCAATTATTGAGAATAAGCGAAGAAAGTAACCACTGACTCGAAAATTTGAATATAATTTCGTAGTGGGATGGTGTAGAGTCCAACTTTCAAGTGTAACGACGAAGAGTTGATGCAGGCTAGATCACGAGGGGGGAAAAGGAAATTGAAAGACCCTCGAATACGAGAAAAAAATCTGATTTCTTGTTTGCCAAGGGAAACGACTTGTGGCAAAGGCATAGACTTTGACTAGACATGCTCTGGAAAGAATCTCCTATAGTGCAGAGAATGCACCCGAAGGAGAGCTAGCATTATCGGATCATTAATGTTTGTGTATTCAACGCGGTATCTTAGGAAAATAGCCTGACAAACCATTGATGACACGAGATTTACTCCATTTCAAAGTTCATCGCTCTTCAGTTGTATAGTAGTGAAACTGAATAGTTGAGAGATTTCTTATTAAGAATTTTGTTGGGCATGAAATCAACATCATTTGCATCTATGCACTATGATTTCAAAACTGCAATAGTGATTGCTAAGGATAAAGTCTACAACAGCAAGAGAAGACACATTCAATTGGAACATAATATCATATGGTAGCTGCTAAAACATGGAGTGACATTGGTAAGTTATGTGAAGTGAAAAATGATTTGACCGATCTTTTGATTATACCCTTAAAAAGGGAAACATATGGTTGAAATATTGAGGGGAATGAGACTTGTGCCGATATGAGATATTAACAATGGTAATAACCCAACCTATGTTACTAGAGATTCTATGAAATATGTTCATATGAGCAAATAATAAGTCATGCATTGATACTATAGCACCAAAGTTTACTACAGACTCTCCTAAAATGTATGTGATTAGTGATAAAATTGCATATTAAGTGGGGATTATTTAAGCTCTTGATGAATTCCATATCTATCTATGGGTGGTGTATTTATATGTAGTGTTCGGTTGATGACTTTTTTCATATAAGTTTGGATGAGGTCCGGTCCTATGAGATTTATGGCTGAATCTCTAGAGCATTCATGAGTTACTTGGCACGCACATGTCCTATTAGTGCAAACCTACATTTAATAGCAGAAATTTTGGAGGTGTAATGCGATTACTGAGAACTCTAACTTACAATAGGAGCCCTGGGTAATAAAAGTTATAAGCTCCATCATTGGCTCTATAAGTTATGTCTCGTATGTCTCGTTTTTTCTAGATCTAGTTCATGGTGCAGAAGATACTAGATTTGATGCATTGCCCTCCTGTGTGAAACCATCATTTCTTACTTCCTCTTTTAATAAAATTTTCTGAAATAGTGGATTGTTGTAGGGTGGTATTTCAAAAAAATTGTTTCCCATGCATTTTCTTATCCCACGTTACTTAGAAAACTCTTTTCATGTGGACGCCCATGCCATCCTGTCAATGGAGAGTATGAACCACATCTCAACAATATCTTAGTAAAACGCAAGTTCTGGCTAATATAACTTATAACAATATACAAATAATATGCATGCAAACTGATTTATATGATAATTTAGACAGAGTGGAAGTCAAGTTTCCTAGGGAAAATCTAAATGGGGATCAGTTTATCGAAACTCCTTTATGCTCAATCAAACATCATTGAACTTTGTCGTGGTGGTTTTTTCTTTGGGCTTATTTATGCTTCCGAAATTTTGATTTGCGTGATAAACTTTCGGCCTACAAGGGATGCTGGTTTTCCATGTTCTTGACTGGCCCTTTTCATTGGATGGTTGTAATAAAGAATGGGCTTGGAGATCCTTTAAAAACGAAACCAAATGGGCTTACTTAAGCCCGTGTACATTTAAAAGAAGAGCATCCATGAGTCGAATCAGACACGGGTCTAGCCGGGGATGAAAGGTCTTGGTCTCGAAAGATGCAATTTAATTAGTAAAGGTGGTATAAACACATAATAATCAGCTGATCAAATATCTATATATTAAAATGAAAGAAATTTCAAGAGAAATAAACGGCTCAACATAACATAAAGTAATAACTTATACTTAGACACTATAGTGAAAAGTATGTTGAATCAAGAGTAGATAGTGAGTGTTTTTATTGTGGATGGTGTACCACTAGCCGTCTCAAAACAGTGAGTTGAGAATTCAATTGGCTTATGTAACCCGTGTTGACCTATTTTATATCTAATGCACCCAATTCATATAATTAAAACACATTTATATTCAATTCAACTTCTGAAAACTCAAACCGACCTATTAGTTCTTTATAATATCCAATCAAAAACGGATGTTAACAAAATAAAAAAAGTTAGTAAATTAAATAAAGAATATAAAAAAAATCTAAAGATTGAAATACTTATAAAAACCTAGAAAAATACTAATATCGATTGCTAATATCTTTTTGAGTATTTTTGAGTTGGTCAAGCTTTCAACTAGAGCAAAAACAACTTTAAAAGGACCACGATGGTCTCGAACCAAGCTGCAGTGAATTAATTAATAGGGCATATACTTATTTCGATAGGTCTAACGTCCACAAGGCGATGTAATAGGAGTCGTGCGTCGTGGATTGTTCGTTACAGGTTGGGCTTGATTCGGGCCATTTTTTGACATTGTTGTTTTCCTCGACTTAAATAAACAGAGCCCAAATATGCCTTGTAACAAGGGCCGATCTCCGCATACATTCTAAGACAAAAGATGAAATATAACTTAATTTATGAATTCTTAATCCTGTTTAGTTCGTCGTGTTTTGTCCCGACAACTAATCGCAATCTTGATTTTTCTAGAGGCCCTCTCTTTAGTCTCCCTTAGTTTGCAGAGTGTGTTTGGTGTTAAAAAATACTTGATTCTATTCTTTTGTTTTTTGGAACAAAACAAAATAGTATATGTTTAGTAAATTTTTTGTTCTTGAGAATAAATTTGGAATAAAAATAAAAAAATAGAAAAAAGTTGCTCATTTGTTTTCAAGAACAACTATAAAATCGAGTCAAAATCATTTTTTCTTTTTTTTCTTCTCTTCTTTTTTCTTTAACCGATCATCAACGACATCGCTAGCCCTCAACAAGTCTCACCAAATCTAGCAAGGGCCTTAACCTAGTGAGGTTGAGCCTTGTAGCGGTTGGCTAAGGTCAAGGCTTGCTAATGGTTGGACAAGGCCCATCTTGTCAAATCTAATGAGGGTCGTTAGCCGACGATTATTTAAAGAAAGCAAAAGATAAGGAAAAAGAAAAAAAGAAGAAAAGAAATATAATAAAATCAATAAAAAACTAAAAAAATTTAAGTTACAACTTTTTATGAAGATTGTGTCAAAAGCATTTTTATTTCGAAAATAAAATTTTTATTAAATACTCAAAAATTCGTTCAAAATATATAATTAATAAAAATTATTGACAGAAAATGATTATCAAACACACTCAAAATCTTATATAGTTTATTTCTGCTCCAACAAAATGTTCGAATTTATTAAAAATCGACGGGTGTTGATCCGGGAATTGCGCTTTGCTCCGGACTTCATCTCCAAGCAGCCGCTTGGAACTGCACGAAACACCTCGCCGCGAAATGACCAAAGCACCCTCGCTTTTCGCGGAGCTCCTCTGCCTGTTTTCGTAAATTCAGGTCCCCCTCCACCTTCCCCCTCCTCGATTTCACTTCACCGCCCAAAGAAATTCACGCCCTCCTTTTCCCTCCCCGGACTTCAAACGCTCTCTCTCTCTCTCTCTCACTCACAAAAGCTACGGAGAAAGCGAAGAAGAAAAGCGAAGAAGAAGAGGCGCTGCACCAGCGAAGCTCGTCGAGCGCGCGAGGGTTTCAACCCGACCGCGTCGCGCGATGATGAGGCTGTTCAACAGAGGCAGCAGGGACGCTCCCTCCTCCGACGCCTCGCCGGAGCCGTGCGCGCCTTCGCCGTCGTCCTCGCCGGCGTCGGTCACCGGGCCCGCGCGGCCGATCCGGCTCGTCTATTGCGATGAGAAGGGGAGGTTCCGGATGGATCCGGAGGCCGTGGCGGTGTTGCAGCTGGTGAAGGAGCCGATTGGCGTCGTCTCCGTGTGCGGCCGCGCTCGGCAGGGCAAGAGCTTTATCTTGAACCAGGTGAGCTTCTTCATTGCGCCAAACATTTTGTTGAGTTGTCGACGTTTGGCGATGGCTAGGGTTTGAGCTATCTTGTGTAGCTAAGATTCGAAGTGCGCTTGAGTTTCTGATTGCGGTTCTAGGGCGATGAGGGCTGGCTTTATTGGATTTTTTTTCACTTTATTCTGCTGAGTTCTGAAGTATTTCCTGTGTTCTGGCGCTGGTGTGTGAAATCCGGAAGTTATTGAGTTGGGCGTCTGTTTGATAGTGGTCCATGGACTTTTCGGAGAGGAATTCTGATGAGCATTTGCGCTGCACAAGTGTAAAGGTGAAACACTGTTTTTTAAGGCTAGGTTAAGGCTAAAATGTGTAACTTCTAATGTAATTTTGGGCCTGAAATGGATTTAATATACCTGATTGTTGTGTTTTTGCAATTCTAGCTGTGCATGAGCCACCTTTAGTGGCTGGATGAATAGGAATTTTCTGTTCAACTCTCTGTCGGAAAATGATTTCGCAGTTCAGGCGCTAGGTTTTTGAAAACTGAGTTGCCTGGGTTTAGGGCTTTTTTTTGTAGGACAAATTTAGGCCTTGTTTAAATAGTGGCTTATGTGTTTTTGGAATTGAAGTTCTGCCAAGCATCTAATGGTGGTTTTATGGTCAGTTTTTGCTGACTCAACTCACGATTTGTAGCAATCTGAGAGTATGTTTTTATAGTAGTCTTGGTTTGTGGCGAGTTAGGGTTTAGTTGTCTTTGTTTGTGGCCAGTGCTGTATAAAGGCATGTTGTAATAGCGTTTGTCAGTTTTCCATGTATGATATGTAAAAGTGGGAAAGTGGGCCATTGCTGTCTTATCTGTTTAGCAAAACCCTCCTCTATCTAAATTTATGAATTGTCATGGCAACTTGAGAGCAGAATCAATCATGGATATATTAAGACATAAACAGTTCTGGAGAATGATGGAAAATTTCATGGCACAGAATGCTCTACTTATCATTGATGATCGGAGCATGGTTGAAGGTTGTCATGAGGTTGAAAGTCTCCTTTCTCTGAATTTATAAATTGTCATGGCAAGGTGAGAGCGGAATCATTTATCGAGACATTAGGACATAACTAGTTCTGGAGAATGATGGAAAGTTCCACCGTAGAGAATGTACTCCTAATTATATTATTGACAATCGGAGCATGGTTGAAGATTTTTGTAAGATGGAAGGTCTTGGTGATGTAAGCGACAGTAGAAGTGCAGAAAGAAGACAAACTTCATTCCAAACAGCACGTTCAAAATTTAAAGTGTCACACATAAGATTTCCTAATGCTGCTACTATAGATATGTCCTTATATGAACCTCAGACCTTATGATGGCATCTCCCCGTTAGGAAATCTCTCATTTTTTTTGAGATGGAAATTCTTCCAATTGTACTGCATTTGAGATGTAGGAATTGCTGGCCTATAACAAATGACTGAATTCATATTTAAGGAGTTGATATTATGAGAAGATACCGAAAAGGTCATACCTAGGACAATATTAACAAATGGAGTTATGCACAATGTGATTAAGACTAAAGATTCTAATAATAAATCACTAAGCACGGTAAGGAACTGCCCTCTCTTTGGCAGCCAAGTGTAGTGCCAGAAAATAAACAAATCAGTTGTCTCCTAGATTGTGTTTAAATCTCATTTTCCCTAATCTTCTTATTAGTGTATAAGTTCATCTGTTTGCTGTGAATTCTGCTTTGTACAATTCTCTGTTTGGCCTGGTCAAGTGATCCAGTAAGATGTTAAGGTGCTATGACACTTATGATGATGTTTGTTTTGTACTGTAGCTTCTTGGAAAGAGTAGTGGATTCCAAGTAGCATCAACCCACCGGCCATGCACTAAAGGGCTTTGGTTGTGGAGTGCACCATTGAAGAGAAGAGCTCTTGATGGAACTGAGTACAATCTCTTACTTTTGGACAGTGAAGGGATTGATGCTTATGATCAAACGGTAGGCCAAGTTCAATGAACTAAGTATTACTAGTTGGTCACTGATTTGATTGTTGTAAATTGATGACAATTGTCCCATTAGGCATATTTTTTTCCCTACAATAATACTTATGGTTGTCTTTGCACTCTTTTTTATGTGAAGGGAACATACAGCACACAGATATTTTCTTTGGCCGTCCTCTTGTCTAGCATGTTCATCTATAACCAGGTTGGTAAAGTCTTGCAAAGTTATAGTGATTTGATTTTCAAGTCCTAGATGTTTAAGATTGTTGTATTAGTTTTAGTTATAAGTTGGAGATATCATGTCTTTAAACTTTTTCCTCCTCTCAGCTTTGTTACTACTTTGCTGAAGTTTCTAAGATTTTTTAAACTTCAGTTTTTATGTCTTCTGACTACTCATTTTGCTTGTGTGTAACTCATATTCAGATGGGTGGGATTGATGAAGCTGCACTGGATCGGCTGTCTCTTGTCACTCAGATGACTAAGCATATTCGCGTGAGAGCATCTGGGGGGAAGAGTAATGCTTCCGAGTTGGGACAGTTCTCCCCAATCTTTGTTTGGCTTCTGAGGGTAATTTCCCCAAACTGTTCTGCTTCTTTTACTCTGGAAATTGTGATTGTAAATTTCAACTAGGTGATTGTTTGAATACTGAACTATTGTTTTTGTTGCTACATGATGTAGGACTTCTATTTGGATTTAGTGGAAGATAACAGGAGAATAACACCACGTGACTACCTGGAACTTGCTTTGAGGCCAGTTCAAGGTGCCAGAAGAGATATAGCTGCCAAAAATGAGGTATTATCCGCTTTTCTGTTTTTCTCCTTTTAGTGTGGGATCCTTGAATAGGAGCTCCCATAAACATTTTCTCTGATAAGCCTGGTTTATGTGAAGCAAATATCCATCTATGATAGTGCCATGTTTCCATATAAAATTGTGTTTGTGTCATCATAGTTATAAGTACTTCTTGAACTTGTTTGGTTGCAACTAGATGTGTGCTGTTAAAATTTTGGGTGGTCAAACATGTATTGGAAGCTTTAGTGTCCCAAAAAAAATTCCCCCACTGCCCCAAATCACCAAAAAAAAATTGTATCGGGAGTAGATGATTGAAATAAAATCCTTCATTTTTATTTGGATTGTAGTTTGACCACTTGCTTAAGAGCTGATTCATGGTTGGGCTAAAAGCTCCTTTTGTGTCATGTCCTAGTGTTAAATGAACTTTTGCCTGGTTCTTGCTTGTGTCTATGCATACATCTTTACTGTAGGACCTTTTCAGTGTTTCTTTATGTTGTTTGAGGTTTTAATCTTTTAAAGAAATGCTTTCCAGATTCGGGACTCTATCCGAGCCCTATTTCCAGATAGAGAATGTTTCACCCTTGTGCGACCTTTGAATAATGAGAGTGAGCTCCAGCGGCTCGATCAAATATCAGTGAGTATTTTGCCATTGTTAGATGCGCTTTTAATCTACTTCAGCAAATATTTTTCACTTCGTGTCTCATTTTATGGTTTGTATGTGTGATGTTGGATGCAGATGGATAAACTGAGGCCCGAGTTTAGGTCTGGGTTGGAGGCCTTGACAAAGTTTGTTTTTGAGAGAACAAGGCCCAAACAAGTTGGGGCCACTGTCTTGACTGGTCCTGTTCTAGTAGGTGTCACAGAGTCTTACTTAGAGGCCTTGAATAATGGCGCGGTGCCTACGATATCATCTTCATGGCAGGTTGGTAATATCTTGAATTTCTTAACGTTTCCAAGTCTAAAAAGTTGGACAGTCTCCCAAGCTCAGTTGGATCATGGTACAACAATCGTGAGAAGTGTTAAATGAAACCACCTAGTGACTTCAGTGGTTTTGCAACTGATACAAACTTTCTGCCACATTTAGTCATGATTACAGATTCCTTCGGCTTCCCATTGTGCCCCTTTGCCTGTCTGTTTCCTTTTATTTTTCCTGGGGTGGTTGAGGCTGAGGATTTTTGTCACAAGTTGACTCATGACTAAATGGGTGTCTACAATGAAGGGCTCGTTTGATAACAATTAAAAAAGAATGCTGAAAATTTAATTTCTTAATGTTAAGTGCTGGTCTTTTAAGTACTGAATTTGAAAATAAAAAGTTGTTTGGTAATAGAAAATAAATGTTATTAGTATTTTACCAAATGTGGTTATATAATTGGGTATAATTTTAATTTCCATGAATATTTTATCACTTTTAACAAATTAAGTAAGGCCTTTCTCACTTATTGCATCAAGTGATTTTTTCACAAAATGATAGTTGTGTAGTTAAATGTGATCAAACACACTTAATAACATTAAGCATTGGAAAAGTTTAATTCTCAGAGATATTGTATGGTTATCGAAACACACCCTACAAGAGTGAACTGTTTATATTTTGGTGCCTTTTTTCTTTCATCCACACTATAAAAAGGCAATAGCTAATCAACAAGCCTGGCTATGAATTTTTAGAAATTAATACTGAGGTAATAAAGAGGAACATTTGATTATTAATTTTGGGCAATGCTATGCATTTTATTGACCAAAATAGTTTGGTGTCTTAACAATTAGTTTGCTTGATAATGTAAGAATCTTGTTCATCTTGCAAATGGACTTGTCCATCCTAAATCTTCTTCTTTTTATTTTTTGGTGATTTTTATAATGTATTGAGTGAAGTTTATAATGGTTTTATTGTCTTTTAATAAGAATTATCAATATTATTAGCTGGCTAAGGAACTGTGTGGTGCTGATAATCACTTGTCATTACTATTGAATTTTGCAGAGTGTCGAAGAAGCTGAGTGTCGTAAAGCTTATGATTCAGCTACAGAGGTTTACATGTCTACTTTTGACCGATCTAAGCCACCAGAGGAAGTAAGCAACAGTTTGCCAGAGAAAGGAATGCTCTATTATTTCGATATTGTCCTAATTTCAGTTAATGTAGGCTGGCATGAGGGAGGCTCATGAGGAAGCAGTACAAAAATCATTAGCTGCATTCAATGCGAGTGCTGTTGGTGTTGGTACAGCAAGGAAGAAACATGAGGAGCTTCTCCATAAGTTCTTCAGAAGGGCTTTTGAGGTGGTGCCTAAGTTACAAAATGCTAACCATTTTTCTGCTGCAATGAAGTGGAATCTCTAGTTCTATTTTTATCCTGGGTGGCTCCCAATAAATGGTTCTATGATGGTTATAACATTGGGGAAATTAAGTCTCTATGAACTCTGTTTACTCTTTTACTTTGTGCTTGTGACTTAGGTGGTTGCATTGGGTTTGGCATTGACACAGTTGGGATATTTGAGTCAACGATATATTTGATTTGCTTCCTTTGATGTGCATTGTTGTGTTAGACTATGGAGATCCATATTCCCAAGACATTTTTTTCTCACATTATGGGACAATTGATCTAAAAATTGATCTATGCCGCAGAAAGTGCAAAAGTTGAGTGGCCAACATATTTGAAAATCTTGTTTAGCAAGATTTTGATAAACTTGGTCTCAAGTTCTAAAATAGAGAGCTTGTTGCGGTTAAAAGATGACACTGGCATTAGTAGATACTGTTTAATTGCAATATTTCCTTTTCATAAAAAAGCTGTGGAGCGTTAACTAATTATGGTTAATGAAGATGGTCTATTTTTGTTAGGTATTTTTTGATTTCTCTGTATTTGGACCAATAACTTAAGCAATTGTCTCTTGACTAAATTGTTCCATGCAGGATTACAAGAGGAATGCATTTATGGAGGCAGACATGCAGTGTTCACATGCTATACAGAGCATGGAAAAGAGGCTTCGAGCAGCTTGTCATACACCTGATGCTAATATTGATAATGTTGTTAAGGTCAGTAGTCATGTTTGATGCTACCAAATATATTCCTTATTCATTATTCTTCTTATATTACGAGCTTCAATATGTTGTTTTGTTTGTTTATGAGACTTGGATATTGTTAACTCATTTCGCATTGATGTCTCAATTGATCAATTGCTTCCGAGAATCAGAGCCTGTCTCATCTTTATAGCATTTGGGCTGTGTTTCGATAGTGCAGTGTCTTTGTCTACAGAAAAATAATCTTGTAGGATGTTGATGATGGTAAAATTGTGAGGTGGCCATCATTGGTGTGGGGTCTGATTAGTGTCTAGTAGATTTAGATGTGTTGAAAGGGTGGAAAAGATGAAGGCATTTGGAAAATTTTCCATGCTTGTACCAAATGCAGATGAGGTCCAGTTCCAAATGTAGGGGAACTTTGATGTATTGATCACTAGTGTCATGGACATGGAGTGCAGTATTCAAAGACGATTCTCTATCTAATGCTAAAGTTGGTAGGCTATTTATTGGTTGATCAATCTCAGAAAACATGCTGAGCTTTTATTTAAACCTGAGTACCTTTCAAGTTAACTGTTGCAAGTAATATAGTGATGCTGGGCGATGAGATTCTCTTATCTTTGCAAAGCATTTAGTGTGGAATAAGTAAAATAAGAGTACAAAAGGCCACTTGGTATTCTGTTGGGCAGATCTTTGGTTCTACCATGTCTTAGAGCTTGTTATGCGATAGAGTTGCCCATTCCAGATCAGAAATTCCATAATGCCAGGAGGTGATTGGATCATTGTTCACTCTTTGAATAGACATTGCATGGGATTACTAAGTGCAAAATTATGGGACTATTGCCGACAGTTCCAAAAGCCTTATTAGATGAAAGCGTGGTTTAATATTTGAACGGTTTAACACTCCTCCAATGTAAAGACTGGTCTTTGGCTTAAGATGTTTGGAAATTATACCCGGGGAAAGAGGGGGGGGCGCAAATGAGGAGTCTACAAAGATTCTAACTTGTGAGGTCATCTATTAGCACTATGTAAAACTTTGTGAAACCACTTCCACTATTCTAAAAATTTAAGCTCTTAGATGAAGGCACGGTTTAACATGTATTTATCACAAAGTAATTGCTTGATAAACATTCTTGCTTGTTTCTTAAAGTTATGTGGCATAGTATTTAATGCGAAAATAACAAATCGAGCCCATCATATGTTGAATTTGAGGTCTAAAAATAAATGCTACAATTATTTATGCTTGTTGTACCTATCATAGAAAAGCATGGATTTCTTTTGTTATTTTGGGGTATCATCTTCAGTGTGCTCCATTGATATTTTGCAGGTTCTTGATGCTCTTTTGTCAGAATATGAAGCATCATCTCATGGTCCATCCAAATGGCAAAAGCTTGCTATGTTCTTGCAACAAAGGTTTTCCCATTCTTTCAACATTTTCTCTCCGTTTGTCGAGTTTGTTATCGCCATTACTATCCTCGACTTACTGCTTTCAAACTACCCAGCTTGGAAGGCCCAATTCTTGACCTTGCCAAAAGGGTAATTGATCGGGTCAAATCTGAGAGGAGTTCCTTCATGCTGAAATGTCGGGCCATTGAAGATCAGGTTGGGTTGCTTAATAAGCAGCTAGAAGCCAGTGAGAATTACAAATCTCAGTATCTGAAGCAATATAAAGATGCCATCAGTGACAAGAACAAGCTTTCTGATGATTATTCTAGCCGCATAACTAAATTACAGAGTACTTGTAGTTTACTCGAAGAGAGATCTTCTAGCTTGCTGAAAACATTAGAATCTACAAGACAAGAATCTTTGGACTGGAAAAGGAAATATGAGCAAGTGTTATCTAAACAGAAAGCCGAGGAAGACCAGGCTAGTTCTGAAATTGCTATCCTCAAGTCCCGGAGTAGTGCTGCTGAGGCAAGACTAGCTGCTGCTAAGGAACAAGCTCAGTCTGCTCAAGAGGAGGCAGAGGAGTGGAAAAGGAAGTATGATATTGCTGTAAGAGAAGCAAAAGCAGCCTTAGAGAAGGCAGCAATTGCACAAGAGCGCACAAATAAGGATACACAAAACAGGGAAGATGCTCTGCGGGCGGAATTTTCCATTGAATTGGCTGCAAAGGTCTCTCTCTCCCCCCTTCTGCATGCGCACACGTGTGTTGGTGTGAACACATGTAGCTTTCTTCCTGTTCCTTGTACCCTGTTATAGTGGGATTGATGTGTTTACCATTTCTCGATGATTATGCAGGAGGAAGAAGTGAAGGAGAAGGTGGCAAAACTCGAATATGCTGAGCAGTGCTTGATCACCATAAAATCAGAACTGAAGGTAAGCTCTCATCATTTTGATCTAGGAGTGTTGAAAAGATGAAGGTGATGATTTGACTGCTGAAGTTTTGGGGTTTAGCACATTTTTGGAGGAACACATAGGAAAGCAACTTTTTAATCTGAATTTTCTGTTGTGATAACTTTTTGATTGTCTCCATTAGTCCTGGTCTGTAGGATACTATCTCCTTTTCATTTTTTGGCACTCTCTTGTGCTTGATGATTGATATGCTTTCCAGGCTGCTGAGTCGAAAATAGAGAGTTATGATGTGGAGATTGTGTCCCTGAGGAATGAAATCAGAGCTTTGAGTGAGAAGTTTGAAACTGCAAATGCTAAAGCCCAATCTTTCGAAAGAGAAGCTAGGATTGTGGAGCAGGAGAAGCTCCATCTTGAACAGAAGTACTTATCTGAGTTCGAAAGATTTGAGGAAGTTCAGGAACGGTGCAGAAGTGCTGAAAAAGAAGCTAGAAGATCTACTGAAATGGCTGACAAAGCACGAGCAGATGCAGTTGCTGCCCAAAAGGAAAAGAACGATATTCAAAGACTGGCGATGGAGAGACTTGCCCAAATTGAGAGGGCTGAGAGGCTTATTGAGAGTTTAGGGAGAGATAAAACTGCATTAGAAGATCAACTTAAGGAAGCACATATATCAGAGACAGAGGCCCTCTCAAAAGTCACTTTATTAGAGGCTAGAGTGGAGGAAAGGGAGAAAGAAATCGAGTCCTTGTTGGATTCAAATAATGAGCAAAGGGCTAGTACGGTTAAGGTCCTGGAAAGTCTCCTCAACACTGAACGAAAGGCCCGTGCAGAAGCCAACAGCAGAGCAGAAGATCTCTCGGTCAAACTACAATCTGCCCAGGCAAAAATTGATTCCCTCCAACAAAAGTTAACTACTGTTCTTATAAATGAAACTGCACTGGACAGCAAGCTCAAGACTGCTTCTATTGGGAAACGGCACAGAGCAGATGATGGTGAAATTGGCATGGAATCTGTTCAAGATATGGATGTTGATAAGGTCTCCAGAGTAAATAAGAGGTCGCGAAGCACAACCAGTCCCCAAAAGCACATTCAGCCAGAAGACGGCGGATCCGTGTACAGAGGTGATGAGGACAACCACAGTAACAAAACTTCGCAGGAGGATTATACCAAGTTCACCATGCTCAGACTGAGGCAAGAACTCACGAGTCACAATTTCGGTGCTGAGTTGCTGCAATTGAAGAATCCTAGCAAGAAGGACCTCCTTGCACTATACGAGAAGCTGGTCCTCCAGAAGTCGTGAACATTTTGTTTGTACAGGGAAGCGCATGTAACTTAGAAAAGGGTTTGAGTTGTAGATCAGATATGACATAGGGTCAGCTTTTGTGATTCTGTAGATTCTTTGCTTGAAATTCTCATTGGGACTAGTCCAAAATATTATTGTGAGCGAACTCCCTTTTCCATGCAAGCATGGGCTCTGCACAAGTGTGTTGTCTGGCTTCTCAGTCAGTGTCGTTCTCTGGATAGTGGTTTTCGATAGTTTCCATGGTGCCCTGGAGGAAGACTTTGTGTTCGGTGTGCTTGGTTTTCTGGCTTAACGCTTCTTTGTGTTTGTGTGCCTGTGTATCTTTTCGGTCTAGCGACGAGTGTAACAAGTGATTGTAGGATGGAAAACTACTCTCTTGTTTCCAGTAAGTAAAGCAAGGAATACCTTCTGCTTTTTTCCATGGATAAGAGTTCTCCTGTGTATGCTTGGCTTTTCTCGTCCCTGGATTCGGACTGCATCCTGATCCAGGTTTTCTGTTTCATGTTGTAAGCACGATCTTTATATCCAATAGATAACTTCCCTGTTGTCCTGTGTGTCCAAGTGCTTGAGGTCCGTCTTTTGGTTCTTACGTTGTTTGGTTAAGCTTTTGGTAAACTATGAGAATTTGGTCTTGGAAGATGGCAGCTCCACGAGATATGTTGATCGGGGGATTTCCACGACTTTTGCGCTTTTAGCTTTTCCAGTGAGAATAATTTTTATCCCTAGCCTCCGAAGCAAAACTACCTTGATGTTATTTCCATTGATCTTTCTTTGGTGTATTCAGGACAGGTCTGGTTAGGAGCTGTTCTCATCTTTGGTCAGGAATTTAGTCAGGAATAAGCTGCCTTTTATTACAAGCAGGAATTTGGAGTCAGGGATAGTCGTCGAACGGCCTTCTTTGTAAATCTGAATAGCTGTTAATAGCTTCTATGTTTTATTTGTCCAAATGATCTTAGATTAACGTTACATTGTAATTTACCCTATCTAAATGACCTGTTAATCAGTAACTATGCTTTCTACTTAAAATTAACACCATTGTTCTTCTGTTGTTGGTAAAAACATGTAGGCATGATGCAAAAATAACTGTTCGTCGTGCAAACTGAACCTGGGAGCAACTAAAAACCAACTATTCCACTGTACATACTTAGCTTGGTTGGCCATCTCTTCCGAGAATGTGGAGGGGAGGGCTCCAATCCTCGTTCTTGCTAAGGATGGAAGCCTGGTTACTATAGGTCAGACCCTAGTATGACGTATAAGGATAGCGGGTCTGGGGAAGTGGGTTGGATTTGGGGTCATTTCTTATATACCTTACCCGGTTTTGGAAGGGTTCGGTAATTGATGGGAAACCCAATACCCGAACTCGATATACTTACCTATTGAAATGCTCTTTGTTTGCTTTATATCCCTTGGGTGGTAGAGTGCGGTGAATGTGCATGATTAATCTCTATTGGGATTTATAACTGCTTTTGGGAATTTTTAATTTACACTTATTCTGTTAACTTTTCGATGTTACTTATAAAAGTTTGTAAATGCTAATTTTGGATAATGTAACATCTTTCAATGATGACCATCATTTCAACCCTAACTTACTTTTAGATCTTACAAATCGTTGAGCTTAAATTCTTCCGATCTCATATTTTGTGACTATAGATTTTTAATTGGAGATTTAAAATACATAAGTTTAGAACAAATAATTATGTTTACAAACTTGAGACTGTTTAATATATATTTCATTCAAAATTATGTATATTATTGACACAACGGTAAGGAGCGACCCGACGGAACCGAACTATTTTAGTGAGGTGGGTTAGGGATATTATATCAAAACCTTTGACGAGTTTGAGATGGGTGGGAAAGCTAATGAAACCGGTTTTGGACCGCCTTTTTATCCCCAAAAAATATCTACTTGTCCTTATTTGTGTTTTTTCTTGGTAGGATGGTAGGAAAAAGAAAGAGAGAATTGCCAAAAAAAGTTCAAACCTATCAAATAGTTGTCAGGTTTAGTCACTAAATCTTTTTTTTTTTTTTGACCGATTCAGTCCTAAACCTTTTACGATTGTCTTTTTAGTCCATCCGGTCAAAATTGGCCGGCCGGAGCTGGCGTGGACGCCGGCCGGCGCCGGAGACTATATTTTAATTATTTTTTGATTTTTTTATTATTTTCCGAATTTTTTTCTTTTCTTTTTTTCTCCCCTCCCCTCCCCCCCGCCGGCGGCAGTGGCCGGCCAGCGCCGACGAGGCTGCCGGCCACTGCGCGAGGGCCGCGAAGCCCTCGCCGACGACCTCGCCCAGACTCGCCCAGACCTGGGGGCCGCCGGCGAGGGTCGCGGCCCCGGCTTCGCCCAGATCTGGGCGAGGCCGGCCTCGCCATGGCCTGGCCGTGGGCGAAGGCAGCCTCGCCCATGGCTGGCGAGGCCATGGCGACCTTTGCCCAGGCCCGCCATGGCCTCACCAGCCGCGGGCAAGGCTGCCTTCACTCGCGGCCAAGCCATGGTGAGGCCGGCCTCGCTCAGATCTGGGCGAAGGCGCCTCGCCGGGGCCGGCGTCGCCCAGATCTGGGCAAAGGCGCCTCGCCGCGGCCAGCCGCCGCCCAGATCGGGGCGAAGGCGCCTCGCCCAGATCTGGGCGAAGCCGGGGCCGCGACCCTCGCCGGCGGCCCCCAGGTCTAGGCGAGGTCGCCGGCGAGGGCTTCGCGGCCCTCACGCAGTGGCCGGCAGCCTCGTCGGCGCTGGCCGGCCACTGCCGCCGGCGGGGGGGGGGGGAAAGGGGAGGGGAGAAAAAAAAAATAAATTAAAAAAACAATAAAAAAATCGGAAAATAATAATAAAAAAATCAAAAAAATAAAAAAATTATTAAAATATTGGCGCCGGCGCCGCCCGGCGTCCACGTCAGCTCCGGCCGGCCAATTTTGGCCGGATGGACTCAACCGCCAATCGCAAAAGGTTTATGATTGAATCGGTCAAAAAAGGTTTGACTAAACTAAAGACAACCGCAATAAAGGTTTAGACTTTTCTAAATTCTCCCAAAAAGAAATCACCGGATCAAATCAAACCGAATCAAATTAATCACGTGTGTAAAGGGTCCACTAAAAGTTCCTTTTTTGTGTTTTTTCTCGTAGGATGGCAGGGATATGAGACCACCCAACTAAATCAAACCAAATCAAATTAATCCGGTTTGTAAAGTATTCACTAAAAATTAGGAAAAAACGATGTAATTCCTCACGATGAATAGAAATGCAAATATAAATAGAATTTTTTATATTATTTAATTTAGTCCTGGCTTTGGATGCAGGAATAGAAATGCAAACATAAATAAGTTTCAAAATGATTAGAGACTTTTTTTTTTCATCAAAATATGAGAAGTTAGTAATTTGAAAAAAGCCAAATAGACATCGGTAATATAATTGGATTGAAGTGGGCGATCATTCTAGTTAAAATGTCATTTCTGAAAATGTGAAAAATTTAACAGGTTGGTCAGTAAGACAAATACAAATGATAAACTTTAAACAAAGCTAAATAAATATCGATTAGTAACTTGGATGAGATTTGATAAAACAAATCTAGCTGGTAACCCGATGAAAGGAAAACTAATAAGTCACATAAAAAAAAGGGAAAGTTCTAACAATTAATAAGTTTAATTTGTACTAGGAATAACTAAAATTTAATTAACAATAACAAAAGTTGGCGAATAAAAAAAACGTTCATAAGTAACTTAAATAATAGTAACCCAACATTAGTTAATAATAGAATTGGAAAAACGTTGGCAAGTCACTTAATTAAAAATTGGTATATTCATATAAGAGGTAGTAAATTCAAGGTATTAGTAACTCAAAAGACAAATTAAAATTACTAAAAGACAAGACAGGTTGATAATTTGTGAATTGTCAAAAAGAGTCAGTAAAACTAACAGTTTTTTGATTGGGAAATGACCGGTGTCTTTTTTAATCAACAGTTTTTTTGATAATTACCAACTCTCTATTAAATCTACAAACTACGAAAAAAACTTTTTTCTGGAAATGGAAGAGTAGAATCGTTCCACGCATTCACATTTTTCTTCATCTGGTTTTGAGACATTGAATATTTAGTAGCTAAATGACCGAAAGAATTTCAAAAATCCAAAGGCCAAACTCCTAAACCAATAAATATGGTTTTGTTTCAGTCCAAATTTGATCTCAAGTTCATACTTTTTTTTTCCCACAAGCTCAGTTATTGACGTGTGGAAGCTGATTTTTTTTTCCCCTAAACTGTTTTGATCAATCAAGTAACAGGAAAACAGTTATTTTACTACCCATTTGGATAAACATATCAACAATTAAAGGCAGGGCAAACAGAAATCTCTAAGTTAAGCTAGCTTTTCACTTTTAGATAGCTTTCATGATTTCCTTTTATGGCTGGGAAGGCATTGCACTTCAAGACCAGATTTGGACAAGACAATCTGAAATAGCTAAAGTCAAAAGAGCACAAAATATGGAGGCTTCTCGGTCAAGATTCCATACACTAGAATCATTTGTTTATTTGGTAGTTGAGGCGGCACCTCCAGACTTCTTGCGCAAGGAAGGGCATTTCTTGCTGAACAATTCATGAGAGACAGACCGATTACTTAGTCAAACGTCTATTTAAAGAAAGATTGCATCTGACGAAAGCAGCAAAGTGAGAGAGATCATAGAATAACATTGTCCCCCTCATCTTTTTAAGAATCTCACACCGCATGCTAACATAGGAATGGGTCCATTTATCTGACCTAAACTTTTACTTTTTAATATTTTCGCTTGATCAAAATTTTGTTGTGCACGTAATGTGATTTTTTTTTTTTTTTTGCTTTTTGGTAAAAATTGTTATATCTTTTAAAACCCAAAATACTTGAGGCTTTTACAAATGCAAGTACAAGCATGCGGATTCATATATAATTTTCTTCATAATGTTTCGAAATGTGAAAAAAGGCCAGAAATCTTCCTCTCCGTGATTTTGATTCTTCGAAAACTCAAAACAGGAGCTGCAATTACCGTAATTACTCTCTATTATTTTTTCCTCATTCCCAATCAAACAAATAATCACTGTCATTAAGCTCTACAACAACAACACTACTCCCAAACTAATAATGCTAGGGTTTTTTCTGCTACACATAAGAAACACTATCACCCCCAATTCATCTATTGATATTTTACAAGCTTTCCCTTGCTTGAATCTTCTGTTAGCGGGACCAAAGAAGCCACCTCGCACTGATCGATGAAGTCAGGAGTAATTAGCGGGTCATAAGACAGACTAAAAGGTGAGTTACTACAATACTCCATCTCATTAATAGAGCTCCTAGGTACATGAACATTCTCATGCAAGCTTTGATCACTCTTTGGTGTTGTGTCCTTTGGCTGTTTGACGGTCGTTGAACTGGGTTGTCTAGGCTGTGTTTGGTAGAACACCTTGGACAAGACCAGCTCTCCATCCCTCTCCTCTTCGTTTTTGCCGAGGTGGTATTGGTGCATCACCCAGTTGGTTTTCTCAGGCTTCCTTTGCCTCCCATAATTGATGTAGAGCACAAGTATCTTCTTGAACCCTTTCACGGCTCCGTCGGAGAGGACCGGCCTCGTCTTGCCAGTCTTGTGCCACCTTGTCTCAGTCCCATCCATGTTTGTCTGCACTCTGCGTCGTTTCCTAGTCCCGGTGGCATATGCCTTCGAAGGCCGGTGGAAGAAGTGGCGGATTTGTCCGTCTTTGCTTACTCCTGTGTGATGTGCATAGAAGACACTCAAATGAGATTTGTAGAAAATGGAAATTGAGGTTCAAATACCCTATTAGCTCATGTAATAAATAAAGATGATCTGAGTTGTAATTATATTTCCTACTATGCAACATTATATTTCCTACTATGCAAATGAATACTCGATAGGTTGAGTATTCGGTTTCAGTATAAACTGTAGATTGTTGCAAACTTCTGTGGATATTTGCAATCCTCGTTTTAGTTGTTGCATCCAAATACGGAGTGCTTGGATTTTGAGCTCCTCGTCAAAGTTTGTGGGAAAAACAGAACTTATTGTACAACATTTGCATGTAGAGTCTACGATGCTTGGCATGACATGAGGCGGGACCAGGTCATGTGATGGATGCAAGCTAGACTTTGAAGCAAAAAATCCAAGATTTCATAGAAGAAGGAAAATCAACGGGGCGGATGAACAGGAAGCTCCTAAGAACCCCAACGAGAAAATGGATGAAATAACTCGACTATCAATATGAGCATGAGAACATCTGAAGAGCAATTGCTTGTATAGAAGGGAAAACTCTAAAGCTGAAATTCGAAATGTATCTTCCCTGTAAATTTGTTGTATGTATTTTCCTAACCTAAACTACTTACTCAATGCAATTGATGCGAATTACAAGCACTTTCTTGGGACATGCTAAACAAAATTAAGCTAGCTTTATTTACATTGCATAACAACTTGACGGAGATGCAATGCAAAAAGAGTTTCTCGAGCAATCTGATTGGCACTGGAGATTTGCTTAGAATTAGATTTCACATTGTTGAGCCAATGAGCAATAACTTTAGATCTGAGGGGAGTTAGGAGACCCATGATATCAATTCGCAGAGCTCCTTCAAAGTCATACTCGATGCATTTCTAAGCTGGGTAACTTGTTTGAGACCATTTTCAGTCTCAAAATAATCTGCTTACACGTGTTTCTCTGTGGTAATCTATTTTAGACGTTTTCATCACGATTTTGGCCCATTTTTATATGATTATCCTAGTTTTAAATATTTTGATTATGCTTGGTTTCTGAATTAAGTATTGTTTCAAGGTTCCATGCACCTGACTCTAGTTGTAAAGACATTCTTATTTTTCTGAACATAATATTGCTGATAGTTTTGCCACTTGTGCTTTGAGTATCTTGTGCTTTTATGCACTTGGGCGAGTTCTTTTTGTGTTTTTACACTGCTAACGATAAGACAGAAATTATTTCTTTTTTATACATGTCAAGTCTATTTCACACGAACTGTCCAGCTATCATTCTGTATGTTCTCATTATTCTATTCTGAAAGCATGCACATTCAAATTCATACATGACATGCATTTACCGAAAGTTTTGTAAATTAAACTTTTAGTCTGCAAACATTGTCAAAAATGAAAAGTCACTCCTATAATCACAAAACCAGAAGTTTAAAATCTGTATCTACAACACCTCTGTATGATAGACTCGAAGATGATCAGTTTGATGTTTTATTTTAAACTAATTTGTTGAGGGATAAGACTCTCGAACAAGAAAAGTGATTTGGGATCGAGCAGTATGCCTGACAATCTTGAAAGCGCTCATTAAATAGAAACCATACCCACATAACTATAGAGACTTTTGTTCTGTGAAAGTTTTACCTAAAAACTGATGGCACATGAAGAGCAGTGTCCCTATCATGAAGAGAGGAATATTATTTCACTAATTTCCAACTAAAAGAGAGGAGACACATTGATGTTGTAATCAATAAAAGACCGTAATATATGCAAGAATATCTTGAAAGTGCAACTACTTCTTCAAAGGTATACAATTCCGTGACCAAAGATGTACACTTTACCCCAGAACAAGCTCGAACATCATCAAATGAACTCCCAACTGAGATAAATTTTCCAGTAAACCTAGGAAATATGTGAACACGATACTGAACCACCAAATCTGAAACCAGAAGTTGTAGTCTTTGTGGATGATTTGGGTATTTGATTATCTAAGACGTTAGTATTCTGAAGAAGATTGTACTTTCTTGAATCAAACCCTATTAAAGGCGCGATTCCTTTATGCGTGCCACGACTCTGTGTTGATATCTTGCACATTTGCATTTATGTCTGAAGACTAAATTAAAGCTTAGGCAGAGGAAATACTTCCATTACACAGTCCAAACATCCAAAACGGCCAACAGAAATGAAAAATTAAAAGGCAAAAATTTCTTTCTATAAAGGCTAATTTTTTTTCTAAAAAAATAGATTGATAACATTTAGGGTAACACATTAACTATCGTGAAAACATTCGAAGGGCAATCTTATTTCAGAATTACCTGGAAGTCTCTCTGGGTGTGTACAACAAATGCCATCATCTCCTTCCAATGTGGGAATGAATGGATCAATGAGAAAATCAATCTTCCTCCCGTCCCCCATTATCTTCGCTTCCAAATGCTCTAAGATTTCTTGGTCAGTCGGATCAAACTTCACTCCCGCTGGTAGTCCCACCAAATCATGAGCAATCTCCCTCTACACAACAATCATTTCATAATTACACACATCCTAAATAACAACAGAACAAAACCCTCGAGAGGAAACTAAACATACAACATAAAACCAAAATAAAGAGAAAAAACAGGTGATACATACCTGATCAAATAATGGGAAGCTGTGGCCACATGAAGGGCATGTTTTGGTGGGAAGAGGAGTGTCGTCATCATCCTTATCATCATCTCTAGGGTTATAAGTTGGTGGGATTATGGCTCTTGCATCTTCTGTTTGCCACGTCATTTCTTTTCTGTTCTTCTTTGGCTCGCTTGCACATCCCACATCAAGATTTCGTCTACTTTCTTAGCTCCAAACACAAGCTTAAGCAAAGCCTCTACTAAGTACTGCATACAAAAAAGAGGTATTTAATCTTACTAAACCGAACAATTTAGAGAGTTCAGTCCTAGAGACAATCCACAGAGAGAGAGAGAGAGAGAGAGAGAGCTTTTATGAGGGAGGCAGAGACAAGGGGATTTTATTAATTGTAGAAAAAAAGAATTACTTGGACGTCAAGTTTGGCTTGGATTACGTATATGCGCGCCTACGGAAGACTTAGATCCTGTCCCTTGATTGGGTTTCATTTTATTTAACATAACGTGGACCCTTCTTATTACTTTTTGTTGACTGGTACGAGCTTTGGGACATATTCGTCGAACAGCTGGATAAAAGGAGAAAGTTATCTTTTTGACCAAAAGAGAAAAGTAAGAAAGTTAAAAGAGAAAGGATGTTAATATGAGAGAGAGAGAGAGAGAGAGAGATGCAGAGTCCTAATCAAGAGTGGCCTAGAAGTTAAGTATAGATACATGAAACCTACGAACCAGCGATAATGAATACGACTACGAGCATCGCCAACATGTTCAGACAGGCTGATTTTGATCCATAAGCCAAGCAATTCCATTTTCGGGTCTAAATAAAAAGTGATCGGCACATCAAAATTTGGAAAACATTTGAGATGACTCTGGATGTTTTATGTGGAGCTCCAGGGTGCTGTTGACGGACTTGTTTGCCGTCATTGACAGAGCTCGACACGCCAATAAGTCAGGAGAGAGGGAGAGAGAGAGAGTCCAATGGAACGTGGAGACGATGTAGTGCAATTAGAGCTACAATGCCAGCATTGGTGGTTGGAGATAGGTGACGGTGAAGGGGATTGGATTGGATTGAATTGACAAATCAGTATATAAAAAAGAGGAGGAAAAGTGTGTTTGAGTTAAGAGTGTATGAGGAATGGAAAGATACATCATATGTGTGAAATGAAATTCCAAAATTATGTAAGTTTGAGTAAGGCTAGACCCTCTTGACTTAAAATTGCTATGAGCACATCGAATTCTCAGGATATTACATCACATTAAGGTCGTATACAATAACATCAACAAATTTTTCCACCACTTTCTAATGGTAAATAAATATTTTAAAACTTTCGGGAGAAGGCCAATAATAAATTGTTTGCATAGGAAAAGTAAGAAGAAAAATAACCTTTTAATGTCAGCTACTCATCCACCTCAAAAAGTTAACTATCACAATCTCATCGGGCAAAGTGGGAAATGTTTTTCTTACATTCATATGCTCAATCGAAAACTTAAACCGCGTTATGCTCGTTTTCCCACGAGAAAAAGATCCGATAAGTTCCTGCCATGAAGCTCATTCTAGAATAATTACTTCATGGGGAGATTATACGATAACTAAGTTTTGAGCAACATATGCAACGCGTGTCTTCTTCTTTGTAACGGAAGAAAACTCACAAGACCGAGACAAAGAATTGCGAGGTATGTGCTTTGTGGCTTCCAAGGAAGCAGTTGCAGACAGCGAGAAATGAGACCGGCTGTCTGAATTCAAAGAGCCCTTGGATCCGCCGACGTCCTGCGTATGGACAACAACTTCTAGAGAAAGTCGGTCCTCAGCTTCTAAACGAAGCCACACACCCAAGAGAGAGAAGGCTTTAAGCATTAAGCTTGGTGAGGACGACAACTTCAACGTATGGATCGGGGATTTGTTCCGAAATTTCTTCAATAGGGTCCCCTCTCCAAGAGAGAGAAGGCTTTAAAATTAAGCTTGGTGAGGACGACATCTTCAACGTATTGGATTAGGATTTTTTCCAAAATTTCTTCAATAGGGTCCCCTCTCCAAGAGAGAGAAGGATTTAAGAATTAAGCTTGGTGAGGACGACAAATTCAATCTATTAGATTAGGGTTTTGTTCCAAATTTCTTTAATAGGTCCCCTTTCATAAACGTCACTTCGTTTTGACTTCTGTACACGCAAGATAGACTCTATGAAATGATGGGGCATCATTCGGGTTAATGTTCATACAAAACTTCGCGAATAGAATAAGAATAAGATCGTACGATTGAGTTTTTCTATTTAAGAATTGTCGAGAAAATGAGGAAATGTAATCATTTCACCATTCCTCTCCTACATATTTCGAATGGCAAAAGGAGCATGTCGTTTTTCCCAATAAGATGACACATGTTGGGTTATACTTAATATTTAGTGCATAACACTATTTATTGAAAATTTAAAAGTATGGAGAATGACAAGCGTCATTATTTATATCTGAATTGTGTAAGGATAAACCCGAAGTGCATAAATGGAAAAATTCCTATGATAAGAAGGGAACTGCATAAGTGAATGAATGAGTTGGAATTTCTTGATTCTTTTTAGCTTGAAGCATAATACGTGTAAAACGTATTGAAACAGATTCTTTTGAAAGTTAACATTAATTTTCCCGCTTTGAGATCCAAAGTTCAAATTTTCCTCTTCTGAGCCAAAAGTTGGCCACTAGGTAACTGCCTATTTGATTGCAAAATAGGTTGTTTGTGAAGCTCCTTAGTCAATGGTCAAGAACATCCCTAGGGATGGAAGGGGCCGGGTACATAATGGGGATTCAGTCATGCTAATGTCAGGCAAAGGAGTTTTTCGTCTTGAGTAGTGAGACAACTTTGTTAATATAATAATTTTTGAGTTAATGTGAGAGTAATTACATGTGGTGAGTTATGAATTCTTGAAAGAGTAGATTCATAATAGTTTTTAATTATTTATTATTTAGTTTTTTTGGCCAAAAACAACTTCAAAGTAGGGTCCCTTTGATAGACCTCTATTCATTTTGACTTCTTTGTGCGCAAGATAGGCTCTATGAAATGATGGTACATCATTAGTGTTCATATGAAACTACCTAGAATAAGATTGAATGACAGGAGTTTTCCATTTGAGATTACCAAATACGAAGAGATGTTATCATCGCACCATTCCTCTCCTGAATGTTTAGAATAACAAAGGGAGCATGTTGTTTTTCCAATAAGATGACACATGTTGGGTTATACTTAAATTTCAGTGCAGAACACTATTTATTGAAAGTTTAAACAGCTGGAGAATGACGAACATTATATATTATATCTGAAATGGACGAGGGAAATCCGTAAGTGAATGAATGGAGTATCATATATCGAACTTGGAATTTCTTGATTTTATTTTAGCTTGAAGCATAATAAGTGTATAATGTACTGAAACAGATTGTTCTAAAAATTAACATTAATTCCCCCACTTTGAGATCCAAAGTTCGATTTTTCTCTTCTAAGCAAAAAGTTAGCCACTGAGTAATAGTCAATGTTCAAGAACGTCCCTAGGAAGGGAAGGAGGCGGGTACATAAATGGGCATCTGATCACGTTAATGTTAGGTAAACGAGTGTTTGGTTTGAGTAGTGAGGAAGGGAGGTCAATTGCTAAAATCATTACATCATTTGAGACTGGTTTGGTGTTTTATTATTGGGACACCTAATACTGGAACTCGACAGTATAAAAGACAATGGTTTATAAAGATTGACCTGTAATGATTAAGAACATAACACCGTAAATTTGGTTTTTTTTTTTAATCACAATATTTACAATGTTGTCACCTAAGTTTTCGTGGATAGAACGTTATTGCACTTCTAAATAAAAAATTGGGGACAAAGTTTGCAGATAAGTCTATAATTTGACCCCTAACCATAAAGTGATTGATTTTGCACCATCTTACACCTTATTTCATTTATCTGCATTTAGAATCTAGTAGTGTCATAGTAAAAAAAAAAATAGTGATTATGAATTCAAAAAAAAAGGAATCAAATTAACCGATAATGAAACTTGATCCCCCACCAAAAACACCGACCCCACAGATTTTGCATTCATTTTATTGCATCTAGTGATTAGGGACAAGGTAATTTTTAATACCTCAACAGAAGATTTGAAAGCCGGAACTCTTAAGGCCCTCAAAGCTCAAAGGAACCTCTGGTGCCGTCGCTCCGCACTGAGTCCCATCACCTTGACCTTACATTTGCCATGAAATCTGACTAAACGAAGGTCAAAATTTGGCTAAATTAAACGAAGTAGTGGCTGCAATTGAAATCCGAAAACAAAGGAGAGGGGCCGGATGCAATTAAGCAAAAGACAAGGGACCAAATTGCAAAATTTACCCAAATACTTGCAAGGTCAGATGGGGCATCTAGAATATAAATTGATCAACAATTGACCAAAATTTTAGCCCAAATTGAGAACTAAGACCAGAAAATGAGCCAAGGGTCAAATTAGAGCAAAATGAGCAATGGGCGATTCGTCCCAAACGGAGGTCGGGCGAGTAGTCAAAATCCCCAGGAAAGTGACAGTGACGTCATCTCACCGGCCGGGGTGGAGTAAAAAATGAGGTGTTAGTGGCTTGTCATGGCCCGGGGAAAGAGAGAGCCTTTGAGAAAAACTAGGAATGGTGAAACAAGTTGGTTAAACTGGGTATGTTCTAGCTCAATGAGGCTTGTCCGTGTCCCTCGATTGATCCTATATTTACGTGGGCGAGGACGTGAAGAATGCACCAAAATAAGCCCACGACTGTTGAAGGAAGTCGATCACTGGTGAAGGAAAGCGAGAGTTCTTGAGAAAAATGAGGAAAGGTCGACAACTCGGGGATCAAACTAAGGTGCATCCAGTTGAAGTAGATGTCAAGGGAGGGGCAAGAGAGGTCCAGGGATCAAGTTTTGCAGGCTAACAAAAGCCTTCGTGGTGAGTTGTTTTCTCTGCATGTTCCCTTTCTAGTTCGAAAGAAACAATTTCCATCACCATTTAGAGGGAAATTTTTTGATTTTCTTGGGAAAGGATCACGAGACTCATCAATTGGGAATCAAGGCCAGGGTTCTATTTCAATTTCTACACGAATTTAATGAGAATAATGAAAAAAAAAATCAACGTGGAATGGTCACCAGCTGCTGTCTTTTACTGGTATGAAGAAGTCCCTAGCCTAAACTAGTTTCACTTACAAATGGCATGCCAGATGGTGGTTGTCAGTGAACTCTAAGTGTGTAGCATGCCAGTTTAAAATGCTATGGATGTCATGCCCTCGACTCTTGAGCATGCAACGATCCCCTTTTCACTAGCGGTCATTTGAATGTGACGTCTCAAGGCACGTCGCTGACCATTCTTTTTATCTTAGAAATATGCGCATGCGGAAACAAATATAAAACCCCGATCAAACATCAACAGTAGGGATAGTCAGAAAATAGACAATTCACAACAGCCTCGTTTAATCCAGGTGAGCAGATACAAATGCAACCCTATTATTAAGCACTAATTCCATGGCCAACAAAATATATAAGGGCAAATAGGTTAATCTACTTCCTCCCTTATCCTTAGGGTTTGAGATTTGGTCAGTCTCAAAAGCCAATGGCCAAGCGCATCCATTAAGGACCTAAAAATGGTTATACAATAACCAATGGGATAAAATCTCAGTAAGTTATTACCCTAAGTCTCAGCTAGGAAACTCGTTCGCATTGGGTTCAACTTAATCATACAACCTATCAACGATGGCCAATCAAAATCCAAGTGACCACCGCTTTACTTTGTCTATAATGTGCAACGAAACCTCAATCAAATATAATCACAGGCAACCTTACTTCGCGACTACACACACCCTGCACGATATTAGTCACACAAGCCATACAAAGACAAATCAATACTCACATAATTAAAATGCTGCACATATAGCATTCCAAGTATATACTGGCGTGTTCTAATCATGCATCTCCTCGCGTAAACACACACCAAAACCCCATCATTTTTCCCCGGCATCTAACATTTCACATGTTCAATATTTGCATAAAGCCAGGCAACTATTATGCAATAAATGTATTTAATCACCTAGAACGCACAGTAATTATTAACTCCATACTCCAAGTCTCCATACGTATCCAAATTATTGCTTCTACTTAGGGCCAAATTCGAAATCCATTAGTAACGCTTTCCCCGAAATCTATCGAGTGTCCAAAATCTATTGGGTATCCAAAATCCATTGGTAACAGTTTCCCCGAAATCCATCGAGTATCCGTAATCCATTAGTTGCGCATCTTCCGAAATCCATTGGTAATGCTTCTTCCTTTATGTGATCATACTAGCACATCAATCACTCATGCCGGTTTCCTCTTTCCTCATCAATCAATACAGGTGTGATTGTGTTCACATATCAAAATACCGCAACTTTCACACGTAAAGAAAATACAGTTAAGTAATCACCCGTGATTATTTCAGCACGCAACCACACAAGTCTACATAATTTTGAAGGTATACATACTTCAATAAATGATAGCATACCTCCATTATTCAATCATAGCCAATTATTCCCATAAATAACTGACTATAGCGAAATAATTATAAGCTCCCATAATTCTCATAATCCATCTTAATATCCAGGAAAACACTTCAGTTAATTACGTCGATAATTAACTGGCTCTCAAACATAATAGTTATAATTATTTATCTTTTCCATAAATAATTATTTAACAAAAGTAATTCATTTCCATAAAATATTCCATGACTATTTAAAGTCCAAATAATACCATTATAGATAACTACCAACCTTTCATCAATAAGCAATAACCAAATAGGTATAAATATTGCTCAATTTAATCAATTCTCCCCAAGTGGTCAATAATCAATTATTTCTCCAAAATAATTAATTAATTTCCACAAAATATAATATTTCCATAAATAAATAATTGCCATAAAATAACATAATTATAATTATTTATTCCCATAATTAACTAATTATAATTAAGTGAAACTAATCCTTCATTAACCACATAAATTAACCAACAAAATATGATTAGTACCTAAAATAGCGTTAATTGACCATTATCCGGTTTAATTAGCTATAAGCATTATTAAGCTACCGTTAGCTTATAATAACCTCACTTAGGGTATATAATACATAGAGGCATCAAGATGGGTCATGGACCCATTTTGTAAGTTATGTTTTATCTTAATGGCTCGAAAATGGGTTAGAATGTGTGATCCACTTTCGATCTAACTATAGAATGTATGAGTCATTTTCAACCCATTTTTAACTTAACTGTAAAACGTGTTTTTTTTTTTTAGAGTCATTCTCAAACTCGATGAGTGATAGTGACCTACCAATGACCACGAAACTCTACTGCTTGCCTCCGTCGTTCCCCTCCACCTCATTTCAATTTGTAGGTTTTTTTTTATAAAGATATATTTAATTGGTGAAATTCTTCAAAAATATTTCAATTTATAGGTTTTTTAGATTTTTTATTTTATTTACTATTTTTTATTTTTTTAATTTGATTTGAAGTTTTATTTATTTAGTATAGAGTTTAGAGTAAGTTTGTGTTTTTCTACAATAACAATGGCTTTTAGCAATACAGGTCGGGTTGGGTATGTGTTGGGTCGGGTATGGGTCACTAGATCTACATTACATGAATATGGGTCAAAATGGGTTAATATGGGTCGGACCATTTTCGACCCAACTCAAACCTGAGACCCACTCATTTGATGGGTCTAATAATACACAATCAAACACAACTAATCAACATTAATCACTAATCATACTAACACTAATTAAACTACCCACTAATACGAGATTATCCCCTAATTAAGGGATTATAAAAACAACTCACTGATTTGCGATTTCAGTGACACGAGCGCGATGACGGAGATGAGGAAAATGCCCGGAACCTCCGACATGTCAAGGCGAGGCGGCACAGGATCGGATCTCGGCCGAGGGAGGGCTGTCCACGCGGCAAGAAGCCGAGAAACGGAGGGACCAGCGGCTGAGGCGGCACGGGGCCGGCTGGCGGGCGGGGGCTCTGGCGACGGGAAAAACAGAACCGAGAGGGAGGGGTGGCCGGCTGAAGGGGGGTCCTTCGGTCGCCTGAGGAGCGGCGGACAGTGGCTGCGCTCGGCGACAAGGGCGGCGGCCGGCTCCGACCAGAACAGAGCCGAAGTAGAGAGGGCTACGGCGGCTGTCCGGCGCGGCTAGGCTGGTTCGAACGGCTCGCGGCCGACTCCCGGCGACGGTGCAGGGGCAAACGGACGATGGCTGGTGGCGGTTTGAACCGTAGCAGGTTGTGGCCGGCGGTAGAACGCAGCAGTGGCACCGGACTGAGGGAGGCGGAAGAGAACGGCGGTACTCGGCCAAGGGAACGAAGGAGGGGGAGCAGAACAGCGGCGGCCGCTGTGGTAGCTTGAGGGAGGTGCTCCGGCGACGTCGAGGCGGCGGCGAGCTCAGCGACGAGGGAGGTAGCCGGCCGGATGGGCTGCTGGGAGTCGGCTAACAAAAACCGAGCTGAGCCGAGGAGAGAAGAAGGAGAAACAGCGGTGGTTCGGGGTGGTGGTCGGCCGGGCGGCGAGACCGGCGGTGAGCTGGCGGGGTGACGGAGTTGCTGTGCCGACGGTGGTGGTGGTCGGCGAGGCTACAGCAGTAAGGAAACGCAGCAGCGGCTGCAGCGACCGACAAAACCAGAAGAAGAAGATGAAGAAGAAGAAGAAGAAGAAGAGGAAGAAGAAGAGCAGAAGGCAGCAGCACCTGCGTACGTGCATGGGGGGGCTGCGCAGAAGAGAGAGAGAGAGAGAGAGAGAGAGAGAGAGAGGGAGAGTTTGCAAACAAAGTCAAAAGGTAAGGGAGAAGGACAAGACATGACATGGGGCAGCAGGTGGGGCAGAGGGAAAAGAAAAAAAGGGGGGCGGGGGGGAGGGGACGTGCAGCAGGGGGAGCGGCAGAAGAGAAAGGGAGTGATAAAGGAGAGAGAGAAAGAGAGAAGGGGCGCACGTGGGAGGAAAGAAAAAAAGGAAAAACGGGATCCGCTTTAATTTTCGGTTCGACAATCCTGTGCTCCAAAATAATGAAGTCAAAGTCTAATAATTTAATCATGATGTTCGAAAAGTCCGATATCTGAATTTAGATAGAAATTATGACTAAGTCAATTAATTGCAACTCTAGCGTGTCTCAAATTAATGGATGTCTTTTTAAGAATCGCGTGTCCATGAAATTTTTAGTAATATTTTCTTTTTGATTAGTATATCATGAATGATTAGTTCGTAGTAAAATCGACTAACAATGTATTAATGATTACGTATTCATAAAATCTGAGACAGGTCAGAAAATCCAGAATGTCACAATGGATGTATATGAGTCATATGTGCATTGTGCACAAATTATTGCACAGCATGCTACAAATAAGTGAGTGTGCTGGCTATTGTGCTTCTCGCTTGTGCTGTGCGAGTTTGATGAGCGAGTTATGGACCTGAGCTGTGAATGAATGGACCAATACGATTTCGTGACGAGAGTATACAAGCTGTGCTTACCTGCTGTAAATGTCTGCACGACAAGAGTCTATGAGAGTTGTGTTCGCCATGAGCATGCTGTCCGGAGGAACAGTGGGCGTCAAATGGCTTGGAATGCTTGTTGTACATGTTGTGCATGTCATGCTCTCGAGTTGCTTGCGTATGAATATTACTCTTGGTTGTTGCATTTCATCGAACAGTCTGATTGCGTTCAAGAAATGACGCTTTTCATAGTAGATTTCCGTGCTTTTTGACTTAAAATCCGTGAATTATTGTAGTCAAACATGAGTAGGGATGAGCATTGTTTCATGATAAAACCTAGAACTGAAAAATCGGATTGATAGGAACATGTCTAGCTCCAAGAAATGTGGGGTATGTCTCGGGTTTTAACAATTGGGGAACTTGTTTTGATGACGTTCCAAGTTCTAAGTAAGTGAAACTTGGAAATTGGAACTTATTTTTGTGTTTTTCTTGATTCCATGGCTATGTACAATTTAGAACCACTAGTGTAAGTTTTCATTTTATGATTGAAACTTTTACTTTATTTACAATTCATATTTTTGTGTCTAAATATAAATTGTAATAAGTGGATTGTAGCATAAATGTGACAATGCGTTAGAGTTGTTCAATTAATAATACAAGTAGAACCTAAGTAGAAACTAGAATGACCTTGGAACCTATAAGATGGTAGATTTTAGATTCTAAGGTATGTAGGATAGGTTCCAGATTTTAGGTAAAACCTATACGAAATCTGAAACTACTCACCTTTAAACATGAGCTGACTTTGGTCATTTGTGATGTACGAATGCACAAGGTTGAGTATAGCAATGTTTTAGTTGTGACATTTCATCAACCAGTTGACGTGCAATGTAGGAATGGTTTTTTTAATAACCTAAATTATTGGTTTTACTTTTGTTTAAATCATAGTTTCATGTTTACTATGCATTTTGTGAACAATAGGATAACTTAAACTTATGTCATTTCCTTATTCTTCAAAGTGAAAATCAAAATTTTCAAAAAAGATATCAAAAACTAATAAAATAATAAAAAATATTAATTTTTAGATTTTAATTTTGCCGTGTAGTAGTTATTCATGTTCAATTGGCGTTGTTAACAATATATATATATATATAGAGAGAGAGAGAGAGAGAGAGAGAGAGAGAGAGAGAGAGAGAGAGAGAGAGAGAGAGAGAGAGTTTTGAAAAAGGATAAAAGAGAATGGGCATCGCATTTAGGTGATAGTTACATGTCAGAAACAATTTTCAAGATTGATTTTGCACATATTTTCATATTTATCCATCATTCTAGTCCAGGGGTTGCATTTCTCTTGTACTGATTTGAAGTTGCATTTAAATCGCTCTTGTTATATATAAAAACATTAAAAAAAGCGACAAAATCAGTATCTCATTTCGTATCTAAATTTATGTTTAGAGTTTTTTGTGCTTAATCCCGTCTCATCATGACCTGTTTATGTTCATCGTTTAGGTCGGGAATTTCCATTGCTTAGGAAATCCTATCCTAGGGTTCCATGATGAAGCCGCGTAATATTCCTTGCCCGACATTGTATCAGGTTTCTTTCGGTATTTTTACTTACTAGCTTTCTTATTTGTTGTTATTACCATCTTCGATATGTGTGCTTTCATTCCTTTGTTTCCCTGATTGTGCTTTTTTTCTATCTTAGTGAAATGGTTATGATAAACGTTACGACCTAAATGAATACACAAGAACATGGCATGATTAGTTAGTGTACAAAACCTTTAGGGTCCACACTCGAATGAAGATCACATGGACAACTAGATAAAAATCGAAAGCACATTAGTTGAACAACTAATGTAATTGAGTCCCTTTGGATTCCTTGCTTGCATTCCTTATTGGAATGGAAGTAGTAGGCTTCAATCAATTCTCCGGGCAAAGACTAGCTATATCTAAATTTTCTGATTATGTAAGAAGTGAGGTATCCTCTCATATTTTACTGGATTTTTAGTTGACTCCAATAGACTAGTAGTAACTCCTTATATGATAAAACTCTAATAGGTAAATCAAACTGGAACCAAAACCTCAATGTTGCGTGATGTAAGGATTTTGGAGAGTTTGCCCAATTGAGGACTGTTGGTCTACTTTTGAGATTACCTCTAAACTAGCTTCCCCCGATGGATGGGACGCTCCAAGGGGTTGCAACAATAGTGTTATGGTAATTCATTGTAACCAAGTTCAGAACATGGTATATTTGGATTTTCATAAATTGAAATAGAAGGATTTTTTCAATGATGAAAAACTTACAAAAAAATTATGATATTTCATCATAATCAAAAGCAAAATGTAGTAAGCTTGGATTCTTTTCATTTACTATGATTCACAAAGGGTTATGATGGTTCGTCATAAATAAGGACATCGTGGTTTTGTATTTTTAGGTCTGTGAAACATTGGACGTTCACTTTTAGTGTGCCAACTGTCCATTTTCTAGTGGGTGAGACGTCCAACCTAGCGCGAAAATTGACAACCTAATTGCAAGTGGCTTAGTACCACGAATTGGAAATGAAGTCACCGCACACTCTGAATCTTGAGCCATTAATTGAGCAACAAAAGAAGGGCAACAGGATGGAACGGACCTTCCTAGGCATCTTATTGGAGAACAATCGAAGGAAGTTGCACCAAATCCCCCCATAGTGACCACCTTGAAGAGGTCATTTGACGAGCAGTACAACAACTTGGTTAACCACTTCGTTAATCTCATGCCCAACGTAATTAAGAGGATGGTTATTAACAGTATGAATTTAGCCTTGTCTAAACTAGAAGCATCCAACCTACCGATCCAGGGAAGCTCCGTGGCGCCAGGATATGTTTCTAACCCTCCTCCTTACAATAATATCGGCCAACCAACCAATATCCTATAAGAGTTATGCAAAGACCCGAGTCTTCAAACCAAGGTACAAACAATGGACATGATATTGGCAAAGAGAGTCATGTCAATAACTGTCACACCCCAAATCACAAAAACCGGGGCATGACACGGCCATCCTTAAAACAAAGGATGCAACCTCAACAAATCAACACATAACCTTATATCAATATATATATACATCCACTTATATATATATGACAAAAAGACATATGGTTACAATATCAGAGTTGTCTAAAAACCACCAAAAAAATATGTACACATCCTAAATTGCTATCTCATAAGTTCACTAACCAAGCTAGCTCATACCAAAAATTTCCCAAAATCAAAAAGTCCTCCCCGATATGAACGCTCACGTCCTACTAGCGGCTCGCTGAGGAACTTGAAAAACATGAAGATGATAGGAGTGAGCTACCACGGCTTAGTGAGTAACACATTTCTTTAAAACGGATCGGGAAATCACTATGCACATTTATAATACCAATATAATCCTCTTTGAACATAATATATACTTAATACAAATATCTTAAGAATTAACCAAATAGGTACCATTGGTCAATCTCATAAAACACATACCAAGGGTCCATTCCATTGGCTAAACTCATTAAAACACGGGTCAATGGTCCATTCCATCGACCAAACTCAAATCAACTGTTAATGGTCTATTCTATTGACCAAACTCAGGCTCAAATGTCCAACCATGGTCACGCTTAACGCTCGTGACACCAAGATTCCCCCCTTGGTTAGGTCTCCACCTACTATAAGCTGGTGGCTCGGCCCACAAGGATATCTTAAGTTAGTATGTGCATACCTACACACCTCTCAGGGTTCACAAAGACATTGAGCATCAATCCAACAATCACAAATCCCCAACAATCCACAACAGAATCAAAATCATCTCACAATTCAAACATTTAATAAATATTGAAACGCTTTACATAAACTAGTAGCTTTCCAAGATCTTTTGATAAAGGTTTTGCAAAACATTTTCAGGAAAATATCCCAACTAAAATCAAATGATAGTTTTCTCACTTAAACAACAAATTGCAGTAAAAACCCGATCCTGTTTTTATGCAACAAAGAATGCTATTTTTCAACTAATAGCATATATTATCCATAATATCTTTCAAACATAAGTTCAAAATACAAGGAAGAAATAGTGTCACTCACCTGAGAAAAGCCAAAAACCAACTAAGCTCTTATTTGAGTCGACGTACTTGAATTCCTAACAATTAATCCAAAAATAATATCAAAAACCGAGTAAATGGACATTCTAATGAATGACTTGGCTAAATTATGCCTATTTATCAATAACATGACACCTACGTGCCAACAGAAAGCTTGCCTCAAACGGAAATTTATTGTTAGCTGCGAGACATGGTCACGCACTCAACTTTGTTGCCCCATAACTTCCTCCACAAAAATCGGTTTCAAGCCAACTTATAATAATTAGAAAGCTCTTTTGATGCACTACAACAACCTCAACTCAGCCGCCTCAAAACCTCGCCAAAAACAATAGAAAACCAGTCTCGAAGCTTCTATTTGGAACAGGGGCAGAACGCGTGCTGAACTTCAAAATTCTGTTATGGGCAAACCGTAAGCTCAAATCGAGATCTACAAAATGCTATAGCTTCATAACATCCTAAATTATCATTCTCATAAAAATTTGCAGCTCAACGACTCGAAAATTGGACTTTGCCGCACAAATCTCCATAAACCCCGAATTTCAAGCCCTAATTGCTATTTATCCCTTCAAATGACGATTAAAGACCTTAATCACTTACCGGCGTCGTAGGATAGTGTCAAGTTGGCTTGGTGAGTCGTCCGGATCATGGGTGTGCTAAAAATTCTCTCATTTTGTCCATTTTCCTCTTTTCCTTCTCTCTTTCTCCTCTCCCGTTTCTGCTTCTGCTCTGTTTCTATTATGTCTACAGCAGCTCGCACGCAGGAAGAAGAAGAAATAAAGTGGGCTGGGCTGGTTTTTAACAAAAAGAAATGGGCTGGCTTGTGGCCCATGTGTTATAGTATTGTAAGGATTTGGGGCTCGTTGAATAATATTGTCCGCTTTGGGCCGAGGCCCGCACGGTTTTAAAACACATTACTCAAGGAAGAAGGATCCTAGTCTTATTAACCAGCCTAGGACTCCCCCCTAGGCGATGTGGGACAAGAGACATGTGACCCCTTCCCTTGCGCACGTCCAAGGACCAAGGCGCGGACGCACCGCCATCCCTCCTCCTCACGCACCATCGCTCGAGCCGTCACATTCTCCCCCTTTGGACACAACGTCCTCGGTGTGGCCCCACATGCGATCGGGAGTCGGCTCTGATACTATTGTAAGGATCTAGGGCTCGCTGAGTAATATTGTCTGTTTTGGGCCGAGGCCCATACGACTTTAAAACACGTTACCCAGGGAAGAGGGATCCCGGCCTTATTAAGCAGCCCAGGACTCCCCCCTAGGCGATGTAGGACAAGAGACATATGACCCCCTCCCTTGTGCACATTCGAGGACCGAGGCGTGATGCACCGCTATCCCTCCTCCTCGCGCACCGTCGCTTGGGCCGTCACAATAACAACAATCTGGCAAGCCGGGTTGGTCGACAACTTAGTAAATGCCTGAAGTTGAAAATGCTGGGTTAGCTACAGTTGTTATAGCACCACCAAATGCTAACATCCCTATCAGGCCTAACTTACCCTTTAATATAAATATAGAAAATACAATGAGACACTTTGACATCCAAAGTTTGATCATGCTATCATGCGCCAGTCACAAGGACGAAAGATATAACAAAGTTGGGCAAAATCATATATACACCATGAAAATGTTGATATATGATCAGTTATTGACGAGCTTGTGGATAGGGATTCGGTGATTGACAATAAGGCAAGAAGCCGCCACGTGCTCACTTGTTAAAATATGGCGGGTATTCAGCCCAAAAAAGCACCAAAGGAATGCGTGGTTGGAGGGTAGTTAACATCCAATGACCTAGTCATGAAACTGTCATTGATAAACCGGGAAATATGAGGGCAAGATTGGGGCAGTTATGAAGTGAATGGGCATATTGATTATAAGGAAGAAGGAACCTGCTTAAGGTTGGAAGCGGTTACTAGAAGAAGATGAGTATTTGCTCAGCGGTTTCCAAGTTGCTTTATAGATACCACCAATTGTCCACCATGAATCCCTTGGGAATAATACATCAAATGTTATTTCTTTACCTTTACATTACCGCACTTTAGTTTTCTTAGCTATAGTTCTTAGATTCCCGCCGTCGATTAGATTTCGACGAGTATTTATATTCTAGTGTAGCATCGTCGATTTAGTTTTGATGTTGTATCTTTGGTCCAGTGCTGTTAATTAAATTCCAATGTTGTATCTTTTATCTAGGTGCATTATTGCTGATTAAATTTTGGCATTGTGCCTAATTATCCTTGAGCCGTGCTATTAATTATATTCTGGTGTAGTTCGAACTTGATATCAAGGTTGTATAGTGATGTTCAAATTCAACATTTACATTGCATTTAGTATTCTCTGTTTAGGGTTAGTACAAAACCTTTGTCTCTTCTAAATAAAAGCTGAAAACAACATTTGGTGAAAAGATATTTTGTGACGGGATTAAAACCGGTGGAACAAGACCAATGTCATTGTTTAGGGGGCAAGATGGCCAACCAAATCTTTAGTTAAACTCATCACAGTTTGCCGAAAAAGTTCAACAAGAATTGAGTTTAAACAGGGAGTATACCGAGTGAAAGCAATTTTCGATAAAAACAAAGAAAATAGCCTAACTCTTAATCATTCATTTATTTTTGCTTCTCCACATTGGGCTGAAAATTGACCGATATATTCAATGATTGACTGTTCATATTCGCCAATGGAGATGGCAAACTAAAAAATGTTACGTCCTTTAGGAAAAGCCTGATTATCAACCCATTTATGATAATGTTTTCCATAAGGCCTAACAATACTCAAGACATCAGTTCCCAACCTAGCTAGACTTGATCAACATAGCAAGAAGTTGACTGACCAGTTTATTGCTCGGATTAAGAAGGAGAAGAATAGATGGGTTCATTTCACTCTTTGAAAAGGAATTTACAAATTTGGCCTTTAATGGATCGAAGTTTAATTTCAGCTACCGATCAACCACAAGAATATATTAGTAAATATTTCAATCTCATCTGGTGAAGTGGGAAATCTTTTTCTTACATTCATGTGCTGAAACGAAAACTTAAACCACGGTTTGGTCGTTCTCCCACCACAAAAGGATGTAATAAATTCCTCTCACGAAGCTCAATCTAAAATAATTACTTCATAGGTGAAATCAGGTGGTAATCAAGTTTTGAGTAGAGAATGCAACGCGTATCTTCTTGTTTGTGAAGGAAGAAGACTCGCGCGACCGAGACGAAGAATTGCGAGGTAGTTGCAGAGAGCAAGAAACGAGGCCGGCTGTCTAAAATGCAGAGCCCTTGGATCCGCCGACGTGCAGCCCAGGGACATGAATGTCGGTCCTCAGCTTCTAAAGGAAGACACGCGCCCCAAGAGAGAGAAGGCTTGAGCATTAAGCTTCGTGAGGACGACAATTCAACGTATGGATGAAGATGAAGGTTTTACTTACTGTCGTCGGCTTGTCTCCTTGCTCCGAAGTTTCTTCCATAGGGTCCCCCATTCTTAGACGTCAATTCATTTTGACTTCTGTATGAGCAAGATAGACTCTATGAAATGACGGTACATCATTCGGGTCAATCTCCGTCCGTTTCATAAAAACATGATAATTTAAAAAATATTTTTCAGAAAAATGACAATTTTTTTTTTTTTTTATGTTCACTTGAAACCTAAAAATGAACTAAAAAATATTTTGCATTATCTGGTATTTCAATTGATTTACTGGGGATCTACCAAAAAAAATTCAAATTTTTAAAATTATTTTTATTTCCCTTTTATTTTTTTTTCTTATTTGGCCGATTGCCGACCATGGTGATGATTGGTGACCAGCCATAGGTGAGCTCAAGCCTTATCAAATTCAACGAGTTGGGTGATGCTCAAGTCTCGCATGAGATGGCCAAAGCCTTGATGACCTTTCGGGACTTGAAGCAAGGCTTAGGCCCCTCCCAACTTGCTAGATCTAGCGAGGCCCTAGCTTGCCAATGGCGTCAAGCAAGCTCGAGCCTCATCGGAATCAGGCAAGGCTCAAGCTCGCTTGTGGTCGGTTGTTGACCCATGCCATGGCTAGTGAATGGCCAAAAAGAAGAAAAAAAAAGAAAAAAAGAAAAAAAGAAAAATTAAGAAAAATTAAAGCCCCATTTTAAAAAAATTAAAATGAAAGGAAAAGGTATTCGGTGAAAAAAGTGCTTATTGTAAACTTATTGCATAATTGATAGAGAGAGGATGGAAAATGTCTTTTCGCACTTTAAAAATTGAAAAATATATTCCTTACTTTTGAAGGTGTTTTTTTATTGGTGCCTTGACTAGTTTAATTTCCATGAATTGGATGCCAGAAAATCTGGAAAATATCTTTTTAGAAGTTGTTTTCCGTGAAACTATAGTCTCAGTGTTCATATGAAACTTCATGAATAGAATAAGGTTGGACGATTGAGTTTTTCTATTTAAGAATTGCCCAAAGTACGAGGAGATATTATCATCAAACCATTCCTCTCCTATATGTTTAGAATGACAAAATGAGCACGTCGTTTTTCTAAAAACGTGACACGTTGAGTTGTACTTAAAATTTAGTGCAAAAGACTATTATTGAAAGTTTAAAAGGTTGGAGAATGATAGGCAACATAATTTATATGTGAAATGGGTGAGGGAAATCCGTGAGTGAATGAATGGAATATAAAAAATCGAACTTGAAATTTCTTGATTCTATTTTAACTTGAAGTATAATAAGTATATAATGTGCTGAAACAGATTGTTCTAAAAATTAACATTAATTTCCCCACTTTGAGATCCATAGTATGTGAAGCTCCTTAGTCAATGGTCAAGAATTTCACTAGGTAAGGAAGGGGGCGAATACATAAGCGTGGATCCGATCACGCTAATATTAGGTAAACGAGTTTTGGGTGCTAAGTAATGAGAAGGGTGTGAGGTCAATTGCCAAAATCATTACATCATTTGAGATTGGTTTGGTGTTTTATTATTGGACACCTAATTTTGGAACTCGATATGTATATGAAATGACGGTTTATAAAGATTAACGACGATCGATAATGACTAAGAACAAAACAGTATATAGTTGGATTTTTTTTTTTTTAAATTACGATGTTTTACATAGCTGTTGAAACTTAAGTTTTTGTGGATAGATCGTTGTTGCATTTCTGAAAAAAAAACTTAATGACCAAGTTTGCTGGTCAGGCTATAATTCGACCCCTAACCAAAAATTGATTCATTTTGCACCATCTTAGACCTTATTTCAATTATCTGCATTTAGAAGCTAGAGCATCATAGTAAAAAAATTTAGTGATCATGCATTTTATAATTTTAGGAATCAAATTAACCGATAGGTGTGAAATTCGATCCCTAACCAAAAACGTTGATGCCACACTGATTTTATATTCATCTCATTGCATCTAGTGATTAGAGACAAGATACTTTTTAATATCCTGAGTGCAACGTAAGAAGATATAGAATGACCAAACTCTCAAGGCCCTTAAATCTCAAAGGAACCCCCTGGTGCTGCTTCGCCCAACTAAGTCCTGTCACCTTGACCTTACATGCCATGAAATCAGACTAAACGAAGGCCAAAATTGGGCTAAATTGAAAGGAACTAGTGGCTGCAATTGAAATCTAAAACAAAGGAGAGGGCCCGAATGCCATTAGTAAAAGTTGAGGGATCAAATCGCAAAGTTCACCAAAATACTTGCAAGGTCAGACGGGGCATCTAAAATATGATTATTTTGGTCAACAATTGACCAAAAGTTCAGCTTAATTGAGAACCAAAGACTAGAAAATGAGACGGGGGTCAGATAAGAGCAAAAGGGGGGCGTCTGGTCTTACAATTGGCAAGATTTGGAGGGCCATTTGTAAAATCTGGCTAAGGAATCTGCAGAATTCGACAAGGGCCATAAATACCATACATGAGGTCAAAAATTGACCCAAAAATTCGTCTGAAATTGAAAGGATAAGGACGCGAGAGGATAAGGAAGCTGGGCGCACAGATTAAGGGACGCACAGATTAAGGGAAAAAGCAAGAGTAGGGTAGCTGCTGCAGTAGGGGATGGACGGGCTCTCATCCAATCAAAATGGCGAGCTACGGAAAGAAGGAAAGGACCTGGAGAAACCTCACATATCCTAGTTTATATTCGTGCAAATGACCTGCTTAAAAGCTCTCCCATAAGCCATCAATTCGAGCACAAAGCAGACCAAAAGACCAGCTTCAGCCCAGAGAGTTCCCGAGTGACAATGTTGAGGAAAAATGAAAATTTCACAACCTTCAAGCCAAAATTAGCAAAGGGAATTAAAGTACACTCAAAGATCTTTCCAACAGTAGGAGATTTGTCCCAAGCGGAGGTCGGGAGTCCAATCCACCCTCGAAAGTGACGTTATCTCGCTGGGGAAAGAGCCTTCGAGAAGAACTAGAAATTGTTGAACCAAACCATTTGTTTTGTAAGTGAAACTAGGTATGTTCTAGTTTGAGAAAGGCTTGATCACATCCCTTGATTAATCCTAGATTTCCATGGGTGAGAGCGTGAAGAATGCACCAGAGTAAGGCCACGAACCCAGAAAGCCCAGAAATTTTTCCCAGTTTTGAAGGTAGTCGGTCTCTGGTGAAAGAAAGTAAAGAGTTCTTGAGAAAAATGAGGAAATATTGAGGCAAACCGTGACTCAGGAATCAAACTAGGATACATCTAATTGAAGTACATGTCAAGGTTAGTGGGCGAGAGAGGTCCAGGAGTTGGGTTTTACAGGCTTAACACACAGGGTTACCATAGTTTGTCATAAATAAAAAGAAAATGTCGTAAATAAGGATCTTTTTAATCACGAGGACTTACAAAGAATTTGATATTTCACTGCAATCAAGAGCAAAAAGTAGTAAGCTTGGATTCTTTTCCATTGCTATGATTTACAAAGGGTTACAATAGTTCATCATAAATAAGGACAAAATATCGCGATTTTGTATTTTCACGTGTGAGAAGCATTATAAGTCCACTTTAAGTGGGCCACATGTCTATTTTCTAGTGGGTTAGACATCCAGCCTTGTCCAAAAATTGACAACCTAATTGCAACTGGCTTAGAACTACGAATTAGGAATGAAGTTACCGCACATTCTGAATCATGAGCTGTTACCCGAGAAGCGAAAGAAGGGTGACACAAGGGAACGTGCCTTCCTAGGCATCTTACCGAAGAACGGTTTAGGAAAGTTGCACCATATCCCTTCATGGTGATCACCATGAAGATGTTGTCGATCTCATGTCCAACATAATTAAGCTGATGATTATTAACAGTATGAATTTAGCCTTGTCAAGGCCATGAGCATCCAACCTGCCCATCCAAGGAAGTTCTGTAGAACCAGGGTATGCTCCTAACCTTCCTCCTTACAATAATCTAGGCGTACTAGCCAATGCCCAATAAGAATTATGGAAAAACTCGAGTCTTCAAACCAAGGTCCAAACAATGGAAATGATGTTGGTCAAGAGGTTCATGTCAATAACAACAATATGGCAAGCCAGGTTGACCGACAACCTGGTCAAATGCCTGAAGTTGAAAATGCTAGGCTAGCGGTTGTTATAGCACCACCAAAAGCTAGCGTCCCTGTTAGATCTATCTTACTCATCAATATAAATATAGAAAATACAATGACACCAGCGTCACTGTTTAGGGGGTAAAATGGCCAACCAAATCTTTAATTAAACCTTACGTAGTTTGCCAAAAAAGTTCGACAAGAATTGGGTTTAAATAGGGGACTATAAGGCCTTACAGAAAACCTCATCCTGAATGGGGTAGCCTTTTCCTAAAGGATATAAAATTCTTGACTTTGTCATCTTCGATGGTAAATATGAACAGTTGATCATTGAACATATCGGTCAATTTTTAGCTCAATGTGGAGAAGTAGGAATGAATGAATTTTTAAGAATTAGGTTATTTACCACCTAATTTGGTGTGTAATTGGGCGAAGATAGAAAGACAATGCCATCGAAGTTCTATAGAACAATACTCCAGATATAAATTACCAACCTGACTAGACTTCATCAAAATAGAAATGAATCAATTGACCAGTTTATTGCTCAAGAAAGATAATAATAATTGGTCTTTAATGGATAGAAATTTATTTTAAGAGAAAAATTTGAAGGCCAAGGCTTTGCTGATTTATTTCAATTAGCAATAAGAGTGTCTAAGTATGAGCAATTGCTTAAAGACAGGGATAAAGGGCCAATGAAGACTTTATACGAAACATACATTTAATGGAATGATGAATTTAACCAAAATAAAATTCAGCAAAAAAAAAAAATCAAATTTTGCCAATAATGAATGGGCATATGATGACTTTTGATTTTCTAATTTAAAAAAAAAAATCACATGATCAATGAATTATTCAATTCTTCTAAAAGAGGGCATATGTTGACACTAAAAAATGTCCCAAGTGTTGTAATTAATAGTTTGGTTGACAAGGGCCTACTAGAATGACGCTGAAAGCATAAAATGGCTAATTGTTGGGGATAAGTGCATCTGGTCAAGAGGAAGACCCAATTCTTATCTACAAAAATGTCAACATGCAGTGACTAAGTGTTAGAATGAATGAGTCAATGTAACTGTTGGTAATCAACTAGTGAAGCCTATATGACCATCAAGTATTCATCGATCAATTGTGGAACACTAGAGTTCATTTATATCTTCAAGTTTATATTTACATTCTAATATCTTTATATGGCTAGCCACAATTGTCTCTTGTCTTCCTACTTTTAATTCAAGTTGCAGCTTTTGTCCAAGTATCAACAAATGACACTTTTCGATGAATTCCAATAAAAATTAGCTGTTAGATTGTGAAAAGATGTCTGACCCTCAATTTTTGGTTGTTATTACTAGGAGCATTGTCTGGCTCATGTTGGTGTCTAGTTCTCACTTCCTCAAATCAACAAATAGGTCCCACCAGGTGTGCCAAAAAAAGATTTTGCCAAAAAGTATCGACAAAGCACCTTTCCAAGGACGGATTGATAACCACTCGGGTTTGTTCAAGTAACTGTCCTTCCCACATGGGAAGGGGGAGGTGGCATGTCCAAATCCCTACCTTCTCAGGAGGTTGGCGTGGGATGATTTAGTTTCAGATGTGGGTTTCGACTCTTACGCCCTACAAGAAGGCAGAGTAAAAGTCTAAAAGTAAGAGTTAGAGTTGGAGTAGATGGCAAAAAAAGAGAGGATGGATTGATGAACCAATTGACAAAGGATATGAAGGGTTCCTTCAAACCAATTGACAAAGGATAAGAAACGTAATTTGACAGGAAAATTAAAAGCATGAAGACTAAAGGCAATTGCTAATGTTCATTGATCGTTGGCAACTATATAACGGTTACATCGACTTCACTATCTTGATAGTTATATTGATTCATCTATTCCAACAGTTAGCCGCTGCTTGTTAACATTTTTGTTAATAAGAATTGGGTCTTGCTGACCAACTGCATTTTACCGACTGTATATTGCCAACAATGGGCCATTTTTTGCTTTCGTCATCATTCTAGCATCCCTATCGACGAGGTTATTGACCACGACACTGGGAACTTTTTTTTTATGTCTACAGTTGGGTACCGTCCAACATTGTCCCCGTGAGCAAACCCGACAACATAAACTTTCAATAATATGTTAGCTCAAACAAATAGGCCTGGAATCTTCCTTGCCTTGGTTTCCTTCAAAAAACCGAAAAAGTCTCCATACTTCCTGGAAAACGGAGCCATAATTTCCTATCAAACCTCTCTTTTGTATCTTCCTCGTATCATTCTCAATCAAACACCTAATCACTGTTCGACCAACAAAGAAAAACACCTAATCACTCACTGCTAAGCTACACAACAACACTATCAAACTAACAATGCTAGGGATTTTTCTGCCACACATAAGAAAAGCAATCACCCCCAATTCATCTTTGAATGTTTTACATGCTTCCCCTTGCTTGAATCTTCCATTAGCGGAACCAAAGAAGCCGCCTCTCCTTGAATGGCAAAGTTAGGAATAATTAGCTGATTGCAAGACGCATCACAAGGTGGGCCATTATAATACTCAATTGCATTAATAGAGCTCCTTGATACATGAACATTCTCATTCAAGCTTTGAGCACTCTTTGGCATTGCGTCCTTTGGATGTTTGAGGTTCGTCGAACTGGGTTGTCTAGGCTGCATTTGGTAGAATACCTTGGACACGACCAGCTCTCCATCTCTCTCCTCTTCGCTTTTGCCGAGGTGGTATTGGTGCATCACCCAGTTGGTCTTCTCAGGCTTCCTTTGCCTCCCATAATTGTTGTAGAGCACAAGTATCTTCTTGAACCCTTTCATGACTTTGCCGGCAAGGACCGACCTTGTCTTGCCTGTCTTGTGCCACCTCGTCTCACTCTCATCCACGTTCTTTTGCACTCGGCGCCGTTTCCTAGTCCCAGTGGCATATGCCTTCGAAGGCCGGTGGAAGAAGTGGCGGATTTGTCCATCTTTGCTTACTCCTGCATGATGCACAATAAAGACACTCAAATGAGAAATGTAGAAAATGGAAATTTTACTGTCCTACCCTCGATTAGCTCATTTAACTGCTAAAGATGAGCTGAGTTGCAATCACTTTCCTACTATTCACATTCTTTAAAAACTTAAAAATTTTCAACTTATTGATAAGTTACCTATTCAATTTTTTATTTTTGATTTGTTCTACTCTAACTTTCACATTCAAACTTTTGCCTTGCCTTATTGTAGGGCATGGAAATCGAAACCCATACTCGAAACTAAATTATCCCCACCCCAACTCTCCAGAAAAGGTAGAAATTCAACCCCTACCTCTCCTTTCCCACATGGAAAGGGTGGCCACTGAGCAACTCCATTAATTAGTTTATTTATTTTCAACACATATAAAGTGTAGATGGCTGCACCCTTCCGTGGATATTTGCAGTTCTTAGTTTTGTTGTTGCATCCACTTATGGAAAACTTGAATTTTGAGCTGGCTGTTATAGTTCGTATGCAAACAGAACTTATCTCCTAGTAGAGTCTGCAGTGTTTTTGGCATGGCATGATATAACTCGACTATCAATATGAGCATGAGAACATCTGAGGAGCAATTGATTATATAGAAGGGAAAACACTAAAGCTGAAATTTGAAATGTATGTTCCCCTTAAATTTGTTATATGCATTTCCCTAACGTAAACTAATTACCCAATGCAACAAATGCTAATTACTCAATGCAACAAATGTGAATCAAAATCATGCTAAACATATTAAGCTAACTTTTATTGTAAATTGCATAACAAATAGGCAAACGATGGCAGAAGAGTTGCAAAGCAATTTGATAGGCAAACACAAGAGATGAGCTTTGAATTAGAATTTAAATTGTTGATGCAATGAATCATAACTTTAGATCTTAGAGGAGTTATGAGGCTTGTTAGAATATGTAAATAATAAACTATGTCTTCATCTAACAACTTAAATCCATATGATATCAAAACCCGAGTTGCCAACAAGTTTGAGCACAACAGTCACATAGAAAATGTCTTGATGTTCCAATCGTTGCTATACAATGGGTTTAGGATTTTTTGGACAAATCTGAATTTCCAACTAAAAAAGAGGAAATGCCTTAATGTTCCAATTGATAAAAGAAAATAATATATGCAACAATATTTTGAAAGTGCTACTACTGCTTCAATGAGTGTAAAATCCCCAGCCAAAGATGTCCATTTTGCCCAGAACAAGCTTAAACATCATCATACGAACAGCCAACGGAGAGATATATTTTCCAGTATATTATGAATAGCATTAATCATACAAAGTATTTTCAAAACTATTCAATTATGACCCTAAACCGACAAATTCTAAAAGTTGTTTTTTTTTTTCAGACAATTTGGGTATTTGATTATCTAAGACAATGGGATACTAAAGAAGATTACACTTTCTTGAATCAAAGATATCGAAGGCACGATTTCCTTTATGCGTGCCATAACTACGTGTAGATACCGTGTGCATCTGTATTTATGTCCGAAGATATCTAGATTAATAAGTGATCAAACCTCTTTGACTTGCATATGAAAAGGAATTTGGTCAAAAAGATATGCTTCTTTTCATCTAAATTAAAGCTTAGGCAGAGGAATTACACAGCCCAAACATTCAAAAAGGCCAAAAATGCAAAAATTTCTTTCTATATAGGGTAATTTTAATTTTTTCAAAAAAAAAAAAAGATCGATAACATTTAGGGTAAAAAATTGACTGTCGTAAAATCATTCAAAGGCAATTTTATTCCACAATTACCTGGAAGTCTCTCTGGGTGTGTACAACAAATACCATCATCTCCTTCCAACGTGGGAATGAATTGATCAATGAGAAAATGAATCTTACTGACATCCCCCATTATTTTCGCTTCCAAATGCTCCAGAATTTCTTGGTCCGTCGGATTAAATTTCACTCCCGCTGGTAGTCCCACCAAATCATGAACAATCCCCCTCTACACCCCAATTAATTCATAATTACACATTAATCTTTTACATCCTTAATAAGAAACAAATAAAACCCTCAAGAGGATACTAAACATACAATACAAAACCAAGACAGAAGAAAAGAGAAGAAGCGATAGACACCTGATAAAATAATGGGAAGCTGTGGCCACATGAAGGGCACGTTATGGTGGAAAGAAGACTGTTGTCTTTATCGTCATCGTCATCTCTAGGGTTAAAAGTTGGTGGGATTATGGCTCTTGCATCTTCCTCTGGCCACATCATTTCTTTTCTGTTCTTCTTTGGCTCTCTTGCACATCCACATCAAAATTTCATCGATCTTTTAGGTTCCAAACTCAAGTTTATCCAAAACCTCTACAAAAGTGAGTGCTTCTAGAGACGATCCCCTGAGAGTGAGAGAGAGGGCTTTATAGGAGGAGCAAAGCGGGGGAGGGAGAATGCGATAATATTTATAGGGAAAATTTAATACATAAAGAAAGAATAACTTGCACGGCAAGTTTAAGTCTAGATCACGTACACACAAGCGTACAGAAGAATTCAATCCTGCTCCTTTGATGTGCGTTTTCTTCTGTTCAATATGAACGTTTGACCCATTTTGTTACTTTTTGTTGATTGATATGAACTTAAGGACATATTCGTGGAAAAAGCCAGAAGAAGGAAGAAAGTTATCTTTTCAGCCAAAAGAGCAGCAAGAAGGGTAACGGTAAAACTTGTATAGTAAAGGCTCGCGTATAATAATTATTTTATTTTTATATTTTTTTATTTTCAAAAATAGATTTGGAATAAAAATTCATTTGACAACGCACTTTCATTTTTCTATTTCTGAAATAAGTTTTTAGTCCTAAAATATGTTTGAAGCATATATAAGAAGTAAAAACTTTTTACTTCTTTATTTTTGAAACAAAAATGACAAATAATCTTTATTCATCATTTATTCTCTCTATTAGCTAGTTGCCCATCTCCCACCATTCGCCATTTGCCATCCATTGCCGTCGCTGCTCATCATTCATCATCCTCCACCGTCAGCTGCCCCTGTCCTCCACTAGCCAACTCTTGCCACCACTCACCATACTCCACCATCCACTGCCCAAGAGAAAGAGATTTTATATCATTATTAATTGAATTTTTGTTTTAAAAAAGAAATCTTGTATCTTTATCAAATACATATATTTATTTAGAAACTCGTCTTGGGAATTAAAATAGAAAAATTAATTTTGGGTTAGAAATTGATTCCAGAAATAATTGGTTTTCTTTTGCAACAAGGAGATCTTTGTAGATTGAAAAACCCTTTTATGATATTTCTGTTACTTCTCCCTCAGAGAGAGAGAGAGAGAGAGATTTGGTGGTACAATGGACACGATGTGGCAATGCCAACATTGGTGGTTGGAGGTAGGCGACAACGACGGCGATGGCGATTAGATTGACAACGGTATATTAGAAAAAGGACGGCACATGGGTTTTGAGTTTTTTTTCACAGTATTAAATGAGTGCCAAGAAAAATTATGGTTATTTTCCCAACTAAAAAAAAAAATCCACTAAATTCCTCCGACATGTATCTTTCTCTTTGTAAAGTCAGAAAATTCACCTGACTGAGACAAAAGGATAAAGGTTCTTAAAAGACTCAAGTAGGAAAATCTAGAAGTGGGTTACTAACCGCTCTTTGGAGAGTCCTTCATATTTCCTGATATAGGGGAAAAATTAACAACACCAGTGAGGGGTGAAGGGGACGGAATCTTCACTATCACAAATAAAATGAGAATCCTTACAAACCGCTGGGAGCATGTTACCAAATAGGTGGAGGTAATTCCTACAGTACAGGAAACTGCCCTTGGAAGGTGAAGAGAAGCTGGTTCCACGTAACAGTGACCGGTAACCAATTAAAATTTCTCCTACTAGGCTCCCTTCCGACATGCGTCTCTCTGTGTAAAGTCAGAAAATTCACCCGACTGAGATGAAAGGATAAGCCCGAGTGAACCGCCGCCCCTGGATCCGCCCGCCGACTTACTGGTGTGGAGAGCGTCGGTCGCGGTCGCGGGAGACTTTTCAACTTCATATGGAAGGCCCAGGAGGCAACTCTTAACGATTACGCTTTCGTCAGGACAGCGACGTCAACATAGGGACCGCGGTTTCGTTTATATGTTTTTTTTGCCGTCGATTTTGTGTACTTGCTCCAAAGTTTCTCTAGCAGCTCCCCCGCTCACACACATCAATTTCATTTTAGCTTAGTGCGTCAGATGGACTTTTAGTGGGGAATTCCTCGACAAGTTCTTAACCTATTGCACGGATACACAATTTGATTCTAAACTTTCTGCTTTTTCCAATTTAATCTTAAATCTTTGTATGGAATTTTCATAAGTCATTTCGGATGATTTTTGCTAGAAATTACTAACGTGACAGCATGTCAACAAAATGGCTGGCGATGAATGTACTACCACATCAAAGATTTTCAGGCGAAAATTGACCGGAATGATTATATTGAAATTTCATGCAAAGGTTCGAAATTAAATTAGCAAATTTTTAAACTTTTAGATTTTATTGACACTCTTGCAATATATTTAGAATAAATTGAGAAATTTTTCCGATTATATGAAAGGATGATTCATCTCAAATGAAACGACATGAGCTTGGATATTGCGTTTTTCTCTAGAAGAGTTACTTAATATACAAGGGGATATATCATCCCTCGTTCTTCTTGCATGTGTAATGACAAAAGGAAAATATCACTATTTGATAAATAACGCAGGATAGTATACTTTAGTGCAAAATCATTTTTGCGAAAGTTGAATTGTCAAAGAACAACGGGCGTCATAATTTATCTATGAACGGCGTGAGTGAAAGCATTCGTTAGTGTGTGAATGGATCATGATAAATCGAACTCTTTTGATTCCGCCATAACTTGAAGTATGTTATGGACGAAACGTAATGAAACGGATTGTCCTAAAAACGAACATGAATTACCACGCTTTGAGATCCAAAGTTCAATCTTTTCTCCTTCAGAAAGAATGTAACCCGCCCGGCAATTGTCTTTTTGACTGCAAAATAAGGGGGATTGCGAAGCTCCCTAGTCAATGGTCAAGGATGTCCCAGACAAAAGGCTAATGTACCGTAAAGGAGTTGGAACACTTAATATCGAAACCCGATGTGTATAAATAACGAATTTTTACAAAAATTAACAACAATATGTAATGACTAAGAAAAAAACATCGTAGTTCTTTTTAACTTTTATTTAATTACGACGATTTAGAAAGTGTTACAATGTTTCATTGTAACAAAGTGCAAAATATAGTAAATTTGGATTTTCTTAAATTATGACAGTTTACAAAACGTTGCCATGATTCCTCTAAAACAAAAGAAAACTACGTAAATATGGATATTTTTCAGTCACCAGGATTTATGAAGTATTATGATATTTAGTCGTAACCAAGATTTAAGGACGTAAGCTTGAATTCTTTTGATTACAATGACTCACAAGATTTAAGGATGTAAATATGATGGTTCATCATAAACAAGGACAAAACTTTGTAACTTTGTATTTTGTTTCAATTATGACGCTTCCTAAAGATTCAGGGTGATCAATCATAACCTAGAATAAAATATCATAAGGGTTGAGTTTTTCTAGTTACATTCAAATGTACGACGTTCCACTATAACCAATAATTTAAGGTTGTAAATTTGCTTTATTTGTAAATATGATATGTACAAAGATTTGCAAAGATTTGTCGAACTTAAAATTGTAAAATGTCATTAAATTTGACTTTTGTTGTGTCGGATGCCATTTGCTAAAGTGCAAAACAATGTAGATTTCACTTCTTGTTTGTCGAACGTCCATGTTCTAATAGATCGGATATCCAACCTTGTGCGAAAATGACAGCCTGGTTGCGAATGACTCAAATTTAACGGTGAGGATCTTTTCATCTTGATATGACGGTCAGCATTCGTGAGGTACGGTACAACACTGTACCTTTTTTTTTTTGGTCGAAACAGAATTTGCATTGATTTATCCCAAGGGATTAAGGCTCGATAATTGGGCATCAGTACAAAGTAGTTGCCGAGCAAAGCCGGGGGATTTGACCCAATCCGAGGGTAAACACTTTTTGCGATGGGTTTTAGCCACCCAATCAGCACTAGTGTTGGCCTCCCGGTTACAAAAGACGACCTGAGTATTGGGCAAATGCGACAAAAAATTCCTGCACTGTTGGACATCATATTGAGCCTCCCACGTGAGAAGCTAGCTGTGGGCCACCGCAGCAGATAAAATTTTGCAGTCCGTTTCTATGAAAGTGCGAGAGGCTTCAACAAGGAGAGGGGACATCGCCGGGACAGATCTAGCCTCGCCGTGCAACAATCGTCCGGTCGAATCGCGACACGCCAGACCGCCGAGCCCTCTGTTTCGCCTGGGAGGTAAGCCCCGTCGAGATTAATTTTGAACGCATGCGTCGGAGGAGAAATCCACGATCTGTTCTGGCTTCTGTTGATTCTGGACTGACCCCCTGCGATTGACCAGGCATGGAAGTTTTGAAGGTTTGCAGCGGCTCTGTCGACAATTTCATCTGCTTTCGGGGCTCGGTGTTGGAACACAGCCTCATTTCTCGCCTTCCAGAGCTCCCACGGATGCCGCCAGTTCAAGGCTCAAGGCTCGGTAAGCCTGCCTTTTGTTATGTTTCCAGCAGCTAGTCTTCTATTTTGTTATAATTTGGGTGTGGGATCTGGAAACGCAGGTTCATACTCGTCCAAGCAGGTTTCGTTCGGGGGCAGCGGAAACATAAATGCTCGATGGTCTCGGGGCTTTCTCGGCATAGCGGGCACAGAGGGTTAGGTACGACATTACGCCTAAACAGGTTGTCTATCGTTGGCATAGCGGAGTTGCATAGATTCCATAGGAAGAATCTGATCTTGGGGGGAACGTGTAGGCGCCATAGTATTTTCCAGAGTTTGCTAGGCGAGATGGCTGATGTTGTGGCTGAGTTGCATGTTTTTTCTTCTGTTGTCGATTGAATGATCATGTACCCGCTTTGGACCGTATAATCTCCTGTATGCGTACCTGTCCAAATTAGCTTGTCCTGTCCGAGGTGAGGGCTTAGGGGGGTCGCCATAATTTGCTGAACTGTGCCTTCGTCAAAGTATTCTGGATGAGGGGGAGATTCAGTGCCCTCTAGCCGTAAGACAAACCCCGAAAGTAGTGGGGGCTCTTGTTGGTTTGCTGGGCCATGAAGGACACCGATAGGGAGCCACCTATCCTCCCTAGGTTTAATCTTTTTTCCAGTCCCGACCATCCATCTCGTCGCTGGATAAATGACGTTTAGATCCGCAAGCGCCGAGCCATCCCCAGGGATCTCATCGTTTTCTCGCGTGCCAAATATTAGTCTGTGGGTAGTATACTCCTTTGCATAGGCGCCCCCATAAGGAGTTTGGGTTTGTGCTTAGCCTCCATGCTTGTTTAGCCAACAAGGCTTTATTAAAGCTGATCATGTCCCTGAACCCCAATCCTCCCTCGATCTTCCTACGCTTTATGTCCTCCCATCGCTTCCGGTGAATTCCCGCTACTGTGTGCTGGCTATTTTTCCACCAATATTGCGCTATTTTCCTCTCAATCGCCTTACAAATAGAGGTAGGAATCTTGAACACTGACATAGCATACTGCGGTAGGGCTTGTACCACTGATTTTAGGAGGATTTCTTTGCCGGCGCGAGAGATCAGCTTTTCCTTCCAACCATCCAGTTTCGAGTTGACTCGCCCCATGATCCAAGCGAATGTGTGTTTTTTTGATTCCCCCCAATCTGAGGGAATGCCTAGGTATTTCTCAGTTTGTGCTGCCATAGGAACCCTTAATGCTTGCGCCATATTTCTCATTAGAGGGTGGGGACAGCCGCGGTTGAAGTGTATCCCTGATTTGTTCAAGTTGATTTGTTGCCCCGATGCCATGCAATATTGATTTAAAATGGAGAAGTCCAGTAGATGGACCCATTTTGCTTACAAAAAGATAATAAATTTTCAATTGTCATGTTTTCATCTTTTTGTTTAGGATTAATACTATAAAAAATTTTAAATCGATATGTTTTGTTGTTAAAACTTACTTCTACATATGGGATGGTTTTACATGAGCTTGCGTAGTGGCCCATCTTTACGCAAGAGTAGCGGAGAAGGGGGAGCCGCTCGTATTTAAAGTCCACCCATATTTTCTTGCCGCCATGGGTTGTTGATTGCCCAACAATTAATTCCACCTTTTGCTTATCCTCCTCACTATTAAATTTAAAGCAAAAGACACCATGTTCCATGGGTGTCATTAGAACTGTATCTGTTCTCCAAGCCTTCTTCATGGCTGTGATAAGGGCTTGGTGATTAATGCTGGGATTTTGGTATATTTGGCCCATGAGGGAGAATCGGCAGTCCCCTAGAGTTGCTGCAGAGAGATCTTCATCCCTAATTTCTAGTTCTTGGGTGTGCAGGAGTTTACCAAGTTTGTTGTAAAGGGATTCCAATCTTTCGAAGGCATGGTGCTCTGCTGCCATTTTGGGTGATGACCCAAATAATAAATTTTCAGTAATTTTTATGTTATAAAACTCCCGAATTCGAATACTCATACCACTTTTACCCAAAAAATCTTGATTTACCACAATTTGAGGTAAATATGACTTGTGTATATTGGGTTAGGTGTAAACATGACACGCGTATACTAATTTGAGATTTTTGGAAACACAAAAATTAATTTGAGATAAATATGACATGGATGTACTGTTTTTGAGTTTTTTTTTTTTTTTTTTTGTGGTATTAATCGTTTTGTTTATTGTGCTTTGGACTTCTATTGGTTTGTTTTTGTCACTCCTTTCATGCATGATCTTGCTCCTTTATATTGAAACAATGAAATATATGAAATCAATTTGGGGTAAATTCCGCATGGATATACCAGCTGCAAAAGTATTTAGCTCCACCGTTGCCTACGAGTATTTGACTATCTCAGTGAGTTAAATTTCAGATTTTATCTTAAAACCCATAAAAGGTCTAGGCGGATTTGAAAAGCAACCAAAGAAAGTTTAGTGAACGGGTTTGGGAATTCAAACCGCCCCGCTCTTATCCTAAGAATTTTCTTCACGTTTAATTTAAACGATGACGACGACCATAGAATGTGGCTGGGTCCAAATCAGGAGAAATTACTTTGAAAAAGTGTAAACATTTTATGTTAGCAGACAATGATGGCGACGGGTCGGCAATTAACGGCTCAGGACAAATCTTTTTGTTTGCGTGTTATGTTTTGAATTTGACTCTGGGAGCAAAAGGTCGATTTGAAAAGAGTTGCTCCCATCTGGTCTAGCTAATATATTAATAGATCATACTAAAACCGACTTTTGCGACTTCACAAAAATTTATGTGTCCAGTTAATTTGTGAAAAATAAAACATTTTTTGAAAATGTTTTTTTGAAAATTATTTTTTACAAAAATAATAATATTTTCCACTGTGTGACTGAAATATGAAAATAAATTGAAAAACATTTATTTTTTATTTTTTGTTGTTATTATTTTTTGTTGTTTGGTAAATCAAAATAAACATACACTATTTGGATGGAAAAATTACCAAAATTGCTTACATGGACGTTGTCTATCTTACGTGTTACGGTTGATATTGATGTTGATAACTTTTATAATTTTAAAAAAATCAAAATTTTAAATATTTTTTTATTTTATTCTCTTTTTTTCTTTTATTTCCTTCTTCTTTCTTCCTTGGCAATAGTCGGCGACCAACCACAAGAGAAGGCTGATGAGAGTCAACCTTGCTGGCCTCCAAGAGGCTCCTCCTTGCCAAATCCCAACAAGGTCGGCAAGATAGCAAGCTTGATCTTGTCGATTTGGCGAGGTGGATCCTCACCCGAGGCTCACAACGCTTGATCTTGTCGAGATCAAGAGAGACTCAAACTCCACCCTCATCACCCTCTTTTATGGAAGAAAAAGAAAAATAAAAGAAGAAAAAATAAAATAAAACATTATGTCTACGCTAACCATACTATGTAAGACGACTGATGTCATGATAGCAATTAAAGGGTCTAGCATCTCAAGCACTGGTGTCTTGAGCTCGACCTTGATGGGCTAGGCTTAAGCATCGTGAACCTAGCCAGCCCTATTGCCAAGGGCTCGAGAAGGAGTGTTGAGGTACTCGTGCCCAAGTAGAGTTTCTAGTCCAAGCGTTGATATCTAATTATATATTGAAAAATGATTTCTGCTTTTGTAAAGAGGAAATAAAGTTTCAGAATTTAAGCTTCATAAGAAAACATTTTCCGTTAATTAAGAAAATAATTTTCATTTAACTCATTTTCTTAAGCAAATTAAACACTGAAAAATGAGGAAAATATTTTTCGCAAAACAAACAAAACTTTGATGTAAGTACATTATTTATGTAAAGTTTCTTTTAATCAAATTATTGAGTATAGATGAAGGTTATTTTAGTTTCCCTCTGTTCACGTCCATGTCCATGTTCATGTTCCCTCTTTGTACATAGTATTATATAAATAACTATATTAAAGGAATTGATGTTTAAATATGTCAATGACTTTGTCTAAGTTCTTTTGTTGAACTCAATTTAATTACCTAAGTATGGAATTATTTATAAAATTTCTAATACAATTTACTATGATTTAAAAAAAAAATTATGTGAATTCCAGGTCAGGTCTCATTGATACCCCACCTGAGATCTGACCGTAATAGAATCCGAATCGAAAAGACAGTTTAGTTTAGGTTTTTGGGTTTTTTTCTTTTTCCCCTTCTTCCTTGTCTCCATCTTGTATAAGGGTGAGCAGTTCCAAGTTCCGTGTAGGTTCCATTTGGAACTTCGAACTTATCCCACATTTTTTGGAACTTGGAACCGCCCCACATACTCTGGAACTTACTTTATCACAAGTTTTAGGGTCGGTTCCAAGGTTCACTCAGTTTTACTTATATTATTAATTGAACGATTACAATGAATTATCACCTTTAATGATCAATACTTGCTATTATAATTCATTGTTCATATCTTATATATAAACACACAAAAATATGAAACATTAATAAAGTAAAAGTCTAAGTCATAAAATGAAAGCTTAGATTAGTGATTCCTGATTATACACTCATTATCAAATACCATACACTCCCCCTTGAATATTCATTGTATTTTATTATGGATGCGCATTCAATAATACTGCCTCATTAAAAACTTTGAGTCGGAAAAACTCAATGGGACAAAAACTGGACAAAAGGAAAAAAGAGTATAGAGTACAAATTTTATGATTTCTCCATTTTATGGATGCATTAATTGTCTCGTTAAAAACTTTAAGCCAAAAAATCCTATGGGAAAAAACCGGACAAAAAGACAAAAGAGTGCAATGCATAGTTGATAATATTTCCTCCTCAATTGATCCATATAACCACTACTAGGGTTAATCAATCTTGCGTCTTGTGTACTCGCCGTATACCAATGCCATATACTAATTTCTCAAAAGTTGATGTAGGCAATGATTTAGTAAAAAAATCTGTAAGATTATTTATGGATTGAATTTGTTTAACATCAATTTGTCGACTTTCTTGAAGTTCATGAGTATAGAAAAATTTTGGCGAAATATGCTTGGTCCTATCACCTTTGCTATATTCTCCCCTAACTTGTGCAACACAAGCATCATTATCCTCATAAATTATAGTAGGAGAATTTGTAACCGGTTTTGAATAACAAGAATTGTGAATATGCATTATAACGGATCTTAACTAAACACACTATCTTCCAACTTCATATAGAGCAATAATCTTAGAGTGGTTAGAAGATGTATCTACTAGCGATTACTTCGTAGAACGCCAAGAAATGGCAGCGCCGTTATAACAAAATAAATAACCGGTTTGAGAGTGAGCATTATGTGGATCAGATCTATATCTAACATCAGCATATCCAACTAAACTAGAGGTAGTGGTATTATTGGAATAATATAATTCAAAATATATGGTTTATCGGAGATAACGAAAAATATATTTAACTCCATTCCAATATCTCTGAGTTGGCTCAGAACTAAAACGTACCAATAAATTTATCGCAAAAGCAATATCTGGTCTCGTACATTATGCCAAATACATCAAAGCCCAAATTGCATTGAGATATGGTATTTCAGGACCAAGTATCTCTTCATCAGATTCTCTAAGACGAATTGGGTCCTTTTGGGGATTTAGAGACCTTACAACCATAGGGGTACTCAATGGGTGAGCATTGTTCATGTTGAAGCGTTTAAGTAATCTTTCAATGTATGCTGATTGATGGATGATTATTTTAAAACCAAGACAAAGTTTGGTTTTACCCAAATCTTTAACTTCAAACTCTCTTTTCAAATACTCAGCAGTTTTGGCTAACTCTTCAGGAGTTCCAATTAAATTTATATCGTCGACATAAAATGCTACAAACAAATCCGATTTTTCTTAATAAACACACATAAGCATATATGATCATTCTTGTACATTTCTTTTATTAGGTACTCACTTAGGCGTTGATACCACATGTGGCCGGATTGCTTTAACTCGTACAAAGATCTTTGCAATTTTATTGAAAATAAGTTACGGGGAGTGCATACATCGGGCATTTTGAATCCCTTGGGAATTTTCATATAAATATCAGAATCTAATAAGCCATATAAATATGCCGCCACAACGTCCATAAGACACATTTCCAATCTTTCAAAGAGTGCCAGGCTAATGAGAAAGCGAAATATAATCATATCCATCACATGTGAATATGTCTCATCATAATCAATTACAGGTTTTTGGGAGAATCCTTGGATAATCAGTTGGGCTTTATACTTGACAATCTCGTTTTTGGATAAATACCTATTTATATCCAACGGGCTTTACATTATCGGGGATTCGAGTTATAGGTCCAAAAACCTCTCGTTTAGCTAGAGAAGCTAATTCAATCTTAATCGCTTTCTCCCATTTAGGCCAATTTTGCCTTTAACAGCATTCAATAATAGATTGCGGTTCACAATCATTATCCATAATTTTATGAGCAACAGAGAATGCAAAGGCTTTATCAATGATGATTTCATTCCGATCCCAAATTTCATTACAATATGTAATGGAATTCTCAATATTCCAAGAGTTTGTGATCTTTTCATGGCTTTGTGCCTCTTCATGGGCAATAAGCTTTTTAGGAGCAAGTACAACACCAAGCTCTTCTAGAGCGGATTCTTAATTCTTTCTCCTTCGTTTTCGAGGAACAATGTCTTTTGATCCTATCAGTCTACCACGCTTCAAGTGTGGGGGATTTTGATCCATTTTAATTTGCCCTTCAGGAACAACTATCCTAACTGGAACATTTGCAGTTGGAATATGAGACTTCGTTACTTTAGTAGCATATTAAATGCGTCAAGAAGTCTATTAGCCATTTCCTGTAAATGGATTATACGTTGTATCTTGTTTTCACATTCCGGAGTTCTTGGGTATAATTAAGATAAACTCTTCTCATTTCAGGAGAAAACCTTAATTGGTTTTTACTTTGCAGCCATGGAAATTGTAAGGTGTTTCAATTAATGGAAATGTAGTCTCATCAAAATGACAATTTGCAAATTTAGCAGTAAAAAGATCACCAGTAGTTGGTTCCAAGAACCTAATGATGGACGGTAAATTAAACCTTACATAAATACCCAAATGGCATTGGGGACCTATTTTTGTTCTTTTTTGGTGATGCTACAGGCATTTGTACTGCACAACAAAATGTGCGTAAATGTGAAATATCGGGTTCATAACCAAGAACCATTTGAAGGGGAGATTATAAAAGACTAATAGTATGACACAATTTTATTAGAGCTGTCGCATGTAAAACTGCATGACCCCATGCTATATTGTTGAGATTAGCTCTCAATAATAAAGTGCGGGCAATGATTTGGGCACGTTTAATTAAGGACTCTGCCAATCCATTTTGAGTATAAACATACTCAACTCGGTGCTCAACCTCAATTCCGAGTGAAGCATAATACGTATTAAAACTCTTTGATATAAATTCTCCAGCATTATCCATCATTATGCTTTTAAGTGGATAATCATAGAATTGTGCCCGAAGCTTTATAATCTGCGCAAGTAAACGTGCAAATGCGACATTACGCGTAGATAATAGGCAAACATTGGACCATCTGCATGATGCATCCATTAGTACCATAAAATATCGAAATGATCCACTTGATGGCTGTATTGGTCACATATATCATCTTGAATTCTTTGAAGGAATAAAGGGGATTCAAGATTAACCTTTGTTATAAAATGTTTGGTAATGAGTTTTCCTTGTGAACAAGCTTCACAATTATAATAATCTTTAGATAACAATACCTTTGTATCATTTAAAAGGTGCCATTTTGTATTATGAATTATTCTACGCATCATTGAAGTGCTAAGATGACCGATGCGATTATGTCACAGTCCAAATTGATCAGGATTTATCAATATCCAGGACATAGTGGCATATGTTTCAATAGCCTTAATCATGACATAATACAAACTCATAGAAAAAGCTTCTAGCTTCTCATGGATAGTCTTCAGGCCCATCTTATAAGAGGTAATGTCAATATATTCCTTATTTTGTTCATAAATAGTTTCAACATGATACCTATTACGGCGTACATATTTAAAATTGAGTATATTCCTTTTTAATCTACTATTTAGAAACGCAATATGTAAGATGGTGCCATTTGGCAAAACAATTGTAGCATTCCCGAAACCATCAATAATTAGAACATGACCTAATATTATACGGACATGTGCCTTACACAACGTCATACTTGAGAAAAAATGTTTGCTATGAAATATAGTATACGTTGATGCACTATCAAGCAAACAAATTTCTTCATTTTTCTCAGTATTTTCCATTTGCATTTATGTTGACAACTTCAGGTGTCAAGTAGTCAAGTATCATAAATTTGCATATTAGTTATATGGTCAAGTAAAATCTCAAGATAATAGACATAAAGTTTATAAGTATTTCATTACATAACCATATTATAAAATAATAAAAGGTAATATATTTAAAGAAAAAAAAACTAGAAAATAAATTATTAAAATCATAAAATTCAAAGTCTAAGTTGTCATCCACCAATTTGATGCCTCATCAAAGTAATCGAGGTCCTCAAAGAAATCAAAGACATCCAGGGGATGCATTTGCTACTTCAGGAGCAAGAAAAGTCCCACCAACAGAGATATTGTTGGTTTCAATAGTAGTTATGGCAGTAGGATTAATTTCAATGATGTGAGATTCACCACGTTTGCCCGTATTTTTTAAAGATGCTTGGTATAAATCAATAAAGTGCTTTGGCGTACGACAAGTACGTGACCAGTGCCCAATCGTACCACAGCGATGGCAAATACTTTCATTAGCCACCTTCTTTTGCTTATTTTCTTTATTATAATTTAGGTCAAAGTTAGATTTCCTAGGGCGGTTAAATTTATTGCCATCCCTTAAAAAATTATGTTCTTACCTGCTCTTATAGCCTTTAATATGGTCAGTATTTTTCTTAAAGTTAGCATGTGCTTCAAACAATGCTTTTGAGCCAGCAAGTCTAAGATCATGCTTTTTGAGTAGCAATTCATTAGTTTGCTCAACAATGAAAAGTATAGAAATTAATTCAGAATATTTGGCAAATTGACGTTGCAATACAATATTCGAAGCATGGAAGGTGGATAAAGTTTTCTCTAATAGCTCCGCATCAATGAGCTTGATACCGCATAATTCAAGTCGAGAAACGACATCAAATAAAGCTGAGTTATAATCAGACACTGATTTAAATCTTGCAGTCTGAGATTTTGCCAGTCATATTGTGCTTAAGAGAGGATAACAGTCTTAGTATGATCATACCTATCCTTCAACCTCTTCCACAAGGTCTGAAGGTCTCGAATGGATAAATATTGAGTCTGCAGGTTCTCATGCAAATGACAATGAATAAAAATTAGTGCATTTATTTTATCCCTTGCATTTGAGGTTCCGTCTTCTGCAATTGCATTAGTGAGACCATGTCCTTGAAGGTGTATTTCCATGTCCAAGTACCAAGATAGATAATTATTTCCACTCACTTCCAGGATGTGGAATTTGGGCTTTTCAATATTTGCCATAATTCTTCCAAATATCCACCGCCACTTTAGGAGCAGAAGGATACTTTTAGATTTGAAATTGGTTTAAGGCTATGGAGGAAAATGAAAAATTGATAGGAGAAGATGAAGTATAAGTTGAAAACAAAGGAAACACTTATTTTGCAAAATTACTTACTCAGTTGGTAGATCTTCATGTAGATAACGTGTTGTAAAATATTTTATTGTAAGTATATAATCGAGAGAATAGAGGGAGATTAAGTAGAGAAAGCAAATGACACCAAAAATAGTAGAGAAAAGCCAGAAGTGAAATTTTTTTTTATTTCTCACTATTTGTGCTCCTATTTATAAGGAAATAAGGATGCACTTATCAATGTATCTAATAATACATGTATTAGATAGGGAGATGAACATTTATTGAATAAGAAGATGTACTTAGAACGTAAGATACAAATATACCATAATAGGTACATGGATATTCATACATATATTGGATAGGGAGATGTACTCAGAATGTATAATACAAATGTACCATAATAAGTACATGAATATAATGAATATTCAGACATGTATTTCATAACAGATACCTAATTTTGGAGCTTGATATGGATATGAAACGACGGTTTATAAAAATTGACGGTGATCAATATTGACTAAGAACAAAACATCATATAGTTGGATTTTTAAAAAAAATTACGATGTTTTACATAGTTGTTGAAACTTAAGTTTTTGTGGATAGATCGTTGCATTTCTAAAAAAAAAATTAGGGATAAGTTTGCTGATTAGGCTATAATTCGACCTCTAACCAAAAATTGATTCATTTTGCACCATCTTAGACCTTATTTCAATTATCTACATTGAGAAACTAGAGCATCATAGTAAAAATTGTAGTGATCATGCATTTTATAATTTTAGGAATCAAATTAACCGATAGGTGTGAAATTCAATCCCTAACCAAAAATGCCAATGTCACACTGATTTTATATTCATCTCATTGCATCTAGTGATTAAAGACAAGGTATTTTTTTAATATCCCGAGTGCAACATAAGAAGATATAGAATAACCAAACTCTCAAGGCCCTTTAATCTCAAAGGAACCCCTTGGCGCTGCTTCGCCCAACTAAGTGCTATCACCTTGACCTTACATTTGCCATGAAATCAGACTAAATGAAGGCCAAAATTGGGCTAAATTGAAAGGAACTAGTGGCTGCAATTGAAATCTAAAACAATGGAGAGGGGCCAAATGCCATTAAGCAAAAGTTGAGGGATCAAATTGCAAAGTTCACTCAGACCTTCTTAGACAAGCAAAGGTTAAGGATCTTTATTCCCTGGATGGGCTCCAGCTTCTCCAAGAATTGGCTTTATGGCAAATTCTAATTCCCCAGCTTTCCTTTGGACAAGATACTCACTTGGATTGAGGACCCCTCTGGCAAATACTCGATGGCTTCGGTGTGGAATGCTATTCGATGTAAACACAACTTGGTACATTGGTCCTCCTTTGTATGGGATAAGGCCTTTGCTCCCAGACATCAATTCCTCCTATGGCTCATTACAAAGAATCGTCTCCCAACTCAAGCATTTCTCATGGCTTATGGCAGAATTTCGAGTGCCACGTGCCCATTTTGTAATTCTAGGCCTGACTCAGTAAATATCCCTTTTTTTACTATTGCGTCTCCAAGTCACTAGCCGTATTCTGGGCTACTAAATGTAATTTGCCTTGGCGCAATTCCTCCTGGAAAAAAAATCTTCTCTGAGTCATAAAATTTTTGTCTGGAAAGGGGTTCTACCAGGAGATAGCTCGGTTCTCCTTTGGCTCCCTTTGCCAACTCATTTGGAAGACGAGGAATGAGATTCTCTTTCAAGGGCATAACCTTTTTGTTCTTGCTTTAAAGCTACATCTCTTTAAGGCAGTGAAAGACAAAGCCCTGACCTTCTCGAAAGTTGACGATTGTCCTAGGAATAGAAGGATGCAGCGCAATTTGGGGGTTAGACCCTCGTATTTTTGCTTTGGAGCCTCCTATGATTTGATCCTCTCAGCTCCTTGTAAATCTAGCTTGTTTGTATTACTCAATTGGTGTACACGGTACCCTTCCACTCCAGTGACATGTTGTTCAGCTGAGTGCCTGTTGGTACCGTGTTCCCCCCTGTTGTACTAGTTATTGGTTGATTATATATGCACTTACCTTACCCAAAAAAAAAAACAATTGCAAAGTTCACCCTAATACTTGCAAGGTCAGACGGGACTTCTAAAATATGATTATTTTGGTCAACAATTGACCAAAAGGTCAGCTTAATTGAGAACCAAAGACTAGAAAATGAGACAAGGGTCAGATAAGAGCAAAAAGGAGGCGTCTGGTCTTACAATTGGCAAGATTTGGAGGGCCATTTGTAAATTCTGGCTAAGGAATCTGCAGAATTCGACAATGGCCATAAATACCATAGATGAGGTAAAAAATTGACCCAGAAATTCGTCTGAAATTGAAAGGATAAGGACGTGAGAGGATAAGGAAGCTGGGCAGACAGATTAAGGGAAAAAGCAAGAGAATGAGTAGCTGCTGCAGCAGGGGATGGACGGGCTCTCATCCAATTAAAATGGCGAGCTACGGAAAGAAGGAAATGACCTGGAGAAACCTCACATATCCTAGTTTATATTCGTGCAAATGATCTGCTCAAAACCGCTGCCATAAGCCATCAATTCGAGCACAAAGCAGACCAAAAAACCAGCTTCAGCCCACAGAGTTCCCGAGTGACGATGTTGAGAAAAATGAAAATTTCACAACCTTCAAGCCAAAATTAGCAAAGGGAATTAAAGTACACTCAAAGATCTTTCCAACAGTAGGAGATTTGTCCCAAGCGGAGGTCGGGAATCCAGTCCAAAACCCCCTCGAAAGTGACGTTATCACGCTGGGGAAAGAGCCTTTGAGAAGAACTAGAAATTGTTGAACCAAACCACTTGTTGTAAGTGAAACTAGGTATGTTCTAGTTTGAGAAAGGCTTGATCGCATCCCTTGATTAATCCTAGATTTCCGTGGGTGAGAGCGTGAAGAATGCACCAGAGCCCACGAACCCAGAAAGCCCAGAAATTTTTCCCAGTTTTGAAGGTAGTCGGTCTCTGGTGAAGGAAAGTAAGAGTTCTTGAGAGAAATGAGAAAATATTGAGACAAACCGTGACTCAGGAATCAAACTAGGATACATCTAGTTGAAGTACACGTCAAGGTTAGTGGGTGAGAGAGGTCCACGAGTCGGGTTTTACAGGCTTAACACAAAGAGTTACCATAGTTTGTCATAAATAAAAAGAAAATGTCGTAAATAAGGATCTTTTTAATCATGAAGACTAACAAAGAATTTGATATATTGCCGTAATCAAGAGCAGAAAGTAGTAAGCTCGGATTCTTTTCAATTGCTATGATTTACAAAGGGTCATGATGGTTTATCATAAATAAGGACAAAATATTGTGATGTATTTTTGTGTGTGAGAAGCATTATAAGTCCACTTTAAGTGGGCCACATGTCCATTTTCTAGTGGGTTAGACATCCAGCGTTGTGCAGAAATTGACAACCAAATTGCAACTGGCTTAGTACCACGAATTAGGAATGAAGTCACCGCAAACTCTGAATCATGAGCTGTTACCCGAGCAGCAAAAGAAGGGTGACACGAGGGAACATGCCTTCCTAGGCATCTTACCGAAGAACAGTTGAGGGAAGTTGCACCATATCCCTCCATGTTAATCACCATGAAGATGTTGTCGATCTCATGTCCAACATAATTAAGCCGATGATTATGAACAGCATTAATATAGCCTCGTCCAATAAGAATTATGGAAAAACTCGAGTCTTCAAACCAAGGTCCAAACAATGGAAATGATGTTGGTCAAGAGGGTCATGTCAATAACATTAATATGGCAAGCCAGGTTGACCGACAACCTGGTCAAATGCCTGAAGTTGAAAATGCTAGGCTAGCGGTTGTTATAGCACCACCAAATGCTAACATCCCTGTTAGATCTATCTTACTCATCAATATAAATAAGGAAAATACAATGACACCAGCGTCACTGTGTAGGGGGTAAAATGGCCAACCAAATCTTTAATTAAACCCAACGTAGTTTGCCGAAAAAGTTCGACAAGAATTGGGTTGAAATAGGGACTATTGGGCCTTATAGAAAACCTTATCCTGAATGGGTAGCCTTTTCCTAAAGGATATAAAATTCTTGACTTAGCTATCTTCGCTGGTAAATATGAACAGTTGATCATTGAACATATCAGTCAATTTTTAGCCCAATGTGGAGAAGTAGGAATGAATGAATTTTTAAGACTTAGGTTATTTCCTTTATCCTTATCGAAAATTGCTTTCACTCAGTATACTAATTTACCACCTAATTTGGTGTGTAATTGGGCAAAGAGAGAAAGACATTGCCATCATAAGTTTTATAGAACAATACTCGAGATATAAATTACCAACCTGACTAGACTTCATCAAAATAGCAATGAATCAATTGACCCATTGATTGCTCGGTTTAAGAAGGATAATAATAATTGACCTTTAATGGATAGAAATTTAATTTAAGAGAAAAAATTGAAGGCCAAGGCTTTGCTCATCAACAATAAGAGCGTCTAAGTATGAGCAATTGCTTAAAGACAAGGATAAAGGCCCAATGAAGACTTTATACGAAACGTGCATTTAATGGAATGATGAATTTAACCAAAATAAAATTTGGCAAAAAAAAAAATCAAATTTGCCGATAACGAATGGGCATATGATGACTTTTGATTATCTTATTTAAAAAAAAAATCACATGATCAATGAATTATTCAATTCTTTTTAAAGAGGGCATATGTCGACACTAAAAAAATGTCCAAGTGTTGTAATCAGCAGTTTGGTTGACAAGGGCTTACTAGAAAGACACCGAAGCAGAAAATGGCTAATTGTTGGGGATAAGTGTATTTGGTCTAGACGAAGACCCAATTCTTATCTACAAAAGTGTCAACATGCAGCGACTAAGTGTTAGGACGAATGAGTCGATGTAACTGTTGGTAACCAACAAGGTAGTGAAGCCTATATAACCATCAAGTATTCGTCAATCAATTATTGAACACTAGTAGTTCATTTTTATCTTCAAGTTTGTATTTACATTCTAAAATCTTTATATGGCTAGCAACAATTGCCTCTAGTCTTCCTACTTTTAATTCAAGTTGCAGCTTTTGTCCAAGAATCAGCAAACGACACTTTTTGACGAATACCAATAAAAATTAGCCGTTAGATTGTGAAAAGATATCTGACCCTCAATTTTTGGTTGCTATTACTAGGAGCATTGTCTGGCTCATGTTGGTGTCTAGTTCTCACTTCCTCAAATCAACAAACATGTCCCACCAAGTATGCCAAAAAAATATTTTGCCAAAAAGTATCAACAAAGCAACCACTGGGGTTTGTCCAAATAATCATCATTTCCACATGGGAAGGGAGATGTGGCATGTTCAAATCCCTACCTTCTTAGGAGGTTGGAATGGGATGATTTAGTTTCAGATGTATGTTTTGACTCTTACGCCCTACAAGAAAACAAGGCAGAAGTCTAAAAATGAGAGTTAAAGTGGGAATAGAGTAGGACCGGCAAAAAAAGAGATGATGGATTGATGAACCAATTGACAAAGGATACAAATGGTTTTTTGTTCTTGGATAAGAAATGTAATTTGACAGGAAAATTAAAAGCATGAAGACTAAAGGCAATTGCTAATGTTCATTGATCTTTGGCGACTATATAACAATTACGTTGACTTCATTAACTTGATAGTTATATTATTTATTTGTTCCAACATTTAGCCGCTGCTTGTTAACATTTTTGTTAATGAGAATTGGGTCTTCTTGTTGACCAACTGCACTTTACCGACTGAATATTGCCAACACTGGGCCATTTTTTGCTTTCGTCATCATTCTAGCAACCCTATCGACGAAGTTATTGACTACGACACGGATAACTTTTTTTTAATGTCTACAGTTGGGTACCTTACAACATTGTACCTTAGAAGTCCCCATGAGCAAACCCAACAACATACCTTTTAATAATATGTTAGCTCAAACAAATAGGCCTGGAATCTTCCTTGCCTTTGTTTCCTTCAAAAAACCGAAAAAGTCTCCGACTTCCTGGAAAGCGGAGCCATAATTTCCTATCAAACCTCTCTTTTGTAGCTTCCTCGTATCATTCTCAATCAAACACCTAATAAGCTACACAACAACACTCTCAAACTAACAATGCTAGGGATTTTGCTGCCACACATAAGAAAAACTGTCACCCCCAATTCATCTTTGAATGTTTTACAAGCTTCCCCTTGCTTGAATCTTCTGTTAGCGGAACCAAAGAAGCCGCCTCTCCTTGAATGGCAAAGTTAGGAATAATTAGCTGATTCCAAGACGCATCACAAGGTGGGCTATTATAATATTCAATCGTGTTAATAGAGCTCCTTGATACATGAACATTCTCATTCAAGCTTTGAGCACTCTCTGGTATTGCGTCCTTTGGATGTTTGAGGTTCGTCGAACTGGGTTGTCTAGGCTGCGTTTGGTAGAATACCTTGGACACGACCAGCTCTCCATCTCTCTCCTCTTCGCTTTTGCCAACGTGGTATTGGTGCATCACCCAGTTAGTCTTCTCAGGCTTCCTTTGCCTCCCATAATTGTTGTAGAGCACAAGTATCTTCTTGAACCCTTTCACGACTCTGCCGACGAGGACCGACCTTGTCTTGCCTGTCTTGTGCCACCTCGTCTCACTCTCATTCGCGTTCTTCTGCACTCTGCGCCGTTTCCTAGTCCCAGTGGCATATGCCTTCGAAGGCCGGTGGAAGAAGTGGCGGATTTGTCCATCTTTGCTTACTCCTACATGATGCACATTAAAGACACTCAAATTAGAAATGTAGAAAATGGCAATTTTACTGTCCTACCCCCAATTAGCTCATTTAACTGCTAAAGATGACTTAAATGAGTTGAGTTGCAATCATATTTCCTACTATTCGCATTCTCTAAAAACTTAAAGATTCTGAACTTATTGATCAATAACCTATTCAGTTTTTTTATTCTTGATTGATTTTACTATAACTCTCATTCTCAAACTTTTATCCTGTCTCATTGCAGAGTGTGAAAATCGAAACCCACACCCAAAACTAAATCATCCACATCCCAACTCTCCTGAGAAAATAGGAATTCAAACCCCATAAGAATTCAAACCCCTATCTCCCCCTTCCCACCTGGGAAGGGTGGCCCCTTGGGCAACCCCATTGGTTAGTTATTTATTTATTTTCAACGCATATAAAGTGTAGATGGCTACACCCTTCTGTGGATATTTGCAGTTCTCGATTTTGCTGTTGCATCCACATATGGAAAACTTGAATTTTGAGCTGGTCGTTATAGTTCGTATGCAAACAGAACTTATCTCGTAGTAGAGTCTGCAGTGTTTGGCATTGCATGATATAACTCGACTATCAATATGAGCATGAGAACGTCTGAAGAGCAATTGATTATATAGAAGGGAAAAAACTAAAGCTGAAATTTGAAATACACATTCCCCTTAAATTTGTTATATGTATTTCCCTAACGTAAACTAATTACTTAATGCAACAAATGCGAATCAAAATTGCCTAACAAATAGGTAAACATATTAAGCTAACTTCTATTGTAAATTGCCTAACAAATAGGCAAACGATGGCAGAAGAGTTTCAAAGCAATCTGATAGGCAAACATGAGAGATGAGCTTTGAATCAGAATTTAAATTGTTGATGCAATGAATCATAACTTTAGATCTTAGAGGAGTTATGAGACCTATTAGAATATGTGAATAATAAACCATGTCTTCATCTAACAACTTAAACCCATATGATATTAAAACCTGAGTTGCCAACAAGTCTAGGCACAATAGTCACATGGAAAATGTCTTGATGTTCCAATCGCTGCCATTCAATAGGTTTAGGACTTTTTGGACCAATGTGAATTTCCAACTAAAAAAGAGGAGATGCCTTGATGTTCCAATCGATAAAAGACCATAATATATGCAACAATATTTTGAAAGTGCTACTACTTCTTCAATTAGTGTACAATCCCCAGCCAAAGATGTCCATTTTACCCAAAATAAGCTTGAACATCATCATACGAACTGCCAACAGAGAGATATATTTTCCAATGTATTATGACCAGCATAAATCATACAAAGTATTTTCATAACTATTCAATCATGACCCTAACCGACAAATTCTAAAAAGTTGTACTTGTTTTCCTGATAATTTGGTATTTGATTATCTTAGACAATGGGATAACAAGATTATACTTTCTTGAATCAAATGGTATCAAAGGCACGATTTCCTTTATGCGTGCCATAACTACATGTAGATATCGTGTACATTTGTATTTTTGTCTGAAGATAACTAGATTAATAAGTGATCAAACCTCTTAGACTTGCATATGAAAAAGAATTTGGGTCAAAAAGATATGCTTCTTTTCATCTAAATTATTGCTTAGGCAGAGGAATTACACAGCCCAAACATTCAAAAAGACCAAAAAATGAAAAACCAAAATGCACAATTGATAACATTTAGGGTAACACATTGACTATTGAGAAATCATTCAAAGGGCAATGTTATTCCACAATTACCTGGGAGTCTCTCTGGGTGTGTGCAACAAATACCATCATCTCCTTCTAATGTGGGAATAAATTGATCAATGAGAAAATGAATCTTACTGACATCCCCCATTATTTTCGCTTCCAAATGCTCCAGAATTTCTTGGTCCGTCGGATCAAACTTCACTCCCGCTGGTAGTCCCACCAAATCATGAACAATCCCCCTCTACACCCCAATTATTTCATAATTACACATTAATATTTTACATCCTTAGTAAGAAAAAAAAAAATCAAACCCTCAAGAGGAAACTAAACATGCAATACAAAACCAAGACAGAAAGGAAAAAAAAAGTGATAAACACCTGATAATATAATGGGAAGCTGTCGCCACGTGAAGGGCACGTTATGGTGGGAAGAAGACTGCTGTCTTCACCCGCATCGTTATCTCTAGGGTTATAAGTTGATGGGACTATTGCTCCTGCATCTTCCTTTGACCACATCATTTCTTTTCTGTTCTTTGGCTCACTTGCACATTCCACATCAAAAGTGAGTGCTTCTAGAGATTATCCCCTTAGATAGAGGGAGTTAGAGAGAGCTTTACCGGAGGAGGAAAGCTTTAGAGGGAGATTGCGATAATATTCATAGGGAAAGTTTGATACATAAAGAAAGAATACCTTGCACGACAAGTTTAAGTCTAGATCACGTACACACTAGCATACGAAAGAATCAAAATCATGTCCATTGTTTTGCGTTTTCTTCCGTTGAATATGAACGTTGGACCCATTTTGTTCCTTTTATTTTTATTTTTATTGATATAAGCTTGAGGACATATTCGTGGAAAAAGCCAGAAGAAAGAATAAGAAAGTTATCTTTTCCGCCAAAAGAGGATCAAGAAAGCTATGGTAAAACTTGTATAGTAAGGGTCCACACATGATAATCATTCTAATTTTTTATTTTTTATTCTCGAAAATAGGTTTGAATTAAAAATTCATTTGGTAATGCAATTTCATTTTTCTATTTATGAAATAAATTATTAGTCCTAAAATATATTTGAAACATACATGAGAAGTAAAAACTTTTTACTTATGAGAAACAAAAACTCTTCTTATCATTTGCCCTCTCTAGTAGCTGGTCACCCATCTCCCGCCACTTGTCGTTTGCCATCCGCTGCTGACGCTGCTCATCATCCACCGTCCTCCACCGTGAGCTGCCTCCCCGTCCTTCGCTGGCCACCTCCACCACCACTTGCCGTCCTCCACCATCCGACGCCCTTTTGCCACCCGAGAGAAAGAGATTTTGTATCATTATTAAACGAATTTTTGTTCTAAGAATAGAAATCTTGTATGGTTATCAAATGCGTATATTTATTTAGAAACTTGTCTTGAGAATTGAAATAGAAAAATCAATTTCGGGTTAGAAATTGATTCCAGAAATAAATGGTTTTCTTTTACGTCCCAAGGAGATCTTGTAGACCAACGAACTATTTTATGATCTTTATATTACTTTTCCCTCCATATAGAGAGAGATATTCCAGTGGTTGAATGAACACGATGCGGCAATGCTGGCATTGATGGTTGGAGATAGGCGATGGCGATTAGATTGACAACAGTATATTATAAAACAGAACAACAAATAGATTCTCGAGCTTTTTTTTGCTTCATTAAATGAGTATCGGGAGAAAGTTATGGTCGTTTTTTCATCATAAAAAAAAAAAATCTGCTAAATTCCTCACATAAAGCTCCCTTCACGACGTTCGTCTTTCTCTTTGTAAAGTCATAGAAAATTCACTCCGGATGAGGCCGGTTGCAGTGGACCGCCGCCCCTAGATCCGTCCACCGACTTACTCCGTGTGGGGAGGAGCGTCGGTCGTGGTCGTGGGAGACTTTTCAGCTTCCTATGGAAGGAACACGTGCCCAGGAGGCAACTCTTAGCGATTAAGATTTCGTTAGGACGGCGACGTTAACGTAGGGACTACGGTTTCGTTATTATATTTATTTTTCGTTGACTTTGTCTCCTTGCTCTAAAGTTTCTCTAGCAACTCCCCCTCTCACACACATCAATTTCATTTTGACTTAGCGCGTCCGCGGATGGACTCTTGGGGATGAGTTTTGAACCTGTTGTGCAGATAAACAGTTTGATTTTGAATTTTTGAATTTTTTCAATTTAATTCTTAATATTTGCACGGAATTTCAATAGTCATTTTAGATGATTTTCGCCAGAAATTGCCGATATTGGAGCGTGTCATGTAGAATGGCTAGCAGTGATAATACTGCCACATCGACGATTTTCGGGCAAAAATTAATCAGAATGATTACATTAAAGTGTCATACAAAGATTTGAGATTAAATTGGTAAATTTTGAAAGTTTTAGACTGGATTGGCATCTTTACAATAAATTTAGAATTGATTGAGTAATTTTCCCAATTATATGAAATGATGATTCATCTCAAATGAAACGACATGAGCTTGGATAAGTGTTTTTATTTGGAAGAGTTAACTAATATACGAGTGGATATTATCATCCCACATTCTTCTGTCGTGTGTGTGATGACAAAAGGAAAATAGCACTATTTGATAAATAACGCAGGATAGTATACTTAATCCTTTAGTGCAAAATCATTTTTGCGAAAGTTGAATCGGTCGGAGAATGACGGGTGTCATAATTTATATATGAAGTGCGTGAGTGAAAGCATTTGAGTCCGTAAGTGCGTGAATGGATCGTGATAAATCGAACTTGAAATCTTTTGATTCCGCCATAACCTGAAGTATGGTGTGGACAAAAACGTGATGAAGCAGATTGTCCTAAAAGCGAACATGAATTTCCACACTTTTCTCCTCCAGAAAGAATGTTAGCCGTCCGGCAATTGTCTTTTTGACTGCAAAATAAAGCGGATTGCGAAGCTTCCGAGTCAATGGTCAAGGACGTCCTAGACAAAAGGCTAATGTTATGTAAAGGATTTTTATTTTTTTTTGGTCAGAGTTATGTAAAGGAGTTGGAACACCTAATATCGAAACCCGATATGCATAAATAACGAATTTTTACAAAGATTAACAACAATATGTAATGAGTAAGAACAAAACATTGTAGTTCTTTTTAATTTTTATTTAATTACGGCGATTTAGAAAGTGTTACAATGTTTCGTCGTAACAAAGTGCAAAATATAGTAAATTTGGATTTTCTTATATTATGACAGTTTATAAAACGTTGCCATGATTCCTCTAAAACAAAAGAAAACTATGTAAATATGGATATTTTTCAATCACCAGGATTTATGAAGTATTATGATATTTAGTCGCAATTAAGATTAAAAGACGTAAGCTTGAATTCTTTTGATTACAATGACTCACAATGGGTTTCGGTAGTTCATTGTGAACGAGGACAAAACTTTGTAATTTTGTATTTTGTTTCAATTAGGACGCTTCCTGAAGATTTAGGATGATCAATCATAACCTAGAATAAAATATCATAAGGGTTGAGTTTTTCTAGTAACATTCAAATGTACGACGTTCCACTATAACCAAGAATTTAAGGTTGTAAATTTGCTTTATTTGTAAATATGATATGTACAAAGATTTGCAAAGGTTTGTCGTAATCAGGAACTTAAAATTGTAAAATGTCATTAAATTTGACTTTTGTTGTGTCGGATGCCATTTGCTAAAGTGCAAAACAATGTAGATTTCACTTCTTGTTTGTCGAACGTCCATGTTCTAATAGATCGGATGTCCAACCTTGTGCGAAAATTGACAGCCTGGTTGCGAATGACTCAAATTTAACGGTGAGGATCTTTTCATCTTGATATGACGGTCAGCATTCGTGAGGTACGGTACAACACTGTACCTTAGAAGTCCAGTAGATGGACCCATTTTGCTTACAAAAAGATAATAAATTTTCAATTGTCATGTTTTCGTTTAAGATTAATACTATGAAAAACTTTAAATCGATATGTTCTTGCCACATCTATTCCAAACTAATTTTTATGTTATAAAACTCCCGAATTCGAATACTCATACCACTTTTACCCAAAAAATCTCAGATTTACCACAATTTGAGATAAATGTGACTTGTGTATATTGGGTTAGGTGTAAATGTGACATGCGTATACGAATTTGAGATTTTTGGAGACACAAAAATTAATTTCAGATAAATATGACATGGATGTACCAGTTTTGAGTTTTTTTGTGGTATTAATCATTTTGTTTATTGTGCTTTGGACTTCTATTGGTTTGTTTTTGTCACTCCTTTCATGCATGATCTTGCTCCTTTATATTGAAACAATGAAATATATGAAATCAATTTGGGGTAAATTTCGCATGGGTCAGCTGCAAAAGTATTTAGCTCCACCGCTGCCGATGAGTATTTGACTATCTCAGTGAGTTAAATTTGAGATTTTATCTTAAAACCCATAAAAGGTCTAGGTGGATTTGAAAAACAACCAAAGAAAGTTTAGTGAACGGGTTTGGGAATTCAAACCGCCCCGCTCCTATCCTAAGAATTTTCTTCACGTTTAATTTAAACGATGACGACGACCATAGAACGTGGCTGGGTCCAAATCAGGAGAAATTACTTTTAAGAAGTGTAAACAATTTATGTTAGCAGACAATGATGGCCAAATCTTTTGTTTGCGTGTTATGTTTTGAATTTGACTCTGAGAGCAAAAGGTCGATTTGAAAAGAGCATGCTCCCATCTGGTCTAGCTAATATATTAATAGATCATACTAAAATCGACTTTTGCAACTTCACAAACATTTATGTGTCCGGTTAATTTGTGAAAAAGATAACATTTTTTGAAACAGTAATATCATGTATGGTTTTATAGGTATTAACAAGCATAATCATTTGGCTTAGAATATTTAAAAGTATATATATATATATATATATATATATGTGTGTGTGTGTGTGTGTGTGTGTGTGTATAATGCAAATTTTCCAAAAGGCTCTATTGGAAGTCAGGAAGAAGTAGACATTCAGGAGGAACATCAATCTTCCAAGGTACCTTTTGAACCATACACTTCTCAAATTTTGTATGTAGAATCCGGTGCTTAGACTGAACCTAACCCAAAACTATCCCAGAATTGTTGAGTTGCTTATGGGGATCAAGGCTCAACAATATGCTATGGAAGTTGAAATCCAAATAATGTAGTCCTCTCTAAATTAGATGGAGAACATCAACCAATAGCTTGAACAGAACATGGCAATAATCGAGATAGCCTCTGGTCAATGCATATATAAGATTGAGGATGCTATGCATAATCTGGAGGATTTCCAACTTGTTCAAGCCCCTCACAAACCCTGATTTTAGGCTTTTCAAAGCTTTAGTCTATTTTTGTTTGGCTTGTGTTTTGAAAACTCGGTGTGATTTTAAGGCTTTTTGTGTTTAAGACTACGTTTGGACTATGGTTTGTGGATTTTTGTGATTTGCTGACTTTTGAACCCTCTTGATGTTGACAAAAGGGGGAGAGATATTGTAGATATAATTTTATTTGGTTTGCTGGTTTGCTTAGTTCCCGTATATTTATTGTGCTATGCTATGCCTAACTTTGTTTTGCAGGACATATATATTTTATATATTTGCATAAAAGTTTTGCACCATCAAAAAAGAGTAAATTATTGAGAAAACTCCATTCTGATTTTGATGTTAACAAAATTTTCTAGTTCTAATGTTTATATTAAAATAGATTCTAGAACAAGAGTACTTAAGTCTGAAGAGCATTCAAAGACTCTCAGAAAAGTCTACTCTATTCCGGAAAGACTTCTACAATTTCTACCATCGAGACACATATCCCGCTATGACAAGTCCAAAACATAAACTATCTAGAATGAAACTCACGACCAGAACGAAGACAAATTTAATTTTCAACGGCTAGTAATTTGGCTAAGCATTTTACTTTCCTAATATATATATTGATTGAGTCAATCCAACCGATTGACAGAATCAATCCAAGAGACAATTTTCAAATGAGGATGGTATACTTATAGAAACTTAGATTATACTTGTATAGGCAACTAGAATCATAAGGAATTCAATCTTTGTCTTCAACGACTATGAGGTCTCCTCAAATTAATCTATTCAATGGATTGGAAGATAATCCTCCAAATGATTGACTAAAAGCTAATGTGGCATGGAGGAGTATTTAAGGAGGTTGCACCACTTAGAGTAACAAGAGGCAAATCATAATTCCAAAGTCTGAAGTTGTTCTCTATACTTGTCTTCTGTGAGTCAAAAACATTGTGATCGTAAGTCAATTACATACAAGATTGACTTAGTGAGATAGTGTGATCCATGGCTAAGTGTTTGCACTCAAGAGTTATAATCATTTGTTGATCATATAGTATAATCTAATCATTAGGCTGTCAACGTGGGAGGGTGGACATAGGCGTAATTTAAGCTGAACCATTATAAAATTTGTGTGCAACTTTTTTATCCCTTATCTCCTTTTACACAAGTCTATTGCACATACAAGTTACTTTAGAAGTTTGTTTCATCACATAATAGATTATGAACATGATTTTAGAATCCAATCCTTACTCACTTAGACTAGAATTCTTAACTTATTTTATTCCGCATTAATTTCTTTAAACTTTCTATTATTACCTATTCATCCCCCTCTAGGTGATCGTACTAATCTCCTCAGTCTCTAGTCCAACATTCTTTAAACCTAAAAGGAGATGATGGGCCAAGGGATTGTTCAAAATAGGTGTTTAGGAGGATTGATTTGTGGTCCAAAGCAATTGTAGTGAGGTGAGTGACAATGGCTTTTGAAAGCTAATGATGCCAATTTGGATTGGAGCTATATTCGTCAAATGTTCAAAACACCCCGGAATGAATTTGTTGGGGACATTTTGACCGATTTCCAAGTGAATCCATAGAACTAATGACCAGTTCCCAATTCTAATTTTTTGGAATCGGTCTTTAGTGGGCAATTCCTAGTTCCAGAGTGGGAATTGCCCACCCTCGAACTAATTTCCCCTAAATATAACTTTGAAAATAATTAGTGAAGTTAGTAATTTGGAAAAAGCCAAATAAACGTTGGTATATAATTGGATTAAAGTGAATAATCATTCTAGTTAAGGTTGTGATTCTGAAAAAGTAAATGTTTAATGGGCTGGTAAGTAAGGCAAATAAAAATTGATAAACTTAAAACAAAGCTGAATAAAAATTAATAAACTTAAAACAAAGCTAAATAAATACTGGTTAGCAACTCAGATGAGATTAGATAAAACAAATCTAGTTGGAAAACTAATAAGTCACATAAAAAAAGGGTAAGTTCTAACAAGTAAAAATTTTAATTTGTAAGAGCAACAACTAAAATTTTATTAGCAATAACAAAAGTTGGCGAATAAGAAAAACATTTGTAAGTAATTCAAATTAAAATTGGTAATTCAAAATTATTTGATAATAGAATCGGAAAAAAGTTGGTAAGTCACTTAATTAATATATTCATATAAGAGGTAGTAAATTTAAGGAATTAGTAACTAGAAAGACAAATTAAAATTACTAAAAGATGAGAAAGGTCAATAATTTGTGAATTGTCAAAAAGAGTTAGTAAAACCAATAGTTTTTTTATTGGAAAATGAGCGGTGTTTTTTTAAATCAAGAGTTCTTTTGATAATTGCCAACTCTCTGAGAAATCTACCAACTATGAAAAAATCCATTATTTTAGAAATGGAAGAGTAGAATTGTTCCACGCATTCACATTTTTCTGCATCTAGCTTCGAGACATTGAAGATTTAGTAGCTAAATGACCGAAAGAATAACAAAAATCCCAAGACCAAACTCCTAAACCAATGTTTTTGTTTCAGTCCAAATTTGATCTCATGTTCATACTTTTATGCACAAGCTCAGTCATTGACATGATCGGGAGGCTGAGTATTTTTCCCCTGAACCGTTTTGATCAAACAAGTAACAGAAAAACAGTTATTTTACTACCCATTTGGACAAACATATTAACAATTAAAAGCAGGGCAAACAAAAATCTTTAAGTTAAGCTAGTTTTGCACTTTTAGATAGTCTTCATGATTTCCTTTTATAGCTGGGTAGGCATTACACTTCAAGCCCAAATCTGGACAAGACAATCTGAAATAAAATAAAAAACTCAAAAGAACGCAAAATGTGCAGCCTTTTCAGTCAAGATTATATACGCTAGAATCAGTGTTTATCCGATAATAAGGGTGGCACCTCCAGACTTCTTGCGCAAGAGAAGGGCATTTCTTGCTGAATACTTCATGAGAGACATAGACCGATCACTTAGTCAAACGTCTCTTTAAACAAAGATTGCATATGACCGAAGCAGCAAAGTCAGAGAAATCATACAGTAATATAGTTCCCCTAATCTCTTTAAAAATCTCACATGGCATGGTAACATATGATAAGCATGGTTTTATTTGTCTGGTCTAAATTGAGTGTTGCTTTTTAATATTTTCACTAAAATCAAAATCTTGCAACTTAAGCAATGTGATTTCCTTTAAAACCTGAAATACTTGAGAGTTTCGCATGCAAGTACAGGCATACAGATTCAATTATTATTTTATTCATAATTTTTGAAATATGTGTAATAATTTAAATATTGATGGGAAAAGGCTCGAAAATCTTCCTCGCCTTGGTTTTCATTCTTTGAAGATTCCAAGAAGTTTCTAATTTCCTGCTAAAGGAGCTACAATTTCCCAACCCTTCTAAAATGTTAAACTTAGGGCATGCATGGTAACGCTCCTAGGAATAGCTGTTTCTGTTCTTTTGTTCCCGGAAACATAAATGCGTTTGATAAATTTTTTGTTCCCGGGAACAAATTTGTTCTTTAGAACAAGTTTGGAGTAGAATTTAGAAACAAAAAAAAGTTGCTTTTTGTTCTCCAGAACAACTTTAAAAAACAGTTTTTTTTTCCTTTCTTTTTTTTCTTTTCTCTCTCTTTCCTTTTCTTCTTCTTCTTCCTCTTCCTCCTCCCACCCCTCAGCCGCCCCATCGCCGCCGCTAGCACCTTGCCAGGCCAAGGCAAGGTTCGGCAAGCTCACCTGAGCCTCGCCGGGCCTCATGCCGGGCAAGCCTCGCCCAGGCGGCACGAGGTCGGGCGAGCCTCGCCCGGCCACCAACAAGGCTCGGCCTCTCAGATCTAGGTGAGGCTGAGCCTTGCCTAGGCGGCGTGAGGCCGGGCGAGTCTCACCCAACCACCGACGAGGCTCGACCTCGCAGATCTAGGCAAGGCTGAGCCTCACTGGTCGGTGCGAGGCTCGGCCTCGCTAGGCCAGGGCAAGGCTTGGCCTCACGCTGCCTGGGTGAGGCTTCGGTGAGCTCGTTGGAGCCTTATCGGCAGCGGCCAACAGAAAGAAGGGGAGGAAAAAAAAAGAAAATTAAAAGAATCAAAAGATTGGAAATTTTTACCAAACACATTTTTGTTCCCAAAGTAAAAATTTTGAGCAATTACCAAACGCCTTCAAATGCTCAGAAATTGTTCCCGGGAATAGAAACAAAAAAAAATCATTTCTAAGCAGAATCTGTTCCCGAGAACAGAAATATTGTCATGCGCGCCCTTAGTCTGCTCTTTTTGCATAGTACAAAAATTTGAACTTAAGACCTTCGGCTTTGATATGATGTGAGATTTTATAAGACTACTACCAATTCTTTTAAAAACTTAAGCTATTAGATGAATGTAGGATTTATGATTTAAATATTCTAACACTCAAACAAATAATTACTGTCATTGTGAAGCTATACAACAACACTTCCAAACTAATAATGCTAGGGCTTTTGCTGCTACACATAAGAAACACTATAGCCGCTATTCATCTATTGATGTTTTACAAGCTTTCCCTTGCTTGAATCTTCCATTAACGGGACCAAAGAAGGCCCCTCGCTTTGATCGACGAAGTTAGGAAAAATTAGCTGGTCGTAAGACACACTAAAAATGGGGGGTTACCATAATACTCCATCACATTGATAGGGCTCCTAGGCCTTGAACGTTCTCTTGCAAGCTCTAATCACTCGTCGACGGCATTGTGTCCTTTGGCTCTTTGATGGTCGTCAAACTGGGTTGTCTATGTTGCGTTTGGTAGAACACCTTGGACACGACTGGCTCTCCATCCCTCTCCTCTTCGTTTTTGCCTCTGTGGTATTGGTGTATCACCCAATTGGTCTTCTCAGGCTTCCTTTGCCTCCCATAATTGATGTAGAGCACAAGTATCTTCTTGAACGCTTTCATGGCTCACCCGGCGAGGACTGGCCTCATTTTGCCGGTCTTGTGCCACCTTGTCTCAGTCCCATCCGTGTTCTTTTGCACTCAACGCCGTTTCCTAGTCCCGGTGGCATATGCCTTCGAAGGCCGGTGGAAGAAGTGGCAGATTCGTCCGTCTTTGCTTACTCCTGCGTGATGCGCATAGAAGAGACACTTGAATGAGATTTGTAGAAAATGGAATTTGAGTGTCATTTACCCAATTAGCTCATATAATAAATAAAGATGATATGAGTGGTAATTATATTTCCTACTATTCAACATTATATTTCCTTACCATGCGAATGAATACTCGATCTGTTGAGTATTCAGTTTCAATATGAACTGTAGATTGTTGCACCCTTCAGTGGATATTTGCAATCCTCATTTTAGTTGTTGCATCCAAATATGGAGTGCTTGAATTTTAAGCTCATCGTCAAAGTTTGTAAGAAAAAAGAACTTATCGTGCAACATTTGCACGTAGAGACTACTATGTTTGGCATCACATGAGGGTGCAACGGATGCAAGCTAGACTTTGAAGCAAAAAAATTCAAGAAGGAAAATCATTGTGGCGGATGAACAGGAAGCTCCTAAGAATCCCAACGAGAAAATAGATGACATAACTCGACATTCGACATGAGCGTGAGAACATTTGAAGAGCAATTGATTGTATAGAAGGGAAAAATCTAGAGCTGAAATTCAAAATGTATCTTCCCCATAAATTTGTTGTGTGTTTTCCTAAACCTAAACTAATTACTAAATGAAATCGATACGAATTAGAAGCACTTTTTTGGGACATGCTAAACAAAATTAAGCTAGCTTTTATTTACATTGCATAACAAATTGACACAAATGCAATGTAGAAGAGTTTCTTGAGCAATTTGATAGGCACTGAAGATAAGCTCTACTCCTTCTTAAATCAGATATCTTTCTGACTCAACATCATCATGGCCCACATTGTTACACTACAACGTCTACTTGCCCGGAAATTGTAACTATTGGCTCTGATACCAGTTATTGGGAGCGCACAGCAGAAGTCTGATATCTTCAGATGGGGAGATCCGGATAACTTTTCTGTCTTGTTTTGCCACTCATTTTTGATCATTCCATTAGGTTTTGAATTTAGGATCGGTAGATCACAATATTCTTAATAAATCTCTCTCCATTTTTCCTGGACTATAACTGTGGGTAGCCGGCCATTTTTTTTTTCGAAAGATTTTCTTTTTTGATAGAAAGGACCAAGGGAGTTCTTTTGGCTTAAAATCCGAATAATATTCATTACTTGACTTGCTTGAATTACTTCTTTCAAGCATTCATCGAAAAGGGCTTCGAATTTGATCAATTCAATTGAGGTATCTGGAAACAAGATTTTTTCTTATTTCTTCATTTGAAACGGGCTCTTATTCTATTTCTGTATTCTTTCTAAATTCAAGGACTAACTACTGAATCACAAATAAAAAACAGGGAATCGATTCATAGATCCTATGCCTTGTAATAGAACTTAGGGTTAATAGAAATAGTAGATCACATAGATTCAACAAATGAGGTGGGTTCATTAACAATTCAAAGATGAAAAAATGGTAAAAAAGAAAGCATTTCTTCCTCTTCTATATCTTGCATGCACAGCAGAAGTCTGATATTTTCAGATGGGGAGATCCGGGAATCGTAACCATCAAATGGGGAGATCCGGGAACCGTAACCATTGGCTCGATATCTTTAGATGGGGAGATCTCTAAGGAGGAAGCTCCAAGCTTGTCAATATTTCTAGTTGGATGCATCTCAACTCAAAAACTTAAGCTGGTGAGTTATGGGCCAACTAAAATATATTAACTGCTCAACACCACATCAATTCTCCAATGTGGGACTACTTTTTCTAACATAACTCACATGTGTATCTTAACAAGATTTCACATTGTCAAGCCAATGAGCAATAACTTTAGATTTGAGGAGAGTTAGGAGACCCATGATATCAATTGTAGAGCTCCTTCAAAGTCCTACTCGATGCATTTCAAGTTGGGTAACTTGTTTGAGACCATTTTCAGTCTCAAAATAATCCGCTTGCAAGTATTTCTCCGTGGTAATGTATTTTAGGCTAGTTTTCATCATGATTTTGGCCCATTTTATATGCTTGTTCTCGTTTCAAATATTTTGATTATGCTTGAATTATGAATTAGGGTTTCAAGGGTGTATTCACCGGACTCTAGTTGTAAAGAAAAGTTTCTTTCGCGCTTTGAGTATCTTGTGCCGTTATGCACGTGGGCAAGTTCTTTTTGTGTTTTTACACTGCTAACAGTAAGTCAGAATGGTTTCTCTTGTATACATGTCAAGTCTGGTTTACACGAACGGTCTTGCTGGAGTATCATAATGTATGCTCTCATCATTTATTTTGAAAGCATACGAACATTGAAACTCATTCATGACACGCATTCACAACAGTTTTGCATATTAAACTTACAGAGTCCGAAAAGATTATAAAAAATTAAATGTCACTCCTATAATGACAAAAACAGAACTTTAAAAATTGGTTTCTACTAGACTTCTATAAGATAGACTCGAAGATGATCAATTTGATGTTTTATATTAAAGTAATTTGTTAAGAGATAAGACTCTCTAACAAGAAATGTTAACAGTATAAGGATACCACCTACTTGGGTGGCGCTGCTGGTTCACGCTCTCTTCCTCTCGCAAAAGGTCGAGAGTTCGAATCCCAGCTTCGTCATAGAGTGACTTAACTGGTTTCACGTGTGTGGTGGCTAGCACGTGTGGCCCCCAGGGTTTACTCTCCCGGCTGTCGACGGGATGCGGGGTTCCCTGGGTCATCAAAAAAAAAAAAAAAAAAAAAAAGAAAGGTGATTTGGAATTGAATGGTACGCTTGACAATCTTGAAAGCGCCCATTAAAAAGAAATCACACCCACATAATTATAAAAACTTTTGTTCTGTGAAAGGTTTACCTAAAAACTGATGGCACATGAAGAGCAATGTCCCTATCATGAAGAGAGGATAATAATTTGACTAATTTCCAACTAAAAAAGAGGAGACACATTGATGTTCCAATAAATAAAAGACCATAATATGTGCAACAACATCTTCAAAGTGCAACTACTTCTTCATTAGAATACAGTTCCCCGACCAAAGATGTCCACTTTACCCCATAACAAGCTCAAACACCATCAAACGAACTCCCAACAGAGATACATTTTTCAGTATATCTAGGAACTACGCAAACACGATACTAAACCGCCAAATCTGAAACCAGAAGTTGTATACTCTTTGTAGACGATTTGGTTTTGATTATCTAAGACGTTTGTATACTGAAGAAGATTATACTTTCTTGATTCAGATTGTATTAAAGGCATGATTTCCTTTAAGTGTACCGTGATTATGTGTTGATATCATGCACATTTGCATTTATGTCTGCAGATAACTATCTTAGTAACTAATAACATCTCTTTAGACTTACATATGAAAAAGAATTTGGGTCAAAAAGATATGCATCCTTTCCTCTAAATTAAAGCTTAGGCAGAGGAATTACTCCCATTACACAGTACAGACATTCAAAAAGGCCAAAAGAAATGAAAAACTAAAAGGCAAAATTTTCTTTCTATAGAGGGCAATTTTCTTTTTCTTTCTTTTTCTTTTGTAAAAAAAGATTGATAACATTAATCTTTCCCCTGTACCCATGTACAAGTGCCGTTCACATGGAACCTTTCCCCTCTTCGGTCTTCAAAGTTCTCATTTGAATATTTGCTACTACCACCAAGATCTGCACCGACGGCCGCTCCGCCCGGGCTCACGCCCCAGGTTTTGCAGCGACCGCCGCGCCCTCCTACTCATCAAGGCCTGGCGCTTGCCTTGACGGCCGAGTATAGGTCGCGCGCTTCAACGCCATTCATTTTCGGGGCTAGTTGATTTGGCAGGTGAGTTGTTACACACTCCTTAGCGGATTTCGACTTCCATGACCACCGTCCTGCTGTCT